>CM057076.1:28019220-29492525 GCA_029379335.1 Thymus mandschuricus | reverse complement strand
CTTGTTTTATTTTAAATAAAATTAAAATAATAGAAACGACTTTGAATTGAAACTTGATTTTCCTACAAAATGACAAATGAAAAGTCCCATAAACAAAACTCATTAATTACACGATAGTATATGAATGGGACACCCTAAAGTACAACTTCCAACACATTTCGCCTACTTATAAATTATTGAAAATATTATCATTGCATTGCATTTAAAGTCAATAAAGCTTCTAGTTAATAAAGCTTCTAGTTAAATATTATGATGGGAAATAAATACTAATAATCATATCTTGCTTTCCACACACCAATAGAGAAAAATGTGTTTGGTAAAAGTAATAACCTCTTCCATGTCCTAAAATGAGAGGTTAATGAGCTTAAATGAATTAAGTAAAATTTAAAAACCGTACTACGGAAGATTCGAAGATGAGATCTTATTCAGATGATAATTCATAGCACTACGATCAACACACGCATAGTTCATGAAAATTTTCTAATATAGGATAGAAAGGAGTACATATTTACCTTCCAACCTTATTTTACAAATAGCATATTTATTACTTTTGGTCATGAGAAGTCTAGTGAAAACGTAAAACTTGAAAAAGTGACCGTGTCTGTATCTTTTGAAAATTTTACTTCTCTTTTTACTTGTCAAAATAAGAACATGACACTATTTGAGTGACAACTCAACCGAAAATTCCTGAAGTTTATTAATGAGGACATGGTAATCATGATTTACTATACTATGTGAAATTTGATGTTTTACACTTACTTCGTCTCACTACAATTGTCTTATTTTTGCTAATCTAGTCGTCCTACACGTATTGTCTGAAAAATTAACCTACATTATATGTAAACTCCTTACTTACTTTTAATACAATGCATACATAATAAAACAAGACAATTGACTTGAAACGGAGGAATAATCACTAACGACTCGATCATGGTCATCCACGAATAGGCTTCAAGAAAAGGCTCTACAGTATTTTCTAATTTCTACACGAAATAGGTGGATGTGGGCCCAGCCAGCTCAGCGGTCCCACTTGCGACACGTGTGCGGTGAATATCCCATTAACTACCTTATTATGCACAAGAAACATAAGTAACCGAAATCACACCGCCACGACTCACCCCACCCGCCCTACAAGCGCGTGGCACCACCCCCACTCATCCAGTGGAGGGCGGCGCTCCACGCGCCGCAAAAAGCGTGGAGCAGTGGCCCCTAGTTTTCTCCTTTTTAAAAGGCGGAAAGAACGACCGCCAACCGCTTTTCCGTTTCCCAGTGTAAATTACCAGAAAATAAACACACAAAAAAAAAAACGGAATTAAAAAAAATATTTAAACAATTAATAATAATTAAAAAAAGAGAGATGAATCGAGAAAAAAGAAAGAAAATCGAACACGCATTGCAATTCAATGTTTTTCTCCATGCATGAACAGAATGCAGAAAATCCCCTTGGATCGTTGATTTTAATACATGCTCTCTTCCTTAATCGAGAAGAAAATAAATACGAGATCGAAAAACAATAACAAGGAATCAAGAAAACACACACAATATGCAGTTTGAAAGAAGCCAATACATGAATACACGAACACATGCAAGGGGTTTGCGTTGAATAGCAAGAGAGCTAAAGAAGAATACTTACAGATGTTTCTTCAGACAGAGGGAGGAGAGAGAGAGAGAAAAGGGAGGGAGAGAGAGAGAGGGAGAGAGATGGGGGGTATTTATGGATGTGGAAAGGGGTTTTAGGCGATGTAGTTGGGAGATTGTCATAATCATGGTCAAGATTTGGGTAATTTTCTTTGTTAATTTTCCTTCGCATTTTTCCCTAATTTGTCCCGAATCTCTTGGGCCGACCACCTGAGATTACTATTTTGTCCTTCATGCTTTTCAGAATTTTCGTTATTAATTTCTTCCTAATTTCATACTATTATAATAAATTATACTCTACTATGATACGGATCTACGAGATTAAGACGTATTTATGTCAAATACTTTTTTAATGTTTTTTTTATTTATATATAATACACGCCTATCATGAATTTTATTTTTATTTTTTGGCAATTTTTAATGTTCAATTAATTATACAATGAATATGTTTTGAGCACATATTTGATTTTAATTCAAACTATCATTCATACAAATTAGGTTCTTAATTTTTTATTTATGGGTAAATCGTAATTAATATTAAAAGCTTTAATTTCTTGAGGGGTGAAGATCTTATAGAAGCGTGTTCATTAAAAATACATGAAAATATTATAGATTTATAGTGTAACTGTGTAAGTGACATCTTTTTAAATTAATTAATTACTATATCGTGTAATTAAAGTTCATATATTTAATAATATTTCATATTTTTTAATATTAAGATGCGGTGGTGTTCACCGACAAAAATATATGCATCGAAAATTTAATTAGATTCACTAATTGATTGTGTGTTTGGTTGCGGAATTTTAATAAAATAAACATACTCCTATTTTGTACAATCCAAATTTTAAAAAAAAAAAAAAAATTATAAAGACCGACACTAGCTAGTACACAAAGAAAAATAAAACAAAATAATAAATGTTGTTCTTATAAGTATTTTACTAAAATAGTGAAATATATTTCTTGAAATTTTCACAAATACGTGTCGGTATTTAAAATACGAAATATTTTCCACTCACCCTTCTGAATTTATAAAAGGACCAAGTTCGACCTATCGCTTTATTTTCACTTTCAACGTTTTTATCGTAATAATTTTACCCGACAACATTAATTCACATACTAATATTTTTATTTATTCTTTAAAACTCGTGTCGATTCAGATTTTACACGTGTAAGAAGACGGGCGGAGTAAGTTTTAGAATAACATGAACACACATGCATTGCTAAATTGTGTTTTGTCCTTTCTTACATACATGTTGAATTAATAGGAGTAGTACTGTAGTAGCATCATGCGATGTGTAGCGAAAGAATTATTGAACTCAATTTCAAAAGGCTTGAAATCAATAATTCTACTTCTTCGTAACTAAACTATAAACATGTGTTTTACGTCTAATCGCCGCCAAATTTCGTAGATCTTCGTACATAAAAGTTACTTTGAATCGAAAATATTCACCAATTAGCCAAATATTTGACAGTTTCACTCATCTATTGCAATTTAGGGAGCACAAGGACGTCGTTCATAGGGTGGTTGTATCAGTACCGAGGACGTCCCATTCCCAGGATCGGAGACTTCCCGGAGACGGAGACGTTTTATGTGTATACGCACGCATATTGAGTTTTAATTGTGATCTAATTAGTTGAGCTACTTCATTAAGGTTCTATCCATCACATCAATTAGCTAGATTATAATTTCAAACATTACAAATTTGAGAGAGAAAGAGATAGAGAGAGAGAGAGAGAGAATAAATTTATGATTTTTGACGATTTGTTCCAAGTAAAAGGTGATTAGTATATAATAGGGTAGACTATTTCAAAACTAAGGCCATAGTACATTACAATATGGTTGGTTTGACTATAAGTATTAAGAACAATGGAAGGTTTTTTCAGTCGACCATAAGTATATATATTCAACGTATCCGCTAATAATTAATATGCTAATGTCTTGTAGATTCCTTGACCAAAAACCCTTTATTAGGAAATCGCATTGTATCGAAAGTGTTTATTTTGAAATTTCAAATCGAATATAATCACTAGCGACGTTTTTTTTACATACATATAATATAATTGTCATATCAGTCGTGGGACAACAGTGTAGGGTTGGTGAATAATAGTATAATCAAATGAAAGTTTTGCAATTACACACGAAAGCACATGTAAAGGAGCTTAATTAATTAGGTCAGGCCTCTAAGTTGAAATTATTATAAACCTAACTACTACCTAATGTAACATAATAGTAGATTATACAAGTATTAATTAATTAGTTAAGCATAATAGACCTATGAATAATGAAGATCATGTGCCTAATGACTTGGTGCAACACGCGTTTGACTTTTGATTTTGGTGAAATATACCATCTAGAGGCTATATATAAATACTCCTTCCGTCTCATTTATGTTGTCTCGTTTCATTATTATAATAAGTTCTGTTGAATATAAAGTGAGACAATATAAATAAGACAAAGGAAGTATAAATTAACAACCAAAAGTCTTAGATTGGTATTTTAAAAATCATACTAATAATTTCAGTCATATTTTAAAGAAGTTATACTACTCCAATATATTAGTATTAGGGGAAATAAACAAATGTAGCCAGATAAATTCGTGTCGTAACATATTTAGCTCGAACTTAAAAATGTTGCAATTTTAAATTTTATGTAAATCGACACGTTTAGTTATTTCACGAATTTGCAACAAATAAACTTTTTATTGACAACGGTAACAATATTGACTAGATTTTTCGCGGTTGAAATTCATGAAAAGGCTAAATTGTCACAAAGATGATTTATAAAAGCTAAAATCTTTACACTTTTAAGATTCGAACTAAATCCGACACAAGATAAATGTATCGACATTTGAGATTAAATCATACAATGCAAACAGAATCCAATATGGATGTAGCAATCGAATTTTGGCACAAAATCTAACATAAGTTTTTGTGCATAAACTAATATCGAAACTACCAAATCATTCATGTGATACACAATTCCTTGAGCAATACATATTAGAAGCTAAAACCCCAGCAAAAAATTAATCGAAAAATGTACAGACCCGTCTATTTTAACCATTTTTCACCACCTGCAAAGCAATTCTCGCCTTCGCCGGAAAAAAAAAGAAATACCAGTATCCTTCTGATCTGCTCAGCTGAGCACGGTATACAGTCAGACTTGACTAACAACGATAGCCTGCAACAAATCTCAGGTCTCGTCTCGAGACACCAAAACCAATACAAAAAATGTGCCAAAACTAAACCTGTAGGTTCAAAATGCGAATTGTTCTAGAGAGCGAGGCTCTCCGCTTTGTGCAATTTGAAAAACTAACAAAAATAGTTGTCGAATCTCACAATTATCCGGTGATCTAGTTGAATATTTTTGAGACATGTTGACCTACTAAATGCCGTCTACCTTTGTTTTTTTTCTTCCTTACTAGGCGTCAAGATTATCCTCTGCAATATATACAGCTTTAGCTCTAATTAGATCCATCGCCATTTTCTTCTAAACTACTACTAGGAACATCTTGAAATACTTCTCCGTCAGTATTTTCTCCTTTAGACCCGGGTTGAACATCATTACCTTCGTCTGCCACCTGAAGAAGATCCAAAGGGGTAGCTGCTGGATCGAGCTCCAGGCATCCTATTGGAGCATCTTGAGCTTCGACTCCAGTAAGCAAGTGGCTTGGAACCTGGTGAGAAAAACGGAACATCTCTTCCTTTGGAATCCTCTTGATGGCTTCAGGGTCCATATTCGGACGAAATACAGTCTTGAAACCAGCGACCTTCACAAGAGGAGCAACGCTCACACCCTGTTCCTCGTTGTAGTTATCCAGCACAGTTACCATGTCATACTTATGTATAACCTCATCAGAAGTATGCTCATTCCAATCAGATGACCAGTTCTTGTAAAGGGCCCAAACATCACCCTTCTGAGGGACTATCATAATGCTCCCACGAGGGTTCTTTGCCCAGTTAACTTTTTGCGAAAAAGCATTGATAGATTTGCAGACCTCATATCTACCAACCCTAAATTCTCCAGACGTTTTATAGAAACCTGAGCCTACCCAGTCAATGTTGCTGAATTCAGTGGTGGTTTTTGAGTTAAGCCAGCTAATCCTTAGCTTAAAAGGTTTCCTAGATATCACTTTGTTAATGAGAGCATAAAAACGCGGCATGCCATCATTATCATCATAAGCAGACCAAACTTCGTTATCCCCAAAAGAACTTTCTGATCTATCCTTGTCAAAATCATGGAAATCTGGATCCGGTACATTCATTAGAGCAGCAGCTTCAGATTCCTCCTTTTCAGTTGATTTCTCAGCAGAATCACCAACATGAGCCTCTTTTGATCGATCATCATTTCCATTCTGACCTTGGTCTTCAATATTACTGGTCAGTTTGTGTCTTGCTTTCTTGCTCTCCTTGGAAATGGATTTCTCTTTGATTGCTTCAGGCTTGAACTTCCAAGAGTTTAACTTGTTCTGAATCTCCTTTCGAGCCGTTGCAACCAACATCTTACGCGTTTCAAGGGGTGTCAAATCTACAGTACTGTTTGGTATTCTATATGAACCAGAGAAACCATAGATCCTCGATCCATTTCCTGGAGCAACATTATGATTCCCTCTATTTCGACTACTATCATCATCGAGTTTTCTCTTTTGACCACCTCCCTCCCATCCTGCAGATGCATGAGATTCAGCATATGACCTCTTCAACTTATCCTGTGCCTGCAAAACAACGTTGGCTGCTTTTGCTGCAATAGATGGATCTGTACTTCCAGCACTAGATGATCCAGAGTGTGGGGCCTGCTGGTACGAGTATCTTACTGAATTAGAACCTGCTTGATACGGACCTGAATTTTTAGCATTTGGAACATTTCTTCCCTGATCAAAAGCATTCTTATTAGGACGAGTAATTGAAGGTTGCTGTCCCTGTCGAGGATTCTGATTAGATGATTTTGCAAAATTGAAAGGCGGAGCTGTCTCAGAAGCCATAAACGCTTCACGGCAATTGGGACAAAGGAGAGTACTGTTGAGATACACCTTAAGATACTCATAGTGCATCTTGCATCGATGACAGATAGTCCAAAAAGTATCACTTCTCGGACGAGATGATGCAGAAGTCGTCTTTGGAGGTTGTGGTGGTGGCTTAGCATTATTGTATTGGTTTTTTGAAACTGACGGTGTCCTGTTGGCAAAGGTGAAAACCCCGTTTCCTCTTGACGGAGCTGATGGACCACCACTGTGCATCTGGGTCTTCTGCTGAAACCCTTTGGATCCCCTCCTTTGATTATACTGCAACCTCTTATTCTTATCTGATAGCAGACTCCAGGCCTCGGAAATAAGTTTAAAAGCACCATCAGCACCAACAGATTTATTCTTATCAGGATGCAAACTAAGAGCCAACTTCCGATAGTTTTTTTTTATTGTTTCCTCATCAGCTGATGGATTCACACCAAGCACCCCATACCAGTCTGTCTCTCCACTTATTTTGTTCTCTGCGCAAACATACACATCAAGTGTGGTCAAAATTTGTGTAATACCATCTAACCCTGGATAAAGAGTCTGAGCCTTCAAAGCGAACTTTCTGGCACCAGCAAAATCTTTTTTTTCTAACTTGGCCTCAGCAATTGATTTTGCCCGAAGGGCTTCATCTCTGTTGCACTCCATACTTCTATAATTGTTCGCTTCTCAACTGCTCACCAGAGCACCGATGGCACTCTCAGACAGTAAACTTTACTATGCTGAGGGACTTCAGATCTTAAATATTAATTGCCGACGCCCTGATACATACCAAAGGCAAAGGTCAAAGTTGAAAAGAGATCAACAAAATAAATGTTGATGGAAGGCAAGTAATTTCTTTTACAGAATTAATTACTTAACTTTCAAAAGATATATTAGAACATTAATCACAACATCACCAACAGCATATCAATGACTGTGTTGTTACTTCCAGTCAATACAAAGGAAAAACGACCAATAAAAGAGAAGGAACAATATTGAAGGTAACGAAAATTCAGTCTAGCTCATAAACGAACATTCAGCAGAAAAGATACGAGTAAATTTACCAATATAGATAGATAGGGGTGGGATTGCTAATATACCCAGGTGGTTCTTGTATGGATCCAAAAATTAACAGGGCAAACATCTAAGTTCAGTGCCTTTCAACAGATATTATGAGCACTTTCTGGAGGGGGCACAGCATGGGGATAGGAGATGAGGAGATTTAAAAAGTAGGAAAGAAAAGTTTAAAATGGTTGAGATGTTAGTAGCAAATGGTATGAAGTAAAAAATAAGTGAAAACAAGGAGTCAAAAGAAATATTATAAGAGTGAGGGGTAAGTTACTCCTTAAAATTTAGAGGTGATGATATATCATGAATGGATCTGAATTTTATAATACCCACGGGAATATACACAGAAAGAGAAAGATATACGTAGCACATGTCACCTTATTTGCATAAATTGCAAGAAAAAGCACACGTGCTCCATTAGGGATTATAATAACTACCCTTTCCAAATCTACATCAAATTTCTTTGAAAATATCAATTTTTTTCCTTCTTAAAGCATGAATAAAGGAGGATAATCAAAATATTTCATTTGAGCATCATGAGCACTAAAACAGCTATTTCTTCACCAGGTGATAATGCTAAAGTCAAGGAAAGCCAGGAATCAATACGGCACCGCCCCACAATGGAAACATTACATATTTGTCCACAAATTTATTATGGAGTTGTTATGGTAGGCTGCACGTGAACCTTCAAGGTTAAATAGAACGAGAAAAGACAGCAAGCCACACATCTATAGAAACACCACGAAGTGCAAGAATTTTGGCCCCCGTGGCAACCTCTCATATACTGTTCCGAAATCGGCAACTGCAAATCGTAAGCCAACCGAATGTATCCTAAGGCCTAAACTCTAGTATGGACTCAAAAGACAGCACATTAGACTTAAATGTGTGGGTCCGTAACAGCTAGCAATCAGGGTACACGCCGCCATTGGCATCTGATAACCTAGCTTCACTACACCTAGCAAGTTTGAAGCAGTATGTCCCTCCTTACCTCCTACATTCTTTCCCTTCCAACATGCAAGCATAATTCAGTGATTCCTTAACAAAAATCGCAACGATAAAACAAAAGTCGATTAAAAGCAGAAGAGCACATACATGTTGTAATCTGCGGGGGAACACATTGCACCGAATCAGCAAATTCTGGGGCGAAAACTGCCAACACGCATAAACAAACTTCAACAGCATGAATTGAGAGAAGAAAAATTAAGCAACTGTCAGAACACGCCAAAAGCGGCTAAACTCACGAATCGGAAACAAATCCAGTTTCAACTTAAAAGCAAACCACTACAACGGATCTGAGATCATTCCACAGACAAAAAAGCACAATTTAACTCCAAATTCAAATTCGCACTGTTGCGAAACCCTAGATTCAGCACATGAACGAAATTCACTAACAAATTGAATCCAGAAAACATAAAATTACCATTCCAATTGAGGAAAATTCAGCCGGCGGGAGTTGAAAATCGCCAGAAATTTCTTCCCTCCTTTTTGATTTGATTTTTTCCCACCAAATTGAAATGGGGGGACTGCAAAAGTTCCTTAGTCAAACCCCCGCAGAGAAGTGAAGAAATCTGAAATGCCCCAAAATAAAAATTATCTGAAAATGCAAAATGTATGAAGGTGTGTTGTAGGGTTTCACTTTCCATGTTTTAAACCAAACCTTTTGGTTACCCTTAACTAGGGTTAGATTTAACCATGGTTAACTTGCATGCTAAAGCTTAACTAGAGTTACTTTTAACTATTTTATATGAATATCTTTTTTTTCATTTTTCAATTATTTGCTTCGTACGTAGCGTACTTTTAGTATATTAGGCATTTACTTTGTCCAATTCAGATCTGATGGAATCATTTATACTTTACATAAGCAATGTGTGCTAATATAATATTCCATATGCTGCAAATTAAATCAGTAGGCCACTTTCGTTATTTTATACTTTACATATATTCAACGAACTGGACAATAATTTTATGATATGTAGATCAATATCATACTTTTGCAATAATTTCAAATTGATTTACAATTCTTACCCTTTTTTGGGTGGGTGGTGCAAGGTTAATTTGGTACTATTACATTATTCCATTAGCCATAACATATCATCAACATCAAGGGGAAGAACACATATCTAGGCCATTGTACTTATTTTACTAAATGTAAAGTTCATTGCAACACTTTAACACATTAGAGAAGGGAAGAAAAAAAGGGATACAATATAGAGTGCTTTAAATGGATTTGATGCTATTCATTTTTCAAATCAATTCAATGCATGTGCTTATGAGTTGGTTTTATTTATCTTTACTTTGTTTTTTTTTTTCCCCTCAAGAGACATTAGAGCAATGTTTAATACAATTGGGAGATCTCAATAATTATGTGTATAGGATATACAACTCAAGAAGATAGTGTGACATAAACAATGTTTGAAGGACGGGCTGAAGGAGAATCAGAATACAAAGAGTCGAAAATCGACAATATTGCTTGGGAAATGACTAAACTATCTAAGAAGGAATTTATAGACTTAATGTCGTCACCGTTACAAAAAGATGAAGGCAATGTTAAGGAGAAGCCAAAAGGGATCGACTATTAAGAGATCAAACATAGAGGCAACATGAAAGAAAATCATGGTAGTATCAGATCTTAACAAACACGGGCAATCTATCAATTGTTGAGAAGTCGGCAACACAAAAAATGCTAAAAGAGAAGTTTCAAGGCAAGATGTGGAGAAGATCAAGAACGTTAACACATTACACATTGAAGCAAATAGACTACCGAGTAACGTTAACACATTACACATTGAAGCAAATAGACTACCGAGTAACGAATGAGTTGCGCTACAAATATTAAATCTTGTCATACTACTAATTCGATCCACCATGCAACATAACTGAAATTACTAAAATACAATAGAATGAGCACAAAATAGGAATGTTATATACAAATCAAATATTCTAGTTTAATTAGAAAATTTCAAAACTTACAAAGTTGCGGTATAAATATGTGTAATATTCTAGTTTAATTAGAGAATTCCAAAACATACAAAGTTGCTGTATAAATATGTGTAGTCATATGCATAATTTCAAGTTGATAAATTTAGAAATTGTACCATACAATAAGCTCTTTCCGCAGAGCTCTTACATAAATTATACAATGTCCACACTTATTTGCGTTAGTCCAATATATGTATAAGAAGAAAACATATCATGAATTGATTTGAATATGATCATTGAGTTAAAGTAATCAAAATTTGGAGATCATAAACTATACCTATCCCATTTATATATACAAAATTAATTCAAATGAACTTAATACCAACTACATATAAACTTCAATTGAATATAGTTTATTGAGAAATATTTTATAGGGTTTAGTTGTCAGCGGTAAAGGTTTTACAAATATCCCAACTATGAGAAAATGAAAAATTACAAATCTCAATTTTTAATTCGACATTCAAAAATTCAAAAATAATAATGATAACTTAGTTCTTATTCATATTTGTTAGTTCAATAATATATTAAATTACAAATAATATATAAAGTACAATTAGGACAAGAGAGAGGTAAAACATTACAACAAAAGGTTCCATAAAACTAACTCTTCTTCTCAAACTTGAAAAAATCATACTCTTTCCGTCTCATTGATTATGAAATAATGAATGTATTATTTATACACGTGATATCCATATAAGTAAATTAGTTGAAAAAATCATACTCTTTCCGTCTCATTGATTATGAAATAATGAATGTATTATTTATACACATGATATCCATATAAGTAAATTAGTTTATAGGTGTTTAGTGTCTGATCCAGCCAATTTTCGGAAACAAGAAAATTTCTAACAATAATTTAAAACGTTAACAACAATATGATTTGATCCGTGATTTCATATACGGAGTATTTTATAACTATATACTTTATAATAATCACTTATATATATTAAAAAAATACTCGTTAATTCCTTCCACGGTCATTGTGCTTTTAACTCCTCTTTCGATTGCTTACTAAAAGTCCGCTTCCTATTTTATTTACATGGGGTACTCATATCCACTATTTCTTTGTAATATCTCAAAATTAAATCAAAATATATTTAAATATTAATCGCTTTGATACCGAAACATTTTAAGCACAAAAATCATGTAAAATCATAAGTAGTTATCCAGTAGATCAGTTCGGATCCTCTATTGCCTACGCGTATGACATCCTTTATTGTATTCGTAGATAATTGACACGTGGTATAATCAATGATTTATAATTTAATATTCATATAAGAAAAAATATATACCATAACCATTTGAAATTTCTAAACCGTACGATTTATCACATGTCAATTATCTACAAATGTACTAGAGAATGTCACACCGGTAGTAGGCAATAGAAGACCTATTCTACTCACTTGGTGCAATTTTAAATAACCTTGACCAAGGAAAATATAAAAACTCAACTCCCACGACTTTCCCAAAAAACCTAAGAACCGTACACTTACATAACCGGAGAGAAAATTTTCCCACCCATTACGAAACGGACCCACAGATCGACTTTTCCCTCTCTCTCTCTCTCTTGGGTTGGACTATTTAACAGCAGTCAAACGGAATTTAAATTAAATTTCAGTTTCTTTTATTGAACATCCCCATCGTTATTCTTAATTCTGAATTTGTTTAAACGATTTATTAATTAATCATTTTCCCAAATCTAAAAGGCCAAAGCCAACTGCAAATCACAAGTTTCAACCTGCAGAAAAAAAAAAAACTTTTAGTGAAAGAAATTTGGAAAACGAAGTCTACGGGAAGCTTCCTTCACAATCTCTCCTCTCTCTCTCTCTCTCATCAAGCGCTCATAGTGATGTTCGTCGAATTTATAATTATTACAACTCATTACCTCTGTATGTATGTCTTCTTCTTATTCCTTTTTTTTTTTAATCTTTTTTTCCTCGTGTTTTTCCGCTCTCTGTTGAATTTTTTGCGTTCTGAAATTGGAGTTCGAACTGGTAAGTTGTGATTTGTTCGTTTTTGATGCGATGGAATTCTGGGGGGGAAGATTGGGGGTGTGAAGTTGCTTTGGACTTTGATTTCATTCTCTTCGTCTCTGTTTTTGCACTGGTTTGAGATTTGTTTGATGCGATGCTGTTGGAATTTGAAATGGTTGAAGTAATCGATGTATGATTGATGAAGTATTGAGTGAAGGAAAGTTGAATTTGAAATCGAAACGTTACTAATATAATGATGCTTGTGATTATCTTCGATTTCGAATTTCAATTATTTATCGTCTTCTGGTGATCAACTTCTGAGTGATCGCTTTGGCTGTTTGAGATTTTCGGTTGCTATGGTTAATGGTATTCCAGTTTCTGAATTCTTGTATAATTTGATTTGTGAACGGTATGCTGTCAACTTTTTTATTTATAATGGTTTGCTTATGTTTAGTTTGATAAAAGTCTATCCTCTGCTCTCAAGGGGCTAATAATTGTTCTATTTTGACTTAGCGAACTCTAACGGAAATAACAATCTTATTACAGGAGGTGACCTTCAGCAGATTGTGGTGTTAGGAGAAGCAAGTCTCCTTTTTGTTTCTCATCTATGTTAATATTCCGGTACAATAAGGTCTAGTCTTGTTCTGATGTAAGCTGGACTTATGGATTACTACCGTGAGAAGTTTGTGAGGTTAGTTAAAGACGCTTGCTATCTCAGTGTGAGTGCTACTGTTTAGTGTTTATGTTGCGTATCTGATAAGTAGCCTTTTATAACGTTTACTATGTAACAATTTAAGAGGTTAAGGAAAATTGAAGAAAAGATATGGTTACTCGGTGGAGTATCATCTTGAGAGAAAGAAAGGATACTACTTCCTTACGTTATAGTTTGATGGGCTAGCTGCCGGTTATTAGAAAAGATGATATACTAATGGGAATGGGTGGGATTGCTTTTTCCCACTTTTGCCACTTCTCTGGAAAGGGGAGTGAGGAATAACTCAAAAGAGGGAGATTTTACTTTCTATAGAAGCAGCTTAAGTACTTGCTAGTGACATAATGAGTGCTTCATTTCGGTATTACAACTAGGCTTGAAGAAATGGATGCTGTCTTTCCTCATATATAACCTAATATATTTGATGTTTCAGATTTCAAGATACGAGATCAGAGAAAAGTTTTAATGAGCAATCTCCCCCTTCTGGTGGTGTACATCCGAGCAGACTTAGTTCAGCAGTATACTCAATTACAGACAAATTCAGTAGGGGTTTAGAAGCTGGGTCTGACAGAATAAGGAGGTTCAAGGGTTCAATTAGATCTTTCTCTTTGGGGAAGTTTTTGACAGATGACGAGGGATCTAGGAGGCAAATTCTCGATCCCCAAGGACCATTTCTTCAGAAATGGAATAAGATTTTTGTACTGTCGTGTCTGATTGCTATCTCCTTGGATCCCCTGTTCTTCTATATCCCCATCATCAATGACGGAAAAAAATGCCTTGATTTGGACAACAAATTGGAGGTTGCTGCGAGCATTTTACGATCCTTTACAGACATATTTTACCTAACACATATTATTTTCCAATTTCGTACTGGTTTCATTGCTCCTTATTCACGTGTATTTGGAAGAGGAGTCCTAGTTGAAGATTCCTGGGAAATAGCAAAGAGATATCTGGCATCGTACTTTATAATTGATGTTCTTGCAGTTCTTCCGCTTCCACAGGTATGAGAGAATGATCTGGTTTTGCTTACTGTGCAATGATTGACTAGAAATTTGAAACATATGGTTTTTTCAATAAAAGTGTCCTTTCTATGTTGAATAGTTCGTTGAGGAGGTTGAAAGGGGTCCCCCGTTAATGCAACCTTAATATATGACTGTAATAGTTATCTAGAATACTTGTATACTGTCAGATTATATGTTCATCTTCACAGACACCAAAGTAGTTGCATATACTCTAGAGAATTTGTTGTCTAGGGATGTACCTCTTATCTGATCATTTTGAAGTACATCTGATCATTTTGTAACTTTCCAGATTGTAATTCTCATCATCATTCCAAAGATGAAAGGAGCAAGATCTTTGAACACGAAGAATTTGTTGAAATTTGTCGTGCTCTTTCAATACATACCAAGGGTTCTTCGGGTTTATCCATTGTATAAAGAAGTCACACGAACTTCTGGTATACTTACAGAAACAGCATGGGCTGGAGCTGCCTTCAATCTTTTCCTTTACATGCTTGCAAGTCATGTAAGTCTGCTCGCTAAGCCTCATTTCCCATCTGATTTAAGTATGCCTGTGTATCCCAAGTTGTTGGTTGAGATTGCGTGAGGATTTAGAAGCCTCCGACTCCGATTGCTATAAGGGGCTTGTTATGTTTCTGCACTTCTATAGGATAAAATCATACAAACTGTTTATAGCTTTGCTAATATATTGTCTTTGTGTGAATTGTGATTGTTATAGTAGTACACTATAAATCAATTATAAGTCCTTAAGCATGTTTAAGATGCTCAGATTCATTCGTATAGTTCAAATTTTGTTCGTTCCACCTTAGCATATATATTAAAATGTGTCTGAAGGTAATAAGTTAGTAAACAGTAAATCCATGTGCCAATTGAGACGAAGTCTTTGTAAATACTGTTTGCTTATGGCCAGTAGAATGAACATCTACTTGATACGCCAATATGTCACATATTATTGACACTTAGACCTTTGGGTTTTTGTCCATCTTTAGGTACTTGGAGCCTTTTGGTATTTGTTTTCGATTGAGCGTGAAACTACGTGCTGGTTGAGAGCATGCGGAGATCAATCTGCATGTAGAAATGCTTCGTTTTATTGTAAGAGTGACAACACAGGATTCATACAAACTATGAGGGACGCATGCCCTATACAGAAGGCTAATACAACACTTTTTGACTTCGGGATATTCCTTGACGCTCTTCAATCTGGTGTTGTCGAAACAAAAGACTTCCCTCAGAAGTTCTTCTATTGTTTCTGGTGGGGTCTGCAGAATTTAAGGTACCGACCTCTTGAATTTTAGTGTACTTGGATGATTATGATATGACATGTAGATACTAAGATATATATCAGTATATTGTTTCATATTCAGCCATACCAAAACTGTAAAATGCTAATTACATTGCAATCAGAACAAAAAAACAAATATATGGTGGAAAAATGATATATTTTCCTGCACTCGTTATAATAGCTCTTATTCGTTGAAGCTGACTTGAAGAAATTTGTCTTCTTTTATGCTTTATGTTAATATCTGTTGATATGATATTTCAGACGATGAAATAGAAATGCTAAGGTCAAGTTAAAAATCCCGAGTTTGTTCTGGTTATTAGGTGTACTACTGGTGGATGTTTCCTTCAAAGAGTTTCTAATCTTGTGTATGGTTTTTTGCTGCTACTTTTGCAGCTCTCTTGGACAGAACCTTCACACAAGTACTTATGTCTGGGAAATTTGCTTTGCAGTATTTATATCTATATCCGGCTTGGTGCTATTTTCGTTTCTCATTGGAAATATGCAGGTTCGTTAGTTGCTTATCAATTGATAAAAGTATTTAGTAATGAAGGACTTATAATTTAGATGATTAAAACATTCTTGACATACCTTTTAATAGGAAACAGCAGAATAATGACAATGTATGGGATATGTTTGGTCTATTCGAGGTTCTAATAAACTGTAACTTTTTATTCAACAGACATACCTGCAGTCTACAACTCTAAGATTAGAGGAGATGAGGGTGAAAAGACGAGATGCAGAGCAATGGATGTCACACCGTTTACTTCCAGACAACTTAAAGGAACGAATCAGAAGATACGAGCATTACAAATGGCAGGAAACTAGAGGTGTTGATGAAGAGAATCTTATTCAAAATCTCCCCAAGGACCTCAGAAGAGACATAAAGCGGCATCTCTGTCTGGATTTACTCAAGAGGGTGAGTATTTTCCTAATATTAGCAAATTTGCTTGTTCCCTCTAGTGCTACCGCTGTTATATTTGAGATTCAGTTCGATGGTGAGAAGTCTGATTTCTGCTTCATGTGGATGTAGGGGAAATAACTTTAAAAACTCCATTTTGCATGATAGTATCATATTTAGTCGTTCGGATAACTTCATGAATTTGCAACTTCTCCCATCTTTCTAGTCAGCCAAGTTCGAAGTGAAACGAAAAATAACCTAAACTGTTGATCACATATCTTATCCAGCTTATTTTCCTGTTTACCTGATTATAAAACTGCCTAGTAATTCTGCAATCTATTTTTCAGGTTCCACTCTTCGAGAAAATGGACGAACAACTGCTGGATGCTATGTGCGACTGTCTTAAACCAGTCCTGTACACTGAAGACAGTTTCATAGTACGAGAGGGCGATCCAGTTGATGAAATGCTATTCATCATGCGTGGAAAATTATTTACAGTAACCACAAATGGAGGAAGAACAGGGTTTTTCAACTCCGAATATCTGAAAGCAGGCGACTTTTGCGGCGAGGAGCTCTTGACTTGGGCTCTCGACCCTCATTCCTCGACTAATCTCCCAATCTCCACCAGAACCGTGCAAGCCCTTTCAGAAGTCGAAGCTTTTGCGCTAATGGCCGATGATCTGAAGTTCGTAGCATCCCAATTCCGAAGATTACACAGTAAACAGCTACGTCATACTTTCAGATTCTACTCACAGCAGTGGAGAACGTGGGCAGCTTGCTTCATACAAGCTGCATGGCGGCGTTACTGTCGGAAGAAGCTCGAGGAATCTCTTCGCGAAGAAGAGAACCGGTTGCAAGATGCTTTGGCGAGAGGCGGAACCGGTTCGCCTAGTCTTGGAGCAACTATTTACGCCTCGAGATTTGCAGCTAACGCCCTCCGTGCTCTCAGACGAAACGGGACTAGAAAGACTCGGATGCCGGAGAGAATCTCGCCGATGCTGCTCCAAAAGCCGGCTGAACCGGATTTCACCGCTGAAGACAAATGAGGAGTATAACATCCTCCCACAATTCATTCTTGTAATTGTAATATATTAGCCTTTCAATATATTTTCTTATTATTACAAACCTCAGTTTTTGTACACAGCTTTTACTTTTTTTTCTTACACGGTTGCATTATATGATAATTTAATTTTTTGAACAATCAGCATAAAATTCTAAGACCGTGCCACAGAGAATTCAAACATGTGATGTTTGGTTTTTCATTTTCGACACTGTATAAAATCGATGATTGATTAAACGGGGACGGAGCGAGTAATACTCTTGCATCGAGATGTTTTATCTCGACAAAGGGCGAGTGTTCGACAAACTTTACACTGTACATACACAAAGAAAGAAGGGCTAACAAAGCTAGGGGATTAACTAACTTGGGATGATAACATCAGAGGCTTCAATTCTGCTTTGGCTTTTGAGCATTGACAATTTAAAATGGTGTCAAGAGTAGAGACAGCTTTCACAATATGTTGGCCTTTGTTCAGCATTACACAGCTGGCCCTGAGATACAAATACCAACAATTATTTAGTTAAATCCTAAAAAAACTAAACCTTGGAACAGAGATTCAAATTAGTGCTTACCTCCTTCCGTTGGCGGCATCTGTGATTTCTGCTCGAGAAGGCACTCCGGTTTTTACAAGCGATTCGAGAACCTGTGTTGCTAAGATTACTGGTAGATGGGCAGCGCTGCAGATGGACATGATTTCTTCCTGTATATCTGCAAGCTTTTCCCATCCACATTCGACAGCGAGATCTCCTCTAGCGATCATCACTCCTAGAGGATTTGGTGATTTCATGGCTTCGAGTATTAACAGAGGCAACTTCTCGAATCCGCCCTGGGTCTCAATCTTCAACACGATCCCCAGCTTCGAAATTTTCCTTTTCGAAAGTTCTTGACGCAGGACGACGATATCGTGGACGTCTCGTATGAATGAAATGCCCACCATGTCGGCATTTGCAGCAACGAATTCGAGATCCATGAGGTCCTTTGAAGTGAGACCTTCATACTTGATCTCACTCTGGGGGATGTTTATGGATTTTTCTGAGCCGAGTTTCGTGCCTTTAGGACCAGCATGAGTGATTGTTACAACCACTTCGGAAATGCTGGTTCCTTTGATAACTCCCCAAATCTTTCCATCATCGAAAGCAATGGGTTCGCCGGGTTTTACTGAATCAAACAGATAGCCAGACGGGCAAGTGACCTTATGGGTGCCGGGGACTGAAGAAGGCGTTGTGTCTTGCTCGTCTGAACTATCTCGAGATATTACCAGTAAATCACCAACTCTCAATCTAACAAATTGCTCTAGTGGAGGAACACCAACCACAAATCCATCTGGAGATTTCTTTCCTTTCTTCTTAATATGCAATGCGGTGCCTGATTCTACATATGCAGTTTTGCAGCATTCAGCCATGAATCCAGTACCAGAAAAAACAGGATATTTGCTTAAGATTCGAAGGCTTCCTTTTTTCCCACGGGAGTCTGTGAATCTCACAGAATCATCAACCTCCAGCTCACTGAGAAATTCTTGGCCATCTACTTGCAAAATTTTATCAAGGGACAAGTGAGAAGGCGGTGGCCCTGCTCCTCGTGGGCTCAGCCATACTTGGGCTCCACGTATAACCCCACCAAGTGCATTCCTCTTTGGGGAGATTTTCACCACAGATGGACCATCCTTGAGTCTTCCGGTACGAAGCTTCGGTCCAGCCAAGTCCATGAGGATCTGACAAGGTTTCTCTAGAAGGTGAGAGCATCTTTTCACAGTGCTAATTATCTTACTCCATGACTCTGGGTCTCCATGAGCACAGTTAATACGGAAGATTGTAGTCCCTGAATTGATGAGATCTGTTATCTGTGTATCATTATTTGCTGCCTCTTGCCCAACCGTTACCATGATATGTGCCATTTTCCAGCTTTGAAGTTTTCCAAGAAGTAGGTCTCTATTATAAGATACCTTTTTCACCATCGCAGTCATCCCAAGGTCGACATTTTGATTATCCAAGCTTTGGCGAATAGGAAGCCCTTCAGTGGGAACTTTTAAACCAAGGAGAGAATCTGATCTTGAGTTCATGAGCATTTCAATACATCCAGAAAGACTTGAAAGAACATGCGTATTTATGGTCTCTAAATTCATAAGACCAATGGACGAAAGCTCTTCTTTGATCTGTTCCGTGTCCAGACTTTTCAGTGCCAGATAATGCAACACGTTTATAGCACTTGCTGAGTAATTTCTGCCAATTATGAGAATACATGAGTTCATGCAGAAAATAACATGTTTGGCTAGTCCTTACAAACATTAAAAAAAAAAAAGTGTCGATCCTATTACAGGACATAATTGGTTTAGCACTGGTAGCATTGATATAGCAAATAACATCATGACAATAAATAATTGTATATAGATCATGCTTTTGAATCTTGAGCTCAGGATGAGTGGACTGACAAAATTCATCAAACCTAATCCCACTTTTACTATGGAATTGCAATTGAGAGTTATCTCAAGGGCCAGGTCAGGCCCACACTTTGTCCTTGGACTTGGGACTAATTATGGGAAACTAAATCCTATCTCATCACATATTTTATCCCAAAACTTATCAATCCCAAAATTAGGCCAACCCGGTTAGTAAGAAGCATGCAATCCCCAAATTAAGCTATCCCGGTTAGTAAGGAGCAAAAAGGTCTATTGGTCTCATTCAAATTCTAGAGAGGGAACAAAGGAAACTTACTGGTGACATGTTTTAAGCCTCGACGCATTCCATTGTTCCATTGCTAGAATGTGCAAATGAACCGCCTTCAGCTTATCAAGAATAGTCATCTGGTTCACCCTTGTTTCAGCAATTTGTTGAAGATCATTACTGGACTGCATTCTGGAGGCAGCAATTCCTTTAACGGGCTCCTCAGGATTTGCATTATTCCCAGGATATAAAAACAATCGGTCTTCAGAGTAATGAGGAGAGCTGTGTCTTTGAGCATCCTCCTGTTCAGGTGGCACACCATGTGCAGCTCTTGGGGTGAGCTTGTCTCGACCATGAAGAAGCAATATGTTATTCCTCCCATAATCTGGAGCTTTACAGCCAGATCTACAAGGCAGAAGAGAGGAGCTCCCAATTAAGTTTACAGCTGAGATATCTGGGAACCTAGCCTGCACAACAGAACAAAAGAATATGAGTAAAAGAAGGGATTCTCATAGGTTCAGTGGCCCCCCAATCATGTTGATTCCAATAGCCAAAAGTAGCACTAAAATACCTGTGACGGAAAAAAGATTTACTGAGCATGCTTTATTGTAATGGACTCCAAAACATAAACAAAATGATAGAAATGTTTACGATTGCCAAATTCATTAGTAAATGAAGAATTGAACATTTCTCTCCAATAGGAATATGTTGAATAGGGTGTTAATAAATTGGTTAAATCTTGTTATCTTCCCCGAAATGGTGTTCATAAATTCATAATTAGGGAACTGTACTTGTCAGATTCAGCAAACTAAAAATGGCGCATAGCTATACAACATTTTAGATATTCTTAGTGAACAACTAAATGCACAGTTTTAGGACATGGAAGAGTAATCAGAAGAATATGCCAATGCACCCTTACTTCAAACATTGGGTGAGGCCCGTTGACTTGATTGATTTAAGTAAACATAAATTGTCACTTTCATCATTAATATTTCCAAGGAACAATAGCTTTCTGTTAAACTACTTTGATAAAGAATGATACTACTAGTTAGCAATACAAAACCATCAAATCAAGCAGCAACAATGCCGACAAAAGAACGAGGGCACTCACATGATACAAAAACAATGCCTGGTCAGCGATAGAGCAACCTGAAACTGCTCCTAGCATCATTTTCTGCAGTATAGTGTCTGCATAAGAGTAAACTATTTAGCTCGACTACTTTAAGAGAGATATAGAAAAGATGAATGCACTTTTCCGTTTACATCATAGCAATGTAATGTAAATGAACTATAGCCTGCATCGAAAGGAACAAGTTTGATCATTCTTAACAACCATACAAACAAAATAATTCCCCCACCATTCCTTCACCCGACAAGTTAGTTTATGCCGGAAGCAATACATTACCATACGGATTCAAGTTCAAAATATCGCATTTCTACACCGAAAGCCTTTTCTCTTTCGGTATTTCTGCCCTACCAAGCTCGAAACTCTACGTGCTAATTCATTTGTGACACCCTTATCTTAAAAAGCAAACAACTTCATAATTTCTTGAACCCTGAAATGAATCATCCACCTAACAGGCACCATTTCGGGAAAGCATAGCAATGATAAATTCATTTCCACCCTAAAATTAGCTTCCGAAACAAAAATCCAGAACGCAACATTATCCATTTATGACACACCGACTTGAATATACTGGTTTCTACATCAAAACATTCAACCAAATTCACATAAAAACCACGAAATACATCAAGAAAAAGCTCAAACCATAAATCACGAAACAAAAAAGAATGACGCTAAAATTATATGTTATGCTCAATCAATCAAAAACACGCATATAAAAGTACCGAAGGGAAGCAGAAAATACGAGGTGGCAGCGCCCAGAATTCAGCTTCGGAAATCGTGAAAACAAAAATTCTTCTGAAATGGAGAAATGTTTGCCGGAGATTAAGAGAATGTTCGGGAGAATTTTGGGTATAGAGAGAGAGAGAGAGAGAATGTTTGATTGAGGATGGGAGTGTGGAGGGAGCGTGCCTGGTTCTGATCATCGTCAGCAGATTCTCTATAAATATTATTTTAAAAAATAATTAATTAATTAAAATAGCGTTTTTAATTTGGGCCACGCATATATACGAAATTAAGTTGGGTTCATTTCTTAACCTCACTTACTAATTTTTCATTTTATTTAAAACATTTTATTACAACGTCGCTCTCGCATTCTGGTTTGATTTTGAACATTGCATTCTCCACTTTGGTAAGTAGACTGAGGTTGTAATTTCACGTCAATAATTATTTTTGTTTTAGTATGTGTTTTTTTGTTTTTTGTTTTTTTGTTAAAGTTTACTTTTTGTAGAATTTATTTTCAAAATATATATTTATAATAATAGTATTTTTAATTATATTATCGCGATGTCAGCTATGGGTAATTTCAGTATGTTTATAATGCGTAGGGAAGGATTTCCTTCCCGATAGTAGAAAGAAAAATTCCCTCAATTGTCGAGGTGCGGGAACTTGAGAGACCTTATTGGCTGAAGTATATACATACATATATCTTGAAATTCAATAAAACTATCGAATACACCTTGTGTGTGTTTAACCACGACGTTTCACCAATTCACTGGCTTGGTTCACTGATAAGAGTCTTGAAACTTACAGATCATATACTATTAGGGGGCGTCTAGTTTGTCGTATTTTACTAACCGTATGATGTTCGGTCGGACAAACTCAGATCCATACTTCGTCCTTACTAGGTATTGAGTAGTTTGCTTGCTCGTAGAAAAGTCATTGAACAAGTCTTGTCGCCAAATCGAGCCAAATGCAGCCAATCTTTGCTTGTCCTTGTAAGTCCAAATTCAAATTTCTTAGTTTAGTTTCAAAAGTAGAAGAAACAAAGAGATGGTTATAATTTCAACAATTGCACAATGTAGACGTTGATATATACTAGTATATGTTTCAAACTCAACTTTGAATCTTTATTTAAGAATGTTCATCAACTTACTCAGATGTTAAACGGAGGCGATATACGACGCATACAGAAAGGATACACGTGATTGAAACATACGACAACATATATACTTCTAATGATTTGATCTGGACTTTGGAGCATTCGATCTCACGTTGCCCGATCACCTAACTCAACAAACACAAAGCCATAGTGAATCGTAAAGTAAATCACGTGGTAGACATTCCCACAGTCATAATTCAAGTTGTGCAATCACACCAAACGACTGAATAACTCATACGAATAACCGTCTGCATATCACACCTACAGAAGATAAAACACGTAAATCGGAAAACAAATTCAAGTGGCCCAGAACCAGCATAGAATTTAAGCCGTCTGCTACAACCATGTAGGCTCCAGCAGCAAGCATCGACTCCAATGCAACCAAGTCAAAAAATCCACACTAGAATATGCATCATCTCTCTCTAATAGTAGTCATCATTTAGCCATCATTAGCCCTTATATATGTTTTAAATGGAGGCAATCACCATCTATCTGATTAAATGTGCGTAAAACGAGCAACTATGGTGCATTGACCGTAAAGAATGTTGATCAACCCCGGAGGGCCTCGACCTCCCTCCTCACGAAAGATGGCAATGCAAAGGCAGCTCTATGAATCTGTAAAACATGTGTAAACCAACAATGAATGGTCTTCGCAAGAATAAACTGGAATCAGCAGTAAAATGAACAGATAAAGGATTTCTCGAATAGATGAGAAGAGAAGGTACCTCTGAGTTGTAAAATTTAAGTTCCCTTCGGTATTCGAGTGCACCGTCCAATTTCTCAATAGGGTTGACAGGATGTACAAAATCAACAGGTGGCCCTTCAGTTGAACATAACAGAAATCCAATAACGCCACTGCCCACCGAAAAAGAGAAACTATCAGACCACCAACTTACAGATTGCAAGTTAACAAAATGCACCAGAATCTTGATTTACTAACCCAGTAAATAACGAGAAAAAAGACACTATGTTGCGGGGATATTACCTCGGATATGTAGGGACACTAGCCCACGCATAACGGACAGAACCTCTAAAAATGTCTCGACAAATAGATAGCATATCCTGAATCAGATGTGTATGAAGCCACATACTTTCTGCCATATTACAAAGAACGCCACCAGGTCTCAATGCTCTGGCTATGGTCTCAAAAAAGGGTCTTTCCACAAGCTCCTGAGCAGGGCCTGAACAATCAAAAAACTTTAAACAACATGCTACTTCTAATATACCTGGAGTCAGGGCCATGTGTAGCAAGCATAATGAAACGGAGGAGGGTGGAATAATATAAAGCCAAGTCAAACAACATCATCGAGAAGCAAAAAATAAAGAAATCACTTGGAAAAGGTGCCCGAGTTGCATTACCAATTACAAGTGTTTTGAAGTTATTCAAGCATACTGTTAAACTTTACATAATGATATCAGCGATCACTATTGTTTTTCAGAAAAAGCTCAGAAACCAAAACAACCACAGGAGGGAGATGATCTTTTGGTAATAGTTGATTCACCAAACACTTTTTTGCCTGTACACCTTTGATTATAATCCAAAATGTTATTTTGTTTTTGACCTCTCATGCAGATATACATAATTTGACTAATAAGGGATTTTATCGACAGTAATATATTTATGAAAGCAAATAACGAGCTAGCATATATTTGTAATGAAGACGAGAAAACTTTTTTAGCAGTAATGAAATATACAAGTAAAGAATCGATAAAATAGCAGTTAGTCACACAGATACAATTTGCATATATTATACATACCCACAGGGTCCGACGAATCAACAATAATTGCATCATATTTCCCTTCAGGTGTCTGCTTTAAAAATTCGATAGCTGTCAAAAATAACAATGTAACAAAGTTACAAATTATAACCGTAAAACTGGAGTAACAAATAAATAGAGACATATAGAGCTAGATGACAACCATCCAGAGCATTTAGCACGCAATAAATAAGTTGGGTTCTAACTCATAGAAAAGTGAAGACCAGAATGTGCCCAAAAAATCAAATATGAATTTTCAGACTTCAAGCGGCTTGATGACGGATCAGATTTAGTTGAGGACATTAGGTCATATGCACATGTTTACTTGAAGTAAATTAAAGTTATCGAGCAGAGGTTATGTAATACCACTAACCCAATTAACAACTTGCAGTTCTAAACTGTGAATGAAATTTAAATGAATAGTGCAAAATGAAAGACAAAAAATACTATACAATATTTAATGACAAGCAAGAAGCTTTTAGTCCATGTTGGTCCTGAAAAGTGGTACTTTAGACATATTTACGACATACAATTCAAAAGGCCAAGAATATGAAGATGTGATGTAGAGCTTAGAATCATACCATCACCAACATGGAGGTTCACACGAGGATCCTCAAAACCAATAGCTAGCTCTGGAAAAAATTTCTTGCTTACCTGAAATTAAAGAATAATACATAAAGAACAAACATATTATTGTATAAATCATAAGTAACAGGGCAAAATTGATTACTCACATCTATGACCATTTGATCAATTTCACAAATATCAATCGACTTCACAGAGCTGTGACGGGCAATTTCCCGAAGGACACCACCATCACCACCACCAACCACCAAGACCTGCATTCTCAAATAGGACATGTAAAAACCAATGCAATAAGGGAAGATACTAACCAACTGCACGATTGGCAGGCTTACCCATGGAGTTAACTTTTAACTGGTTTAGAAAAAAAAAAACATCTTCGAGAATACATGCAGCGGAGATCACTTGCATTAGAATTCTCATGTGCTAGTGAGCATGCAATCCTCAAATGATAAAGGTGGGAGAATCAATAAACACACGATTTTAAACTCCAACATGATGCCAACTGACTATAATTCACAGCTTAAAAGTGGACACTTATTTACCAGGAAAAAAAAAAAAAAAGTTAAGTATTTGAGCAAAGGAAGAAAAAAAACAGTTAAAACCCATCAGCTTACCTGATTTCTATAGAAGACAGCAATCAAGTGCACATAAAACATACGTCTTATGAAATAGGAACAGACAAAGAAATACTTAACACGGTTGCAAAGTAATAGTACAAAACATATATAAAAATCGAATCATCAGATGTGTCCCAGAGGTTGAATGTAATGAAAGAGAGAGCCAAGTAAAACAGTTGGATATATTTCCCCAAAAATAGATGCTTGAACAGACAAAGTATCCAGAAATTACATTTTTTGGTGATTCAATAGAACAAAGAGGGAGATGCGCTATCATTTCCTGGTAGGCACATTCGTCTTTCTCAGTTAATTGAACAATGCCATCTAGCACAAGAACCCTTCCATATGCTGATGACTGCAAAGAAAGGACAAAAAAGAATATGCAAGTGAATATAAGATTGCAACAGCTAGGAATATATACAGCAACACACATTCAAAGATGTCGAACCTGGAAAACCAGAACCTCTTGATACTTTGACTTTTCCTTGAACAAAATCTTTTCGACCTTCAGGGAATGCGACTCTCCTACAACCAAATGTACATCCGTTCATCAGAAAAGATGGAATTGTATGAGAAAATACTTTCAAACCATAATAACCAAGACCACATCATAATGAAGGCATTATATACCTGGCCACATTGGATTGTTAAAATAGACTTCATTCACAGATTTATCTGCAATCAATATCACAATATTACAATCTTATTGGCCCATTTGGAGCACAAAGCACAACCTTAAAACTGGTACGATTGAAACAGCGAACAGGAGATAAAACATGGAAGGAACATGTTCTAAATTCCGATACCAGAGGATGCCCGAGTTTCAGAGAACCATCCAGAAACAACTGTGGAATGGCATCTGGCATCTAGCTCAGGCAAAGATGCCCTTGCTTTCAAGCAACAAGAGGGGATACGAATGGCCTTGCCAGAACCATTGTCACTACTCTCCCTCCCATCTGTAGTCCTCTGGCATTCCATACCTCTTTCGGCGCCTCCCTCCATATACTATCCTTTTCTCCTGTGGATCCAGTCTCTGATCACAAATAGAGTAAACCCGAGTTAGATACTTAACATATAACCATAAATACACGATACGCCTTAAAGTGACAACAAGGATATAAAGATCATGCCTTCAAATCAAAGACATGCACATAACCATATCAGCACATGCATATAAAGAAAGAAAAAGGCCATATTCCCACCTACCACTAAAACCAACAGAGGGATGCCAACTAGAAATCACAAAAACAGAATATTAACTAAACTAATACTGCTTTGACAATCTTAAACTCTAATATTAATGAAAAAGAAGAATCCCACAAAGCATTACTAATATATACTCACCAGCAAATCATGAGAGAAGTTCAATCCAACAGAAAAAAACTATCATATTTAGCAGGACACATGTATATAAAAATATAAATAGAGAACAATACAAATTTGAAAGGAATCTAGCCACTAGATAAGGAAAGAACAACTACAAGAAAAAAATAGTAAAATATTACACAATAATAGTAGCAGAATCAGTACCCTATACTTTTTAATATGGAAACAATCACTCAATTCTTCCTCTGAATAAAATAAAAATAATAATCGCAATCAACTCCTAATAATAACAAAGAACACAAAAGGAAAAGCGTGGCTTCCACGCCGCCCAAAAGTACGTGCACCCAGTTAAACTGGAAATCTTTTCCAGTAAGGTAAATATCTTTTACCGATTTGGATCTTATTTTCGTGGTTAAATTAATTTTAGGTAAAGTTTTCCCAGAATGTGAAGAAATTAACAGGTTTCACGCGATCACTTCAAAAATTACTGTGGTTTAGAAATCGCAAAGTGCACCCCAATTCCTTTCCTTTAACGAAACCAATAAAATCCCAAATCCCAATTCCTCCATTAGAACTCGAAATTTCACTAGGGTTTTCGAAAACCCGGGAAAAAAATTCAACTTCTACCGAAAACATGAAGATTCGCACACAAAAATCGCCACAAACACCTTTAATCTGCATTCAGGTAGGCAAAAATAGAAGGAAATCACACACATACCTGTTGCAGATGTGGGATACACACAAAAAATTCTGGGAAATGCAGAAACCGAAAATGGCAGCGTGAGGCAGGTGAGAAAAAAAAATCTTGAAGCGTAGAAAATGAGGATTGATGGCGGAAATCGCAACTGAAATCTAGAGTAATTTTCCTGCGCAGTAGTAATGAATCGAGAAGAATCGCAGTAATGAAATGGGAGGAAAATTTTATGGAAAAGTATTTATGGAGTGTTCTTCTTCCCACCAAAAAGGGATTCTTCAATTATTCTGGATTTCTTGAAAATTAAAAATTAAAAAAATAGATGAAAAATAAAAGAAGAAAAGCGAAAGGTGTTTCCACGTGACGAAAATTCCATCGACGAGTTTACCATTATACCCCTCGTCACCATCTAAAGATCAATCTTTAATTCCTTAAACTTTGACCGTTTTAGCAAGTTTTGAGACATTATAATGATAAATTTTACTCCTACCATCGTATTTTAATTGGTTAGTTTTATTGAGGTACGGGATTTTAGTTGCAGTGCTAAATGTGAAAAGCGAGGATTAATCCTTTTATTTTAGAAAACAATTCAATTGAAGTGGGACGTCCCGATTACGAAAGAAAGTCAAGTGAAGCGGGACGTCCCAATTTCAGTTGGCTTGTTTCATTTCTCCACGAAATTTTACATAGGGTTAAAAGTGAAAAGTATATGGTTCATATTAAGAAATAAGGGTCAATTATTTTTATTTTCGAAAATAATTGAAGTAGGACGTCCTAACTAAATAGAAAGTCAAATGTAGTGGGACGGAAAAAGTACTAATTTTTAAATAAATACTACAAGTATCGTAGTGTTTATTTATAAAAATACTATTCTAAAATGTGTTTTATAATTCATTATTACAAATTCCTAAACTAGTATTTAAAAGTCGAAAGATCTAAAAATTGTGGACAAATCGTGGTCGCAAATAATAGTATTATTTTTACCACCGGCCTCCCTTTATTTCTTTCTTCTTTTACTATTTCTAAAAAAATAACTAATCTTTTTCTACTTTCCTTTTTCAATTTTTTAAGGAGTACAAACTCGTTTATGAAAAGAGAAAATAAAATAGAGTTGGAAAACTCGTGGGCTAAAAAAAAAAATTCCTTGCACCAAATAAATTTAACTCTTACCTAAATAGGGTGTACCATGATGTATTTATTAAAATTTATTATAGCATTGCAACTCGTACCCAAATCCATAATTTTGTTCCACCTAACACCCATATAATAATAATCAAACCCTAATTAGGTTTTCATTAATTTCTTTCTCTTATTCAATGCCAAATAAAATTACTATCCTTACTCACTTTTCTTCAAAATATCGCAAAAATGGTTCTTGTGACTTTTACAAAAATGATTCACTGGGCGAAAAAATATTCACTCTGTCCCACCGAACTGCACACAAAAATATATATAAAGTATAAAATATAGATTCGCCTACAAGGGAAATGTTAAGAAAAACGTTGTTTATATTAGGATTGAATCAATCATATCCACCACAAAGAGATCTTATAAGAAGGGAGGGTATTTAGAGTGCATAATTCATTTTTTTTTTTTCAATTTTATGTGGGTCTAATATGTAACTTCGATATGGCCTCTCACGAGTATGTCTGAAAGACAATAACTTTATTGTAAACAAATAAACAATCATCGATTTTAAACCGATTGTAACGCCATATGTACAATTCGATCCAATTCACCCCATTAAAACTCCGGCCCAATTACCCCTTAAAAGGCTCGTAAGAGAGTGAATGACTCGATTCTAATAGTTATATAAAAGGTCATGTTCGTAATTGTGTGGAATGTGAAGCATTGCACATATTCGTGCCGACAATTTATTCTTTAAATGTGTATATATACACAAGTACACATTTCAAATACTATATATTTGGTGCTTCTTTTATACCATGACCAATTATTTTCATGGACCCCTGGCACCCACATTGCTACACATGCGAAATTCCAAATTGTATGGAACAAAATTGTTCATGTCCACTTCCTTACATGATATCATTTTATTATGGAACCTTCGATTTATTAATCGACGGAAGCTCTTTACCAACTGGATTGTATCTTTCTATAGATTATTTTTTATCGATAATATGTTTCTAATACGATTTTTATGTCTGAAGTGCATTTCGAATATACTTTCTTTTTAGGGTATACTTTAAGATAAATTATTTGGTGATGAATTGTCTATTTAGATGCTTAATAGCGGATGAAACAATTCTTTATTGTTTGGTATTGGATGCTATATTAGAATTGACAAAAGTGGGACCGAACTACTCTATAATTTTATTAGAATGCTTTTGTAATTTAACTTAATTTTCTAGCACCTCACGAAATTATTGCATATGATATTAAAACTTTATAACAACGTTAATTAATCTTATAATAATCTATAATTATTTGGAGATGATTTTCCACTTGTCACAAAATGTAAAAAGAATCCTACACTAACGTGTAGAGCAATAATTAGTTTGAAATAATTAATATTTTTGTAGAAAATTTTAATAATTTAGTAAATATAATTATTATTATTATTATTTTGAATAATATATACTTTTTGAAATCGTCAAGTATCACGTGTCTCTTCCTATATTTCTTAATCAACGAATAAGAATTAATTAGCATCGAATCACCGATTTTCATTGACTTCACTTCTCAACGCAATATCAATGTAGCGTTTATGTACTGACACGTACTTTCCATTTCTCAAGCCCTACGCAAGGTACACGAAGGACAAATCGATCGGGTTATCTCACTTTATTATTATAATAAATTTGTTTGAACAAAAATAAAAAGTGAAACAAAACAATTTAAAACGGATAAAGTATTAATTTTGCATTTTCTCAAATGTTATATCAAACCGTCGACACCATTAAATATCACAATTGGCAAATGTCCAGAATTATGATCGTTATGTATCTAGATAAGGAATTGATTGTATTTGGTGAGATCAAGCGGACGATAAAATATACACACTCCATCCGTGACTCCGTCCTCCATGGTACACAGACAACACTTTAACCTATATGAATTTTGATTTGTGTAGGGAGTGCAAATATAATTAAATTTGAGTCACCAAGAATTATAAAAGATTGGGTTCATCGCCTTGAACCTCAAATGATAAAAATTGGAGCCGCTTGTCGTAGACGATAGAAGTATATCGATATAAATAACGTTAAAAAAAAAAATAAAAAAAAATTAGCTATTGGTATAATTAATATGGTGCCGGATTAATTAAAGTCGCTTTACCGGGTTTGGGCTCATGAAATCAAATAGTGCCATTATTTATCACTTCAAATAATTTATTTGGGCTTTAAACATCGTAACGGTAGTGTGAAAAATAACCACCCAATTCATTATTGAATATTTTTATTAAATTCATCATTTTATTTTCATTTATTTTTTTCAATTTATAATATTGAAAATTAAATACTTAAAATTAATACACACTTTAATAATATTGTAATCAAATAATTAATATTCTGGGTAGACTTCGAAAACACACAATTGATTTCTCCAATTTATCCCGGTTTATGTAACGTTTCATCGTACAAAATATAAACACGCACATCATACATTTCATACATTCCGTAGATCCAGATCTTTTCTCAATCCTCGATGCTTGAAAAAAAAAAAAAAACGACCAATGATCAAAATAGTTCGATCGCACCAAGTCAAAAGAATTAACTCTACGTTACGTTAAAAACCAAACGCTGCATGCATGCAATTAGAAACCCCATGCACGAGCGATGAGGGTTCACCAATACTATAAGCTAATTCCACACATACTATACATGCACTGATGCACAAACACAAACGCCCCAAAAGTCAGCACGAAATATCAGCAGTTTGATTAAGGGACGAGTTATTACTTCTCAAATCCACCACAATTACGCTGATGTTGTCGTAGCTGCCCCGAGCCATCGCCAGCTCGGCCAGCACGGCGGCCGCCTCCGCTGCACGGCCGCCGCGTGCACACCCGGAGGGGACGGCCGAGGATGACTTCCTCAACCGCCCCTCCAAACACCTCCTGGCCACGCGGCACGCGAGCTCGTTGGAGATCACGTCCCAAAGGCCGTCGCTCGCCAGTATCAAGAACTCGTCCGATTTCGTCCGCCTCACGACCTTCACTTCCGGGTCGGTTATCACGTACGGTTTCAGATAATCGTCACCGATAGATCTTGAGGTGGCGAGGACACCTAAGACTCGGTTGCCATTCCAGTTGATTACTTTGCCTCCACACCCTTCTATCCTCTCTAGCTCATCAGCCCTATCAGGCTGCAAATTTATAAATTTTAATTAATTATAACCAATTAAAATGCCAATTCATAGATAATTCAGTAGTTGATTAATCAACGTTAATTATTTTAAATATAATCAACTACTATCTTGAATTAATATGTTACAGTACTATTATAGAAAATCAATCACAATGGAAAAATTATGTCACTCGTAGTATCCCGTAAAAGAAATAACATTTCAATATTATATCGTAAAACCCGTACTAGGTTTCGGTGGAAACGCGTGCCGGAAAAAGTCAAAAAGCAAATGAAACATTATAAATGGGACGGAGGGATTACTATTATAGAAAATCTATCACAATGGAAAAATTATGTCTATTCCAAAACATGCACAACTTTGGGTTGAGATCATCTATTGCATTTCAGGGTTACATTTCCTATTGCATCGATGGATAATTGACATGTGTTAAAAACATTTTCAAAACCAGTCATGATTAAAAAATACCATAAACGAAAAATATTGATTTTGAAAATATTTTTGTGACAGTAACAATTATTCATCGTGTAATAAGAAGTGTCGCAACGAATTGCAATAGAGAATCTCATTAGCTATCTACAACAACTATTTTTCCTCTCGCGTTGCAATTTGCATTTAACCCTAATTAAGCAAACTACTACTTTGACAAAGTGCAGGCTACTGTAATAATGTTGACATAATTTACATTTAGGTTGGTCATGTGTAGCTAAAATTCAACATCTATATTTTGCAAATAAGTACTAAAATCTACGTTTTGCAACGTTTAAAATAAACGACGAAGGATTCGAAACACATATATCGTGGACGGAGTGAACAGTAACAACAACTAAAGAGATAGTTAACATTCAAAAACTGGATAAAATTACAAGTCAATATGCAGGTCAAGTTAGTATTTGAGATTTTTACCTTATGATCATTGGACATCTGTACGGCAACGCCGCCGCGAGAAAGCACCGCCCTCGAATCGCCGCAGTTGGCCACCACAACCTCCTCCTCCCCCACCAGCGCCACGACGGCCGTCGACCCGGTCGACGCCACCGCCGCGCCGCTCTTGTTTACCTCCTCATCCATCTTCCTAAAACCCGCCGCCATCACTCTCTCCCACGCCACCTCGCCGCAGGAATCTCCCCCCGCCGCAATCTCCGCCACGAAATTGTGCAGCATCTCGCTGCAATCGCGCGCCACGCGCCACCCGCCGTGGCCGTCGTAGACCCCGAAGAAGTCGTAACTCCTCCCGCCTCTCTTCACCAGACCTAGCTCCGCCGCCACCGCGTCCTCCATCTCCCTCCTCCGCCCGATTATCGACGCCGCCCCATGCTCCACCCCCGCCGCTACGACGCCGTTTCCAAGCGATTCGACCAGCAACGCTTCCTCCATCAATTTTATCTCCCTCTGAACATCGGATCTCTTTTTCTTACCGACACAACCGTTCCGATCGGGAAAATCCACCAGATCCCCCGATTTTCCGTCGGAAACCGGCTTAATCCGCCGGATCTCCGTCTTCCTCCGGCGAAGATTCTTAGATCTCGCCGCCGCGTCGCCACCGTCCAAATCCACTTCCGCACCACTATAATCCGAGAATCCACACCCAGCCTCCGGCGCCACCGCCCGTAATTCGTCAAAAATCATCTCCAATCGATTTCAGAAGAGAGAGAGAGAAGAGAGAGAGAGAGAAATATCTACGAAGCTGAAACGGAATACGGAAACCTGCTGCTGCATGAGAAGAACGAGAAACAATGAAAGGATCGGGGCCGTTGAAGGCTTAAATAGGAGGGGAAACGGATCGGCGACACGTGGCAGGAACGCGGCGGTCAAGTAAAATAATGAGGCACCGAACCACGTGGGGTGGCGATATTGGGCATTTGGAAACGTGGCGCCTCAGTAGTTAGAATTTTCCGACGTTGAGGTGTCACGTAATATGAATTCTTTAATTATTACTATTATTATTCCAAATTCCTAATTTTCTATTTCCGACATTTAATACGAAGAGGATGCGTGCACCAATTGTTTCCACTCGATCGCTCATTTTGTTTCTACAATACAACCTAAATACAGATATGTACGTTGATTCACATCGATGTATTCTTCTCTCTTTTGAGAAGGCGACTTATGTTTGTTAGTGCCCCTTCAGTCTCGTTCAGACGATGTACTCTTTTCGTTTCGAGACGAATTTTTTTCACTCTGATTTTGCTATATCTGTTTGTTTACAAAAATGGTTTATTTAACTCACCCTTATCTATACAATAGATCACTTTTTACATTTCAAATGAATCTATCTCTCCACTATTGCTCGCCTACCCATTATGACTGACGGACATTTCAAGTTTGTCAATGATAGATAGAAGAACGTATATGCCGCTAACGTTACATCCGTGTAACAATTTTTAAAATGCATGCTGAAATAAGTAATATATCTGATAGGAAATGGCCCACCTCCCTAGGCCCAAAGGCCCAAAACAGACAAGCCCACATCGTGAAGCCCAGATCGGATAGGCCCAGATCGGCAAGCCCAATCCATGCTAAGTACAAGCCCAGGGAGTTGAGCCCTAAACCCAGAACGTGGGCTGATGGAGGAAAAACCGGAACAACCAACCACGCCTCCATGACCTCCACGATTCCACCTCTGCAACTGCCATGAGTTACGTCTATAAATACAAGAACCAATTGTATTGTAATTTACTTACGCTCTTCTGAATACAAAAACATACTCTTTTCCTCCCCGTGGACGTAGATCGCAACGATCGAACCACGTAAATCTCTTGTCTCTTTCTTACTTTCGCACATAAATTACATACGAATTTGGGCCGCGAATCGAAGGTTCATCACTGGCGCCGTCTGTGGGAACATAAATTCGTGTCTGAATTTTTGATTCTTGCTGCCCAAAAATCATCAACAATGCCGAATGGGATGACAACGCTGCTGGGAACTCCTCGCCGTCGACGGAATCGCCGACGACAACCGGAGGAACCAGCCCCGACGGTGGACGCGGAGCAACCCCAAAACAACATCCCTGAGGGCAATCAGATCACCACTGGAGAAATCCCGGAGGCCCTTAACTCCGGTGAGCGGAACGCCACTGTGGACACGGCGGCACAGCCATCTTCACAGTTAGCCCAGCCACACCGAGCTCCCATGAGTTCGCGCCTGGGACCATAGGCTCACCCGACACCGGAGGGCCATGTCGAGAATCTCACTGCCAATCGGGAGCGTGAACTATTTGGTCCAGAGGCAACCCTACGCTTGTCCCCAGTTATCCGACCGAACCTAACTGCTCACCACTCTCCAGTCATTCAGCCGAACTCGGCAGCCCCACCGCCTCCAGGGATCGAGGAGCTATTGCGAAATTACCTCACCACAGCATCCGGGCGTGAGTTCCTCAACCAGTACACGGGAGTCCCCCAGTTCGGACAGGGAGTCTCTCAGCCCGGACAAGGAACCTCTCAGTTCGGTCAAGGACAGAGGCCCGGACAGGACTTGCGACACTATCTTCAGCAAGTCCGAGGACAGACCCAGGGAGGCCAGCAGCCGAACTCCCATATAGTCCAACCGAACTATGTCACTGCTCCGCCCTATAATGCACCCAACCAAGGACACCTAACTGGGGGAGCGCAGATCTTTGACGTGCTTGGTAGGATTATCAGTCCGCTCTCGGAGGAGATCCTCAATACACCAATGCCCTTCGGGTACACGGTGCCAAAGATCAAGGCGTACAACGGAATCGGGAATCCAAGCAATTTCCTTAGTCAGTTCAAGTACAGCATGCTGAACCAAAATCTGGGGAGTGTGCACATGTGCAAGCTGTTTCCTGAACTGCTAATCGACAATGCACGGGAGTGGTTCGACAGTTTGCCCCCCGGGTCGATTAGATCGTATTCCGATCTGATGAATGTGTTCGCTAGGAGTTTCTCCCAGCGTGCCGAAGTGAGACACACCCCAGCACACCTGCTAACCGTCAAGCAAGGCCGGGGTGAATCCCTACAAGACTTCATGACCCGGTTCGATAGAGAGTGCTTATCGACTCGGTGCACAAACGACCTTCTCATCATCTCGGCATTCCAAAATGCAATCATCTCGGACCATCTCTACAGGGAGATCCTGGCGAAGGACCCAAAGACCACTACCGAACTGTGGGCTATTGCGGACAAATTCGCTAAGATAGAGGAGGCGACCAGACGTCGAAAGGAGGTTGACCGAGGTGAAACCTCAAAGAAGAAAGATGATGCACCCCGAAAAGGGGTAATGGAGCGAATTTAGCGAGGTCCGATTGAGTCTCGTCTCGGACCTCGGCAGAATCCAGCACAGCGAGGTCCGCCTACAAGTCAGCCCGCACAGCGGCCAGCTCCGCAGTTCACTCCGTTAAACAAACCAAGGACCGAGATCCTTGAGCTGCACGCTGGCCTGTTCGAGAGACCACGGCCGATGCGGGAGGACGGCAAGCCGAGGTCGAAGAATAAGTACTGCCAGTTTCATGAGGACTACGGACATGATACAGAAGACTGCAGGAACCTGGCTCAAGATATCGAGAATCTAGTTCGCAACGGACAGCTCAAAAAGTATCAAGATCGGAGCTCGGGGGTAAATCAAGTGGATGCTCCCCGAAGTCAAAAAAAGAAGAGACAGTATAGAGGGAATTGCAGCACGGATGCTGAGAAGAAAACAAAGCACAATGAGGATGATGCCGACGAGGACGGAGATTACCAATACGAGGGGATAGTTGCTACGATCTCCGCTCTCGCCAAAGGACAGACTAAATCGTCCCTCAAGAACGGAGCTCGGAGCTTGCCGAGCAGCGAACCCGCTAACAAGAGGTTCAAGAAGGAGGAAGCCGTAACTTTCTCGGCCGATGACCCGGTGCCCCCCATGATGCCGCACTCCGATGCCATTGTTGTTGAGGCTGTGGTGGCTAACATGCTGATCAAAAGGATTCACATCGACACCGGGGCATCGGTGAATATCATGTTCAGACATTGCTTTGATAACATGGAGCTGGAGAAGTCAAAAATCATTCCAACCACACGGCCGCTGCGGAGTTTCGCACAGGAGGAAACCCATCCCCTAGGGACGATCGAGCTGCCCGTCACAGTAGGGAAAGGGCCGAGAAGCACCACTAACATGACCGAATTCATGGTGGTGGAGGCCAAGTCCCCATACAACATAATCCTAGGCCGTACTTGGATGAATACAGTGAGAGCGATCTGCTCCACGTACCATCTAGCAGTGAAAATCCCGACTAAGGGAGGGGTAGCCGTTATCCGTGGTGATCAGAAGATGGCAAGGGAGTGCCTGCATGTGGCTCTCAAGGGGCTAGGGGCAACTCCCGAACTGCCCCAAGCATAGCAATTACTGAACTCCGAAGAGCCGAAGAAGACGTCGCCCGCCGAAGAGAGAGAGGTGGCTTTGTACGATGATGATCCCGCTAAGGTCGTCAAAGTCGGGCTGACCGACCACCCCCATCTTCGCGAACAGGTTATTCGGCTTCTAAAGGAGTACAGAGACGTCTTCGCGTGGTCCCCATTGGATATGACAGGGGTATCACCCGATCTGATCACACATCGGCTAAAGATCGACCCCGAAGTGCGACCGATCAAGCAAAAGCAGCGCTCCTTTGCAGCGGAGCGGAATCAGGTCATAAAGACCGAAGTGACCCAACTGCTGGACGCTGGGATTCTATTCGAAGTCACTTACCCGACCTGGATAGCGAACCCGGTAATGGTCAAGAAGGCTGGGGGAGGATGGCGCATGTGCATCGATTATACCGATCTCAACAAGCACTGCCCTAAAGACTGTTACCCTCTGCCCGATATCGACAAAAAGGTGGACTCCCTGGTCGGTCACAGGATATTCAGTTTCCTGGATCTGTATAAGGGATACCACCAAGTCCTAATGGATGCCGAAGACGCGGCTAAGACAGCATTCATTACGGACTTTGGCATCTTTGCTTACCGCAAAATGTCATTTGGGTTGAAGAATGCAGGGGCTACCTACCAGAGGATGGTAGATAAAATATTTAAAGAGCATATCGGAAAGGAAGTGGAGGTCTATGTCGATGACATAGTGGTGAAGAGCAAGGAAGAGAGCACTAGTGTGGCCGATCTCCGAACTGTGCTCTCCATCCTTCGCAAGGTCAATCTGAAACTTAATCCCCAAAAATGTACCTTTGCTGTGACATCGGGGAAGTTTTTAGGTTGTTGGATTACCCAGGAAGGGCTGAGGGCGAATCCATCAAAAGTTCAGACCGTGTTAGACATGAAGAATCCAAAGTCAATCAACGATGTGCACAGGCTTACAGGGTGTCTCGCCGCACTGAGTAGATTCCTATCTAAAGCTGCAGAGAAGCAGTTGCCCTTCTTCAAAATCTTAAAGAAAGCACCCCAATTTGATTGGAGTTCGGAGCATCATCACGCCCTAAACCAACTAAAGGAGTATCTCAGGGATCTACCGACATTGTCAGTACCGAAGAAGGGAGAGGTGCTGTTTCTTTACTTGGCCACCTCGGACGAAGCAATTAGTGCAGTTCTCGTGCGCGAAGAGGCAGGTCGCCAGTTGCCAGTTTATTTCACAAGCCGGTCACTAAAGGGGCCCGAAGTGAGATATCAGCCGTTGGAAAAGCTAGCCTTAGCACTTGTCAATGCTGCTCGGCGATTACGCCCATATTTTCACGCGCACCCAATTCAAGTCCGAACAGATTCCCCACTTCGGCAGGTGCTGACGAAGCCCGAAGCCTCAGGACGAATAGCGAAGTGGGCGATAGAACTAGGAGAGCATGACATCTCTTATGTCCCCCGACAGGCCATCAAAGGGCAAGCCTTAGCAGATTTCTTGGCTGAAACCTCAATATCCGAAGTCCCGAACTCGATACCAGAGCCAGTTCGTACAACGGGGGAGGAACCTCAAGACTGTTGGCATATGTACGTAGATGGGGCCTCGGGAAAAACTGGGAGCGGTGCTGGAATCCTCCTTGTCAGCCCAGAAAAGAAAGAGATCACATACTCACTTCGCTTCCAGTTCGCGACTACCAACAATGAGGTGGAGTACGAAGCTCTGCTAGCCGGACTCCGGATAGCCACCGATATGAAGGTCGCGGCCATAAAAGTACACTGTGACTCCCAGGTAGTCGTGAATCATATGCTAGGCAAATACGAGGCGAAGGGAGAAAGAATGAAGAAGTATTTGGCTAAGGCACGGGGCATGCAGGGCTTTTTCAGATACTTCCAGCTCGAGAGAATCCCCCGGACTCAAAATTCCCGAGCTGATGCTCTAGCAAATTAGCAGCAACGCCTGGCACTTCACCGGTGGAAGATGTCCAGCATAGAAGCATAGACGAAGCCGAGGTCAACGATCTAGATGAGTCACAGCCGACGTGGATGACCCCGATCCTAGCCTATCTGGAGAGAGGAGAATTACCTGAAGATAAGACGGAGGCTAGAAGGATACTGTTGAAGTCATTGAGATATGTTGTTCTGGACAATGTCCTTTACAAGAAATCGTACCTTCAACCCTTGCTCAAGTGCGTCGGCCCGACCTCAGCAGACTACGTTATGCGAGAAATGCATGAAGGGGCATGTGGAAGTCACATCGGACCTCGGGCGTTAGCAAAGAAAATTATGAGATGGGGATACTTTTGGCCCTCGATGCTCAAGGATTGCACCGAACTCGTGCAGAGGTGCGAAAAGTGTCAGTTACATGCAAATGTGACAAGGATACCGCAAACCGAGCTGACTGCGATGCAGAGTCCTTGGCCGTTCGCGCAGTGGGGGATAGATATAGTAGGCCCATTCGATAAAGCACCAGGTCAGTTGCGACACCTCATAGTGGCAATTGATTACTTTACGAAGTGGGTGGAAGCAGAACCCCTATCCGCGATTACGAGCAAGAACGCCCGGAACTTTGTATGGAAGAACATAGTATGCCGATTCGGCATACCTCATGTCCTCGTATCCGATAACGGGACCCAGTTCACGGACAGGGTTTTTAGGGAATGGTGTGACGAGCTGCAGATTCAACAACATTTCACATCGGTAGCCCACCCTCAAGCAAATGGTCAAGCCGAAGTGACGAACCGAACTCTCGTCAAAGGTCTCAAAACCCGGCTGGAGAAAGCTAAAGGGTTATGGGTAGAAAACCTTCCGAACGTTTTATGGTCCTACAGAACAACGCCGCGAACAGCAAATGGCGAAACGCCGTATAGCCTGGCATACGGAACAGAAGCTGTAATCCCAGTCGAGATCGGACTCCCCAGTCCGCGCACGACCCATTTCGTAGCCGAAGTAAATGATGAGAACCGGCGTACGGACCTCGATCTGCTAGAAGAAAAGAGGGATACAGCTTACATAAGAGAGGCCCGATACAAACAACTCATAGCCCGATATTACAATCGGCGAGTTCGAGATCGGCAATATTGCGTAGGGGACTTAATTCTCCGAAACAATGAGGTCAGCAAGGCTTGTAAGCTCGGCAAGCTGGAGGCCACATGGGAAGGCCCATACCGAGTAGACGAGGTCCTTGGTAAAGGCGCCTATAGGCTTTCCACTCTGTCCGGGGAGCCCATACAGCGACCTTGGAATATAATCCATCTGAAGAGGTATTATGCATAGATGTGGAGTATCATGTCGAGTAGCTCGGTCATTTTTGTCTTTTGTCAGTTCGGTCTTATTTAGTTCGGTTTATTGTTCAGTCCGGTCTTGTTTTCCAAAAATTATTTCAAGTAATGAAAGTTTAAGTTTTTTTTCCGTATCTCTTATTTGTGTTCGCATCATTCTGCATTACTCCACTTATATGCATGTTACCTCTAACTCGAAACACTATCCTGACGAGGACAAGTGTTAGTAAAATAAAATCGTACGAACCAGGGGACCACCCCTACCGACTTAGTCGGCAGAACAGGAACCCGACTAGACCCAAGTGTCACCTCGGCAGTGGATAATAGGCGATATGCCATCCCGAACCGAGGGAAGACCCAAGTGTCACGTCGGAAGCCGATGTCAGGCTCCCAAGCCACTTCGGAAGATTCGAATATGACCTACGCGCCAGTTCGAAAACGAAAAAAGCAGAAATGCGATTCGAAACAGGCAATAAGCCAACAGTTACACTAACAGAGTTTATACAAAATGTGTTTATTATTTTGCAGAATTTTACAAGTCACGTGTTAGAAGGCCCGCCCTCATCTGGCCTCTTACTACAATTAAAGTAACTAGCCCAACCGCTAGTCGGCGGGTTCATCAAAAAGTCAATATTTATATCTTCCTTTTTTCGGGAGCTTTGTCCCGAACTCCGACCACCACCGCGCCCACCACCGCCTGACATCCCAGTTCGGCTTGATACAGACCGGGAAGCACTTCGACCTCGGGGGACTATCGGAGCTCGGTAATTCCCATCCCCTCGGTTCGGTATCGGTCTGCGGTTCTGAACAGGCATCAGCATGTCCAACCGGTCCTTAACCAGACGAGATGGAACAGTAGGACTCAGGGCGCGGAACCGGGGAGCATGTTGCTTACTAGGCTGAACGTCGGGGTACCGGTCAAGCCACTTCTTCATTATTGGGTGGCGAGATAGTACCAACGGAAATAAGTTCGTCAAGTAGCGCAACTCGGATATATAGTCAGCAACTTCCCATGAATCCGAACCACGATTCTGGACCTCCCGCACGACCCCCCGCACAGCCTCGAACGCATCAGCTTCGACTTCGGATATCGTCTTGCCGCCGAGCTCGTGGATAACCCTTTCGTATTCGGCATGCTCGTCTGCAATCCTCTTGGCATCCGCATAATCCTCTTTTAGTTGCAAATATCGAGCTTCGTTGGAATCAGCCGTGATTTGCAGAGCGTTATATTTGGCGTCAAATTCGTTTCGGAGGTGTTCCGCAAGTTTGTCAAGACGACCGATCTCACCATCCTTAAGATCAATAAGGATTTTCAGACGCTTTATTTCGTTTATCAAAGCAGTCTTATCTGTATCGGATTCGTTCTACAGAAAGTAAGAGAAAAGTAAGCAAAGAACCGAGTTTTCATTCATAAGAAAAGTGAATACATTTTACAAGTTCAGTACGGACATCAGCAAAAAAAAAAAAAAAAAAAAAAAACAAGGGGGGGGAAGGGATCAACTGACCCCGCCCGTAGGTTCGGCGGTTGTGTTCTCGGTCCGCGCCTCGGCATCAGCATCCTCCAAATCTTCACCTTCCAGCACGGGGGGCGGTGTATTTGGAGACAGCGGGCGCGTCGCCAGTTCTTCGCGGAAAGGGATGCACGCTTCTTCAAAATCGGCATCCCTGTCGAACTGACAGGCCTAGATATCGGCAGCCGTGAGCAAGGCTTGCCCTTCCGCCAGATACCCCACGACGGGGAATGGAGAGGCCTTCTTCAAAAGTTGCCGAAAGTATATGCGAAGTACCTCTTCGTCCTCCACAGGCTCATACCCGAACTCCCCCTTGTCGAGATCGGGAAATTTGGCGGCCGCCCGATCAAGCACTTCGGCCACCGCCCGTTTCTCAATCGTCTTGGTCAAAGACGACACCAGTTTACCAAAACCCTTGCTGAATATTATTCTTTCAGCAAGGGCATTGAAAACGTCGCCTTGGGCAGCGGCGATCTCGGCCTCCCGAACTCGGGCGGCTACAGCCTCTTCCTCGCTCTTCGCCACTTTCTCCTTGGTGGCGTTGAGCTCGCAAGAGAGACGGTCGACCTGCTCTTGCAGTGCGGCTTCCCGAGCTGTAGCCTCGGCGAACGCCTTTGAAAGCTTGGCCTTGTCACCGGCCAAGACCTTGTTCTTCTCAGAAATACGGTGGTACTTCGCCACCGATCCCTTAAGGAGGCTCCTGACCGCGCTATTCACACGGTCATACTCCTCAAGAGTAGGGTCCACACCCTGCATTGGATTGCTACCGTCAGTATAAAAAAAAAAAAAAAAAAAAGGGAGGCAGATGAGATCGAAAAGAGTTGACTTTACCGCTGGGAATACCGGGGCGGAAGTGCGAACCTCAACCAGATCGGATTCGGACGACGCCGAACCCATAACCAACTTTCCCGCAGCCGCCGCGTCAACCTCCTCCGCGGCTACAGAAGTGTTACCCCGACCTCGGGGAGTAGGAATCCCAGACCGAGTCTGTTCGGAAGACTCGGTCGCCTGCCTCTTCTGCCCGGACAGGGAAGAAGTGGACTCACCCTTCCTCTTCGGCGGGATCGGCTTCTTACCCCTCAACAGATCCACTGCGAGCAGACAGAAAGTTAGTACCGATGTAAAAAAAAAAAAAAACAAAAAGGAGGGAAAGGGACCTCACCCCTCCCCGGATCCACAGAAGTGGAAGGTTCATCGGGGCTCGGTACCGCCGTCCTGAGTTCGGCAAGCGACATCGGCATCTTGCCCAAGCTGGCAAAACGTCCTACCACTTGGCCAAAATTCTTTGGTTTTGGCAGCAGTACGACGGGACCGGAGTGCCACCCGAACTCAATGGCACCCTCGAACTGGCAATAAAATTTTTTTTTCTGCCAATCTTGCACTTTCGAGGGCACCTTGACAGAAAACCCCTTCTGCCGATATGAGGAATAGTACCACCCCTCGGTCCTAGACTTGAAAGATACCATTCCACCTAGGGTATCTATCGAATAGGGGATGCCAAGCCGGGAGCAAGCGATACCCATCCCAGTTATCTGGCTAATGCTATTTGGGGAGATTTGGGCAGGAGAGAGATCGAAGACACGGTAGATGTCGGCATAGATGGCCGGAAGTGGTATACGCAGACCAGCCTTGAACTGGTCCACGTATACGGTGACACACCCAGGAGGAGGGCGGTAAGCCCTATCGTAGGCATTCGGCCGGAGGAGGAGAACGGAAGAGGGGAAGTTATATTTAACAGCAATTTTGTAAAGGGTGGAAGTAGAAACTACAGACTCTAAGACACCCACACTCCCACCAACACCAGAAGATTCAGGAAATTCCACTTCCTGGCCGTATGGTTCCTCGCAATCGGAACGCACACACGCCCGCCTATCATCCGGAAAAAAGGTCGGAATGGAATCAGACGAAGAAGCGGCGGCGACTTCTTCCGTCGCCGCCGAAGAATGCGACAAAATAGGGGAACGGACTTCTCGAACGGAGGAATTCGAGAAAGAACTTGAAACGGAAATAGATGAAGACATAACTTACTCTTTTCTTGTTGATGTCGTAGATGATTTGCAGAGAAACTAATTGGAGAAGATGAACAGTACGGAGGATGGGCAAATTTAGGGTTTTTAGTTTTGAAGGGAAATGTAAGTGATTGTGTTACAATCATAAGGCATTAAAGGGAAAGGAATTACGCTTATTGAATACGCCATTCAATGCGACGACGTTTCAGACAACGTCCAATCGGTGCTTTATCGGTACCCCAAGCGTCGCATTTAATGCGGCTGACAACTTTAACTTTGGGCGGGAGATGAGATCGGCATAACCGACCTCCAAGCAAACCACATTTCAGAGAGGGTACCAAGATCAGTTCGGACTTCCTCACACATTTCAGAGGGGGTACCAATTCAGTTCGGACTTCCTCACACATTTCAGAGAGGGTACCAAGATCAGTTCGGACTTCCTCACACATTTCAGAGGGGGGTACCAATTCAGTTCGGACTTCCTCACACATTTCAGAGAGGGTACCAAGATCAGTTCGGACTTCCTCACACATTTCAGAGGGGGGTACCAATTCAGTTCGGACTTCCTCACACATTTCAGAGGGGGTACCAAGCTCAGTTCGGTCTTCCTCACGCATTTCAGAGGGGATACCAAGTTGAGTTCAGCCACCCTCACGCATTTCAGAGGGAGTACCAAGTTCAGTTCGGCCTCCCCCACGCAGTTTAGCGGTACTAATTCAGTTCGGGATTCCTCACATATTTCGGAGGGGGTACCAAGTACGTTACTCAAATCAGCTAATACTCACCAAGCACAGGCAGGAAACATCAACTCCATCACCCCACGCTTTTTGGGGGGGGATGTGATAGGAAATGGCCCACCTCCCTAGGCCCAAAGGCCCAAAACAGACAAGCCCACATCGTGAAGCCCAGATCGGATAGGCCCAGATCGGCAAGCCCAATCCATGCTAAGTACAAGCCCAGGGAGTTGAGCCCTAAACCCAGAACGTGGGCTGATGGAGGAAAAACCGGAACAACCAACCACGCCTCCATGACCTCCACGATTCCACCTCTGCAACTGCCATGAGTTACGTCTATAAATACAAGAACCAATTGTATTGTAATTTACTTACGCTCTTCTGAATACAAAAACATACTCTTTTCCTCCCCGTGGACGTAGATCGCAACGATCGAACCACGTAAATCTCTTGTCTCTTTCTTACTTTCGCACATAAATTACATACGAATTTGGGCCGCGAATCGAAGGTTCATCAATATCTATCTAATTTTCATTAGTCTCATTTGTTATTATCGTTTGTTACATTTGTTAGTCATATTTTCTAAAATGATAAAGATAACTACAATTAACTCCTCATTATCTCTTCCTCTCTTGATTCTTGTATCTAAATCTAATGAGATTAATAACGAGGAACGAAAGCAGTATAGATCATGTGCGGAGTCGGAAGAAGTATGAATCAAATTGGGAAATAGGTTACGTTTTAATTAAATTTTGAATAAATAAGCTATAGTGATTAGGTGGGGGTAGGGGTAGGGTAGGGGGGGAGGGTACGTGGCGGGTAGGCGTGGAGGAAAGTATCTTAAAATAGATGCATGGGGAAGATATGGGATGCTGACCGGTTGGAATTCAAGAGTTGACACGTGCCGTCGATGAGTTACGTAGGTGGTCTCATTCTCAATTTGTACCTCGGCCTTCGTGTCGGATGCTGATACTTGTTGTTTCGGATTCATTACCTATTTTCTCTTTTATTATTGCTTTTAAATAAATCAAATTAATTGAATGAATAATTGTATTTGGAGGTTGCAGTGGTGGAATGTCGCACACCGTCCGATTTGTCAATGGATTGGGACCATGTGTGGTCAATTAGCCTCATGCCCAACTAGGATTTAATCGATGCTACGTCCAACTCTTTAAGAATTTCAGCATGTGAATTTTAAATAACTTATATATTTATAATACCTGTGTGTGGATGTGTAAAAAGAGTTCACGAGGGGTCGACCTACCATCGACAAAACCCCGATTAGGGGTTGATGTTTTTTTAGGTGTTTTTGAAAAGATTTAAGATGGGAATTGCATGTATACTTGTCTATTTTAAAATTATAATATATATGGGTGATTCGTTACGTGTATTATGTTGATACTTCACATCGACACGATTCACATTGCAAGGAGAGTTAAATTCACATGTAAATATGGAATTCTCGATCTTAATAGTGTATCGACCGTGCACCTAAATCAGTAAAAATCGACCTTGAGTTTGGTACGTTACGTTGTAGTTGGGACAGAAGATACTATTCGCGTGCTTGTCTCTTAAAGATGGTAATTGAATTTACTTATATACAGTACGTAACATATTATGTGTAGATGAAAAGCAGGTTACCCTACTATCAGTCTATCACCAAATTCTGCTCACCAAAAATTCCAAAATAAACAGATAATAGTTCCACTTGCACACACACACATTCCTGCACAAAATCATCTTCTCATATAATCTAAAAAACTCAAGGCAAAGATACAAAACGAAATCAAATCCCACAAAAAAATATGAACACTCACTCAAAATCATTCACCAGTAATCGTTACAAGAGCATCTCCCATCCCTGATGTGATGAAACCGGTTCGAATCCCTCACTACGATCTCTCTCCCGGTGGCCTCTGAAATATACTTCATCGCAGTATGGCAGTCTCCGCAAACTCGAAGGTTCTTGAAGATTCTGATAGGCTTCGATTTCCCCGTGCTTATGAGGCCATAGGCCAGTGCCAGTTTCTCGCTATGTTGAAGCAGATATCGCTCCTTCTCTTCCTCCTCCACTTCGTGCAGTACGAAGTTTGTCTCTGGCACGTATCCCATTTTCTTTATTTTCTTCACCAAGCTATCGAGTTCTTCGTATATCTCCCTAGCATTGGGGTGTTTAGTGTCACCCACGTAGAACTTATGCACGTTATTTGCGATTTCAATCCAGCTACAGCCAGCTTCCTTCACCAAATTCCTCTGCTTCATGCCTTCTCTGATTTTCGACACCTTCTCCCACTGGCCCTTTGAGGCATACAAGTTAGATAGCAATATGTGTGCTGCAGAGTCATTTGAATCCTGCTCGAGAATCATTTCAGCTGCGTATTTGCCTAATTCTGTATTACCATGAACGCTACATGCTCCGAGTAACGTGCGCCAGACTAGAGCATCGGCTTTGAAAGGCATTGATTTGATGAACTCCATAGCTTTCTCAAGAAATCCAGACCTTCCTAATATGTCAACCATGCATGCATGGTGTTCCATTCTTGGTCTTATCCCGTGCTTTTTGAACATTGCGTTGAAATGCTTCCACCCTTCGTCGACTAGACCTGCATGACTACAAGCTGACAATACGGCCACATAAGTAACCTCATTCGGTTCCACACCAGAATCAAGCATTTGCTCAAACAAATCCAAAGCTTTTCTTGCAAATCCATGCTTAGCAAAGCCGGTAATGATGGACGTCCATGAAATTACATTTCGATCTTTCATTTCACTGAAAACCTGAAATCCAGCTTCGATGTTGCCACACCTTGTATACATAGAGATCAAAGCATTGCATACGGAGAGATTGGTTGCGAACCCTACTTTCAGTAAACGAGCATGGATTTGCTCTCCTTTCCCGACTGCCCCAATACTCGCAGCACCACTCAAGAGACTAGCAAACGTGAAAGCATCCGCACCGATGCTAGCATTCTCAATCTGATTGAAAACTCCAAAAGCCTCATCGGAACCCACATTTCTAGCGTAACCATGAACCAAGGCATTGAAGGAAACCAAATTCTTTTCAAATAAGTAATCAAAAGCTTTTCTTGCATCTTCCGTCCTATCCATCTTCGTGTACATGCTAATCAGAGAATTTCCAACACAATTTACCTCTGCAAGACTGAATTTTAAGGCATGGCCATGAATCTGTTCGCCTAATCTTGGATTGAAAAGATTTCCACATGCTTTGAGTACACTAGCAAATGTAAAGTGATTCGGTTTAACTCTGCCCTCTGTCATCATCCTAATGTACAATTCAATAGCTTCGTCGGCTCCCTCTCCCTTCTGAACATATCCAGTGATGATTGCAGTCCATGACATGACATTATGCTCTGGCATTCTGTCAAAAACCTTCCTCGATTCATCCATGGATCCGTCTGTCGCAGATTTAGCATACATATCAACTAAACTACATCCTACACAGACATCCAAGCTTAACCCAGTCTTGATCACCCAACTATGCAACTGGCGCCCGATAGACAACAACCCCAGCTCCGAGCAAGCCGATAAACAACTACTAAATGTAAATCTATCAGGGGTCAAACCAGCAGTAACCATATCCGAAAACAGAGCAATCGCATCAATCGAAGAATTCATTTGCATAAACCTCGTGATCATCAAAGTCCAAGAAACGGCGTTCTTCTCAGGCATTTTGTCGAACAGTTTCTTTGCACTCTCCAAATCACCGAATCCCTTCGTAAACAAATCAATCAACGCGCAACCGACACAAACATCAGATTCAAAGTACCCAGTCTTCATCAAAAACCCAAAAATTGCCAGCCCAATTCTCGCATGCTCTCGATTCGAACAAGCCCTAATCGCGGCGGAGAAGCAATACTGATTCGGCCGCTCCCCGAACTCCACCATCTCAAAGAACAAAGCAATCGCCTCCGAATTCAAACCGCCGTGCGCGTATCCCGAAATCATAGCACTCCACGAAACCAAATCCCTAGTTCCACCCATGGAGCCAAAGATCTCCTCCGCTTTCCTCAAGTCGCCGCATTTGGAATACAGAGTGATGAGCGAGTTGAGGACGATGGCGTCGAGCTCGAGTCCTGACTCGGCGAGCTTGGAGTGGACGGCTCGACCCAGTTCGAAGTTTCTGGTTCGGATGCAGGACTTGAGGAGAACGGAGTAGGTGGTGAGGTCCGGGTAGAGATTGGAGCGGGACATGAGATCAAGGGTGGATATTGCTTCATCGACTCGGCCCACATCCGCATGGTGGATCAGATGGCTCTTGAGAGACTCGAAGCTGATGATATCTGGAGCTCTAGCAATGGAGGTTTTATGGCGGGAGTGGAGGTTGGGTTTTAGAGAAGGAGAGGTGGGAGATGGAAGAGAGAGGCTTATCATTTTCTCTCTCAACCAACGAAATCTCTCTCTCTCTCTCTCTCTACCTTTTTAACCGCTCCATTTCCGTTAACTTGAAATTGTTTGGATAGCTTTGGTTTTTATATACATTTTTTTAATTTTATGATTTCAATATTAATTTACAAGGTATTAGAATATATTACAATTGAAAAAATTGAACAAAATAACATCGAAACGAAAAAAATAAGTAAGTGCTCACAAAACTAAAGAGCTCCTCACAAAACTTAAAACATTAGGAAATCTTGAACCGAAACAAACACTGCGCCAATGCTTCATTTCAACCCATTCACGCATACAAATTGCTACATATGGCCATTTCTATTGCGTCGATTTGTGTGAATCTCGACCGGATATGTCGACACTAGAGGAAGGGTAGTCACGACGGAGCAAGGACGAATAATCGCTTGAGCTAGTACTACATATTTGATCCTCACCATCCACCGCGATCTTGATTGATTCATACGGACGACTAGGAATCTGGAGGCACTCCACGTCGCCTTCAAGCATTTCCAACACTTTACTCATTGAAGGCCGATCGTCTGGACTCATCTGTATGCACCACAATGCAACTATCGTCATCTTCCTAATAGTTTTCTTGTCTCTATCATTTTCTTGGTTGTTGATTTCGTCGTCATTACCAAACTTAACGTCCTTCCCTTCGTTGTAGCAGTCGTATATCCAATATGGGAAGCACTGGCTTGAATTCCGAGCATTCACCGTCAAGTCTTTCTTTAGTCCTGCCATTTCCATCAGTAGCATTCCGAAACTATAGACATCGGCTTTATAAGAGACATCGCCGATGCTTCTGGTGATCAATTCAGGAGCAACATAGCCTATGGTTCCTCTCGCTGCAGTCAGAGTCACCGCATTCTTTTCCGTTGAGTAGAATTTTGCAAGCCCGAAATCGGTGATTTTGGGAGTGAACTTGTCGTCTAGAAGTATATTATGAGGCTTTATGTCGAAATGCAAGATTTGGATGTCACATCCCCGATGCAGATACTCGATCCCTCGAGCCACGCCAACTACAATCTCGAATTTCATGTCCCAGTTCAAAGAGTTCGTCTTTTCCTGGTTGAAGAGGTACTTCTCGAGAGAACCATTAGGCATGAAATCGAATACCAGGGCACGCTTCGACCCTTCTGCACAATATCCGACCAACCTGACAATATTTACATGATGAATCCTTCCAACCGTAGTGATTTCGTTGAAGAAGTCTTTGCTATTTGCTCCGCTCTTTCCGAGTACTTTCACAGCCACATCATGGCCACTTTGAAGCTTCCCTTTGTAAACAGAACCGTAACCTCCTTCACCGAGCTTATCTCTAAAGCCTCTCGTCATCTTCTTTAAGTCCGAATAGGAGTACCTAATCGGCACCAGGTTATTGTCACTTCGTAGGAAGCCCTCTATATCATCGAACATAGACAGATGCCTTCGTCGAAATTTGTAGGCCAAAATCCACATTACGCACGGAAATGCAAAGATGATCTTTGCTGCATAGCTGATCACTGGAAGGAGATTAACAAATAAATTAACAAGAAATCGAAGGGAGACATGCTTTACTGCATATATTAACCGGACTTCTCATCGTTATCACTACTAGAAAAGCAAGTAAAGTGTAACGAATAGCTCACCGACAATCAGCACGAGTTTCATGATAACCCCTGCACGAACAAAATATGCACGATAAGCAACGATAAACGGGGAATATTTGAAACACCAACTCATATCTATGAGTGTAAGCTTCTCACCTCGAACTGAATTGAAGAACCATCCGGAGTTATTGATGATCAGAACTCCCCATACGAAGGTGAATCCAGCGATGATGAAAAGCTCGAGCCTAAAGCCTGCATCAAAAAGAACTGATTATCTATCTATTGCACTTATGACCTTGCTAAAACATGAAACTATCATGGCATCAAAGGAATCAGAAAAGGAAATCGAACGAGGAAGCTGATATAAGTGAAATATCGGTGCATCGCGAATGAAGAGCGCACCTATGACGATGAGAAGCACCAAGATAAGCCCTGCATATGCACATGACAAAACAATGAGAAAGCAAAAGATGATATATAAAATTTTGTGAGCCTTCTTGCATCATAACCGGACAAATTCGACAAGACACGAGATCGAAGAATTCTTACAAAAAATTCCGGAGACGAGAACTCCTTTTTGCCCTGCATTCCGGAGTAGAAAAGCATTAGCATAAATAATATGCTCCAGATTCATCAAAAAACTTAAAACTTCACAAAAATTTATGGCCTCTAAACTCTTACCCAAATTCAGATCAAACCGAAAGGAATCTTCACTGCAACCATCAAGTTTATTTTCAATACTAGTACACTGCCATCCTCCTTTGCACTCTATACAACGAAACGAGAACCACGACAGTTCGAATCCGTACACCAGAGCATTGTGTACTTCTGAGAGCGTCACATTCTTGAAACTCTTAAATTTCCACGAAGTCATCACTATGAGGTCTACTCTGCACTTATATCCTATATCCGATGCGGCCATTTGTCCAACCTTTACATAAGTATATCTGCCACGAGAAGCGTTCGAGGCACCAGGAGACCTGCCTCCATCGACACAATCAGTAACTTCCGTGAACTGTGATGCATCCTCCAACCTATCCGGACAGCTCATGAAGTTAATAGGCCAAGCTACACCTGTATCGTTTTCACTTCTGAATATCCAACTCGAATACGTGCTAAACGGATACTCACCGCTGAAGTTATACGCATAAGTGGAATGCTCGGGAAACGAGCAGGTTTCGTTACTGACGGAAGGATCAGCTAGCCTTATGGTGGAGTTGCCATAATTCAGTGCTTTAACCAAGTAACCGTGAGAGCTAATATAGATGAAGGCGACATTGTCTTCGCACGACAACTCGTAGTTCGGATCGCCACAGTTTATCGGATCATCCTTGAGACGAAAAGGGCTGCTAATATTGCGAATAACGCCACATTGTGAAGAGCTACATAAAGTGCTAGCATGAGATATGTGAAGGAAATGGAGCAGAATAATCAAGAGAGTCCAAAACATGAGGAGGCGGTTTTCAGTTATCATGATTCCTGGTGATTGATGAACAACAGTTATTATTTTTGTAATAAATCAAAATAATCAACTCAAATTATTCAAGTAAAAAAATAGAATTAAACAACATAGCATTTGAATATAAAGGGGATAAATAGTCAAGGCTCGAACAAAACCTGAATATATATTTTCCTCTAATTCAGTATTGGCGAATAAAAATACTCCTTCCGTCCCATTCGATTCGAGCTCTTTATGTAATTTTATCACCGCAGATTAAATTAATTGAAAAAGACGTAATCAAGCGGAACCGAGATTAATCAAGCAACTCAAACAATTATGCGATAAACAGTATCTGAATATGAAGGGAGAAATAGTCCTCTAATTCAGGATATCTACTCCGAATAAAAATACTCCTTTCGTCTCGTCTGATTACGTCGTCTCCTTTGTTAATACCAACTCAAACAGTTATTCACGTGATAAACATTTATCAAAACTTGAAGAAAATGAGTTTCGAATTAGGAGAATTATGAACAGTACGCAGATAGAGAAACCGAGAAAGGAGTGCAAAATTGAGCAAGGAATTCGAGAACCCAACCTACCTGATTCCCAGTTTCTACTGGATTAAACGGTGAAGTTCCGATTAGAAGCAGAATTGAACAGATGATGGGGGCGACTCCATTAGTTGGCGAAAAGAAGAGAAAGCGAAGTCAATGTGTGGTTTAAACTTGCCTCTTTGGATTGCTGCTGCTTCCAACAGCCGACTTCGTCAAAGCCCAGTTGTTCATGTCGGTGAAGCTTTTATGGCGGGAGTGAGAGTGAATCGTCAACATCTCTCCTCCCTCTCTCTCCCCTTTCTCTCTCTGTTTTTATTTCCAATCACTATCTGTTGTGACTATAGCATTATTAACTAATTTTTTAAAACTAATTTTTTAAAAACCGAACAAGAGGTCGAACCGACAAAGCTTTCGGTTCATAATTTTTTTGGTTGAACTGTGGTTCAACAAGTCAAAATTGAAAATAATTGGGAAAACCCACGAACCGAAATTATGATGATTTATGGTTCAACCGGCGGTTCAGTTCGGTTTTTAAATCAACTGCATGTAACATTAATTTTACTTTTATTTTATTTATTTATGCTCAATTTCAACTAAATGTTGGAATTTTGGGTGATTTAATTGTTCAAATTGAATGAGCAATTAATTGGTTAAGTTTGAGGTGGGAAGTTTGTCCCACATTGGAAAAATAAAGAAGTTTGGACTCATATATAAGTCAAAGCTCAAATGTGTAGAATAATTAATTCCTCAAGTGGTGGATTGGGCTTAGCCTTTTGGGCTAAATTCAAAGACCTACGATGCACCGTCCGAGTCCGCCTCCGCCGTAGCCGTGCACGTCGCAATGGGCGCTTTGAGGAGCGCACTTCGTCGCCGAGGAGCCTTTACTTTTCCTTTGCACTTCGTCGCTGAGGAGCCTTTACTTTTCCTAAACCGAGCCAAACGTGTGGCTCGAGTCCGTGGGAGTGTGTCCAGCGCACGCCGGGAGCAAACCGGTGCAATGGTTCGAACCGAATGGGTGCCAGGCGTGTGCATATCACAAGCCAGCACCCAAAAGGTGCGAACCAAGGGGCGCGAGCGTGTGTCGACCACACGCCCGTGACTCGGGCAGGCTTGTGCCGAGTGCGGGTTGGCCCATGGAGGGCCGAACCATGGTGTTGGTTCGGTTCGGGTGATCTGGGCCGTCGATCAAGATTTGATTGAACGGTCCAGATCGAAGCACCCCTTCATGGAAAACCACCTATCTCCTATAAATAGAGCCCTCCACAGAATGATCCAACACACCAAAACGAAGATAACCTTTCTCATCTCGTTTTATCCTTCCTTCCCTTTTCTCTCACTTACAAAGTCTCGATATTCGAGTAGTTCGACGGATTCTCGACTTGTAGTGCAACAACTCGAGAACGAAGAACCGTTGTATCTTGGAGACAATTACTATAGTCCGATTGCACTATATAGAAGCAATATTGTCTTACGGAGATAGAGTCTAACTCTAGCCTCGGTTCTGCCCATTTATCGTATTACGGTTCTAACACTAAAATACTTTGGTTTATTATTTTGCTTTATTATTTCGATGTCAGTATGTACTACTCCCTCCGTTCCGCTCCATTTGGCCTATAGAGTGAATAGATGTGAGGTATAAAATAATAGAATAAGTTAAATGGAATGGAACGGAGGGAGTACCTCTTATCCACGTGGCATGATCTTTGCCATTCATATTAGTTAGAATAAAGGGTCAAGATTAGTTCTGAAGAAGCGTGTTTTCCACGCTAGAGTTGTATTCAAAAAGTTGCTTTACAAAGTTGTTCAATGTTCATGACTTCATTGCATATATCTAAAGCATGCATGGATCAAAACCGGCAATTAGTCAGACATTACTAATTACATGCAAGGATACAAGATCACTCGGAGATGAAGCCGTTTCATCCATACGCATCTCAATGCGAGTTGACGGCGACAGGTATTTAGGGATCTGCAGATGTTCGACGTCGCCTTCCAACATTCCCAGCACCTGACCCATTGACGGGCGACCGTCTGGACTCATTTGTATGCACCATAATGCAACTATCGTCATCTTTCGAGCTAGTTTCCTGATACCGTCATTATCTTCTTTTTCGTTAGCCTTACCGATGTCAATATCCTTGCCCTGCTCAAAGCAGTCGTATATCCAGTTTGGAAAATACTGGGTGGAATCATTATGGTTTCTTATCATGTCTCTGTTTAGTCCAACCATTTCTATAAGTAGCATCCCGAAACTATATACATCCGCCTTGTAAGAGATAGCACCGATACTTCTGCTGATTAGTTCCGGAGCAACATAACCAATGGTTCCTCTAGCAGCAGTCATGGTCACAGTTTTCTTATCTGGGGAGCAAAACTTTGCCAGCCCGAAATCGGATATTCTGGGATTGAACTTATCATCCAGAAGTATATTATGTGGCTTGATATCAAAATGTAGAATTTGGATGTCGCACCCTCGATGCAAATACTCAATTCCTCGAGCAACGCCAACTGCGATCTCAAACTTCTTGTCCCAATTCAATAACTCCATTTTTTCTTGACCGAAGATGTACTTCTCAAGGGAGCCATTGGACATGAAATCATACACAAGGGCTCTCTTAGAGCCTTGAGCACAATATCCAACTAGCTTCACGACATTGACATGATGTATCCTTCCGATAGTTGCAATTTCATTGACGAAGTCCACGCCCTTCCCTCCGGATTCCCTGAGGAGTTTGACCGCTACATGATGGCCACTTCGAAGCTTCCCTTTGTAAACCGTACCGTAGCCGCCTTCACCTAGCTTATCTTGAAAACCTCTAGTCATTTTTCTAATATCAGAGTAGGAATACCTTATTGTCGTGAGCTTGTTGTCACTTTGCAGGAAGGATTCTATAGCTTCGAATATCGAGAAATGCTTCGTTCGGAGTTTGTAGATCAAAAACCACAACGCAAAGGGGAAAATGATGATCCTTGGTGCACATATGATGATGGTAGTGATGAGGGCTGAGAAGAAATGAAGAAAAAAAATGAACCCTAAAATCTCTCTTATGTAAAGTAAAATATATAGATAAAGAACCTACCCCATAGTGAAAATGCATCCTTGCTTCCTTCAACTGCAAGCACAAGAAGTATCATTACATGCTAATTAATCAAGTAAGTGAAATTGCAGTAAGTACAAAAGAAGATTTAAAGAAAATAGCAAATAAAATCACCACTCATATATAAAGCTGCAGGGCCATTGTAAAATAAGAGCATTGATACTGCGAAGAATCCGATGATGCTCATCACAGGGGGGCATATCACTGCCAATAAAAGACCTGAAACATTTTTTCACAAGAATTATATACTAACTATGATTTCAAAAGACGACGAACCACAACACAGTTGATGAAACGCTTCTCCTCCAACTAAAAGGTCAGAGGTTCGAATCGCTCGAGTGCATATATGTGTGTGAGTGTGTTGTGTTTACCTGTAATGACCAGAAGAGTCGGCACGATACGTACAAATACAAATATACACAACAATATGAGTAATGAGTTGTATTAACAGAATACATGATCGATCGATGTTGAGATTCAAAGTCAACAAGAATCCTTACTAGTGAAGAAGAAGGCCGAAAATCTGTCTGCATATTTTACATAACACAAAAACATTAGCACGATCAAAAACAAGAATCATCAAAAAACCATAACTAAACTCAACTCATGTCGTATACCATTCGACTTGACACGTTTCTATTCTTTTATATTCAGATATATTCAACAAACTCGTTAGCGAGCAACACTTCTTACCCCGAAATTTGGGCGACCATGGTCCGCAGTTGGGGCAGACGGTGAGTTCGAATCCGTACAAGAGAGACTCATGTACCTCCGAGAGCGACACGTTGTTCAAATCCTCGAACACCCACGACGTTATCACTATCGACTCCAATCTGCACGTCTCTTTCAGGTCCGAAGCGCTCATGCGGCCGACCTTGATATAAGCATGCCTTCCCGAAGCAGAGGCACAATAATCACGTGCGTCAATTTGGGAAGAATTAGGGCCAAGTGGATTTGCGCACGTGATGAAATAAATAGAGGGGCCAAGGTTCTTGATAAAGTATGGATGATCACTGGAGGAGGAGGTGAAGTTATAGGCGTAGGCGGAAGAGGAGGGGAAGGAGCACACGTCATCGGTTTTTACGGAGGCGTCGACGATTCGGATGGTGGAGTTGTCGACGTAGCCGTTGTTGCCGTACTTGATTTCCTTGACGTAGTATTTTTGGGAGTTCAGATGGACCGAAGCGACGTCGTTTTCGCAGGACAGTTCGAACTTGGGGTCGCCGCAGTTTCCGGCGTCGTTCTTGAGGCGGAAGGGGGAGCTGATGTTGCGGAGAACGCCGCATGCAGAAGGAGTGCAGGAATTACTTGCAGAGACGCAAGGTTGGAAGAGATGGTGGAGTAGTGAGAGAATCAAGAGAGAGAAACTACTCTTGATCATTCTTGGTGATTGTAAATTTGTGATGATGATTAAAAAATTGTGAAGAATTTCAACCTTGCACTTATGGATTATTCATGTTATTTAATTAATATTAGACGGCAACGTACTTACTGTTGATGACTCTTCTCCACATGGAGGTTAAACAAGACTTTGGAGGGACGTTAATGGTTTTATATTATCATCCCTATTTTTGAGTACTTATACATTCAATTTGTTTTGAGGAGATAGTGACACAACCTTTTTTCTATTTCTGTTTTTTAGATTAAATGTTTTTTGAAGTTCAACGGCATTGACGGTAAAGCGCAACGCAATTCGTAAGACGCTTCTTCATCAATCAGAATATCGGGAGTTCGAATCATTTTATAGGTGCGTGTTTAAATGAGTGAGTGTGTTGGGTTAGCCTGAATGAGCGAGGAGGAAAGCATTTAACAATCAAACCTTATGTTAAATTAAACTATATAGAATATGTTCGCTTTTGAACACTACTCTAAATTAAACATTATCACGCCTTAATAAGGGTAGTGAATCAGTCTTAATTGATTACTTTCTTTAAGAATTTATGTCTAGATAGTTTTATTGTTTTCGTTGATTACTTGCTTTAAGTTAGTTTAGTTCTTGTTATTAGATTTAGATTGATTTATTTGTTCTTAGTTTAATTCTTGTTTGCTCTTTACTTTTATTGCTTATTTACTTTCAAGCCTAGGACTTAGAAATCAAAAAACCCAAATTCTTTACTTGCTTTATTAGATTAGAATTTTATTGTTTTTGTTCGCCACATAATTAAATAACCTGTTAAGTCTTCCTTGAGATTCGACGTTGGGTTTAGCTTACTAGTTCTACAATACATCTTGTTCTATTACAAGCACTTTTAGGTGAAACAAAGCTCATCTGTTGATGCTATCATTGGTCGTAACAAATTTAAGCGGGATTCGAACATAGGACCTTGGCATTTTGTCAAAGGTTCTGATACCATGATAGAATTTCATCTCATCTAAAAGCTCGATCTTTCAGAGAAGGTAAGAATCTATTGGTTTATATTATGATTCCCAATAATTGATGATGGTAAAAATTAAGGTGACCTCCCTCAACTTCACATCCCTCCGCCCCTGGATGGAAGCATTGTGATGCAATGTACAACATGATCGTAACATTATAATAATCAAGCCTTACGTTAAACAATATAGAATATGATCACTTTTGAGAGATGCTTTAAACACTTGATGAAACACCATCAAGACTTAACAAGGGTAATGAATCAGTCATCGAGTGTAATTCCACTTGGATCCATATCTATTGTAATTTGGATCGAGTGAGAGAGATAGTCTGGAGCCTCTAGTTGTTCAACATCACCTTCCAACATCTGCAACACTTTATTCATTGCTGGGCGATCGTCTGGACTCATTTGTATGCACCATAACGCAACTATTGTCATCTTTCGAGCAATTATCCTTCCAATACTATCATTTTCATTATTTTCGTCCGCCTTTCCAAAATCAATATCTTTGCCCTTCTTGAAGTTGTCATATATCCATTCCGGAAAATACTTACTAGAATCGCTATTTTTTCTTGCCGGGTCGTCTCTCCTCAAATCCACCATTTCCATCAACAACATCCCAAAACTATACACGTCGGCCTTATAAGAAATTGCACCGATGCCTCTATTGATCAATTCAGGAGCAACATAGCCGATGGTTCCTCTAGCTGTAGTCATGGTCACTGTATTCTTATCCACAGAGCAAAATTTTGCCAGGCCGAAATCTGATATTTTAGGGATAAAGTTTTCATCGAGGAGTATGTTATGAGGCTTGATGTCGAAATGCAGAATCTGAATGTTGCACCCCCGATGCAAATACTCGATCCCTCTAGCAATTCCAACCGCGATCTTATACTTGGTATCCCAATTTAAGGAACTCATTTTTTCTCGATTGAAGAGGTACTTTTCAAGGGAACCGTTGGGCATGAAATCGTAGACGAGGGCACGTCTCGAGCCTTGTGCACAGTAACCAACTAGTTTGACAACATTCACATGGTGTATCATTCCGATCGTTGCGATTTCATTCATGAAGTCTTGCCCGTTTGCTCTCGAATTTCGGAGCAGCTTGACGGCTACATGATGCCCACTTCTGAGCTTTCCTTTGAAAACCGAACCGAAGCCGCCTTCGCCAAGTTTATTTTGAAAATCTCTAGTCATTTTCTTTATGTCTGAATAGGAGTACCTGATCGAAGTGAGTTTGTTGTGGCTTTGTAGGAATGATTCAATTTCCTCGAATAGGGAAGAATGTCTTCTTCTGAATGTGTAAATCAATAGCCATACTGCCAAAGGGAATATGATGATCCTTGGTATGGAGATGACGATGGTTATGATCAAGCCTGAGAAGAGATGAAATCATTTAGAGGGAGTACATAATAACTATTGTCAACTACTACTGATTAAGACTGTCTTAATTTTCGTATTTATAACGTTGAACCATTTATCAATAGAACGGATGGTAGAGCATTGATTATGTTAAAACTTAAAAATGACTTAGGGTGCATTTTCGTTGATGCGAAAGAAAATGAATATTCACCCTTTAAATCTTCCTTATTTTTCACATTTTCTCACATTTGCTCTTTTCCCCCTTTCATTTGCACTACAATGGAGAAAATATTTTCTTACCAATATGGTGTTGTAAATATTTTCTTCAATTTAAAAAGTAAAATTTTTCCTCATTCATAAAAGGTGCGAAAACGTAATAAAAAATGTGAGATCTAAAGGGTGATTATCTCTCATTTTCTTCCGCATCAAAGAGAACACACCCTTTATGTGATAAAATTAATTTACCTATTTTATCTCTATAATAAAGATTAATTTATTATATTATTTTATCATATGATACTTTATTTAATTAAAATGTCAAACATGATATATACAAATATATAAATAGTATTTTTATTCTTCTTGTTAGTCTTTTACATTTATTAATAAACATACAAATTTATCAAAAGTTGTATAATTATATATTGATTCAAAAGAATCTTTGTTGAAGAATATATATGTCAACAAAATAATAAGATCGAGTTTATCAATACTTCAATCGTTATATTTACGTGCAAATACACATATTCCCTCTACTAAATTTAATATATGTGAGCGAATGTAATCATGCTTACTTGCTTAGATTTAATATTTGATTCATTTGCAAAGTATTTTTATTAATAATATTTATCTATGTTACCAACACATGGATTAGTAAGTAAAGTAGATTAAGAGCTCACCAATTATTGGATAAGGATTATTTCCCCTGTACACTGCAAAATCAAAATAAAAGATAAATAAGAATACAATAATATAACCTTCCTCCATAATACTCTTTATGACTCATTTTCTTCCAATCTCCACAATATGACTATATAAAAGTTTTACGACACAATTTAATATTCTTACCAAAGAATTCGAAAAACTGAACAACACCGTAATATAAAAGTATGAATACGACGAAGAATCCGATGATTGCCGTTATGGGGGGGCATATCATTGCCAATAAAAGGCCTGCAATATAGTTGACAAATTTATATACAACAGTTCTTCATTCGTATCAAAAGAAACCATAATGAAAATTAGAGTAATATTGTTAAATATATTTACTAGTTACCTACAATGACTTGAACAATAAGAATCGGTTGCAAATCTGCAGAAACAATTAATAATCAAGAAAACAAGTTTAGATTATAAATGCATAAACATATATCAAATTCTTACACTAGAAGAAGTCTCCACAATTTCAGCATTTTCAAACTATATATATAATAATAGCATAAAAAAATTAAATAAATAGAAGGTTAATAAATAGAAACCAATACATGGACTTTGACCAAATTTACGGTACGACTTTTGAAAGGCCAGAATAGCGACTTGACATCTCTATTCGTGACAAATCCGATACCCGAAAATAACAAAGGGGTCGTCGGATTTGCTACGAATCGACAGAGTGAAGTCGTTGTCGAGATATTTCAAACGTCGTATCAAAACTGCAAGAGTAGGAATCCATAAACTCAAGTTCTTACCCCAAATGTTGTGTAGTGCAGCTCCACACATGGGGCAAATAGTGAGCTCAAATCCATACAAGAGAGAGTCATGGATTTCCGAAAGCGTCACATTCTTCAAACCCCTAAACTCCATTGATGACGTCATCACTATCCTCTCTATCTCGCACATCTCCACCAACTCGGAAACAAGCATGGGCCCCACCTTCACGTATCCATACCCTTGAGAATTCAAAGCACAATCTCTATCAATAGGTATGAAGAGGGAAGCATTCTTTAATGGATTCGGGCACGTGATGAAATGAATCGGGTAGCTCGAAACCGAGGTTCTGTAAGGGTTCCCGAAAGGGTTGTTGTAGGTGAAGTTATTGTCGTACGAAGAGTATTTGGGGAAAGAGCATGCCGTTCCGTTGTCGAGAGAGGCATCGACGAGCCTAATGGTGGCGTTGTCGTTGCCGGTGCCGTAAGTGATCTCTTTGACGTAGTACAAATGAGAATCGAGGGAGACGGAGGCGACATCGTTCTGGCACGATAGTTCGAATCTAGGGTCGCCACAACTCGTGGGGTAGTCCCTAAGGCGGAAAGGGGAGCTGATGTTGCGGATTGCGCCGCACGAAGAAACGGCGCATTCCGCATCAGAAGTTTGAAAGGAATAACAATGGAGGAAGAGGAGAATTGAGAGAGATGATGAGTAAATTTTAATCATCGTGGATTGATTGGTTGATTGAGATTAAACATCGCATATATAATTCATCGTGGTATGTGATTATATATATATATATATATATATATATATATATATATATAATTATTAGGCTAGTATAGAATATGGATGAGTCTAACACCGGAATACTTAAATTAAATGAATAGAGTACTATATACTCCCTCCGTCCCGCCAAAGACGTTACATTTCTTTTTGTTAATTTCTGGCACGTTTTTCCACGCTTCTTGATGAAGTGTTTTAAAATAGATGTTTGAAGAATTTTTTCTTTTGCGGGATTTCATAGTATCTCGTAAAAGAAAAAATTCTTCAAAAATCTATTTTAAAACGCATCTTCAAGAAGCGTGAAAAAACGTGTCAGAAATTGACAAAAAAAAAAAAATATAATGTCTTTGGCGGGACAGAAGTAGTAATAAACAAACGAGTTACGTGGGAAAAAAAAAAACGAACGAGTAGAAGGCTAGTATAGATGAGTTTTGTCCAAAGAGAACCTACACCAGAATACTTAAATTAAATGAATATAGTACTATTCTAATTAAGCTAGTTATAGATTAAAAATGACCATAGCTTTCATTGACTTTCATTATAATAAGCATCTTTGGAATAAGTCTTCATCATGCATCATTCAATGTATATACACGTGAAATTATTCGTCCCAATTTCGATTTTTCGACCCTATTTTCCTCATCGATATCGTTTCAGTATATTATGCTATTGTGATATTATGATCTAATTTAATTTTGCAGATTTTAACTTGGGTCAATTAAAGTTCAGAATTATGTTTTTAATATTTGATTTTCAGTTTTACTAGTAGCATTTGAGTTGATAAAAATACGAAATTAGACGATAATATTGTAATTATAGGTATGGCATAATAACAACTTCCATTGACTTTTAAATTTATTTACTAAAATGAAATAAATAAGAATGAAATGTATGTTATACTATTCTTTTGTAAATAAAGTCAAAGAAATTATAATTATAATGTAGCAACCTTTTATTAAAAAAACTTATTACTCCCCCCGTCCATGATTTAGTGAGACACTTTCTTGGGCACAATTTTTTTTTTTGCATTTTGATGGTGTAGTAATAAATTAATGTGTTAAAGTTTTAAAGTGGAACAATTGTGGGCCCATTTGAATTTTTTAATAGTATTAAAATGTTAAAGTAATAAAAAGTAGATGAGTAAAATGTTAAAATGTTAAAGTGATTGTGGGGTTATACGTCCTAAAACGGAAAGTGTCAGTAAATAATGGACGCCCCAATATAGTAATTGTGTGAGTAAATGATGGACGAAGGTAGTACTAAATGTAAACTCTTTGATTATATTTTAAGTGGAATGCTAATGAAATACATTCCCTCCATCCATGAAATTTGTGTTTAATACTTAACATGTGATTTAGGGGTAGATAAACAAACCATTTGGTCTAAACAGTCACTATCATTAAATCGTTTGTCAACTACTAATAATTAGTCTCTGATGAGAATTGCATTTCGATAGAAAATATTCTATCGCACCGTCGAAAATTAGATATATGTGCTAAAAAATATTTCCAAAATAAGTAATAAATATAATATTCGATGAACAAAATGTTTATTTTAGATATATGTGTTAAAAAATATTTCCAAAATAAGTAATAAATATAATATTATATGAACAAAATGTTTATTTTAAAAATGCTTTTAGCACGTGTCAAACCTTATATTAAACTATATGTTCACTTTTGAACACTACTCTAAACACTCGATGAAACATCATCACGACTTAACAAGGGTAGTGAATCCGTCTTCGAACATGAAATCCCACTTTGATCCGCATCCACTCTAATTTGGATCGACTGACATAGATTATCCGGAGCCTCTAGTAGTTTGACATCACCTTCCAACATTTGCAACACTTTATTCATCGTTGGTCGATCGTCTGGACTCATCAGTATGCACCATAACGCAACTATCGTCATCTTTCGAGCAAGCACATTTTCATCGTCATTTTCGTCCTCCTTTCCAAAATCAATATCCTTGCCCTTCTTGAAGTTGTCATATATCCAATCAGGAAAATACTTACTAGAATCATTGCATTTTCTTACTAGGTCGTCTCTCTTCAAACCCACCATTTCCATCAACAACATCCCAAAATTATACACATCGGCCTTATAAGAGACCGCACCAATGCTTCTGTTGATTAGTTCCGGAGCAACGTAGCCTATGGTTCCTCTAGCTGCAGTCATGGTCACTGTATTCTTATCCGCAAAGCAAAATTTTGCTAGGCCGAAATCCGATATCTTGGGGATGAAGTTATCATCGAGTAGTATGTTATGGGGCTTGATGTCGAAATGCAGGATCTGGATGTTGCATCCCCGGTGCAAATACTCAATCCCTCGAGCAATTCCAACTGCAATCTTAAACTTGGTATCCCAGTTCAAGGAACTCATTTTTTCTCGATTGTAGAGGTACTTTTCAAGAGAACCGTTGGGCATGAAATCGTAGACGAGGGCACGGCTCGAGCCTTGTGCACAGTATCCGACTAGTTTCACCACATTCACATGGTGTATTGTTCCGATTGTTGCAATTTCATTCATGAAGTCTTGCCCGTTAGCTCCCGATTTCTGGAGCAACTTGACGGCTACGTGATGCCCGCTTCGGAGCTTCCCTTTGAAAACCGAACCTAACGCGCCTTCGCCTAGTTTATCTTGAAAGTCTTTGGTCATTTTCTTTATGTCTGAATAGGGGTACCTGATCGAAGTGAGTTTGTTGTGGCTTTGTAGGAATGATTCAATTTCCTCAAATATAGAGAAATGCCTTTTCTGAATGTATAGATCAATAGCCATACTGCCACAGGGAAGATGATGATCCTTGGTATGGTGATGATGCTGGTTATGATGAGACCTGAGGGGGGAGAGAGAGAGAGACTAATTCCTCAAGTTCTTAGAATAAAATTGACATAATTAAGAAAATACAAACATGCACTAAACGTGAATAGTATTCACGAAAGGTGAATATATGCTATCACAAGTTATTCTAATCCTTCTTGCAATAAATCCGTATACTGTATTTACTCATATCGTCTCATTTATAAATAAGTGAAACAAGTTAGACGGAACACCAACAAATGGGTTAGTGATAAGTAAAGTAGATAAGAGCTCACCGATTATTGTATAAGGATATTTTCCCTCGTACACTGCGAGTACAAAATAAAAGAGAAGTAAGAATACGATAATACAAACTCCTCACATAAATACTCTAGATAAAAAGAGACTTTCTAAGGTAAGAAAATTACGTTGCATAATTTATCTCTCGATCTCAACAGTGTGACTATATAGAAGTTTTACTGCACAAAATAACAAAATATTATGTTAAGAATCTTACCATAGTAAATGAGAAGCTGAGAGGCACCATAGAGTAGGATTCTCGATACAGCAACGAATCCGATGATTGCCGCTACGGGAGGGCATATCATTGCCAATAAAAGACCTGCAATAATTTTGATTTTTTTTTTAATATAATTCTAATTTCTATCAATCTTTTACATGCAGAGATTCACCGATGGTATCATTTGTCTCAAATTTTGTGTTCCAATCGTATATCAAATTTTAAAATCTAGAAACCATAACGAAAATTAGAGTAAAGCTGTTAGATATTCACTAGAATTCACAAATTAATAAATTAAGCGCTCACCTACAATGACTTCGTAACAAATCTGACACCCGGAAATACAAAAAGGGCCGTCGGATTTGCTACGAATCGAAAAGTGAAGTCGCTGTCGAGACACTTCAAACGCTGTATCGAAGCTGTAAGAATAGGAATCCATAAACTCGAAACCCGAACTCGAATTCTCACCCCATATACTGAATAGCGCAGCTCCACAAATGGGGCAGATAGTGAGCTCAAATCCATACAAGAGAGAGTCATGGATTTCCGAAAGCGTCTCATTCTTCAAATCCCTAGACTCCATTGATGACGTCATCACTATCATCTCTATTTCGCACATCTCCACCAACTCCGAAGCAAGCATGTGGCTCACCTTCACATATCCATACCCTTGAGAATTCAAGGCACAATCTCCATCAATTTGTGTGAAGAGGGAAGAATTCTTCAATGGATTTGGGCACGTAATGAAATTAATATTGTAGGTAGAATCATATCCGAGACTATGTAAGGGTAGCCATTAGGGTTCCTGAAGGTGAAGTTATGGGCGTATGAAGAGTATTTAGGGAAAGAACACGTCTTCTCGTTGTCGAGAGAAGCATCGGCGAGCCTAATGGTGGCGTTATCGTTGCCGGTGCCGTACGTGATCTCTTTGACGTAGTATTCGTGGGAATCGAAGGAGACCGAGGCGGCGTCGTTTTGGCACGATAGTTCGAATATGGGGCTGCCGTAGCTCTTGGGGTCACGGATATTGCCACACGAAGAAGGGGCGCATTTCGCATGAGAAGTTTAAAAGGAATAACAATGGAGTAGGAGAAGAATTGAGAGAGATGATGAGTAAATTTTAATCATCGTGGATTGATTGATTGTAGTGATTAAACGTAGCATAATTCATCGTATTATATGCGTATTAGTTAATACTAGTATAGTGCCCGTCGAAATTCGACGGGGAGTACTTTATATTAGTATTTTATTTTTATGATTATAATTTACCAAAAAAATAGCATTGAGTTCAAATTTTAAAAAAATGAAAAAAACAATACATAAAGATTTGACTTTTTGGTTAATTTTACTCCTTTCGAATGACGAGTAGTCCGTTGTTTATTGAAATACAAAAAATAGATTATGAGAGATGACATTTCACGAGAAGCTATATTTATTTTCAATGTCAAGCCGTCATTCGTGCGTTGTAATATAAAGAGAAGTTTACAGTTGATATCATTCTTAAAACACTTGTATTCTTTTATATCAAGTTGTCCATTGCTTGAAATTTTGTTTGAAAGTAATAGGGCAAAGATGTGTAACATTTTTTATTTTATTTTTCGCTTTGTTAAATTCACTTGAGTGTAAAATTTCCCGTTCTTTCACCCTTATACAAAACCTTCTTCATCCGCCCGTTCCCTACTCCTAAAAAAATATAAGCCTTAATACCTTAGTATTATAGTGTTAGTGTGAAGTATTTCAAGTAGTAATAAAATGAGTACATGATTCTGTTATAATCCCATATAATAGGTTAATTATAGGTATAACAATATTTAGTAACTTATATTCGTTTAAATGTAAAGATGTCCGTGTTTGTATCTTCATCCATATAAATGTTTCCATCCCGTCACTACTCAATTTAAAAACATATAATTTTTTTCATTCTCCCGTCACTACTCAATTATAAAACATATAAAATTTTACATCCTCCCGTTACTACTCAATTAATAAAATATACTTTTTGCTTTATTAGTATAATTTTCCTATTAATATGAAGTCTCTCAAATATTAATATGGGATGGTAATTAATTGTTTTAAATAAGACACCTTTAATTAGAATTAAATTAATTTAAACTTATGAAGTCTCTCGAATTTTAAATTAAAAAAAAACATGATTAATAGAAAATTAATTGTTGTTAAATTCTTGTAAAGAACCGATGTAGGAAGGGGGTGTAAGGCTGAACACGTAAATGGAGGCTGCGGATGTGTGGATTGGTAAGATGACATGTATATATATGATTAGTATATTTAATCCAAATTTATAAACAATTAGAATATTATATTGATTAAATATATAAGAGATATGATGTTTAATTATAATGATGTTTCGTACAAATATAATAAAACTATTATGTCGATTAAACGTTTAAGAGATATGTTTGATGTTTAATTATATTTTAATCTATAATGATGCTTTTATTTTGGTGAGTAAATATATAAAATAAGCTAAATCAATGAGAAAAATATTCAAGAAAATTATACGCGATGCCACGTAGGATCGGGATGTATAATATTTTAATTTGGTAATGTTTTGTTGATTGAAATTTTATGTTTCTTCGGATTTGTTTGTTAATTGGAATTTCAATTCTTTGCTTGGTGTTGGTTGAATTTCACGTTTCTTTTTTTCGCATATGTCTGTCAATTGAATTTTTAACTTGTAAGAACTTATATAAGTATTTTATCATCAAAATTATATAAAAAATTTGATGTGGGATGAAAAGTCCTTTTTGAAGTTTCTCAAATTAAAGATGAATTTTGTTGGAAATATATGGATCTATTTATATAGGTAATACATTGTTAAATTTATGTAAAAAATCGATGTGGGACAGAATTTATTAATGTGATATAATTGGATTAAATATATAATAAGCCAAATCAATGGGAATATTGGACAATATTCATAAAAATCATACGTGATGCCACGTAGGACGAAGATCCATAAAACTCACACACAAATTAAAAAATTCGATACACAAATCAAAAGATTGGATTGAGGCTGCCCGTCGAAATTCAACGGAATTCAATTTATTTCGTGGTTTTAAATAATACTTTAATGAAAACTACATAATTTTGTATATTAATTATTTCAAGCAGCCCGTTACTCGTGATAATATGAAAATGAGTTAAGAAATAAATGAATAGTGCAAATCTACCCGTTAATTTTTCAGTTAGCCCGTTCGATATAACGTTAGCATCTATATTTAATTATTGCAATCCGCCCGTTACTTGTAACAATAATAAAATACGCTAAAGTGTAATATTTTAATATCCTGTTAGCCTGTTGTTCAACATAACATTAATTTTTCCGTTAGCCGGGTATTTTATCATCAAAATTATATAAAAAAGTCAATGTGGGATGAAAAGTCTTTATTTTGAAGTTTCTCAAATTAAAGATGAATTTTGTTGGAAATATATGGATCTATTTATATAGGTAATACATTGTTAAGTTTTTATAAAAAATCGATATGGGACAGAATTTATTATGGATCTATTTATATAGGTAATACATTGTTAAATTTTTGTAAAAAATCGATGTGGGACAGAATTCATTAATGTGATATAATTGGATTAAATATATATAATAAGCCAAATCAATGAAAATATTGGAAAATATTCAAGAAAATCATACGCGATGCCACTTGGGATCGAGAACTATATTGCTATTATATATATATTGATACTACACTCCCTCCGTTCTACTGATATATGGATAATTTTTTTTTTCCTGATACAAGAATTAAGACGAGAGTGGTAGTAGTTGATAACAGTGTGATGAATTTTAGTTGATTAAAATTTTATCATTTTAAGTGATATCCCTATATCAATAAGATAGACGAAAATAATTATTATTTGATTATCCCTATGTAAGTGGAACGAAGAGAGTATTAGTTCGCTATTATAGATGAGTGTTGTCCAAAGGGAACCTACGCAAGAATACTTAAAATGAATATAGTATACTAAGCTAATTAAAAATGACCATAGCTTTCATTGACTTTCATTGTAATCAAGCATCTTTGGAATGAGTCTTCATCATGCATCATTCAATGTATATACACGTGACATTTTTCGTCCCAATTTCGATTTCTCGACCCTATTTTTCCTATCACTTCAGTATACTATCCCTATTATGATCTAGCTAGTTTAATTTTGCAGTTTTTAACTAGAGTAAATTAAAGATTATAATTATTTTCTTAGTATTTCATTTCCAATTTTACTAGTAAAATTTTAGTTGATAAAAATACGAAATTAGACGAAAATTAGTACTATTTTTTAGAATTTTTGATTACTAATTATGAATATAATTTGTAATAGATTTTCAATATTTCTCGCCGCATCTTTAGGTATAGTTACGGATGAACAGATCGACTTAATTTAACCACTTCTCCATTGACTTTTAAATTTATGTATTAAATTATTTTTTGAAATAATTAAGAAATATTATATGTGATATAATTCTTTGTAAATAAAGTCAAGAAATTATTATAATTAAAATGAAACAACCTTTTCAGTACATATTTAAAGAAAAATATTACTAAACGTAAAATCTTGGATTATATTTTAAGTGGAATGCTAATAAAATACATTCCGTCCGTCCATAATATTTGTGTTTAAAATTTAACATATATGATTAAAGGCGGATAAACAAACCATTTGGTCTGAATACTTACGCCGTTACTTCATTTGTCAACAACTTATAATTAGATTCGGATGAGAATTGCATTTATGTGCGACATTTCCTACTGCACCGTCGGATGTTTCATACGTGTTAAAAATATTTACAAAACAAGCAATAAATAAAAAAATTTATAAACAATATGTTTGTTTTGAAAATGTTTTTAACACGCGTACGTCAAACATCAGAGGAAATATATCATACTGAAATGCAATAGAAGATCGTCTCATCCAAATTAGTCCGGTAATGCAAACTTATCAACCTTTCGTAACATGCAAAATCGATTTGAATTGAGATTAAACTACACAAAAATGGTAAAGACCCTACTAATGCATGCACAAACCTAAAACGAAGTTCACATTTTCATCACGTCAATTACACACGTTCAAACTTTCCATAAGCCCATGCAGTTGCTACTCTTCATCACTCTTGAATTGTGATGTCGACAAGCGAATATATACAATCACTCGAACATGTAATCCCACTCTCATCCAGATTTTCTACTATTTGAGTCGTATGAGACGGGTAATCAGGTATCTGCAAACGCTCCACGTCACCTTCCAACATTTGCAACACTTTGTTCATCGATGGACGGTCGTCTGGACACATTTGAATACACCATAATGCGACTATCGCAATCTTCCTAACAAGTTTATTCGTAACCTCATTGTCGTCAATTCCATTTACTCTTTCGATTTCAATATCCTTGCCATTCTTGTATGAGTCATGTATCCAATACGGGAAGTACTGGCTCGAATGATCATTGCTTCCTTTCAAGTCTCTCTTGAAGCCCACCATTTCCATCAACAATGTTGTAACAGAATAGAGTAATTGAGTAATCAAACGAACAGAAAACGAAAAAGAGACACAGATTTACGTGGTTCACCAACGTTGTGTTGGCTACGTCCACGGGCAGGAAACGGAGAACATATTGTATTATGACATCTACGGAGTTACAGAGTATTGTGCCCTATTTCTATATAAATCGAGTACATCAGACGGGCTAGGCCCAATACGCCAATTAGGCCCAAATAAACAGACAGCCCATACCGTTGGGCCGGGGGCGTCTCCGCCCCCCCGGACCCCCGTCCAGCTCTGCGAAGGGGCAGCTAGATTCAAGGCATACTAACAAATCTCCACCTTGACTTGAATCCTCTTTGCATATGCATCACTACAATGCCAGAAACAGACTTCTCCTTTCCTGCCTCAGATTTGCCCTCCTTGGGCAACTAACAGCTCCAGACGTTTAGCAAGTCCAAACAATGTCGAAACTTGCTATGCGGGACCGGCTTGGTGAACATATCAGCAGGATTATCAGCAGTACCTACTTTCATCACCTTGATTCTCTTCTCATCCCTCAGAAAATGATACCTCACATCAATGTGTTTGGTCCTTTCATGCTGGACCTGATCCTTGGCTAAACAGATAGCACTCAAGCTATCACAGAACACAACAGCTTGCTCTTGATGTAGACCAAGATCACCAACTAGCCCTTTCAACCAAATTCCCTCTTTAGCAGCTTCTGTCAACGCCATATACTCTGCCTCAGTCGTAGAAAGAGTAACTGCAGCCTGCAAAGTTGCCTTCCAACTAACAACAGAACCACCAAGAGTGAAACAATAACCAGTCATAGATCTTCTGGTGTCAACATCTCCAGCATAATCAGAATCAGAATAGCCAGTTACAGAACATTGAGTATCACCTCCATAAACGAGACCAACATCAGACGTACCACTCAAGTAGCGAAAAATCCTCTTCACAGCCTACCAATGCTCCTTTCCAGGTTGTCCCATGAACCTGCTGACAACACTAACAGCATGTGCGATATCTGGCCTACTACAAACCATAGCGTACATCAGACTCCCTACTGCATTAGAGTATGGAACTCGAGACATGTACTCCCGCTCAGCTTCGGATTTTGGTGCATAATCAGATGACAGATGAATATTTGCAGCACTCGGAGTATCAATAGGCTTAGCTGTAGTCATGCCAAATCTTGACAAAATCTTCTGAATGTAGCTCTTCTGCGACAAGAAAAAAGCTTCTTCTTCTCCCTTTCCCTATAGATCTCCATGCCCAAAATTTTCTTAGCAGCACCCAAATCCTTCATATCAAACTCAGCATTGAGAAGAGCCTTTAACTTCTCAATATCAGACTTGGACTTCGCAGCTATAAGCATGTCGTCCACATACAGAACAAGATAAATCATAGAACCATCATCAGCTTTGTTGTGATACACACAACAATCATACGGACTCCTCCTGTATCCCAGTTGGGTCATGTAACTGTCAAACCTCTTATACCACTGCCTCGGAGACTGCTTCAATCCATATAAGGACTTTTTCAATTTGCAAACATAGTCTTCTTTCCCCGGAACTGCGAACCCCTCTGGCTGAGTCATGTAGATATCATCATCTAGCAGTCCATGTAGGAAAGCTGTCTTCACATCTAGTTGCTCAAGCTCTAAATCCTGATGTGCCACCATCGCTAGTAACACTCTGATAGAAGTATGTCTGACCACTGGTGAGAAAATCTCGTTATAGTCAACCTCTTCCTCCTGCGTGAACCCTCTTGCAACTAGCCGAGCTTTGTATCTAACACCCTCATCTGCCGTGGTTCCTTCCTTCTTCTTGAAGATCCATTTACAAGTAACAATCTTTCTCCCCTTAGGCCGTTTGACCAGTTCCAAAGTCAGATTCTTTGCAAGTGATTCCATCTCTTCACCCATCGCAACGAGCCATTTGGTAGACTCGCTACCTGACACAGCTTCCTTGTAAGTAGATGGTTCATTTGCAGATGGTTCCTCTTCCACCTCGTCAGCAACCTGCAATGCATAGGTCACCATATCCTCAAAACCGTACCTCAAAGGAGGCTTTACACCTGTTCTCCTAGCTCTATCAAGAGCAATGCTCTCTTGACGAACTTCTGGACGAACATCTGAACTAGAAGTTTCAGCAGCAGTAGTGTGTTGATCTTCTTCTCCACCTTGGAGTTGTGATTCACTCTCATCGTGAGTGACTTGCAGCTCCACCTGTTTATCAACACTACTACAATCTTCTGCACCAGTAGACTTCACAATCGGGTTAAGCATAGAATTTTCATCAAATACCACATTCCGACTGAACATGACTCTATTTTCTGAAGATGACCAGATTCTATACCCCTTAACTCCATCCCCATAACCAACAAATATACCCTTCTTAGCCCTTGGCTCTAGTTTACCCTCACTAACATGATAGTAAGTTGTACAACCAAAAACTCTCAACAAAGAATAATCTGCGGGTTGATTAGACCATACCTCGTGAGGTGTCTTGCAACTGATGGCAGTGTGAGGTCCACGGTTGATCAGGTAACACGCCGTGTTTACTGCTTCTGCCCAAAACTTCCTAGCCAAGCCAGCATGAAAGAGCATGCATCTTGCTCTTTCCAGCAACGTCTGATTCATGCGTTCAGCCACACCATTCTGCTGCGGTGTATGTCTGATGGTGTGGTGTCGAGCAATCCCTTCATTCTTGCAGAACTCATCGAACTCAGACGAACAGAATTCCAGGCCATTATCCGTTCTCAAACACTTGATCTTCTTTCCAGTCTTATTTTCTACCATGGCCTTCCACTGCTTGAACTTCTTGAATGCTTCACCTTTATGTTTCATCATAATCACCCAAGTCTTCCTCGAGTAATCATCAATCATCGACACAAAATACCTGTGACCTCCAATAGATTCAACACGTGACGGACCCCAACAATCCATATGAATGTAGTCGAGAGTCCCCTTGGTCCGATGAACACCCTTCTTTGGAAACTTGCTGCGATGAAGCTTTCCAAGTACACAGTGTTCGCAGAAATCAAGATTATGCACTTCATGTCCACAAAGAAAACCACGCTTTGAGAGAATTTGCATCCCTCTTTCTCCCACATGACCAAGCCTCATATGCCATAACTTTGTCATATCCTTGGCCTGAATCTCGGATGATGCAATATCAGCAGAACCTCTCACAGTAGTACCTCGCAGAATATACAAAGTACCTTGTTTCAAGGCTGTCAGAACCACCTTCGAACCTCGACAGACGTTCATAACTCCACCTTATGCTCTGAAACTGAAACCCTTACTGTCAAGCGTACTCAACGATATCAGATTCTTCGTCATCTGTGGAACATGTCTGACATTGGTCAAGGTGCAGAATACCCCATCATGCGTCCTTATTCTGATCGAGCCAATTCCAACCACCTTGCAGACAGCACTGTTCGCCATGGAAACATTGTCTCCATCTATCTGCTCGTAAGTAGTGAAATACTCTCTGTTAGGACATAGATGGTATGATGCCCCGGAATCCAGAATCCACACATCATTACGATGTGACTGCTCATCTGCAACTAAAACCAGACCATCTTCAGAATCTTCATCAGCTTCTGCCACATTGGCAGAACCATCGGCACCTTCTTTCTTGTCCGGCTTCTTCTTCTTCTTGGGACAATTATTCTTCCAATGCCCTGATTCTTTACAGTAGTTGCAGATGTCTCCGGGCTTAGGACCTTTCGAACCTTTAAAGTTCGACTTCTTCTTCTTCTGTCCTTTACCCGTAACAGATAACCCGGATGACTGATTTTCTGTGGCAGAACTGGTTGCCTGATGACGATCTTCTCTAATGTGCAGAGCAGATCGAACATCTTCCAGAGACAGATCTTCTCTCCCAGACATAAAAGACTCAACAAAATTTTCAAACGACTCAGGCAGAGAAACTAACAGAATTAAAGCAGCATCTTCATCGTCTACTTTAACATCAACATTACGCAAATCTAGCAAAATCTTATTCAGCTTTTCTAGATGATCTCGAAGGGGTGTACCCTCCTACATGCGTAATCGGAACAGACGCTGTTTCAGGAGCAACTTATTCGTCAGAGACTTTGTCATGTATATACTCTCCAACTTCTTCCAGAGGGCAGCAGCAGTCTCCTGATCAGCAACTTCGGTGATAACCTCGTCAGACAAGCACAACATGATTGTCGAGTGAGCCTTCTCCTCCAGAGTAGTCCACTCTTCATCTTTTATGCCTTCACTTTTCGGTTTTCCAGATAGCGGCGCCCACAATCCCTGCTGCTTCAGCAACGAGCGCATCTTGATCTGCCATAAGCCAAAACTGTTCCTCCCATCGAATTTGTCAATCTTCACGTTTATAGCAGACATCTTCGATCAACTCACGAAAACCCTAACAACGCGGAATTCAGAATCCCAATCGAAAGACCAGGCTCTGATACCAGTTTGTTGTAACAGAATAGAGTAATTGAGTAATCGAACGAACAGAAAACGAAAAAGAGACACAGATTTACGTGGTTCACCAACGTTGTGTTGGCTACGTCCACGGGCAGGAAACGGAGAACAGATTGTATTATGACGGCTACGGAGTTACAGAGTATTGTGCCCTATTTCTATATAAATAGAGTACATCAGACGGGCTAGGCCCAATACGCCAATTAGGCCCAAATAAACAGACAGCCCATACCGTCGGGCCGGGGGCGTCTCCGCCCCCCCGGACCCCCGTCCAGCTCTGCAAAGGGGTAGCTAGATTCAAGGCATACTAACAAACAACATTCCGAAACTATACACATCAGCCTTGTAAGCTAGACACTGCCCCAATACTTCTATTGATCAGTTCAGGAGCAACATAGCCTATGGTCCCTCTAGCGGTAGTCATGGTCACCGTTTTCTTATCTGTGGAGTAAAATTTTGCTAACCCGAAATCAGATATTTTGGGAACGAACTGATCATCAAGAAGTATATTATGAGGTTTGATGTCGAAATATAGAATCTGAATGTCACACCCTCGATGCAAATACTCAATTCCCCTATCAACTCCAACAGCAATCTCAAACTTCGTATTCCAACTCAAAGAACTCATTTTATCTCGCCCGTAAAGGTACTTTTCGAGAGAACCATTGCACATGAAGTCATAAACTAGGGCACGCTTGGAGCCTTCCGCACAGTATCCAACTAGCTTCACCACATTCACATGGTGGATCCTTCCAATAGTCGAGATTTCATTCATAAAGTCTTGACCATCTTCTCCGGATTTTCGAAGCAGTTTAACAGCAACATCACTCCCGCTTCGGAGCTTCCCTTTGTAAACTGAACCATAACCGCCTTCACCTAATTTTTCTCCAAAATCTCCCGTCATTTTCTTTACGTTCGAATACGAGTACCTGATTGAAGTGAGCTTGTTGTGACCTTGTAGGAAGGATTCTATTCCCGCAAACATGGACATATGCCTTCTACGGAATTTGTACATCAAAACCCACACTGCGAGAGGAACAATGAAGAACCTCGATACACAAACCACGACGGTCAAGACGAAGACTGGACAAGAGAGGAAAACAGAGAGTCACCATATATAGATGGATCGAAACACAGTTAGTTTACTTACTACAACATCTAAGATCGTACCAGTTTTTAGCTCAACGCCATCTTGAACACCTACGTCTATACGAATACATGATGATGAGAAAAGTCGTATTAGAAATCAAATCTAGAAATATAATTATGGATTTATTAAACAAATTAAACAAGAAAATGAACATAACTATAGATTTTTTTTTTTTTAAAACAATTAACAATAAATTTAAAGTCTACGTCACGTAATTAAGGATTTATTACCGTAACGCGCCATGAGATAGAGAGTACGTAGTGCATGGAATATTAGTCCTAATATAGTGGCGAATCCAATTATTATGGTTACAGGAGGGCATAACACTGCGCATGAAAGACCTGCAATTAATTATTAGAAATTACAATTATTAACTGAATAATTATAAAAATTAACCTGATATTAATTGATCAAATACCTCCGTCTCATTGATATAGGGATATCCTTTTTCGCGTCACCAGAATTAAGACGAGAGTGATAGTAGTTGATAAAGTAGTGTAAATGTGATTTAATTCGTTAAAATTTATCAATTTTAGATAATATCCCAATATCAGTAAGATGAACGAAAATGAAACTTATTCTTATATAAATGGGACGAGGGAGTAATAATTAGTGAAGCAGACGAGCACCTACAACGACCACAGCAATCAGTAGAAGACCTGCAGAGATAACATCAACAGTATTAATTATTGCAATCCCTAATAAGAGAGCATATGTCAAAATTCAAAGTGAGGATAATTAATTAAATAAATACTTACTGTACAAGAAGGCTTTAAATTTTTCTGCAAATATCAAAACATAGAAAAAAACATTAGCTCACAGACAAATTTCCGTCCATGATTTTTAGGACTAAAAGATACGACGTCTTGTGATGATGTGTAAATGTGTTGTTCAAAGGGTGTAATTGTAAATTTTTGTGTTTGGAATGTGTCGGCTTTCTAAGAAACGAAATTTCCGAGAAAGGAAATAATGTCTAAAGATCGTAGACGAGCTAAAATTACTTACGTACCCCGTACTGTGAGAACTCCGCACTCGGGGCAGAAGGTGGAGAGCTCAAATCCGTACAGTAGAGACTCGTGGATTTCCAAAAGAGACACGTTGTTCAAGTCCTTGAAATCCCATGACGTCATCACTATCACCTTAAATTCGCACGTGTCGGGTAGCTCTGCGATTTTCATACGGCCGATCTTGATATAAGCATACGTGGCGTCCGACGTGGACGGCCCGCAACCGGTGATCTCCGTAAAGAGTGAAGAGTTCTTCAACGGCTGCGTGCATCTCATGAAGTTAAGGTGGCTGAAGTTGCTCCAAGCTAGGTAGGGATGGCGGTAATGGGGATAGTTGGCAGGGGTGAAGTTATAAGCATATATGGAATGTTCGGGGAACGAGCAGACGTCGTTTCTGTTTACGGAGGCATCGGCGAGCCTGATTCTGGTGTTGATGTAGCCTGTGCTGCTGTAGTTGATTGCCTTGACGTAGTATTTTTGTGAGTTGAGGTTGACGGAGGCGACGTCGTCTTCGCATGCGAGTTCGAATTTCTGGTGGCCGCAGTACTTGGAGTCGCCCTTGAGGCGGAACGGAGTGGTGATGTTTGGGAAGTCGACGCCGCAGGTAGAAGGGGTGCATTTCGCATGAGAAGTTTGAAAGAAGTGGAGGAGTGAAAGGAGAATTGGGAGAGAGGAGTAAGTTTTAGTCATTGTTGATTGATTGAGATTATGAGAGCACAACACTCATTCCTCAAAGATACAATAGTAGTTTGACTAGTGGGTGTAATTGATTTATTTTCATTAGTTGACTTTTACTTATTCATTGGTGAAGAAAGTAACACTAACTATAGTTAAATGAGAACTTGAAATATTTTAATCTCTTTTGATTTCATTTTGTTTTTTTAAATAGGAAAAGGAAATATTATTAAGGAAAAGAAATAAGCAGTACAAGGTGTACTGACTCAGAACAGCTTCAAGCTACAGCCAACTTTTATACAGAGGGTTATTTGCCCAATTTATAAAGTTAGAAACGGGTTTTGTAAATCCATTCGTCACGCATCAACTCTAGTATCGACATTTGATTTCTTCCAACAGTATCGCCACGCACCAATTCTTTTGATTTCATTGACTTTCTATTTGATTTCATGTTAATATATCAATATATTGCCATTCATGTTGCGTGTCGGTATATGAATTAGTCTATAGTCAATATATAAGAAATCCTAATTTGAGAAAGATTATCCCCTAAAAAATATATAATAATATTTAAATTTTAAAATTTTATGAAGTATTGACGCCTTCAATCATATATAATTTCACTATCGTCATGATTATTTCGGTTAAATTTAACGATATACTCCCTCCGTTCTACTTAAGGGTAAGTTTGTGCCCTACTAATATGACTAAGTATCAAAATGAAATGAGTATACTAATATATTTTTGCTAATTTTTTGAGGTCGAAAGGGAGTAATGAATTTGGGTTCACATCCATAAATGGGTTAGGCACATAATGAAACTAATGAAATAAGTTGAGCGTGTAGTTGGTGAATAGAGGGATTAATTTTTACAAAAAAATAAAATAAATACATATAATTACAAATAAATGGGTTATGCTACATACTCTGTGAGCACCGCTCTTGTTTCGTCGACGTTAACATTAATTTTTTTCGTTTTATACGTTTGGCATAATTTTAATACCTTAAATATTGTTATTCACATCGTTAATTTTATAAATTACATAAAAATCGAAGCTCAATTGTCCATTTTATCTATAAATACTAATAAATGAAAAAAAGAACAAATCGAGCTTCGATTTTTATTTAATTTATAAAATTAATGATATGAATAACAATATTTAAGGTATTAAAACTAAACCAAATGTATAAAATGAAACAAAATAATGTTAACGTCGATGAAACAAGAGCGGTGCTCACGAGGTATGTAGCATAACGTATATAGCATAACATTTTTCATAATAACATTTCGATCAAAACAAAGTGGGCTAAGTATATAGAATTTCAAGGTTTTTGTGAAATTGGGTTAAAGTGGGCTAGTTTTGAACTAAACAAAGATAGGCCCATTTTAAGAAATTCCAAAGCCCAACAAGATGAGATTCGGAGGGTTTTATCGGTATTTCACAGCATTGACCTTAGTAAGTCTACTCGGGAGCCGTTGATTCGATCCTTGATCGAACAATAGAAATTATTACAGCTGGATTTCTTTGCAATTTTAGAAGCACTTTTATCTAGTTAATTACAGTTGTTTTCCCGCCTTTGCGTAAATTCGAAACCAAAGCTCAATTATATAAACACATAAATACAACTCCGATCCATCACTCTTGAACAGTGATCTCGACGCATAACGAAGCAGCTTTGTGACGTGACAACGATAGAGTATCGCTTGAACATGTCATGCCGCTATCACCCCAAATTTCTGCAATTTGAGTTGACTGAGACGGATAATCAGGAATCAATAGAAGTTCAACATCACCTTCCAACATTTGTAACACTTTACTCATTGATGGACGATCATCCGGACTCATCTGTATGCACCATAGTTCAACTATTGTCGTCTTCCGAACAAGTGTATTTGAACTGTCGTTCTCACTAGTGTCATTGCCTTCATTTGTTTTTCAAAACTCAATGTCCTTGCCCTGCTTACAGTGGCGGAGCCACGTACAAGCGATGGTGGGCTAAAGCCCACCCCACTTAATTTTTTTTTTTTTAGTTCTTCAATTTCGATTTTCGACGGAAATTTTCACCGTTAGCCCACGTTAAACGCGAGGAAAGTGAGTAAATTTGGTCTCGTTTGTGTCATTCGTCAATTGAGCCCACCCCATTTCGAATTCCTGGCTCCGCCACTGCCTGCTTATAGATGACGTATATCCAGCATGGAAAATACTGACTTGAATCACCATTGTTTCCTTTTGATCAGTCTTTGTTTAAGCCTACCATTTCCATCAATAACATTCCAAAACTGTACACATCAGCCTTGTACGAGACCGCTCCAATGCTTCTAATAATCAGTTCATAGCCTATTGTTCCTCTGGCTGTGGTCATGGTCACCGTCTTCTTATCTGTTGAGCAAAATTTTGCGAGCCCGAAATCAAATATCTTAGGGATGAACTTATCATCTCTAGAAGTATATTGTGAGGCTTGATGTCAAAGTGCAGAATCTGAATGTCGCATCCTCGGTGCAAATAGTCAATTCCTCGAGCAACTCCAACGGCAATCTCAAACTTTGTGTCCCAACTCAAGGAACTCATTTTTTCTCGACCGAAGAGGTACTGATCTCGAGGGAACCATTGGGCATGTAATTGTAAACAAGGGTACGATTGGAGCCTTGGGCACAGTACCAACTAGATTCACCACATTTACATGATGGATCCTTCCAATAGTTGCGACTTCACTCATGAAGTCTTGGCCATTAGCTCCGGATTTCCCGAGCAGTTTCACTGCTACGTCATGGCCACTTCGGAGTTTTCCCTTGTAAACAGAACCATAGCCACCTTCGCCAAGCTTATCTCGAAAATCTCTAGTCATTCTCTTTATGTCCGAATACGAGTACCTGATTGAGGTTAGCCCGTTGCAACTCTGTAGGAAGGATTCTATCGCGTCGAATATGGATAAATGCCTCCTTCGGAATTTGTAAATCAAAAGCCACATTGCCAAAGGGAAAACGATGAACCTTGGTACACAAATGATGAAGCTTGAGACGAAGGCTGAATTGAGAAAATGATTAATTAACATGATATATAATTTCCTCAAATCTCATAATCACCATGCTTGAAAAAATTCAAAAATAATCTTTCTAGATTAATCAACAAGTAAGATTATATATACGTACATAAATCATAAATTAAGAACGCACCCGTTGTTAGAGGAAGACTATCTCCGAGCTCTGCATGCAAACAACATCGTACACACAACGACGACGACGACGACGACAACAACATAAAAACCCGAATAAATTAACTTTACATACAAAATATATGTGAGGAGGCTAGTTAATAAACAAAGCAATGTAAGAATTCTTACTGTAGCCATTAATCATGTAGGAGGCAGAATATATTAAGAGCCATAATATAACACCGAACCCTATTATTGTCGTTAAAGGAGGGAGTAACCCTGCACATAAAAGTCCTGCAACATTTTGGATAAAATTAAAATTTATCACTCGATTACTAAGGGTGCATTCTCTTTGATTTGTTGCGAAAGAAAATGAGAGAAAATGGACAATTACCCTTTAAATTTCACATTTTTCGTCATCTTTTCTCACTTTTTATCAACGAGGGAGAAATTTGCTCATTAAATTGAAGAAAATATTTACAACATCATATTGGCGAGATAATTTTTTCTCTCCATTGTAGTGCAAATGAAGGAGGAAAACACCAATATGAGAAAAGATGAGAAATAAGGAAGATTTAAAGGGTGAATATCTATTTTCTTTCGTATCAAAGAGAACATAACCTAATATTTATGTAGATGAAGTACGAACCTATAACGACTACAATAACCGGGGGAAGGCCTGCAGGGTAAGTGTTGGTCCCGGGAAAGAGTAATTGGTGTATGGGGGGGGGGGGGGGGGGAATACACCAATAACCAACCGTTTTTGACTTTTTAGAATTCAGGTCGATCTGCAGGTCGATTGTCAAGGTCGACCTTATCAGAGGCAGTTTGATCTATCAAACTCGTATGGTATCAAGCTTGATTTATCAAACTGTTGTTTAATGCGGAAGTTGGTGGAGGTTGATAACTCTTTGAAAAATCTTAAAGGCTGAATATGGATAGCAGGTTGATTCGTGTAATGCAGATTGATGCTCGTCAGATAGATAATAAAATGTAAGTGCAATAAATAAAGAGAGAGAGAAACACCGCGATGTAGCGTGGTTCGGAGAAATCCTCCTACGTCCACGTCAGGTCAACTCGACCTGAGAATCCCTTTTCTTTTGGATCCACCTCTCTCTTATTTATACTGACTGAGTATCAGTTCTAGCTACAATCTAACTTGAGAGTAACTAGACACGAGTTTTGGGTCGTGACCCTTACAACCTTCGTACTAGAACGTACAAACAACCTTACGCTGTTACAGAGCTTGACTAACTCTATAATGGCGAAAATAAGAACAAGCTTTCTAACTTCGAACAAGTCGGAGAAGAAGTTGTTTGAACAATCGACAAGCAGCAGTGAACGCTTCGTCGTTGTGGTGTTTTTTGGAATCGGAAACCTCTCTTCTTCAAGTGTTTGGGAAACTAATCGGATTTCGAACACTTGAATGGATATGAGCTTTGAGAGAGATTTGGGCAGAGATATGGCGTTGATAGCTTGTGTTTCCCGTACTTGAATCCGAAAATGGCTGAAGTATTTATAGGCAGTTTTGAAAAACTAGCCGTTGGAGTCGGGCTGACGTGGCACTAGCCGTTGGATGCTGACTCACTTCTAGCCGTTGGGAATATTCGTCCTTGCTGGCACTCGACGTGGCAAGGATCAGGTCGTGACGCTCCATGAAGGCGGAGCATCGACCTTGATTGACAATCCAGCTCTTGAAATCTTCTAAGGCAATGCCAGCTGGAAGCTTGATAGGGGAGGTCGATAGATAGTCTGATGATCCAGCTCGATCCGAATGAGGCAGATCGATACATCGACCTTACTCTTACATGGTGAATCGAACTTGATACTAAACGTTAGAGAACATCGACCTGCACTAACAGGTAGCAGGTCGATCTATCGGCCTTGACCCTAAACCAAGTAAAATATGCCTAAGTGTAGTTTCGATAAACATCATCAAAATCAAACTGCAGGGGGGTTCCCAACAATTTCCCCCTTTTTGATGATGTCGAAACCAAACACTTTACAAATAATTCCTAAGATAAAACACTGAAAGAATGGTATCAGAGCTTCCCTTAATTTTTCAATAATGAAGATTGATAAGGAATTAAATGTGACAGATAATAAAGCATAATAAAGCAGTAAGGCAGATGCCTGGACAAAGAGGTATTGTCATCAGGACGAAAGATGATTTTGTTTCATTAAGCTCGATAGCAGAATACATGAAGAATTTACATCGGGCTGAGAGCATAAATGAAAAACAAAATATTACAAAATCATCTACATAGCCTGGATCTTGGCACGGGCTGCCAAGCGCTCTTCTTGGACCTGCTCCCTTGACAACGTCTGCATGCTTGCGTAGATTCCATCCCTGATACGACGATAGTCGGGATCGGAATTCGATACGTTGACGCCTAGACCGATGGCAGTTTGGGCGATGTACTGGTCGATTCGAGAGTAATCCAAATACTCCGAAGCACCAAGACGTAAGGGCGCAAAATATTGCTGAGCAGGGGCCCTTATCGTCACACCAGCCTCTGCAGCCTTTTTCTGTAGATCACCAATGAATTTTTGGTACGGAAACTTACGCATATAGGCTGCATACGCTTCATCGGCATCGGCAGGCAGGGAGGGGTCCTTGATGAAGTAGTGCAGCAGGATGAAGCAAGAATTGAGCTCCCGCAGCAGGTTGTTCTGAGATTCATCAAGCCAATCAACGACCTGCTGCAATCCTCCTGCATTCAAAACAAGAGCGGACTGGCTGATCCAGTCCAACTCTCTCTTCCTCCTAGCTTCAGCAGCTCGGCGCTCGGCCTTGAAACGCTGCTGCTCCTCTTGATTTGCAGCCTGCTCCGGCGTAGCACCAGCCAGCACCATGGCGGAAATGAGATCGGCCTCGGCTGCCAATCGAGCTTTGGCGGCAGCAGCCTGCTCCGCACCAAGCTGAGAGATGGGATCGGCATGAGAGGCAGCGGCCTTGGGTGCAACGGCCTGGGAGGGCTTCTTTTGAGAAGGAGGAGGAGCCTTGGATTTTGGGGCCGGGGCCTTCTTTTTCTTCGCGGCGGCGACTCTCTCTTCTTCCCCCTTTTCGACATCATCAGTCAGGGCCTTGATAAGGGAGAGAAGAGTCGCATCCTCTTGCTGGAGCTTGATCACAGCATCCTTCAACTCCATTTGCCCACTGAGAAGGGAGGAGATGGTGCCGTGGATGGCGTTGATCTGGTCATTGGAGGTCGATGCCGAGTTTGAGATAGCAGAATTCAGGTTGTCTACTCGCTCATCGACCTTGGATAAATCCTCCAATACCTCCGCGATCTGGTCACGGGTCGCCATGTTGAGCTCCTCAAGCTGTCCCGGCAGGAGCTTGTCGGTATATTCTTTCAGAAGTCTCACTGCAAAATCAGTGACACGCTCCCTGGCAACTTCATCGGCCTGGGCTTTGGCATCTTTCACTATGTCGGCCCGGGCCTCAGCTACGGCCTGCTTGATTTGTTCTGGGAGGCTGGTGATGATTGACTCGAGCTTGGCAGAAATATCATCCAGCGCAGCCTCCACATCGACTTTTGGAGACGGAGCAGCAGCAACTAGAGGCTGATCATCACCCTCAATCCTGGGTGATGATTGCTCCGGAGTTTGAATCCGATCAAACTCGTCTCCGGCTTCGGTGGCGGAGTTGTACAGGGCGTGAGAGTGCGCATAGAGGGGGCGAAGGTCGATGCCCAAAATTTTGGCTTCGACCTTCATGCGGCGGAGCACCAGCTGACGGAAATTGGAGGCCGCATCCCCCACGGTGTAGAAACCGAACTCCGATTCAAGAGCCAGCTCCTCGACCTTCAGGTCGTCGAGAGTGACGACCTGCAGCAACGCCTCGAACATATAGTAATAACTCGACTTACAATCCAGGTAGAACTGGAGGCGAGTGGCGAGGTCGAGAGACTTGGGGAGTTGGGCAATCCCCGGCATCAGGTCGATGACCTTCAGCCTGGCCTCCGCCTTCTTGGCAGCGACCTGAGAGTGAGCAGCAGACATTGGCTGCTCAACGAACGGCTGGACCTCCAGCACGACGTCCTCCTCCATCGGTGCATCCCGAACTGGAGCATCTCGAACTGGGGAAGACAGAGATTCTTCCGCAGTGAGATCCTGGATCTCAACAGATCCAGCTCGATGGACGAGGGGGGACCTCACTGGCGAGGGAGCAACGACCTGCTGAGAGGATGCAGGGCGTTGCGGCGAGGCGGTCGGCTCGGCGGCGGAACGGACTGGAGAAGGAGTCCGTTCGGCAGAGAGAGAGAGCGATGAAGCGGGCGAGGACTCCCTGGGAGGTGCAGATACCTCGAAATCCAGGGGGAGGATCTTGTGGAACGGCCTGGGAGGATCACCGGAAGCCGACTGCGTCCTCCGTGGAGGAGTCTTCTTTACAGGAAGAGCCTTCTTAGCAGGGCGAGCGGGAACCAGGTCGACATCGGCCTTCCTCTTCTTATGGACAGGTCGATCTGGGATCCTCCATCCAACCTTGGATTGCCCGGTTCTGGCGAGATGCTCCCGGACAGAGTCTGGGGAGTTGTGGTAGATTTGCGGTGCCACCCCAATCGCCATCTCAAGCTGATGGAGATCTTTTGGTATAAACAAGGGGGGAAAGGCCGGATCATTGGACCATTTCCTATTCTTGAAGTAAGAAAGGATAATACAGGTGGCCTTCGATCCGAGGCGCATCGGCCTTTTCTCGTTGTGAAGATAGACTTTCACAATGGCCTCTCCTTCCGTCTCGCAGACGATCTGTCTGGCCTCCTCCCAGAGCAGCGAGACCATCAGTTTTGCCCAACTGATCGGTAGATCGAGAATTACGGCCGTCAAAATCTGGAATTTGAACGGGGTGACCTGGTCGTAATTCCCGACGTGCCCTAGAAAGCACTTTTGGATGAAGTCCATAAGGAGGCGGAATTTGGGGCGCAGCTCGCTCCTTTTGAAGGCCACTGGAACGAACTGCTTCTGCTCAATCAAGACCCGATCTGCAACCTGCTGCAGTTGGTCTTGAGAAATCTCCGATAATTGCATCTCCCCTCCGTCTCCAATACCGAAGGCGCCCTTCACCGCATCAAGAATGTTGATGGTGACCATGGATTTCTGGGTTCCGAGGGTGACTGCGTGGGAAGACACGGACTCGCCCTCGTTCCAGTTGTAGAAGAAGGCACATACCATTCTGGACAGACTCTTCGCCGGACGATGGGAGATAATTTGATGGAATGGGAAGCATCTCTCCACAAGAGTGAACATGGAGTCTAGATCGCGAAAACCGTAGTTTTCGCGCACCATGTAGGGCTCATACTTGATACGAGCGGACAGGTAGGTCTCGATTTCCGACCACTGCATCTCTTTGCGACCGGAAGTAGAGGTTTGAGCCATGGTTGTTGGTTTTCTGCAACGATATAGATAGATAAGTAATAAATACTTAAAAGAGATTAAAAGCAGAAAAGAAATAAAATACAAACCACGGTGAAATCTTTGTGCGATCGAATGAAAAGGATGAAAACCAGCAGTTGAGTAATAAGCACGACGGCGGCAGTTTTTGCAGAGACAAATTTAGGTTTTTCGAAAAAGATGAAGAAGACAAGTAAGAATGAGAGAAAACTGCATGCCATATTTATAGAATTTTCGAACGGTTGAGATCGTTCGAATTTGAAAAGGTGAAAATATCTCTTTAATTCTCAGCCACACGATGTGTGCGCGTGAAATGTGAAACGTTACACATTCGCGCGTGAGATATGAGAACGTGCTATAACTTGCACTTTTTGCAGAGAGAAGGCAGTGAATTAAATGCATTCTCGGTCAATGTGTCAAAACTTGACACTTGACTGGATGTTTTACAAAAATGGTAATCATTATTCCTTTTTCCTCATTTTCTGCAAATTATCAGAGGCCTAAATAATGAAACACATTGAGAAATAAATAACATTAGTAAATGAAGAATTCAATGCGTATTGAAGAAGTTATAAGACAAAAGGGTGATACTGCCCTTTTGATTCTTCCTTCATAAATGCAGTTGCATTCAGGTTGATATCGGTCTGATGATATCGGCCTGGTGACGGAGAACGGCCTGTCGAAATGAACGGCCTGTGTTTGTGATATCGGCCTGGACATATGACATCGACCTGGCGAGGTGGGACGGCCTGGTGATGTCGGCCTGGCGAAATAGACGCCCTGGAGACAGACATTGGCCTTTGTTCCCCCTCAAATGATGAATCACTTTGGCTAAGTGTTCCCCCTCAATTTGAGGAATGCAGGTCGATCTATTGAATAGTCGACGGCCTGATGATGGACACGGCCTGTTGACAGAGACGGTCTGTGGATAGGCACGGCCTGTTCAAATAGTGACTCGCTGTTCAAATGGTATCGGCCTGTTGAGTTGATGACGGCCTGTTCCCCCTTAATATCGGCCTGCTTGCAAGGAGACGGCCTGCTTGTTGGTCCCGGTTGTTGGTCCCACAAGCTTTTGAGAAATTTGGTAGGTCGATGAGGAGATAACGGCCTGTAGGCTTACGATTGGCCTGATGTCTCAACATTTAGTAACCCCAGCTTTCCACATAGCATTTTGAATCTTTCTTCGGCTAGGGGTTTGGTTAGAATATCAGCTCGTTGAATGTCAGTGTGTATCTTCTCTATAACCACGTTCTTCTTTTCCACGTGATCACGGATAAAGTGATGTCGAATATCCACGTGCTTGCATCTAGAGTGAAGAACTGGATTTTGAGTAATGGCGATGGCACTCGAGCTGTCGCAGTATATTGGCACTTCACTGACTTCAACTTCATAATCCTTAAGTTGTTGTTTGATCCACAAGATTTGTGCACAACAACTTCCTGCGGCCATGTACTCGGCCTCTGTGGTGGAGGTGGCTACTGAGGTTTGCTTCTTTGAAAACCACGAAATCAGCTTGTTTCCGAGAAAGTGGCAAGTGCCCGAGGTAGATTTCCTATCGAGCTTGCATCCTGCATGATCAGAATCTGAATAACCTGTAAGCTGCAAATTATCATCACAAGGATACCAAAGACCTAGATTTGTGGTTCCTTTGATGTATCGAAGAATTTTCTTTGCTGCTTCCAAGTGAGATTCCTTCGGATTAGCTTGAAATCGAGCACACACTCCAACTGCAAAAGTGATGTCAGGTCGACTAGCAGTTAAATAAAGTAATGAACCAATAATACCCCTGTACTGTGTTATGTTGGCAGGTTTTCCTTGGGGATCCGGGTCGATCTTCCCACCAGAGAGCATTGGTATTTTGACTGGCTTGCTGTCTTTGACACCAAACTTGTCAACCAGCTCGTGTGCGTACTTTGTTTGGCTAATGAAGATTCCTTCATCGGACTGCTTGACCTGCAACCCTAGAAAGAAATTCATTTCCCCCATCATAGACATTTTGTATTTTTCCGTCATGAGGTTACCAAATTTTTCGCACAGTATGGGAGACTTAGATCCAAATATAATATCATCAACATAAATTTGTACTAAAAGGATATGTTCATTCACTTTGATAGTGAATAGCGTCTTGTCGACTGAACCACGCTTGAATCCTGATTCAATGAGGAAAGATGATAGCGTCTCATACCAAGCTCGAGGAGCTTGCTTAAGACCATAGACGGCCTTGTGCAGTTTGTAGACTTTGCTTGAATCACCCTCCTCGAATCCAGGAGGCTGTTCCACATAGACTTCTTCTTCAAGAATGCCATTGAGGAACGCGCTTTTAACATCCATCTGGTAGACTTTGAATCGTTGATGAGCGGCATAAGCTAGAAACAGCCTTATAGCTTCTAATCTTGCAACGGGGGCAAACGTCTCATCATAGTCGATTCCTTCTTGTTGACAGTAACCCTTTGCTACCAGTCGGGCTTTGTTTCTGACAACTTCTCCAGATTCATCTCTCTTGTTCTTGTAAACCCATTTAACTCCAATGACGCCTTGATGATAAGGACGATCAACTAGTGACCATACTTCATTTCTTTTGAATTCATTGAGTTCTTCTTGCATGGCTTCTATCCAGTCAGCATCTTGAAGAGCTTCATAGGCATCCTTGGGTTCTATGCGAGAAAGATAGCAACTTAGAAGTGCACTTTCACCAATCGTCCTTCTTGTTCGTACTCCTTGGTTTGGGTTCCCAACAATGAGCTCTTTCGGATGATCATCGATCCAACGTCTGCGTCGTGACCTTTCTTCATTTGAAATGATTGGCTCGTGCTCATTAATGGGTTCATCAAACTCTGGATGAGTTGAAGGTTGATCAGTGGGCACATGCTGTTGCTCGAGCTGTTGATCAGGCTGCTGTTTGGCCTGGATGTTGAGCTGCTCCATTGTGTTATCGAGCTGCTCAATTTGGGATGTAAGGTCGTGAACAGCATCAGTCTTGGGGACTGAGGGAGGGGGATCAGCCTGGTTAAGTCCGGCTGATGTATTACAGCTCGTATTATCATTTGCATCACTTCCCCCTTGCTGTGTGACCCTAGGATCAGATTGATCCTCTTCCTCCAAATCATTTGGAGTCCATACTAGCAGGTCGTCAATGGGGGAGTTAGACGGCCTGTTAGCAGCGGGCTGTTCTGTACCTGTACTTGATTCTCTGTACAGACAAGTAGATTCATCAAACACAACATGAGGTGTTACCTCCACAGCTAGAGTTTTCTTATTAAAGACTCTATAAGCTTTGCTAACCTCTGAGTATCCTAAAAATACTCCTGGATCGGCCTTGCTATCAAAAGTTTTCAATTGAGATTTCCCATTGTTATGAATGTAACACAAACACCCAAAAGCTTTAAAATACTTTAACCTGGGGAGCTTGTTGTTCCACAGCTCGTATGGAGTCTTTCCATGTCGGGTCGTGATGATCGACCTGTTTTGGGTGTAGCAGGCTGTGTTGACGGCCTCTGCCCAAAACTTCTTTGGAAGATTGGTTTCATCCAACATGGTACGAGCTGCTTCTTTCAGCGATCTGTTACGACGTTCCACCACGCCGTTTTGTTGAGGTGTGCGTGCAGCTGAAGTTTGATGATGAATCCCACTCTTTGTGCAATATTCTTCGATCATTGCATTGATAAATTCGGTGCCACGATCTGATCGAATGGAGATGATGGATTTCTCCTTTTGATTGCACAGCTTGCTCAGCAACGCAGGTAGCTTCTCCAGTGTCTCCTTCTTTTTGTACATGAAAATAACCCACGTAAATCTAGAATAATCATCTATAATAACGAGAGCATATTTTCTACCGTTTATACTCAAGGGAGTGACTGGACCGAAGAGGTCGAGATGGAGAAGCTCAAGAATTCGATTTGATGATTGAGCCGTCACGCTTGGAAATGATGATCTTGTTTGCTTTCCAGCTTGACATGCTCTGCAGATGTGATCACGATCGAAGACTTGGTCTGGCAGATCGTTCACCAGCTTGTTGCGTGCGAGCTTGTTGATGGCCTTGAAGTTTAAGTGACTCAACCTCTTGTGCCATAGCCAACTTGTCTCGGAATCAGCCTTTGTGACCAGGCAGGTCTCTATCCAATCTGTCCATTGTACAATATAGAGTCTATCCTGCAATATTCCGGTAAGAAGAATTTCTCCTTCCTCATTTTTCACGAGACATTTGTTAGCGGTGAATTCTACTCGTTTACCACTCGAGCAGAATTGCGACACAGAGAATAAATTATGATTAAGACCTTCAACATAAGAGACGTTAGAAATAGTTGTTTTACCAACTTTTAGATCGCCCTGGCCTCTCGTAAATCCCTTAGAATTTCCTCCAAAGGTTACAAGTGGCCCGTCTCGGTCTTGATAGTTTGAAAGTGGCGTTTTGTCACACGTCATGTGCTTTGAGCATCCACTATCAATGATCCATACAGCTCCATGAGCTGCTTGGCTCCTTCTTTGAGCCTTCCCAACCTGCAATTAATTAAACTTAGCAACCCATTTGAGATTGGGTGCTACATCGGTTGCGGGAACGGCCTTTGGAACCCATATTTGCTTCACTGGTCTGCTTCTATCCGAGGCTGAGGACGAGGCAGAAGCGGTCTTGGGCTTAGGAGCCTTGGATTTCTTCGAGCGAGGGCGACGAGACTGATAATATTGTTCTTCGTAAAACCCAGGTTGATACTGCCAGTCTGAAAAATTTGACTGTTGAGAATAGTGGCAGTAGCACCCTTGATAATCCGGGTGGAAGAACTCAGGGTGATACGGCCTTTGATAGTGCTGGCCTTGGTATCGCCCTTGATGAACAGCCTTATTTTGATGGTAGGGGGCAGGTCGACGTTGCTGAGCAGGTCGACTCTCCTTCTTTTGAGGAGCGGGCTGTTCTTTCTTTCGTTGCTTTATGAGGATGGCCTGGGGCTGTCGAGCTGGATTCTTCAGCTTGACCATCTTATCAGGGAGAGTTTGATTAGCTTTCCGAACATTCTTTGATTTAGGCTGCGCTTTCACGAACGTGATCTCGCAGTCTTTGTTCTTGCTTTTCTTGGATTCTCCATTAAATCCAATCCCAGAGTGATCGCGCGGATTGCGTTGCATGGATTGGACCTCTTCCAGCTTCTTTCCACTTTTCTTCAACTGACTCAATGTGAGTTGAAGTTTTTCTTCCTTTTTCACGAGGAGTTCGTGTCGAATAACCAAGTCAGCCAGCTTTGAGGTAAGGCTGTGTATTTCGGCATCTTTGGTCTTGAGGGACTCGTTCTTCTCGAGCTCCCTGGTATCGAACTCCTTGACCCGTAAAGTCAATTCGTCAACCTTTGACTTTAGGGTTTCGATCTCCCTTTCCTTTTCTTCATCGTAGGGAGAGAATCTTTCTTCCAATGCTAGCTTGTATTTTTCATTTTTATCCAATAGTTCAGCATTGTCTTCAACGACCTCCTTGAGAGTATCCACGAGATCGGCATAGTCATCCAGCTGCTTCTTGATTTCTTCCCAAGACACAGCCTCGGATAGGTCTTCATCACCTTCTTCTGCACAATCATCGTCAGAAAAAGAAAGTGAAATGGGTTGAAGATCTACCTTTGAAGATCCCTCGTTTTGTTGATGCTTTCCAACGAAGCATTCTTCATCATCACTTTCATCGAAAGCGATGTATCCTTCGTCATCACTTGACGAGCTATCCGAGAGGTGAGCTTCCTTTGTTTCTTCGGCGATCATTGCAGCTCGTTGATCTTTGAGCTTCTTATCGCGCTTTGCACGGAGCTCGTCTCTCTCGGCCTTGGTAAGATCCGGGCAGTCTGTCTTGTAATGACCTGGCCTGCCACAGTTGAAACAACCACCCTCGGGTGTGTTAGAAGAATTGAAGGTTGAGGGTTTACCTTCTCCCTTTTTGTCAGGGCGGTCGTGGTTGCGGTTGGAGAAGTTTCGTTTGTTGTCACGGTAGAATTTCTTGTATTTGACAACCTTCCCTAGGAGCTTCTCATTTCTCCTAGCAGCTAGAGCATAGTCGAGAGTCATCTTCTCGAACTTCTTGACGATGGATTCGTCAATCGGACTTGGGGTAGCAGCTGAGGCTGAGTCGGCCTTGAAAGCTACCTCCTTGTGCTTTTCATCAGCCTTCTTGCTGGTGGAAGGCTGGGTTGATCCATGGATGCGGATCATCTCATACTCATTTCCGACAAGAATGTCAAAAAGATCTTCAGTGGTGAGGGAGTTGAAATCCGATCGGGCTGGATGCATGGCGGCGTATACGTGCCAATTTGCAGGGAGGGCACGTATCACTTTGAGATTCTTCTCGCGCTGCGTATACTTGTATGGGTTGATGGCAGCCACTTCAAGAACAATCTCAGTGAAGCGAATTTTCATCGCTTCGATGGTTTCTCCCGAAACCATCTTGAAGTCATCGAACTTGCTGCACGCCATGGACAGCTTGTTCTCCTTCATTTCCTCTGAGCCAAGGCTGATGGACCGGAGGGTGTCCCACATTTCTTTGGCCGTTTCAAGATTTCTGATCTTGGCCAGGTAGACGCCCTTCACGGTGCTGGAGATGAGTCCCTTTGCATAGTCATCGAGACCGGCCTCCTTCCTTTCCTCGGTTGTGTAATCGCGAGGATTCTTAAGGACTTTCTCGTATGTAGCCTCCCTGGGGGCTGTTCCATCCACGATAATCTTCGCAGCATAAATGGGGGAGGGTCCGTTCTCGATGATGTCCCACATAAGGACGTGATGTGCCTTGAGACACATCTTGATTCGAAAGCTCCAATCTTCATAGCCTTGAACGGAGAAGTCTTCACATACCCTGAGAAGAGAAGCCTCCATAGCAGAATAATATGATATGAATGAATGAAAAAGATTTTTCTAAGGATCGGTTCAAAATGACCAAAAGTTTGATAAAGAACTTTTAGTATGCAAAGCAGCGGTCAAAAGAACCACTGCTCTGATACCACTTGTTGGTCCCGGGAAAGAGTAATTGGTGTATGGGGGGGGGGGAATACACCAATAACCAACCGTTTTTGACTTTTTAGAATTCAGGTCGATCTGCAGGTCGATTGTCAAGGTCGACCTTATCAGAGGCAGTTTGATCTATCAAACTCGTATGGTATCAAGCTTGATTTATCAAACTGTTGTTTAATGCGGAAGTTGGTGGAGGTTGATAACTCTTTGAAAAATCTTAAAGGCTGAATATGGATAGCAGGTTGATTCGTGTAATGCAGATTGATGCTCGTCAGATAGATAATAAAATGTAAGTGCAATAAATAAAGAGAGAGAGAAACACCGCGATGTAGCGTGGTTCGGAGAAATCCTCCTACGTCCACGTCAGGTCAACTCGACCTGAGAATCCCTTTTCTTTTGGATCCACCTCTCTCTTATTTATACTGACTGAGTATCAGTTCTAGCTACAATCTAACTTGAGAGTAACTAGACACGAGTTTTGGGTCGTGACCCTTACAACCTTCGTACTAGAACGTACAAACAACCTTACGCTGTTACAGAGCTTGACTAACTCTATAATGGCGAAAATAAGAACAAGCTTTCTAACTTCGAACAAGTCGGAGAAGAAGTTGTTTGAACAATCGACAAGCAGCAGTGAACGCTTCGTCGTTGTGGTGTTTTTCGGAATCGGAAACCTCTCTTCTTCAAGTGTTTGGGAAACTAATCGGATTTCGAACACTTGAATGGATATGAGCTTTGAGAGAGATTTGGGCAGAGATATGGCGTTGATAGCTTGTGTTTCCCGTACTTGAATCCGAAAATGGCTGAAGTATTTATAGGCAGTTTTGAAAAACTAGCCGTTGGAGTCGGGCTGACGTGGCACTAGCCGTTGGATGCTGACTCACTTCTAGCCGTTGGGAATATTCGTCCTTGCTGGCACTCGACGTGGCAAGGATCAGGTCGTGACGCTCCATGAAGGCGGAGCATCGACCTTGATTGACAATCCAGCTCTTGAAATCTTCTAAGGCAATGCCAGCTGGAAGCTTGATAGGGGAGGTCGATAGATAGTCTGATGATCCAGCTCGATCCGAATGAGGCAGATCGATACATCGACCTTACTCTTACATGGTGAATCGAACTTGATACTAAACGTTAGAGAACATCGACCTGCACTAACAGGTAGCAGGTCGATCTATCGGCCTTGACCCTAAACCAAGTAAAATATGCCTAAGTGTAGTTTCGATAAACATCATCAAAATCAAACTGCAGGGGGGTTCCCAACAGTAAGATTGATGATTATTATTGAAATCCAAACGTTAAAAGTATTATTTCCGTCCCAAAGAACTTGAGTCGTTTTTGAATATATGTGAGGTACATAATAATGAAACGACTCAAATTTATTGAGATAGATAAGAGTATTAGACGAAATCTAAGTGTGAGCTATTGAATTCTTACTGGGCAAGAAGCTTCTAATTCTATCTGCAATTTCAAGAAAACAGAAGAAGAATTAGCATAAAACAGAGGAATTCAGGAAGTGTAACCATATAACATATGCAGTGTTTTAAGAACCAAATCGGACCGTCCGGTCGAACTGGCTGAACCATAAACTGGTCATGATACAGTTCGACAAAACTGGGCTGAACGAACCAGTTGCAATGAAGTCACCCAGATTCCATCTCCGGTTCAGTTTTCAAAACATCGAGCACAAATACACTCCAAGAAAACAGAACAACCAACACAAACTAAATCACCATCTCCCATTCTTACCCCAAATCGGTGAAGTAATGCACCAGGGGCAGACAGTGAGCTCGAATCCATACAAGAGTGATTCATGTATCTCCGAAAGCGAAACTGAGAAGATAATTATTCAACCACCACAATGTTGGTGTCGAGAGTTGATGTATTAATAAAGAGGCTAATTACATTAAATGCAACTAAATGAATAATCTAGAATAATAAACAAGATACAGCCTAGAATACTCTAACATTTATTTGTATCCTTATCACCCCCCTCAAGCGAGACGTCGGTTGAAGAGCGATGTTGAGCTTGGAACGGAGAAATTCAAACGCAGGACGAGGGAGGCCCTTAGTAAAAATATCGGCGAGTTGAAGATGGGAGGGAACAAATTGCGTGGATAGCTTGCCGGAAGAGACTAACTCACGAACAAAATGACAATCAATCTCTATGTGCTTTGCTCTTTTATGAGCAACGGGATTCTGACTTAAAAAGATTGCACTCTTATTATCGCAAAATAGAATCGGTCGTTGTCGAGGAAGAACTCGAAGCTCAGATAGCAAATTGGATAACCACATAACCTCAGAGGCGGCATTCGCCAAAGCACGGTACTCAGATTCACAACTTGATCGGGCGACCGTAGGCTGCTTTTTCGCACTCCATGAAACAAGATTACCACCAAGGAAAATGGAATACCCATAGGTGGATCGACGAGTGTCGATACATCGACCCCAATCTGCATCAGAATAAGCCATAATAGAAATTTCTGGGCGAGCTCTGTAAGAGAGACCAAGGTGAATCGTTCCTTTGACATAGCGAAGGATGCGCTTAACAGCAAGAAAATGCGCATCGGTCGGAGCATGTAAGAACTGACTGACTTGATTCACTGCATAAGATAGATCAGGGCGAGTAATCGTCAAGTAGTGTAAGGTGCCAAAGAGTGATCGATATAGAGTGGGATCCTTGTAAGGTGGACCACTAGCAGTGAACGTTTCTCCAACAGCTAGAGGGGTAGCAACAAGTTTTGATTCGAGTAGTTGGGCTTGCTCAAGAATGTCATGAGCATATTTTGCTTGCCCAATGAATAACCCATTATGTGTGGGGGTGACTTCCAATCCCAAAAAATAATTCAACTCACCTAAATCTTTAACCGCAAATTCGCAATGCAGGCGATTAATAAGGCGACGAAGCATATGTTGGATATTTTAGTGTAATTGGATTGACTAATTTGATCAGAATTATCATAATAATGCATCGTATGAGTTTGGAGGTGCGGAGTGCACGCTTATACGGATTTATTATGATTTTAGGGGCGAAGCCCCTAAAGGACGGGGGTTCGGGGGCAGCGCCCCCGATAGCAGGGTCCTAGGGGCGGCAGCGCCCCTGTGCGGGGTCCAAGGGGCAGAGCCCCTGGCTGGGGTCGAGCTGTGCAGAAAATTCACCAAAAATTTAATTTTCGGAATTTCGAGGACTATTTTGCAACTTTCGAAAAGTTGTTTTCGAAAGGGTGCTTTCGAAAGAGTGCCTTAACCGCTTTTTCAAACTGATGAATCAGTTTGTTTTTCCCGTTTTTCTGTAGTCTGATCAATTTCTTCATCTTCTGGTTCTTCTTCTCAAATATTACATACGAAAGTTCAACTCTGAATTGTATCCGATTGAATAGTTCGATTGAACCGTCGAATTGATTCAATCTGAAAGTGTTTCACACCTTTCAGAGGATTCTGTTTTGTTCGTTTTTTAAATCATTCTCGTTAATCTCCCCAACAGCATATCAGTGTTGCTACCGGTGATGATGATATCATCAATGTAGAGAAGGAGATACACAACCAAAGGCCCACGGATAAAATAGAACAACGAGGAGTCAGAACGACTTTGGGAGAAACCAAGTGTGAATAAGAATGAACTAAACCGCTGAAACCACGCGAGGGGAGCTTGACGTAGCCCATAAAGAGCCTTCTTAAGGCGACAAACATGATCTGGAAACCGCGAGTCAACGAATCCAGGTGGTTGAGCCATAAATACGGGCTTCGTGAGAACACCATGAAGGAATGCATTCTTAACATCAAGCTGGTGTAACGTCCAATTGTGATGGACAGATAAAGCAACACGAACAGTTGCAGCTTTGACAACGAGGCTGAAAGTATGATGAAAGTCCGAACCGGGAACTTAATTGAGTATATCCCTGGGCGACGAGCCGAGCTTTATACCAATCAATAGAGCCATTAGAGTGATACTTTGTTCTGAACACCCATTTTCTACCAACTATGTTGACGCCAGGAGGTTTGGGAACTAAATCCCAAGTCTGGTTTGAGTGAAGAGCATCCATCTCATCTTTCATTGCTGCAAGCCATTGAGGAGATTTGAGAGCAGATTTGAAGCTACGTGGTTCAGACGCAGTAGCAAGAGCCGTCAACAATGCTGTAGCAGCAAGATCGACGGGATAGCGCGGTTTGAATACACCTGCTTTAGAGCGTGTAACCATAGGGTGTGAAGGCAGAGGAGAAGCTGCGTTAGTAGATAGGAGGAGCATTCACTTCGACAACTTGTTGCAGCGGGACTGGTGGAACAACATTGCATGGAGGAACAGCTGGAGCAACATCACCATTTGATTCAGAATCTGAACACGTATGGCATGGTTTAGGGACCGATACGGAGGGAGTGATTGGAGACTGCATAGAGGAAGACTCGTGAAAGTCTTCAAATGTGGAGATGTCAGTCGATAGCGGAGAGGTGGTGGAACTGGTGCTGGAGAATGGAAAAAGATGTTCATCAAACTGAGCGTGTCGTGTGATAAAGATTCGAGAGGACTCAGGATCGTAACATCGGAAACCCTTGTGAATACTGCTGTAGCCGAAAAATATACAGGGTCGACTACGAGGTGCCAACTTATGTGCTGAATAGTCACGAAGATAGGGATAGACGCGGCAACCAAAAGGCCTAAGGATGGCATAATTCGGCGAGACTCCATATAGAAGGGAGAATGGAGATGCATTGTTAAGCACCGAAGAAAGTAGACGATTTATCAAATAGACAGCGGTTGCAAATGCATCGAACCAAAAACGTGTAGGAATCGAAGCATGAAACATCATAGATAACTGTTAACGTTCCTCGAATCCTTGAACTCCCACGACGTCATCGACACGAGATCCACCGTGCAAGCCTCTCCGACATCGGCGGCCTTCATAACACCGACCTTGACATATGTATACCTAGCCACCGAATCACAACCCTCAACCTCCGTAAAGAGCGAAGCATCCTTCAATGGCTGCGGACACCTCATGAAGGTGAGGTGGCTGAAATTCCCCGAGGTTCCGAAAGGGTACCGGCGGGGGTTTCGGTAGGTAAAGTTGTACTCGTAGGCGGAGTGTGTGGGGAAGGAGCAGACGTCGTCGTTTTTGAGAGAAGCATCGGCGATTCTGATGGTGGAGTTGTCGGTGTCGCCGGAGCGGCTGTAGTTGATGGCCTTGATAAGGCATTTGTGGGAGGCTAGGTAGATGGAAGCGACGTCGTTTTCGCATGATAGTTCGAATTTCCGATCGCCGCAGTTGTCGGAGTCGCCCTTGAGGCGGAAGGGGGTGGTGATGTTAGGGAAGGTGCCGCAGGAGGAAGGGGTGGTGCAGCTTTTTGCATGGCAAGTTTGGAGGAAATGGAGTAGGAGAATTAAGAGAGATGGAGGTTTGATCATTGCTGTTTATGCTTCTCTTCTGCAAATGGAGTGTAGAGAGAGAGAGAGAGGGAGATGTGGAATGGCAGCTAGTAATTGAATATTTCCTCATGTGTTTAGTTGACTTTTTTATATTAAATAAATGATTTTTATAAGAGAGTGACACAACTGTCATTAATTCAAATATATTTGGAGAGTGGTTATTTTGAGTTTGATTATTAGTGTATATCAAAATTTCCTAATTTTGTATTGGGGATACCATTGGTACACCAATTTGGGGATAGAGGATCCCATCCGATTTAAATTCGAGGTTAATTAGTTTAACGGATGGGATCCTCAGTCCCACATTCTGTGTCCCAATTGTGTCCTGTTAGTTTAATGTTTAGTAGCGGTCCCAATGTAGGGGGTCCACGGGCCCCCCACTTTTGGGCCCCAATGGTACTTATATATATAGTATTATGTGATATATTTATAATTTGATATTTTTTTTAAATCAAATATACATGTTACTAATTTTTTAAGAGTATTTTACTACTTTAACTTGATATAATTTCTTAGTTTCTTAGATTTAGAAGATTTTAGGTCAAAATTTATAGTTTGCTTTTATTCTACTTTTAATTGATATATATTTCTCAACTTCTACAGTAATACATTCAACGAACTTCTACGATAATATATTCAATGAACGTGTCAACTGAAATATATATTATGTAATTTCTCTATTTAGAATATGTATCTTTAGACATTAAGTAAAATTATTTTTGAGGATATATCTTTAGACATTAAGTAAAATTATTTTTGAGGATATAATAATTTAGCTAGAACGAACATCCCAAAAAGATTATATTTATAGAATAGAGGTATATGTGTCATTATATTTTCTATTACCATATAGTTTTTATTTAAAAAAAATGCTCATAACATTTTAAACCTATGTAAAGTCGGGCCCCCCACCGAAAATTTTCTCGCTCCGCCCCTGGGTCCATGATTACTTAATTTAATGTACTACCTCTATCCCATTATATTAGTCCACATTACTTTATTGGGACATCTCATTTATTAGTCCACTTTCTAAAAATGGCAAAGAATATGTGGTCACAATTAACTCTCTCTCAGAATTAACTATAGCCACATATCCCTCTTTGCATTGGCTATTGTGCCCATCCCATTGTTGACTAATATAATGGAATGAAGGTAGTATTTTTGATGTCTTTCGTTGACTTTTATGTGAATTAATCTAGTCAACAAGTCAAATCTCCTAATCCATAAAAGTTTAAGATAATATTAAGGAATTTTATTTTTTATATACTAACAATGTGACTGTAGATTTTTTTAATGTGTCCACAAATGACGTAATATACTATTAATGAATAAACGTTTAAAATATACCCTAGCTTATGTGAATTGATTTGAAAATACACTTTGTTACTATCTTGGTGACCATATATCAAAGGTATCCACAGTAGGTAGGTGAACGTTTATCCAACGTGACAATGTCCAATTAACGGTTCCTAGTTCAACACTATATATCACACGTGCATAGACTAATCCAAACCCTAAAAAATGACCCAAAAGATCGATATAGGAAACCTTCAAGGAGAATCAATTTTAATTTTATGAGATTAATTGTACTATACTGAATATACATATTTATTGAGTGCACTACATGCTTCATAAGCAAATTAGAGATCGATAAATGAAGTAAACTATATATGTTTACAATCATAACTGCTACGTACAAAAGCTAGACTTCATTACTCTAGAACAGTGATCTCAACACAGGGAGAAGAATTACTCGAACTTGTAATTTCACTTTCATCCGTATTCACTACTATCGGTTGAGATGATTGAGACGGATAATCGGGAATCTGCAAGCGCTCAACATCGGCTTCCAACATTTCTAACACCTTACTCATCGACGGACGATCATTTGGGCTCATCTGTATGCACCATAACGCAACTATGGTCATTTTTTTGATAAGTTTCCTTGTCATGTCGTTCTCGTTGCAATCGCCGTTTTCATCAACATTTCCAATACCAACATCCTTGCCTTGATTAAACCGGTCGTATATCCAATACGGGAAATACTTGCTAGAGCCATCATCATTTCCCGTGAAGTCTCTCTTCAACCCTACTATCTCCATCAACAACATTCCGAAACTATAAACATCAGCTTTGTAAGAGACTGCACCAATACCTCTGTTGATTAATTCAGGGGCAACATAACCTATGGTTCCTCTAGCTGCGGTTAAGGTCACACTAGTCTTATCCGTAGAGAAATATTTAGCAAGTCCGAAATCGGATATTTTTGGGATAAAGTTATCATCAAGAAGTACGTTATGAGGCTTAATGTCGAAATGCAGGATCTGAATGTCACAACCTCGATGCAAATACTCGATCCCACGAGCCACTCCCACCGCAATATCAAACTTCTTGTCCCAATTCAAGAAATTCATTTTTTCTGGGTTGAGTACATACTTCTCTAAAGAACCATTAGGCATGAAATCGAACACAAGGGCACATTTCGATCTTCCGGCACAATATCCGACCAGTTTGACAATATTCACATGATGGATCCTTCCTATAGTTGCGATTTCATTCATGAAGTCTTGACCATTCGCACCGGATTTTCCAAGCAGTTTAACGGCCACGTCATCACCGCTACGGAGCTTACCTTTGTAAACACAACCAAACCCCCCTTCGCCTAGCTTTTCTTGAAAATTCCTCGTCATCTTCTTGATGTCCGAATACGAGTATCGGATCGGGACAAGTTTGTTGTCGCTTTGTAGGAAACTCTCTATTGAGTCAAATATGGATAAATTTCTCCTTTTGAATTTGTAGATCAAAAGCCACAGAGCTAGGGCAAAAATGATGAGTCTTGGTGCAGAGATGACCACTGAAACGAAATGGAAAAGGGAAAATAGGGTTCCTCAAATGTAAATAAATAAACAATCAAGTAGTTTATATTAGAATAATATATGTGAAGATTACTAATTAAATATAGGAACTATGTATAATACAATCAAATTAGAATGTACCGATGAGAATTCCACATAAGGAGGTGAAGGTCCCTGCAAATACACCAGATACATGACACCAAAAAAGTAATATATAATTTGCTAAAAAAAAAAAGTAATAGTAGTATATAATAAGAGAAACGTTTCTCTTATCCACTATAGATATTCTTAATGTGCCCCCGCTAATGTGGCAATGCTATGGTTTTCTTTTTTTAGCTAGGTTAGGATGTATATTTTAATTATTTTATTTGTAAATATATAGAATGTCACGTCATCTGTAGATCCATAATTAAGAATGTTCATAGTGGTTAGGGGAACATTCTTCTATATAATAATATAAGATTATGTAACAAGAAAGAAAGAAGAGAAAGAGAGAGAAAATAAAGATTCTAAAAGATATATAATTGAATTGAGTGTGAGAATTATTACAAGTAGGGCCGAAGACGTCAAGAAATAAGAGTCCCACCATTCCAGCGGTGAATAGGATGATGGTCATCCCCGGAGGGCCTACCCCTGCACTTATTACAACTAGATACACACCACGATATTAAAGATTTTTCGAAATATTAGGATTTAGTTTTTTCGATAGAGTTTAAGTGTTAAACTGCATTATTATACTCCCGATCGTTGGAGTGATATGGTACTTCAAAACTATATAAAATTGTCACGTTATTTCATGTACACATTAGTGATATCCATACCGAGAGGAAATTAATCATTCTTATCTATTTAACTATTTAAGCACAAAATGCAAGTCATACATTCAATAAAATTAAATTAAAAAGTAAATCGAAAAATTATCAATGTACATGCCGCCGCCGTCAAATTAACGATAAGCATACTGATTAATAAGTCCATGGTAGGTAAGATAATGTTTTAAGTTCATACCAGAATATTATAATGTATCAAGAATATGATCACATAGGAGCCGGTACCTGCGATTACTAGAAGAAATATCGAAATCCCTGCAGAGAGATATACCAGAATATAATGTATCAAGATTAATAATAAGAGAAACTTTACCGGATTCAAACAAAGTCGGATCGAACAAAAACGGAGCTAGAGTGAGAAAGTATACGTACCGGAGTTTGTCATGAGGAACGATCGCCAGTATGGCACTGCAGTTTCCAAAATCCAGATAAACGTACAAGTCAAAGATCAAGATACATAGAAGAATGTATATAGTAATATCAACGAACAAATCCATATGTACCCGAAAAAAAATTCGGAAACTTGCAGTCGGTGCAATAGTAGATGTCAAGTCCGTACAGGAGAGACCGGTGGACTTCCGAGAGAGATACATTGTTCAAATCCTTGAATCCCCACGACGTCGTCACGATCACATCTACTCCACAGGTAGGCGGCACCTCTGAGGTATTCATGTGGCCGACCTTGATATAAGCATATCCAAGATGTGACACATTAGACTTAGAAGCACAATCACGAGCAATATCTACGAAGGAATGAGGTTCCCTCAAGAGTTTCGGGCATCTTATGAAATTTATCAGAGACGAAGAAGATCGAGACGAGGGCGTGTGATAAAACGGATCCGTCGAGGCGTAAGGGGAAGCATCGTCGAATAATGTGGAGGGGTAGTTTGGGAAAGAGCAGGTGTCGTTGCTTATGGAGGCGTCGACTACCCTCACGAAGGAGTTTTCGTAGTCGATAGCTTTGACGTAGAATTTTAGTGAGCCGAAAAGGAAAGAGGCGACGTCGTTTTCGCATGACAGTTCGAATCTCCGGTCGCCGCAGTTGTTAGGTTGGCCTTTGAGGCGGAAAGGGAAGGTAATGTTGGGAATGGTGCCACAAGATGAAGGAGTGCAGTGAGAATTCTTATTAGCTTGAGAGGTTTGAAAGAATGATTGGAGAAGTAAGAGAATATTGAGGAGGGATGAAGAAGTGAGGAGGGATTTAGGTGTCATCATTGTCGGTGGTGAGAGACACAACGCAATTCAAAAGGTAATGTGTATATCATGCCCGTCCCTAAATAAGTTCTCAACTTAAAAATGAATTTAAAACACTACTTTTTGGTTGAATAAAAAGGTATTTAGAGATTTAGTTGGGGATACCATCAAGGAGAATCAATATTCTAAAAATCGGCATAGGCGGTCGCCTAAGCGCTAGTCAATAACTTCTTGACTTGACTTTCGTTAAGTTGATTCTTTTTTTTGTGTTTTTTTCTGAAAAAAGTCGGTGCCTAAGAGCTCTAAATGTGAGAGTCTGCTCTAAACGTTTTGTTGGCCGGACAGACTTGGCGGTCTAGGTGGGTTATGAGCGGCCTCTAGGCGAGTTAGGCAGATTTAATTGGTAATTTTAAATTTTATTTTAAATTGATATATTTAATTAGTTTATGTTAAAATTCATGATTTTTCATATCTAAAATCATAAATGCTACAAAGATTATGAAATTAAATTTGAACACTTAATTATCATACTATGTAATCATATATCACGAATTCACAAATAAAAGTGTAAATAATGTGTATTGTATTCTAATTTTGTTACTTTAATGTTTAAATTTGTGGGAAAATAATTACAGCATATATAAAATACAAATCCACCTAGGTGGTGTCGATTAGTGCCTAATAACTTTTAGAACTTGAAGAGAACGCAACCTAAGAAAAGACGAGTATTTGGAATTTTTTTTGTTTGAAGAGTTAACAACATAAATTTAGAAATTGTGCTACGAAATTCAAATTTGAGACTTTTGACACTGTAACTTAACTCATCGTTAGGCTAACATACGCACACCGGAGATGTGGATATTGTACATTTTGAATGGACATGAATGAGTCCAAGTCAATGCTTAGGTCAAACTTGACTCCTTTTTTTATCTATTTTTTTCAAAACTACAGAGACCCACACGGAAATACTCGGCAGTGGACCCCACTGCAATAACTGAACTCTTTGCTTATAAAAATGGGCACGATGTGAATTTAGTGCAATTTCAGAAGCCCAAATAGTCCCATCATACTTTGCTCAAACCCGAACCCAAAAAATTATTAGGACAAATGTGAACCAGTCTGCTCCAAACCCGAACCCAAATAGGCCCATCAACGCTCGATTTGTAAAATTTTCCTTTTAAATTAAAAAAAAAATGAATAATAAAATAAATCGAGCTATGATACTTATACTTTTTTGAATTTAATGATTTCACTATGAATTTATGTATTAAAATAAAATATATTACAACTGAAAATATGAAACAAAATAATATCGAAATAAAAAAAAAAAATAACGAAGTGCCCATGAAAATGACTAGCATATAATTTTTTGATATCCTAATTACAGTCAAATATAAGGTACTCTCACGACTTGGTATTTGAACTAATGAATGTGAAAATGAAATCAATTAAGGGTGAAAGTACTACTCCATGCGTCATAGACCAATCGTTACATATTTTATTATTATAATGGACTCGTGTGAATAAAAGATGCGACAGTTAGTCTAGTACGGAAGAAGTAGTAACCATTATTTTCAATGCTAATCATGAACTATTATATGGTATTGATATTCATATCAGAGCTTGATCTCTTTAAATGCAGGGAAATAGATTGATATTATAAATATTCATAATTCAAGTTATTGAACTTAATAATTCTATACTTTAATTATGTGTTTTTGGAGTTTATTCATTATCCAGTGAATTCAGACAAAGTAATTCAATAATTGATAATTCCGTGTTGAAATTTCCACTTATTAATGTTTCTTTTTAATAATAGTGGTAAATTAATGACTACAACTACTTTGTCCCAAGACTTGCAAGGTCCATCAATAATTGAAGTGATTGACTTGCATTGACTTGCTATTTCCTACTCCTACTATTGATATACTCGTTCCAATTCAATTGCATATTTTTTTTCGACACAGAATTTTAAACGCAATTTTTAAAGTTAAAAGTAAGGGGTCAATATTAAAATGTAGAAATTAATTATTTTCACTTAAGATAACAAGAAAATTGAAGTAGAACAAAGATAATATTACTTATTTAATAGATGCGATATGATACCGTTAATCAAAAGTCTTCAAATTCTAAAAATACTTGAAATAAGTAGAAAAATATAAAACAATAAAACAATTCATAGAGTAAAAAATATTATAATTTTGAAACAATTTAACTTAATCCTACTTTACATGAGAGGCTCCACCTATTACTAGGAGCATAGACTACATGTAGGCCAAATGGAGCGAAAACAAAATGAGTATATACGTAATAATCAACTTAAATAATCAATTATGAAATAATAATAAGAATAAGAATTAAATCTTCAAAATATAAATTATTTATTCTTATTAAATCTATTACCTATTATAAAAGAAGGGACTCTTACAAAACATGATTTACCTATTTTATCCTCCAATATAATATGATTAATAAAAAATAATGAATAAATTCAATAAATATACAAAATTAAAAAATAATTGGCTATTTAAATTTTCTTAAATAAATATAGAATTAAAAATAATTATCTATACAAATTGCCTTTTATGTGCATTTGCACATAACTTCTTTTACCTTCTTACCTTCTTCTAATCAACTTACACGCTTTCAGTCTTCACCAAGTATATAACAATTTTACAGATTAATGTTTGTATATTTATTCAAGAAAACATTAAACGATAGCAACTCATGCCTATACATAAACATAATAAAGCGTAGTGATTGTCTAGTTCTCCATGCTTGATCACTCTAGCACGGTAATCTCAACACTAGGCGAAGCATCATCATCGTCGTCGTGATGTAGCGACGACGTAGAATCCGTCAAATGCGTGGTTCCGGTTTGATCTGCATTTGCTGTGATATTGGTAGCATCAGACGGATATTCGGGAATCTTCAAACGTTCAACATCAGCTTCCAACATTTCCAATACCTTGTCCATTGATGGGCGATCATCTGGATTCATCAGTATGCACCACAATGCAACTATCGTCATCTTCCGAAAAAGTTTCTTAGTGCTATCACTATCGTCATTTTCATTAGCGTTTTCGATTTCAATGTCCTTACCCTGGTTAAAGCGGTCATATATCCAATATGGGAAATACTTGCTAGAGTCGCCAACGTTTCCCGCTAGCTCTCTCTTTAAGCCCGTCATTTCCATCAATAGCATCCCGAAACTATAAACATCAGCCTTGTAAGATATTGCACCGATACTTCTGCTGATTAATTCTGGAGCAACGTAGCCTATGGTTCCCCTTGGAGTAGTCATGCTCACTGTATTCTTGTCTGTCGAGCAAAATTTCGCAAGCCCAAAATCAGAGATTTTCGGTATGAACTTGTCGTCAAGAAGTATATTGTGAGGCTTGATGTCGAAATGCAAGATCTGAACGTTACAACCTCGGTGCAAGTATTCAATCCCTCGAGCCACTCCGGTCGCAATATCGAACTTTGTGTCCCAACTCAAGGAATTCATATTCTCTCGATCGAATATGTACTTCTCCAGGGAACCATTAGGCATGATATCGAATACAAGGGCACGTTTCGATCGTTCGACACAATATCCAACAAGTTTGACAACATTTACATGATGAATCCTTCCTATAGTTGCAACTTCATTCATGAAGTCTTGATCGCTTGCTCCGGATTTTCCAAGCAGTTTAACAGCTATATCAGTACGACTCCGAAGTCTGCCTTTGTAAACAGAGCCGTAACCTCCTTCACCCAGCTTTACTCGAAAACCTTTCGTCATCCTCTTTATCTCCGAATATGAGTACCTAATTGGCACGAGGTTATTTTCACTCCGTAGAAAGCCTTCTATTTCACCAAACATCGACAAACGACGCCTCCTATACTTCTTGATCAAAACCCACACAATGAAAGCAAATCCAAAGATGAACCTTGCTCCATAGCCAACCACTACAGAAGAAGATCATTGTTCGAGTTAGTGACTATTTTTCACCTTCACATGAGCATGCTCAAAAAAGCAATTGTTGCATATACTAACAACTCACCTACAACGCGAGGTGGATAGAAGATAAGTAACCCTGAAATTACGCCACAAGTATACATCATAAGCAAAGACGGACATTTGAAAGAAATACATCGAATACAGAGAAATCAACCCTCATTTTATCTACTCAGGTAGATCAGATCGATCTACCTGAGTAGATAAAACGAAGAACTCTTACCATTCATTGCGTAATATACCAACATTGTCTTGTTAATAAAGCACATAAGTACCGCAGCACACATGACTAATCCGATGATGGATGCTGCTGCGAGGCTTATTGCTGCAAACAAGAAAACTGTTGGAGTGTTCTCCACAAAATTAGATCTCGAATCGCTCACTCTGTTCAAACTAATAGTAATCTTCTACACCTCTCATCTTTCCACCACGGTCACGAAAATTGAAAACGTAATGTATGTAGCTTATACGAAATCGTATACAAGATTTTGTAATTTAGATGATGAGATTACTAAAAGTTGGATATCAACGAGAATATATTTACGTATACGAATCAAGAGATTACCCAGGATGAGGAGAAGAATCAGGATAAGCAGTGCAAGAACACCTGATACACATGAATGCAATTCAGAAAGTGAGATATATTCCTTTATCAACTAATTGTAATAAAAACATTTCATGAACAGAGTAAATTTATTAAACTCTTACTGTTACTTCCTGCGAAGTAAATCATTCTTATAAAATCTGTACAAAGACATAGCAAAACATTATAACACGAAAAAAGAATAAGAACCGGTACGTTTGTATCGAAAACTAAACAGATTATGTAACATTTGAACTAGTGTTTAACATACTTACACCATGAGTAATAAAGAAGGGTGTTCACGACATCCAAGTTAAAGTCGAACCAGGAAAGCTCGAATCCATACAACAGAGCGTCATGGATTTCCGAGAGCGACACGTTGTTCGAATCCTTAAACTTCCAAGAAGTCAACACCGAGAGCTCCGCTCGGCATGTATACTTCAAATCCGAGAGGAGGGAGTGTCCCACCTTTGCATAAGTGTACCTACCTCCGGAACAGCCGGTAGCTTCCGTGAATCGCGAAGAATTCAGCAACGGAGACGGGCAGCTGATGAAGTTGATGGGCCAAGCTACCTCATGAGTAACCTTTTTAACCTTGTCCTTGTAGATGCTGTAAGGAAAGTCGAGTGTGAAGTTGCTCTGGTACAAAGAGTTGCTTGGGAATGAGCAGATGTCGTCATTGTTTAGCGAAACATCGGCTAGCCTGATGGTGAGGTTGTTGTAATTGATAGCTTTGACGTAGTACTTCTGTGAGCCGAAGTTGAGATTAATCGAGGCGACGTCGTTCTCACAGAGTAGCTCGTACACGATATGACCGCAGTTCTTGGGGTCGTCTTTGAGGCGGAAAGGGTAGCTGATGTTGCGAAGGGGGCCGCACGAGGAGGGGGCGCAGTAAGGGTTGGTAATAGCAAGTGAAGTTTGAAGGAGAGATTGTAATGAGAGAATGAAGAGAGATGAGCAAGTGAGGAATAGAGTTTGTGTTGTGATCGTCATTGTTGGATGGTGAATGAACTGATTGAGAGAAGAGTGAGTAATGAGAGTTTGTTTAAGTAAGAGTGCTCATGTATCATTCTGTCTCACTTCAACAGTCACGTTTCTTTTCGACACAGAATTTTTGGTGTAGTGTGTAAAATGAGAAGTTAGGGAAATGCAAGGGTTAAATCTTCCAATTTTAAAGAATATATGACTATTGAAATGAAACGTCTCAATAAAATATATATGACCGTGCTAGACGGGGAGAGTATTACTTTCTTTCATCTATGTTAAACAAAAAGATGTGTCACTTCAGTAGAATGAGATGAGTAAAAAGAATCATATGATGCTCACTTCGGCTCACGAATCATGGCTGGTTTCCTAATTTAAAAATAATTAGTTAAAACTCTAAAAAAAAAAAAAAAAACACACACACACACAAAAATAGATTCATATTTTTTTATAAAAAAATAAAATAAATATTGGCCATTAGTGTAAATGATTAATTTACTGAAAGAAAAAACCTGAACAATTAATTCAATTTTTTTATTTAGATGTTTGTCACTAAATTTTTAAATACATAAACAACACTTCTACCTTATAAACAATACACATTAAACACTAAACATTCCGTTCTCAATTTTCATATTGAAAAAAAAAAAAGATTCATAAATTATGAGCCGAAGAGAGTACTCCCTCTGTCCCATGGCAATTGTCCACTATGGAAATGACACAATAACCAATGCCATAAGAGATAGGGGATTTTATATTATATTGGTTGTGAGAGTGTAATGTTTCCACTTTAGGTAAGTGGACAATTAAATGGGACGTCCCAATAAGGTAACATGGACAATTACCATGGAACGGAGGGAGTATAATTTAACGCGTTATGTCTAAATCGCCTTATCAAGAAAATGGAAAACGGTATAGCTCGACAAATTTCAGTCGGTACTACAAGTGTTGACTTGGTAAACCCTCTTACAATTGTTAGTTTACAAAAATAAATCACTTGAATACAGCTTGTTACTATTTGTCTAGCCCTTTACACACACAATGAGAGTACAAACTAACTTACTCGCAGCACATAACAGAATTCGATAAAGCTAAATAGAAAACGCTAGACGAGGCGTCGTCGTGACAGAGTGACGATACATAATCAGTCGAACACATTTCATAGACACTTACCACGAGTTGGGTTGATTGAGACGGGCAATCAGGAAGCCGCTGACGTTCAACACCACCTTCCAACATTTTTAACACTTTATTCATTGATGGACGGTTATCTGGAATCGTCTGCATGCACCATAATGCAACTATATATCGTCATTTTTCGAGTAATTAAGTAGCTATATAATTACAAATCAGTATTATCACTAGATTTATTAATTTTATTTCCATCTCAGCTCCCTTCATGTGTTACTTTTTGACTAGATAGTGGGAGTGATAAGGTAATTAATGACAATATATAGTTTATTATCTATACTTTCGTTAAGTAGCTTTGTTTAATAAATATGTTTGACTATTACATTCAACGAAATTCAAATGTATAATAGCATGCATAAGAACATGCATCTTCTAACACTTAATCACTCTCTCACAATAATCTCAACACTGGATGAAACATCATGTTGATGGAGTAGTGATACGGAATCATTCCAACTTGCAACTCCTATTCGATCCACACTCGCACTCTGACCAGACTAAGACGGATAATCCGGGATCTGTAAACGTTCGACATTACCTTCCAACATTTCCAACACTTTACTCATCGATGGACGAGCGTCAGGGCTCATCTGTATGCACCACAATGCAACTAAAGCCATTTTTCTTACAAGTTCTGTCGTGCCATCATTTTCGCCGTGTTCACCACCTCTTCCGATTTCAATGTCCGTGCCCTGCTCAAAGCAGTCATATATCCAATACGGGAAATACTGGCTCGATCCACCATTATTTCCGATCAAATCTCTCTTTAAGCCCACCATCTCTATCAACAACATTCCAAAACTGTAAACATCGGCCTTGTAAGAGACCGCACCAATACTTCTACAGATCAATTCAGGAGCAACGTAGCCTATGGTTCCTCTTGCAGCAGTGAGTGTCACTGCATTCTTCTCTATTGAGAAAGATTTCGCTAGGCCGAAATCGGATACTTTGGGGACGAAATTGTCATCAAGAAGAATATTATGAGGCTTAATGTCAAAATGCAGAATCTGAATGTCGCACCCTCGATGCAAATACTCAATTCCTCGAGCCACTCCAACTGCAATCTCAAACTTCGTGGCCCAATCCAACGAATCCGATTTCTCTCCGTTGAAGATATACTTTTCAAGAGAGCCGTTAGGCATGAAATCGAATATAAGGGCGTGCTTGGATCCTTCCGCGCAGTATCCAACCATCTTCACCACGTTGACATGGTGGATCCTTCCAATAGTCCCGATTTCATTCATGAAGTCTTGTACATTCCCTCCAGATTTTCCGAGAAGTTTCACTGCAACATCATGGCCACTTCGGAGCTTTCCTTTGTAAACAGAACCGTAGCCACCCTCGCCGATTTTGTCTTGAAATTTTAGCGTAATCTTTTTAATGTCCGAATACGAGTATCTGATCGGTGCGAGTATGTTGTCACTTTGTAGGAACCCTTCTATCGTGTTATAGATGGACAAAAACCTTCTACGAAATTTGTAGATCAAAAACCATAACGCCAAAGGGAAGATGATGATCCTTGGTACCAAGATAACGAGACCTACACCATATACAAACACATGATATAGAGAAATAACATTTTCTTGAACCCATAATAATTAAATGAATATTAATTGACTGAATAGTAAATCAAAAGCTCACCGATGACCGATTCAATGACCATGACCAGATCAAGCCATATGGGGTACTGGTGCTCTACATAAATAAATAAGCAAAGAAGAATATGTTAGATTATTAGAGATTAATTATTCTATAAACTAATCATATTCTAAAAATTGAAAACTAATCATGCTTCTTTATGTGTAAATATTATTGTTTATGCATACAAATAAATTTTTTTTAGATCATGTTTATATGTTCAAATTGACCTCTACTGTTAAATCAACACATGCACACTCAATAATAACATTTTTTTGTAAATTAAACTTGTACTACAATTTTTTTTTTTTATTTAATACAAAACGAAAAATATTGTACTCCTTCCGTCCCACTTCATTTGGCTTGTTTCATTTTCGCACAAGATTTTAGATGCAGCGTTAAAATAAAAAGTAAGAGGTTCACATTAAAAAGTAAGAGTTTACTATTAATTATTTCATTTTTAGAAAACAAACCAATTGAAGTGGGACATCCTAATCAGAAAGGAAATCAAGTACCTGAAATAGGACGGATGAAGTATACATGAGAAATATTTCTACAAAATAAGCATATGTATATATTATTGTGGAAAAAAAAAATACTTTGCATACATAAAAGCATGGTTTTCATTTAAACATTTGTCTACATTATATATTAAATATATATTCCTTAAGTTATAATTTACTTTTAAGTGCTTTACAACAGTAAAACAGCTAAACGTTTACCATTTTATCCTTATAATCAGTGCCATATATAATTAAGTTGATATTGAGGGGAAAAGGAAGAACAACGGGGATAACTTACGATTTTACATTTTTTTTTATACGTGTAATTTGATGATTGTGATCACTTATAAAAAAACGGAGAAAGTATAAAGAATAGCAAAACTATAAAACAAAGGACGTGGGAAATTTTACCTTCTATTATCATGGCGATTATTGGAAAAGCAGTATAGTATGAGAGTAACGATACAGCGGCGAACCCTAAGATGGCCATGAACGGAGGGCTCACCACTGCACACAGCAAACCTGCTGCATTACACATATATTGTTTCCCACAGTTTCAGATTTTTAATTCGTTGCACAAAATATATTATGTGAAAATGAAAAAAAAAAAAAAAAAATGACAGAAAAGGCTCGATGAACTCACTTAGAATGGCTATATGAATCACGATAAGAGGCCCTGCAGAAATACATAAGAGGATTAGCAGATGCAACTTCCGTCTTGAATATGTGCCCGTTGAATATTATAATATACTCATTATCAACTAGACAGAAGGAATACTGATCAGTACTGGGACACTATTCTTACACCACGACTCGATTGTCGCCCACGACCACGGCCTGCACTCAGGACACGAGATGAGTTCGAATCCGTACAAGAGAGAATCATGTATCTCAGAAAGAGATACATTATTCAAATCCTTGAACTCCCGCCACGACGTCAACACTATCCTGTCTAACCTGCACATTCCTGTTAGCTCCGAGGCATTCATGTGGCCCACCTTGATATAATCATATCTACCGTAAGATGAATTAGAGTAACGACATTCTGCATTGATATACGTAAACTGATCGTAATTCTCGAGAGGATTTGGGCAGCTTATGAAATTAATAGGTGTGGGCTTATCGTTATCGCTGTAAGGATAGGCAGTATAGTAAGGATAGCCAGGGGCGGAGCCAAGGCCCTGGCAGCCCAGGCCTCCGCCCGGGCAAATTTTTTTTTTGCTATCCTGTATTATATATATTTGCAGTTTTATTTTTTACATGTATATATGTTGTTTCGTCCGGTCAAATTTATATAAACACGATCTCGCCAGGGAAGTTTTAGATTCCTAGCTCCGCCCCTGAGGATAGCGGCGATCGGCGTCAGAAGTAGTGGGGGAACTTGTGAAGATAGGTATGTGTAAAGAAGAGATGGGGAAAGAGCAGGTGTCGTTGGTTATGGAAGGATCAACGACTCGGATTATGCCGAAGTAGCCATTGGTGTTGACGTTGGAGTAGTTGATTGCTTTGACGTAGTATTTCTGAGAGCCTTGGTAGAGCAAGGCGACGTCGTTTTCGCATGCTAGTTCAAATCTCCAGTCGCCGCAGTTCTTGGGGTCGGCGGTGAGGCGGAAAGGGTAGCTGATGTTGGGGATTATGCCGCAGGAAGAAGGGGTGCAGTTAGGGTTTTTAGCTAGAGAAGATAGAGGGAAATGGAGTAATAGTACAATGAAGAGAGAAACTGTGATTAGAGGTAGATGATCCATCGATTATCATCAACACTTTTCTCTTTTGAGAATAGAATAATTTAGTTTTCACACATCCACATAACATTTGGTAGGACTTATATCTTTTTCTCCTCCTCCGAGTACTCCCTCGTTTTCATGGATAACCTCTTGTGTTTTCAACCAGAATTGTTCAGTAGATAATGTTCTATTTTAAAATTTGAAGAAAAACGAAATTAACTATTCGAAATTAATGAGTGGACTCGACTATCTCTTTATATTTTACACAAGAAAATCGGTTATAATTAAAGACTTTCTATTGATCGTTTTGGAAATACATATATTTTAACACGTAACGAATGTGTCAGTGTAATATGAAATGTCATACTGGACTAACGGAGATATTATATAACGAATAAATAACAAATTAGTTCAATCAAGTGATGGCTTTCATCCTTTGGTTTTGGTCCACACAAATAATATCTATCAGAATTTATAACACCGTGTTGAAATTTCTGTTGAATTGAAAATTTTGTACTATTGGCTATAGTTTTGTTCAAAGTCTAGGTCAACTGCTATCATCACTGCACTCCAATAATTCATTACTTTGAACGATTGTACTCCCTCCGTCCCAATCTATTAGTCCCATTTGCTTTCGGCACATAAACCAAGTGAGTGGAGAATATGTGGTTGTAATTAATTCACTACAAGAAAAACGCTCATACATAACGGCGAAATGCCATTATCTATGCGGCAAAACAAGTGTTATATATATATATATATATATATATATATATATATATATATATATATATATATATATATATACTGGTGAGTTATCTATAGTCACGATCATATATAACGGTTTTTCTACCGTTATCAATTATTCATATAGATAACGGTTGCAACTGTTAACAATTATCTAATATGCGTAATATATTATCAACATAGATGACACAATTTTGGTACTTTAGATAACGGTTTTGTAATTCGTTAAGTATTCTAATTTTATATTTCATCATTTCCTTTTTCTAATTTATCTATATTGGTTGTATTTTCTTTCCAATATACATGTTTATAATATAAATAAGAAGCAAAAAATATATATTTAAAATCATAAAAGAATGCATGGATTACCTTTGAAAGAAAAGTCAAATTCTACCAATACAACCAGAATTGGTTTTATTGCTAAAAGTTAAACAACCTTAATTAGACAAACTAAGATCTAGGTACAATACATGGGATTGAAGTAAGATTGTCTTGTTGGCATCGAACCACCATTCCCTAGTAGCATACTCTCTTTGATGAAGTAGATACCCTCGTTAAATGGTGCTCCCAATACATAGAAACCTAAGTAAACCATTAATATAAAATATCAAGGTATTCCTCATAATACACACATATTATATCAAATATAGAACAGTTTGATAAGAAACATCTTAATAAATACTTATCAAACAAATAATAATAATTTGACATGTAAAACAAAGCCTACAATAGAATAAATCACAAGGGAAAAATCACAAGTATATGGTGGCAAAAAGTAACAAAAAAGATGGTAGATTTACTTGATTGACAAGAACAAGAATACTCAAAAGGGACTACACATTAAATATTGCAATATTAAATCACATGTTAAGGTATCTATGATATATCTCATTATCTGTTACTTGTGATTTCTTCTAATATCAAGAATAAGACAAATCATATATAAATCAAATTAAATTTTAGCGAATAGCATGCCAAAGTTACAAAATCCTCCATACAAAATCAAACTCATAATTAACTTAACATAACTTAACGAATCAGAACATAAAGAGGAGAAACAGACTTACCCCTCTTTACCTATCTCATGGTTTCCACATGAACTCTTTGTTCAGATCTAAAGCTAATTGGAAATGACCAACATCATTCTATTTTTTTTAAACAGATCCGGACAGTATAGAGGAGAAGTAATGGTTAGTAAAACGGTCTAGTCTCAAAGGTCGCTACATCAATTGATCACAACAAATTAATTCAATTTCTCATTTTAACTCATGTTTCAAACTCCATAGAAGCTCAAAGATCAATAAACTAGTAAGATACTTCCAATATAGTAAACTCAAAAGTCCATATTTTCAAAATAACCAGCAAAATCGAGCATCACTCTACCTCGAACATAAACATCATCTAGCGGTATAGTTTCCTAAAAAAAATTAAGTTGTTTTTGCACTTTTTCTCGTAATTATGAGACTGATAAACATAAGTTTCCTAGTTCCTGAGAAAATGAGAGCAAGTTCTCATGACTACGAGTAAGAAATGTTCAAAAGATACATTACCCTCTAATTTTTAATCTTGCTTTAGGTGGGAAGAATCTTAAGTCAGCATTATTTCCAACAGCCATTAAAAACAATGGCAGCATGATGTGCGTCAAGTAAGGTTCCCCAAAATGATTAGCCACTTCCAGCAAAAACTGTAATCAGTCATCCACAATTTAAGATGTGAAACAAAGACAAGATAAAAAAAAAATTAGAAAAAGAAAAGACAAATGGAAAAATGAGCAGTCATGGACAATTAATCCAATAGTACATGAAATTGTATAACCCCTGCAATAGTGTGTTCAAACGTAACACAACATGTAACACCAGTGAACACACAAGTTGGTAACCCAGTTCGGTGATAAACACACCTACGTATGGGGGAAACTATTCCAAGAAAACAATCCACTATAATGAGTATAAGGGATACAAGACTCGTGAACGTTAGCAACACTAAACGTTCTCTCCTCACCCGACTCTACTCCTCACAAATGGATTCTTGGTAAACTCTCAACTAGTCTACCCAAACAACTTTTCACAAGATTGAAAAGTATATCCCGACCTTGAACTTAGGATAGTTCAAGGTATTACAAAATCACTCATCAATAAAACTACCCCAATAATTGATGAATGAAAGAAGAACACCAACAAAGATGAATACGAAGAAAAAAAGCTCTCTCAAAGATATTCAACTCACGCGCAGCGGCTTCGAGATACTCTTCGCATATATATAGCTCTTCATGCAAACCCTAAAAGATAAATAAGGCATATCTCCAAGATATCCTTATTTGAGTAGAATCGGGATCTTCATGTATATCCCTTCCATATGCGTGTGATAAAATAATAAGGAAAAAATCCTTATACCATATGAACTCTAACACCACACCGCATACATAATTATGCCACACACGAAAATCATTCTCCACGAAAACCATGCAGCAACAATCTCCCCCTTGGCATTTTATGTATGCAATCACACGCACCATCATAACACACACAACTTCTCCAAACTACAGACACACCCAATGCAAAAATAAGCAGGCAATGAGTGCACCCACAAAACCATACTTAATTGCATAGTGTAAATAAACTCCCCCTTGCTTCAAACATTCTCTAACATGTAGTACTAGCCGAGCTCACCCGAACTAGAATACTAACACACAGAGAGAATAAATCATCCAGCACAGCATAAGAAACACTAATCAGAACATCACAGAAACCCCCAAAGTATTTCCAGAATACCAACCATGCAAGCAAACAAAAACAAGTGAAGGAGAGGTGAGGGACGGAGAGATGGGGAGTAGGGATGGCAACGGATCCAGGACCCGGTCTAGATGACCCGGTCTAGATCCGAAGATCCAGATCCATTTTTCCGGATTTGGGTCTTCAAATTTTGGACCCGATGGATCTGGAATGGATCCGGATCTTATACAAAATTTTCGGATCCGGATCTAAAATTTCAAATCCAGATCCGGTCCAGATCCGATTAAATATATATAATATATTTTATTTATTATATATAAATATATGATATAATATATATATATATATATATTATATTATTATTTTTTATTTTGTAAACCTATATTATGTTATTTATGTTTTGGATTGGATAAAATGTTCGTAATTTTTGAAGTGATAATACTATTTTATTTGAAAGATTGTAATATTTCTTTTTAAAATTCAATCACGATCTAGCTTTTATAAAAAAAAATATATAATATTGTCATTATGGTGCATTAAAAAGAATCATTTTAAAATAAAAGTACGGATTCGGGTCCAGATCCGTAGATCCGTGGGTCCATCGGATCTGGGCTCGGATCTGATTTTTTTGGACCCGATGGATCTGGACCGGATCCGGGTCCATGGAAAAAATATGAATCTAGATTTGGACCAAGCAAGATCCGGTCCAAATCCGGCCCGTTGCCATCCTTAAAATTTTAATGTACATCACATGATAAAATCGAATTCTTACAAATATTAAGAATTTAAGATGATTAGACGATCAATTAGTTATTAACATAAAGTATGGCAATTTTGGAATATTAATTTAATCAATATGAATACTACTACTTTTTCGTTAAGGAAAAAAAATGGAACATATATTTAGCTTTTCTATAATTCTTTCTTTCTTTTCACAAATGAATAATCAAATATATGTATAATTAATAAATATTATTTAATTAATATATTAATATTTTCGGGTTTTTCGGGTACCCGAACCCGATACCCGAATTTTTTCAAAATATTAAACCCGACCCCGACCCCGAACCCGAACTTTCGGGTTTCGGGTACCCGAAAACCCGATCGGGTTCGGGTATTTTAGTCCCGACCCAAAAACCCAAACCCGAATTCCCACCCCTAGTTACAAGTAAAAAGTAAGAGATTCATACTAAAAAATACTCCCTCCGTCCCAATCTATTAGTCTCATTTGCTTTCGGCACATGAACCAAGTGAGTGGAGAGTGAGTGGAGAATATGTGGTTGTAATTAATTTTGAGGAGAGAGAGTGAATTGTGGTCAAGTATTTTTTACCATTTTAGGAAATGAGACTAATAAGTGGGACAAATAAAAATGACAAATGGACTAATAGATTGGGATGGAGGTAGTAAAAGTTAATTCTTTTCATTTAAAAAAATAAACCAATTGAATGAGACTTCTAATTAGAATAGGAAGCCTAACTAAATGGGACGGAAGGAGTACTATATATTTATATTGTTTCAATTGCTAATTCTTATTTTCCAGATTGCAGTTTGCTAGAAAGGAAAGATCATAATGTTTATATAATACTTTCTCCGTCCCACATTAATCATCTTGTTCATTTCGGACGAGATTTTAGATGCAAAAATAATGGGTTATATTCACATTGAAAATTCAGTGTTAAATCTTTTCTATTTAGGAAACAAGATAATTGATGTGGACGACTTGATTAGGAAAACATGACAATATTGATTTTTGGCATGTTACGGTTAGTCCTATTTGGCAATACATTTTATGTATAATCGGTAGCTAAAATTAATTAATATTCCTCTGTGAATATTTTACGAGTTGAGAGTAATGTTGTTTGATTCATTAATATTTCAATAATCGATGATATGTACTGTCGATCGACGACATAAAGGCCTTCTATCAAGAATTATAATATAGACCAATAGATTTCACCTCTCACTCTAAGTTCGAGCTTTTAGTTGAGTTGGAATTCGATCAACTCCGAAGAATTTCTGGGATATGTGAAGCTACGGATTTTTAGATCATCATATAAACTTCAAGAAGTAATCTCCAAAGAGGAGGAAACACCACCATGATAGAGCATGGGCAAGGAACTAGTGGAGCTCCATTTAATCTCATTTTCATCCACATTTACTACGGCATGGGACGACGGAGACGGATAATCAGGGACCTGTAGACGTTCAACGTCGCCTTCCAACATTTCTAACACTTTATTCATCGATGGACGATCATCAGGGTATATCTGTATGCACCACAACGCGACTATTGTCATCTTCCGACCAACTTTCCTCATATCGTCGATTTCACCATCATCAATATTCTCGAGAGCTTTCCCCATATCAATATCCCTGCCTTGGTTGATGTGGTCGTAGATCCAACATGGAAAGTACCGGCTCGAATCACCGTTGTTTCCGATCAAGTCTCCCTTCAAGCTCACCATTTCCATCAGCAACATTCCGAAACTATAAACACCGGCCTTGTAAGACACTGCGCCAATACATCTACTGATCAGTTCAGGAGCCACATAGCCGATGGTTCCTCTAGCAGCAGTCATGGTCACTGTATTCTTATCCGTGGAGCAAAACTTTGCTAGCCCGAAATCTGATATTTTTGGGATGAAATTCTCATCAAGAAGTATGTTGTGAGGCTTGATGTCGAAATGCAAAATCTGAACGTCACACCCCCGGTGCAAGTACTCGATACCACGAGCAACTCCAACTGCAATCTCAAACTGCGCACCCGGGGCAGAAGGTGGAGAGCTCAAATCCGTACACTAGAGACTCATGGATTTCCAAAAGAGACACGTTCTTCCAGTCCTTGAAATCCCATGACGTCATCACTATCACCTTAAATTCGCACGTGTCCGGTAGCTCTGCAATTTCATACGGCCGATCTTGATATAAGCATACGTGGCGTCCGACGTGGACGGCCCGCAACCCGTAACCTCCGTAAAGAGTGAAGAGTTATTCAACGGCTGCGTGCACCTCATGAAGTTAAGGTGGCTGAAGTTGCTCCAAGCTAGGTAGGGATGGCGATAGATGGGATAATTAGCGGGGGTGAAGTTATAAGCATATACGGAATGTTCGGGGAACGAGCAGACGTCGTCGCTGTCTACGGAGGCGTCGGCGGTCGGCCAGCCTGATTCTGGTGTTGATGTAGCCTGTGCTGCTGTAGTTGATTGCCTTGACGTAGTATTTTTGAGAGTTGAGGTTGACAGAGGCGATGTCGTCCTTGCATGCGAGTTCAAATTTCGGGTCGCCGCAGTACTTGGAGTCGCCCTTGAGGCGGAACGGAGTGGTGATGTTTGGGAAGTCGATGCCGCAGGCAGAAGGGGTGCATTTCGCGTGAGAAGTTGGGAAGAAGTGGAGGAGTGAAAGGAGAATTGAGAGAGAGGAGTAAGTTTTAGTCATTGTTGATTGATTGAGATTATGAGAGCACAACACTCATTCCTCAAAGATACAATAGTAGTTGACTAGTGGGTGTAATTAATTTTTTTCATTAGTTGACTTTTACTCATTCATGGGAGAAGAAAGTAACACAAACTATAGGTAAATGAGAACTTGAAATATTTTAATCTCTTTTGATTTCATTGACTTTCTATTTATTTCATGTTAATATATCCGTATATTGCCATTCATGTTGCGTGTGGGTAATGTGTGATGTGAATTAGTCTATAGTCAATATATAATAAATCCTAATTTGAGAAAGACTATCCCCTAAAATAATATAATAATATTTTAAATTTTAAATTTTATGAAGTATTGACGCCTTCAAACATATATAATCTCACTACCGTCATGATTGTTTCGGTTAATATTTAACGATATACTCTCTCCGTTCCATTTGCGGGTAAAGTTTTAAATTGTTGTGATATGTAGTTTTAAAGTGAAGTTTGTGTCCCACTTAATATGACTGAGTATTAAAATGGAATGAATATAATAATATATTTTTATAACCAGGTGACTTAGCGCACCTGGCCATCTAACAACTAACTTTGTCCGATCAAAAAATTAATATATTTTTGTTAATTTTCGGGGTCGAAAGGAAGTAATGAATTTGGGGTTCAAGGTTTTTGTGAAATTGGGGTAGTTTTGAACTTAACATAGATAGGCCCATTTTGACAAATTGCAAAGCCCAACATGATGATATTCGGAGGGTTTTATCGGAATTTCACAGCATTGACCGTTGATAAGATCCTTGATCGAACAATGGAAATTACTACAGCTGGATTTCATTGCAATTTTAGAAGCGCTTTTATCTAGTTAATTATAGTTATTTTCCCGCCTTTGCGTAAATTTGAAACCAAAGCTCAATTGAATAAACAGAGAAATACAACTCCGATCCATCACTCTTGAATAGTGATCTCGACGCACAGCGAAGCGGCATCGTCATGACGTGACAACGATAGTGTATCGCTTGAACATGTCATCCCGCTATCACCCCAAGTTTCTGCAATTTGAGTTGACTGAGACGGATAATCAGGAATCAACAAAAGTTCAACATCGCCTTCCAACATTTGTAATACTTTACTCATTGATGGACGATCATTTGGACTCATTTGTATGCACCATAGTCCAACTATTGTCATCTTCCGAACAAGTATATTTGAACCGTCATTTTCACTAGTGTCATTGTCTTCATTTGTTTTCCGAAACTCAATGTCCTTGCCCTGCTTATAGATGTCGTATATCCAGCATGGAAGATACTGACTCGAATCACCGTTGTTTCCTTTTGAGTCTCTGCTTAAAGCCCACCATTTCCATCAATAACATTCCAAAACTGTACACATCAGCCTTGTAAGTGACCGCTCCAATGCTTCTGCTAATCAGTTCAGGAGCAACGTAGCCTATGGTTCCTCTGGCAGTGGTCATGGTCACCATCTTCTTATCCGTTGAGCAAAGTTTGCGAGCCCGAAATCAGATATCTTAGGGATGAACTTATCATCGAGAAGTACATTGTGAGGCTTGATGTCAAAGTGTAGAATCTGAATGTCGCACCGTCGGTGCAAATAGTCAATTTTCTCGAGCAACTCCAACTGCAATCTAAAACTTCGTGTCCCAACTCAAGGAACTCATTTTTTCTCAACCGAAGAGGTACTTCTCAAGTGAACCATTGGGCATGTAATCGTAAACGAGGGCACGATTGGAGCCTTGGGCACAGTAACCAACTAGATTCACCACATTTACGTGATGGATCCTTCCAATAGTTGCGACTTCACTCATGAAGTCTTGGCCATTAGCTCCGGATTTCCCGAGCAGTTTCACTGCTACGTCATGGCCACTTCGGAGCTTTCCCTTGTAAACAGAACCATAGCCACCTTCGCCTAGCTTATGTCGAAAATCCCTAGTCATTCTCTTTATGTCCGAATACGAGTACCTGATTGAGGTTAGCCCGTTGCGACTCTATAGGAAGGATTCTATCGTGTCGAATATGGATAAACGCCTCCTTCGGAATTTGTAAATCAAAAGCCACATCGCCAAAGGGAACACAACGAACCTTGGTACACAAATGATGAAGCTTGAGACGAAGGCTGAATTGAGAAAAAGGATTAATTAACATGATAAATTCCTCAAATCTCATAATCACCATGCTTGAAAAAATTCAAAAATCTTTCTACATTAATCAACAAGTAAGATTATATATACGTACATAAATCATAAATTAAGAACGCACCTGTTGTTAGAGGAAGACTATCTCCGAGCTCTGCATGCAAACAACATCGTATACACACCACGACGACGACAACGACAACATTAAAAACCGAATAAATTAACGTTACATACAACATATATGTGAGGAGACTAGTTTTTAATATAAACAAAAGAAATGTAAGAGTTCTTACTGTAGCCATTAATCATGTAGGCAGCAGAATAGAGTAAGAGCCCTAATATAACGCCAAACCCTATTATTGTCGTTAAAGGAGGGAGTATGATAGAGGATGGGGCGATTTCCTCTACCAAGACGAACGAAAAAAATTAAAAATACAACGGCAGACGCGAGAACTTTGCTCGTCGTTCACGCCACGAAGAATACGATAAGATAAATTGACAGTCGCGGGCTTTCCCCGTCGATCACGTCAGATACGAGAGGAATGCAGAAAGTAAAGTAAAAAGACGGCAAAATAAAATTAGGGTTTTGTATTATATTTCTTGTTAACGAAAATAAGATACAATCCACCTATTTATACTAAATACCTAGGGTTGATTCGACCTACGATTCGAAAAAGAATCAACAAGAAAACCCGAAAAGATTGACCCAATTAATTAACGTGCTAAGCCCAACAACTAATTAAATAAAAGATACTCGTATCAACTCCCTCACCCTTGAGAATCACCTTGTCCTCAAGGTGGATATTCAATAAATCCTTGTATACTTCCTCGAGCGCGTAGAGGCCGAAAATAACCAAACGTCGGTAAACTTCAAGAAATACATCTTCCCCTTCCCGACTCTCCTCATCAACCACTGGTTTATCCTCATTCCTTTCAAAGCAATTGTCAAGCGGTGGCGCCATGGTGGACGCCGAGGACACGGGCGGCTTGATGGTGGTTGACTGCACCGCCTTCATGGATTGCATCATTGATGGCGTATCCATCTCTCTCCCAATTTTAGCACCAACAATCCCAAACCTGTAATTCAATATTCGATGTTTCGCCCCCTTCGAAATCTCTCAATGAAAGCACCAATTGATAGAGGATGGGGCGATTTCCTCTACCAAGACGAACGAAAAAAAATTAAAAATACAACGGCAGACGCGAGAACTTTGCTCGTCGTTCACGCCACGAAGAATACGATAAGATAAATTGACAGTCGCGGGCTTTCCCCGTCGATCACGTCAGATACGAGAGGAATGCAGAAAGTAAAGTAAAAAGACGGCAAAATAAAAGTAGGGTTTTGTATTATATTTCTTGTTAACGAAAATAAGTTACAATCCACCTATTTATACTAAATACCTAGGGTTGATTCGACTTACGATTCGGTAAAGAATCAACAAGAAAACCCGAAAAGATTGACCCAATTAATTAACGTGCTAAGCCCAACAACTAATTAAATAAAAGATACTCGTATCAGAGTAACCCTGCACATAAAAGTCCTGCAACATTTTTGACAACATTAAAATTTATTACTCGATTACAGGGTGCGTTCTCTTTGATTTGATACGAATTACCCTTTAAATTTTACATTTTCGTCATCTTTTCTTACCTTTTATCAACGAGGGAGAACTTTAGTCCTTAAATTGAAGAAAATATTTACAACGCCATATTGGTGAGATTATATTTTCTCTCCATTGTAGTGCAAATGAAGGAGGAAAAACACCAAATATTAGAAAAGATGAGAAATAAGAAAGATTTAAAGAGTGAATATCTCTTTTCTTTCGTATCAAAGAAAACGCACCCTGTTTTATATATGTAAATGAAGTACGCACCTATAACGACTACAATAACTGGGGGAAGGCATGCAGAGTAAGATTGATGATTATTATTGAAATCCAAACGTTAAAATTATTATTTCCGTCTCAAAGAACTTGAATCGTTTTTTAAATATACGTGAGGTACATAATAATAAAACGGCTCAAATTCATTAAGACTGATAAGAGTATTAGACGAAATCAAGTGTGAGCTATTGAATTCTTATTGGCCAAGAAGCTTCTAATTCTATCTGCAATTTCAAGAAAACAGAATAAGAATTAGCATAAAACAGAGGAATTCATGAAGTGTAACCATATAACATATGCAGTGTTTTAAGTACCAAATCGGACCGTCCGGTCGAAATGGCTGAACCGTAAACTGGTCATGGTACAGTTCGACAGAACTGGGCCAAACGAACCGGTTGCAATGAAGTCACGCAAATGCCATCTCCGGTTTAGTTTTCAAAACATCGAGCACAAATACACTCCAAGAAAACAAAACACCAACACAAACTAAATCACCATCTCCCATTCTTACCCCAAATCGGTGAAGTAATGCACCAGGGGCAGACAGTGAGCTCGAGGGACTCATGGATCTCCGAAAGTGAAACATTCCTCGAACTCCCACGACGTCATCACCACGATATCCACCGTGCAAGCCTCTCCGACATCGGCGGCCTTCATAACACCGACCTTGACATAAGTATACCTAGCCACCGAATCACAACCCTCAACTTCCGTAAAGAGCGAAGCATCCTTCAATGGCTGCGGGCATCTCATGAAGGTGAGGTGGCTGAAATTCCCCGAGGTTCCGAAAGGGTACCGGCGGGGGTTTCAGTAGGTGAAGTTGTACTCGTAGGCGGAGTGTGCGGGGAAGGAGCAGACGTCGTCGTTTTTGAGAGAAGCGTCGGCGATTCTGATGGTGGAGTTGTCGGTGTCGCCAGAGCGGTTGTAGTTGATGGCCTTGATAAGGTATTTGTGGGAGGCTAGGTAGATGGAAGTGACATCGTTTTCGCATGATAGTTCGAATTTCCGGTCGCCGCAATTGTCGGAGTCGCCCTTGAGGCGGAAGGGGGTTGTAATGGCCGCAGTTTTTATTAGTGATTAATAATAACTTTCGGCATTAATGTTGTATTATTAGTATTATTATTACTACAACGATTATTAGTAGAGTTATATTTAGTAGCATTAGTATTGGCCAAAACAAAAGTCAAAATATTTTAGAAAGGCCCGATAAAACAAATCGAGTAATTTTATCCAAAGGCCGAGGCCCACTTATCAAGGCCCACTTCACGATTAATTGTTCAATTTAATTCGGCCCAAGAAGGGAGCCCATATTCGTTCGAAGATGTCCAATAATTTCAAGAGGCCCAAGGCCAATGTCAAGCCCATAGTATGTGATTATTCATGTAAAAAAAAAAAAAAAAAAAAAAAAGAAAGAAAAAGAAAAGGAAAGGGGAAGCAGAATGATCGCGCCTAGCAGTAGGCTGGGGGATTTCCAGAGCAATCTGGGAAATTAAAATCTCCCTAATCCTCCCTAATACAACAATTAGAGAATGCTTGCCCCTCACCAAGTACAATTCAAGCCTAAACCAATTGCTAATAACATCATTAATCTCCCTCATAATTACATTTGCATGGGGAAACGAGGCTAGTGGACTTAGCCGCCCACCCTTCACTTTGCATCCAAATCTCTCCAAAAATCCTCACACTCCATCTCTGCAACATTTTGCAATAACCAAAACCCCTTCACTCTCTTTCTTCCACTCTTGCAAAGAGAAAGAGCAGCCTTTCCCCTCTCCATCGCCCCCATTACCTGCACACAAAAATCAGTTTACATCCACATCGTAGAAGAGCATAGAAGAAGAGCAAGATAGAGAGTAAGAGAAGCACAAGGGAGAGTTCATTGAGTGCACATAGAGAGGGAGGGAGGCCGATTTTCAGTCAAGGGCAGCAGTTTCCAGCCCTTTCGAAGCACCAAAACACCTCGATTTACTAGGTAAAGTCTAAAGTCCCTTGCTATTCGATCTAGAACTCATGTAGTTCAACTAAAGATCCCGCCCATCATCTCTAGGAGGAAGAACGAGGCAAGATCGAGAGGGGGGCAGCCTTGTTCGAGGACATAGGATTCAACTTTGGTTCCATCACCTCAAGTAAGAGTCCACTCCTTTTGTTAGAAGTAAATATCCAAACTCGTAATGCATAGGAACTAACTCTAAGCCTTTAGATATCGAGCTACTACCGGAAGGAAGGAGGAACGAAGGGAAAGGGAGCAACGAAGAGCAGCGGACAGCCCCTTTTCGAGCTCGGAAATCCGACCTTATGACCTCGACATAACAAGTAAGACTCCCTACATCCTCCTCTAAACAATAGGAAGCCCCAAGCATGCTCCCTCCCCATTAGAGATCCGAAAACAACACTATGAAACTACTCGAAGCACGATAGATGTAGCCAAGACATAAAAACCGAAGCATGAATAGTAAAGAACACCCGATTAAGCCAAGCACCAATACTTAGAGGATCCGATTAACATTTACATGAGTATAGAAGCTTGAAATCAGATTTATAAACCTTTGTTAACCTCTAAGATTTCAGTTTCAACAAGCATAATACATTGGTCTAAAACGAACCTCACTCGAACGAAACAACCCGATATGGAATACTAATTTCATCCATGTGTAAAACTGAAAATCCCTCACTAAACACCAACAACAAGCTCATACCCGCTGCCTAATCTAGCCACATAACTCTTAATGAATCAAGAATGATAAAAACGAGAGAGGACTTAGAGAGATACCTCGTCGGCAATGCCGACAGTGGCGTTAAGGCTGCCGGAAGGAAGGGAGAGTCCAAGAGAGGAGTGGAGTCGACACCGGGGCACGCCGACTTCCCTCGTGTACCCCAAAGAGTGCCACGGCCAACGACGGCGTTGACGGAGCTCCTGCAGCGCCGAGAACCACCCGGAGCCACCTGCAAATTAGAGAAAGAGAAGGAGGTCAGAGAGAGAACGAAGGAGGGGGAAGGCCACACCGGCGGCGGCATCGCCGCCGGCGTCGAGGAGAGATCAGAGAGAGGGCAAGGGCGGAGGCGGCGATAGCCTGACGGCAATACGCCCTAGCCACGAGGGCTAGGGCAGTGAGGTGATGGAAGGAGCGAGCCACGGCGGAGCAAAGTCGGAGCGCCGCCGGCAGCGAACGCCACGGCAGTGGACAAGCGACGGCAACTGGCAGAGGGCGGCGGCAGACGCGTGGGAGAGGAGCAGCAGTTCTGGCCGGGAAAATCAGCGACGGAGAGAAAGAGAGTCACAGCCATCACACTGCATCGACGGAGCCACCACAGCCGGCGCCGGGGATGCCGGAATCTGACGGCCACCGAGTTCCCCAATTTGTTGAATTTCTCGAATTGGGGCTCCCCTTTGCAAAAATCGAGAGATTGGGAGAGGGGGAGACGATGACCGACGCGGAGGAGGTCACCGGACGAAGGACGCCACCGGCAGCAGACGGCGGCGACGGTAACCGGAAGACGACGGTGACAGATATTGCCGAGAGAGAGAGAGAGTCGGCGAGAAGAGGGAAGAAGACAGAGAGAGAGAGAGAGAGAGAGATCGCGAATTGAGAGAGAGAGAAAGAGGGGTGTTGGTTTCACTCAAAGGACCCGGGCCGGGTTTGGACTCGGGCCGGGTGAGCCCATGGGCTGAGGATGGTTATCGGGCCGGATTTATTATTCGTTTGGGCCGGGGCCACTAATTCAGTTGGGCTGAAATTACTAATCAGTTGGGCCGAGAACTATTTATTAGTTGGGCCGAGATTAATTAATTGTTGGACCGGACTCTTATTCTTCAAATGGGCCGAGATTATTCACCAGTTGGGCCGAAAGAATTATTCCGTTGGGCTTATATTCAATCAGAGGACAAGGACCGCACCCAACAGTTTCCCGGGCTCGATTAATAAAAATCACCGAGATTAAATAATTGGGCTTACTCCTCTAATATTACCATTGGGCCCTTAATGGGTATCAACCTTAGATTTAATAATAAATCAAGCCCAATCTTATTAATCTTATAAGTGTAGACCACTTATATCGCGTACTAAATCACGAAGCCTTATTAATAGCTTAATCGAACGCCCTGCGATTTCTGTCGAGGGTGAAGTCCGTAAGTCACAAGAATCGATCGAGGTGATCGATTTCAAATGAGAATCGAGAAACTCTCGATTAAGAGGATACCCATGATAAGTGTTATCAGTAAAAGAGAACATAACCTCGATAAAAGACAACCTTCGCATAGATCGATAAGACTATCGATTTCCTTTCAAGTCTCTCATTTTACGTTCTTTGAACGAGGTTAGGCGAAGGAAAAGGCCGAGACTCAGACGGCGCTCAGAGTTATATAAATTATTCCCAGGAAAGGAAAGCTATTGAGGTGGGCTTTCTCACAAAGAAAATGTTTATTTATGTTAAGTTCTTTTAAAGAATTGTCATGCCATAAATGTTTTGTTTTGTATGATGATGTCTATCTGAAAGGCTTCGGCCACAGAGGGCTTCGGCCACAGAGGGCTTCGGCCACAGAGTAACAGAAAGAATTCGGGTCTATCGGGGTCGCTCCTCGATGGACTTAGTGCACTCAGAGTAATTGACTGTGAGCTACATATTGGCCGGTCTAGGTATCCGGGGGAGTGGCCACTCCTACCGGATACACCCAGAGTTCAGATATGACGGATTACACACAGAAAACCAAAGCTTGCGCAAGCGCCTTTAATGAAAATGTTTTAGTGATCATAGGTCTTTTCTGAAAACCCCTATGTTTCACTTGAATGGCTGGCAATTAAAATGTTTTGGCATGTGTCCACTGAGTACTTTTGTACTCAGCCCTGTACATATTTCCCATGTGCAGGTTAAGCAGGATGAAGTGAAGCTGCCAGAGGAGTTTTTGTCGAGCATGAAAGTGTTGAAGCCTCTTGGTGGTGCATGTCTCCATACATGCATCTCACGTTCTTCTGCAAATGATTGTCATGTAGCTAAACTCACTTCCGCTTAGTGTATCGTTGCAATGTATTGGCCCTATCATAGACAATGACTTCTTTTGAAACAGTGCTTCCGCGTATTTCACGTTGTACTTCCTATTGTAGGATAACATTTTCCTTCCATTCATTCTCGACGAATGATGGAGATTTCGACTTAATCTAAGGCTATGTCTTCAAGTCGTTTCTCTTTATGTCGTTTGTTTTATTTCATTTCCCTTTTTCTTGAGTCGCGACCTTGCTTGGCTAGTTTAGCGGAGCCGGGTCGTGACAGGGGTGGTGATGTTAGGGAAGGTGCCGCAGGAGGAAGGGGTGGTGCAGCTTTTTGCATGGCAAGTTTGGAGGAAATAGAGTAGGAGAATTAGGAGAGATTGAGGTTTGATCATTGCTGCTTATGCTTCTCTTCTGCAAATGCAGGAGAGAGAGAGAGAGAGAGGGAGATGTGGAATGGCAGCTAGTAATTGATTATTTCCTCATGTGTTTAGTTGACTTTTTTTTATTAAATAAATGATTTTTACAAGAGAGTGACACAACTGTCATTAATTCAAATATATTTTGAGATAGTGTGTTTGAGAAATTTAAATTCGAGGTTAGTTTAATGTTTAGCTACGGTCCATGATTACTTAATTTAATGTAATTTTGATGTCTTTCGTTGACTTTTTATGTGAATTAATCTAGTCAACAAGTCAAATCTCCTAATCCATAAAAGTTTAAGATAATATTAAGGAATTTTATTTTTTATATACTAACAATGTGACTGTAGATATTTTTAATGTGTCCACAAATGATGTAATATACTATTAATGAATAAACGTTTAAAATATACCCTAGCTTATTGAATTGATTTGAAAAAACACTTTGTTACTATCTCGGTGACCATATATATCAAAGGTATCCACAGTAGGTAGGTGAACATTTCTCCAACGTGACAATGTCCAATTAACGGTTCCTAGTTCAACACTATATATCACAAGTGCATAGACTAATCCAAACCCTAAAAAATGACCCAAAAGATCGATATAGGAAACCTTCAAGGAGAATCAATTTTAATTTTATGAGATTAATTGTACTATACTGTATATAGTCATATTTATTGAGTGCACTACATGCTTCATAAGCAAATTAGAGATCGATAAATGAAGTAAACTATATATGTTTACAATCGTAACTGCTACGTACAAAAGCTAGACTTCATTACTCTAGAACAGTGATCTCAACACAGGGAGAAGAATTACTCGAACTTGTAATTTCACTTTCATCCGTATTCACTACTATCGGTTGAGATGATTGAGACGGATAATCGGGAATCTGCAAGCGCTCAACATCGGCTTCCAACATTTCTAACACCTTACTCATCGACGGACGATCATTTGGGCTCATCTGTATGCACCATAACGCAACTATGGTCATTTTTTTGATAAGTTTCCTTGTCATGTCGTTCTCTTTGCAATCGCCGTTTTCATCAACATTTCCAATACCGACATCCTTGCCTTGATTAAACCGGTCGTATATCCAATATGGGAAATACTTGCTAGAGCCATCATCATTTCCCGTGAAGTCTCTCTTCAACCCTACTATCTCCATCAACAACATTCCGAAACTATAAACATCAGCTTTGTAAGAGACTGCACCAATACCTCTGTTGATTAATTCAGGGGCAACATAACCTATGGTTCCTCTAGCTGCGGTTAAGGTCACACTAGTCTTATCCGTAGAGAAATATTTAGTAAGTCCGAAATCGGATATTTTTGGGATAAAGTTATCATCAAGAAGTACGTTATGAGGCTTAATGTCGAAATGCAGGATCTGAATGTCACAACCTCGATGCAAATACTCGATCCCACGAGCCACTCCCACCGCAATATCAAACTTCTTGTCCCAATTCAAGAAATTCATTTTTTCTGGGTTGAGTACATACTTCTCTAAAGAACCATTAGGCATGAAATCGAACACAAGGGCACGTTTCGATCTTCCGGCACAATATCCGACCAGTTTGACAATATTCACATGATGGATCCTTCCTATAGTTGCGATTCCATTCATGAAGTCTTGACCATTCGCACCGGATTTTCCAAGCAGTTTAACGGCCACGTCATCACTGCTACGGAGCTTACCTTTGTAAACACAACCAAACCCCCCTTCGCCTAGCTTTTCTTGAAAATTCCTCGTCATCTTCTTGATGTCCGAATACGAGTATCGGATCGGGACGAGTTTGTTGTCGCTTTGTAGGAAACTCTCTATTGAGTCAAATATGGATAAGTTTCTCCTTTTGAATTTGTAGATCAAAAGCCACAGAGCTAGGGCAAAAATGACGAGTCTTGGTGCAGAGATGACCACTGAAACGAAATGGAAAAGGAAAAATAGGGTTCCTCAAATGTAAATAAATAAATAATCAAGTATATTAGAATAATATATGTGAAGATTACTAATTAAATATAGGAACTATGTATAATACAATTAAATTAGAATGTACCGATGAGAATTCCAAATAAGGAGGTGAAGGTCCCTGAAAACACAACAGATACATGTCAAGAAAAAAGTAATATATAATTTGCTAAAAAAAAAGTAATTGTAGTATTAAGAGAAACGTTCTCTTACCCACTGTGGATACTCTTAATGTGCCCCGCTAATGTGGCAGTGCTATAGTTTTCTTTTTTAGCTAAGTTAGGATGTATATTTTAATTATTTTATTTATAAATAGAATGTCACGTCATCTGTAGACCTATAATTAAGAATGTTCATAGTGGTTAGGGAACATTCTTCTATATAATAATATAAGATTATGTAACAAGAAAGAAAGAAGAGAAAGAGAGAGGGAGAAAATAAAGATTCTAAAAGATAGTTGAATTGAGTGTGAGAATTATTACAAGTTTGGCTGAAGACACCAAGAAATAAGAATCCCACCATTCCAGCGGTGAATAGGATGATGGTCATCCCCGGAGGGCCTACCCCTGCACTTATTACAACTACATACACACCACAATATTCAGATTTTTTCGAAATATTAGGATTTAGTTTTTATAGAGTTTAAGTGTTAAAATGCATTATTATACTCCCGATCGTTGGAGTGATATGGTACTTCAAAACTATATAAAATTGTCACGTTATTACATGCACACATTACTGATATCCATACCGAGAGGAAATTAATCGTTCTTATCTATTTAACTATTTAAGCACAAAATGCAAGTCATACATTCAATAAAATTAAATTAAAAAGTAAATCGAAAAATTATCAATGTACATGACACCGTCAAATTAACGATAAGCATACTGATTAATAAGTCCACGGTAGGTAAGATAATGTTTTAAGTTCATACCAGAATATTATAATGTATCAAGAATATGATCACATAGGAGCCGGTACCTGCGATTACTAGAAGAAATATCGAAATCCCTGCAGAGAGATATACCAGAATATAATGTATCAAGATTAATAATAAGAGAAACTACCGGATTCTAACAAAGTCGGATCGAACAAAAACGGAGCTAGAGTGAGAAAGTATACGTACCGGAGTTTGTCATGAGGAACGATCGCCAGTATGGCACTGCAGTTTCCAAAATCCAGATAAACGTACAAGTCAAAGATCAAGATACATAGAAGAATGTATATAGTAATATCAACGAACAAATCCATATGTACCCGAAAAAAAATTCGGAAACTTGCAGTCGGTGCAATAGTAGATGTCAAGTCCGTACAGGAGAGACCGGTGGAGTTCCGAGAGAGATACATTGTTCAAATCCTTGAATCCCCACGACGTCGTCACGATCACATCTACTCCACACGTAGGCGGCACCTCTGAGGTATTCATGTGGCCGACCTTGATATAAGCATATCCAAGATGTGACGCATTAGACTTAGAAGCACAATCACGAGCAATATCTACGAAGGAATGAGGTTCCCTCAAGAGTTTCGGGCATCTTATGAAATTTATCAGAGACGAAGAAGATCGAGACGAGGGCGTGTGATAAAACGGATCGGTCGAGGCGTAAGGGGAAGCATCGTCGAATAATGTGGAGGGGTAGTTTGGGAAAGAGCAGGTGTCGTTGCTTATGGAGGCGTCGACTACCCCACGAAGGAGTTTTCGTAGTCGATAGCTTTGACGTAGAATTTTAGTGAGCCGAAAAGGAAGGAGGCGACGTCGTTTTCGCATGACAGTTCGAATCTCCGGTCGCCGCAGTTGGTAGGTTGGCCTTTGAGGCGGAAAGGGAAGGTAATTGATGAACCTTCGATTCGCGGCCCAAGTTCGTGTGCGATTAATGTGCGAAAGTAAAGAAAAGAGACGAGATTTACGTGGTTCGATCGGTACGATCTACGTCCACGGGGAGGAAAAGTATGTGTTTTTATTCAGAATGGCGTAAGTAAGTTACAATACAATTGGTTCTCATATTTATAGATGGAACTCACGGCAGTTGCAGAGGTGGAATCGTGGAGGTGTGGGCGCTTTTCCCTGTCCCGGTTTTTCCTCCATCAGCCCACGTTCTGGGTTTAGGGCTCAACTCCCTGGGCCTGTTCTTGGCATGGATTGGGCTGGCCGATCTGGGCTTATCCGATCTGGGCTTCACGATATGGGTTTGTCTGTTTTGGGCTTGTCTCTGTTTTGGGCCTAGGGAGGTGGGCCATTTCCTATCAGTAATGTTGGGAATGGTGCCACATGATGAAGGAGTGCAGTGAGAATTCTTATTAGCTTGAGAGGTTTGAAAGAATGATTGGAGAAGTAAGAGAATATTGAAGAGGGATGAAGAAGTGAGGAGGGATTTAGGTGTCATCATTGTCGGTGGTGAGAGACACAACTCAATTCAAAAGGTAATGTGTATATCATGCCCGTCCCTAAATAAGTTCTCAACTTAAAAATGAATTTAAAACACTACTTTTTGGTTGAATAAAAAGGTATTTAGAGGTTTAATTGGGGATACCATCAAGGAGAATCAATATTCTAAAAATCGGCTTAGGCGGTCGCCTAAGCGCTAGTCAATAACTTTTCGACTTGAATTTTGTTAAGTTGATTCATTTTTTGTGTTTTTTTCTGAAAAAAGTCAGCACCTAAGCGCTCTAAATGTGAGAGTCTGCTCTAAACGTTTTGTTGGCCAGACAGAACTTGGCGGTCTAGGTGGGTTATGAGCGGCCTCTAGGCGAGTTAGACAGATTTAATTGGTAATTTTAAATTTTATTTTTAAATGATATATTTAATTAGTTTATGTTAAAATTCATGAATTTTCATATCTAAAATCATAAATGCTACAAAGATTATGAAATTTGAACACTTAATTATCATACTATGTAATCATATATCACGAATTCACAAATAAAAGTGTAAATAATGTGTATAGTATTCTAAATTTGTTGCATTAATGTTTAAATTTGTGGGAAAATAATTACAACATATATAAAATACAAATCCACCTAGGTGGTGTCGATTAGTGCCTAACAACTTTTAGAACTTGAAGAAAACGCAACCTAAGAAAAGACGAGTATTTGGAATTTTTTTTGTTTGAAGAGTTAACAACATAAATTTAGAAATTGTGCTACAAAATTCAAATTTGAGACTTTTGATACCGTAACTTAACTCATCGTTAGGCTAACATACGCACACCGGATACGTGGATATTGTACATTTTGAATGGACATGAATGAGTCCAAGTCAATGCTTAGGTCAAACGTGACTCCTTTTTTTCAAAACTACAGGGACCCACACGGAAATACTCGGCAGTGGACCCCACTGCAATAACTGAACTCTTTGCTTATAAAAATGGGCACGGTGTGAATTTAGTGCAATTTCAGAGGCCCAAATAGTCCCATCATACTTTGCTCAAACTCGAACCCAAAAATTATTAGGACAAATGTGAACCGGTCTGCTCCAAACCCGAACCCAAATAGGCCCATCAACGCTCGATTTGCAAAATTTTCCTTTTAAATTAAAGAAAATGAATAATAAAATAAATCTATACTTTTTTGAATTTATTGATTTCTCTATGAATTTATGTATTAAAATATATTACAACTTAAAATATGAAACAAAATACTCCCTCCGTCCCATTTAGTTGTCCCCTACAAAATCGGTACAGTAACCAATGTAGTAAGAGATAGTGAGATTTATATTATATTGGTTGTGAGAGTAAAACATTTCACTTTAAGTAAGTGGACAATTAAGACATCCCAAAAAGGAAACATGGACAATTAGAGTGGGACGGAGGGAGTAATATCGAAATAAAAAAAAAATGACGAAAATGTTCATGAAAATGACTAGCATATAATTTTTTGATATCCTAATTACAGTCAAATATAAGGTACTCTCACGACTTGGTATTTGAACTAATGACAATCTGTAATGCACGGATTCTCCTAAAAACTCCCTATTGCAGTATCGGATACGCCTGGGGTGCGGGTGCGCGTCGGATTCGCGTGGGATACGCACCCGATACGCCACTTGGCGTATCCTGAAAAAAAAAAAAAAAAAAAAAAAAAAAAAAAGGATATGCGAATCGAGTGCGTCGGATACGCGAATCGGGTGCGTCCACCTCGAGAATCCGGTGCGTTTAGGGTTATTTTTGTAATAATTTTATTTTTTGGGGTTTTTTTGTAATTATTTTTATATACAATGCCTAAAATTTAAACAATTAATAGAATTATTGTAATATTTAAATTATGGGGTTTAATCGAAGATTTCATTTTAAGGGATATTTACAATATACTTTTCTATTTATACTTTTTATTTTTATAAATAAGTGTCATATATATTAATATATACACGTATCCTTCACGAATCGTATCCTAACTTTTTTTAAAATCCGTATCCCCGTATCCGAATCGTATCGCCCCCGCACCCGTATCTCCGCACCCATGCAACATAGATGACAATTAAGGGTGAAAGTACTACTCCATGCGTCATAGACCAATCGTTACATATTTTATTATTATAAAAGACTCATGTAAATAAAAGATGCGACAATTAGTCTAGTACGGAAGAAGTAGTAACCATTATTTTCAATGTTAATCATGAACTATTATATGGTATTGATATTCATATCAGAGCTTGATCTCTTTAAATGCAGGGAAATAGATTGATATTATAAATATTCATAATTCAAGTTATTGAACTTAATAATTCTATACTTCAATTATGTGTTTTTGGAGTTTATTCATTATCCAGTGAATTCAGACAAAGTAATTCAATAATTGATAATTCCGTGTTGAAATTTCCACTTATTAATGTTTCTTTTTAATAATAGTGGTAAATTAATGACTACAACGACTTTGTCCCAAGACTTGCAAGGTCCATCAATAATTGAAGTGATTGACTTGCATTGACTTGCTATTTCCTACTCATACTATTGATATACTCGTTCCAATTCAATTGTCATATTTTTTTTCGACACAGAATTTTAAAAGCAATTTTTAAAGTTAAAAGTAAGGGGTCAATATTAAAATGTAGAAATTAATTATTTTCACTTAAGATAACAAGAAAATTGAAGTAAAACGAAGAGAATATTACTTATTTAATAGATGCGATATGATACCGTTAATTAAAAGTCTTCAAATTCTAAAAATACTTGAAATAAGTAGAAAAATATAAAACAATAAAACAATTCATAGAGCAAAAAATATTATAATTATGAAACAATTTAACTTAATCCTAATTTACATGAGAGGCTCCACCTATTACTAGGAGCATATACTACATGTAGGCCAAATGGAGCGAAAACAAAATGAGTATATATGTAATAATCAACTCAAATAATCAATTATGAAATAATAATAAGAATAAGAATTAAATCTTCAAAATATAATTTATTTTTTTTAATTAATTCTATTATCTATTATAAAAGAAGGGACTCTTACAAAACATGATTTACCTATTTTATCCTCCAATATTATATGATTAATAAAAAATAATGAATAAATTCAATAAATATACAAAATTAAAAATAATTGGCTATTTAAATTTTCTTAAATAAATATAGAATTAAAAATAATTATCTATACAAATTGCCTTTTATGTGCATTTGCACATAACTTCTTTTACCTTCTTACCTTCTTCTAATCAACTTACACGCTTTCAGTCTTCACCAAGTATATAACAATTTTACAGATTAATGTTTGTATATTTATTCAAGAAAACATTAAACGATAGCAACTCATGCCTATACATAAACATAATAAAGCGTAGTGATTGTCTAGTTCTCCATGCTTGATCACTCTTGTACGGTAATCTCAACACTAGGCGAAGCATCATCGTCGTCGTCGTGATGTAGCGACGACATAGAATCCGTCAAACGCGTGGTTCCGGTTTGATCTGCATTTGTTGTGATATTGGTAGCGTCAGACGGATATTCGGGGATCTTCAAACGTTCAACATCAGCTTCCAACATTTCCAATACCTTGTCCATTGATGGGCGATCATCTGGATTCATCAGTATGCACCACAATGCAACTATCGTCATCTTCCGAACAAGTTTCGTTGTGCTATCACTATTGCCATTTTCATCAGCGTTTCCGATTTCAATGTCCTTGCCTTGGTTAAAGTGGTCATATATCCAATATGGGAAATACTTGCTAGAGTCGCCAACGTTTCCCGCTAGCTCTCTCTTTAAGCCCGTCATTTCCATCAATAGCATCCCGAAACTATAAACATCAGCCTTGTAAGATATTGCACCGATACTTCTGCTGATTAATTCTGGAGCAACGTAGCCTATGGTTCCCCTTGGAGTAGTCATGCTCACTGTATTCTTGTCTGTCGAGCAAAATTTCGCAAGCCCAAAATCAGAGATTTTAGGTATGAACTTGTCGTCAAGAAGTATATTGTGAGGCTTGACAACACAATATCCAACAAGTTTGACAACATTTACACGATGAATCCTTCCTATAGTTGCAACTTCATTCATGAAGTCTTGATCGCTTGCTCCGGATTTTCCAAGCAGTTTAACAGCTACATCAGTACCACTCCGCAGTATGCCTTTGTAAACAGAGCCGTAACCTCCTTCACCCAGCTTTACTCGAAAACCTTTCGTCATCCTCTTTATCTCCGAATACGAGTACCTAATTGGCACGAGGTTATTTTCACTCCGTAGAAAGCCTTCTATTTCACCAAACATCGACAAACGACGCCTCCTATACTTCTTGATCAAAATCCACACAATGAAAGCAAATCCAAAGACGAACCTTGCTCCATAGCCAACCACTACAGAAGAAGATCATTGTTCGAGTTAGTGACTATTTTTTACCTTCACTTGAACATGCTAAAAAAAGCAATTGCTGCATAAATTAACAACTCACCTACAACGAGAGGTGGATAGAAGATAAGTAACCCTGAAATTACACCATGAGTACAGAACATAAGCAAAGACGGACATTTTAAAGAAATACGTCGAATACAGAGAAATCAACCCTCATTTTATCTACTCAGGTGGATCAGATCGATCTACCTGAGTAGATATATAAAACGAAGAACTCTTACCAAAGATTGCGTAATAGGCCATCATTGTCTTGTTAATAAAGTACATAAGTACCGCTGCACAGATAACTAATCCGACGACGGATGCTGCTGCGAGGCTTATTGCTGCAAACAAGACAACTGTTGGAGTGTTCTCCACAAAATTAGATCGAATCGCTCACTCTATTCAAACTAATAGTAATCTTCTACACCTCTCATCTTTCCACGGTCACGAAAAGTGAAAACGTAATGTATGTAGCGTATACGAAATCGTATACAAGATTTTGTTATTTGGATGATGAGATTGCTAAAAGTTAGATATCAACGAGAGTATATTTACGTATACGAATCGAGAGATTACCCAGGATGAGGAGAAGAATCAGGATAAGCAGTGCAAGAACACCTGATACACATGAATGCAATTGAGAAAGTGAGATATATTCCTTTATCAACTAATTGTAATAAAAACATTTCATGAACAGAGTAAATTAAACTCTTACTGTTACTTCCTGCGAAGTAAATCATTCTTATAAAATCTGTACAAAGACATAGCAAAACATTATATCACGAAAAAAGAATAAAAACCGGTAAGTTTGTATCGAAAACTAAACAGATTATGTTACATTTGAACCAGTGTTTAACTTTGTCCTTGTAGATGCTGTAAGGATAATCAAGTGTGAAGTTGCTCTGGTACAAAGAGTTGCTTGGGAATGAGCAGATGTCGTCATTGTTTAGCGAAACATCGGCTAGCCTGATGGTGAGGTTGTTGTAATTGATCGCTTTGACGAAGTACTTCTGTGAGCCGAAGTTGAGATTAATCGAGGCGACGTCGTTCTCACATAGTAGCTCGTATAGGATATGACCGCAGTTCTTGGGGTCGTCTTTGAGGCGGAAAGGGTAGCTGATGTTGCGAAGGGGGCCGCATGAGGAGGGGGCGCAGTAAGGGTTTGTAATAGCAAGAGAAGTTTGAAGGAGAGATTGTAATGAGAGAATGAAGAGAGATGAACATGTGAGGAATAGAGTTTGTGTTGTGATCGGCATTTTTGGAGGGTGAATGAACTTGATTGAGAGAAGAGTGACTAATGAGAGTTTGTTAAGTAAGAGTGCGTGCTCATGTATAGTACATTATATTGCTCATTCTGTTCCATTTCAACAGTCTCGTTTCTTTTCGACACCAGATTTTAGGTGTAGTGTTAAAATTAAAAAAAGTAAGAGAAATGTAAGGGTTAAATCTTTTAATTTTAAAGAATATGAGTATTGAAGTAAAACGTTCCGATATAATATATATGACCGTTGAAGTGAGACGGAGAGAGTATTTACATTCTTTCATTTTATGTTAAACAAAAAGAAGCGTCCCTTCAAGTAGAATGGGATAATGAGAAGAGTAAAAAGATATGATACTCCTTTCCACTCACGAATCATGACTCATTTCTTATTTAAAAAATAATTAGTTAACTAATGGTACCATGAGCAAATTCGTTAAAATAAAATCATAAAGACTCTAAGAAAATAAATAAACACAACAAAAATAGATTCATATTTTTTTTAGAGTGTAAATGAGTCATGATTAAAAAAAAAAAAACAAATTTTATATGCCCCGGAAATCAATCTCGGGACACAAGAAAATGACTGGAAAGACATTCCTGATGAGGCACTTAAAAAGTGTCCCCAACTCTTTTGCGACACGATAACACGCGGCACATATGATAAGTGCCCCGAAAATTAAATGTGCCCCAAAAGACTATATATCGGGGCACTTTTCAGTGTCTTGAAAGTCATTTTTTGTTTTCATGAAAAAACCTGAATAATTAATTCCATTTCTTATTTAGATGTTTGTCACTAAATTTTTAATACATAAACAACACTTCTATCTTATACACAATACACATTAAACACTAAATATTCCGTTTTTAATTTTCATATTTAAAAAATTAATAAAAAATCATGATTTGTGAGCCGAAAGAGAGTATAATTTAACGCGTTATGTCTAAATCGCCTTATCAAGAAAATGGAAAATGGTATAGCTCGACAAATTTCAGTCGGTCCTACCAGTGTTGACTTGGTAAACCCTCTTGCAATTGTTAGTTTACTTAAATAAATCACTTGAATACAGCTTGTTATTATTTGTTTAGCCCTTTAATTTACACACACAGAGTACAAATTAACTTACTTGCAGAACATATCAGAACTCAATCAAGCTAAATAGAAAATGCTAGACAATGAATGAAGCGTCGTCGTGACAGAGGGACGATACATAATCAGTCGAACACGTTTCATAGGCACTAGCCACGATTTGGGTTGATTGAGACGGACAATCAGGAAGCAACAGACGTTCAACACCACCTTCCAACTCTTTTAACACTTTATTCATTGATGAACGGTCACCATAATGCAACTATATATCGTCATTTTTCGAGCAATTAAGTAGCAATATAATTACGAATCAATATTATCACTTAATTTTATTAATTTTATTTCCATCTTAGCTCCCTTCATGTGTTACTTTTTGACTAGTTAGTGGAGTGATAAGGTAATGACAATATATAGTTGAATAAATATGTTTGACTATATATTACATGTAACGAAATTCAAGTGTATAATATGCATAAGAACATGCATCTTCTATATATACGACTGCTTCTGCACACTTAATCACTCTCTCACAGTAATCTCAACACTGGATGAAACATCATGTTGATGGAGTAATGACACGGAATCATTCCAACTTGCAACTCCAATTCGATCCACACTCACACTCTGACCGGACTGAGACGGATAATCCGGGATCTGTAAATGTTCGACACTACCTTCCAACATTTCCAACACTTTACTCATCGATGGACGAGATTCAGGACTCATCTGTATGCACCACAATGCAACTAACGCCATTTTCCTTACAAGTTCTGTCGTGCCATCATTTTCGTCGTGTTCACCGGCTCTTCCGATTTCAATATCCGTGCCCTGCTCAAAGCAGTCATATATCCAGTATGGGAAATACTGGCTCGAGCCACCATTATTTCCGATCAAATCTCTCTTTAAGCCCGCCATCTCTATCAACAACATTCCGTAACTGTAAACATCGGCCTTGTAAGAGACCGCACCGATACTTCTGTAGATCAATTCAGGAGCAACGTAGCCTATGGTTCCTCTTGCAGCAGTGAGTGTCACTGCATTCTTCTCTATTGAGCAAGATTTTGCTAGGCCGAAATCGGATACTTTGGGGACGAAATTGTCATCAAGAAGAATATTATGAGGCTTGATGTCAAAATGCAGAATCTGAATGTCACACCCTCGGTGCAAGTACTCAATTCCTCGAGCCACTCCAACTGCAATCTCAAACTTCGTGGCCCAATCCAACGAATTCGATTTCTCCCCGTTGAAGATATACTTTTCAAGAGAGCCGTTAGGCATGAAATCGAATATAAGGGCGTGCTTGGAGCCTTCAGCGCAGTATCCAACCATCTTCACCACATTGACATGGTGGATCCTTCCAATAGTCCCGATTTCATTCATGAAGTCTTGTACATTCCCTCCGGATTTTCCGAGAAGTTTCACTGCAACATCACTGCCACTTTGGAGCTTCCCTTTGTAAACAGAACCGTAGCCACCCTCGCCGATTTTGTCTTGAAAATTTAGCGTAATCTTCTTAATGTCCGAGTACGAGTATCTGATTGGTGCGAGTTTGTTGTCACTTTGTAGGAACCCTTCTATCGTGTTATAGATGGACAAAAACCTTCTACGAAATTTGTAGATCAAAAACCATAACGCCAAAGGGAAGATGATGATCCTTGGTACCAAGATAATGAGACCTATGCCATGATATTATGTTAAAATAGAGAAATAACCTTTTTCTTGAAACCATAATAATTAAATGAATAGTAAATCAAAAGCTCACCGATGACCGATTCAATGACCATGACCAGATCAAGCCATTTGGGGTTCTCTACATAAATAAATAAATAAATAAATAAGCAAAGAAGAATATGTTAGATTATTAGAGATTAATTATTCTAAAAGCTAATCATATTCAAAAAATTGAAAACTAATCATGCTTCTTTATGTGTAAATATTATTGTTTATGCATACAAATAATATTTTTTTGTTAGATCATGTTTATATGTTCAAATAGACCTCGACTGTTAAGTCAACACATGCACACTTAATAATATAAACATTTTTTGTAAACTTGTACTGCAGATTTTTTTTTATTTAATACAAAATGAAAAATATTGTACTCCCTCCGTTCCACTTCATTTGGCTTGTTTCATTTTGGTACAAGATCTTATGTGCAGTGTTAAAAGTAAAAAGTAAGAGTTTCACATTAAAAAGTAAGAGTTAATTATTTTATTTTTAGGAAACAAACCAATTGAAGTGAGACGTCCCGATTAGAAAGGAAATCAAGTGAAATTTGACGGAAGGAGTATATACGAAAATTATTTCTACAAATTAAGCATATATATTATTGTGGGAAAGAAAAAACTTTGCATACATAAAAGCATGGTTTTCATTTAAACATTTGTCTACATTATATATTGAATATATATTCCTTAAGTTCTTATTTACATTTAAGTGCTCTACTTCGTAACAGTAAAACAGCTAAACGTTTACCATTTTATCCTTGTAATAAGTGCCATATATTATTAAGTTGATGTTGAGGAGAAAAGAAGAACAACGGGAATAAAATATGAATTTACATATTTTTTTTATACGTGTAATTTGATGATTATGAGCACTTATAAAAAAATGGAAGAAGTATAAAGAATTGCAAAACTATAACAAAAAGGACGTGAAGATTCTTACCTTCCATAATCATGGTGATTAATAATGCTGCTGTATAATATGAGAGTAACGATATAGCGGCGAAGCCTAAGATGACCATTAAAGGAGGGCTCACCACTGCACACAGCAAACCTGCTGCATTACACATATATTGTTTCCCACAGTTTCAGATTTTCGTTGCACAAAATATATTAAGTGAAACTGCAAATTGACCAAAATGAAAAAAAAAAAAAAAAAAAAAAAAAAAAAAAAAAAAAAAACATGACAGTAAAGGCTCGATGAACTCACTTATAATGGCGATATAAATCAGGAGATCAAACCCTGCAGAAATACACAAGACGATTAGCAGATGCAACTTCCGTCTTGAACATGTGCCCGTTGAATATTATAATATACTCATTATCAACTAAACAGAAGGAGTATGCTCAGTACTGGTACAATATATGTTCTTACACCACGACTCGAATGCCGACCACGACCACGGCCCGCACCTAGGACACGAGATGAGTTCGAATCCATACAAGAGAGAATCATGTATCTCAGAAAGAGATACATTATTCAAATCCTTGAATTCCCGCCACGACGTCAACGCTATCCTGTCTAACCTGCACATTCCTGTTAGCTCCGAGGCATTCATGTGGCCCACCTTGATATAATCATATCTACCGTAAGATGAATTAGAGTAACGACATTCTGCATTGATATACGTAAATTCAGAGGAGTTCTCAAGAGGATTTGGGCAGCTTATGAAATTAATAGGTGTGGGCATATCGCTGTACGGATAAATAGGATACGTAGAGATACGGTAAGGATAGCGGCGGTCGGCGGAGGAGCTTGTGAAGTTAGGTTGGTATAAAGAAGAGATGGGGAAAGAGCAGGTGTCGTTGGTTATGGAAGGATCAACCACTCGGATTATGCCGAAGTAGCCATTGTTGTTGACGTTGGTGTAGTTGATTGCTTTGACGTAGTATTTCTGAGAGCCTAGGTAGAGGAAGGCGACGTCGTTTTCGCACGATAGTTCGAATAGGCGATTGCCGCAGTTCTTGGGGTCGGCCTTGAGGCGGAAAGGGTAGCTGATGTTGGGGATTATGCCGCAGGAAGAAGGGGTGCAGTGAGGGTTTTTAGCTAGAGAAGATAGAGGGAAATGGAGTAATAATACAGTGAAGAGAGAAACTGTGATTAGAGGTAGATGATCCATCGATTATCATCAACACTTTTCTCTTTTGAGAATAGAATAAGTTTTCACACATCTACATAACATTTGGTAGCACTTCTTTTTTTTCCTCCTATGAGTACTCCCTCGTTTTCGTGGATAACCACTTGTTTTTTCAACCGGATTGTTCAGTAGATAATGTTCTATTTTAAAATTTGAAGAAAAACGAAATTGACTATTCGAAATGAGTGGACTCGACTATCTCTTTATATTTTACATAAGAAAATCGGTCAAAATTAAAGATTTTATATTGATCGTTTTGGAAATATACATATGTTTTAATAACGTGACGAATATATATGTGTCAGTGTAATATAAGATGTCATGTTAATATAAGGGTGATATTATATAGTTTTAAAATTGAATTCCGTTTCTTTTATGTAGGTATAAAATGAATAAATAACTAAGTAATTTAATCAAGTAATTGCTTTCAATTTATCTTTTGGTTTTGGTCCATACAAATATATCTATCAGAATTTATAACTCCGCGTTAAAATTTCAGCTGAATTGAAATTTTTGTCTTGGCTAGTTTTGTTCAAAGTCTAGGTCAACTGCTATCAATCACTGCACTCCAATAATTCATTACTTTGAACGATTGTGTTTGAGAGACGAAGGGCCACAATAATACGGAGTCACTCCGTCCCCGATCGATCAATTTTAGATGTAGTGTTACAAGTGAAAAGTAAGAGATCTATATTAAAAAATGAATAAATAATTAATTCATTCATTCAACTGATCAAGTAATTGCTTTCATCTTTTGGTTTTGGTCCATACAAATATATCTATCAGAATTTATAACGTCGTGTTGAAATTTCTGCTGAATTGAAAATTTTGTACTATTGGCCAATGTTTTAAAAACCGAACCGGAGGTCGAACCGGTGAGGCTTCCGGGTCATGGTTCAACCGGTCGAACCGGTTAAACCATGGTTGAACCGCTCTTTAATTAAATTAATTATTAAATAATTATTATAATAAATAATTACATGATATAGATAAATATATGATTAAATTCATAACTTATAGGTTTAAAAATACTTTAGAATCATAACAAAGAAGTTTATTCTTAACATAAATTAAATATCATGTCTTGAATTTATTTTTTATGACGAAAACTTATTAGTTTTATTTAATTTTGTAACTCTTAGTAGCTATAAGTAGAAAAAATGTAAAATTATTTTTATTATCATATGATGAGAATAACTTAAATTATGTTAATAGGTTCTTTTGAAAAAAAATAGTCGATAAATAATTGAGGATTAGAATGAGAGAGTTAAAATAGACATAAATATTAAAAATCACACTACTTTTCTTATTTAACATGCAATAAATATATTTAAATGATATGTTATTAACTATTTAATGTTACAGTTCAGATGGTAGAGTTTATGGACTTTTATCCAATTGGTCACAGGTTCAATTCCCCATGAGAACATTTTTTTTTAAGTAAAGAATTGAACCAGCCGGTTCTGTAAGAACCAGTCCGGAAAGGGCAACAATAATATGTAATCCCTCCGTTCTCGATCGATTATCTTGATACCTTTCGACACACAATTTTAGACGTAGTGTTACAAGTAAAAAGTAAATTTTAGACGTAGTGTTACAAGTAAAAAGTAAGAGATCTATATTATAAAAAAAAAAGAAAAAGAAAAAGAAAAAGAAAAAGAAAAAAAAGAAAGAAGAAAGAGTTAATTCTTTACATTTTAAGAAAAAAACCAATTGAAATGAGACTTTCTTATTAAAATAGGAAGTCTAGCTAAATGGGAAGCAAGGAATACTATAAAAATAGATTCCACATCTTTTTACAAATTCGAGCTTTTAGATAATTCGAAATTCTATCACCTCCGAATACCTACTAATTAATTTTGGAGATATGTGAAGTTATGGATTTTTAGATCATCAAATAAACTTCAAGAAGTGACATGTATAGAGTTATTGTCTAGTTAATAGTATACCTTAACCGGGTGAGTTAGCGCACCTGGCCATCGGGCTCCTCCCTTGAAGGAGTGACCCGGGTTTGATCCATTGTAGGAGTTAATTGTGAGGGATATAAGGTGGACTTGGAGATAATCTTGGAGTTATTTAAGAGCTTTGTGTACTAACATCTAATCTAACAACTAACATTGCCCGATTTTAAAAAATTAAAATAATAATAATAGTATACCTTAAAGAACCTATTCCTAACCGGGCCAATTAATTAAAGCCCATTCAAGAAATAAAAATGTCGACACATAATTGGTATGGATGTTGAAGTTGTTATAAGCCCCAAGACTTTTGTTGCACACTTTGCCACCCTTAAGAAGTAATCTCCAAAGAGGAGGAAACACCACCATGATAGAGCATGGGCAAGGAACTAGTGGAGCTCCATGCAATCTCATTCTCATCCACATTTACTACGGCGTGGGACGACGGAGACGCATAATCGGGGACCTGTAGACGTTCAACGTCGGCTTCCAACATCTCTAACACTTTATTCATTGATGGACGATCATCAGGGTACATTTGTATGCACCACAACGCGACTATTGTCATCTTCCGACCAACTTTCCTCATATCGTCGATTTCACCATCATCAGTGTTCTCTAGAGCTTTCCCCATATCAATATCCCTGCCTTGGTTAATGTGGTCGTAGATCCAACATGGAAAGTACCGACTCGAACCACCGTTGTTTCCGATCAAGTCTCTCTTTAAGCTCACCATATCCATCAGCAACATTCCAAAACTATAAACATCAGCCTTGTAAGACACGGAGCCAATACTTCTGCTAATCAGTTCAGGAGCCACATAGCCGATGGTTCCTCAAGCAGCTGTCATGGTCACTGTATTCTTATCCGTGGAGCAAAATTTTGCTAGCCCAAAATCGGATATTTTGGGGATGAAATTCTCATCAAGAAGTATGTTGTGAGGTTTGATGTCGAAATGCAAAATCTGAACATCACACCCCCGGTGCAAGTACTCGATACCACGAGCAACTCCAACTGCAATGTCAAACTTTGTATACAAGCTCAAGGGGTACGAAGTTTCTCGATTGTAGAGATACTTTTCGAGTGAACTGTTGGGCATGAAATCATAATCAAGTGCATGTTTGGAGCCGTGTGCACAATATCCAACTAGTTTCACCACGTTCACATGGTGGATCCTTCCAATGGTTGTGATTTCATTCATGAAGTCTTGGCAGTTTGCTCCCGATTTCCCTAGCAGCTTGACCGCTACATCGTGCCTGCTCCGGAGCTTTCCTTTATAGACAGAACCGTAGCCTCCTTCGCCTAGTTTATCTCTAAAGTCTCTCGTTATCTTCTTTATGTCCGAATAGGAGTATCGAATTGGAACGAGCTTGTTGTCACCTTGCAGGAAGGATTCTATACCCTCGAACAAGGACACATGCCTAGTTCGGAATTTGTGAACCAAAAACCAAACTATGAAGGGGCAAATGATGAACTTTGGTGCACAAATCATGATGAGGCTGGGGATGATGGCTGGTATGAGATGGAAAAGGAACAATGAGACAATTTCATCAAATAATTAATAATTTCATCAAAGACGAAACATGAGGAATTTTCATCTTCATCGAGACGGAGGGAGTACTAGAGACGCACCATCGCCTAGGTTACGAACAGAACCGCGTGCCCTGCAAAACACATCGAAGATGCATATATGATAAGCAAAACAGAATATGTGAGAAACAAGTGTAGTGAAACGACATGTGTATATTGTGCAAGAAATTATTACAGTAACTGGATATGGCAACATGTAATGAGAGTCCTAACACAGCGGCGAAGCCAATGACGGCCATTACAGGAGGAGCTATCATTGCACATAGAAGAACTGTAATGTTTCTTTACAAGATTAGAATTCTGTGTGTTCATAACAAATTCAATATTCTGTGATGATATTGAAAATTTTAAGAAAATTGATGTGAAAAAACATAAAGTGTGTGAGTGCTTACCTACAATCACCACAAGGATCATGACACGGCCTGTAGTAGAAACATGATTAGTCAATAGCAAGTAGTACTCGATCCCTCCGTTTTTTCAAGTTGAGTTAAATTTTTTTGACAATTCTGTTACGGTTTTTCACGCTTCTTGATGAAGGATTTTAAAATGAATTTTCGAAGAATATCTTCTTTTACGGGATACCATGATTGTCATAGTATCCTACAAAAGGAAAAATTAAAATTCGGTTAAAAAACCATAATCAAGAAGAGTGGAAAAGTGTGGCTGAATTGTCAAAAAGTTTAACTCGACTTGAAAAAAAAATAGATGGAGTACTGAATGGTAAGATAAATTTGTGTGTCATAGTACTTAGTATATTGATCAACATACTTCGATATATGAGAATACATTATATCGAGTAAGATCTAAACTTTATCTTGTTTCCGACACATTCAAATGCATACCGAGATATTTGAGAGTCCTTACTTGTTAGCCTTTCGGCAAAGAAATCTAGGAAGTTATCTGCATTTAGCAAAAGTTACGTACAAAAACATCATTAAAAAACAGAGCAATCTAATTATCATCATCAATTAGTTAAATCAGAAAACAGATTCGTATCCGGAATTATAATATAAATCAATAGATTTCACCTCTCTCTACAAGTTCGCTCTTTTAGATGAGACGGAATTCTATCAACATAATTAACCAGATCCAGAATGCAAAGAGGAATTAATGAAAAAAAAAAAAAAAAAAGAAAGAAAGAAAGAAAGAAAGAAAGAAATACCATCTCCTATCAACTCTTACCCCACGTCGACGACGAAGATATCCGGCACTCGACGCAATAATCGAGCTCGAATCCAAACAAGAAAGACCGGTGAATCTCCAAAAGCGTAACGTTGTTCAAATCCTCGAATTCCCACGAAGTTAGCACTACCTTGTTCAATCTGCACATATCTGTTAAATCATATGCATGCAAATGTCCCACCTTGACATAATCATACCTATCATACGATGAATTCGACGAACAGCTGCTGATATCCACAAACAAGGAGGAAGAATTCTTCAACCGATTCGGGCAGCTCAAGAAATTGATCGGAAGGGGGCGATCGGAGTACGAACTGCTGTAGTAGGCAGGCGAACGCTGAAGTTGTAGTGGTATGCGGAAAAGGCGGGAAAGGAGCAGACGTCGTCGACGTCGACGGAGGCGTCGACGAGCATGATGCTGTTTTTGTGGTAGCTGATGGCCTTGACGTAGAATTTTTGAGAGTTTAGGTAGACGGAGGCGACGTCGTTTTCGCAGGAGAGCTTGTAGCGGGGGTCGCCGCAGTTGATGGGGTCGCCGATGAGGCGGAAGGGGAAGGTGATGTTGCGAATGGCGCCGCAGGAGGAAGGGGTGCAGGAAGAGTTGGTGTTGGTGTTGGCGTTGCAAGTTTGAGAGAGGTGGATGAGAGAGAGAATTAAGAGAGAGGAAGCTGATCTGAGGAGGAAGGTTTGAGGTTTCATCTTCTCCAGCTCTATGAATGAGAAGAAATGATATGCTACTTCCTTAGCTGGCGTTCGTGGGTACGTTCGTTATTTTTTTCGCTTTATTATTAATTTTTTAAAATTTACGTATAATATAAAAATTATTAAAACTATAAAATATGTAAAATCAGAACTCAATGTGTATCTTTTTTTTTTCTAACTTCAAAAAATTTAATAAAATGACAAATCAAATTTGTTTTTTTTTAATTTTTTTATTTTATAGATTTAATTATTTATATATTGATTCTTAAAATATCGTTATGAGATTAAATAAAGGAAATTGAGAAAAAGGTGATGTCAAAGTGAAAAAACGATAAAATTATTTACGAAAATGTCAACAAATGAGATAATAGCATATCATTTCTATGTGAACCGGATCGTAAATTAATTGTGTCAACAATTTGGGTCAACTATACTTGATCGTGATTAGAGGTGTATATAATTTCTTTTTTTGTCACGAGGTTTGGTCAAAATCTAGAACAAAGTTAATTAATAATTAGTGCACGGAACGTGTTTAGTACATATATTTAATTCGATCGAGTCTCTCTAGGGACATCCGATAAAATCGAAACGATATTTTAGTTCGATTTTCCAGTTGATTATACTACTACTACTAATTATTTTGTGCCACATTTTGACTTTTCCAGTCATAAATCCGCCAACGGATGCTTTCAAGTCAAGCACTAACAAATCACTAATAATTTAATAGCGTACTATTTTTTACGCTTTCTTTTAAACAGTGCTTTAATTTGTTAGGTTAGGTGGAATCGTAATTAAATTAGGGTAAAAAAATTTCATAGTTGTACTACATTTTTTGGCATGTTAGTCCGCGATGCTCGCCCACTTGAGATCTCATGTTAGCCGTAATCCGAATTGTAATTAAATCTTAATTTCTATTAGTTAAGTATTTTGTATATTTTAAAAAAATGCAATGTATAAAATATTATAATATGGTAAATTTATATGTAGCTAAAAGTTTAATTTCTTGGTCTATATAGACATCGTTGGAAAAAAAAATATTTTTAAAAGTAATACACCCTAGTTTTGAAATTTTCAAGCATTATATAACAAATAAAAGTGAAATTAAATGTTAAAAGATAATTATATACGCTAATGTGGATGGATTAGTGAACCTTAGAAATAATCATAAAATTAAAATAGATCATTATAAATTAAAAAATTGGGGAAGAAAAAATTCATAAAACTAATAAAATTTGAGATTCGGAATACGGCTAGAATACAAAATTTGGGACAGACGATCCCAAGTCAATAACTAAAATTAATTTTCCTATGTGCTACAAGAGACCGTTTTTACATCTTGATACAGATACAACTTTTACTATCTACTCCCTCCGTCCCAGACCAGTAGTCCTCAATACTATTTTGTCCGTCCCACATCAGTAGTCCTCTTTCCTAAAATGGCAAAATTAACCCTTACTTTTGATGTGGACCCCATACTTTTTCAAATTTAACACTACGCATAAAATCCCGTGCCGAAAACAAAGAGGACTAGTGGTCTGGGACAGAGGGAGTATAAAATTGATAAATGATTACACAACAAACATTAAGGGCTCATTTGGTATCCCAACTGAGATAGTAGGCCCGAGATTAGATTATCATGGTGAGAGAGATAAGGATTTTATATCAGTTGTTTGGTAGGTTGGAATACATTACATACCCCTTATCTTAAGGGGGTGTATTCAATTCAGATTATGCAAGATTTTTATAGACTTTGAAAAGTAGGTGAATTTTTATAGACTTTTAAAATCCATAGAGTCTATGCAGAGTTTGACTAGACTCTATAAAGAGTTTGACTGACTCTATTTATTGATTTTGATGGATTTTCATGGACTTACAATATTGTGGAATATGTTTTTTAATTAATTTACATGGATTTCCATAGACTCCGATGCTGAACTATTGTAACTATTTATTTATATAAATAAATACATATGAGTCACACTTCTCAATAAATAAATAAAATTATCTATATTATTTGAAAAAAAAACAATAACTTTATTCAAATTGTTTGAATATGTTTGTAGGGAGTATTAAAATTCATCAAATTATGTCATCTTTCAAAACAAGAATCGTATTTTACAGAATGTTCAATTAACGAATTTCCAATTAAAAAATACTCTTATTTTTTTCCATTCAAATGTTATATTTCAGTTTAGTCATTATTCAATTCTCTGAACCTTAAAAAACGTATCAATAATTTAACCATAAAAAATCAAAATGAATGTTGAGATTTAAAAGTTACATGTTTGAATTTTATAAGAATGAGGGATTTTATGAAAATATTGATTTTCAAGCAAAATCATATAGTAAACAATTTTTTGGTACCAGATAGTCATAATTTGGATGTCTTTTAAAATAAACTATAATTGTTTGGAGAAAATAGAAAAAGTACGGAGGAGGGTGGCGAAAATGATGATTTTGAGCTCTTCAAAGAATCCGTAGAAATCTCTGGGTTTTATAAAAGATTTTGAAGATTGAAATCTCTTTATATTTAAAAAAAAAGGAATCCAGCAAAATCTATAGACTATTAAAATCATGGACAGTTGAATACCCATAGATTTTTTAAGACTTTAAAAAGTCTGAATTGAATACCTCAGAATTTTTAAAGACTTTATAAAATCTGACTTGAATACCTACAGATTTCTAAAATCCATAAAAATCATGCAGAATCTGAATTGAATACACCCCCCTTGTGTGTTTGGTACAAAAAATTTAAAACCTTGACAAATTACGTAAATGACTAAAATACCCTTTTTATTGCTGCCTTTATTTCTAATAATTCATCCCTCAAAAGAAGTTTATCACATCAAATGAAGTTTATAACATCAAATTAATTGAAGGAATCAATAGAAAAGCTTCAAATTAATATTGAAGAAAATAAACGCCCCAAATTGGAGAACACCCAAGTCCCAACTACCAAATTATACCAAATTGAAGAAGAAGAAAGAAGAATAAGACCATAGCTACGAATTAACACCTTAAATCAGAATTCGAAAGAAGAATCGAAAAAGGTCTAGTGCGTGTTGACGAGTTCCATCTTCACGAATTGCTACTCGGCGGCAAATCGGGTCGTTGGTGATGACGACGAGGGCGTTCTGGAAAATGTCTTCCACCGCGCCTTCTGCAACAACGCAGAGGTGCAGGTCACGCCCGAGGAACCAAACGCCGGCTATCGAATTGAGGCTATGAATTTGAGGATGGGATCGAGTGACGGTGGCTCAGATGCAATTAATTGAGCAGAGAGGAAGGGAGGTGAGGGGCGAAGAAGCTGTGAAGCTTATGATAGCTTGAGGGAGAAGAGTAACAGTGGCGGTGGCGGTGGAGTAAGAGAGTTGTGAAAAGAGGAGGGTTAAAATTAAAATAATGAGAAATGGCTTTTCATACAAATAATGGGGATAAATAAGTAATTTTACATTTAATCATGAGTTACTGTAGACCCTATCGGGCCAAAAAGCCGCGATAGCTTAACTGGGAAGAATAGTGGTTTTCTGACGGGCCGTGCCATATTCACGGGCCCCCTTGTTTTCTTAACATGCGTACCAAACACGGTGATAAGCCCTGATAAGAATCCTTATCCGGGTTTATCATCCCTACCAAACGGACCCTAAAGATTAAACTAAAAAACAACAAGAATATTGCGACAGCCACCTAAATCAGTTGAGCTACTATAGCCGAACTCCTGGTCCGCGACTGGCAGAAACTGTTCAGGTGGCCATCGTCGCACGTTCCAAAACCCGAGAGCCTTATACTAAAAAGAGCCTTATATTATAAAATAATGTATTACTTATAATACCCTTATTATAAATTTATTTTTATGGGTAATTGAGTAATAACATATTATTTATAAAAGATGCTTTATTTATAAAATTTGATTTTCCTTTAATATCCTTAATCCAATATAGCAATTAATTAGTTTACCATTAAATTGGTTAATTCTATACAAAATTGGAAAATTCCATTGCCAAATAATTAATAGTATAATAGTACATTATAATTCTCATATTTTATTTAGCGATAGTTCCATCATCAAAAATTTTTTACTTAACTTTTTTAATTTGTTCAAGCGTTTTATATTATTATTCATATCCTTACTTAATGACAAGCGAAAATGCAAAAAAATAAATTAAAAAAATACAATTAAAATGTTTACATTAATTAAACTAATCAAATTTCAAGAGTATTTCATTCTAAGACAATTTAAACCTTTAACAAAATACGCAATTGATATAATTAATTTCATTATTCATGAATATATGGGTTTCTTAGAATGAATATTTAAATTTGAAATCTGAATTCTAGCTACATATGATCAACATAAATAGTTCGTATGCATTGATATGCATGAATAAAGATATAATGTTAAAATAAAATTTTAATACCATGGAATACAAATTCATATAATGCATATATATTATATGTTAAATGAATTATTATCTAATGTTATTATTTTAGGCTTTGTATATTTTAATTTGAAAGGACGTAAAAGATGGACGGAGAGTATAAAACTCTATTTACCACTTTACAACTTATTATTAAAAATCGTCATTAATTAAATTATCAAAGGGACATATATTTTGATGAATGGTTTAATTTGGAAATTGAGAAATTTTGGGATAAAGTATAGAATGTCACGGCATTAGAGTAATCCCGCATGTTTGGCTTGAATCCGTATAGCACGATTAGTCTCAAATATAAGCAAAAAATGTGGGTCGTCGTACAAAGTAAATATGAAATTATATTCGATAAAATTTGTTAATTCACTCTTATCTCTTAGAGTAAACATTACCTAAGAGATTGCTGATGCATTAATACCCTATTTATGTTTCAATATGTGCATATGAATTAACTACTTCACCAAATAATGAGATAGATATGTAGGGTGTTTCCACTTTCCATTGGTTGTGGCCTAATTTGCTTTTTATTTCATTTGTTTATAACTAGAGATGATGCTTAAAATTTTTATATATTATAGAACTAGATTCATCACAGCTACAAATTCAAACATATAGAAATGTGTGGAATTATACTGATTATATTATAATTCTTAATATATAGTAGTAGAATAAGGCACATGCTATTCGTTGATGTTTGGTTTCTTAGGATAGTACGTTTCGAGGATATATACATTGAAATGCAATTCACACTTCATATCTTAAAAAGGTTTGAACACGCAATAATAACATCATAAACACAAAGTTTAGTGTTAGATACTCCTTCAACCCACTTATAAAGGGATAAGTTCCATTTTCGTCTATCTCATTGATAAAGAGATACTATTACCTAAAATGAAACAAAATTCAAGTTACCTTAATCCACCATTATTACTATCGTCTTAGTTTCTGTGCTGAAAAAATTATCAATGGGGAAGTAGGAGTAACTTTAAGGAGAGTCGCTTTGAACAATTTTACTTCGGCTAATAATTTGTATTAATGCCCAATGAGCAGTTATGACAACATTGTAAATAAGCATTAGAGAACAAGTTGAGCTAAGATGCAAGTACCATGATAGTTTTTGACATTTAGATTTTAGATTGATAAAGATGTATAAATAATGTCAGACCATATATATTCATTAAACTCTCACTCGTAATTTACTTTACAAATTAATCGTAACTTTATGATTGAATATTTTGAAGCTTCAATTCACTTTTTTTAAATAGAAAAAGGATATTAGTTTGTGAATGTCTTAAGTAATCAAAATTGATAAAAAAAAAAAAAGGGTCATACATTCTAGACAAAAAGAGAGGTAAGATCATATATAATCTCTCATTTATTTTTACCACGACATTAATTAATCTTGTTTATAAAAGCCTACTTTATGACTTCTTTGAGATAATTTTTGTATTCCTTAACTACTTTCATTTGTTCAATAGTTTTCTTTTACATTTTCTTGTAATTTATGCTGAAATTTCATTTGAAAGAATACACAATATACATCAGATGTTGATATTATTAGATTAAAAAAAATGAATTTTAATTAAAATGAACTTTGAATTCAATAAGATAAAGAAATGCCTATATTCCTTATATTAGAGCAAGAAAACATTTGGTACACTATAATGGATCTTCATTCTTAGATCATTTACAAGATTGAGATTTATAAGTATATTTTAGGATATAAAAATATCTCATGCGTTTGGATATAATTTATATAAATAAATAAATAAATACAAACGCGAATTAATGTCTTATTTGTTAAAATGTACTATTTCTTGCATTCAAGGAAGCTTAATATATTTTGGATATAAAAATATCTCATGCATTTAGATTTATATGTATTATTTTACACTAAAAATTTTGATATATTTTGGGTATTTAATCCAATATGTAAATTTATTGGTTCTGTCAACCTAGCTATATGTTGTGTATTGTCGCCCCTGCCTCTTCCTCGAGTTTCATCTCTAGCTGCATCAGATGCGTCCTCTCGCTGACGCTGCCGACGGCAATTAGCTGAAGAAGTGCTTGGATCCGCTCCATCATCAACCACTAGTTTAAAAATGAGACTTTTGCTAAAATGTGGAGGACACGTATTTTATTTTGTGTGTAGTCTTTACTATCAAATAAAAATGTTTAAGAAGTTAGAAATAAGGAAACATCTTTTTCTTTTGAATTTGAGTTTTTAATCAAAATTTTTTACAACGTAATAACATAAATCCCTACCCATTGCAAGCATTCTTAATATGTCCACCGCTGATGTGGTAGTGATATAGTTTACTTTTTCTTTTTTTTTTGACAGCAGTTTACTTTTTCTTAGATATTTTATGATATATATTTAAATATTTTATTCATTAATAGTATATCACGTCATCTATGAACACATTAAAAATGTGCACAATAAATGTATTCCTCAACTATCTAATATCATAGCTACCCAATTAATTAATGTAATTTGTTAATCGAATAACTTAGTTTATTTAGATTATTTATCTCATAAATAATTAATATAGAATATTTTTTTTATATATAGCTCATTACTTCTATAAATTTATACATAGTGACTTTTATCATGAAAAGGGAAAAAATTGGTTAAAAGTGCAACACAAAAATTGGTTAAACATGCAACGCACGTTACCTTTATTATATAATTAAAAAACCGCTACTATATTATGAATCAAAAAGTACACAAAATATAAAAGAGAAATAACAAATTAACAATTAAAGAAAAGTAACAACTAAACTAGAAAAAAAAATGGTTAAATACACCAACTTTGTATTGATTTTCATTTTTAACATAAACTTTCAAAATTTCAAAAAAATACACAAACTTTTGTATGTGTTCAATTTTAGCACAAAATTAGAATTTTCCCAAATCAATTCTGACTAGGCAAAATTCATATCCACATGGCAAATATAAAATTTAGGTGGCAAATAAAATTTAAAATTAAAACAAATTCCTAGATTTTATTTGCCGCATGGGCATTCCACCTCTCTTGGATTTCCTTCTTGGCTTCTTCGCCTGCTTCATCTCCTCCTTCGCCGCACCGCCGCTCCTCCCCATCATCTTCGACAACCTCAACCTCACCGCCACCGATATAGGCAAAGCCGGGATTGCCGCCGTCTTAGCCCAGATCGTGATGGGCACGGCCTGCGACCTCTTCGGCCCGCCTCACCTCCGTTGCGCTCGTCCTCACCACTGCCCCGCTGATTCCGCCGCGTCCTTCCTCCTCGCCCACTTCTTCATCGGCTTCTCCCTCGCCACCTTCGTCTCCACCCAGTTCTGGATGAGCTCCCTCTTCTCCCCCGCTGTCGTCAGCACCGCCAACAGCGTCTCCGGCGGCTGGGGCAACCTCGGTGGCGGTGCCACCTAGCTCATCATGCCCCTCGTCTTCGACGTCATCCGCCGCGCCGACGCCGCCGAGTTCACCACGTGGCGGTTCGCCTTCTTCATCATAACCAGTTGCTGCTCATGTCGTTTTCTCACTAAAAGATTGAAATCTCAATTGATTTCATTGGTATGACAGGCCGGGAACGCATTCGTGTCTGAGGGAGGAATTTATTTTAATTTTAGATTTTATTTGCCACCTAGGTTTTATATTTGCCATGTGGCATGAATTTTACCAAGTTAGATGCCATGTGGTATAAATTTTGCCTAGTCAGAATTGATTTGGGCAAATTCTAATTTTATGTTAAAATTGAACACATATGAAAGTTTGTGTATTTTCATGCATTTAACCCAAAAAAAACAAAAAGGAAAAAAAATGAAAAAAAAAAGGAAAAAAAAAGAAAGGAAAAGGCAAGGAAAGCAAGTAAACGGGGTCGTTTAAACCCACAACACCAGTGCTTTGTTTTGACACAGGATCCTTCCCGTATTTATAATATTAGAATTTTCAAAAGAATTTATACATCAATATAGATAGGCTATTATTATATAATACTAGTATTAATAATAATATTACAAAATAAAAAACCACCAATTTTGGTTAAAAAACCGTTAGCTTCAGTTCCGATTCGGGTTTTAACCACTGATTCCGGTTCTTTTGAACACCTCTAGCAGGTAGACGTGCATGGGCTCGGAGGCCCGCCGGTTCGGGCCCGGAACCGGCCCGGAAGTCAACGGGCTTAGCCCGGACCGCCGGTCAACGGGCCTGGACCGGACCCGGACCGTCACTACGCCGTGCCGGGCTATGGCTCAGGCTCACTCCCCTCGAACCGTAGCCCGGCGGTTAACCGGCGGGCCGGGACCGCCGGGCCTATCGAGGACCGCCGGGCTCAAAGAGCCGTTGGGGACCGCTGATTGGTGTTTAGTTGTTAGGTTTTTTGTTGTGTTTTCGTGTTCATTTTCATTGTGTTTCGTGTCTTTTAGTGTGTCTTTTGGCTATGATTCGTTTGTTTGGAGTTTTGGTACTTGTAGGATGAAAAGGGCGGAAACGAGAAGAAAACGAGAAGAAAGGTTGTTGAGCAATCATTGACCTCGAGTTCTAACCTCTCATGATTTTATTGAAGATTCATTTTGGATGTAATGAAAGCATTATATCGAAGAGGGGTTCGATAGGAGCACATAGGCGAAAACGGAGGTCAATTTGGAGTTCGGATGAGGAAGATACGGTCGAAACAAGAGAGTCGCGCGCAATCGTCCAGTTCCTGATCTGGCCGACCGGTCAGAATTCCTTCAGCATTTGGCCGATCGGCCAGATGTCCGCGTCCAGCTGTTAGTTTCCTTTTGTGATTAGGTTTTCTACCTATTATAAATACTAGTACTTTGGGACGAATTTGGATCATCCTTTATCATCTTTATCATCTTTTAGCTTAGTTTTACAGCACTTAAATACTTTAGATTAGTTTTACTTTGTTCGGATCCGGATTCTTAGTTCGTTGCTATTTAATTCAAGTTCTTCGTTCTTCGTTTAATTCTCGTAAGTTATTTATTGCTTTCGTTTACTTATTTTAATTGCTTTACTTAGTTTTAGATTTACTTTCGTAATTGCTTCTCTTAATTTCCTTAGTTAATTTCGTTCTTTCAATTTCTAGTTTAAAGTTTAGATTCGTTTTTCTAGTTTCGATTCTCTAGTTTTTCAAAGCTTTCAAAGTTAGATTTATTTTCTTTTAAATTTCCAGATTTCATTCATCATGTCTAGAATAGTTATAGCTTTCTTTATTGCTTTCTTTATTGCTTTCCTTTCGATTCTTGCCTAGGTAGATTAATCGTTTTATTCTAGCTTAATTCTTAGATTTATTTCTTGCTCTTTAGATTAGTTATTTACTTGCTTTGATTTATTGCTTTGATTTATTTTCTTGCCTAGGATTTAAAAACCAAAACTCAATATTCTATTTACTTGCTTTCTTAGTTTAGGTTGTTTTTGCTACACAATTAATTGCCCTGCAAAGTTTTCCTTCGAGATTCAACATTGGGTTTTTACTTACTAAGTGCTAGGATAGATTTCATTCTATTGCGAACACTTTTTAGTGAAACAAATTTTGGCGCCGTTGCCGGGGAGAACTTTAGGCGTTTAATTGTGTAGTATTTTTATTTGTTTTATTTTTATTTGTGTTATTTCGATTTCTTATTTCTCCCACTCGGTGCGTTTAACCCTTTTGTTGAGTGTTGTGTATGCATGGTCGCCGAAGTCTTCAAAGGAATTTAGCGCCCTACTTCGACAACATCCATCAAAGGAAAGCGATTTTAGCCGCGAAGGAGAAGGAGGAGATTGATTCACAAGACTTCTCTTTGGTCTTGTTATTTGCAGAGCCCGAAGCCATGGCAGCTAGAGTCGTTATGGGCGATTTTGCTCGGCCCACATTCACAGCCACCACTTCGGCGATTGTCCTGACGGAAGCGGTCAGGAATCATGAGCTTAAACCTCACCACATGGCGTTGCTCCCATCCTACCACGGGCTGCCCAACGAGGATGCATTGACGTTCATTCGAGAGTATTGCACGGTGGTGCAATCTTTCCCACTCTCGGGACTCACGGAGGACAACTTGAAGATGAAGTGCTTCCCGTACACCCTCAAGGATCGAGCAAAGTCATGGTATTTGTCACTCCCGGCCAACTCTCTCACCACATGGAATGCGGTGTGTGAAAAGTTCGTGCTCAAGTACTATCCGAACCGCAAGACTCAAGAGGTGCGGTCGAAGATTATGAATTTCTCCCAAGACAACGATGAGCCGTTTCACGAAGCATGGGAGAGGTTCCAAGAGCTACTTCAACAATGTCCTCATCATCAAATGGCATCGGAGTTGCTTTGGCAATATTTTTACGACGCCCTCAACCAGACATGTCAGTTCATGGTGGATAGTTCGGCCGGAGGCAACATTGCGGTCAAGACAGCTGACGAGTTGAAGGATATTTTCGAGACGCTCGCTGCGAGTTCTCAACAAAAATCAGCTAGACCGAGGAAAGTGGAGGCGAGTGCAATTTCGATGAGCCCCGATTTGAAGAAGCAAATTGCCGACATGTATAGGGATCTCGAGAACTTGAAGATTAAGCAAAGTGCACCGGCCCCGAAGGAGGAAGAGAGGAAGCCCGACCAATGCAAGATTTGTGGAGAGCTTGGACACATCAAGGAGGTGTGCCACAACATGGGGGAGTTTCCATACGAAGGAGGAGCCGAGGTCTACGCCGCTCAAGGATACCCACCTCAAGTGCCTCCACCTCAAGGATATCAAGGGGGATACTATCAAAATTCGAGGCCGACACAAGGGCAAGGTAATCCTCCTACCTATCCTAATAGGCGTCCTCCACCATATAATAACCCCTATCCTCCTCCACCAAATCCCTACTACTCTCAACCTCCTCCATATTATCCACCTCCTCAATGCCCTCCTAATCCATATTATCCACCACCTCCATACTACCCCCCTCAACCTACTCCTACACCACCACCATCATACCCAAATTCTCGTCCTCAAGGACCTCCACAAAAGCCTCCCGTCGATGAGGATCGTCTCCATGCACTTGATGCGAACATAAAGAGGCTCGAGTTGGCCATTGGCCAAATTTCTAGTTCCATGCACCTGATGCAACAACCGGGGCGAATTCCGAGCCAAGGGATTCAACCACAACAAGCCAACGAGGTGCAAGCCCCATATCCTCCATATGTTCCTCCCGTTCCACCTCACCAAGCTCATGCAATCACGGTGTTCCAACGCAATGGAGTTTCGATGCTGCCTCAAGGGCCCATGGGAGATAGACGGGGCCCGAGCCCTCGATGGAACGACCCGAAAACGCCAGTAGCCCCTCATCAGCAAAATCGTCCAGGCCCTGATCTGGCCGGTCGGCCAGATTCTGGCCGCTCGGCCAAACCCTTCAATGCTCGTGAGAACCCAGCAACTAGTCTGGCCGATCGGCCAAGTCACCTCGATTTTGGCCGATCGGCCAAATCCGGCGACAGCAGCGAGGATTCCGAGGATGATAAGATGGATGCTCCCATTCTTCACAAGACGCCCGATCCGTACGTCCCCCCTATTCCATTCCCGAGTAGAGTGAAGAGCAAGAAGCAATTGCTCAACCCGTACGTTCCACCTATTCGGAGTTTCGTGAAGAAGGAGACAAAGGACCCCAAGCCTATCAACTCATTTCCTAAACGAGGGGATCCGGGAGGTTTCGATTTGAGCATTATCTTGGATAGCGGAGAGACCGTCTCGGGATTGATGGATTTAGGAGCTGCGGTGAACCTAATGTCGTATTCTATTTTTGAGAAGATGAACTCAAGAGTCCTTCAAGCTACCGACATGCTCATTGAGTTAGCAGACGGCACCGTGAGCAATCCATTGGGAGTTGTGGAAGATGTCCCTGTCCTCGTTGGTGGACTTCGAGTCGTTACCGACTTCGTGGTGCTTCATGAAGGCAAGGGAGCTAAGAGCGCAACCGGACATCTACTTTTATTGGGACGACCATTCATGGCCACTACTCGAGCTCGGATTGACGTAGGTACCGGCACATTGAGCATGGCCAGTGAAGGAGGTTCGGTAACATTTTCGGTATTTGGGAACTCACCTTCTATTCCTACTTCATCTTTTCATTTATGCTCTTATGTTAAGCTTGCTAACCCTTGTGTTGAGGAAAATATTTGTGAGATTTTTAACAAGGAAGCAGCCTTTGAAGAATTCATTGAAGACGAAGAGTCCATTGAAGATGACGAATTCTTTAGTTGTGTGGATGAGGAAGAGGATATAATCGAGCAATATCTAGGGAATTTGAAGGAGGTTGATGAAGTAGAAGAGGAAAACTTGAACCATGCATCGGAAGAGGAAGTTGTCGTTAACTCTTTTCTTTCTAACCTCACCAATTGTGTTACATCTTTTCTTGCAATGTTTAGCTCAAGGATGTTTGAGGAGGAGTTCGAACTAAGTGTGGGGGAGTCAACAGTTGATGATGACCACGTTTTGGATCGTCGAGATTGTTCGAGGAGGGAGTGTGAGTGTGTCGCAAGGAGCATCAAAACGTCGCTTGGTGCTACGGGCTTGGGTTGATCGTATCCTTCGTCAAGCTGTATAAAAAAAAAAAAAAAAAAAAAAATAATAATTAGATTCTTATTTTTCATAGTATTTCTTTTTAATATTTGATTTTTCGTGTTAGTTAGTGTATTTTTGCAGGAATAGGTGACGATCGGCCAGAACTGAGCAAAGCAAATCGTGGCCAGTAGCTAATCTGGCCGACCGGCCAGATTCTTTACGAATTCTGGCCGATCGGCCAAAACACGTGGGCCCTACTTCTTTGCCGACTCGTTCCGTTGCAGCACTCCACCGGACCCGAATGATCCTCGTTGGTGGTCTCCTTATGATCCCCGATGGAATGACCCACGGCTCCGAGGTTTCTTCAACCCATAGCCTTGTTTTGTGTCTTTTCGTTTTGTTTTGAGTCTTTTATTTTGATTTCTTTATTTTGTTTGATTTTACGCTTTGGTATTTGTGTTTTGTGTTTGTTTTGTAGGTGATACTTGGAGTCTCTCGAGATTTTGGGTATTTGTGTTCGTCATATTGCGATAAGTTCTTTCTTTCCCTTTCCTTTTTATTTTCTCGCAATGGGGACATTGCTTGATTTTAAGTGTGGGGGGGGGGGGGGGGGGGGGGGTCTTTGAACTTTTGGCATGTAGTTTTAATTTTGTTGAGTCTTAGGAGTTAATTGAGTCATTGAGTCGAATGAGCATGTGATGATAGTATTGTGGACTTGGCCAATGATAGAGAATTGCGTTGATTTTTGGAAAAATTCATGATCTTTATTATGCATGGAACCTTGGCGAAGTGACGCATTTTATTTGATGAATTTGTTGTATGCTATGATGTCGGGAACTAGTTAGTTTGAACCCGTGAGAATTGAGCTATTTGTGCATATTTATGCCTATTCTTTGATTGAGTGATCATGCACTACAAGAAAACAGGGCTTTTGCGACATATGTGTATGCGACATTACCGATAAGTGTCATCAATTTGTGACACTTATACTATTAGTGTCGTATATATGCGTCAAATGTGCGTCATAAAATTATTGTGTTACTATTTTGCGACAACAATGCTACACTTAGTGTTATGTCTCATATTTACAACAATTTATTTGCGACATATTAATTGAATGTCATAATTTTACTTCACATTTAGAACATTGTTGCATTTTGTGCCGTATATGTGCGTCATTAAAATATTGTGTCGCTATTTTGCGACAACAATGCGTCACTTAGTTTTGTGTTTTGTATTTACAACACCTTATTTACGACACATTAATTGAATGTCATAATTTTATTTCACATTCAGAATTGTGTTGCAATTTGTGTCGTACATAGACGTCATTAAAATATTGTGTCGCTATTTTGCGATACAATGCGTCACTTAGTTTTGTGTCTCGTATTTACAACAATTTACTTACGACACATTAATTGAATGTCATAATTTTACTACACATTAAGAATAGTGTTAGATTTCGTGTCGTATATATGCTTCATTAAAATATTGTGTCGCTATTTTGCGACAACAATATGTCACTTAGTTTTGCGTCTCGATTTACAACAATTTCTTTACGACGCATTAATTAAATATCATAATATTACCTCACATTCAAAATAATATTTCATTTTATATCGTATATTTGCATCAAATATAAATTATTAAAATATTATATCATGATTTTGTTACACACACATGACACTTTTCTTTGTCTTCTAAAATACCTACAATTTATTAAGGACTCCTTAATAGTATAACATATTTTGAATGTTATAGGAGTACCATCATATACTTAGTGTTCTAAAAAACGCCCTAGGCGGCTAGGCGGCCGCCTAGGCGGCGCCGGGCCGTACCGATTTTGGGCTAGGCGGCTGCAAACTAGGTGGCGCCTAGGCGCCCAAGTCGGGCTAGGCGGGCTAGACGGATTGGATGGGCTAGGCGGGCTGGGAAAAAAATTAGCGTGCATTACAAATTTACAATTATATTTAAAAATTAAAAATCAACTCTTCTTTCTCCATCGTGTGCATTACAAATTATAAGAATGAAGAAATTGAAGATTATATTATGTATAATAGAATTTATCGATATTATGTTTAAATTTGTGGTAAAGTTTCGACTATGGATTTTAATTGAATAACTATTGATTTATGAATTTTGAACCATATTAGTTTGCAATTGTATATTTGCATTGTTGAGATGAAACTAGATAAATGTAATTTGGATAAAGAAAATTTTAATATTTTTAATTGGGAATATTGAAAAAATAACAATAAATAAATATAAAATACGAATCCGCCTAGGCAGCTAGGCGCTAGTCGGCCCTCCGCCACCCGACTAGCGCCTAGCGTTTTTTAGAACACTGCATATACTTACATCAATTGTGACTTGTATGTCATCTAAATATTATGATAAAATAATTATTTTTATAGTTTGAATTGTGGCACGTAGTAAAATATCATATCAAATTATATATTGCAAATAGTTTGCAAAATTATGACAAAATTTATTTCGTATTATTAACTTGTCGGAGTTAAATTATATTAAAGTTATAATAGTGTTGATCGACTACAAAATTATACTAATTTGTCACCATAATAAATTTAGTCTCGTCCTTTTCAAGTTTCAAATATTATATTTGAATTTTTCATTTTATTATTATGTTAATGTAGATGTTATTTTATATTTATAAACACCAAAATACAAATTAATGGAATAAAAATATATAAATTATTATCTATTAGTATTAAGGATCTTAATCTATTATTTCATTATTATTAAAAGTTTTGATTTAATAACAAAAAAAAAAGTGAATAGTAATAATATTTTTTTCTAGTACATTATAAAAATTATTACAATTATAATATGTCGTATTATTTTTATTAGGGCACACTATTCATATAGAAAACTTTTAATTTGTAATTAAAAAATCCTTCCTTCTTTAAAAAATTGAATTAAATAATAAGAAGGAAATAAGAATAAAAGGAAAAAAAAAAAAAGTAAGGGCGTAAGCTTCCATCGCCGCCTCTGCACTCTCGAATCTCGCCCTTTCTCTAAGTTCTCTCTTCTGCTATCTTCTCCTCTCCATCTTCGCAAGCTCTTCGAAAATTAAGGTACAGTATCTCATCTTGTTGGAAAATCATCGAATCTTTTAATTTTGAGTGTTTATTGTTAGGTTATGGTTTAATTTACTTATTTTCTTTTGTGTTGTCTACGTTGTGTGTGTGTGAGTTTTTAAATTCACGAACTCTTGGTAAAGAAAGCTATGGGGGTTGATTAATTAGAAATTTAGGAGGATCTTTCGTTGGGTTTAATTGCAGAAAATTTGTGGAAAATCAGTTTGTGTTCATTTGTTGCTATACAAGAAATATTCTGTGCAAAGTCGTAACTTTCAGCCCGATTCTGGGCGTTTCTTCCAGTCAAAACCTAACAAATTAGGTATCATTGGAAACCTCTGTTCGTTGGCTTTCCAAAGCTATTTTCGGAATTTCATTTGGAGTTCAAACGAAAAAGTTATAGGCTGTCGAAGTCAGAGTGGCGGGTCTGCTCGCTGCTGTTTTAGCGCGAGTTTGAGTCAAAACTTTGGCCCCAATTCATTGTTGAATCATATGATTTCTTTAGATGATATGTAGTATAAGTCATAGGAGGTCCATATGTTGTTGTATTCTCAAAATCCGATGATCGGATTGGCCGAAATCATGTCATAAGTTGTTGTCAAAGCTTTATATTGTAGAATGAATTGCCTAACCTCTACACTAATTATGTGAATTAATAGATAAATATATCTTGAGTAACTTTAGAGTTGAAACCTTCTTGAAGTTTATTTGTTTCGTGATTAACTTAAGTATGTTTATATGGGATTTGTGTAAATTGTGAATTGATGGGGCTATGGTCGTAGGGTAGTGAATTGATTTTGCTTCTTGAGCCTCTGTCTTTACAACAGCAGGACAGCCTCTTTAGGTCCCGATTCTGGGTGTTATTTTGAGACAAAATATAGCATACTAGGTACCATTAGAAACATCATTTCATTAGCTTTCCAACGGTATCTTCGGATTTCTAATCGGACATCACATGAGAGAGTTATGAGCCTCCAAAGGTAGACTGTACAATCTGCCTGCGGGAACTTTAGTAATTATATTCTGAGTTCGATGAACACTTACTAGATTACATAGACCGTAAAAAAGTACTTGCCATAAGAACTCTAGTAATAGAAGTAGAGGTTCTACACCATGAATTTATGTTAGTTAATTGACTTGTATGGTTCTTGTTACCTTTAATTAGTGTAATCAACTCTACTATTTTAAGATGAAGCCTTTCATTTCTAATTTTACATTAGAAGATCTTTAATAGAGGTATTATATGAATCCTTTTATCTCTTGTACATAAGTCAAATGAGGAGGACGCATGTGTAAAATTTTATCTCTTTGTTTGGTGTAGTTCTGTATTTAAGTTCTCGTATAGTCATGCTACTTCACAAACGTAACTGTAGGTTCTTAGTTAAAGTTCCATTTTATTTTATTCACTTTTTCTTTGCAACTCCTATTGAGGTAGCAAGTATGACCTCTTGTGCCTTAATATCAATACATATTTTTATTAATAACTATTTGTCCATTCATATTTCATTTAGTTATAATTAGTGTTGCAAATTATTATATTTTCTATTCTGCTTGGGTACTTTTCTTATAAGAATATTTTTTTAGTTATTGTCATTAATTAACTAATATTCTTTCAACTATTACGCGTTATGAATGTAAATTATACTATATTTTGTTTTAATTATGTAGGAACAAGGAACTACAAGGAGCAAGAAGAAGAAGAAGATAAAGCATCAGTGAATATCACATTCTAGCTTTGGATATTAAATCTGAATGACTAACTTTAAACTCTATATATTGATTATTTTCTATTCGCATATGGAAACCATATTGTTTTATATTTGAATGGATATCAAAATTATAACATACTCTGTATTTGTTACTTTATTATTATTTTTTTGTTATTTGATATGATAAATTTTATGTATATTGAATGAAAAATGTGAATTACAACAATTAATATTGTGATGCTAAAAGTGTCGCATATATTGCATCGATAATAATAAAAAAAAATGTTATAGAATTGCTACACAATCTTTTTGTGTCACAATCATAACCGACGTTAAAGTATGTCGCAAAATATATTTTGCGACATTAAATAGTGATGCAAAAAATGTTGCAAAATATATTTTGCGACATTAAATTACGATGCAAATAATGTTGCAAATTATATTTTCACGACATTAGATTGTGATGCAAAAAATGTTGCAAATCAGGATGCGTCATATCAACTAATGTCACGTAATGTGTCGCAAATTATCATGCATCACTTAAATATAAAGACGCATAATGCGTCGTAAAGTTTATACGACATTATTTTAGGGTTGCATAAAGTGTCATTTGTGTTGCGACACAAACGAATAAAAAATGTCGTAATTTTGCTACATACCCCTTTCGCGACATAACTTACTGTGACGCAGAAAATGTCGCAAATCAGCTTTTGCGACATTAAAAGGGGTCATTTGCGACAGATTTTTATGTCACAAAAGCTCTGTTTTCTTGTAGTGATGCATGTTTCGTTGTTTCTAGAACTTGCCTTGTTTCTCCATCAAGACCTTAGTATATTTACGAACTAGGAGATGATCTTAGGCCATTCTTTCGTAGCCACATGATTCCTATACACTAACCTTGTTCATAATCCTTTGTTTACCCCTTTTGAGCCTTTATTAGCCGATCTTTGTGAAACCGGATGATAGGAGGTTTGGATGATTATGGGTATCCTTAGTTGTAGTTGGTGATATGGAAGGAGATAATTGGAAAATATTTGTTGTGGTGTAGAAGGAGAGAAAGAGAAGAAATTTTAGATGCTTGTTTAAGTGTAGTTAGCTATCCCTATGAGCTTTAAAAAAAAAAAAAAGAGATGAGAAAAAAAAATAGAGCCTTTGTTCAACATTAGAAAGAACATTTATTAGTTGAGCTCTAGAGAAAAAAAAAAAAAAAAAAAAAAAGAAAAGAAAAGAAAAGAAAAAAAGCATAAGGGGATAGTTAGCTTTGATTTGTATATTTTAGCATCTTTGAGTTTGTATTTGGTGTGTTGGAGGGTAGAAGATGGAGATTAAAATCCATACTTTGGTTGGAGTTGAAAAAGAGGTTGATGATTTAGAGCATTTTGAGTCACTTAGCCTATATATTCCCTACCTTAACCAATGTCCCTACATTACAAGCTTATATAAAGACCTTTTTTATCCTAGTTTGTAAGTATTACATTAGGTGGAGATGTTGAGATTGAAGGCAAGCCTATGGTAAACATGTTGCATTGCATTGATGTTGAGTGAACCCTCTTGATGTGCATTATATTACATCTTTTCTTTGAGAGAGTTGAGTGTTCACTTTCATATACAAAATTTCACATGTTGGAGAGTGTGCTTTGATGGATTAGCATACTTTGAATTAGTTGAGTAGATTGTGTTGATTGATGCTAAGGTTTTGTGCATAGTCTTGATCATGATCATGAGAGTTTGTTTTCGAAAAGTTTTGAGGCCTATATAGTTCACAATACTTGAGTCTATTGTTTATTTCGTTTTTGTATTGCTTGAGGACAAGCAAAGGTCTAAGTGTGGGGGATTTTGATTGGTGTTTAGTTGTTAGGTTTTTTGTTGTGTTTTCGTGTTTGTTTTCATTGTGTTTCGTGTCTTTTAGTGTGTCTTTTGGCTATGATTTGTTTGTTTGGAGTTTTGGTACTTGTAGGATGAAAAGGGCGGAAACGAGAAGAAAACGAGAAGAAAGGTTGTTGAGCAATCATTGACCTCGAGTTCTAACCTCTCATGATTTTATTGAAGATTCATTTTGGATGTAATGAAAGCATTATATCGAAGAGGGGTTCAATAGGAGCACATAGGCAAAAACGGAGGTCAATTTGGAGTTCGGATGAGGAAGATACGGTCGAAACAAGAGAGTCGCGCGCAATCGTCCAGTTCCTGATCTGGCCGACCGGCCAGAATTCCTTCAGCATTTGGCCGATCGGCCAGATGTCCGCGTCCAGCTGTTAGTTTCCTTTTGTGATTAGGTTTTCTACCTATTATAAATACTAGTACTTTGGGACGAATTTGGATCATCCTTTATCATCTTTATCATCTTTTAGCTTAGTTTTTCAGCACTTAAATACTTTAGATTAGTTTTACTTTGTTCGGATCCGGATTCTTAGTTCGTTGATATTTAATTCAAGTTCTTCGTTCTTCGTTTAGTTCTCGTAAGTTATTTATTGCTTTCGTTTACTTATTGTAATTGCTTTACTTAGTTTTAGATTTACTTTCGTAATTGCTTCTCTTAATTTCCTTAGTTAATTTCGTTCTTTCAATTTCTAGTTTAAAGTTTAGATTCGTTTTTCTAGTTTCGATTCTCTAGTTTTTCAAAGCTTTCAAAGTTAGATTTATTTTCTTTTAAATTTCCAGATTTCATTCATCATGTCTAGAATAGTTATAGCTTTCTTTATTGCTTTCTTTATTGCTTTCCTTTCGATTCTTGCCTAGGTAGATTAATCGTTTTATTCTAGCTTAATTCTTAGATTTATTTCTTGCTCTTTAGATTAGTTATTTACTTGCTTTGATTTATTGCTTTGATTTATTTTCTTGCCTAGGATTTAAAAACCAAAACTCAATATTCTATTTACTTGCTTTCTTAGTTTAGGTTGTTTTTGCTACACAATTAATTGCCCTGCAAAGTTTTCCTTCGAGATTCGACATTGGGTTTTTACTTACTAAGTGCTAGGATAGATTTCGTTCTATTGCGAACTCTTTTTAGTGAAACAACCGCTGGGCCCAAACCCATCCTAGCCGTTTTTTTTGGCTCTAGTTCACCTCCTAGCCGTTGGCCAACGGCTAGTAGCCGTTGCACCACCCCACCCCACCCCACCCATTCAAGCCCCAAAACCACCCCTATACACTATCAACTATATATACTACATTCTTATACAACTTAATTAACCCAAATTACTCTCAATCTCTCTCAATCTCTCTATCTACATTCTACACTACTTACTCTCAACTCTCAACTCAAGCTCTTGTCTCAATCTCTCTATCTTTCAAGCTTACACTTACATACACTCTTACTTACTTACAATCACTTTCCCAAAGACATAATGTTTTCAAGAATGTTGGGTAAGGGTAAGGGTAAGGCCATTGCCACTCAAAGCGAAGGTGAATCTCGACCGAGACCGAGGTCCAAGGCGCAAAAGGCGGCAATGGCGGAGGAGATTGATAGGCAAATGGCCATGCGTCTTCAACAAGAAGAGGATTCGAAATTTGAAGCTATGGTTCATGAAATGGAGGAGCACAATTACGAATACCAAGGCTCCACCAACGACGTCGATGATGATGAAGGCAACGACGAGGGCAACGACGAGGGCGACGACGAAGGTGACGACGAAGACATGCCTCCTCCGCCTCCAAAGACTAAGAAGATGCCCTCGTCCCACATCTTCCTCAAACACTTTAAAAAAGTGGAGGTCGTTATTTCCTAAGGTCTTCCTCCCCATCCCGATCCGCGAAAGAGATACGTGACGTATTGCAACTATTGCTCATCTTCCTTCAAATGGATCGAAGGGGGAGGCTATGGCACGTTGTCAAGGCACATGGAAAGAGTTCATCCTTTCGAGGCCGGAATATCAACCTCTCAAACTCAAATCCGAGGTACCGCCTCTTCGACTACGGATTACCCGGGTACGTCTCCTTTATTTAAATTTGACAAAAATCGATATGAAGATAGTGTTGCTAGATTTGTTGCTATGGATAAACAACCTTTTAATTTTGCGGATAGGATAGCGTATGAAGATAATTTTAAAGAGAGATTAAGTCCCAATGCTAATAAAGTCACTAGGTCAAATGTTCTTAAAAGGATTAGGAGACAATACATGGAAAAAAAGGTTGATTTGATGCTTTATTTGAATCGCTTGGGGCATAAAGTTTCTATTTGTGCCGATGTTTGGACCAATAGTTATAATAAGAGTAGTTTTATGGGAATTACGTGTCATTTGATTGATGCAAAATGGAAGGTTCAAAAACGTTTGATTGCATTTAGGGAGTTCGAGGAGCCTCATTCGGCACAAAATATTGCTCTACTTATTATTACCGTTTTAAATGAGTATCGTTTGGTTAACAAAGTATTTTCGGTTGGTTTTGATAATGCATCGTCAAACACGGCTAGTATTCCTCAACTCATTGATGCATGTTCACCTTCTTTTCAAGGAAAATATTTTCATTCTAGATGCATTTGTCATATTTTAAATTTATGTGTTCAAGATGCGCTTAGTATTCTAGATGAAACCGTTTGTCCTATTCGGAATGCCATTAAAATATTGCATTAAAAAAAAGTCGTGGGAAAGAAATGGCAAAAGTATTGTCGTCAAAAGAATTTTTTGTATACGTGTTTTAGACTTGACGTCTCACATCGTTGAAATTCTACGTATGAAATGCTTAATGGTACTATGGAGTATAAGGGGCATTTATGTGATTTTTTTAAAAAGGAATTTAGAGACGTTCAATTAGTTCTTACCGAGTCTCATTGGGATGCTTGCATGGAGGTTTTTGGATTGTTTAAAGTTTTTTATTATGCTCCTAAACAATTATCGGGTGTTTACTATCCTACTTCGGTTGATGTTTTGGAACATTGCACGTATATTGCTTTGTCTTTTAAAAGTTGTTTTCAAAAGCCACACTTGACGGGTGTGATTTATTTTATGGTTCAAAAGTGGCTCAAGTATTTTAGGGAGATCCCGGAAGTGTTCTTGCTTGCTAAGTGTTTAGATCCTAAATGGAGATATGATGGTGTTTGTCAAATGTTGACTCTTTATTATGATGCTTTTAAACAAATGGACATGAGTGGTGTTGTAATTGATGGTGAACAAATCTTATTTGATCTTTCGGATGTTGATTTAATCAAGCTTAGGCTAAATAGGAGTTTGAGAACTCTTTTTGATGAATATTATTCGTTGCATGGTAGTAGAGACGATTCTTCTAGCAACTCTAGTGCTTCTTCTAATTTTTCTATGACATCTTCTTCATTTGCTTTACCTCCTTTTATGGATCCAATGGATCCCTTAGTTCAACAAATGCAAGGTATGTACAATACTAGAACCTATGAAAATCCAATGACCCAAGGTAATGGTGAATTGGATATATTTTTACAATCTCGTTTTATTTATGGTGTTGAAGATAGTGCCCCATCGATCGATGTGTTGCGATGGTGGTCGAAGAGAACGGAGTTCCCCATACTCTCTATCATGGCGAAGGAGTTATTCGTCGCCCCGGCATCTACCGTGTCCGTTGAACAAGCCTTTAGCACGGGAGGACTCATGCTAGATCAAAGAAGATCAACCATGAAGCCGAAAAACATTGAAGCTACAATGTTGCTTGATGATTGGTGTAGTGCCGACACTAGAACTCAAGAACCGGAGTGGGATGATCTAAATGAGAGCGACACAGAAGCCTTCACGGAATCGGATCGTGGTAGATCCGGATTCGGTAGAGAGTAGAAATCATTCCAATGTAATCGAACTACGTGGACTTTGATTCCTCTTAGAGGATACGTAGGCAACTCAATTTTTTAAATAAATTGAGCTCAAGTCCCTTAATAAAATTTATTTTTCATTTCAATGTCAACAACTCAACATCCTATTACTTATTGTAGTGTCAAATTTCGTAAATTGAAGTTAAGTTATTTGTTCTAAATTATCAATGAAAAGTTCTAAGTGAAGTTAGTGAATTACTCAAAATTTTACAACAATCCAATAAGTTCTTTTAACTTTAAACATTTTACTACATTGAAATGAGTTCATCTCAATGTCAACAACTCAACATCTTATTACTTATTGTAGTGTCAAATTTCTTAAATTAAAGTTAAGTTATTTGTTCTAAATTATCAATGAAAAATTCTAAGTGAACTTAGTGAAATACTCAATATTTTACTACAATTCAATGTGTTCTTTTAACTTTTAAAAAAATAAAAAAACTCAAAATTAAAATATAAAAGTTAACATTTTCTATTTATAAGATTATTAGAATAATAATTATTACATTTATAAAAGTTTAGAAACAATACAAAATAAAATAAAATAAAAAAAATAAAAAAAAAATGGCAAAAGCCGTAGCCTTCTCCCAAAACAGGGGAGGCTCCCCTGTTTTTCCCCTGCTCTGCTGCCAACCAAACTGCCCCCATGCATGCATTCTTCAGCCGGGCCTCGGGCCGGCCCGCGTGGCTCGTCGGTTCTGAACCGGCCCGGGACCGCCGGCCCAGGACCGCCCTCCTCATCTACCGGTCCGGGCCCGGTCCTCCGATTTTAGGACCGCAGCCCGGCGGGCCTGGCCCGAAACCGGCGGGCCCAGGCCCGAATACACGTCTACTAGCAGGCACATGGAATACTAATTATATTTTACTCTAGAATACGACGGGTCACTCATGCGTCGAATGTAGTAGTAGCTAGCCTTCTAGTTGGCCTCTAGCCCCACCTAAGCTGTTCTTAGCCTCAATCCAAAGCACCTCACATCGGAGCCCAACATCTCTTCACAACAGTCACTGATCTATGAAAATCTTTACATATAAGTGGTCATATATACTAATTTCATCATCACTAGATATCCCTCTCTTGTAGTGTTCAACTGCAATAAGAGAGGCCGATTTCATCGTGAGGACGTAGGGATCCATTCATTTCCCTGGATGAAGTTCCCGACCGAGAACGAGTATGCATGCTCGGCCGGAATCTGGCTACTCCAGCCCACTCGCTTGGACGTATCTGATCCGGGTCCTGTATTTTTGAATTCACCGTAATACAAGGTCTTGAGCGCGAAGTCGCCACTCCAAGGCATCCAGCCATCTGGTGTGACAAGGGCCTCGAGGGTACATTGTATGAAGACAGTCCTCGAATACTCTTTCCATGGCCTACCAAGGAAATTCTTGTGTACCCGGGGCTTGCTATAATACAGAGCCATGTAAGCATCGGTGCCGTTAATCACACAATTTTGGAAGACAAAACCTGTTGATTGAGCAGGATCAATTCTCCCATGGGCCGTCACCGCATTGTTTTCGCCCTTCTCTGGTTTCAGTTGGCGAGGGGCAATGAGGATGGTGCAGTCTTGGTCCTTGGAAGAAGGAAGCAGAGTTTCCAAATATGAAATCAACATTGCCTTGGATGCGGCAGGATTTGTAGTACTGGCGAAGGCTGTGTGCATACAAAGTATCTTGATTCCCGAGGAATTCACAATTTTCTACAATGGAAAGATCGCTATCTGATCTGAAAGCTACTGCTTGGTGAGCATCGGGGCCTGCTGTGTTTTGGATGGTCAGACCAGTGGCCATAAATCCATCACCAGCAACAGCTGTAGCAAGTGAATGTGTTAGATATAAACTTCGAGCTTTTAGATAAGCCGGAATATTAAAAAGCAAAACTAACAGAAAACTCACCGACTGTGGCGGAGTTGTAGGTGGACACCCCTTGCTGGCCCACGTTCATGGACCCTGTAATGACCGTTTTGCCCATGCCGTCTCCCAAGAAAACCACATTCTTCTTCTCCAACGGCACCCGAACCGTCTCCTCATAAACTCCGATCTTGATCCATATTACAAACTGCGGCATTACCAGGGGCAGCATCCACCGCCTTCTGAATGGACTCGTAGTCACAGGCGCCGCCGCGCTTGCAGACCGTGGCGACTGCCTTCAGCCCCGTCGGCACGCCTCCGGTCGAACCGGGGGCGAGGCCGATCCGGGTTCCCAGAACCCGTCCCGCTCTGTCTTGGGCGGGCCCCAAGAACCGGTTTTGTCCCCAAAGACGTCGAAATTCACCATCATCCCCAGAGCGTCACTGCTGGAGCCGATTACCGACGACTGAAAAAATGCCATCGTTTTATCCACGAGGGAGGTGTCGTTCACGTACTTGAGCGCCGACTAGCAGTCGTACTGGTAGACGAGCGCGGCGCTCATCCAGGCACGCGCGTCCTTGGTTCTGCCACGCGGCAGCGCGACGGCCGCCACCAGATTCATCCGGTACTCCGCATAATGCAGGAATTCGAGGCAGTTCCTGGCGGCGGCGGAGCGGTTGGGATTGGCGGCGGACGCACCCAGGATCTACTGGACGATTGGCAGTTGGGAGGATCGCGCGAGGCCTTGCAGAGCTCCTGAACAATGTCGGTGCCGGAAGTGTGGGGATGGCGGGCGGCGGAGGAGACAGTGAAGAAGAGGAGGAAAGAGAGAAGGGCGAATGTGAGGAGAGCGGCCATGGAAATGAGGATGTCTGTGGGGGAAGGTAATGGGGGTTTTATAGTGCGTCTGAGCTGCATAATTCTTCTGATGAGATTATGCAGAGATGAGAGAGAGAGAGAGAGAGAGAGAGACTCTGTGTGTGTGTGTGTGTTTAGCACTTTAGCTGGGACCAAGAGGGCAAGAGGGGGAGGTGATGTTTTAGGCATCAAAAGGGGGTTTTCTTCGATTTTTCATTTTTATTTTTTGAGTAAATAAAATTATGAATGGAGCGGATACGAGATGTGAAAGTGCTAGTTTGTGCAAAAACTAAAAACGATCTTAATTATGTTCTTAGATGCAGTAACAGAAAAGCAGTAAAGAACACATAACTTTGGTAACCCAGTTCGGTGATAACGCACCTACGTCTGGGGGACAATATCCGAGATATTCAATCCACTATAAGTAGTAGAGAGACTTACAGGACTTTACACCAAGGACTCCACCTTATGTCACCTATTCGTCTCGATTACAACTCCCTTACAATGAGATCGAATACAACCACGAGATAAAATCGTAAAGTGATAAAACACTAATATGGTTCTAAGCAACACGCCTAGATAAAACTGAACAAAGCCAGGGAAGCTTGTTCAGAAACACACGCTCGCTCAAAAACAAAACTTGCAAAACACACGTTGCAAGAACACCAAAACTCACACACAATAATCTTCAAAAGCGGCAGAGCGTGTCTAGGGTTTTCCTTAATATTTATACTCAGCACAGGAAACCTTAGAAGATCTTCAAGCTGATCTTCTGTGCATGGAAATTTTCCATGCAGAAAATATATTCCTTCTTCGAATAATAATAATATATATATATATATATATATATATATATATATATATATATATATAGATATATATATATATATATTCATATGATCTTCGATTCATGCACATATCTAGTCAGTAACGCAGCAGAAGACTCAAAGGAAACATGCCAACACGAATCAGAGAAGCATGCAACGCATGCACTAACAATCTCCCCCTTTGGCATTTTCAAACACCGCATGAATTGCATGAATCATCTTATAGCAGAAGATCAGCAAACAGGAGCAGATAGAAGTACTCACACAACAACTCAGTACTTCATAAAGCATCAGACCAGAAAACATGCTCCCCCTCAAACCAAAATACATATCTTGAAAAGAACAGTGGCAAGGAGCTCACCCACACTACCAAACTGTTCACAAGATACACACACAGATTTGAAACATGGTGGCAAGGAGCTCACCCACACTACCAAACCATATTCAAAATCACACAATCCTCTGCCAGCAACACAGAACAACACAGAAGCAAGAGACAAATAACTCTGTTATCAGATCAGATCATAAAACAGAGAAAGCCAACACATGACTGAAACAACCAGCAGAAATCATGCCTACCATTACAATTACAGGCCATGATCAAAGGATCAGAATTCCAAAAACACCAACCAAGAAAACATGAATTCCAGAAGACCACCTACTTACTATTACAGGCCAGCAGAGAATATCCATATCCACAAAAACAAACAGAGAGAGAGAAGAAGAATTAACAAACATCTTCTACATTCTACTCCCCCTCAATTCATGCCATCTGCCAAAGGACTTACAGAGTAGGCTTGCTGGTGACATCTCCACCAACATCAGCAGCCTCCACTTCCACGGTGCGCTCCAACTCCACAGTGCGCTCAACCTCCTCATTAGCAGACAGGAATTCAGAGTCTTCATGAACAGACTCAGCAGCAACAACTTTGTCTGCAGCAGGCTCCACTTCACCACCAGTCTGCACAGCTGGTTCCTCATCATCAATATGGATGGACTCATCCATTTCCTCACTCACATCCTCAACAATAGGAGGAGGAGCATCAGCGGCCTTTTCTGCAGGAGTCAGACCAGAGGGACCTGCAACATCAACAGCAGCAACAGGAGTGAGGAGAGTATCTTCTTCAACCTCTGGCAATGCATCAAGCATTGACTGCACAAGCTGCCTTTGGAGGCTGATGTGTTTCATCATTTTGTGAAGGGACACCAATTGAGCTTTCAGTCCCTCTCTCTGCTTTTTAACAGTAGCAGCATCAAACACAGCAGCAGGCTTCTTGGATGATTTTGCAGGGCCTTTCTTATAAGGTTTAGTTGTACTCTTCTTGGTGGATTTAGAGGCAGCTTTCTTAGAAGACTTCCTAGAGTACTTCTTCGAGAACTGAGCTGCAGGCCTGCCTTCATCACAAAACAGATCCTCATCACAGCAGAAAGATAAACATTTGCAGATGACACTTCAGCATCACTCTCATCTGCCATATCCTCATCCAGGTTCACTCCATGAACAGGCTTGAGGAGCTTAGAGCTGAATCTCATAGCCTTGAGCTTCACAGGTTTAGAGTTTGTCCTCCTAGAAGGCACTCCCTGTGACTTCAGGATCCTACCAATTAGCCCAGGAAAATAAATCCTCTTCATCTGGCCAATATATTTGATGAAAGAGCAAATTTTCTCAAAAATCAGCTGCCCCATATCAATATCCATGCCCTGGCCGATGGCATACAGAAGAGTCCCCTCTCTTCTACTGACCGAGTCCCTATGGCAGGTGGGAGTCCAGTTCCTCACCGATATGCTATGAAGATTAGCATACTTGGACCCCAACAAGATAGCATGGTTCAAATGCTGATCATTAGGCCACTTCTTAATCTGGCCTTGAGTCAGTTCAGCAGCAACTTCATCAATGTCCAAGTCCCACAAAGCATCTTCAATGACAGGCTCTCTCCCTAGAGCCCTTTCAATCACATCAGGACTGAAATCAACCATTCTCCCCCTCACAAAGACTTTGTGAAAATTAGGAGATCTCTCATCAGTCAACCCTTCACTCAGGTTGGCATAAAATTCTCTAACTTGCTCAGGAATGTAGGTGTGACCCCTTAACACAGCATCAAGCAAATTTGCTTGCTCCAACCATTCATAAATTTCTCCTCTGTGGAGATAGTGTTCTGTGACAAATCTGTCATCTAAGAAACCTCTATTCTGGAAGTACTCCCATCTCATATACTCATAGATGGTCCTATGAGTGTTTGGATCAAACTTTCCAACCAGATCTGCTTGAAAAGGCTCAAAGGAATCAGAGGGGGTAGGAATATCATACCCATCTGCACAATAATTGAGCAGGGCTTCCTTTTGAGCAGCAGTGAGTCTTGTGCGAGCAGCAGGGGCCTTCATTCTTCCTTTGCCCTTTGAAGCTTTGGCAGTAGCTCCTTTCCCAGCAGCAGGAGGAGCCCTAGCCACCTTAATGGCATTGTCCAGCACTTTCTAAACAGCCGCACGAGTGCGCGCACGAGCAGGGACACCAGCCACCTTCCCTTTTCCTTTCGCGGCTCTCTTAGCCATCCGCTCCTCATCTTCCTCAAGATCCACAATGGGCTCTTCAGGCTGAGCCCCACGATTTTCACCACCTTTCTTCTTATTGTCCTTCACAGCAGCTTTCTTCTTCCTCTCAGCACTTTTCACTGAGGAAGCTTTCTTAGGGTTCCCAGATTTAGACACAACCGCAATGAGGACACGCTTGCTACGAACGCGACGACCTCCTCTGTTTCCACTATCTCCATCATCAGAGAACTCACCTAGTTCGGGGTCCATCTCCCGAATCTTATCTTCAGTTGTGGTAGCGCCACGCTTTCTCTTTGAAGAACCAACCACCTTCCTTTTACTAGAAACAAACAATGGGCAGTGCTCCTCGCCAGAGGGTTCATGGAAGACTCACTAGAGGAGTTGTTGAGAGACATTTTTGCAGTAGCACAAAGATTGAAAGCACGCAGAGAAACAGAGAGCACGCTAGGGCTACAAAGACGAAGAGGAATGAGAGAAATAAACTCCCTCCTCACAATATTTGAATAAATACCTGTCAGATTCCACTTATTTTCTGACAGTTGTAACTGTTCAATACGCCATGCTTCAGTAGCCCATTCAAGATCCAAAAACAAGAGCAGATGCTCTTTGTGCACTAGAACACCACAAATAACCAAAAAACAATACTGCCAATTGTAGTATAACCAGAATACTAAGATGAAAATATCACCATCCACAATCTCCCAGATAAGCATCCAATCATCATCCTTTATAAGCAGACAAGAAATCCAAGAAAATCGGAAAATAAAAATAAGGTACATATATACACTAACCTTCCATGGCTCAAGAACGGTTAGTCATAAGATGCAGAGCCCAAGAGAGGCTCTCAAAAGCTCGAATCTAGCAGTATCAAGAGCTTTAGGCCTTGTTTGGTAGCCTACATGAGATAAAGCATGTTAAGATAAAAATTATCTTTAGTTGTGAGATAAAGTAAAAATAGCTAGGATAAGGGTTTTGAGTGCATGTGTTTGGTATCTAAGATTATGTATATGATAAAATAGCTAAATTACATAATTACCCTTAAATTAAAAATAAAAAAGAATCGATGAAAACTCTTTTTTTTACCCCTCATCTCTTTCTCTTCAATGGCCGCCGCTAAACCTCTCCTCTCTTCTCTTCAATGGCCGCCGCCGAGAATTGCTCCAATTGAGATTTATATCTTTTATCTTCTCAATTTCTACCCACCTCATAGATAACAATAAAAAGCAAAAACAGATACATCCACTGAATCTCTCCAATTAGCAAGCCATTCTAACCATTTCGATAAGCTGAAGACCAGGTTGCAACGGCTGATGTAGAGCCCTTCCAACCGTGGCGGTGCCGGCAGATAACTGGGAGAAGAAGAAACGGCGGCGTCGACATGATTGAGGGAGAAATGTCGCACGGTTAGCGTCTCCAATGTTCCGATTTCTCCGGCTACTGCTGCCCGTTCTCGGGCCATCTTCCAAGCAAAATATAATTGAGGGTAAATAAGGAATTGGTGCCTTAGATGGGCTACTGTTCAAAGGGGATAAATATAATTGGAGGGGGAAGGTGTGATACATAAACATGAGATAACAGTGTATAGTACCGGGCCTTTGCTTTAATACCGGGCCCCCGAGTAAATGTATATTGTCTACCAAACAAGGGATAAGGTCATAATATATACCTTATCTTACCTAATATGCTCTACCAAACACAGCCTTAGTGAAGATATCAGCCAGCTGATGTTCAGTGTGAACATGCTCAATCTTCAAAGTACCTTCCTCCACCAATTCTCTCAAGTAATGGTATCTTACATCAATACGCTTAGTCTTAGAAAGCTGAACTGGATTCTTAGCTATATTGATAGCACTCTCATTGTCACATAGAATATGAATGATATCTTGCTTGTAGCCATAGTCTGCCAGCATCTTCTTCATCCACACAAGCTGAGTGCAGCAACTGCTGGCTGCAATATATTCTGCCTCTGCAGTAGACAATGAAACCCCAACTTGTTTCTTGCTGTACCAAGAAATGAGATTGCTTCCAAGATAGAAGCATCCACCAGAGGTGCTTTTCCTATCCACCAAAGAACCAGCATAATCTGCATCACAATAACCATGCAGCTGAATAGATGTATTGATAGAGAACCAAAGACCAATATCAGTTGTCTCTTTGATGTATTTGATAATATTCTTGACAGCATTCAAGTGACTCTCCTTTGGATCAGCCTGAAACCTAGCACAAACACCAACACTGTAACAGATATCAGGTCTGCTGGAGGTGAGGTACAGCAGACTCCCTATCATACTCCTATAGAGAGTATGATCAACAGAAGCACCTTCTGGGTCCTTGTGCAGTTTCACTGTAGTACTCATTGGAGTTCTTTTGGGCTTAGCATTCTCCAGCCCAAACCTCTTAACCAGATTTCTGGCATAGGTACTTTGAGTAACAAAGAACCCTTCCTTTGATTGCTTAACCTGAAGCCCAAGGAACAGATTCACATCACCAAACATACTCATGTCGAACTCTTCCTTCATTAGCTTCACAAATTCATTCACCAGCTTCTCTGATTTAGACCCAAATAGAAGATCAACAACATAGATCTGCACTAGGAGCACATCAGAATTCTCCTTCTTCACAAATAGAGTTCCATCTGCACTGCCTCTCTTGTAGCCTTTCAGTAGCAGATATTCAGACAACCTATCATACCAAGCACGGGGTGCTTGCTTCAGACCATACAGAGCCCTTTGCAGTCTGTACACATGGTTTGGAAATTCAGGATTTTCAAATCCTTTTGGCTGCCTGACATACACCTCCTCCTTGAGAATGCCATTCAAGAAGGCACTCTTAACATCCATCTGGTACAGCTTGAAGTTCAGATGGCAAGCAATTCCAAGCAACAGTCTAACAGACTCCATCCTTGCCACAGGGGCAAAAGTCTCATCAAAGTCCACTCCTTCAACTTGTGTATATCCCTGAGCTACCAGCCTTGCCTTGTTTCTGACAATGTTGCCATTCTCATCAGTCTTGCTGCGGTACACCCATTTAGTACCAATAATATTGGCATTGGCTGGTTCTGGACACAAGTACCATACTTTGCATCTATCAAACTGCATGAGTTCCTCCTGCACGGCAGCAATCCAATTCTCATCGGTAAGAGCCTGTTTGATGTTCTTTGGCTCTATCTTGGAGGTAAAACAAACATGAGCCACATTTGACAGCATTTTGGCATAATCCTGTTTCTTCCCTCTTGTTTTCATACCATCATTCAGATTTCCAATAACATCATCTACTGAATGATTCTTGTGGACTTGAGTCACATTCACTTTTCCAGGCTCATTCACAACAGCCTCTTCTTCACTGTCTTGTTCCTCTGCAAATTCTGGCACACCTTCAGAGTCAGATCTGGAAACACTCTCAGAAAGACCAGCTGCAACATTTTCAGTATCACCAACCATGGATATATCAAATCCTATCTCATCATCAAATCTAACATTCACAGATTCAATGACTGTTTCAGTTTTGCTACTGAATACTCTGAAGGCTCTACTGTTCACAGAGTATCCAGAAAGATTCCTTTAACACCACGATCATCCAGCTTTTTACTTTGATCTCTATCATTCAGCACATAACATGTACTCCCAAAGATGTGAAAGTGCTTCACATTTGGCTTCCTTCCTCTCCAAATTTCATATGGAGTGACAGTCATCTTTGGTCTGACATAGATCCTATTTGAGATATAGCATGCTGTACTCATTGCCTCAGCCCAGAATTTTGCTGGAACCTTCTTAGCCTTCATCATGGTCCTCACCATACCTTGGAGAACTCTGTTTTTCCTCTCCACAACGCCATTCTGCTCAGGAGTGATGGGGGCAGAAAACTGATGATTAATGCCTTCTAGAGCACAGAATCCTTCAAACAAGACATTATCAAATTCTCTTCCATGATCACTTCTAATGCTCTTGACATGCTTATCCTTCTCTCTAGTAACTCTTTTATGCAGCCTTTTGAAAGCTTCAAAGGCTTCTGACTTATCTCTCAAGAAGTCCACCCAAGCATACCTGGAAAAATCATCCACAACAACCAAGATATATTTTTTCCTTCCAAGACTCTCAATCTGTATAGGCCCCATCAGGTCCATATGGAGAAGATCAAGAATGCTGCTTGTAGTTACAATAGATACCGCCTTGTGAGTGGCATGAACTTGCTTCCCACTCATGCATGGACCACACTGGCCCTCATGATCCAAGCTCAGCTTTGGAAGACCAACAATGACATCATTGTTCATCAAAGTCTTCATATGCCTGAAACTAGGGTGGCCTAGTCTTTGATGCCATATCTGAAATTCACTCATTTTGGCACTGAAATTCTTGAGATTGCACTCAACCTGATAGCAACTGTCAGTAGATCTCTTGCCAATCAAGTACACCTTCTGGTTCTCATACACAGTACATGTACCTCTATCAAATCTGACATCCATCCCTTGATGGCATAGCTGACTTATGCTCACCAGATTTGCCTTGAGTTGATCCACTAGAAACACATTCTTAAGCTTGGGCATCCCAGGAACAGCCAAATCTCCAACTCCAAGCACTGGAACTTTAACACCATCAGCGAAGGTAACTGTTTGACCATTAACAGGCTTGATGTTTGTCAAACTACCTCTCTTTCCAGTCATATGTCTGGAGCAGCCACTGTCAAAATACCATGTGTCTTCAGTCTCAGCTAGAAGAGCAGTATGAGTTGCATATCCTCTATAAGGACCTCTGTAAGGGCCTCTACCTCCATAGACTCCAGGAGCATTTCCATAAATTCCTGGCACTCTGTGATATGAGTTGTATCCAGGATGATTAGGAAAAGGTCTTCTAGCCATATTGAACTCGTCTGCTTGCAGCTTCTTGCAGTGGGGCTTGATATGCCCAGGAATCCAGCAATAATGACATATTTGAGAGCTGACTTGCTGAGAAGATCTTGTATCTGCTCCCCAATTTCCATGCTGATATCCTTGAGGAACAGAAGGATAGGCTTTAGCTCGAGTTCGAGGCTGCTTCTGTTTACCTTTGCTTCCATCAAAACCAAGACCAGACTTATCCTTGCTGGATTTTCCACCAATTTTGAGAATCTCATCGAGCTTGGCAGATCCAGCAGTCATCATTTTCATCAACTTAGCCAAATGATCCATGTCACTTGGTTGTTCAGTTTCTTCCACTTGAGTTGAAACTGCTTGCTTCTCTAGCTGTTCAAGCCTCAAGACCAGTTTATCTCTTTCTTCCTTAACTTGTATTAGCTCATCACTGAGGGATTGATTCATCTCAGCAACTAGAAGGCACTTGTCATACATTTCCTTGTATGCTTCCTCAATCTGAACTTCAGCATTACCCTCTGTGCCTTCTTCTTCATATCCACCAAACAGATTATCAACATTTTCATCAGATTGATTGATTACCATCAACTTTGGCAACATAGGCTTTGCTGGGACCCTCAGGAAACACATTGTCTTCAACTCCCGAGTCATCACACTCTTCATTGTCACTATGTGTGGCAGCATAAGATTTCCCAGCTTTCTTCTTCAAATTTGCACATTCTGGCTTGATGTGCCCCTTTCCACCACACTCATGGCAGATAATAGGTGCCTTGTTTCCACTTCCAGCAGCACTGTTTCCACCTCCAGCAGTGCTCTCCCCTTGACTCTTTTTTCCTCTGAACCTTTTCATAGCTTTGTTAAACTTCCTTGTGAGAAGAGCATATGACTCCAGAAGTTCTGCCTCATCACTAACACCCTTCTGAGAACCTTGATCAGCAGCAGCAACAAAAGCTATCGCCTTCTTCTTAGGAGCATCTTCATCACGCATTCCCATTTCAAACGTTCGGAGAGAACCAATCAACTCATCAAGAGTCATAGAGGAAAGATCTCTGGCTTCCTCAATATCAGCAACTTTGAAATCAAACCTTCTTGGGAGAGATCTCAGAACCTTAGCACACAGCTTCTCCTGTGACATCTTCTCACCAAGCATAAAGCACTCATTTGAGATGTTCTTCAGTTTTGCATGAAACTCAGATATAGTCTCATCTTCTCCCATCCTCAACGCCTCAAACTTAGAGATCAGTTGCTGGAGTCTTTGAGCCTTCACTCTGCTGTTCCCTTTGTAAGCATTCTGCAGAGTATCCCAAGCTTTCTTAGCTGAAGTACATGTAGAAATCAAGTTGAAGTTTTCCATATCAACTGATGCCAGGATAGCATTTAGGGCCTTCTGATTCAATCCAGGCAAAAGGACATCACTTTCATCCCACTTCTCTCTGTGCTTCTTGCCACCTTCATCATTCACAGGTTCAGTCCAGCCACATAGCACAGTACCCCACGCCTTCTCATCAACAGATCGGATGTACGAGGTGACTCTGACTTTCCAGTAGCTGTAATTTTTGCCATCCAACACGGGGGGTCTGTTCACAGAGCCTCCATCCTTCAGAAGGTCCATCTTAGTTTGCACAGCTTTAGCACACGAATCCCAGGATCTCCACTAATCCAAAACCTGCTCTGGTGCCAATTGAAAGTGCTAGTTTCTGCAAAAACTAAAAACGATCTTAATTCTGTTCTTAGATGCAGTAACAGAAAAGCAGTAAAGAACACAGAACTTTGGTAACCCAGTTCGGTGATAACGCACCTACGTCTGGGGGACAATATCCGAGAGATTCAATCCACTATAAGTAGTAGAGAGACTTACAGGACTTTACACCAAGGACTCCACCTTATGTCACCTATTCGTCTCGATTACAACTCCCTTACAATGAGATCGAATACAACCACGAGATAAACTCATAAAGTGATAAAACACTAATATGGTTCTAAGCAACACGCCTAGACAAAACTGAACAAAGCCAGGGAAGCTTGTTCAGAAACACACGCTCGCTCAAAAACAAAACTTGCAAAACACACGTTGCAAGAACACCAAAACTCACACACAATAATCTTCAAAAGCGGCAGAGCGTGTCTAGGGTTTTCCTTAATATTTATACTCAGCACAGGAAACCCTAGAAGATCTTCAAGCTGATCTTCTGTGCATGGAAACTTTCCATGCAGAAAATATATTCCTTCTTCGAATAATAATAATATATATAATAATATATATATTCATATGATCTTCGATTCATGCACATATCTAGTCAGCAACGCAGCAGAAGACTCAAAGGAAACATGCCAACACGAATCAGAGAAGCATGCAACGCATGCACTAACAAGATGGATAAAAATTGGAGCAAATTGTTGGATATAAATGATATAATCTATACTATTATAAAAAAGTGTCTTGTTTACAAAATTCGATTTGCCTATTTTACCGTAATTATCATTAAAGTAAATCTTTAAAATATATATATTATCATTAGAATTAATTAAGTAGTAATTTATAATTTTACAATTTATACTGATTTTTTTATATTTATCTTCATGCATACAATTAATATTCATAATATTAATTAATTGCTTTAAAAATAAAACATTATATAAAACAGGATTATACGTGCATCGCACGTAATCTCCGCTAGTTTAATAAGTTTATGTTAAAATTCTTGGATTTCATATTTATAATTATAAATGCTATAAATATTATGGAATCTGAACACTTAATTATCATACTATGTAATCTTATCACGAATTCTCAAATTGAAAAATATAAACAATGTGTATTATGTATGTTCTTTTGTTGCTTTAATATTTAAATTTGTGACAGATAGAGCTAGTCGGCACCCCACTGCGCGACTAACGCCTAGCAACTTTTAAAATTATGAATATTTGGATTTCTTTTTGTTTGAAGAGTTAACAATATAAATTTAAAAATCGCGTCGCAAAGATTCAAATTCGGCACTTTTAACTCCGTAACTTAACCCTACCGCTAGTCTAACATACTGTATTGTTTATTTTGTGTGGACATGAATGAGTCTATGTCAATGCTTAGGTCAAACAAGACTATGTCCTTTTCCCTTTTCATTTTTTTCCAAAATGCAGGGTCCCACATGGAAATACTCGGCAGTGGACCCCACTGTAATAACTGAACTCTTTGCTCTTAAAAATGGACACGGAATGAAGTTAGTGCGAATTTCAGAGGCCCAAATAGGCCCATCATGCTTTGCTCAAACCCGAACCCAGATAGGCACATACACGCTCGATTTGTTCGTTTTTCTTTTAAATTAAAAAATAAATGATAAAATCAACGAATTATGATGTTTATAATTTTTGTGGATTTAAAGATTTCAATATTAATTTGTAAAGTATTAAAATATACTACGATTGAAAATATCAAAAAAAAAATAATGTCGAAAAAGAAAAATGACGAAAGTGCCCATGAAAATGACTAGCATAAGATACTAGCATATCAATGGTATAATCTTAGTTAAGTTCTAATATAAGGTACAATCAAGACTTGGTATTTGAACCGATGAATGTGAAAAATGAAATCAATTAGGGTTAAAGTACTGGTCGATTTGTCATAGAGCAATCGTTCCATTTCATTATTATAATAGAAACATGTGAATGAAATGTAAGACGATTGATTATGAACGGAGGGAGTAGTATATTAAACATCTTCTTTTCGAACTCAGGAGTTGATTTTCATGAACCATCATTTCAATGCTAATCATGAACGATATATGGTATTGTTATTCATATCAGAGCTTGATCTCTTTAATTGCAGGGCAATAGATTGATAATATAAATATTCATAATTCAAGTTATTGAAATTAATACTTCTATACTTTAATTATGTGTTTTTTTTTTTTGGAGTTTATTCATTAATCATTATCCGATGAATTCAGACAAAGTAATTCAATAATTGATTACGTGTTGAAATTTCCCCTTATTAATGTTTCATTTTTATAATAGTGGTAAATTGATTACAACGAGTCAACGACTTTGTCCCAATGGAATCAAGTCTTGCAAGGTCCATCAATAATTGAAGTGATCGACTTGCATTGACTTGCTATTTCATACTCCTTATTATTAATATACTCGTTTCATTTCAATTATCATGTTTCTTTTCGATACAAAATTTTAACACCATCTTCCAACATTTTTAACACTTTATTCATTGATGGACAATCATATGCAATCGTCTGCATGCACCATAATGCAACTATATATCGTCATTTTTCGATCAATTAAGTAGCGATATATATTGCAAATCAATAATATTATCATTAAATGTTATTAATTTTATTTCCATCTCAGCTCCCTTCATGTGTTACTTTTTGACTAGATAGTGGAGTGATAAGGTAATGGCAATATATATATAGTTTATTATCTACACTTGCATTAAGTAGCTTTGTTTAATAAAATATGTTTGACTAGATTACATTCAACGAAATTCAAATGTATAATACTACCTCCATCTCATATAAGTAGTCCCATTTGCCATTTTGGTCCGTCTCATCTATTAGTCCCATTTCCTAAAATGGTAAAGAATACTTGGCTAGAATTAACCCTCTCTCTTCAGAATCAATTACAGCCACACATTTACTCCTTTATTGGCTCCCGTGCCCATTCCAAATGGGACTACTTATATGAGATGGAGGAAGTAGCATGCATGAATAGCATGCATGCATCTTCTATATACACGACTGCTTTTGCACACTTAATCACTCTCTCACAGTAATCTCAACACTGGATGAATCACTCCAACTTGTAACTCCAATTCGATCCGCACTCACACTCTGACCGGACTGAGATGGATACTCCGGGATCTGTAAATGTTCGACATTACCTTCCAACATTTCCAACATTTTACTCATCGATGGACGAGCGTCAGGGCTCATCTGTATGCACCACAATGCAACTAATGCCAATTTCCTTACAAGTTCCGCCGTGCCATCATTTTCGCCGTGTTCACCGCCTCTTCCGATATCAATATCTATGCCCTGCTCAAAGCAGTCATATATCCAATATGGGAAATACTGGCTCGAGCCACCATTATTTCCGATCAAATCTCTCTTTAAGCCCACCATCTCTATCAACAACATTCCGAAACTGTAAACATCGGCCTTATAAGAGACCGCACCGATACTTATGCAGATCAATTCAGGAGCCACGTAGCCTATGGTTCCTCTTGCAGTGGTAAGTGTCACTGCATTCTTCTCTATTGAGCAAGATTTCGCTAGGCCGAAATCGGATACTTTGGGGACGAAATTGTCATCAAGAAGAATATTATGAGGCTTGATGTCAAAATGCAGAATCTGAATGTCACACCCTCGATGCAAGTACTCAATTCCTCGAGCCACTCCAACTGCAATCTCAAACTTCGTGGCCCAATCCAACGAATCCGACTTCTCTCCGTTGAAGATATACTTTACAAGAGAGCCGTTAGGCATGAAATCGAATATAAGGGCGTGCTTGGAGCCTTCCGCGCAGTATCCAACCATCTTCACCACATTGACATGGTGGATCCTTCCAATAGTCCTGATTTCATTCATGAAGTCTTGTACATTCCCTCCGGATTTTCCGAGAAGTTTCACTGCAACATCACAGCCACTTCGGAGATTCCCTTTGTAAACAGAACCGTAGCCACCCTCGCCGATTTTGTCTTGAAAATTTAGCGTAATCTTTTTAATGTCCGAATACGAGTATCTGATCGGTGCGAGTTTGTTGTCACTTTGTAGGAAGCCTTCTATCGTGTTATAGATGGACAAAAGCCTTCTACGAAATTTGTAGATCAAAAACCATAACGCCAAAGGGAAGATGATGATCCTTGGTACCAAGATAATGAGACCTATGACATGATATTATGTTAAAATAGATGTACAAACACATGATAGAGAAATAACATTTTCTTGAAACCATAATAATTAAATGAATATATATTGAATGAATAGTAAATCAATAGCTCACCCATGACCGATTCAATGACCACGACCAGTTCAAACCATATAGGGTGCTCTACATGAATAATTAAGCAAAGAAGAACATTTCAGATTATTAGAGATTAATCTATACTATTATAAAAAGTGTCTTGTTTACAAAATATGATTTGCCTATTTTGCCCTTACAATTAAAATAAATCAATAGAACAATATTATCATTAAAATATTAATTCCGGAAATATTTCAATTTATATTCTAACTTATATGATTTTTTTTATTTATCTACAAGTGTATTAATATTTATAATATACTAATAACATAAAAAATAAATACTATATGTGTAACAAGATTATACGTGCATCGCACGTAATCTCCGATAGTTATTCTAAAAACTAATCATATTCTGAAAATTGAAAACTAATCATGCTTCTTTATGTGTAAATATTACTTTTTCCGCCGTCCCACATCACTGGTCATGTTTCTTAAAATAGAAATAATTAACATTGGTTTTTCAATGTAGACCTCTTACTTTTTCTCTTTTAACACCCGCGCATAAAATATGAATTTACAGATTTTTTTGTTATACGTGTGATTTGATGATTGTGAGCACTTGTAAAAAAACGGAAGAAGTATAAAGAATAGCAAAACTATAAAATAAAGGACGTGAGGATTCTCACCTTTTGTTATCATGATAAATAATAAAAGGAGGGCTCACCACTGCACACAGCAAACCTGCTGCATTACACATATATTGTTTCCCACAGTTTCAGATTTTCGTTGCACGAGTGAAACTGCAAAATTGATGAAAATGAAAAAAATAATAATAATAAAAAAAAAAAAAAATGACAAAAATGGGAGATATCTCGATGAACTCACATAGAATGGCGATATAAATCAGGATATAAAACCCTGCAGAAATACACAAGACGATAAGCAGATGCAACTTCCGGTCTTGAACATGTACCCGTTGAATATTATAATATACTCATTATCATGAGTACTGGTACAATGTTCTTACACCACGGGTTGAATATGAATTTCGGCCACAGCCTGCACCCAGGACACGAGATGAGTTCGAATCCATACAAGAGAGAATCATGTATCTCAGAAAGAGATACATTATTCAAATCCTTGAACTCCGGCCACGACGTCAACACTATCCTGTCTAACCTGCACATTCCTGTTAGCTCCGACACATTCATGTGGCCCACCTTGATGTAATCATATCTACCGTAAGATGAATTAGAGTAACATTCTACATTGATATACGTAAACTGATGGTAATTCTTGAGAGGATTGGGGCAGCTTATGAAATTAATAGGTGTGGGCATCTCGCTGTACGAATAGATAAGGTAAGGATAGCGGCGGTCGGCGGAGGAGCTTGTGAAGTTAGGTTGGTATAAAGAAGAGATGGGGAAAGAGCAGGTGTCGTTGGTTATGGAAGCATCAACCACTCGGATTAATATGCCGAAGTAGCCATTATTGTTGTTGGAGTAGTTGATTGCTTTGACGTAGTATTTCTGAGAGCCTAGGTAGAGGAAGGCGATGTCGTTTTCGCATGCTAGTTCGAATAGGCGATCGCCGCAGTTCTTGGGGTCATCGGTGAGGCGGAAAGGGTAGCTGATGTTGGGGATTAGGCCGCAGGAAGAAGGGGTGCAATTAGGGTTTTTAGCTAGAGAAGATAGAGGGAAATGGAGTAATAATACAGTCAAGAGAGAAACTGTGATTAGAGGTATATGATCCGTCGACTATCATCGACACTTTTCTCTTTTGAGAATAGAATAAGTTTTCACACATGTACATATAACATTTGGTAGGACTTCTTTCCCTCGTCTCATGGATAACCTCTTGTTTTTTCAATCGAACTGTTCCGTAAATAATGTTTTATTTTAAATTTTGAAGAAAAAGGAGATTGACTCTTCGAAAAGAGTGGACACGAGTACCTCTTTATATTTTACACAAGAAAATCGGTCAAAATTAAAGATTTTCTATTAATCGTTTTGGAAATACATATATTTTAACACAATGACGAATATATGTGTCGGTGTAATATGAGATGTTATGATAATATAAGGGAGATATTATATAGTTTTAAAATGAATAAATAACTAATTAATTCGATCAAGGTAATTGCTTTCACCTTTTAGTAGTGGTCCATACAAATATATCTATCAGAATTTATTATTCCGTGTTGAAATTTCTGTTGAATTGAAATTTTTGTGTTGGCTTGTTTTGTTCAAAGTCCAGGTCAACTGCTATCAATCACTGCACTCCAATAATTCATTACTTTGAACAATTGTGTTTGAGCGGATGAGATCCCCGTCCCCGAATATGTATTTTTCAATTGTGTACCAACGTCAAAATTACGTAATTTTAATAGTTTAATAAATTCTTGAATTTGAAGCAATTAAAGATATCATAACAAAACTACGTAGTTTTGACTTTGGTACACAATTGGAATACAAATTTGGGGACAGATGATCCCATCCGGTGTTTGAGAGACCAAGGGCCATAATATTTTACGAGTTGAGAGTAGTGTTGTTGTTTGATCGTGTAATATTTCAATAATCGAAATTTTATGTATTGTCGATCAATGACAAAAAGGCCTCCTATAGGGAATTATAATATAAATTAATAGATTCAACATTTCTCTGCAAGTTCGAGCTTTTAGATGAGTTGGAATTCGATCATCTCCGAAGAATTTTTGAGATATGTGAAGTTACGGATTTTTAGATCATCATATAAACTTCAAGATGTGACATGTATAGAGTTATGGTCTAGTTAATAGTATACCTTAAAGAACCTATTCCTGACCGGGCCAATTATATAAGCCCATTCAAGAAATAAAAATGTCCACACATAATTAGTATGGATGTTGAAGTTTTATAAGTAGGGGTGGGTCGGGATGTCGTTACGCCGAAATGCCGAACATACCGCGTCGAAAAAAAATCGAAAATACCGAAAGAGACGGTATACCGATTTTTTGGTACGGTATCATACCGTACCGATAAGTTTCGGTACGGCAACGGTATCCAAAATTGTGATACTGCGGTATACAACAAAATACCGTACCGCGGTATATACCGAACATTCGGCACATACCGAATGCTCGGTATATGCCGAATAAACGGTATGCACGGAATATGCTGAAGATACCGAATGTTCGGCACATATGAATTTAAGGTATACATCGTATTTTATGGTATATACCGAATATATACCGAAATTTGCTATACAATTAAAGAGTTTTATATAACAATATTCTTTATATTTTATACCTATAAAATTATATGCACACTAATTTATATATACAATATAAAGTCTCGACTCTTGGATGTATTACTACTACAAGTTTACAATATAGAAGATAAAACATACTACTAGCTTATAATCATAGTTAATAACTACGATTTATAACGATTAATGAATACACTAACATATATAATATGTTAATCTTTACGTATTAAACTTTAATAGTATGATTCTATGAAAGTGTATGAACATGATCGTATGAAGATTGAATTACACTTTAACCACGTAGCAAATTTAATCAACACTTGCATTATTAGTTTATAGATTTTTAATTATTCATTGACTTTATTGTATGAAAAAAAAAATTAAATAGAAACATTTGAAATAACATAATGTTTGATAATAGTATGATTTTTGATATACCGTACCATACCGAAGTACGGTACGGTATACCGAAAATATGGTATGATAACGGTATGGATTTTTTCCATACCGAATTTCCGGTATACCGAACATTGGTATGCCGAAACGTACGGTACGACAACGGTATGAAAAATCTCATACCGCAACTATCGGTACGGTAAACGGTATGGCAAAAAAATTACGGTATACCGTACCGAACCACCCCTAGTTATAAGCCCCATGACTTTTGTTGCACACTTTGCCACCCTTAAGAAGTAATCTCCAAAGAGGAGGAAACACCACCATGATAGAGCATGGGCAAGGAATTAGTGGAGCACCATGCAGTCTCATTCTCATCCACATTTACAACGGTGTGGGACGACGGAGACGGATAATCGGGGACCTGTAGATGTTCAGCGTCGCCTTCCAACATTTCTAACACTTTATTCATTGATGGACGATCATCAGGGTACATCTGTATGCACCACAACGTGACTATTGTCATCTTCCGACCAACTTTCCTCATATCGTCGATTTCACCATCATCAGTGTTCTCGAGAGCTTTCCCCATATCAATATCCCTGCCTTGGTTAATGTGGTCGTAGATCCAACATGGAAAGTACCGGCTCGAATCACCATTGTTTCCGATCAAGTCTCTCTTCAAGCTCACCATCTCCATCAGCAACATTCCAAAACTATAAATATCAGCCTTGTACGACACTGCGCCAATACTTTTGCTGATCAATTCAGGAGCCACATAGCCGATGGTTCCTCTAGTAGCGGTCATGGTCACTGTATTCTTATCCGTGGAGCAAAACTTTGCTAGCCCGAAATCAGATATTTTTGGGATGAAATTCTCATCAAGAAGTATGTTGTGAGGCTTGATGTCGAAATGCAGAATCTGAACGTCACAACCCCGGTGCAAGTACTCGATTCCACGAGCAACTCCAACTGCAATCTCAAACTTCGTATACAAGCTCAAGGGGTACGAAGTTTCTCGATTGTATAGATACTTTTCAAGTGAACTGTTGGGCATGAAATCATAAACAAGTGCACGTTTGGAGCCGTGTGCACAATATCCAACTAGTTTCACCACATTCACATGGTGAATCCTTCCAATGGTTGCAATTTCGTTCATGAAGTCTTGACCGTTCGCTCCCGATTTCCCCAGCAGCTTGACTGCTACGTCGTGCCCGCTCCAGAGCTTTCCTTTATAGAAAGAACCGTAGCCTCCTTCGCCTAGTTTATCTCGGAAATCTCTCGTTATCTTCTTTATGTCCGAATAGGAGTATCGAATCGGTACGAGCTTGTTGTCACCTTGCAGGAAGGATTCTATACCCTCGAACAAGGACACATGCCTAGTTCGGAATTTGTGAACCAAAAACCACACTATGAAGGGGCAAATGATGAACTTTGGTGCACAAATCACGACGAGACTGGGGATGATGGCTGGTATGAGATGGAAAATGAACAATGAGACAATTTCATCAAATAATTAATAATTTCATCAAAGACGAAACATGAGGAATTTTCATCTTCGTCGAGACGGAGGGAGTACTAGAGACGCACCATTGCCTAGGTCACGAACAGAACCGTGCCCTGCAAAACGCCTCGAAGATGCATGATAAGCAAAGCAGAATATGTGAGAAACAAGTGTAGTGAAACGACATATCTTTTGCAAGAAATTATTACAGTAACTGGATATGGCAATATGTAATGAGAGCCCTGACACAGCGGCGAATCCAATGACGGCAATTATAGGAGGAGCTATCACTGCACTTAAAAGAACTGTAATGTACTTCTTTACAAGATTAGAATTCTGTGTGTTCAATATAATGTGTTGATATTGAAATATTTAAGAAAATTGATGTGAAAATACATGAAGTATGTATGTGCTTACCTACAATTACCAGAAGAATCGTGACACGGCCTGTAGTAGAAACATGATAAGTAGTCAGTAGCAAGTAGTACTCGATCCCTCTGTTTTTTCAAGTTGAGTTAAAAAAATTTGACAACTCAGTCATTGTTTTTCACGCTTCTTGATGATGGATTTCAAAATGAATTTTGAAGAATATCTTCTTTTGACAATTCAATATACTTTTCCACGTTTTTGATGATGGTTTTTAAAATGAATTTTGAAGAATTTTTCTTTTTGTAGGATACTATGTTTAGGGTTTAGATATATGAGACAATACATTATATCGAGTAAGATCTAAACTTTATCTTATTATCTAGTTTTCGACACATTCAAATGCATACCAAGATATTTGAGAGTCCTTACTTGTTAGCCTTTCGACAAAGAAGTCTAGGAATTGAAGTTATCTGCATTTAGCAAAAAGTTACAAAAATATTATAAAAAAACATAGCATGAAGTTTACAAAATCTAATAATCATCATCAATTAGTTAAATCAAATTAGTTAAATCAGAAACGGAGCGATCCTATCGAAAATTATATTATAAAACAATAGATTTTACCTCTTTTTATAAGTTCGAGCTTTTAGATAAGACGAAATTCTATCACCATTGTTAGCCAGATCCTGAATGCAAAGAAAAATTCATGAAAAAAAAAAAACAAAAATAAAAAAACATCTCCTATTTTCCAAATAGTATCTTAAAAACTGAATCGGAATACCCGGTCAAACCAATTGAACTGGTCATTTTCCAAATTTACCGAATTGGGCTAAAACGACGAGGTATCCCAAACACTCTTTTTTGGTGATGTCTAGATCCAAAAAACAAGCAAGAGTAATTATCACACGGCACATTGATGAAGTCAGGTACAAGAAATACATTTAATAAACCTATAATATCTCAATTTACCTTCCAGGTGTATTTGGTGAGTGAACTGGAGTTTCTATTTCCACTTGGCCTAAACCTGAAATGCAGGAGCAGTCTTTCATTGTGAGTTGTATGCCAGTATGGCTTCAAGTAATATTTATAAAGGCTAATAAACTTTTAAAGAATACAAGAAACTAAGGTCCTAGCTTATGTACAAGTCCATGTAACACAGTTCAGAAAGGTTTTGCCACATTTTGTGTACTTTCTTCCCACCGAAAGAACAAACTAGAAGTCCCATTTTGTGTTCCCTCCTGGAAGAGGTGACACCAGCACTTGAAAATGGAACTCTTAATCTATTGTCTCCTTAAGTTAGAGCTAAAATAGAGTAAATTTAGGCATACTGAAAATTATACTAACTTCTTCAAGAGACTATTGGTGAAATTATAATCTCTCTCTCTCTCTCTCTCTACACACAGAAGATAGGCATACTAAAAATTATAACTTCTTCAAGAAAAGAAACTAATCCCATTAACTCTTTAGCAACATTCAAGAATAATCTTATGGTGATTCCTAATTAGATTATGAGGTTTAATTGCATCAGGAAGCTGTGTGTTAACTAAATATACCATGTTTAATCTCCCATGGGCTGAGTGTATTTTGTTAATGAGTGATCTTACCTAAACTTGACATGATATCTTCTCCTCCCAGTGTTAAATAATCTATATGGAAGCTAGAAAGCTTAGAAAGTTATTCCTAATAACTGTATAACCGACTCCTCTTTTAAGGTCTCTAGTGTTTAAAAGTTTGATGTTTCCTGTAAATTAAAGACAGACTCGATTGAGGAGTCAGTGCAATTTTTTAATCGGCACTATAAGTTACATGTCAAACACAGTAAAAAACAAAAGCAGCAACTGATGCTAAAGTATGGTAGTAAGGCTAGTACCTTCAGCTCAAGGGAAAATCTGGACCAGGATACAACATTTCTACGAGCTTATCTTATCAACTCCTCAAACTGCACAGCCTCGATTCAGCAAATTTTCAAGATGCTATGATGCATTAAGCTACAAATGCATTCATTATATTTAGATGTACAAAAATCTAAATCAAGGTAATTTTGTTTAAATAATCTCTTATTGAACTGCTCTTAGACATTGGCAATTCCCTAAGAATGAGCAGCAGTTCACAATCCAACTAGCCCAAAAAGGCATTCATTAGCTGTTGCTTTTGAAAGTGTAGTAACTTAAACGATTTTCCAAGGTAAATTGACAATGAAAAATCCAGTGAAATTGAAACCAACCAAATAATTGAAAAATCCAGTGACAGCGAGAGCGATAGCGATAGAGAGAGAGAGAGAGGGGAGGGAGAGAGAGAGAAATCACAACTCACGCTGGAAATTCCTAGATGGTAGCGGCGGAGAGCGGTGAGCGTCGGCGCCCGTCGCCGTAACCTGCAAATATGAGAAAGTTATAAATCGAGAAACTAGAAGAGAGAGAAAGGAAGTACAGGAGAGGAAGACAACTCGTTGAAGGCGACGGGAACAGCAGCGGAAGTTGCGACGCTCAGTCCCGGCATTCAGCGGCGGTGGCTCACGGACGTGGTGGCGATGGGTCTCCAAACCAAGGCTCGATTTGATTTCTGGGAATCGGGATTAAATCCTTCTTTAACATTTTAACTACGGAATACCTACTACACATACAGTAGGCAAATATTATTATTATTATTTATTTTTTAAATTTTTTTGGGGAATAATTGATACAATTCACGTATAAATCGCTTTTGCCTACGGAAGGTTTTCCGTAGTTAAATATTTCGAAGGCATTCCGTAGGGAAACAGTAGGTAAATTTCAAAAAATACGGGCGATGCGATTCCGTAGGGAATTAGTAGTTATATGCCTACGGAAACTTTTCCATATATATTCCGTAGGGAATTATGAGAGCACAACACTCATACCTCAAAGATACAATAGTAGTTGGGCATTAATTTATTTATTTTGCTGTTTTTCATTAGTTGACTTTTACTTATTCATGGGAGAAGAAAGTAACACTAACTATAGTTAAATGAGAACTTGAAATATTTTAATCTCTTTTGATATATTTCATTGACTTTCTATTTAAATTCATATTAATATATCAATACATTGCCATTCATGTTGCGTGTAGGTAATGTGTGATGTGAATTAGTCTATAGTCAGTAGTAAATCCTAATTTGAGAAAGATTATCCCCTAAAAAAATATAATAATATTTAAAATTTAAAATTTTATGAAGTATTGACGCCTTCAATCACATACAATTTCACTATCGTCATGTAGTATTAAAGTGAAGTTTGTGCCTCATTTAATATGACTGAGTATTAAAATAGAATGAATATAATAATATATTTTTGCTAATTTTTGAGGTCGAATGGGAGTAATGAATTTGGAGTTCACATCCATAAATGGGTTAAGCACGTAATGGAACTAATGAAATAAGTTGAGCAACGTAGTCGGTGGATGGAGGGAGTAATTTTTACAAAAATAAAATAAAATAAATACATCAATATATTATAATACCGATACGGATCCCGATCCTACATGGCATCGCGTGTGATTTTCTTGAATATTTTTGAATATTCTCATTGATTTGGCTTATTTTATATTTATTCACAATGAATTCTGTCCCACATCGATTTTTTACAAAAACTTAACAATGGATTACCTATATAAATAGATCCATATATTTCCACCAAAATTCATCTTTAATTTGAGAAACTACAAAATTAATGTAAAAATCTCAAAAATAAAAATCAAACGATTTTTTTATTTGTGAAAAATTACCCTAAATTTTTATTACCGCAAGTAGCAGGCTATTTTAAACAATATATTGATATGAATAATTATATATTTTCCTCTAATTATTTTTATTTTTTATTTTTAAGTATGCTCAATAACAGGTGGCTTAAGATTTTAATGGTATATCTACATGAAAATATAGTTCATTCCTTAAGTAATTTATTTTATGAGACTATATGAAGCAACAATAGGTTTTGTGTTAAGAGAACTACAACTAAGATTTTTATTTTTAGTTTTGCATTTAACATATTAGTGACCAAGTAATAATCATTAAATCTATTCACTATCAATTGTCCCACGTTGATTATATAGATTTTTTTATAAGAAATTAGTGACAAAGTATATATATAAATAGATCATGTACCTTCATCGAAATTCATATTTTATGTGAGGAAATACATTACTAATTCATGTTAACGTTATATCGAACAACGGGCTAATAGAAAATTTAACGGGCAGATCTGCACTATTCATGCTAACATTATATCGAACAACGGGCTAACAGAAAAATTAACGGGCAAACTTACACTATTCATGCTAACGTCTTAACATTTTTTCGAGCAATGAGCTAATCGAAAAATTGTGATATTACATCTTAACATTTTTTTTTTAATGTCACAAGTAACGGGCAGATTGAAATAATTTATAAGAATTCGTAATAATCTATTTCTCTAAGTTTATATATTTTGAGGAGAATAACTGTTATAATAAATAACGGGAGGTTTGACATTCATACCACTTATAATTATTTGAGAAATGTTAGCCTTTATCGACATATTTTTATTTCAATATACATGTTCGATGGGTGCTTTAGATATAAAATAAATACAACTTTTTTTATCAGTTTCATCGAAACAAACAACGGGTGACTTGATATATTTTGATATTTTTCTTTTATATTTTGCTTAAAATTAACAATATAGAGTCGAATTTTGGCGTGACTAGTAAAACTATATAGTTATTTCAGAAATGTTAACCCTAACTATCCCTTTTTATTTGGTCAAAAAGATCCATTTGATGGGTGCTTTGGCTTAATATATTTTATTTTATTTTATATTTTGATTAAAATAACATTATAAAGTGATATATGTCAAATTTTGACGGGATGAAATAATCGTAAAAATATTAATTTACTAACTCATTTCATATTACCACGAGTAACGGGCTGCTTGAAATAATTAATTAATATACAAAATGATGTATTTTCATTAAAATTTTATGTAAAATCACGAAATAAATTGAATCCCGTCGAATTTCGACGGGTATTGCACTAGTATAATTACTAGGGCTGCAAACGAGCCGAGCTACTCGGGACTTATTCGGTGCTCGATTCGGTAAAAGCTCGTTCGAGCTCAAACTCGTTAACAAACGAGCCGAGCTTCGAGCCCGAATTCGAGCTCGGTTAACTTAACGAGCCAAACTCGAGCAGTAAGGTGTTCGACTCGTTTTGCTCGCGAACGTGTTCGGCTCGTATATTAATCGAACATGTTCGCGAGCCTGCTCGCGAACTCTTAATCGAACCTCTAATCGAGCCTGTAAACGAGCTTTAGCACTTATGTGTAAAAAATTGTAAGTAAGAGGATTTGAACTATTGTCAAATGTTAATGAGTTAAAATTAAATTCAAATCACAATCAAAACTAATTAAGGAAAATGCTATTTTGTAAAATACTCCATCCGTCTTTAAATAAGTGTCCCCTCCTCTCTCACGGAGGGGGACACTTATTTAAAGACGGAGGGAGTATGTTTTGTTCTTTTTGGATTATGTTTTATGTTTTGGATGAATATCATTAGATGTATTTTGATGAATTCATTTTAATTTAAGTTCATTTGAAGTTTTAAAAGAAAATATTAAATATGTTTATATCATATTTTTTAAACGAGCTCGAAATCGAGCTTTTCACACGCCAAATTCGAGCTCAAGTCCGAACCAAGCACGAGCCGAACTCGAGCCGAATTCGAGCTCAAAATTTTTAACCCGAGCCGAGCTCGAGCCTGGATTTAAAGCTCGAATCGAACTCGAACCCGAGCCCGAGCCTATCAAATACTAAACGAGCCGAACCCGAGCAAACCAATACTCGATCAGGTTCGGCTCGTTTAAAGCCCTAATAATTACAATACGATCAAAACAAAGTGGGCTAAGTATATAGATTTCAAGGTGTTTTGTGAAATTGGGCTAAAGTGGGCTTGTGTTGAACTAAACAAAGATTGGCCCATTTTGAGAAATTCCAAAGCCTAACAAGATGAGATCCGGAGGGTTTTTTCGGTATTTCACAGCATTGACCTTAGTTTTGTGTAAATTTGAAACCAAAGCTCAATTGTATAAACAGATAAATACAACTCCGATACAACTCCGACCTATCACTCTTGAACAGTGATCTCGATGCACGGCAAAGCAGCGTCGTCATGACGTGACAACGATAGAGTATCGCTTGAACATGTCATCCCGCTATCACCCCAAGTTTCTGCAATTTGAGTTGACCGAGACGGATAATCAGGAATCAACAAAAGCTTAACATCGCCTTCCAACATTTGTAACACTTTACTCATTGATGGACGATCATCTGGACTCATCTGTATGCACCATAGTCCAACTATTGTCATCTTTCGAACAAGTATATTTGAACTGTCATTCTCACTAGTGTCGTTGTCTTCATTTGTTTTCTGAAACTCAATTTCCTTGCCCTGCTTATAGATGTCGTATATCCAACATGGAAAATACTGACTCGAATCGTCGTTGTTCCCTTTTGAGTCTCTGTTTAAGCCTACCATTTCCATCAATAACATTCCAAAACTGTACACATCAGCCTTGTACGAGACCGCTCCAATGCTTCTGCTAATCAGTTCAGGAGAAACATAGCCTATTGTTCCTCTGGCAGTGGTCATGGTCACCGTCTTCTTATCGGTTGAGCAAAATTTTGCGAGCCCGAAATCAGATATCTTAGGGATGAACTTATCATCTAGAAGTATATTGTGAGGCTTGATGTCAAAGTGCAGAATCTGAATGTTGCACCCTCGGTGCAAATAGTCAATTCCTCGAGCAACTCCAACTGCAATCTCAAACTTTGTGTCCCAACTCAAGGAACTCATTTTTTCTCGACCGCATAGGTACTTCTCGAGTGAACCATTGGGCATGTAATCGTAAACGAGGGCACGATTGGAGCCTTGGGCACAATAACCAACTAGATTCACCACATTTACATGATGGATTCTTCCAATAGTTGCGACTTCACTCATGAAGTCTTGGCCATTAGCTCCGGATTTCCCGAGCAGTTTCACCGCTACGTCATGGCCACTTCAGAGCTTTCCCTTGTAAACAGAACCGTAGCCACCTTCTCCTAGCTTATCTCGAAAATCTCTAGTCATTCTCTTTATGTTCGAATACGAGTACCTGATTGAGGTTAGCCCGTTGCGACTCTGTAGGAAGGATTCTATCGCGTCGAATATGGATAGACGCCTCCTTCGGAATTTGTAAATCAAAAGCCACATCGCCAGAGGGAACACAACGAACCTTGGTACACAAATGATGAAGCTTGAGACGAAGGCTGAATTGAGATAGAGATTGAGAAAAAAGATTTAACAAGATAAATTCCTCAAAACTTGTCAATCACCATGCTTGAAAAAATTCAAATCTTTCTACATTAATCAACAAGTAAGAATATACATGAATCATAAATTAAGATCGCACCTGTTGTTAGAGGAAGACTATCTCCGAGCTCTGCATGGAAACAACATCGTATACACACGACGACGACAACAACAACATAAAAACCCGAATAAAAATTAACTTACATACAATATATATGTGAGGAGACTTGTTTTTAATATAAACAAAGCAATGTAAGAATTCTTACTGTAGCCATTAATCATGTAGGAGGCAGAATAGAGTAGGAGTGCTAATATAACGCCGAACCCTATTATTGTCGTTAAGGGAGGTAGTAACCCTGCACATAAAAGTCCTGCAACATTTTCGATAAAATTTAAATCTTATTACTCATTTACTAATACTTCCTCTTTCCATCTTTATGTTACGAACCCCAATCATAACGATGCATGGCATGAGGTGGAAGAAGAGAGAAGGACGTCGAAGAAGAGGTGGAAGAAGAGACGTACGTGGAAGAAGAGGAAGGCGTGGTTGTGGAGTGTGATACATCAGAGGATGTTGATGATGAGAGGCATGAGGAAGGAGGCAACGATCGGCCTAAACGTACGACGAAGGAGCCTAAGAGATTTGAGGAATTCGTGAAGTATCGTTAGTAGTTGTAAGAGTGTTATTTTATTTATTTATTTATTCCACTGTAATTCGTTTGGGCTTGGCCCAAACCCTAGATTAGTTGAGTCGAGCCTTATGAGCTCCGTTCGGGTTTTCTTGTTGGTTCTTTCCCGAATTGATTGAGTCGAACCAACCAGGGTCGTAGTCTATACATTGGGAGATTAGGTCGTATTATTGATCATTGAATAATAACCCTAATTTTCTCTCTTGTGTTCTTTTCCTTCCTTTATCGTATTTGCCGGCATGATCGACGGGGCGAGCCCGCGACTGCCTTTATCTTGTGTTTTCCGGCGAACTGCTCGTTCGTCTTTGGTAGGAGAGGTGTAATCCTATCAAATTGGTGCTTTCATTGAGAGATTTCGAAGGGGGCGAATATTGGTGGAGTTATCCAATTACACGAGCAATTGAATCAATTGCCTTCATTGATTTTGGGACCATGATTACGCCAACAACCACCCAATCAATGACGATGGTGTCCTCAGCAACAGTTACGCCTCCAACTTCTTCGGCGCCTGCCATAGTACTGCCGCCGGAAACTTCAGCTATGGCTGCAACTTATGCAGTTTTGTTGGACGCCAACTTAACCATGGTGGTTTGTGTGGAGGCTCGATTGGTTATTTTCGGTCTCTATGCACTTGATGAAATTTATAAAGAGTTTGATTTTCCACATTGAGGACAAGGTGATTTTCTAGGGTGGGGGAGTTGATACGAATATTTTGTTATTAAATTATTTGTTGGGCTTAGCCCGTTTTAATTATTTGGGTCGTTTCTTTTCGGGTTTTCTTGTTGATTCTTTCCCGAATCGTAGGTCGAATCAACCCTAGTTATTTAGTATAAATAGGAGGATTATATCTTATTTCATCATCAAGAAATATAATACAGAAACCCTATTTTATTTTGCCGTCTTTTACTTTTCCTTTCAGTCGTATTTTATTTCTCTCGTATCTGCTGACGTGATCGACGGGGAGAGCCCGCGACTGTCAATTTATCTTATCGTATTCTTTGTGGCGTGAACGACGAGCAAAGTTAAAGTTCTCGCGTCTGCCGTTGTATTTTTATTTCTTTTCGTTCGTTTGATAGAGGAAAATTGCCCCATCCTCTATCAAATTGGTGCTTTCATTCTTGAACCTTGCGCTCCAGTGGACGATGAACCCTAATCGCGGATACAAACCTAATTTCGGATCTTCACCGAAGTTTCCGTTTGTCTCATCGGCGATGCGCCCTCCGGCGACGACAACGACCGCGGAATCGATTCCGACGGATACCTTGATCAGTGTGTTGCAGCGTTTGGAGACGAAGCTTGACACCGTGGTTCCGAAAGTGGGGGAATCACGGCCACCACGACCGGACCCAGACCCTCCCTACGGGATGTCGTCGGGTTGGCAGGAGTATTCGGGGATTCCAGAGGGCGTCTCGACGCAGGCCGTTACGGTGACGACGTCAGTTGTTACGAACCCCAATCATAACGATGCATGGCATGAGGTGGAAGAAGAGAAGGACGTCGAAGAAGAGACGTACGTGGAAGAAGAGGAAGGCGTGGTTGTGGAGTGTGATACATCAGAGGGATGTTGATGATGAGAGGCGTGAGGAAGGAGGCAACGATCAGCCTAAACGTACGACGAAGGAGCCTAAGAGATTTGAGGAATTCGTGAAGTATCGTTACTAGTCGTAAGAGTGTTATTTTATTTATTTATTTATTCCATTGTAATTCGTTTGGGCTTGGCCCAAACCCTAGATTAGTTGAGTCGAGCCTTATGAGCTCCGTTCGGGTTTTCTTGTTGGTTCTTTCCCGAATTGATTGAGTTGAACCAACCAGGGTCGTAGTCTATATATTGGGAGATTAGGTCGTATTATTGATCATTGAATAATAACCCTAATTTTCTCTCTTGCGTTCTTTTCCTTCCTTTATCGTATTTGCCGGCGTGATCGACGGGGCGAGCCCGCGACTGCCTTTATCTTGTGTTTTCCGGCGAACTGCTCGTTCGTCTTTGGTAGGAGAGGTGTAATCCTATCACTTTATTAGCCCCTTTTGATTCAGCACATGAATCAAGAAAGAAGGGGATATACGGTTGTAATCATTTTAAGAAAAGATAGTTAATTGTGACCAATTATTCTTTGTCATTTTAAGAAATGAGATTAATGAGTGGGACACACGAAAATGACAAATCAGACTAATAATCAGGTACATAGATATATTTCAATAAGTCTAATTAATTCATTGATATAAGATCAAAAATATTGAAATATGTAAATGAAGTACGCACCTATAATGACTACAAGAACCGGGGAAAGACCTGCAGAGTAACATATATTGATGATTATTATTCAAATCCAGACATTGTCTCAAATAATTTGAGTTGTCTCTTCAATAAATGTAAAGTATAAAATAATGAGACGACTTAAAGCTGGCGGAACAGATGGGGTATAAAACAGAATCAAGAGTGAGCTATTGAATTCTTACTATACAAGAAGCTTCTAACTCTATCTGCAATTTCAAGAAAACAGAAAAAGCATTAGCATAAAACATAGGAATTCATGAAGTGTAACCATATTGAATATGTAGTGTCTTAAAAACCGAATTGGACTGGCCGGTCAAACCAGTTGAACCGGTCATGTTTCCAATTTTACTGAATTGGGCTAAAACGATTGGTTCCGTCTTCGGTTCGGTTTATAAAACATCGAGCACAGATACAATTCAATACAACAAAACAACCAACACTAACTAAAACACTTACCCCAAATCGGGGAAGTAATGCACCAGGGGCAGACAGTGAGCTCGAATCCATACAAGAGTGACTCATGTATCTCCGAAAGCTAAACGTTCCTCGAATCCTCGAACTCCCACGACGTCATCGACACGAGATCCACCGTGCAAGCCTCTCCAACATCGGCGGCCTTCATAACGCCGACCTTGACATAAGTAAACCTAGCCACCGAATCACAACCCTCAACCTCCGTAAAGAGCGAAGCATCCTCCAATGGCTGCGGGCATCTCATGAAGGTTAGGTGGCTGAAATCCCTGAGGTTCCGAAAGGGTACCGGTGGGGGTTTTGGTAAGTGAAGTTGTACTCGTAGGCGGAATGTGCGGGGAAGGAGCAGACGTCGTCGTTTTTGAGAGAAGCGTCGGCGATCCTGATGGTGGAGTTGTCGGTGTCGCCGGAGCGGCTGTAGTTGATGGCCTTGATAAGGTATTTGTGGGCGGCTAGGTAGATGGAAGCGACGTCGTTTTCGCATGACAGTTCGAATTTCCGATCGCCGCAGTTGTCGGAGTCGCCCTTGAGGCGGAAGGGGGTGGTGATGTTAGGGAAGGTGCCGCAGGAGGAAGGGGTGGTGCAGCTTTTTGCATGGCAAGTTTGGAGGAAATGGAGTAGGAGAATTAGGAGAGATTGAGGTTTGATCATTGCTGTTTATGCTTCTCTTCTGCAAATGCGAGAGAGAGAGAGAGAGAGAGAGAGATGTGGAATGGCAGCTAGTAATTGAATATTTCCTCATGTGTTTAGTTGGCTTTTTTTTTTTTTTATTAAATAAATGATTTTTATAAGAGAGTGACACAACTGTCATTAATTCAAATATATTTGGAGATAGTGTGTTTGAGAAATTTAAATTCGAGGTTAGTTTAATGTTTAGCTGCGGTCCATGATTACTTAATTTAATGTATTTTTGATGTCTTTCGTTGACTTTTTATGTGAATTAATCTTAGTCAACAAGTCAAATCTCCTAATCCAAAAGTTTTAAGATAATATTAAGAAATTATATTTTTTTATATAGCAATGAGATTGTAGATATTTTTAATGTGTTCACCGACGACCGACGACGTAATATACTATTAATGTAAGAAAGTTTATATATATATAGGGTTGCGATATGGTAAAAACTAATATTAGAGTGAAACTTAGAAACCAACCATATCCATTGATTTTAAGGATCCAATGGATGAGATTAAATGAAATAATGCATTAAAAAAATAAAATATTATATCATTAAGGACAAATCCGTCCAGAAAATTAATTAAAAAAAGAAAAAATATCGCATTCCATAATAATAGGAATTTTCCATAACAACCATACACTACTCCACTTCTCTTGTAGTAATGCGATTTCCGGCCAGATCCTAATGACAATTGTAAAACGGACAACCGGATTTTATTCTACTCAAAGAGACGAAGAGATTTGTGGGTGGATCGCTCGATTTGGTGGAGAAACGAAGGAGATATTCGCTGAAAAATTCAAACCAGTAGCGAAATCGCGACTTCAGCGGTGACGTAAACTTGCAGACGCGATTCCGGCCTCATCGTCAATCGGATTTAGAAGGGCGAACTACCGTTGAAATCGTCTTGAAGTGTAGAATATGTTTCAAGGTGATGCCATCCGATTTGAATGAGATTTGAGTTCAAAATTCGATGAATTTTATAACAATCGAAAATGCATCAAAATGACTATAATATGCATTGATATTCAATTTGAGTTACGATGAGTTGTTTGTGATTACTCAACAATTGTTGCAAATTCAAATAGTTTTGGTGCATATTAGGTCACGAGTTGTTGCATATTAATAGATCTTTTTTTCATTTACATAATTTAATTTATGGGTCTGCATACGTATTTTTATTGCACAAATAAATAATGTTGTTGCATATTCTTGGAATTAAACTCAGTAGGGAAGCTAAACCCTAACCCAGTAAGGAAAGCTAAACCCCTAACTTGTATTGAATGATAAACACTAACCCATAGGGGAAACTAAACCCTATTTGGGCAAGCTATACCCTAACTTTTAAGGAAAGTTAAACCCTATATGTTTACATTTTATTGCATTAATTTATTGTATGTTTTGTTGCACTTTTGTATTTTGTTGCATATTTGTCTAATTTTGTTGCATATTTGTCTACGTCGATTCATTCTACTACTATAGACGATGCAATTAGAAAAATAGGTGGGAAGAAAGTTGCATATATGTTTACATTTTGTTGCATTTAATGTATATATATTTCCCCCAAAATTGAACGATTGAAACTTGAACGAAAATGAAAAAGAATGAAATAGGGGGTGGTGGACGAAAATGAAGAAGAATGATAGAGGGGAATTTGGACGACAATCAAAAGAAATAAAATAAAATAAAATAAAAATATTCAGTTACTAAATAAAAGATGGGGCACACTCCTGTCAGCCCGGCCTCACCGTGAGGCCGGATCATGATTACCACTTTTGTTTATAAAGATTGACACTTTTGAACATTGACATTTTTATTCATTATAATTGGCACTTTTGAACATTGACACTTTTATTCATAATGATTGACACTTTTACGAAAAATACGTTAATAATTGTTGGTCCCGGGAAAGAGTAATTGGTGTATGGGGGGGGGGGGGGGGGGGGAATACACCAATAACCAACCGTTTTTGACTTTTAAAAAAATCAGGTCGATCTAAAGGTCGATTGTCAAGGTCGAACCTATCAGAGGCAGTTTGATCTATCAAGCTTGTATGGTATCAAGCTTGATTTATCAAACTGTTGTTTAATGCGGAAGTTGGTGGAGGTTGATTACTCTTTGAAAAATCTTAAGGCTGATTGTGAAATGCAAGTTGATGCTCGTCAGTTTGATAGTAAAATGTAAGGGCGATAAATAAAGAGAGAGAGAGAAAGAGAGAGAGAGACACCGCGATTTAGCGTGGTTCGGAGAAACCCTCCTACATCCACGTCAGGCCGACTCGACCTGAGAATCCCTTTTCTTTTGGATCCACCTCTCTCTTATTTATACTGACTGAGTATCAGTTCTAAACACACTCTAACTTGAATGTATCTAGACACGAGTTTTGGGTCGTGACCCTTACAACCTTTCGTACAGAAAATGTACAAACAACCTTTCACTTTTACAGAGCTTGACTAACTCTATAATGGCGAAAACACAAACAGACTTTCTAACTTCGAACAAGTCGGAGAAGAAGTTGTTGAATCAACGACAAGCAGCAGTGAACGCTTCGTCGTTGGGGTGTTTATCGGAATCGGAAACCTCTCTTTGTCAAGTGTTTGGGAAACTAATCGGATTTCGAACACTTGAATTGATATGAACTTGAGAGAGGCTTTGGGCAGAGATTTGGCGTTGATAACTTGAGTTTCCCGTACTTGAATCCGATAATGGCTGAAGTATTTATAGACAGTTTTGAAAAACTAGCCGTTGGAGTCAGGCTGATGTGGCACTAGCCGTTGGAAGCTGACTCACTTCTAGCCGTTGGGAAAGTTCGTCCTTGCTGGCACATGACGTGGCAAGGATCAGGTCGTGAAGCTCCATGAAGGTGGGGCATCGACCTTGATATGAAAGTCCAGCACTTGAAATCTTCTAAGGCAATGTAGGCTGGAAGCTTGATAGGGGAGGTCGATAGACAGGCAGATATGCCAGTTTGATCCGAATGAGGCAGGTCGATCTATCGACCTTTCTCTTACAGGGTGGATCGAACTTGCATTTGAACATAAGAGAGCATCGACCTGCACTAACAGGTAGCAGGTCGATCTATCGGCCTTAACCCTAAACAAGTAAAATATGCCTAAGTGTGGTTTCGATAAACATCATCAAAATCGAACTGCAAGGGGTTCCCAACAATTTCCCCCTTTTTGATGATGTCGAAACCATACACTTTACAAATAATTCCTAAGAATAAAAGCTATGAAAGATGGTATCAGAGCTTGATAATTTTTTAATCATGAAGATTGATAAGGAATTATAAGAGAGGCAGATAATGACATAATTAAAAATAAAGCAGTAAAGGCAGTTTGCCTGGACAAAGAGATATTGTCGTCAGGTCGAATAGATGATTTTTGCTTCATTAAGCTCGATAGCGAAATACATAGAGAATTTACAATACGGGCTGAGAGCATAAATGAATAACAAAAAAATTACACAAAATCATCTATTCTATCTACCTCTGCTAGGCACGGGCTGCTATGCGCTCCTCCTGGATCTGCTCCCTTGACTTCGACTGCATGCTTGCGTAAATTCCATCCCTGATACGACGGAAGTCGGGATCGGAATTTGACACGTTGACGCCCAGGCCGATGGCAGTCTGTGCAATGTATTGGTCGACTCGGGAGTAATCCAAATACCCCGAATCACCAAGAAGCAAAGGCGCAAAATATTGCTGTGCGGGGGCCCTTATCATCACACCGACCTCTGCAGCTTTCTTCCGAAGCTCACCAATGAAGTCTTGGTAAGGGAATTTGAGCATGTAAGCTGCATATGCGTCATCGGCGTCGGCAGGAAGGGAGGGGTCCTTGATCCAATAGTGCAGGAGGATGAAGCAACTGTTGAGCTCCCGCAGCAGGTTGTTTTGCTGTTCATCGAGCCATTCGATAACCTGCTGCTGGACTCCAGCATTTAAAATAAGGGTGGACTGGCTGATCCAGTCCATCTCCCTCTTCTTCCTTGCTTCATCAGCCCGGCGCTTGGCCATGAAGCACTTCTGCTCTTCAGGATCAACGGACTGATCCGGAGTCGCACCGGCCAAAAGCATGGGTACGGCCTCCCTTGCCAGACGAGCTTTGGTGGAGGCGGCCTCGGCAGCAACAGCAGCAGCCATGGGATCGGCCTTGGAGGCAACGGCCTTGGAGGAGGCGGCCTCGAGAGCAGGCTTCTTTTGAGGAGGCGGAGGAGGAGGGGGAGGAGCCACCGAAGATGAAGGGGTTTTGGATTTTGGGGTCTTCTTTTTCTTGGTGGCGGCGGCAGCTCTTTCTTCTTCCCCCTTTTCGACATCATCAGTCAGAGCCTTGATGAGGGAAAGAAGGGTCGCATCCTCCTCCTGCAGCTTGGACACGGCATCCCTCAACTCCTGTTGGCCATTGAGAAGGGAGGAGATGGTGCCGTGAATGGCGTTAATTTGCTCGTTGGAGGTCGATGCCGAGTTCGTGATAGAAGTAGTCAGGTCGTTTACTCGCTCATCGACCTTTGCCACATCCTCCAACACTTCCCCGATCTGGTCGCGGGACGCCATGTTGAGTTCCTCGAGCTGGCCAGGCAGGAGCTTGTCAGTATATTCCTTCAATAATTTCACGGCAAAGTCCGTGACACGCTCCCTGGCAGCTTCATCGGCCTGGGCCTTGGCATCTTTCACAATATCGGCCCGGGCCTCTGCTACGGCCTGCTTGATTTGCTCAGGAAGGCTGACGATGATGGACTCGAGCTTGGCAGAAATGGTGTCAAGCACAACCTCCACATCAACCTTTGAAATCTTGGGAGACGGAGCAGCAGCATCAAGTAGCTGATCACCACCCTCATTCCTGGGTGGCGATTGCTCGGGAGTTTGAATCACATCAAACTCGTCTCCGACGTCGGCGGCGGAGTTGAAGAGGGCACGAGAGGCGCGAGAGAGAGAGTAGAGAGGGCAAAGGTCGATACCCAGAATTTTGGCCTCGACCTTCATGCGGCGCAGCACAAGAGATTGGAAATTTTTGGCCGCATCCTCTACCGTGTAAAAGCCAAACTCCGCTTCCAGCGCCAATTCCTCGATTTTCAATTCCTCGAGGGTGGAGACCTGTAGCAAGGACTCGAAAACATAATAATAACTCGCCTTACAAGCCAGATAGAACTGGAGGCGAGTGGCGAGGTCGAGGGACTTGGGGAGTTGAGCAATCCCCGGCATCAGGTCGATAACCCTCAGCCTGGCCTCGGCCTTCATGGAGGCCACCATTGCTTGAGCAGGAGACACGGCCTGCACCGAGAAAGGCTGGATGGGCAAGACGGTGTCTTCCTCCATGGTCACATGCCGAAGGGGGGAAGACTGGGATTCTTCCGCAGTGAGATCCTGGATCTCTACAGATCCAGCTCGTTGGACTGGGGGGGAACTCACTGGAGATGGAATGACAACGACCTGCGGGCGGGGAGATGCAGGCCGTTGCTGCGAGGTGGATGGCTCCACGGCGGGACGGACTGGAGAAGGAGTCCGTTCGGCAGAGAGAGAGGGCGATGAGGCGGGCGAAGGCTCCCTGCGAGGAGGTGCAGATTCCTCGGTCACGGGGAGGATCCTGTGAAGTGGCCTTGGCGGATCTCCGGAGGCCGACTGCGTCCTCCGTGGAGGAGTCTTTACAGGCAGTGCCTTCTTGGCAGGGCGAGAGGGGACCAGCTCGACATCTGCCTTTCCCTTCTTTTGAATAGGTCGAGCTGGAATCCTCCAATCGACCTTGGATTCGCCGGTCCTGGCGAGGTGTGTCCTGACATTGTCTGGGGAGTTGTAATAAATCTGCGGCGCCACCCCAATCGCCATCTCCAGCTGGTGGAGATCTTTTGGAATAAACAGAGAGGGGAAGGCCGGCTCATTGGACCATTTCCTATTTTTAAAGAAGGAAATGATAATACAGGTGGCCTTCGTCCCAAGGCGAAGCGGTTTATTGTTGTGGAGAAACACTTTCACTACGGCCTCTCCTTCTGTCTCGCAGATGATCTGCTTGGCTTCATCCCAGAGCGGGGAGACCATTAACTTGGCCCAACAAATGGGCAGGTCGAGGATTACGGCCGTCATTAACTGAAACTTGAACGGGGTGACCTGGTCGTAATTCCCGATGTGCCCTAGAAGGCACTTCTGCACGAAGTCCATCAAGAGGCGGTATTTGGGCCGGAGCTCGTTCCTCTTAAAGGCTACTGGCACGTACTGCCTTTGCTCAATCAGCACTCGGTCTGCAACCTGCTGCAGTTGATCTCGAGAAATCTCCGAGAGCTGCAACGTCCCACCTTCCTCAATCCCGAAGGCGGCCTTCACGGCGTCAAGGACGTTGATGGTGTGCATAATATTCTGGGTTCCGAGGGAGACGGTGTGAGAAGACACGGAATCGCCCTCGTTCCAGTTGTAGAAGAAGGCAGCTACAAACTTTGGAAGACTCTTCGTCGGCCGGGTGGAGATGATTTGGTGGAATGAAGAGCATTTCTCCACCAAGAAGAACATGGAGTCAAGATCATGAAAATCGAAGTTTTCGCGCACCATATAGGGCTCGAATTTGATGCGAGCCTTCAAGTAATCCTCGATTTCGGACCACTGCATTTCCTTTCGACCGAAAGTCGATTTTTCTGCCATTGTTGTTTTTCCTGCAAGTTTTTCGAGAAAGATTAGGAAAACCATGAATATCTTGACAGAAAAATTGAAACTTAATCGGTGAAAAGAGCACAAACCACGTCTTGTGATTTGATACAGAGAGTGAGAAAGTAGAAAATCAAGAACACGACGGCGGCAGATTTTGCAGAGTTTGGAGAATTAGGTTTTCGCAAAGAAGATGAGAGAAAGTAATGTTTGAGTGAAAAACTGCATGACATATATAGAATTTTCGAACGGTTGTGATCATTCGAATTTAAAAAGGTGAAAATCTCTCTTTAATTCTCATCCACACGATGGGTGCGCGTGAAATGTGAAACGTTACACATTCGCGCGTGAGCTATGTTGAAAACGTGCGAAAACTTGCACTTTTTCAGAGAGACGGCAGGGAATTAAATGCAATCTCGGTCAATGTGTCAAAACTTGACACTTGACTAGATGTGATGCAAAAATGGTAATCATTACTCCCTTTTTCCTTATTTACTGCAAAATAACAGGGCCTTAAATAATGTAAAGCATTGAGAAATAAATATCAATAATAAATGAAGAATTCAATGCGTATTAAAGAAGTTATAAGACAAAAGGGTGATATTGCCCTTTTGATTATCCCTTCATAACTGCTGTTGCATTCAGGTTGATATCGGCCTGATGATATCGACCTTGCGGCAGAGAACGGCCTGTCTAAATGAACGGCCTGGACTTTTGATATCGGCCTGGCAAAATAAGCGGCCTGGACTTGTGATATCGGCCTGGAGAAACAAACGGCCTGGACATGTGATACCGGCCTGGCGAATTAAACGCCCTGGAAGATAATATCGGCCTGGCGAAATAAACGCCCTGGAGGCAGACATCGGCCTTTGTTCCCCCTCAAATGATGGATCACTTAGTGTTCCCCCTCAATTTGAGGAATACAGGTCGATCTCTTGATTTAGATGAATCGGCCTGTTGGAAATGACGGCCTGTTCAAATGTTAACGGCCTGTGGGATTCCGATCGGCCTGTTGAGTCGTTGACGGCCTGTTCCCCCTTAATATCGGCCTGTTCACATCAAAACGGCCTGTTGGATGAAGTCGGCCTGCTTGTTGGTCCCAATAGTTGGTTCCGAACAAACTTTTGAAGGAGGGGCAGACTGTTGATAAGATAACGGCCTGTTAGCTCATGATCGGCCTGATGACTCAACATTCAATAACCCTAGCTTTCCACATAGCATTTTGAATCTTTCTTCGGCTAGGGGTTTGGTTAGGATATCAGCCCGTTGAATGTCAGTGTGTATCTTCTCAATAACCACGTTCTTCTTTTCCACGTGATCACGAATAAAGTGATGTCGAATATCCACGTGCTTGCATCTTGAATGAAGAACTGGGTTTTGAGTAATAGCGATAGCACTCGAGCTGTCGCAGAATATTGGCACTTCACTAACTTCAACTTCATAATCCTTAAGTTGTTGTTTGATCCACAAGATTTGTGCACAACAACTCCCTGCGGCCATGTACTCGGCCTCTGTGGTGGAGGTGGCTACTGAAGTTTGCTTCTTTGAAAACCACGAGATCAGCTTGTTTCTGAGGAAATGGCAAGTACCCGAGGTAGATTTCCTATCGAGCTTGCACCCTGCATGATCAGAATCTGAATAACCTGTAAGCTGCAAATTATCATCACAAGGATACCAAAGACCTAAGTTTGTGGTTCCTTTGATGTATCGAAGAATTTTCTTTGCTGCTTCCAAGTGGGATTCCTTCGGATTAGCTTGAAATCTAGCACACACTCCAACTGCAAAAGTGATATCAGGTCGACTAGCAGTTAGTACTGTGTTATGTTGGCAGGTTTTCCTTGGGGATCCGGGTCGATCTTCCCACCAGAGAGCATCGGTATTTTGACAGGCTTGCTGTCTTTGACACCAAACTTGTCAACCAGCTCGTGTGCGTACTTTGTTTGGCTAATGAAGATTCCTTCATCGGACTGCTTGACCTGCAACCCTAGAAAGAAATACATTTCCCCCATCATAGACATTTTGTATTTTTCCGTCATGAGGTTACCAAATTTTTTGCATAAAATGGGAGATTTAGATCCAAAAATAATATCATCAACATATATTTGTACTAAAAGGATATGTTCATTCACTTTGATAGTGAATAGAGTCTTGTCGACTGAACCACGCTTGAATCCTGATTCGATGAGAAAGGATGATAGCATCTCATACCAAGCTCGAGGAGCTTGCTTAAGACCGTAGACGGCCTTGTGCAGTTTGTAGACTTTGCTTAAATCACCCTCCTCGAATCCAGGAGGCTGTTCCACATAGACTTCCTCTTTGAGAACGCCATTGAGGAACGCACTTTTAACATCCATCTGGTAGACTTTAAATCGTTGATGAGTGGCATAAGCTAGAAACAGCCTTATAGCTTCCAATCTTGCAACGGGGGCAAACGTCTCATCATAGTCGATTCCTTCTTGTTGGCAGTAGCCCTTTGCTACCAATCGGGCTTTATTTCTGACAACTTCTCCACATTCATCTCTCTTGTTTTTGTAAACCCATTTGACTCCAATGACGCCCTGATGGTAAGGACGATCAACTAGAGACCATACTTCGTTTCTTTTGAATTCATTGAGTTCTTCTTGCATGGCTTCAATCCAGTCAGCATCACGAAGAGCTTCAATGGCATCTTTGGGTTCTATGCGAGAGAGATAGCAACTTAGAAGCGCGCTTTCACCAATCGTCCTTCTTGTCCGCACTCCTTGGTTTGGGTTCCCAACAATGAGCTCCTTTGGATGATCATCGATCCATCGTCTGCGACGTGATCTTTCTTCATTTGTAATGATTGGTTCAGGCTCATTAATCGGTTCGTCAAACTCAGGGTGAGTTGAAGGTTGATTAGTGGGCACGTGTTGTTGCTCGGGCTGTTGATCAGGCTGCTGTTCGGCCTGGATGTTGAGCTGCTCCATTGTGCTATCGAGCTGCTCGATTTGGGATGTAAGGTTGTGAACAGCATCAGTCTGGGGGACTGAGGGAGGGGGATCAGCCTGGTTGATTCCGGCTGATGTATTACAGCTCGAAGTATGAACGTTACTTGCATCACTTCCTCCTTGCTGTGTGACCTTTGGATCAGATTGATCCTCTTCCTCCAGATCATTTGGAGCCCATACTAGCAGGTCGTCAATGGGGGAGTTAGACGGCCTGTTAGCAGTGGACTGATCTTGACCTGTACTTGATTCTCTGTACAGACAAGTAGATTCATCAAATACAACATGAGGTGTTACCTCCACAACCAGGGTTTTCTTATTAAAAACTCTGTAAGCTTTGCTAACCTCCGAGTATCCTAAAAATACTCCTGGATCGGCCTTGCTATCAAAAGTTTTCAATTGAGCTTTCCCATTGTTGTGAATGTAACACAAACACCCAAAAGTTTTAAAATACTTTAACCTGGGGAGCTTGTTGTTCCACAGCTCGTATGGAGTCTTTCCATGTCGGGTAGTGATGACCGACATGTTTTGGGTATAGCAGGCTGTATTAACGGCCTCTGCCCAAAACTTCTTCGGAAGGTTGGTTTCATCCAACATGGTACGAGCTGCTTCTTTCAGCGACCTGTTACGACGTTCCACTACGCCATTTTGTTGAGGTGTTCGAGCTGCTGAAGTTTGATGATGAATTCCACTCTTCGTGCAATATTCTTCGATCATCGCATTGATAAATTCGGTGCCTCGATCTGATCGAATGGAGATTATGGATTTCTCCTTTTGATTGCACAGTTTGCTCAGCAACGCAGGTAGCTTCTCCAACGTCTCCTTCTTTTTGTACATGAAAATAACCCACGTAAATCTAGAAAAATCATCTATAATAACAAGAGCGTATTTTCTACCGTTTATACTCAAGGGAGTGACTGGACCGAAGAGGTCGAGATGGAGAAGCTAAAGAATTCGATTTGAAGCTTGAGCCGTCACGCTTGGAAAGGATGATCTTGTTTGCTTTCCAGCTTGACAGGCTTTACAAATGTGATCACGATCGAAGACTTGATCTGGCAGGTCGTTCACCAGCTTGTTGCGTGCGAGCTTGTTGATGGCCTTGAAGTTCAGATGGCTTAACCTCTTGTGCCATAGCCAGCTTGTCTCGGAATCAGCCTTTGTGACCAGGCAGGTCTCTATCCAATCATTCCATTGAACAATGTAGAGCCTATCCTGCAAGATTCCGGTAAGAAGTATTTCTCCTTCCTCATTTTTCACGAGACATTTGTTAGCAGTGAATTCTACTTGTTTACCACTCGAGCAGAATTGAGACACAGAGAATAAATTATGATTAAGACCTTCAACATATGAGACGTTAGAAATAGTTGTTTTACCAACTTTTAGATCGCCCTGGCCTCTCGTAAGTCCCTTAGAATTTCCTCCAAAGGTTACAAGCGGCCCGTCTCGTTCTTGATAGTTTGATAGTAGCATTTTGTCACACGTCATGTGCTTGGAGCATCCACTATCAATGATCCATACAGCTCCGCGAGCTGCTTGGCTTCTTCTTTGAGCCTTCCCAACCTGCAATTAGTTAAACTTAGCAACCCACTTGAGATTGGGTGCTACATCGGTTGCGGGAACGGCCTTTGGGACCCAGATCTGTTTCACCGGTCTGCTTCTATCCGAGGCTGAGGACGAGGCAGTGGCGGACTTGGGCTTGGGAGCCTTTGGTTTCTTTGAGCGAGGGCGACGTGGCTGATAATACTGTTCTTCGTAAAACCCAGGTTGGTACTGCCAATCTTGAAAATTTGACTGCTGAGAATAGTGGCAGTAGCACCCTTGATAATCCGGGTGAAAGAACTCAGGGTGATACGGCCTTTGATAGTACTGGCCTCCATATCGCCCTTGATGAACAACCTGTTTTTGATAGGTGGGGGCAGGTCGACGTTGTTGGACAGGTCGACTCTCTTTCTTTTGAGGAACGGGCTGTTCCTTCTTCTGTTGCTTCAAAAGGATGGGTTGGGGCTGTCGAACTGGATTCTTCAGCTTGACCATCTTATCTGGGAGAGCTTGATGAGCTTTCCTCGCATTCTTTGATTTTGACTGCGCTTTAACAAACTTGACTTCGCAGTCTTTATCTTTGCTCTTCGTGGATTCTCCGCTGAATCCAATCCCAGAGTGATCGCGCGGATTGCGTTGCATGGATTGGACCTCTTCCAACTTCTTTCCGCTTTTCTTCAACTGACTTAATGTGAGTTGAAGCTTTTCTTCCTTTTTCATGAGGAGTTCGTGTCGAATAACCAAGTCAGCCAGCTTTGATGTAAGGCTGTGAATTTCGACATCATTGGTTTTGAGGGACTCGTCCTTCTCGAGCTCCCTGATTTCGAACTCCTTGACCCGTATAGTCAATTCTTCAACCTTTGACTTTAGGGTTTCGATCTCCCTTTCTTTTTCTTCATGGTAGGGAGTGAATCTTTCTTCTAATGCTAGCTTGTATTTTTCATTTTTGTCCATAAGCTCAGCATTATCTTCAACGACCTCTTTGAGTGTATCCACAAGATTGGCATAATCATCGAGCTGTTTCTTGATTTCTTCCCAAGACACAGCCTCGGATAGTTCTTCACTTTCATCTACACATTCTTCGTCAGAAAAAGAAAGTGAAATGGGTTGTGGAACTACCTTTGAAGATCCCGCGGATTGTTGGAGCTCTCCAACAAAGCACTCTTCATCATCACTTTCATCGAAAGCGATGTATCCTTCCTCATCACTTGACGAGCTGTCAGAGAGGTGAGCTTCCTTCGTCTCTTCGGCGATCATTGCAGCTCGTTGTTCTTTGAGCTTCTTGTCGCGCTTTGCACGGAGCTCGCCTCTCTCAGCCTTTGTCAGATCCGGACAATCGGTCTTGTAGTGACCTGGCCTGCCACAACCAAAGCAGCCACCCTCGGGTGTGTTAGAAGAATTGAAGGTTGAGGTTTTACCTTCTCCCTTTTTGTCAGGGCGGTCGTGGTTGCGGTTTGAGAACTTTCGCTTGTTGTCACGGTAGAACTTTTTGTATTTGACAACCTTCCCTAGGAGCTTCTCATTTCTCCTAGCAGCGAGTGCATAGTCGAGAGTCATCTTTTCGAACTTTTTGACGATGGATTTGTCAATTGTGCTTGGGGTAGCAGCAGAGGCTGAGTCGGCCTTGAATGCTACCTCCTTGTCGTTCTTTTCATCAGCCTTCTTGCTGGTGGAAGGCTGTGTTGATCCATGGATGCGGATCATCTCGTATTCATTTCTGACAAGAATGTCGAAAAGATCTTCGGTGGTGAGAGAGTTGAAATCCGAACGAGCTAGATGCATGGCGGCGTATACGTGCCAATTTGCAGGAAGGGCACGTATCACTTTGAGATTCTTCTCGCGCTGGGTGTATTTGTACGGGTTGATTGCAGCGACTTCGAGAATAATCTCCGTGAAGCGAATCTTCATTGCTTCTATGGTTTCACCCTAACCCATCTTGAAGTCATCGAACTTGCTGCACGCCATGGACAGCTTGTTCTCTTTCATTTCCTCTGAACCAAGGCTGATGGACCGGAGGGTGTCCAACATTTCTTTGGCGGTTTCAAGATTTCGGATCTTGGCCAGGTAGACGCCCTTCACGGTGCTGGAGATGAGTCCCTTGGCATAATCATCGAGGCTGGCCTCCTTCCTTTCCTCGGTTGTGTAGTCGCGAGGATTTTTGAGGACTTTCTCGTAAGTAGCCTCCTCGGGGGCTGTTCCATCCACAATAATCTTCGCAGCATAAATGGGGGAGGGTCCATTCTCGATGATATCCCACATAAGGACGTGATGTGCCTTGAGACACATCTTGATCCGAAAGCTCCAGTCTTCATAGCCTTGAATGGAGAAGTCTTCACAAACCCTGAGAAGAGAAGCCTCCATAGCAAATAATATGATACGAATGAATGAAAAAGATTTTTCTAAAGGATCGGTTCAAAATGACCAAAAGTTTGATAAAGAACTTTTAGTATGCAAAGCAGCGGTCAAAAGAACCACTGCTCTGATACCACTTGTTGGTCCCGGGAAAGAGTAATTGGTGTATGGGGGGGGGGGGGGGGGGGGGGAATACACCAATAACCAACCGTTTTTTACTTTTAAAAAAAATCAGGTCGATCTAAAGGTCGATTGTCAAGGTCGAACCTATCAGAGGCAGTTTGATCTATCAAGCTTGTATGGTATCAAGCTTGATTTATCAAACTGTTGTTTAATGCGGAAGTTGGTGGAGGTTGATTACTCTTTGAAAAATCTTAAGGCTGATTGTGAAATGCAGGTTGATGCTTGATATGCAGGTTGATGCTCGTCAGTTTGATAGTAAAATGTAAGGGCGATAAATAAAGAGAGAGAGAGAGAGAGAGACCGCGATTTAGCGTGGTTCGGAGAAACCCTCCTACATCCACGTCAGGCCGACTCGACCTGAGAATCCCTTTTCTTTTGGATCCACGTCTCTCTTATTTATACTGACTGAGTATCAGTTCTAAACACACTCTAACTTGAATGTATCTAGACACGAGTTTTGGGTCGTGACCCTTACAACCTTTCGTACAGAAAATGTACAAACAACCTTTCACTTTTACAGAGCTTGACTAACTCTATAATGGCGAAAACACAAACAGACTTTCTAACTTCGAACAAGTCGGAGAAGAAGTTGTTGAATCAACGACAAGCAGCAGTGAACGCTTTGTCGTTGGGGTGTTTATCGAAATCGGAAACCTCTCTTTGTCAAGTGTTTGGGAAACTAATCGGATTTCGAACACTTGAATGGATATGAACTTGAGAGAGGTTTTGGGCAGAGATTTGGCGTTGATAACTTGAGTTTCCCGTACTTGAATCCGATAATGGCTGAAGTATTTATAGGCAGTTTTGAAAAACTAGCCGTTGGAGTCAGGCTGATATGGCACTAGCCGTTGGAAGCTGACTCACTTCTAGCCGTTGGGAAAGTTCGTCCTTGCTAGCACATGACGTGGCAAGGATCAGGTCGTGAAGCTCCATGAAGGTGGGGCATCGACCTTGATATGAAAGTCCAGCACTTGAAATCTTCTAAGGCAATGCAGGCTGGAAGCTTGATAGGGGAGGTCGATAGACAGGCAGATATGCCAGTTTGATCCGAATGAGGCAGGTCGATCTATCGACCTTTCTCTTACAGGGTGGATCGAACTTGCATTTGAACATAAGAGAGCATCGACCTGCACTAACAGGTAGCAGGTCGATCTATCGGCCTTAACCCTAAACAAGTAAAATATGCCTAAGTGTGGTTTCGATAAACATCATCAAAATCGAACTGCAAGGGGTTCCCAACAATAATAAATATTAATTTTATCTTGTGGAAATAACTAATATGTATATATATATATATATAATAGTATAAATCATAACATCAAAACATTATAATAACAAGTTAATAGAAAAAAAATATAACAAATTTCGATGTCACATAGATTGGCACTTTCGTTCAGAACAATTGGCACTTTTATTCATGAAAATTGGCACTTTTGCTGGAGAATTATATATCTTAAGTTTCAATTTATAAACCATATTTTACCTTTTAAAATTGAAATTAAATACCAAAAAATAATTATAAAACCCTAAATTTATAGGTCAACCTTATAAATTAATTGTAAAATTGCAACTTTAATAGAAATTACATAAAAAAAAATTATTTAAAAGATTAGCACTTTTATTCATAAAGATTAGCACTTTTATTAATAAAGATTGACACTTTACCTGAACGGGTCGGAACAACACAAACCGGATAGGGTTGACCCGACCCGAAATTGGGTCAACCGGGTCGGGTTGACCACAGTTGGGCCGGGCCGGGGCGGGTCAAGTGGATCCGGCTGCATACAAGTTTTTGCCATAAAAGATTCATGGAAGTTACTAAATCTCATATTTCAAGGGATCTATTAAAATAATATAATGCAATTTACTTGTTTACCCCCGTCTTTCAATTAATAAATCAATAAAACAATAAAAAATCATTTATAAAATTGATGACATGTCTAAATCTTATCCATCGGATCATGTAAATTAACGGGTATCTATCGGTTTTCATATTTCACCAATTATTAAGTTTTCATTTGATCCATCCCCTACCCTAACATATCTAAATTAAAAATAAAAAATAAAATAATAATAAAAACACTTTTTTTACTATCACATTAACAGTGACCATATCAAAAGTGCATGCAATAGGTACAAGAACGTTTCTCATAGTTCAAAAATATATATCACACGTGCATAGACAAATTTTATCCTAACCATAAAAGAAATTACCCAAAAGATCGATATAGGAAAACCTTCAAGGAGAATCAATTTTAATTTCATGAAATTAATTACTTCCTCCGTCCCTCGTAAGATGATACGTTTCATTTTGTCAATTTCCAGCACATTTTTCTATACTTTTTGATGACGTGTTTTAAAATAGATTTTTGAAGAAAATTTTCTTTAAGGAATACTATGATAGTTGTATTATCCTGCAAATAAATTCTTCAAAAATCCATTTTTAGACTCATCATCAAGAAGCTTGAAAAAGCGTGCCAGAAATTGATAAAAGAAACATATCATCTTGCGGGGGACGAATGTAGTATATTGTTGATGAACCTTCGATTCGCAGCCCAAATTCAGGTGAATGTTTGTATGCGGAATTAAAAGAGGAATGAGAGATTTACGTGGTTCGATCGGTTTGATCTACGTCCACGGAGGAAAGAGTATCGTTTCTATTCAAAATAGCGTAAGTAAGCATAATACAATCAAATCTCCTATTTATAGATGATATTCATAGCGGTTGTGGAGATGAGACGTGGAGGTGTGGGCGGTTTCTCCAGCCCCGAATTCTTCTCCATCAACCCACGCTCCGGATTTCGGGCTCAACTCCCCGGGCCTGTATTTGGTGTGAGTTGGACTTGCCGTTCTGGGCTTGTTGGGCCTTCACCGATCTGGGCCTGTTGTTAGGTGTTGGGCCTTTGGGCCTAGGGAGATGGGCCATTTCCTATCACATCCCCCCCCCCCCAAAAAAAAAAGCGTGGGGTGATGGGGTCGATGCTTTTGTCTCTGTTTCGTTTGAACTTGTGAGAGGGGCCTAACTGAAATCATGCCCCTTTTGAATATCGTGAGGAAAGCCGAACTGAACGTGCGTACCCCCTCTGAAGTTTGTGAGGAAAGCCGAACTTGAACTTGCGTACTCCCTCTGAAGTTTGTGAGGAAAGTCGAACTGAACTTGCGTACTCCCTCTGAAGTTTGTGAGGAAAACCGAACTGAACTTGCAGACTCCCTCTGAAGTTTGTGAGGAAAGCCGAACTTGAACTTGCGTACTCCTTCTGAAGTTTGTGAGGAAAGCCGAACTGAACTTGCGTACTCCCTCTGAAGTGACGTTCACTATCTGAACGCATTCTACTGGAGTTCGGTAGCGCCGAGCTCATCTCCCGCCCAAAGTTAAAGTTGTCAGCCGCATTTAATGCGACGCTTGGGGGTACCGATAAAGTACCGATTGGACGTGCGCAAAACGCCGTCGCATTGAATGAGGTAGTCAATATGCGTTAATTCCTTCCCCCTTTAATGCCTTATGATTGTGAAAACAACCATTCTACATTCTTTTTCAAAAATTGAAACCCTAAATCTGCAAATCCTCTCTACTGCTCTTCTTCACCAAACGGTTTCTCTCTCGCAGATTGTTCAAGAACTTCACACAAGTAAGTTATGTCTTCCTCTATCTCGCTTCCTACGTCCCTCTCTGATTCGTCCGTTCGAGAGGTCAGATCCCCAGTTCTTTCTCATTCTCCGGCGGCGACGGAAGAGGTCGCCGCCGCTTCTTCTTCCAATTCCCCCCTCGTCAGTTTCCCTGATAATATGCGTGCTTGCGTCCGGTCTAATTGCGAAGAACCTTACGGGGTAGAGGTGGTATTCCCGGAGATTCCTGGGGTTGCTGGGAGTGTAGGTGTTCTTGAATCGACAGTGTCTACCTCCACCCTTTTTCATATCGCTGTTAAATTTAAATTCCCCCCTTCTGCCCTACTTCTCCGGCCAAACGCTTATGATAGGGCTTGTCGTCCACCCCAGGGATTCGTGACCGTTTATGTGGACCATTTTAGGGTTGGGCTGCGCGTACCCTTTCCGTCCATCTATGCTGATATCCATGATACCTTCGATCTATCTCCCGCCCAGATATCCCCAAATAGCATTAGCCAAATAACTGGGTTAGGAATCGCCTGTTCTCGGTTGGGGATTCCGTATTCGGTTGAAACACTAGGTAGAATGGTCTCCTTTAAGTCAAGGACCGAAGGGTGGTACTATTCTTCGTACCGATACAAGGGCTTCTCTGTCAAAGTGCCGTCGAAGGTGCAGGACTGGCAGAAGAAGTTCTTTTTCTGCCAGTTTGAGGGTGCCGCCGAGGTCGGGTGGCACTCCGGTGGGGTTAAGCTTCTGCCGAAAAGCAGAAGTTTTGATAAAGTGGCAAGGCGTTTTGCTTGTCTCGGCCAAATGCCGATGTCGCTATCCGAATTGAGAGTGGCGGTGCCGAGCCCCGATGATCCTTCCACTTCGGTGGATCCGGGGAGGGGTGAGGTTCTTTCCCCTTTCCTTTTTTTTTTTTTTTTTTTTTTTTTTTTTTTTTTTTTTCAGTACTTACTCTTTCTTCTGTTTTCAGTGAATAAGGTCAAGGACACCAAGAAGAAGGCACCCGCTCAGAAGAAGCGGAAGAATGAGGCCGCCAGTTCGCCAGCTGGCACAAAGAGGCTAGCAACGGAGTCGTCGGAGAGGACTCCATCGGGAGTTCCCACTCCCCGATCTCACGGTGCTCCCGGTTTGGCTGTCGATGAGGTCGACTTGGCTGCTGCCAAGAGGCTTGTAATGGGCTCGGCCTCATCCGAGCCCGATGTCGCCATAACCGCTGTCCGGGCTCCGACACCGTCATTTCCCTCCGTAAGTTCGGCTATTTAGAATCCTTTCCTTCAAGCTTGCTTCCCCCCCCCCCCCCCCCCCTTTTTTTTTTTTTAACGGTGGTTGTAATGTAGGGTGTTGCCCCAACGCTGGAGGACTTTGACTATGTCTACCACGCCGTGAGGCACCTCCTGCAGAGCTCGGTGAAGGTGACTACCCGATCTGACGCGAAGATCAAGGACCTTGCCGCCGACAAGACTCAGTTGGTCAAGGAACTATCTTCCGCCACAGTTCGGGAGGAGGAACTCAAGAAGGAGCTTGCCGCCGCCAAGTCCAAGCTCGCCGCTGCCGAGGAGAAAGCAGCGAAGAGTGAGGAGGCACTTGAGGCAGCCCGTGCTCGGGAGGAGCGGCTTGCGGATGAACAGGGTGAATTCGCCCTTGCCCTCGTTGAGAGGGTAATTTACAGCGAGGGCTTCAGTGCCCTTGTTTCTGCGCTGACCGGTCCTTCGAAGAGACGGGCGGTGGCGAAGGTTCTTGACCGGGTGGCCGCCGACTTCCCGAATCTTGACAAGGGGAAGTACAGTTATAAGCCCATCTTGGATGAGGAGATGCTGCGAACGTACTTCCGCCAACTGCAGAACAAGGCCGCTCCTTTCCCGGTGGTCGAGTACGTTGCCGGTCAGCGGACTCCCATGTCCGCTGCCGAGGTGCGGGAGTGTCAGTTTGATCGGGACCTGGAGTTCGAGAAGCTCTGTGGTCCCTTTCGTGACGAGCTGGCAGAACGTCCACTTTCCCCCGATCTGCCATCTGATGAGGAGGAGGATGAGGAGGATGTGGAAACTGGCCACGTCGATGTAGATGCCGGAGAGGAGGGTGCTGCGGAGACCGGTGCCTTGAACACTGAGGCTGATCCATCTGGCGGGGTCAGTTGATCCCCCCCCCCCCCCCCCCCCCTCTTGTAATTTTTGTTGTTTTGCTATGAATTGTAAACGTACTGCCTCTGCACTGAATGAAAAGACTTTATTTATGTCCTCTTATATCCGTTTTCTTTATTCTTGTAGAATAAATCCAAACTGGATCAAGCTGTTTTGTTGAATGAAATCAAACGTTTAAATATCCTTCTCGATCTTAAAGATGGCGAGATCGGTCGTCTTGACAAACTCGCTGTACATCTCCGGAATGAATTTGATGCCAAATATAACGCCCTGCAAGTTAAAGCAGATTCCAATAAAGCTCGATATCTGCAACTCAAGGAGGATTATGCGGACGCCGAGAAGATTGCAGCCGAGCACACTGAGTACGAAAGAGTTATACATGAGCTCGGTGGAAAGACGATATCCGAGGTCGAGGCTGATGCCTTGAATGCTGTGCGGGGTGTGGTGCGGGAGTTCAAGAATCGGGGCGCAGATTCATGAGAAGTTGCTGACTATGTATCCGAGCTGCGATACTTGACAAACTTATTCCCGTTGGTACTATCTCGGCATGCCATAATGAAGAAGTGGCTTGACCGGTACCCCGACGTGCAGCCTTCTAAACAACATGCTCCCCGGTTCCGCGCCCTAAGTCCCACAGTTCCATCCCGTCTGGTTAAGGACCGGTTGGACATGCTGATGCCTGTTCAGAACCGTAGACCGATCCCGAACCGAGGTGATGGGAATTACCGAGCCCTTATAGTTCCTCGAGGTCGGAGCTCCGCGAGAGTAGCGTCAACTCGAACTGGTGGGTCAAGGCAGAGTGGCAGCGGGCGCAGTTCGGGACAGAGTTCCCGTCATAAAGAAACTGTGGATATCGATTTTTTGATGAACCCGCCAACTAGTGGTTGGGCTAGTTACTTCAATTGTAGTAGGAGACCGGACGAGGGTGGTCCGTCTAATGCATGACCTGAAAAAATACCTGTAAAATAATAAACACTTCTTTTTTTTTGTGTTAGTGTAATTGTTGGCTTTTTGCCTGTCTCGAATTGCATTTCTGCTCTATTCGTTTCCGAACTGACGCGAAGGTCATATTCGAGTTTTCCGAAGTGGCTTGGGAGCCTAACTTCGGCTTCCGATGTGACACTTAGGTCTTCCCTCGGTTCTGGATGGCATATCGCCTATTATCCACTGCCGAGGTGACACTTGGGTCAAGTCGGGTTCCTGTTCTGCCGACTAAGTCGGTAGGGGTGGTCCCCTGGTTCGTACGATTTTATTTTACTAACACTTGTCCTCGTCAGGATAGTGTTTTGAGTTAGAGGTAACATGCATATGAGTGGAGTAATGCAGAATTATACGGACACAAAGAGAGAAAAAAGAACTGAAATTTTCATTACTTTTTCTAAGTTTTGAAAAACAAGACCGGACTGAACACCGAACTGAATAATACCGAACTGACATAAGACTGAGACAACAGAACTACCCTATATGATACTCCACATCTATGCATAGTACCTCTTCAGATGGATTACATTCCAAGGTCGCTGAATGGGCTCCCCGGACAGAGTGGAAAGCCTATAGGCGCCTTTACCAAGGACCTCGTGTACTCGGTATGGGCCTTCCCATGTGGCCTCCAGCTTACCGAGCTTACAAGCCTTGCTGACCTCGTTGTTTCGGAGAACTAGGTCTCCTACGCAATACTGCCGGTCCCGAACTCGCCGATTGTAATATCAGGCTATGAGTTGTTTGTACCGGGCCTCTTTGATATAAGCTGTATCCCGCTTTTCTTCCAGCAGATCGAGATCCGCACGTCGGTTCTCGTCATTCACTTCGGCCACAAAATAGGTCGTGCGCGGACTGGGGAGTCCGATTTCGACCGGGATTACAGCTTATGTTCCGTATGCTAGACTGTACGGTGTTTCACCGTTCGCTGTCCGCGGTGTTGTTCTGTAGGACCATAGAACATTTGGAAGGTTTTCCACCCATAACCCCTTGGCTTTCTCCAGTCGAGTCTTGAGGCCTTTGACGAGAGTTCGGTTCGTCACTTCGGCTTGCCCATTTGCCTGAGGGTGGGCCACCGATGTGAAGTGTTGTTGAATTTGCAGCTCGTCACACCACTCCCTGAAGACCCTGTCTGTGAACTGTGTTCCATTATCGGACACTAGAACATGTGGTATGCCGAATCGACACACTATGTTCTTCCATACAAAGTTTCGGGCATTCTTGCTTGTGATCGAGGACAGGGGTTCTGCTTCCACCCACTTCGTAAAGTAGTCAATTGCAACTATGAGGTGTCGCAGCTGACCTGGTGCTTTATCGAATGGGCCTACTATATCTATCCCCCACTGTGCGAACGGCCAAGGACTCTGCATCGCAGTTAGCTCGGTCTGTGGCAGCCTTGTCACATTTGCGTGTAACTGGCACTTCTCGCACTTCTGCACGAGTTCGGTGCAATCCTTGAGCATCGAGGGCCAAAAGTATCCCCATCTCATAATTTTCTTGGCCAAAGCCCGAGGTCCGATGTGGCTTCCACATGCCCCTTCATGCATTTCTCGCATGACGTAGTCTGCTGAGCTCGGTCCGACGCACTTGAGTAACGGTTGAAGGTACGATTTCTTATAAAGGACATTGTCCAGAACAGCATATCTCAATGACTTCAACAATATCCTCCTAGCCTCCACCTTATCTTCCGGTAGTTCCCCTCTCTCCAGATAGGCTAGGATGGGCGTCATCCACGTCGGCTGGGACTCATCATTTAGATCGTTGACCTCGGCTTCGTCTATGCTTCTATGTTGGACATCTTCCACCGGTGAAGTGCCAGGTGCTGCTGCCAACTTGCTGAGAGCATCAGCTCGGGAATTTTGAGTCCGGGGGATTCTCTCAATCCGGAAGTATCTGAAAAAGCCCTGCATGCCCCATGCCTTCGCCAAATACTTCTTCATTCTTTCTCCCTTGGCCTCGTACTTGCCTAACATATGATTCACGAATACCTGGGAGTCACTGTGTACTTTTATGGCCACGACTTTCAGATCCGTGGCTATCCGGAGTCCGGCTAGCAGAGCTTCGTACTCCACTTCATTGTTGGTAGTTGCGAACTGAAAGCGAAGCGAGTATGTGATTTCTTTCTTTTCTGGGCTGACAAGGAGGATTCCAGCACCGCTCCCCATCTTTCCCGAGGCCCCATCTACGTACATATGCCAGCAATCTTGAGGTTCCTCCACCGTTGTACGAACTGGCTCTTGTATCGGGGTCGGGACTTCGGATATTGAGGTTTCAACCAAGAAATCTGCTAAGGCTTGCCCTTTGATGGCCTGTCGGGGGACATAAGAGATGTCATGCTCTCCCAGTTCTATCGCCCACTTCGCTATTCGTCTTGATGCTTCGGGCTTCGTCAGCACCTGCCGAAGTGGGGAGTCTGTTCGGACTAGTATGGAGTGCGCGTGAAAATATGGGCGTAGTCGCCGAGCAGCGTTGACAAGTGCTAAGGCTAGCTTTTCCAACGGCTGATATCTCACTTCGGGCCCTTTTAGTGACCGGCTTATGAAGTAAACCGGCAACTGGTGGCCTGTTTCTTCTCGCGCGAGCACCGCACTGATTGCTTCATCAGACGTAGCCAAGTATAAAAAGAGCACCTCTCCCTCCTTTGGTACTGACAAGGTCGGTAGACCCCTGAGATACTCCTTTAGTTGGTTTAGGGCGTGATGATGCTCTGAACTCCAGTCGAACTGGGGCGCTTTCTTCAAGATCTTGAAGAAGGGCAATTGCTTCTCCGCGGCTTTGGATAGAAATCTACTCAGTGCGGCGAGACACCCTGTAAGCCTGTGCACATCGTTGATTGATTTCGGATCCTTCATGTCTAGCACAGCCTTAACTTTTGATGGATTTGCCCTCAACCCTTCCTGGGAAATCTAGCAACCCAAAAACTTCCCCGAGGTCACAGCAAAAGTACATTTTTGGGGGTTAAGTTTCAGGTTGACCTTTCGAAGGATGGAGAGCACAGTTCGGAGATCGGCGACACTTGTGCTCTCTTCCTTACTCTTCACCACTATGTCATCGACATAGACCTCTACCTCCTTTCCGATATGCTCTTTAAATACTTTATCCACCATCCTCTGGTAGGTAGCTCCTGCATTCTTCAAGCCGAATGGCATTTTGCGGTAGGCAAAGATGCCGAAGTCCGTAATGAATGCTGTCTTGGCAGCGTCCTCGGCATCCATTAGGACTTGGTGGTATCCCTTGTATAGGTCAAGGAAACTGAATATCCTATGGCCGACCAGCGAGTCCACCTTTTTGTCGATGTCGGGCAGAGGATAACAGTCCTTAGGGCAGTGCTTGTTGAGATCGGTATAATCAATGCACATGCGCCAACCTCCTCCAGCTTTTTTGACCATTACCGGGTTTGCTATCCAGGTCGGGTAGGTGACCTCGAATAGGATCCCGGCCCCCAGTAACTGGTCCACCTCGGTCTTTATAACCTAATTTCGCTCCGCTGCGAAGGAGCGCTGCTTCTGTTTTATCGGTCGCACTTCGGGGTCGATTTTTAGCCGATGCGTGATCAGATCGGGTGATACCCCTGTCATATCCAAAGGGGACCACGCGAAGACGTCTCTGTACTCCTTTAGAAGCCGAATAACCTGTTTGCGAAGTTGAGGGTGTTCGGTCAACCCAACTTTGACGACCTTAGCGGGGTCATCTTCATACAAAGCCACCTCTCTCTCTTCGGCAGGCGACGTCCTCTTCGGCTCTTCGGAGTTCAGTAATTGCTATGCTTGGGGCAGTTCGGGCGGTGCCCCTAGCCCCTTGAGCGCCACAAGCAGGCACTCCCTTGCCATTTTCTGATCACCACGGATCACAGCTACCCCTCCCTTAGTCGGGATCTTCACAGCTAGGTGGTATGTGGAGCAGATCGCTCTCACCGTATTCATCCAAGTACGGCCGAGGATTATGTTGTATGGGGACTTGGCTTCTACCACCATGAATTCAGTCATGTTGGTGGTGCTCCTCGGCCCTTTCCCTATTGTGACAGGTAGCTCGATCGTCCCTAGGGGATGGGTTTCCTCCTGCGCGAAACTCCGCAATGGCTGTGTGGTCGGTGTGATCTTTGATTTCTCTAGCTCCATGTTGTCAAAGCAGTGTTTGAACATGATGTTCACCGATGCCCCAGTATCGATGTGAATTCTCTTAATTAGCATATTGGCCACCACAGCCTCTACCACAATGGCATCAGAGTGCGGTACCATAGGGGGCACCGGGTCCTCGGCCGAGAAGGTCACTGCTTCCTCTTTTTTGAACCTTTTGTTAGCAGGTTCTCTGCTGGGCAAGTTCCGAGCTCCGTTCTTGAGTGATGATTTGGTCTGCCCTTTGGGGAGAGCGGAGATCGTAGCAACTACTCCATCGTATTGATATTCTCCATCCTCATCGGCATCATCCTCATTGTGCTTTGCTCTTTTCTCCGTCTCCGAACTGCAACTTCCTCCTTTACAATGCCTCTTCTTCTTTTGACTTCGGGGAGCATCCACTTGATTTATCCCCGAGCTCCGATCTTGATACTTTTTAAGCTGTCCGTTGCGAACCAGGCTCTCGATGTCTTGAGCCAGGTTCCTGCAGTCTTCTGTATCATGTCCGTAGTCCTCATGAAACTGGCAGTACTTATTCTTCGACCTCGGCTTGCCGTCCTCCCGCATCGGCCGTGGTCTCTCGAACAAGCCAGCGTGCAGCTCGAGGATTTCAGTCCTCGGCTTGTTCAACGGTGTAAATTGTGGAGCTGGCCGTTGTGCGGGCTGGGACATCAGCGGGCCTCGCTGTACCGGATTTTGCCGAGGTCCGAGACGAGACTCAATCGGACCTCGCTGAATTCGCTCCATTACCCCTTTACGGGGGGTATCCTCTTTCTTCTTCGAGGTTTCTCCTCGGTCCACTTCTTTCCTGCGTCTGGTAGCCTCCTCTATCTTGGCGAACTTATCCGCTATAGCCCACAGTTCGGTAGTAGTCTTTGGATCCTTCGCCTGGATCTCCCTGTAGAGATGGTCCGAGCTGATGGCATTTTGGAATGCCGAGATGATGAGAAGATCGTTTGTGCACCGGGTCGATAAGCACTCTCTATCGAATCGGGTCATGAAATCTTGTAGTGACTCACCCCGGATTTGTTTAACGGTTAGCAGATGTGCTGGTGTGTGCCTCACTTCGGCACGCTGAGAGAAACTTCTAGCAAACACATTCATCAGATCGGAATACGATCTGATCGACCCGGGAGGCAGACTGTCGAACCACTCCCGTGCATTGTCGATTAGCAGTTCAGGAAATAGCTTGCACATGTGAACACTTCCCAGATTTTGGTTCAGCATGCTGTACTTGAACTGGCTAAGGAAATTGCTCGGATTTCCAACTCCGTTGTACGCCTTGATTTTTGGCACCGTGTACCCGAAGGGCATCGGTGTGTTGAGGATCTCCTCCGAGAGCGGGCTGATGATCCTGCCGAGCGCGTCAAAGATCTGCGCTCCCCCAGCTAGGTGTCCTTGGTTGGGTGCGTTATAGGGTGGGGCCACGGCGTAGTTCGGCTGAACCATATGGGAATTTGGTTGCTGGCTTCCCTGAGTCTGTCCTCGGGTTTGCTGGAGATAGTGTCGCAAGTCCTGCCCGGGCCTCTGCCCTTGACCGATCTGAGAGATTCCTTGCCCGAACTGGGGGACCCCAGTGTATTGGTTGAGGAACTCGCGCCCTGACGTTGTGGCGAGATAATTTCGCAACAACTCCTCAATCCCTGGAAGCGGCGGAGGTGGCGGGGCTGCCGAGTTCGGCTGGATGACCGGTGAGAGGCGAGTGGCTAGGCTCGGTCGGATAACTGGGGGCTGGCGTAGTGCCGCCTCCGGACCGAACAGCTCACATTCCCGATGTGCTGTGAGGTCCTCCACATGGCCTTCAGGTGTAGCCTGTGGCCCTAGGCTCGAGCTCACGGGAGCTCGGTGTGGCTGGGCTAACTGTGAGGACGGCTGTGCTGCCGTGTCCACAGTGGTGTTTCGCTGACCGGAGTTAAGGGCCTCCGGGACTTCTCCAGTGGTGATTTGATTGCCTTCAGGAATATTGTCTTGGGGTTGCTCCACGTCCACCGTCGAGACTGGTTCCTCCGGTTGTCGTCGGCGACTCCGTCGACAGCGAGTTCCCAGCAGTGTTGTCATCCCATTCGGCATTATTGATGGTTTTGGGCAGCAAGAATCAAAAATTCAGACACAAATTTGATTCCCACAGACGGCGCCAGTGATGAACCTTCGATTCGCAGCCCAAATTCAGGTGAATGTTTGTATGCGGAATTAAAAGAGGAATGAGAGATTTACGTGGTTCGATCGGTTTGATCTACGTCCACGGAGGAAAGAGTATCGTTTCTATTCAAAATAGCGTAAGTAAGCATAATACAATCAAATCTCCTATTTATAGATGATATTCATAGCGGTTGTGGAGGTGAGACGTGGAGGTGTGGGCGGTTTCTCCATCCCCGAATTCTTCTCCATCAACCCACGCTCCGGATTTCGGGCTCAACTCCCTGGGCCTGTATTTGGTGTGAGTTGGACTTGCCGTTCTGGGCTTGTTGGGCCTTCACCGATCTGGGCCTGTTGTTAGGTGTTGGGCCTTTGGGCCTAGGGAGATGGGCAATTTCCTATCAATTGTATATAGTCATATTTATTGAGTGCACATGCTTCATAAGCAAATTAGAGATCGATAAATGAAGTAAACTATATATATATGTTTACAATCATAACTGCTACGTACAAAAGCTAGACTTCATTACTCTATAACAGTGATCTCAACACAGGGAGAAGAATTACTCGAACTTGTAATTTCACTTTCATCCATATTCACTACTATCGGTTGAGTTGATTGAGATGGATAATCGGGAATCTGCAGACGCTCAACATCGGCTTCCAACATTTCCAACACCTTACTCATCGACGGACGATCATTTGGGCTCATCTGTATGCACCATAATGCAACTATGATCATTTTCCTGATAAGTTTTCTTGTACTGTCGTTCTCTCTACAATCACCGTTTTCATCAACATTTCCAATATTGACATCTTTGCCTTGATTAAACCGGTCGTATATCCAATACGGGAAATACTTGCTAGAGCCATCATCATTTCCCGTGAAGTCTCTCTTCAACCCTACTATCTCCATCAACAACATTCCGAAACTATAAACATCAGCTTTGTAAGAGACTGCACCAATACCTCTGTTGATTAATTCAGGGGCAACATAACCTATGGTTCCTCTAGCTGCAGTTAAGGTCACACTAGTCTTATCCGTAGAGAAATATTTAGCAAGCCCGAAATCAGAGATTTTTGGAATGAAGTTATTATCAAGAAGTACGTTGTGAGGCTTAATGTCAAAATGCAGGATCTGAATGTCACAACCTCGATGCAAATACTCAATCCCGCGAGCCACTCCCACTGCAATATCAAATTTCTTGTCCCAATTCAAAATTTTCATTTTACCTCGGTTGAGTACATACTTTTCCAAGGAACTATTGGGCATGAAATCAAACACAAGGGCACGTTTCGATCTTCCGGCACAATATCCGACCAGTTTGACAATATTCACATGATGGATCCTTCCGATAGTTGCGATTTCATTCATGAAGTCTTGACCATTCGCACTGGATTTTCCAAGAAGTTTAACGGCCACGTCATCACCGCTACGGAGCTTACCTTTGTAAACACAACCGAACCCCCCTTCGCCTAGCTTTTCTTGAAAATCTCTGGTCATCTTCTTGATGTCCGAATACGAGTACCGGATTGGGACGAGTTTGTTGTCACTTTGTAGGAAACTCTCTATTGAGTCAAATATGGATAAATTTCTCCTTTTGAATTTATAGATCAAAAGCCACAAAGCTAGGGCAAAAATGATGAGTCTTGGTGCAGAGATGACCACTGAAACGAAATGGGAAAAGAAAAATAGGGTTCCTCAAATGTAAATAATTAAATAAATAATCAAGTATATTAGAGTAATATATGTGAAGATTACTAGTTAAGTATAGAAACTATGTATAATACAATCAAATTAGAATGTACCGATGAGAATTCCAAATAAGGAGGTAAAGGTCCCTGCAATTACACCAGATACATGATAAGGAAAAAGTAATACTCCTTCTTTCGCATTCAAAAAAGGATAAGTTCTATTTTTTTCGTACGTCCGGTTCAAACATAAATCTTAAATAGTAGCAAAATTTTAATCTAATAAAATACGTTAACACTACTTTGAATATAATTATAATATAAATTCCACTAACAAGAAGAAGAGAATTATTACAATTTAGGCTGAAGCCTCCAAGAAATAAGAATCCCACCATTCCAGCGGTGAATAGGATGATGGTCATTCCCGGAGGGCCTACCCCTGCACTTATTACAACTAGATACACCACCACAATATTAGGATTTCTCGAGAAAAGGGTTTAAATTTCTCCGATAGAGTTTAATTTTGTTTTATCTATTATCAGTTCATTGGAATGATATGGTGCTTCAAAACTATATAAAAAATTGTCACGTTATTGATAGTGCATGTACACATTTGTGATATCCATACCGAAAGGAAATTAATCGTTCTTATGTATTTAATTATTTAAGCACAAAAGGCAATTAATACTTACAATAAAATTAAATCATATTAAAAAAAAAAAGTAAATTCTAAATGAAAAATTATCAATGTACATGACACCATCACATTAACGATAAGCAATACCGATTAATATGCTCACGGTAGGTAAGATAATGTTATAAGTTCATACCAGAAGTAGGAGCCAGTACCTGCTATTACTAGAAGAAATGCTATTACTAGAAGATATGTGAAATCCCTGCAGAGAGATATACCGGAATATAATGTATCAAGATTAATAATAAGAGAAACTTTACCAGATTTTAACAAAGTCAGATCGAACAAAAACGGAGCTAGAGTGAGAAAGTATACGTACGTACCAGATTCTGCCATGAGGAACAATCGTCGGAAGTATGCCACTGCAGTTTCCAAAATCCAGATAAACAAGTCAAAGATCAAGATACATGGAAGAATATATATAGTAATATCAACGAATAAATCCATACCCGAAAAAAAGTTCGGAAAATTGCAATCGGTGCAATAGTAGATGTCAAGTCCGTACAGGAGAGACCGGTGGACTTCCGAGAGAGATACATTGTTCAAATCTTTGAATCCCCACGACGTCGTCACGATCACATCTACTCCACACGTAGGCGGCACCTCTGAGGTATTCATGTGGCCGACCTTGATATAAACATATCCAAGATGTGACGCATTAGACTTAGAAGCACAATCACGAGCAATATCTATGAAGGAATGAGGTTCCCTCAAGAGTTTCGGGCATCTTATGAAATTTATCAGAGACGAAGAATATGGATCGGTCGAGGTGTAGGGGGAACCATCGAATAATGTGGAGGGGTAGTTTGGGAAAGAGCAGGTGTCGTTGCTTATGGAGGCGTCGACTACCCTCACGAAGGAGTTTTCGTAGTCGATAGCTTTGACGTAGAATTTTAGTGAGCCGGAAAGGAAGGAGGCGACGTCGTTTTCGCATGACAGTTCGAATCTCCGGTCGCCGCAGTTGTTAGGTTGGCCTTTGAGGCGGAAAGGGAAGGTAATGTTGGGAATGGTGCCACATGATGAAGCAGTGCAGTGAGAATTCTTATAAGCTTGAGAGGTTTGAAAGAATGATTGGAGAAGTAAGAGAATATTGAGGAGGGATGAAGAAGTGAGGAGGGATTTAGGTGTCATCATTGTCGGTGGAGAGAGTCTGCTCTCAACTTAAAAATGAATTTAAAACACTACTTTTTGGTTGAATAAAAAGGTATTTAGAGATTTAGTTGGGGATACCATCAAGGAGAACCAATATTCTAAATGGGCTTAGGCGGTCGCCTAAGCGCTAGTCAATAACTTCTCGACTTGACTTTTGTTAAGTTGATTCTTTTTTTTGTGTTTTTTTGTGTTTTTTTTGAAAAAAGTCAGCGCCTAAGCGCTCTAAATGTGAGAGTCTAAACGTTTTGCTGGCCAGATCTAGGTGGGTTATGAGCGGCCTCTAGGCGAGTTAGGCAGATTTAATTGGTAATTTTCTTGAATTTTCATATCTAAAATCATAAATGCTACAAAGATTATGAAATTTGAACACTTAATTATCATAGTATGTAATCATATATCACGAATTCACAAATATAAAAGTGTAAATAATGTGTATTGTATTCTAATTTTGTTGCTTTAATGTTTAAATTTGTGGGAAAATAATTACAACATATATAAAATACAAATCCACCTAGGTGGTGTCGATTAGTGCCTAACAACTTTTAGAACTTGAAGAGAACACAATCTAAGAAAAGACGAGTATTTGGAATTTTTTTTGTTTGAAGAGTTAACAACATAAATTTAGAAATTGTGCTACTAAATTCAAATTTGAGACTTTTGACACCGTAACTTAACTCATCGTTAGGCTAACATACGCACACCGGAGATGTGGATATTGTACATTTTGAATGGACATGAATGAGTCCAAGTAAATGCTTAGGTCAAACGTGACTCCTTTTTTTTCTATTTTTTTCAAAACTACAGGGACCCACACGGAAATACTCGGCAGTGGACCCCAATGCAATAACTGAACTCTTTGCTTATAAAAATGGGCACGGTGTGAATATAGTGCAATTTCAGAAGCCCAAATAGTCCCATCATACTTTGCTCAAACCCGAACCCAAAAAATTATTAGGACAAATGTGAACCGGTCTGCTCCAAACCCGAACCCAAATAGGCCCATCAACGCTCGATTTGTAAAATTTTCCTTTTAAATTAAAAAAAAATGAATAATAAAATAAATCGAGCTATGATACTTATACTTTTTTGAATTTAATCACTATGAATTTATGTATTAAAATAAAATATATTACAACTGAAAATATGAAACAAAATAATATCGAAATAAAAAAAAAAAAAATAACGAAGTGCCCATGAAAATGACTAGCATATAATTTTTTGATATCCTAATTACAGTCAAGTATAAGGTACTCTCACGACTTGGTATTTGAACTAATGAATGTGAAAATGAAATCAATTAAGGGTGAAAGTACTACTCCATGCGTCATATACCAATCGTTACATATTTTATTATTATAATGGACTCGTATGAATAAAAGATGCGACAATTAGTCTAGTACGGAAGAAGTAGTAACCATTATTTTCAGTGCTAATCATGAACTATTATATGGTATTGATATTCATATCAGAGCTTGATCTCTTTAAATGCAGGGAAATAGATTGATATTATAAATATTCATAATTCAAGTTATTGAACTTAATAATTCTATACTTTAATTATGTGTTTTTGGAGTTTATTCATTATCCAGTGAATTCAGATAAAGTAATTCAATAATTGATAATTCCGTGTTGAAATTTCCACTTATTAATGTTTCTTTTTAATAATAGTGGTAAATTAATGACTACAACTACTTTGTCCCAAGACTTGCAAGGTCCATCAATAATTGAAGTGATTGACTTGCATTGACTTGCTATTTCCTACTCCTACTATTGATATACTCGTTCCAATTCAATTGTCATATTTTTTTTCGACACAGAATTTTAAACGCAATTTTTAAAGTTAAAAGTAAGGGGTCAATATTAAAATGTAGAAATTAATTATTTTCACTTAAGATAACAAGAAAATTGAAGTAGAACGAAGATAATATTACTTATTTAATAGATGCGATATGATACCGTTAATCAAAAGTCTTCAAATTCTAAAAATACTTGAAATAAGTAGAAAAATATAAAACAATAAAACAATCCATAGAGTAAAAAATATTATAATTATGAAACAATTTAACTTAATCCTAATTTACATGAGAGGCTCCACCTATTACTAGGAGCATAGACTACATGTAGGCCGAATGGAGCGAAAACAAAATGAGTATATACGTAATAATCAACTTAAATAATCAATTATGAAATAATAATAAGAATAAGAATTAAATCTTCAAAATATAAATTATTTATTCTTATTAAATCTATTACCTATTATAAAAGAAGGGACTCTTACAGATTTACCTATTTTATCCTCCAATATAATATGATTAATAAAAAATAATGAATAAATTCAATAAATATACAAAATTAAAAATAATTGGCTATTTAAATTTTCTTAAATAAATATAGAATTAAAAATGATTATCTATACAAATTGCCTTTTATGTGCATTTGCACATAACTTCTTTTACCTTCTTACCTTCTTCTAATCAACTTACACGCTTTCAGTCTTCACCAAGTATATAACAATTTTACAGATTAATGTTTGTATATTTATTCAAGAAAACATTAAACGATAGCAACTCATGCCTATACATAAATATAATAAAGCGTAGTGATTGTCTAGTTCTCCATGCTTGATCACTCTAGCACGGTAATCTCAACACTAGACGAAGCATCATCATCAACGCCGTGATGTAGCGATGACGTAGAATCTGTCAAACACGTGGTTCCGGTTTGATCCGCATTTGTTGTGATATTGGTAGCGTCAGACGGATATTCGGGGATCTTCAAATGTTCAACATCAGCTTACAACATTTCCAATACCTTGTCCATTGATGGACGATCATCTGGATTCATCAGTATGCACCACAATGCAACTATTGTCATCTTCCGAACAAGTTTCGTTGTGCTATCACTATTGCCATTTTCATTAGCGTTTCCGATTTCAATGTCCTTGCCTTGGTTAAAGTGGTCATATATCCAATATGGGAAATACTTGCTAGAGTCGCCAACGTTTCCCGCTAGCTCTCTCTTTAAGCCCGTCATTTCCATCAATAGCATCCTGAAACTATAAACATCAGCCTTGTAAGATATTGCACCGATACTTCTGCTGATTAATTCTGGAGCAACGTAGCCTATGGTTCCCCTTGGAGTAGTCATGCTCACTGTATTCTTGTCTGTCCTGCAAAATTTCGCAAGCCCAAAATCAGAGATTTTCGGTATGAACTTGTCGTCAAGAAGTATATTGTGAGGCTTGATGTCGAAATGCAAGATCTGAACGTTACTACCTCGGTGCAAGTATTCAATCCCTCGAGCCACTCCGGTCGCAATATCGAACTTTGTGTCCCAACTCAAGGAATTCATATTCTCTCGATCGAATATGTACTTCTCCAGGGAACCATTAGGCATGATATCGAATACAAGGGCACGTTTCGATCGTTCGACACAATATCCAACAAGTTTGACAACATTTACATGATGAATCCTTCCTATAGTTGCAACTTCATTCATGAAGTCTTGATCGCTTGCTCCGGATTTTCCAAGCAATTTAACAGCTATATCAGTACCACTCCGAAGTCTGCCTTTGTAAACAGAGCCGTAACCTCCTTCACCCAGCTTTACTCGAAAACCTTTCGTCATCCTCTTTATCTCCGAATACGAGTACCTTATTGGCACTAGGTTGTTTTCACTCCGCAGAAAGCCTTCTACACAATGAAAGCAAATCCAAAGACGAACCTTGCTCCATAGCCAACCACTACAGAAGAAGATCATTGTTCGAGTTAGTGACTATTTTTTACCTTCACTTGAACATGCTAAAAAAAGCAATTGTTGCATATACTAACAACTCACCTACAACGAGAGGTGGATAGAAGATATGTAACCCTGAAATTACACCATGAGTATAGAACATAAGCAAAGACGGACATTTTAAAGAAATACGTCGAATACAGAGAAATCAACCCTCATTTTATCTACTCAGGTACATCAGATCGATCTACCTGAGTAGATAAAACGAAGAACTCTTACCAAAGATTGCGTAATAGGCCATCACTGTCTTGTTAATAAAGTACATAAGTACCGGAGCACAGATAACTAATCCGACGACGGATGCTGCTGCGAGGCTTATTGCTGCAAACAAGACAACTGTTTGGAGTGTACTCCACAAAATTAGATCGAATCGCTCACTCTATTCAAACTAATACTAATCTTTTACACCTCTCATCTTTCCACGGTCACGAAAAGTGAAAACGTAATGTATGTAGCTTATACGAAATCGTAAACAAGATTTTGTAATTTAGATGATGAGATTACTAAAAGTTGGATATCAACGAGAATATATTTACGCATACGAATCGAGAGATTACCCAGGATGAGGAGAAGAATCAGGATAAGCAGTGCAAGAACACCTGATACACATGAATGCAATTCAGAAAGATATATTCCTTTATCAACTAATTGTAAAAAAAAACATTTCATGAACAGAGTAAATTAAACTCTTACTGTTACTTCCTGCGAAGTAAATCATTCTTATAAAATCTGTACAAAGAAGACATAGCAAAACATCATAACACGAAAAAAGAATAAAAACCGGTACGTTTGTATCGAAAACTAAACAGATTATGTAACATTTGAACTAGTGTTTAACATACTTACACCATGAGTAATGAACAACGGTGTTCACGACATCCAAGTTAAAGTCGAACCAGGAAAGCTCGAATCCATACAACAGAGCGTCATGGATTTCTGAGAGCGACACGTTGTTTGAATCCTTAAACTTCCAAGAAGTCAACACCGAGAGCTCCGCTCGGCATGTGTACTTCAAATCCGAGAGGAGGGAGTGTCCCACCTTTGCATAAGTGTACCTACCTCCGGAACAGCCGGTAGCTTCCGTGAATCGCGAAGAATTCAGCAACGGAGACGGGCAGCTGATGAAGTTGATGGGCCAAGCTGCCTCATGAGTAACCTTTTTAACTTTGTCCTTGTAGATGCTGTAAGGAAAGTCGAGTGTGAAGTTGCTCTGGTACAAAGAGTTGCTTGGGAATGAGCAGATGTCGTCATTGTTTAGTGAAACATCGGCTAGCCTGATGGTGAGGTTGTTGTAATGACGTAGTACTTCTGTGAGCCGAAGTTGAGATTAATCGAGGCGACGTCGTTCTCACAGAGTAGCTCGTACACGATATAACCGCAGTGCTCAGGGTCGTCTTTGAGGCGGAAAGGGTAGCTGATGTTGCGAAGGGGGCCGCACGAGGAGGGGGCGCAGTAAGGGTTTGTAATAGCAAGAGAAGCTTGAAAGAGAGATTGTAATGAGAGAATGAAGAGAGATGAGCAAGTGAGGAGTAGAGTTTGTGTTGTGATCGGCATTTTTGGAGGGTGAATGAACTTGTTTGAGAGAAGAGTGAGTAATGAGAGTATGTTAAGTAAGAGTGCTCATGTATCATTCCGTCCCATTTCAACAGTCTCGTTTCTTTTCAACACAGAATTTTTGGTGTAGTGTGTAAAATGAGAAGTTAGGGAAATGCAAGGGTTAAATCTTTCAATTTTAAAGAATATGACTATTGAAGTGAAACGTCCCTGTTGAAATTTAATTTCATTAAATTTTTTTATTAATTTTGTCTTTTTTTGTATTTTTTATTTCCTATCTTTTAGGATTTTAGTTAAATGTAGTGCACATTAGAGGGGGAAGACTTGGTCCAAAGTTGTTGCAAATAAAGAGAGAAGTGGAAGTATCAAGTGAAGAAGTGAGAGATGTGGTTAAGGTGCATGAAATACATGGGTGAGGAAAGACATGGTCAAACCCCACTAAGATAGTGGGTCGATTGAGCTTGGGCTGCAAGGCTACTTCATCTATAAATGGAGAAAGAAAGTATGAAGAACTGTATCTCTCTCGACGTCGAAGACTCATAGATGTATAGTATAGAAAATAAATATAGTATATATGAGTGAGAGAGTTCCTATTTAGTAGAGAGTTTATTTTCATACATTTTTCATAGTTTGTAGTCGAGAGTTTCTAGATTAGTTCTAGAGTTTTTATTGTTTTGTCTCGACTTGTATTTTTCGTTATTCACTTGACGTGAATATTTTAGCCTTGAGGCAACTACGAGTAATATATATATATAATCTTGTAGAAATTGAATTCATATTTTCATTTTTCCGCTGCGTAACGTTCAGTGCCCCTGCAAATGCCTCCGTCCACCCTCAGTCCAGATTCCAACAGTCCCCACATATATATATAACTGTTGAAGTGAAACGGAGAGAGTATTACTTTCTTTCATCTATGTTAAACAAAAAGACGTGTCACTTCGGTAGAATGAGATGAGAAGAGTAAAAAGATATGATACTCCCTTCCGTTCATGAATCATGACTCATTTTTATTTTAAAAATAATTAATTAACTAATGGTACCAATGAGCAAATTCGTAAAAAAAGGTTCATAAAAACTCTAAACAAAAAAATAAACACAAAAAAATAGATTCATATTTTTTTTTTATAAAAAAATTAAATATTGGTAATTAGTGTAAATGATTAATTTACTGAAGAAACCTGAATAATTAATTCCATTTTTTATTTAGATGTTTGTCACTATAATTTTAATACATAAACAACCTGTTGGAATTTTGGTGATTTAATTGTTCAAATTGAATGAGCAATTAATTGGTTAAGTTTGAGGTGAGAAGTTTGTTCCATATTGAAAAAATAAAGAAGTTTGGACTCATATACTAAGTCAAGGCTCTAATGTATATAATAATTAATTCCTCAAATCGTGAATTGGACTTAGCCTTTTGGGCTAAAGCCAAAGGCCTACGAGGACGGTGCGAAAGCACCGTCCGAGTCCGCCTCCGCCGTGCACGTTGCACTTGTCGCAATGGGCGCTTTGAGGCGCACTTGGCACGTGCGCATCGTCGCGAGGAATGGGCCTTTACTTTTCCTAAATCGAGCCAAACGTGTGGCTCGAGTACATGCGGGTGTGTCTAGCACACGCTACCCGGTTCGAACCAATGGGTGCCAGGCGTGTGCATGACACGAGCCAGCACCCAAAGGGTCCGAACCAAGGGGCACGAGCGCGTGTCGACCACATGCCCGTGACTCGGGTAGGCTTGTGCCAGGCGCGAGCCAAGCGCGGGTTGGCTCATGGAGGGGCTGAACCATTGTGCTGGTTCGGTTCGGGTGATCTGGGCCGTCGATCAAGATTTGATCGAACGGTCCAGATCGAAGCATCCCTTCACAGAAAACCACCTATCTCCTATAAATAGAGCCCTCCATAGAATGATCCAACACACCAAAAATAAAGATTAATTCTCTTATCTCGTTTTATCCTTCCTTCTTCATCTTTCCTTACAAAGTCTCGATATTCGAGTAGTTCGACGGATTCTCGACTTGTAGTGCAACAACTCGAGAACGAAGAACCGTTGTATCTTGGAGACAATTGCTATAGTCCGATTGCACTATATCGGAGCAATATTGTCTTAAGGAGATAGAGTCTAACTCTAGCCTCGGTTCTACCCATTTATCGTATTACGGTTCTAACACAACCCTTCTGCCTTATACACAATAATACACATTAAACACTAAATATTTGGTTCTTAAATTTTTATATTAATAAAATTTCATGAATTGTGAGTCAAAGAGAGTATAATTTAACGCGTTATGTCTAAATCGCCTTATCAAGAAAATGGAAAATGGTATAGCTCGACAAATTTCAGTCGGTCCTACCAGTGTTGACTTGGTAAACCCTCTTACAATTGTTAGTTTACTTAAATAAATCACCTGAATACAGCTTGTTATTATTTGTTTAGCCCTTTACACACACAGAGTACAAATTAACTTACTTGCAGAACATATCAGAATTCAATCAAGCTAAATAGAAAACGCTAGACGATGAGGCGTCGTCATGACAGAGGGACGATACATAATCAGTCGAACACGTTTCTCTTACCACGAGTTGGGTTGATTGAGACGGACAATCAGGAAGCAGCAGACGTTCAACACTTCCAACATTTTTAACACTTTATTCGTTAATAGACGGTCACCTGGAATATTCGTTTGCATGCACCATAATGCAACTATGTATCTTCATTTATCGAGCAATATTATCACTTAATTTTATATCCATCTCCCTTCATGTATTACTTTTGACTAGGTAGTGGAGTGATAAGGTAGTGACAATATATAATTTATTATCTATACATGCATCTTCTATATATACGACTGATCCTGTACACTTAATCACTCTCTCACAGTAATCTCAACACTGGATGAATTATCATGTTGATGGAGTAACGACACGGAATCATTCCAACTTGCAACTCCAATTCGATCCACACTCGCACTCTGACCGGACTGAGGCGGATAATCCGGAATCTGTAAATGTTCGACATTACCTTCTAACATTTCCAACACTTTACTCATCGATGGACGAGCGTCAGGACTCATCTGTATGCACCACAATGCAACTAACGCAATTTTCCTTACAAGTTCTGCCGTGCCATCATTTTCCCCGTGTTCACCGCCTCTTCCGATTTCAATATCCCTGCCCTGCTCAAAGCAGTCATATATCCAATATGGAAAATACTGGCTCGAGCCACCATTATTTCCGATCAAATCTCTCTTTAAGCCCACCATCTCTATCAACAACATTCCGTAACTGTAAACATCGGCCTTGTAAGAGACCGCACCGATACTTCTGCAGATCAATTCAGGAGCAACGTAGCCTATGGTTCCTCTTGCAGCAGTGAGTGTCACTGCATTCTTCTCTATTGAGAAAGATTTCGCTAGGCCGAAATCGGATACTTTGGGGACGAAATTGTCATCAAGAAGAATATTATGAGGCTTGATGTCAAAATGCAGAATCTGAATGTCACACCCTCGGTGCAAGTACTCAATTCCTCGAGCCACTCCAACTGCAATCTCAAACTTCGTGGCCCAATCCAACGAATCCGATTTCTCTCCGTTGAAGATATACTTTTCAAGAGAGCCGTTAGGCACGAAATCGAATATAAGGGCGTGCTTGGAGCCTTCCGCGCAGTATCCAACCATCTTCACCACATTGACATGGTGGATCCTTCCAATAGTCCCGATTTCATTCATGAAGTCTTGCACATTACCTCCGGATTTTCCGAGAAGTTTCACTGCAACATCACGGCCACTTCGGAGCTTACCTTTATAAACCGAACCATAGCCACCCTCGCCGATTTTATCTTGAAATTTTAGCGTAATCTTCTTAATGTCCGAATACGAGTATCTGATCGGTGCGAGTTTGTCGTCACTTTGTAGAAACCCTTCTATCGTGTTATAGATGGACAAAAGCCTTCTACGAAATTTGTAGATCAAAAACCATATCGCCAAAGGGAACATGACGATCCTTGGTACCAAGATAATGAAACCTATATATGCCATGATATTATGTTAAAATAGACGTACAAACACATGATAGAGAAAAAACATTTTCTTGAAACCATAATATAATACTCCTTCTGTCCGTTTATACTAGTTACGCATTTCTTTTTAGTACGTCCCACGATAAATGTAATGTTTCCTTATTTGGTAAAAAGTTACTAAAGGAAAAACATTTTTTGCACATGCACTCATCACATTAACATACAAATCCATTATTCCTTAATTCTCGTGCACATTAACAGTTTCAGATTTTCGTTGCACAAAATATATTATGTCAAACTGCAAAATTATTGACAATGAAAAAAAAAATGACAGAAAAGGCTCGGTGAACTCACTTAGAATGTCGATAGGAATCAGGAGAAAAAGCCCTGCAGAAATACACAAGAGGATTAGCAGATGCAACTTCCGTTTTCAACTGTGCCCGTTGAATATTATAATATACTCATTATCAACTAGACAGAAGGAGTACTCAGTACTTGGACAGTGTTCTTACACCACAACTCGAATGTAGGATATGGCCCGCACCCAGGACACGAGATGAGTTCGAATCCGTACAAGAGAGAATCATGTATCTCAGAAAGAGTTACATTGTTCAAATCCTTGAATTCCCGCCACGACGTCAACGCTATCCTGTCTAACCTGCACATTCCTGTTAGCTCCGAGGCATTCATGTGGCCCACCTTGATATAATCATATCTACCGTAAGATGAATTAGAGTAACATTCTGCATTGATATACGTTAATTCGGAGGAATTCTGTAGAAATCGAAATGTACCAGTATTTTGTGTGAATCGAAGGAAAAATCTGGAGAAAGTTTCATTCAACAAGCTCAAACTTCACACTGTTACATTGCATCTATTTATATCTATGCTCCTAAAACAGACTTGGAAGGAAAGGAACAATCTCCACCTTACACATCAGATCTAATCTAACGGCTACGATATAAAGCATACTAATTGACATGGACTAATGGAAATATGACACGTGGAAACTAACTCCACTTTATTTATAACTAAGAAACGGACACTCACTAACAACAGAACCCAGCACTCATTTCTTCTGCATTGTATGCTTCTTCTTCTTCTCCAACTCACTATCTTCTTCACCAACACTGATCAATCCTTCCTTCGTACACCCCCCCGCAAGATGAGAGTGGTGAACATCACCCAAGCTCATCTTGGAAAGCAAGAGACGAAAACACGCAAGAGGAAGAGATTTAGTGAATAAATCCGCCAGTTGCCGCGAAGAAGAGAGTCGATGAGGTAGAACAAATCCAGCCAAGTACTGATCACGCACAATGTGGCAGTCAATCTCCAAATGTTTTGTGCGTTCATGGAAAACTGGGTTTTTAGTAATATGAAGAGCTGCCACATTATCACAGTAGAGATTTATGGGAGTTGGAATGCATACACCAAAATCCGCCATTAGATAGGAGATCCATTGTAGCTCACGCACTGTATACCCAAGAGCTCGATACTCAGCCTCAGCAGTAGATGCAGAGACTGTATTTTGTTTCTTGCAACGCCACGAAATTAAGGAAGAACCCAGAAATATACAGTATCCAGTGAGAGATCTTCTTGAATCAGGGCAAGAGCCCCAATCCGCATCACTATACGCCTGGAGATGCAGAGTGCTACCAGCAGGATAAAACACACCCAACGATGGACACCCTTTCAAATACTTGACAACATGAAGAGCAGCATCCATGTGTGCTTTAGCAGGTTCAGAGACAAACTGACTTAACTGCTGGATAGCATAGGAAATGTCTGGACGAGTGAGATTCAGATAGAGAAGTCTCCCAACAAGCTTTCTATAAGATTCTGGCTGTGGGAGAAGAGCCTCTGGTGCTTTACAAAGATGAATCCCTGGTGGTAATGGTGTAGAAACTGGAGAGCAAGCAACCAATCCCACTGTGTCAATGAGATCCAAAATATATTTTCTCTGATTTAAGGCCACACCAGAAGCATTCCTTGCTATTTCCATCCCTAGGAAATAATGTGCTTCACCTAGATCTTTGATAGTAAATGCATTGTGTAGCACTGCTTTGATCTCATGTATAAGCTTAGCTGATGGACTACAAACAAGCACATCATCCACATAAACTAACAAACAGATGTATGAGTCTCCAGCTCCTTTAACAAACAGACAATGGTCATGAGCACTTTGAATAAAACCTTGACTATAGAGAACTTTACAAAACTCAAGGTTCCACTCTCTAGACGCCTGCTTTAAACCATACAAACTCTTGACAAGTTTGCAGACCTCACCTGGTTTAGCATCTAAATAACCCTTAGGAGGTTCCATATATATCTCATCATGCAAGAAACCATGGAGGAAAGCATTATTAACATCAATCTGGTGAATATGCCAACCTGACAAAGCTGCAACTGCAAATAAGGCCCTCACTGTCACAAACTTTGCTACTGGAGAAAAAACTTCTTGATAGTCAATACCAAACTCTTGATCATACCCCTTGGCTACTAATCTAGCCTTATATCTCTCTACTTCCCCATTAGCCTTTAGTTTTAGCTTGAATACCCATTTACTACCAATGACATTCTTCCCTGGTGGCAATTGCACAAGATCCCAAGTGTGGTTCTGATGCAAAGCATCCAACTCTGCTTTCATTGCTTGTACCCACTGTGATGACTTACTGGCCTCTTTATAAGTCCTAGGTTCTTGTGTAGTGGTGACATTAAAGAGAAATCCTAGATACATGTCACTTATTGCAGGAGAAACTACAAAAGGGAAAGTAGGAGGTGAAGAAGAACCTGGATTGAAAGGTGGCAGATTGTCAGTGTTAACACAACCAACAAAATCTTGTAGCCACTCAGGTTCTTTCCTCACTCTGTGACTCCTCCTAAGAGAAGTCTCATCCTCAACTGGAGGAACAGAGTCAGGCTGCAAGATTGCAGTGGACTCTGCATTTCCAGGAAGAACTACAGCAGGCTGCATGTCTCCAGTGTGTTCTGCAGGTGTGTTTAATGGTTGTGCCTCTAAAGAATTCTCCATATGCTGAACTCCACTATCAAAAGAGACTACTGGTAAAGGGAAAGTATCTGCAGTAGGCTCTTGAGAGTTAGCAAATGGAAAAACATCTTCTATAAATTTGACATCCCTTGAGATCAAAAGCTTTGAAGCAGTCAAGTCAAATAATAGATATCCTTTATGTGATGTAGCTAATCCCAATAAAACACACTTATTGGATCTAGCATCAAACTTACCTCTGTGGGGAGAGAGGTTAACAGCAAAAGCCAAGCAGCCAAATGGCTTGAGTAAAGAGAGATCAGCCTCTACTCTAAAGAGTAATTCATGTGGTGTTTTCCAATCCAAGATCTGACTAGGGACCCTGTTAATTAACCAAGTAGCAGTAAGGATGGAATAAGGCCAGAATTTTAGTGGGAGAGAACTCTGAAACATCAATGCTCTAGCAGAATTCAGTAACATCCTGTGTCTTCTTTCAACCACACCATTTTGCTGTGGTGTGTATGGACATGCCCTTTGATGAACTATACCTAGTTCATCCAACAACTCTCTTACTTGTCTATTGACAAACTCAGTCCCATTATCAGTTCTAAGAGCCTTGATGTCTTTACCAAACTGTGTATGCACCAGCTTAAAGAATCTCTTGAGAATGGTACAGACTTGGTCCTTTGACCTCATCAAGTAGGTCCAAATGCACCTACTATGATCCTCAACAACTGTGAGAACATATCTAGCATTATCTATATTCTCTTCCCCATAAGGTCCCCACACATCTGCATGGACAATCTCAAATAGGGAATCTGATCTCTTATTGTGGACAGGAAACTCTTTCCTACTTTGCTTTGCCAGTAAACAAACTCACAATTACTGATCAATCCAACCATCTCATCTGTGAAAAGCCCCTCAAACCTTTTCATATGTCTCATGGCAGTTAAAGAAGCATGACCCAGGAGTATATGCCATTTATATAATGTCATGTCCTCTGGATTGAACACATGATAGAAGTGATTTTCCATAGTAGTTTCCAAAATGTACAGATTACTCACCATCTTCCCAAGACCAATCACTTCTTCAGTACCCTGTCTCTGTATTATACACCTTTGAGGTAGGAAAACACACTTAGCTTGTGAATCCCTAACCAATTGAGCCACAGACAGTAAGTTGTGAGTGAACTCTGGTACAAACATAACATCAGTTAAGCAAATATCCTTATTCACTCTAACTGAACCCCCACAATACACTTCCTTGGATGTACCATCTGGTAACCTAACTAGCAGTGGCTTATCATACTTGTAAGTGGTTATCATCAAATCAGCATCACAACACACATGAGAGCTTGCACCAGAGTCTATAATCCATACATTTCTTTCCATGCTAGAAAGTAAGCTGAAAGCATAATGAATATCAAATGGATTTGATGTTACCTCAGCCTGATGAACCATATTTATGTCACCAACTCCTTGAGCCCCTTGCCCTTTCTGGAGAAACTGTCCCATATACTTGGCTATTTCAGTTTGGATCACCTTTCCAATGTCTCCTATTCCTTCATGCTGTGACACTCTGCCATTATCAGACCTTGATCTGGTGTCATCATCTTCTTCAACACAGTTCACCCTAGCAGCCTTGCCTTCCTTCAGTTTCTTGTACCACTCCGGGTATCCATGTAGCTTAAAGCATTCCCCTACCTCATGTCCATTGGCATGACAATGTGAACACTTAAGCTGTGATCTCTCTTCTTTAGACAACCTTTTCTGTGAAGAATTAAATCCTCCTTTATACCCTCCATATCCTTGATTTTGTCTGCCAACATTCATCACTAGCCTTGAATCCACACATGTGTCTCCCTCATTCAACTCCATTTGATCTTCTACCTGTACTATCATACCATAAGCCTGCTCAACAGAAGGCAAAGGCTCGAGCAGCATGATTTGTCTCCTTGTCTGTTCAAACACCTCATTCAAACCAACCAAAAATTGCACTAACTTCTGATGTTCTTCTCTAATAACATAGTCATTCTCAGCATCACAAGTACAAGCAATTGGAGGCAACAACAGATCCAATTCATTCCAGAGATTAGTAAGATTACTATAGTATGCAAATACAGTCTGATTTCCTTGTTTAAATTGCATAATCTCTCTCTGTAATCTATAAGTTTTAGGACCATTACTCCTACCAAAGCGATGCATCAAAGCACTCCACAATTTTTCACTCGTTTCATAATGAGAAAAGGCATTCACAATCTCCTTAGAAATCGAGTTAATAATCCACTGTGCTACCATAGAATCCGTTTTAATCCAATCATTATAGTACTCTTTATTCTCATCAGGTTCAGTAAACACACCATCAATAAAAGCTAGCTTACTGCGTGCTCCTAATCCGCGTCGAATCGACCGCGACCATTGAAGGAAATTGGTACCTGTCAACGGAGCAGCAACCAGTTGCATTCCTGGATGATCGGACGGTTGGAGCTTCAAAAACTCATCTATCTTCTTCTGAGACAGCTCCGGTGGTGGTGGTGGTGGATCTTCACCTTCAACGTCAGCATAGATCGGATCCTTGCCATTTTTCCGTCCTTCATTCTGCTGCGAACGCGAGCTCGACGCGTCGGAGTTTATTGCCTGTGAGTAACTCTTCCTTCTACCTCTCGCCATTAGATCGAAACCCTAGGCTCGTGATACCATGTAGAAATCGAAATGTACCAGTATTTTGTGTGAATCGAAGGAAAAATCTGGAGAAAGTTTCATTCAACAAGCTCAAACTTCACACTGTTACATTGCATCTATTTATATCTATGCTCCTAAAACAGACTTGGAAGGAAAGGAACAATCTCCACCTTACACATCAGATCTAATCTAACGGCTACGATATAAAGCATACTAATTGACATGGACTAATGGAAATATGACACGTGGAAACTAACTCCACTTTATTTATAACTAAGAAACGGACACTCACTAACAACAGAACCCAGCACTCATTTCTTCTGCATTGTATGCTTCTTCTTCTTCTCCAACTCACTATCTTCTTCACCAACACTGATCAATCCTTCCTTCGTACAAATTCTCGAGAGGATTTGGGCAGCTTATGAAATTAATAGGTGTGGGCATCTCGCTGTACGGATAGATAGGATACATCGAGATATGGTAAGGATAGCGGAGATCGGCGGAAGTAGTGGAGGAACTTGTGAAGTTAGGATGGTATAAAGAAGAGATGGGGAAAGAGCAGGTGTCGTTGGTTATGGAAGGATCAACGACTCGGATTATGCCGAAGTAGCCATTGTACATGTTGTCGATGCTGGAGTAGTTGATTGCTTTGACGTAGTATTTCTGAGAGCCTAGGTAGAGGAAGGTGACGTCGTTTTCGCATGCTAGTTCAAATAGGCGATCGCCGCAGTTCTTGGGGTCGTCGGTGAGGCGGAAAGGGTAGCTGATGTTGGGGATTATGCCGCAGGAAGAAGGGGTGCAGTGAGGGTTTTTAGCTAGAGAAGATAGAGGGAAATGGAGAAATAATACAGTGAAGAGAGAAACTGTGATTAGAGGTAGATGATCCATCGATTATCATCAACACTTTCTCTTTTGAGAAAAGAATAATTTAGTTTTCACACATCCACATAACATTCGGTAGGACTTATATCTTTTTCTCCTCCTACTGAGTACTCCCTCGTTTTCATGGATAACCTCTTGCGTTTTCAACCAGAATTGTTCTGTAGATAATGTTCTATTTTAAAATTTGAAGAAAAACGAAATTGACTATTCGAAATGAGTGGACTCAACTATCTCTTTATATTTTACATAAGAAAATCGGTCAAAATTAAAGATTTTCTATTGATCGTTTTCAGACCCGTCTCAATGTATATTGAGGCCATGTGCTACTACAAAATTAGGCCTTTTAAATTTTAGCAAAAATATGACTTAATATAATATTTAATACTCCCTCCGTCCCATAGCAGTGGACCCATTTGTTTTTTGACTTTCCGGCACGCATTTCCACCGAGACGTAGTACGAGTTTTACGATATAATTTTTGAAATATTATTTCTTTTACGACACTCGGTGGAAATGCGTGCCGGAAAGTCAAAAAACAAATGGGTCCACTGCTATGGGACGGTGGGAGTAAAACGTAAAAGAAATGTGCAAAGAGATCTTTTAAGAAAAATCAAAGTTACTTGTAAATAAATAGTAAAAAGAAAAAAATCGAAGTTAGTTTTGGGAGAGAAGAAAAAAATAGAAAGACAAAAAAAAAATGAAATAAGTAAGTTGGAAAAAAAAAAAGCCAAAAAATCGAAAGAACAAAGGAAATAGCTAATATCCCCACAAAAATTGAGAAGAAAGAAAAAGGAGAGAGAGAGATTTGGACTTCAAATAATAAATTGGGCTTGATATGAAAGGAAAAAGAGAGTCCAAGTAATATTCTTTAAGTGAAAAATTGAGAAGAAAAAAAAAAAAAAAAAAAAAAAAAAAAAAAAAAAAAAAAAAAAGAGAGAGACATTGGGCTTTAAAAATGAATTGAGCTTAATATTTTTTAGGGGCACTATTTTTTTGGGAGGCCCTATTCTGTAGAACTTGATGGGCCTCCTCATAGACGGGCCTGATCGTTTTGGAAATATACATATGTTTTAATAACGTGACGAATATATATGTGTCAGTGTAATATAAGATGTCATGTTAATATAAGGGAGATATTATATAGTTTTAAAATTGAATTCCGTTTCTTTTATGTAGGTATAAAATGAATAAATAACTAATTAATTTAATCAAGTAATTGCTTTCAATTTATCTTTTGGTTTTGGTCCATACAAATATATCTATTAGAATTTATGACTCCGCGTTGAAATTTCAGCTGAATTGAAAATTTTGTCTTGGCTAGTTTTGTTCGAAGTCTAGGTCAACCGCTATCAATCACTGCACTCCAATAATTCATTAATTACTTTGAACGATTGTGTTTGAGAGACGAAGGGCCACAATAATACGGAGTCACTCCGTTCCCGATCGATCAATTTTAGATGTGGTGTTACAAGTGAAAAGTAAGAGATTCATATTATTAAAAAAAAAAAGTTAATTTTTTTATTTTAAGAAAAAAGCCAATTGAATAAGGAAGTCTAGCTAGATGAGATGCACGGAATACTATAAAAATAGAATCCACATCTTTCTACAAGTTCGAGCTTTTAGATGAGTCGAAATTCTATCACCTCCGATCCGAAGATCGACCTACTAATTAATTTTGGAGATATGTGAAGTTATGGATTTTTAGATCATCAAATAAACTTTAAGAAGTGACGCGTATAGAGTTATTGTGTAGTTAATAGTATACCTTAAAGAACCTATTCCTAACCGGGCCAATTAAGCTCATTCAAGAAATGAAAATGTACACACATAATTAGTATGGATGTTGAAGTTGTTATAAGCCCCATGACTTTTGTTGCACACTTTGCCACCCTTAAGAAGAGGAGGAAACACCACCATGATAGAGCATGGGCAAGGAACTAGTGGAGCGCCATGTAGTCTCATTTTCATCCACATTTACAACGGTGTGGGACGACGGAGACGGATAATAGGGGACCTGTCGACGTTTAACGTCGCCTTCCAACATTTCTAACACTTTAGTCATTGATGGACGATCATCTGGGTACATCTGTATGCACCACAATGCGACTATTGTCATCTTCCAACAAACTTTCCTCATATCGTCGATTTCACCATCATCAGTGTTCTCGAGAGCTTTCCCCGTATCGACATCCCTGCCTTGGTTAATGTGGTCGTAGATCCAACATGGAAAGTACCGACTCGAATCACCATTGTTTCCGATCAAGTCTCTCTTCAAGCTCACCATTTCCATCAGCAACATTCCGAAACTATATACATGATCAGCCTTGTAAGACACGGCGCCAATACTTCTGCTGATCAATTCAGGAGCCACATAGCCGATAATTCCTCTTGCAGCAGTCATGGTCACTGTATTCTTATCCGTGGAGCATAACTTTGCTAGCCCGAAATCTGATATTTTTGGGATGAAATTCTCATCAAGAAGTATGTTGTGAGGCTTGATGTCGAAATGCAAAATCTGAACGTCACACCCCCGGTGCAAGTACTCGATACCACGAGCAACTCCAACTGCAATCTCAAACTTCGTACACAAGCTCAAGGGGTACGAAGTTTCTCTATTGTAGATGTACTTTTCGAGTGAACTGTTGGGCATGAAATCATAAACAAGTGCACGTTTGGAGCCGTGTGCACAATATCCAACTAGTTTCACCACATTCACATGGTGGATCCTTCCAATGGTTGCAATTTCGTTCATGAAGTCTTGGCCGTTCGCTCCCGATTTCCCTAGTAGCTTGACCGCTACATCATGCCCACTTCGGAGCTTTCCTTTATAGACAGAACCGTAGCCTCCTTCGCCTAGTTTATCTCGGAAATCTCTCGTTATCTTCTTTATGTCCGAATAGGAGTATCGAATCGGTACGAGCTTGTTGTCACCTTGCAGGAAGGATTCTATACCCTCGAACAAGGACACATGCCTAGTTCGGAATTTGTGAACCAAAAACCACACTATGAAGGGGCAAATGATGAACTTTGGTGCACAAATCATGACGGGGCTGGGGATGATGGCTGGTATGAGATGGAGATGGAAAAGGAACAATTAGACAGTTTCATCAAATAATTAATAATTGCATCAAAGACGAAACATGAGGAATTTTCATCGTCGTCGATGATAGGGACTAATATCGGCCATACTCCATAAATGACCCAAATTAATGAGGATATACATTTTCTCATACCTTATCGTTTCCAAGGAAAATTGCATATCAGATGCCCCGCTGAATGAAGAGATCTTACGGGAATGAAAAGGATTATAAGTCCTGGTCAGATTAAGTCTTGATAGCATCACTAAAGGAGAAAAACAGTAATCCTAATAATGATTTATAGAAGTTGCTCCGAATAACAACATATTAGCCAGGAGATCTCATAGGTCTCAGAGGCCCAGTATAACCATAAGGCACGTCTTATGCAGAAGCTAGAAGTCCTATCTCCTCCCAGAAGCCATATGGGATTTATTGGCATCTGTCAAGATCGAAGGATCTGATCAATGTCCCCAAGCATCTGGCAGAACCTTAGGGTTCTGCGTAGCACGCCATCCGCATGACTCTACGTACTCTAGAGTGAGGACCACTGCATTCATGACGGAGGGAATCTTACCTCTATGAGAATTCCTTTTATGTCCTTCCTCCACACGAATGTTTGCTTTTTCACCCTCCTTGCACCTATAAATACTCGACTATCGTGTCCTTCATTATTCACCTTCATACTTTTCAACGAGCTCCTCCAAGTTCAGGCGATCAAGGCGTTTGAAGCCTTCTTCAGGGAAGCCTCATTCCCCTTCATCTCCATCTTTTCTTCTCGACGTTGGGAAAAATCTCTCTTACATACCGCACCTTGAGCTTAAGGTAAAACCCTCATTGCCCTAAAGGGAATGAGGCTTAATGGAGCTCCACTCTCCTTGTTTCTTTCTCCTCCCTACTTCATCTCTGCATTATCTACTTATATGAGTGCAAAATTCCATGAATCGTACTAGTTTATGGCTAAATATGCCCTCTACACACAGCACACAACTCGATTATCACTTGTTATTTCTATGAGAATCATGCTCTAGCCAAAATACTTGATTGTAGCCTTCAATACGCATGAATCTCTTGCTCTTTACTACTACAACCCTTTATCTATGAATGCTCTTTGTAAATCATGATGAATAATCTCTTAAATTGTTGTGGATCATCAACCCGGATCTATCAACTGGCGCCGTCTGTGGGAAGTTGAGTTTAAGATGTTGATTTCCCCTGTTTTATATGAAATTCTAGCCCTGTTTTATGTGAGATGCTCGCTTGCTGTTGCAATGTTGATTGATGTTTTTCTCTATTATTTCCTTACGCAAAGAATCTAAAAAAGCTTGGCATTAAAATGAATGGGTAGGCTGTATCTGTTGTTAGCCCATAGAAATTTGAATACAGACATTATTGTTCGATTTTATTGAACCCCTGTTATGAGTATGGGCACCAGAGTGTGATATGGTTATTAGATTACACTCTGTGCGTAATAAAAACTGTGATAGATACCCTACTAAAATGGAATCCAAATTTATGGGATATGTGTTTTTCCTTTTAGTATTTGTTCAGATCTGCTAATTATAAGCACTGTAAAAGCCCGTGGATCTAGAAGACTAACTTCTAACTTTTGTCTGAAGCTCTAGCTGCTTTGATTGACGTGTTTATGAACTTACCCTGTTGTTTCCCCCGTTTATGAGGGATGCTTGAGGTGATAGTTAATATCATAGAATGGATATATATTGAACGCAAGATTGGTAATATTACCAGAGAATTTTAGCATGTATACTATGAATATGTTCTAGCTGCCTCGTTTACAGCAGATCAATCAGCTAATTAGAAGCGGTTCTAAGGGCTGTATTTCCCTCATGGTGTGAAATGTGACGACTAAACTGTTCTATTTGTCAAAATCTTAAGGTTACCACGAATCCGAAGGAAAGCCAGATCAAAAGTTACTGCAATTTCAGAATACATTCAGTCCACCTTGTGTAATTGGTGAGTCTTCAACTCCTGCAACTATTTTAGAATGCTAAATCTGTTGGCGGGCTATAAGGGATTGCTAAATCGTTGACCTCGGCCTCATCTATGCTCCTGTGCCGGACATCCTCTACTGGCGAAGTGCCAGGGACTGCTGCCAATTTGCTGAGAACGTCAGCTCGGGAATTCTGAGTTCGGGGGATGCGTTCGAGCTGGAAGTATGTGAAAGCTTGCTGCATGCCCCGTGCCTTAGCTAGATACTTCTTCATCCTTTCTCCCTTCGCTTCGTACTTTCCTAGCATGTGATTCACCACCACTTGTGAGTCACTATGTACTTTGACGGCTGTGACCTTCAGATCTGCGGCTATTCGGAGTCCGGCCAGCATCGCCTCGTACTCTACTTCGTTGTTGGTAGTTGCGAACTGGAAACGAAGTGAATAGGTGAACTCTTTCTTCTCCGGGCTGATAAGGAGGATTCCTGCTCCGCTTCCCGTTTTTCCCGAAGCCCCATCCACGTACATGTGCCAACTGTCTGGTGGTTCTGTCACATTCGTGCGAGCTGGCTCTGGTGCCGAGGTCGGGGCTTCGGCTATTGAGGTCTCCACCAAGAAGTCTGCTAGGGCTTGCCCCTTGATGGCCTGGCGAGGAGAATAAGTAACATCATGCTCTCCCAATTCTATGGCCCACTTTGTTATTCGCCCCGATGCTTCGGGCTTAGTCAGTACCTGCCGAAGTGGGGAGTCTGTTCGGACCTGAATAGAGTGCGCGTGAAAGTACGGACGTAAACGCCGAGCAGTGTTAACCAGAGCCAACTCTAACTTTTCCAATGGCTGATATCGCACTTCAGGCCCCTTGAGAGACTGGCTTATGAAATATACGGGCAGTTGACGCCCTGCCTCCTCACGTACGAGCACCGCGCTGATAGCTTCCTCCGAGGTTGCTAGATATAAATACAACACTTCTCCCCCTTTTGGCACCGACAAGGTTGGCAGATTATTGAGGTAATCTTTTAGCTGGCTTAGTACGAGATGGTGTTCTGAACTCCAGTTGAATTCGGGCGCCTTTTTCAAAATCTTGAAAAAGGGCAACTGTTTCTCTGCGGCCTTGGAGAGAAATCTGCTCAGTGCGGCAAGGCACCCAGTAAGCCTGTGCACATCGTTGATCGATCTCGGATCCTTCATCTCTAGCACAGCCTTAACTTTTGATGGATTTGCCCTTAGTCCCTCTTGGGAGATCCAGCAGCCTAAAAACTTTCCCGAGGTCACAGCGAAGGTGCATTTTTGAGGGTTAAGCTTTAGGTTGACCTCGCGAAGAAGGGAGAGCACAGTTCGGAGATCGGCAACACTAGTGCTCTCCTCCTTACTCTTCACCACTATGTCATCGACATAGACTTCCACTTCTTTCCCAATGTGGTTCTTGAATATTCTGTCTACCATCCTCTGGTAGGTAGCTCCTGCATTCTTCAGTCCGAATGGCATTTTGCGGTAAGCAAAGATGCCGAAGTCCGTGATGAATGCTGTCTTTTCTGCGTCCTCGGCATCCATCAGGACTTGGTGGTATCCCTTGTATAAATCAAGGAAGCTGAAAATCTTGTGACCGACCAGGGAGTCCACCTTTTATCGATGTCGGGAAGAGGGTAGCAATCTTTGGGGCAGTGCTTGTTGAGATCGGTGTAATCAATGCACATGCGCCATCCTCCCCCAGCTTTCTTGACCATCACTGGATTGGCTATCCAGGTCGGGTAGGTGACTTCAAACAGGATCCCTGCATCAAGCAATTGAGTCACCTCGGTCTTTATGACTTGATTTCGCTCAGCGGCGAAAGAGCGTTGCTTCTGTTTTATCGGTCTGACCTCGGGGTCGATCTTGAGCGGATGTGTGATGAGTTCGGGCGATACTCCTATCATGTCTAATGGGGACCACGCGAAGACGTCTCTATACTCCTTTAGAAGCCGAATAACCTGTGCGCGAAGGTGGGGGTGTTCGTTCAGCCCAACTCTGACGACCTTAGCGGGGTCGTCGTCGTATAGAACCACCTCTCTCTCTTCGGCAGGCAACGTCCTCTTCGGCTCCTCGGAGTTCGGTAATTGCTATGCTTGGGGCAATTGGGGTGGTGCCCCTTGCCCTTTGAGCGCCACATGCAGGCACTCCCTTGCCACTTTCTGATCGCCCCGGATCACAGCTACCCCTCCCTTAGTTGGGATCTTCACAGCTAGGTGGTATGTGGAGCAGATCGCTCTGACCGCATTCATCCAAGTGCGGCCTAGGATTATGTTGTACGGGGACTTAGCTTCTACCACTACGAACTCGGTCACGTGAGTGGTGCTCCTTGGTCCTTTCCCTATCGTGACAGGGAGCTCGATTGTTCCTAGGGGATGGGTTTCCTCTTGGGCGAAACTCCTCAGTGGCCGTGTAGTCGGCATAACCTTTGACTTGTCCAGCTCCATGCCATCGAAGCAGTGTTTGAACATGATATTCACCGATGCTCCGGTGTCGAAGTGAATTCTCTTGATCAAATTGTTGGCCACCACGGCTTCGATGACGATGGCGTCGGAGTGCGGCACCATGGGGGGTACTGGGTCTTCGGCCGAAAAGGTCACGACCTCCTCTGCCTTGAACCTTTTACTGGCGGGCTCCCTGTTCGGGAGATTTCGTGCTCCATTCTTGAGGGACGACTTAGTTTGTCCCTTGGTGAGTGCGGAGATCGTGGCGACAATCCCGTCATACTGATAGTCCCCGTCTTCATCGGCATCGTCCTCACTGTGCTTAGCCTTTTTCTCGGCTTCCGAACTGCAACTTCCTCCTTTATACTGCCTTTTCTTTTTTTGGTTTCGGGGGGCGTCTACCTGATTGACCCCCGCACTTCGGTCTTGATATTTTTTGAGTTGGCCATTGCGGACTAGACTTTCGATATCCTGAGCTAGGTTCCTGCAGTTCTCCGTTTCATGCCCGTAATCCTCGTGGAACTGGCAATATTTGTTCTTTGACCTCGGCTTGCCATCTTCTCGCATCGGCCTAGGTCTCTCAAACAGGTTAGCGTGTAACTCGAGGATTTCAGTCCTCGGCTTGTTCAAAGGAGTGAACTGCGGAGCGGACCATTGTGCGGGCTGGGACATCGGCAGGCCCCATTGCTGTGCTGGATTCTGCCGAGGTCCGAGACGAGACTCAATCGGACCCCGCTGAATTCGTTCCATCACACCTTTCCGGGGTGTATCTTCTTTCTTCTTTTAGGTCTCACCTCGGTCCCCCTCCCTTCGGCGCCTGGCCGCTTCATCTATCTTGGCGAACTTGTCTGCTATGGCCCACAGCTCGGCGGTGGTTTTTGGTTCCTTCGCCAGGATCTCCCTGTAGAGGTGGTCCGAACTGATGGCGTTTTGGAATGCCGAGATGATGAGGAGATCGTTAGTGCATCGAGTCGATAAACACTCCCTATCGAACCGGGTCATGAAATCTTGCAATGCTTCACCTCGGCCCTGCTTCACAGTTAGCAGATGTGCCGGGGTATGTCTCACTTCGGCACGCTGGGAGAAGCTCCTAGCGAACACATTCATCAGATCGGCATACGATCTGATCGACCCAGGTGGCAGACTGTCGAACCACTCTCGCGCATTATCGATCAGCAACTCGGGGAATAGTTTACACATGTGAACACTCCCTAGATTCTGGTTCAGCATGCTGTACTTGAACTGGCTAAGGAAGTTGCTTGGATTCCCTACTCCATTGTACGGCTTGATTTTTGGCACCGTTTACCCAAAGGGCATAGGTGTGTTGAGAATTTCCTCGGCAAGCAGACTGATGATCCTGCCGAACGCATCAAAGATCTGCGCTCCCCCAGCTAGGTGTGTTTGTGGGGGCGCACCATGGGGCGGTGCAGTTGCGTAGTTCGGCTGGACCACATGGGAGTTCGGCTGGGGAAATATCTGGGTCTGCCCTCGAACTTGCTGGAGATAATGTCGCAAGTCCTGTCCTCCGGGTCTCTGCGGGATCCCCTGGCCGAACTGAGGGACTCCCTGTTCGAACTGAGGGACTCCCTATGCACCGGTGTACTGGTTGAGGAACTCGCGCCCCGATGCCGTGGTGAGGTAGTTTCTTAGCAACTCCTCGATCCCAGGAAGTGGAGGAGGAGGAGGGGCTGCTGAGTTCGGCTGTATGACCGGAGAGAGACGATCAGCTAAGCTCGGTCGGATGACTGGAGACTGGCGTAGCACTGCTTCCGGACCGAACAGCTCGCGCTCCCGATTTGCTGTGAGGTCCTCCACATGGCCTTCTGGTGTCTGATGAGCCTGCGGCCCCAGACGCGAGCTCACGGGAGCTCGGTGCGACTGGACTGGTTGTGCTTGCGAGGATGGGGGTACCACCGCGTTATCCGCAGCGCTCTGCTGGTCGGAGTTTGGGACCTCCGGGATCTCTCCAGTTCCGGTTCGTTCGTTAGCAGGGGCGTCATTGGGTTGTTCCACACCCACCGCCGAGGCTGGTTCCTCGGGTTGTCGTCGGCGGCTCCTTCGGCGGCGGGGGGTTCCTAGCAGCAACTGGTTCCCGTGCGGCATGGCTGGTGATTTTGAGCAGCAAGAATCGAAAACTCAAACACGAATCAGGTTTCCCACAGACGGCGCCAGTGATGAACCTTCGATTCGCGGCCCAATTAAAGTGAGAGTTTGTACGTGGTTTGTGTGCGGAAATAGAGGAAAACACGAGATTTACGTGGTTCGATCGGTGTGATCTACGTCCACGGGGAGGAATATGGTATGCTTTGTATTCAAAATAGCGTAAGTATCTACAATACAATCAATTCTCCTATTTATAGATGAAATGAATGACGGTTGTGAAGGTGGGAACGTGGAGGTGTGGGCAGTTTCCTGGCTCCGGTTTCTTCTCCATCAACCCACGTTCTTGACATTTAGGGCTCAACTCCCTGGGCCTGTTGGGCTTGTGCCGATCTGGGCCTGTTGGGCTTGTACCGATCTGGGCCTACTGGGCTTGTGCCGAACTGGGCCTGTTGGGCTTTGGGCCTAGGGAGATGGGCCATTTCCTATCAAAGCCAATAAAAATTTCATATAAAAAAGCTTGCGTTAAAATATTTTGCATGGTTATTCATATAAATAAAAAATTAAATTTTCATGAATTAAAAATGATGAAAGTACATAACTTCACGAATCCTACAAAGAACAGACCGTTGGCTTGCCGACTCATTCGTCATGAAATATGTTGGTTTGCCGGCTCATTCATCACAAAATATGGAATACGAATTGAAAAAAAAAGAAAAGAAAAAAGAACAATATAAAAAGATTACAAAATTAAGATGTTCTACATGTTGGGAAGTTTCATAATTTATAGGCAAAGAATTACATAAAAATTGGAAAGTGAATAATAACATTAATTTGGTGGCATAAATTTTGCGTTGTAAGATTTAAAATTAAGTATTTGATTATAGACTATTGATACACAAATATGACATATTATTAATTTGTAAAATTTAATTTCATAAATTAAAATACTAAATTAACAATAAATATAGCAGGGGATCCTTCCCGAATTTATAATATTAGAATTTTCAAAAGAATTTATACATCAATATAGATAGGTTATTATTATATAATATTAATAATATAAATATAATATTAATAATAATATTATATAATAAAAAACCACCAATTTCGGTTAAAAAAACCATTAGCTTCGGTTCCGATTTCGGTTTTAACCACTGGTTCCGGTTCTTTTGAACACCTCTAGCAGGCACATGAAATACTATTTATATTTTACTCTAGAATACGACGGGTCACTCATGCGTCGAATGTAGTAGTAGCTAGCCTTCTAGTTGGCCTCTAGCCCCACCTATGTTGTTCTTAGGCTCAATCCAAAGCACCTCACATCGGAGCCCAACATCTCTTCACAACAGTCACTGATCTATGAAAATCTTTACATATAAGTGGTCATATATACTAATTTCATCATCACTAGATATCCCTCGATCTCTTGTATTGTTCAACTGCAATAAGAGAGGCCGATTTCATCGTGAGGACGTCGGGATCCATTCATTTCCCTGGATGAAGTTCCCAACTGAGAACGAGTATGCATGCTCGGCCGGAATCTGGCTACTCCAGCCCACTCGCTTCGACGTATCTGATCCGGGTCCTGTATTTTTGAATTCACCGTAATACAAGGTCTTGAGCGCGAAGTCGCCACTCCAAGGCATCCAGCCATCTGGTGTGACAAGGGCCTCGAGGGTACATTGTATGAAGACAGTCCTCGAATACTCTTTCCATGGCCTACCAAGGAAATTCTTGTGTACTTGGGGCTTGCTATAATACAGAGCCATGTAAGCATCGGTGCCGTTGATCACACAATTTTGGAAGACAAAACCTGTTGATTGAGCAGGATCGATTCTTCCATTAGAAACCCCTTGTTGGCCCACGTTCATGGACCCTGTAATGACCGTTTTGCCCATGCCATCTCTCTACAAAACCACATTCTTCTTCTCCAACGGCACCCGAACAGTCTCCTCATAAACTCCGGTCTTGATCCATATTACAAACCATCGTCTACCCGGGCCAGTGGCGACTCCAGGATTTAAAATTCGGGGGTGCGAAAAATAATTACTCGCTTTGTTCTATTGGGGATAAATGATATTTTCGTCAATCTCAGTGATATAAGGATACCTAAAACGGCAAAATTTTAACCTATTAAAACTCATTCACACTACTTGATATATAAGCACTCTCGTCTTGATTCTCATGTCGGGAAAATATTATCCTTATATTAATGGGACATAGGGAGTATATAAAAATAATGAAATAAAGATGGACAACATCTAAAAAAATAAAAAATCATAGAGACACATCTCTCTAATGAAAGTGACCAAACAATCATTTAATTAATGATGAATCGTATATTTTACGATGTTCTTTTAGAAATAAGTTGTTCGAAATACACTCTTGTTACTTAAGCAACCGGAAAAATTAATACCTAATACTAATTTGGTGAGAAAAAACACTAGTATTCTAATATTATTCCATTAATGAATCAATCAAAAATAACTCTTAAAACCAATATTCTATTATTATTATTCCTAATTATTATAAATAAAAATTACCTATATAATACTAGGAGAAATTTTGCAAAATTTTTGGGGGTACAGTTGTACCCCCTTTGTTCTATACTGGCGTCGCCAGTGCCCGGGGCAGCATCCACCGCCTTCTGAACGGACTCGTAGTTGCAGGCGCCGCCGCCCTTGCAGACCGTGGCGTCTGCCTTCAGCCCCGCCAGCACGCCTCCGGTCGAACCGGGATCGGGCGAGGCCGAACCGGGTTCCCAGAACCCGTCCCGCTCTGTCTTGGGCGGGCCCCAAGAACCGGTTTTGTCCCCGAAAACGTCGTAATTCACCATCATCCCAAGAGCGTCGCTGCTGGAGCCGATTACAGACGAGTGAAAAAACGCCATCGTTTTATCCACGAGGGAGGTGTCGTTCACGTACTTGAGCGCCGACCAGCAGTCGTACTGGTAGACGAGCGCGGCGCTCATCCAGGCACGCGCGTCCTTGGTTCCACTGGCGACGCCAGTATAGAACAAAGGGGGTACAACTGTACCCCCAAAAATTTTGCAAAATTTCTCCTAGTATTATATAGGTAATTTTTATTTATAATAATTAGGAATAATAATAATAGAATATTGGTTTTAAGAGTTATTTTTGATTGATTCATTAATGGAATAATATTAGAATACTAGTGTTTTTTCTCACCAAATTAGTATTAGGTATTAATTTTTCCGGTTGCTTAAGTAACAAGAGTGTATTTCGAACAACTTATTTCTAAAAGAACATCGTAAAATATACGATTCATCATTAATTAAATGATTGTTTGGTCACTTTCATTAGAGAGATGTGTCTCTATGATTTTTTATTTTTTTAGATGTTGTCCATCTTTATTTCATTATTTTTATATACTCCCTATGTCCCATTAATATAAGGATAATATTTTCCCGACATGAGAATCAAGACGAGAGTGCTTATATATCAAGTAGTGTGAATGAGTTTTAATAGGTTAAAATTTTGCCGTTTTAGGTATCCTTATATCACTGAGATTGACGAAAATATCATTTATCCCCAATAGAACAAAGCGAGTAATTATTTTTCGCACCCCCGAATTTTAAATCCTGGAGTCGCCACTGCTTGGTTCTGCCACGCAGCAGCGCGTCGGCCGCCACCAGATTCATCCGGTACTCCGCGTAATGCAGGAATTCGAGGCAGTTCCTGGCGGCGGCGGAGCGGTTGGGATTGGCGGCGGACGCACCCAGGATCTGCTGGACGATTGGCAGTTGGGAGGATCGCGCGAGGCCTTGCAGAGCTCCTGAACAATGTCGGTGCCGGAAGTGTGGGGATGGCGAGCGGCGGAGGAGACAGTGAAGAAGAGGAGGAAAGAGAGAAGGGCGAATGTGAGGAGAGCGGCCATGGAAATGAGGATGGATTTGAGTTTGAGAAATCGCTTTTGATTGGTAATGTCTGTGGGGGAAGGTAATGGGGGTTTTATAGTGCGTCTGAGCTGCATAATTCTTCTGATGAGATTAATTATGCAGAGATAAGAGAGAGAGAGAGAGAGAGAGAGAGAGAGTTTAGCACTTCAGCTGGGACCAAGAGGGCAAGGGGGGGAGGTGAAGTTTTAGGCATCAAAAGGGGGTTTTCTTCGATTTTTCATTTTTATTTTTTGAGTAAATAAAATTATGAATGGAGCGGATATGCGATGGATCAAAAAAATTGGAGCAAATTGTTGGATATAATCTATATTATTATTATTATTATTATTATTATTATTATTATTATTATTATTATTATTATTATTATTATTATTATTATTATTATTATTATTATTATAAAAAGTGTCTTGTTTACAAAATTTGATATACCTATTTTGCCCTAATTATCATTAAAGTAAATATTTAAAATATATATATTATCATTAGAATATTAATTTTGAACATATTTCAATTTATATAGTACAATAATATTATCATTAGAATTAATTAAGTAGTAATTTATAATTTTACAATTTATACTGATTTTTTTATATTTATCTTCAAGCATATATTTAATATCCATAATATTAATTAATTGCTTTCAAAATAAAATATTATATAAAACGGGATTAAACGTGCATCACATGTAATCTTCGCTAGTGAAATAAGTTTATATAAATCTGTTTGATCAGCCACACATCCTAAACCGGTTGCTATAAACCAGCAATATCACAAAGGCTGGCCAAGGCAAAATTACTCGTAAGCAAACAGACACATGTAATACCGATTCTGGAACAAAACATCCAGTCAAGAACATATGCATTATCTTCATTATTTCCATTCCCTCAAAAGATTCTCAAACTCAATATACAAACTGTTATGCTTCTTCCCATGAGTCAATATCTTACTAAGATTTGGATATGTGAATTCAAAAGGTGAAGACTGGATAAAAAAAATACTAATCTCGATAACCTTTCCCTCGGTACAAAACACTACATCATGATGCATATGTGCTGCAATCTTTAAATAAGACGATGAAAAGAATACTAATCTCGATAACCTTTCCCTTGGTACAAAACACTACATCATGATGCATATGTGCTGCAATCTTTAAATAAGACGAACGGAGCATAATGCCTAATACTAACAAACACTACCAAACATACAAATGCAGAACTGCCTATACGAGTCGATAATACCTCCAATCATTGAGCAACTAAACAACACTTATTTTCACTCCAAGACTAGTTAAAACTTCCAATCCAAGGCTAAATCACATGATACTTAAAGTTCTTGAGCACTCGATAGTTGAACTTTCAAATCTAGTGATCGATGAACACTGAAGAAATTAAGAAACTCGAAAATTCTGGTAAATGCAGCCATTCAAGCATTTTATCAGTAACTTGGGATCAGCCCCTCAAAATTACTCTTTCAACTTCTTCTTACAAAAGATACGCCACCAAAATTTCATTCTGCAATAAAGCACAAATCCATATTGAACTCAAACCCAGAAAATCACATAAAACCGTGAAATAAAAACTGGAGCCTGAGCATGATTTGCAACCAATTACGATAAAATCATAAAATCAAAGGAACATGAAATTGAGAGAGAGAGAGAGAGAGGTGCTACCTGATCTTGAGGCAAATGTTGTACGTCGACGAGGGTTTTCCAGCTAGGAACTTCACAAATGTTGTTCAGCCTCTGTTTTGTAGGAGAAACTTCACAAATCAGTAGAGAGGGAGAGAGGGAAGGATAGAGAGAATAACAATGAGAGAGGGGGAGAGAGAGAGAGAGAGAGAGGAACTATGGCAATGAAACCGGCGTAACTCCGGCGACTCGAGCACCCACGACTCCGGCGACTTGAGCGCCCACAGCTCCAAAGCAAATACGGCTAATTAAAATAAGGAAAAGAGAGGGACAGAGTGAGTGACAAGGAAGGGGAGAGACGGAGAGGGAGAGGGAGAGGGAGACTCACCGTCGAGGCGAGCGAACGTCAACGGCGCTCCGCCGCGAATCGCGAGCAGACGACGGCTGCGCTGGATTAGGGATTTAGTGCGGGTGAAATTGGGCAAAAAGTTTTAAGTCTATTTTAATTGGGTTAGTGCGGGAGAAATTGGGCAAAAAATTTTAAGTCTATTTTAATTTATGGAATAACGATGGTAAAAAGTATCCTTCGTAGAAATTAACAACGGAATAAAATTTACCGTCGCCGTTTAGTAACGGAATATGTTTCTGTCGTAGATTTCAGCAACGGAATAACCTTTACCGCCGTCGTTTAGTAACGGAATCTCTTTTCGTAGTAGATTCTACGACAGAAGCGTATTTCCGTCACTGTTTTAACTACGAAAGTACTATTCCGTAGTAGTTCAACGACGGTGTTGACTGTCCCTAGTTATTTCCCAACGCCTCTTAATTCCCTCGTTGTGCCGTAGCAAATCAATTACAGAATTATTTTCCCTCGCCAATTCCGTCACCATTGCCGAAATTTCTTGTAGTGTATTTCATATTTATAATTATAAATGCTATAAATATTATGAAATTTGAACACTTAATTATCATACTATTTAATCTTATCACGAATTCTCAAATAAGAATATAAACAATGTGTATTATGTATATTCTTTTGTTGCTTTAATGTTTAAATTTGTGACAAAATAATTAAAATAGATATAAAATACAAATCCACCTAGGCAGATAGATGCTAGTAGGCAAATTCTTTTCTGCGCGACTAACGTCTAGCAACTTTAAGAATTATGAAGAGAACACAACCTAAAAAAAAAAAAGAGTATTTGGAAATTATTTTTATTTAAAAAGTTAACAACATATTTAAAAATCGTGTCGCAGATATTCAGATTCGACATTTTTAACTCTGTAACTTAACCCTACCGCTAGTCTAACGTGTTGTTTATTTTGAGTGGACATGAATGAGTCTAAGTCAATGCTTAGGTCAAACACGACTCAGTCCTTTTCTCTTTTCATATTTTCCAAAAATGCAGGGTCCCACTGCAATAACTGTAAATGGACACGGTGTGAATGTAGTGCGAATTTCAGAGGCCCAAAGAGGCACATCATGCTTTGCTCAAACCCGAACCCAAATAGGTACATCAACGCTCTATTTTTTCGTTTTTCCTTTTAAATAAAAAAAATAACTGATAAAATAAACTGGCTATGATGTTTATACTTTTTGTAGATTTAATGATTTCAACATTAATTTATAAAGTATTAAAATATATTACGATTGAATATACCAAACAACATAATGTCGAAAAAGAAAAATGACGAAAGTGCCCATGAAAATGACTAGATTAAGATGACTAGTATATCAATGATGTAATCCTAGTTAAGTTCTAATATAAGGTACTATCAAGACTTGGTATTTGAACCGATGAATGTGAAAAATGAAATCAATTAGGGTTAAAGTACTACTCCATTCGTCATCGACCAGTCGTTCAATTTCATTATTATAATAGAAACACGTGATTGAAATGAAAGATGATTGATCATGGACGGAGGGTTAACCAATATTTCAATGCAGGGCAATAGATTGATATTATAAATATTCATAATTCAAGTTATTGAAATTAATACTTCTATACTTTAATTATGTGTTTTTTTTTTTTTTTTGGAGTTTATTCATTATTCAATGAATTCAAACAAATCCCCTTATTAATGTTTCTTTTTGATAATAGTGGTAAATTGACTACAACGACTTTGTCCCAATAGAATCAAAGACTTGCAAGGTCCACCATTATTTCCGATCAAATCTCTCTTTAAGCCCACCATCTCTATCAACAACATTCCGAAACTGTAAACATCGGCCTTGTAAGAGACCGCGCCGATACTTCTGCAGATCAATTCAGGAGCAACGTAGCCTATGGTTCCTCTTGCAGCAGTGAGTGTCACTGCATTCTTCTCTATTGAGAAAGATTTCGCTAGGCCGAAATCGGATACTTTGGGGACGAAATTGTCATCAAGAAGAATATTATGAGGCTTAATGTCAAAATGCAGAATCTGAATGTCGCACCCTCGATGCAAATACTCAATTCCACGAGCCACTCCAACTGCAATCTCAAACTTCGTGGCCCAATCCAACGAATCCGATTTCTCTCCGTTGAAGATATACTTTTCAAGAGAGCCGTTAGGCATGAAATCGTATATAAGGGCGTGCTTGGAGCCTTCCGCACAATATCCAACCATCTTCACCACATTGACATGGTAGATCCTTCCAATTGTCCCGATTTCATTCATGAAGTCTTGCACATTCCCTCCGGATTTTCCGAGAAGTTTCACTGCAACATCACGGCCACTTCGGAGCTTCCCTTTATAAACAGAACCGTAGCCACCCTCGCCGATTTTGTCTTGAAATTTTAGCGTAATCTTCTTAATGTCCGAGTACGAGTATCTGATCGGTGCGAGTTTGTTGTCACTTTGTAGGAAGCCTTCTATCGTGTTATAGATGGACAAAAGCCTTCTACGAAATTTGTATATCAAAAACCATAACGCCAAAGGGAAGATGATGATCCTTGGTACCAAGATAATGAGACCTATGACATGATATTATGTTAAAATAGATGTACAAACACATGATAGAGAAATAACATTTTCTTGAAACCATAATAATTAAATGAATATATATTGAATGAAAGTAAATCAAAAGCTCACCGATGACCGATTCAATGACCACGACCAGATCAAACCATTTGGGGTGCTCTACATGAATAATTAAGCAAAGAAGAATATTTCAGATTATTAGAGATTAATTATTCTAAAAACTAATCATATTCTAAAAATTGAAAACTAATCATGCTTCTTTATGTGTAAATATTACTTTTCCGCCGTCCCACTTCATTGGTCATGTTTCTTAAAATAAAAATAATTAACATTGATTTTTCAATGTAGACCTCTTACTTTTCTCTTTTAACACCCGCGTATAAAATATGAATTTACAGATTTTTTTGTTATAAGTGTGATTTGATGATTGTGAGCACTTGTAAAAAAACGAAAGAAGTATAAAGAATAGCAAAACTATAAAATAAAGGACGTGAGGATTCTTACCTACTGTTATCATGGTTAATAATAATGCTGCTATATAATATGAGAGAAACGATATAGCGGCGAAGCCTAAGATGACCATGAAAGGAGGGCTCACCACTGCACACAGCAAACCTGCTGCATTATATATATATATATATATATATATATATATATATATATATATATATATATTGTTTCCCACAATTTCAGATTTCAGAAAAAAAAAAGTAATACTCCCTTCGTCTCATTTACCTGGGTTGGTCCATGACTTCATCTTCCCTCAAATACGGATTAATTTTTATTAAATTTCATACACAGTGGGGATGGCACTTTATCTGTTTGCCATTTAAGAAGCAACAAGGTATGTTGGTTTGCCTTCTTTTAGCCTTTGCTTCTGCTATTGCTAACTTCAGTCAATGAATGATTATGTGTTATTGATGTACATCAGGTTCAAACTCGATCAGAGAGGATGAACTGCTTTCCGTCGTGATTATGAAGGTTGGCTTTGATTAAGAAGTGAAAGTTGTTACTACCTTCCTTACATCATTCATATTATATCTTCAGGTTGACCTAGTATATTCTTTTCCGTAACTCTATTTTTTTAACATTCATCTTTTGGTCTAGAATGGGAGAAAAGTTATATGTGGAACGCAGTCTGGAACTCTACTGTTGTACTCCTGGGGATTTTTCAAGGATTGCAGGTAGGTCATATGCTTGTTGTTGATGTCTATTTTCTCAGTTCACATTTCGCCTGTGATTATGTTCAGATGTCATAGAGGATTTTTTATCTGATTTTGGTTTGCACTAATCATTTGAATCTGAATTGGTGGTATTTTTTCAATGATCAGTGATCGTTTTGTTGATCTATCTCCCAACTTTGTTGATGCCATGCTAAAGGTCAGTAGTTTTTGTATTGTATCATTTATTTTGCTTATCTCATTATTTACTATTATATATGGCTATTCCGATTTAAAAAGACCCTTATCACTTGTTAATTATTTGAATGATTTGACGCTCTTGTTTACAGTTTGATCAAGAGTGATTAGCTTGGATCAAGGATGGATAAGGGAGGTAATGATGATTATGATAGGGTGATTACTTTTTGGATAGTGAAGATGATGGATTTTAAGGGGAAAAAATAGTATATATTTGTGAAACCACAACAAACTAATGTGAAATTGCTGCTCTGTTTATTATTTTCCTTTATTTGCTCAAGTTGATTTCTTACTTTGCTAAGAATGGTTACAGTTTCTTTTTCTCATGGCTAGTGTTGAATAGTCCTATTTCTAGAAATATGTTGCATCTTTTGATATCATTAACTATTTCTTGTTTATAACAAAACAATCTTTTTTTTCGTTTGCAGGTGATTAGTGTTGATGATCCGGAGTTATTGGAGAGTTTTGTCAGCAATCTTTTTTTCTTTTGTAGGTGTAGGCTTCTAGGTAGTATATCATATTGAAGACTGTGTGTAGTTGAAATTATATTTGTTGGAGGCTGTATGAGATCAATATGTTATGATTACAGATTTATTTGATCTATGAATTAATAGGATTGTTTTTATGTGAAGTATAGAGTTTTGCTTCTAACTAACCATTTAAATTCATTAATATAAGAAAATAGGTGAAATAATATTGTGGATTTGTGAATATCAATCAATGTCTAATAGGACACTCTTGAGCATCCTATTTATTATAAATATGTAAATACAAATGCTTTATCTAATAGGACACTTTTGGGAGTACTAAAATAACCTATTAAACTAGGACACTCGGAAGAGTCCTATTACACATATTGTGACTCGCGATAATAGGACGCACTAAGTATGTGTCCTATGCATAAGAATGTCCTATTAGAGTACATAATAGGACCCTCATGAAAGTCCTATAAGCCGAATTTTGTTGTAGTGCGTTCTAGGCGTTTTGTTAGCCAGACGGACTTGGCGGGCTAGGTGGGTTATGAGCGGCCTCTAGGCGAGCTAGACGGATTTAATTGGTAATTTTTAATTGATATATTTAATCATTTTATGTTAAAATTCATGAATTTTATACTTAAAATTATAAATGCTACAAAGATTATGAAATTTGACCACTTAATTACTGATCATACTATGTAATCTTATCATGGATTCACAAATAAAAATATAAACAATGTGTATTATATTATAATTTTGTTGCTTTAATGTTTAAATTTGTGGGAAAATAATTGCAATGAATATAAAATATAGATCCACCTAGGTGGCTAGGCGCTAGTCAGCATTCCACTGTCCGACTAGCGCCTAACAACTTTTAGAACATTGAAGAGAATGCAATCTAAGAAAAAGATGGATATCTGGATTTTCTTTTTTCTTTTTAATTTTGTTTGAAGAGTTAACAACATATATTTAGACGTGCCACGAAAATTCTAATTTGGAACCTTTAACACCGTAACTTAACTCTATCGCTAGGCTAGCATACGCATGCTGAGTATTTGGATATTGTACATTTTGAGTGGACATAAATGAGTCTAAGTCAATGCTTAGGTCAAACAAGACTCTCTCTCTCTCTCTCTTTCTTTTTTTCTTTTTTTTTTTTTTAATTTTTTTTTTTTCAAAAATTCAGGGTCCCTCACGGATATACTTGGTTGTGGACCCCACTGCAATAACTGAACTCATTGCTCTTAAAATGGACACGGTGTGAATTTAGTGCGAATTTCAGAGGCCCAAATAGGCCCATCATGCTTTGTTCAAACCCGAACCCAAATAGACCCGTCAACGCTTGATTTGTTCGTTTTTTCTTTTAAATTAAAAAAAATAAATGATAAAATAAACGGGCTACGATGTATATTCTTTTTGTAGATTTAACGATTTCAATATTAATTTATAAAGTTTTAAAATATATTACGATTGAAAATATCAAACAAAATAATGTCAAAATAAAAAAAAAATAACGAAAGTACCCATGAAAATGACTAGCATAAGATAACTAGTATATCAACGATGTAATCCCAGTTAAGTTCTAATATAAGGTACTATAAAGACTTGGTATTTGAACCAAAGAATGTGAAAAATTAAATCAACTAGGGTTAAAGTATTACTCCATCCGTCATAGACTAATCGTTTCATTCCATTAATATAATAGACATGTGTGAATAAAAGATGCGACAATTAGTCTAGTACGGAAGAAGTAGTAACCATTATTTTCAATGCTAATCATGAACTATTATATGGTATTGATATTCATATCAGAGCTTGATCTCTTTATATGCAGGGCAATAGATTGATATTATAAATATTCATAATTCAAGTTATTGAAATTAATACTTCTATACTTTAATTATGTGGTTTTGGTGTTTATTCATTATCCAGTGAATTCAGACAAAGTAATTCAATAATTGATAATTCCGTGTTGAAATTTCCACTTATTAATGTTTCTTTTTTAATAATAGTGGTAAATTGACTACAACGACTTTGTCCCAAGACTTGCAAGGTCCATCAATAATTGAAGTGATTGACTTGCTTTGACTTGCTATTTCCTACTCCTACTATTGATATACTCGTTCCAATTCAATTGCCATATTTTTTTTCGACACAGAATTTTAAACGCAATTTTTAAAGTTCAAAGTAGGGTCAATATTAAAATGTAAAAATTAATTCTTTTTACATAAGGTAACAAGAAAATTGAAGTAGAACAGAGAGAATATTACTTATTTAATAGATGCGATATGATACCGTTAATTAAAAGTCTTCAAATTCTAAAAATACTTGAAATAAAGAAGAAAAATATAAAACCATTCATAGAGCAAAAAATATTATAATTATGAAACAATTTAACTTAATCCTAATTTACATGAGAGGCTCCACCTATTACTAGGAGCCATCTAATTAATGTCTGTATATTTATTCAAGAAAACATCAAACGATAGCAACTCATGCTTTTACATAAACATAATATAGCGTAGTGATTGTCTAGTTCTCCATGCTTGGTCACTCTTGCACGGTAATCTCAACACTAGGCGAAGCATCATCGTCGTCGTCGTGATGTAGCGACGACATAGAATCCGTCAAATGCGTGGTTCCGGTTTGATCTGCATTTGTTGTGATATTGGTAGCGTCAGACGGATATTCGGGAATCTTCAGACGTTCAACATCAGCTTCCAACATTTCCAATACCTTGTCCATTGATGGACGATCATCTGGATTCATCAGTATGCACCACAATGCAACTATCGTCATCTTCCGAACAAGTTTCGTAGTGCTATCACTATTGTCAAATTCATTAGCGTTCTCAATTTCAATGTTCTTGCCCTGCTCAAAGCAGTCATATATCCAATATGGGAAATACTGGCTCGAGCCACCATTATTTCCGATCAAATCTCTCTTTAATCCCACCATCTCTATCAACAACATTCCGAAACTGTAAACATCGGCCTTGTAAGAGACCGCACCAATACTTCTGCAGATCAATTCAGGAGCAACGTAGCCTATGGTTCCTCTTGCGGCAGTGAGGGTCACTGCATTCTTCTCTATTGAGCAAGATTTCGCCAGGCCGAAATCGGATACTTTGGGGACGAAATTGTCATCAAGAAGAATATTATGAGGCTTGATGTCAAAATGTAGAATCTGAATGTCACACCCTCGATGCAAGTACTCAATTCCTCGAGCCACTCCAACCGCAATCTCAAACTTCGTGGCCCAATCCAACGATTCTGATTTATCACCGTTGAAGATATACTTTTCGAGAGAGCCGTTAAGCATGAAGTCAAATATAAGGGCATGCTTGGAGCCTTCCGCACAATATCCGACCAACTTCACCACATTGACATGGTGGATCCTTCCAATAGTCCCGATTTCATTCATGAAGTCTTGTACATTCCCCCCGGATTTTCTTAGAAGTTTCACTGCAACATCACAGCCACTTCGGAGCTTTCCTTTGTAAACAGAACCGTAGCCACCCTCGCCGATTTTGTCTTGAAAATTTAGCGTAATCTTCTTAATGTCCGAGTACGAATATCTGATTGGTGCGAGTTTGTTGTCACTTTGTAGGAACCCTTCTATCGTGTTATAGATGGCCAAAAACCTTCTACGAAATTTGTAGATCAAAAACCATAACACCAAAGGGAAGATGATGATCCTTGGTACCAAGATAATGAGACCTATGCCACGATATGATGTTAACACATGATAGAGAAATAACCTTTTCTTGAAACCATAATAATTAAATGAATATTAATTGAATGAAAGTAAATCAAAAGCTCACCCATGACCGATTCAATGACCACGACCAGTTCAAACCATATGGGGTGCTCTACATGAATAATTAAGCAAAGAAGAATATTTCAGATTATTAGAGATTAATTATTCTAAAAACTAATCATATTCTAAAAATTGAAAACTAATCATGCTTCTTTATGTGTAAATATTATTTTTTCCGCCGTCCCACTTCACTGGTCATGTTTCTTAAAATAGAAATAATTAACATTGGTTTTTCAATGTAGACCTCTTACTTTTCTCTTTTAACACCTGCGCATAAAATATGAATTTACATATTTTTTGTTATATGTGTGATTTGATGATTGTGAGCACTTGTAAAAAAACGGAAGAAGTATAAAGAATAGCAAAACTATAAAATAAAGGACGTGAGGATTCTTACCTTCTGTTATCATGGTTAATAATGCTGCTACTGGTATAAAAAATGAGAGTAACGAAATAGCAGCGAACCCTAAGATGGCCATTAAAGGAGGGCTCACCACTGCACACAGCAAACCTGCTGCATTACACATATATATTGTTTCCCACAGTTTCAGATTTTCGTTGCACAAAATATGTTAAGTGAAACTGTAAAATTGACGAAAATGAAAAAAAAAAAAAAAAATGACAGAAAAGGCTCGATGAACTCACTTAGAATGGCGATAGGAATCAGGAGAAAAAGCCCTGCTGAAATACACAAGACGATTAGCAGATACAAACTTCCATCTTGAACATGTGCCCGTTGAATATTATAATATACTCATTATCAGTACTGGTACAATGTTCTTACACCACAACTTGAATCCCGGCCACGGCCCGCACCCAGGACACGAGATGAGTTCGAATCCGTACAAGAGAGAATCATGTATCTCAGAAAGAGTTACATTATTCAAATCCTTGAAATCCAGCCACGACGTCAACACTATCCTGTCTAACCTGCACATTCCTGTTAGCTCCGACACATTCATGTGGCCCACCTTGATATAATCATATCTACCGTAAGATGAATTAGAGTAACGACATTCTGCATTGATATACGTAAATTCAGAGGAATTCTCGAGAGGATTTGGGCAGCTTATGAAATTAATAGGCGTGGGCTTATCGCTGTACGGATACGCAAAATAAGCCGAGATATCGTAGGGATAAGAAGTAGTGGAGGAACTTGTGAAGTTAGATTGGCATAAAGAAGAGATGGGGAAAGAGCAGGTGTCGTTGGTTATGGAAGGATCAACCACTCGGATTATGCTTCTTCTGGTGTAGTTTATCGCTTTGACGTAGTATTTTTGAGAGCCTAGGTAGAGGAAGGCGACGTCGTTTTCGCATGCGAGTTCAAATCTCCGGTCGCCGCAGTTCTTGGGGTCGTCGGTGAGGCGGAAAGGGTAGCTGATGTTGGGGATTATGCCGCAGGAAGAAGGGGTGCAATTAGGTTTTTTAGCTAGAGAAGATAGAGGGAAATTGAGTAATAGTACAGTGAAGAGAGAAACTGTGATTAGATTTAGAGGTAGATGATCCATCGATTATCATCAACACTTTTCTCTTTTGAGAATAGAATAATTTAGTTTTCACACATCCACATAACATTTGGTAGGAATTATATCTTTTTCTCCTCCTCCGAGTACTGCCTCGTTTTCATGGATAACCTCTTGTGTTTTCAACCAGAATTATTCAGTAGATAATGTTCTATTTTAAAATTTGAAGAAAAACGAAATTAACTATTCGAAATTAATGAGTGGACTCGACTATCTCTTTATATTTTACACAAGAAAATCGGTTATAATTAAAGACTTTCTATTGATCGTTTTGGAAATACATATATTTTAACACGTAACAAATGTGTCAGTGTAATGTGAAATGTCATTCTGGAATAACGGAGATATTATATAACGAATAAATAACAAATTAATTCAATCAAGTGATGGCTTTCATCCTTTGGTTTTGGTCCACACAAATAATATCTATCAGAATTTATAACACCGTGTTGAAATTTCTGCTAAATTGAAAATTTTGTACTATTGGCTATAGTTTTGTTCAAAGACTAGGTCAACTGCTATCATCACTGCACTCCAATAATTCATTACTTTGAACGATTGTACTCCCCCTGTCCCAATCTATTAGTCTCATTTGCTTTCGGCACATGAACCAAGTGAGTGGAGAGTGAGTGGAGAATATGTGGTTGTAATTAATATATAACTTTGAGGAGAGAGAGTGAATTGTGGCCAAGTATTTTTTACCATTTTAGGAAATGAGACTAATAAGTGGGACAAACAAAAATGGCAAATGAGACTAATAGATTGGGACGGAGGTAGTATTTGAGAGACGAAGGGCCACAATAATATGTAATCCCTCCGTTCCCGATCAATTATCTTGATTCCTTTCGATATATATACAATTTTAGACGTAGTGTTACAAATAAAAAGTAAGAGATTCATACTAAAAAATAGTAAAAGTTAATTCAATTCATTTTAAAAAATAAACCAATTGAATGAGACTTCTAATTAGAATAGGAAGCCTAACTAAATGGGACGGAAGGAGTACTATATATTTATATTGTTTCAATTGCTAATTCTTATTTTCCAGATTGCAGTTTGCTAGAAAGGAAAGATCATAATCTATATACTAATAGCAGCACCAGCTGCCATTTTTAGTAACATCTTTATAATATAAATAGTAAGTTTTGGATTTGCTTTCAATTAATAAAAAAAAAGTTATTATTAAGTAATTTAATAAAGTGTCGATTTTAGAAATTTAATTCACCATTGCAGAAATTCAATGTTGATTTACATCAATAGTACTTTTGGAAATTTGGTAGGTGGGCACATAAATTTGGTGAAAATTATTTAAGGTAATTAGGAATACGTATTAGTTTATTACGCAAGGTAATTAGGAATATTTAAAATAATTTATATATCGTTATTTCAGTTACTACCAGTTATTATTACTATTAATTAAATTTAAATTATATTCACACATAATACTTTCCTTATACATTTACCAAGCACAATCAATTATCAATTTAACTTAATTTGTACATTCCTTATATACATGATACTTCCCTTTTCATACACATGTAAACATGAAATCATTAATAAAACGTCTTACTTTAGTCAAAATCAATCCACAGCCATACAAAACGCATGCATGAAAAATGGAAACATATTTAATGTAATTAATTTTGATAGTGATGCTAATTATATACGTATCATCTTTCATTATAAATAAGGGTATAGTAAACTTCAAAATTGTTATGGGATAAACCTTCTCAAATATGCAACAAAGCTCTTACTTTTATTTCTCAAAAATCAAGAGAGAAGAAGCTTACAAATTACAATATGATTTCAACATCGTTCTCTGGTAGATAAATTGGTCATTTCAAATCAATTTTTTTTTTTTGATAGATTTCTTTTTTCCTTGCTTACGAATTATAGAGATGCTCTTTATCTTGATTGTAATTTTTTCTTTTAAGTTTATAATATAGTCTGTTGTTAATCGTAGTTTATATTTTTTTTATATATTCTTTGGAAGTCCAAACATAATTTGTTTCGTGTGTGTAAATATGTATGTATATATATTGTAGCTCTATAATACTTGGTTAGAAACATATGTTAAGTATGTGCTAAGGAAAGCATATTGTAAATGTTTTTATCAAAGTTGAGTTGCTTTGCAATTTATTTACTTTCAAATTAGTTACTTTTTTCTTACTTATTTATAGAGAGCAATTCTATTGAAAAATTATGTCAGTACTAATTTATCATGGCTGGTCATCTGAAGTAATATGTATAACTTACATATATTCTTCTATGCATAATGATCATTGATTCAATTTATTTGGACAAATTTTCCACCGAGTTTGAAAGGGAAAAATAATAATTCAATTAGAAGCTCTTAAAAGAATATTACAATGAAATATTTAATAAGTTAAAGTTTGATGGTTGGAGATTGTAATATTTAAAGCATAATTTTGGCAGCAAATTATTTTCAATTTTATTTTAGTTTTTTGTTTGAAATAATGTTCAATTTCTCATCATATTCATTTCCTTAGACAATCAATAATTAATGTGTTGTTAAGGGATTTGGTATTTTTTTTTAATATATTTTTTTGGGGTATGATTGAAAAATCAAATATTGAAAAATGTAAATATTTTTATATTTTAATTAAATCAATATAAATTAATTAAAATGCAATTGGTCGATTCCAATACATAAAATGAGCAACTCAATTAGCAAGGGTGATTGATTAATTTGTATTATTTTAGATGGAAATATCTCTACATGTATATGTAGACTTCAATGAAAATATTAAGAAGATTTGTGTACATATTTTGATGTTTGTCAGATAGTCTATATATATATAGATAACATGCAAAATTTTATACAAAAATATGTTTTATTAACAATGTATAAACACATATACATTTATCTCTCCGTGTATCTATATACATAATAATAAATGTATCAAATGTTTTAGCAAATAATCATGCATTTTTATCTATTTCTCTTTGATCCCTTCTTAAAGTAAAATAGAAAATCTATTTCAATTTTAATTGTTTGGTGCTTGATACTCCCTTTGTCTTATTTTTCTACCAAGCGTCTCTAATCTTATCTACACATCCTATATGCTAATAGAAGCTACGGGCTGTCTTTTTTGGTAACTCCTATTAGTATATAAATAGTAACTTTTTATTTTGTATTATTTTCATAATTGTATTTGCAAATTAAATGTAGAAATTAGGGATGTCAAAAAAACCCGAGCCCGACTGGCCGATCCGATTAGCCCGAAAAAAATAGTGGGTTAGGGCCAAAAAATAATAGCCCGAAAGTAAAAAAGCCCGATAGGGCTGGACCGAAAAAAGCCCGAGCCCGATAGGGCTGGCCCGAAAGCCCGGTGGGTTGGCCCGGTGGGTTACCATAAATTATGAATTCATGACATATTTCATTACTCTACTTATAAATTTGATAAATTAGGTTGTGTTTTTAATTATTATTAAGTATTTTTAATTTGTTTTAATAAAAATATAACCTTCATTTGTTAAATTCACAATATTTAATAATTTATTTAATTTTTTTATACAAGTATGTGCTAAAATAATAATTATTTTTATGTTTATACGATGTCAATTTTATTTTTTATAAACTTAATGGCCCGGTGGGCTAGCCCGAAACCCGGTGGGTTAGGGTTAGGGTCAAAAAATAATAGCCCGAAAGAAAAAAAAGCCCGATTAACCCGATCCGAAAAGCCCGCAACCCGATAGGGCTAGCCCGAAACCCGGTGGGTTGGCCCGTTTGACATCCCTAGTATAAATGATATACATTTTCAATCACATATTTAATAGCATTAACAATTTTTAATACCAAACGTTATAATACATAATTATCCCTATAAATTAATTTTTTATCTGTTTTAAAAATTATGTATACCTATATATTTATAAACTTCATAAACTAAAATGCACACACGTCATAAGCATCCTTCTGCTTCATCTCATTACACAAGGCAAAACAAGTATGATGTGCATATGAAAGAGGCTATTACAATATGTGTATGGTAGAGGGTATTACTATTTGCGTATGGTATTGTTTGCCCTTTTAATTATGCAATTGTATGCACTGTTTGGTTGGCAACACTCCTTTTATCATATTTCTTTCAAAATATTTTAGTTATACTTGAGATTTTTGTTCACATTTTCTATAAGGAAAGCCGACAAAGTTCTCCTCACACAACTCGCATATTTTCTACTCCTTTATTTCTCTTTGCCTTTTGAATTAACGGTAGATTTATATATATTTTTTTCAAAATAAATTGTTTGCTGTCACAAATACATATATAGTGCTATAATTTTTTTGATTTGAAATGTATTTGAACTCTAAAGTATAGATAGAGAATAGAGATCAAAGGCTCTAAGCCACGACAACAACGGGTTGTGAGCGTAAACAAATTTTTAATGGGGTAGAAGGTCAATGTGCAAAATAGGAAGGTACAAAAAATTGACAAATAAAAGAAATTAGGTGATAAGAAAATTTGACATTTACTTAATTCGTTAAATTGTTATGAAAATAATGTTAAATATGTGTTCAATTTTTATTTTATTTAATAAATATCTTAGTTATAAACATTTTCTAAGGAAAAAAATAATATTTCCTCTCCCATAAGAGTTATATAGACTTCTTGTGAGATGGTGGCCGTGTTGATATTATTTGAAGGGGCATACTTGTGTTAGTTCGGCTTCACGGTTCAGTTGAATCTTAATTGACACTTACATATTTTAATCAATTAAGCATATAATTTAAAAAATCCCCACGCATCGCGTGGGTAAATCTTAATTGACACTTACACTAATTTTATTTCTGGTAAGAATTTTTTTAATGAATAAGTAAATGTAATATTGATATCATATACTCCAATAATTAAAATGTATATCTATAAAGTATAATTATTGAGACATTTTAATGATAATATTTTTTAACAAGAATTTTTGCTGATAATAACATAGGTATTAATATACACTAATTTTTTTATATCATACAAAAATTTGCCATAGTTATATGCATATCATCGTAAATATATTAATACCTATGTATTAACCGTAACATACATATACGCACGTACAAATTTTAAGTGTCACCTATTATAAAAAAAATTCGAAATTAGTTTTTGAAAAAAAAAAAAAATGCAATACTGTATAAAGATTAATTATCATTTCATGTGAATTAGTGTAATTTAAGGAAATGTATTAGCAACAATTTCATATACTATACAATGCTACAATACCGATCTATATGTCTTAACATAAATCAATTGCATAGCTAGGCTAGCTAGGACTAACCAGCGATATTGTATTTTGTAACATTTTGGATGATTACTTAATATGTTATAAATCCTCTCTTTCTAAAGATAAAATAATATTTTCTCTCTCCCATAAAACTTATTGCACTTTTTTTTAGCAATGGTCAATCGTATGTGATGCTTATTCATGTCAGCTCGGCCGCATGGTTCGGTTGAAGACCCTAATATTAATGGCAATTAACATATTTTATTTGGAATATGCTTAAGGTGAGACTTAAAATATTTCTACATATTTAAAATCAAATAATCATATAACGTATAAAATCCCCACGCGTCGCATGGGTGTGTTACTAGTGTTTATATAATATTTTCTCCGTCCCACATTAATCATCTTGTTCATTTCGGACGAGATTTTAGACGCAAAAATAATGGGTTATATTCACATTGAAAATTCAGTGTTAAATCTTTCTATTTAGGAAACAAGATAATTGATGTGGACGACTTGATTAGGAAAACATGACAATATTGATTTTTGGCATGTTACGGTTAGTCCTAATTGGCAATACATTTTATGTATAATCGGTATATTATGAGGCTTTATGTCGAAATGCAAGATTTGGATGTCACATCCCCGATGCAGATACTTAATTCCTCGAGCCACGCCAACTACAATCTCGAATTTCATGTCCCAGTTCAAAGAGTTCGTCTTTTCTTGGTTGAAGAGGTACTTCTCGAGAGAACCATTAGGCATGAAATCGAATATGAGGGCACTCTTTGACCCTTCTGCACAATACCCGACCAACCTGACAATATTTACATGATGAATCCTTCCAACCGTAGTGATTTCGTTGAAGAAGTCTTTGCTATTTGCTCCGCTCTTTCCGAGTACTTTCACAGCCACATCATGGCCACTTTGAAGCTTCCCTTTGTAAACAGAACCGTAACCTCCTTCACCGAGCTTATCTCTAAAGCCTCTCGTCATCTTCTTTAAGTCCGAATAGGAGTACCTAATCGGCACCAGGTTATTGTCACTTCGAAGGAAGCCCTCTATATCATCGAACATAGATAAATGCCTTCGTCGAAACTTGTACGCCAAGATCCCCATTACGCAAGGAAACGCAAAGATGATCTTTACTGCATAGCTGATCACTGGGAGGGAGGGAAAATAGCTTTGTGAATATTAACAAAAAATTTACAGGAAATCGAAGGGAGACATGCTTTACTGCATATGTTAACCGGACTTCTCATCGTTATCACTACTAGAAAAGCAAGTAAAGTGTAACGAATAGCTCACCGACAATCAGCACGAGTTTCATGATAACCCCTGCACGAACAAAATATGCACGATAAGCAACGATAAACGGGGAATATTTGAAACACCAACTCATATCTATGAGTGTAAGCTTCTCACCATTAACTGAATTGAAGAACCATCCGGAGTTATTGATGATCAGAACTCCCCATACGAAGGTGAAACCAGCGATGATGAAAAGCTCGAGCCTAAAGCCTGCATCAAAAAGAACTGATTATCTATCTAATGCACTTATGACCTTGCTAAAACATGAAACTATCATGGCATCAAAGGAAATCGAACGAGGAAGCTGATATAAGTGAAATATCGGTGCATCGCGAATGAAGAGCGCACCTATGACGATGAGAAGCACCAAGATAAGCCCTGCATATGCACATGACAAAGCAATGAGAAAGCAAAAGATAATGTATCACTTTTGTGACTCTTCTTGCATCATAACCGGACAAATTCGACAAGATATGGGATCAAAGAATTCTTACAAAAAATCCCGGAGACGAGAACTCCTTTTTGCCCTGTATTCCGGATTAGAAAAGCATTAGCATAAATAATATGCTCCAGATTCATAAAAACTTAAAACTTCACAAAATCTATGGCCTCTAAACTCTTACCCGAATTCAGATCAAACCGAAAAGAATCTTCACGGCAGCCATCAAGTTTATCTTCAATACTAGTACACTGCCATCCTCCTTTGCACTCTATACAACGAAACGAGAACCAAGACAGTTCGAATCCGTACACCAGAGCATTGTGTACTTCTGAGAGCGTCACATTCTTGAAACTCTTAAATTTCCACGAAGTCATCGCTATGAGGTCAACTCTGCACTTATATCCTATATCCGAGGCGGCCATGTGTCCAACCTTTACATAAGTATATCTGCCACGAGAAGCATTCGAGGCACCAGGGGACCTGCCTCCATCGACACAATCAGTAACTTCCGTGAACTGTGATGCATCCTCCAACCTATCCGGACAGCTCATGAAGTTAATAGGCCAAGCTACACCTGTATCGTTTTCACTTCTGAATATCCAAGTCGAATACGTGCTAAACGGATACTCACCGCTGAAGTTATACGCATAAGTGGAATGCTCGGGAAACGAGCAGGTTTCATTACTGACGGAAGGATCAGCTAGCCTTATGGTGGAGTTCCCATAATTCAGTGCTTTAACCAAGTAACTGTGAGAGCTAATATAGATGAAGGCGACATTGTTTTCGCACGACAACTCGTAGTTCGGATCACCACAGTTTATCGGATCATCCTTGAGCCGAAAAGGGCTACTAATATTGCGAATAACGCCACATTGAGTAGAGCTACATAAAGTGCTAGCATGGGAGATTTGAAGGAAATGGAGCAGAATAATCAAGAGAGTCCAACACATGATCATGATTCCTGGTGATTGATGAACAGCAGTTATTTTTTTGTAATAAATCAAAATAATCAACTCAAATTATTGAAGTAAAAAGAGAATTAAACAACATAGCATTTGAATATAAAGGGGAGAAACAGTCCAGGCTCGAACAAAACTTGAATATATTTTCCTCTAATTCAGTATACGGCGAATAAAAATACTCATTCCGTCCCATTCGATTCGACCTCTTTATGTAATTTTATCACCGCAGATTAAATTAATTGAAAAAGACGTAATCAAGCGGGACGGGGATTAATTAAGCAACTCAAACAATTATGCGATAAACAGTATCTGAATAAAAATAACTCCATTTTTTCTTGACCGAAGAGGTACTTCTCAAGGGAGCCATTGGACATGAAATCATACACAAGGGCTCTCTTAGAGCCTTGAGCACAATATCCAACTAGCTTCACAACATTGACATGATGTATCCTTCCGATAGTTGCAATTTCATTGACGAAGTCCTGGCCCTTCCCTCCGGATTCCCTGAGGAGTTTGACCGCTACATGATGGCCACTTCGAAGCTTCCCTTTGTAAACCGTACCGTAGCCGCCTTCACCTAGCTTATCTTGAAAACCTCTAGCCATTTTTCTAATATCAGAGTAGGAATACCTTATTGTGGTGAGCTTGTTGTCACTTTGCAGGAAGGATTCTATAGCTTCGAATATCGAGAAATGCTTCGTTCGGAGTTTGTAGATCAAAAACCACAACGCAAAGGGGAAAACGATGATCCTTGGTGCACATATGATGATGGTAGTGATGAGGGCTGAGAAGAAATGAAGAAAAAAATGAATCCTAAAATATCTCTTACCTTTTTACATAAGGAGATCGATCGAATGCTTTGTAGTTAGATGGGGATGGGATCCGATCTGTCCCAAATTGGTGTACCAATGGTGTACCTAATACAAAATAAGCAAGTTTTGACATACACTAATAACCAAACTCAAAATGACCACTAATAGAGAGAATTCAAAACTTCCTTATTTTGTATTGGGTACACCATTGGTAAACCAATTTGGGCATAGAGGATCTCATCCGAGTTAGATGAGATCCTATGTATCCAAATCCGTGTCCCAATCGTGTACCCAAGTCAAAACTACGTAGTTTTGATAGTTAATAAATTCTTTGAATTTGCAGTAATTAAAAATATCAGAACAAAACCACGTAATTTTGTAGTATGTAAAATAGATAAAGAGCCTACCCCATAGTGAAAATGCATCCTTGCTTCCTTCAACTGCAAGCACAAGAATATTATTACATGCCAATTAATCAAATTGTAAGTGAAATTGCAGTAAGTACAAAAAGAGAGTCCAAAAAAATAGCAAATGAATAATAGAGGAATTAATTTGAAGGTTAATCACCACTCATATATAAAGCTGCAGGGCCATTATAAAATAAGAGCATTGATACTGCGAAGAATCCGATGATGCTCATCACAGGGGGGCATATCACTGCCAATAAAAGACCTGAAACATTTTTTCACAGGAATTATATACTATGATTTCAGAAGACGACGAATCACAACGCAGTTGATAAGATTCTTCTCCTCCAACTAAAAGGTCAGAGGTTCGAATCGCTCGAGTGCATATATGTGTGTGAGTGTGTTGTGTTTACCTGTAATGACCAGAAGAGTCGGCACGATACCTACAAATACAGATATACACAACAATATGAGTAATGAGTTGTATTAACAGAATACATGATCGATCGATGTTGAGATTCAAAGTCAACAAGAATCCTTACTAGTGAAGAAGAAGGCCGTAAATCTGTCTGCATATTTTACATAACACAAAAACATTAGCACGATCAAAAACAAGAATCATCAAAAAACCATAACTAAACTCAACTCATGTCGTATACCATTCGATTTGACACGTTTCTATTCTTTTATATTCAGATATATTCAACAAACTCGTTAGCGAGCAACACCTTCTTACCCCGAAATTTGGGCGACCATGGTCCGCAGTTGGGGCAGACGACGGTGAGTTCGAATCCGTACAAGAGAGACTCATGTACCTCCGAGAGCGACACGTTGTTCAAATCCTCGAACACCCACGACGTTATCACTATCGACTCCAATCTGCACGTCTCTTTCAGGTCCGAAGCGCTCATGTGGCCGACCTTGATATAAGCATGCCTTCCCGAAGCAGAGGCACAATGATCACGTGCGTCAATATGGGAAGAATTAGGGTTTAGTGGATTTGCGCACGTGATGAAATGAATAGAGGGGCTAGGGTTCCTTATAAAGTATGGATGATCACTGGAGGTGGAGGTGAAGTTATAGGCGTAGGCGGAAGAGGAGGGGAAGGAGCACACGTCATCGGTTTTTACGGAGGCGTCGACGATTCGGATGGTGGAGTTGTCGACGTAGCCGTTGTTGCCGTACTTGATTTCCTTGACGTAGTATTTTTGGGAGTTCAGATGGACCGAAGCGACGTCGTTTTCGCAGGACAGTTCGAACTTGGGGTCGCTGCAGTTTCCGGCGTCGTTCTTGAGGCGGAAGGGGGAGCTGATGTTGCGGAGAACTCCACATGCAGAAGGAGTGCAGGAATTACTTGCAGAGACGCAAGGTTGGAAGAGATGGTGGAGTAGTGAGAGAATCAAGAGAGAGAAACTCTTGATCATTGTTGGTGATTGTAAATTTGTAATAATCACTAAAAAAATTATGCAGAATTTCAACCTTGCATATATGGATTCATGTTATTTAATTAATATTAGACGGCAACGTACTTAGTGTTGATGACTCTTCTCCACATGGAGGTTAAACAAGACTTTGGAGGGACGTTAATGGTTTTATATTATCATCCCTATCATTGAGTACTTATATATTCATATTGTTTATTGTAGGAGATGGTGACACAACCTTTTTTCTATTTCTACTTTTTAAATTAAATGTTTTTTGAAGTTCAACGGTATTGACGGTAAAGCGCAACGCAGTTCGTAAAATGCTTCTCCTCTAATCAGAACATCAGGAGTTCAAGTCGTTTTAGGTGTGTGTTTAAATATATGAGTGCGTTGTGTTAGCCTGAACAAGTGAGGAGGAAAGCATTTACCCATCAAACCTTATGTTAAATTAAACTATATAGAATATGTTAACTTTTGAACACTACTCTAAATACTCGAATAGTTTTAATTGATTACTTTCTTTAAGAATTTATGTCTAGATAGTTTTATTGTTTTCGTTGATTACTTGCTTTAAGTTAGTTTAGTTCTTGTTATTAGATTTAGATTGATTTATTTGTTCTTAGTTTAATTCTTGTTTGCTCTTTACTTTTATTGCTTATTTACTTTCAAGCCTAGGACTTAGAAATCAAAAAACCCAAATTCTTTACTTGCTTTATTAGATTAGAATTTTATTGTTTTTGTTCGCCACATAATTAAATAACCTGTTAAGTCTTCCTTGAGATTCGACGTTGGGTTTAGCTTACTAGTTCTACAATACATCTTGTTCTATTACAAGCACTTTTAGGTGAAACAAAGCTCATCTGTTGATGCTATCATTGGTTGTAACAAATTTAAGCGGGATTCGAACATAGGACCTTGGCGTTTTGTCAAAGGTTCTGATACCATGATAGAATTCCGTCTCATCTAAAAGCTCGAACTTTTAGAGAGGGTAAGAATCTATTGGTTTATATTATGATTCCCAATAATTGATAGTAAAAATTAAGGTGACCTCCCTCAACTTCACATCCCTCCGCCCCTGGATGGAAGCATTGTGATGCAATGTACAAGAAGATCGCAACATTATAATAATCAAGCCTTACGTTAAACAATATAGAATATGATCACTTTTGAGAGATGCTTTAAACACTTGATGAAACACCATCAAGACTTAACAAGGGTAATGAATCAGTCATCGAGTGTAATTCCACTTGGATCCATATCTATTGTAATTTGGATCGAGTGCGAGAGATAGTCTGGAGCCTCTAGTTGTTCAACATCACCTTCCAACATCTGCAACACTTTATTCATTGCTGGGCGATCGTCTGGACTCATTTGTATGCACCATAACGCAACTATTGTCATCTTTCGAGCAAGTATCCTTCCAATACTATCATTTTCATTATTTTCGTCCGCCTTTCCAAAATCAATATCTTTGCCCTTCTTGAAGTTGTCATATATCCATTCTGGAAAATACTTACTAGAATCGCTATTTTTTCTTGCCGGGTCCTCTCTCCTCAAATCCACCATTTCCATCAACAACATCCCAAAACTATACACGTCGGCCTTATAAGAAATTGCACCGATGCCTCTATTGATCAATTCAGGAGCAACATAGCCGATGGTTCCTCTAGCTGTAGTCATGGTCACTGTATTCTTATCCACAGAGCAAAATTTTGCCAGGCCGAAATCTGATATTTTAGGGATAAAGTTTTCATCGAGGAGTATGTTATGAGGCTTGATGTCGAAATGCAGAATCTGAATGTTGCACCCCCGATGCAAATACTCGATCCCTCTAGCAATTCCAACCGCGATCTTATACTTGGTATCCCAATTTAAGGAACTCATTTTTTCTCGATTGAAGAGGTACTTTTCAAGGGAACCGTTGGGCATGAAATCGTAGACGAGGGCACGTCTCGAGCCTTGTGCACAGTAACCAACTAGTTTGACAACATTCACATGGTGTATCATTCCGATCGTTGCGATTTCATTCATGAAGTCTTGCCCGTTTGCTCTCGAATTTCGGAGCAGCTTGACGGCTACATGATGCCCACTTCTGAGCTTTCCTTTGAAAACCGAACCGAAGCCGCCTTCGCCAAGTTTATTTTGAAAATCTCTAGTCATTTTCTTTATGTCTGAATAGGAGTACCTGATCGAAGTGAGTTTGTCGTGGCTTTGTAGGAATGATTCAATTTCCTCGAATAGGGAAGAATGTCTTCTTCTGAATGTGTAAATCAATAGCCATACTGCCAAAGGGAATATGATGATCCTTGGTATGGAGATGACGATGGTTATGATCAAGCCTGAGAAGAGATGAAATCATTTAGAGGGAGTACATAATAACTATTGTCAACTACTACTGATTAAGACTGTCTTAATTTTCGTATTTATAACGTTGAACCATTTATCAATAGAACGGATGGTAGAGCATTGATTATGTTAAAACTTAAAAATGACTTAGGGTGCATTTTCGTTGATGCGAAAGAAAATGAATATTCACCCTTTAAATCTTCCTTATTTTTCACATTTTCTCACATTTGCTCTTTTCCCCCTTTCATTTGCACTACAATGGAGAAAATATTTTCTTACCAATATGGTGTTGTAAATATTTTCTTCAATTTAAAAAGTAAAATTTTTCCTCATTCATAAAAGGTGCGAAAACGTAATAAAAAATGTGAGATCTAAAGGGTGATTATCTCTCATTTTCTTCCGCATCAAAGAGAACGCACCCTTTATGTGATAAAATTAATTTACCTATTTTATCTCTATAATAAAGATTAATTTATTATTTTATTTTATCATATGATACTTTATTTAATTAAAATGTCAATCATGATATATACAAATATATAAATAGTATTTTTATTCTTCTTGTTAGTCTTTTACATTTATTAATAAACATACAAATTTATCAAAAGTTGTATAATTATATATTGATTCAAAAGAATGTTTGAAGAAGAATATATATGTCAACAAAATAATAAGATCGAGTTTATCAATACTACAATCGTTATATTTACATGCAAATACACATATTCTCTCTACTAAATTTAATATATGTGAGCGAATGTAATCATGCTTACTTGCTTAGATTTAATATTTGATTCATTTGCAAAGTATTTTTATTAATAATATTTATCTATGTTACCAACACATGGATTAGTAAGTAAAGTAGATTAAGAGCTCACCAATTATTGGATAAGGATTATTTCCCCTGTACACTGCAAAATCAAAATAAAAGATAAATAAGAATACAATAATATAACCTTCCTCCATAATACTCTTTATGACTCATTTTCTTCCAATCTCCACAATATGACTATATAAAAGTTTTACGACACAATTTAATATTCTTACCGAAGAATTCGAAAAACTGAACAGCACCGTAATATAAAAGTATGAATACGACGAAGAATCCAATGATTGCCGTTATGGGGGGGCATATCATTGCCAATAAAAGGCCTGCAATATAGTTGACAAATTTATATACAACAGTTCTTCATTCATATCAAAAGAAACCATAATGAAAATTAGAGTAATATTGTTAAATATATTTACTAGTTACCTACAATGACTTGAACAATAAGAATCGGTTGCAAATCTGCAGAAACAATTAATAATCAAGAAAACAAGTTTAGATTATAAATGCATAAACATATATCAAATTCTTACACTAGAAGAAGTCTCCACATTTTCAGCATTTTCAAACTATATACTCCCTCTGTCCCACTGATATAGGGACCTTTTCCTTTTCGGGACGTCCCACTGATATAGGGACCTTTCTCAAAATGGAAAATTCTAATCCAATAAAATTCTGACACATCACTTTAACCCACTACCTTTCACTTTATCTCACTATCATCATTCTCGTCTTAATTCCCGCGCCGGAAAAAAAGGTCCCTATCCCAATGGGACGGAGGGAGTATATAATAATAGCATAAAAAAAATTAAATAAATAGAAGGTTAATAAATAGAAATCAATACATGGACTTTGACCAAATTTACGGTACGACTTTTGAAAGGCCAGCATCTCTATTCGTGACAAATCCGATACCCGAAAATAACAAAGGGGTCGTCGGATTTGCTACGAATCGACAGAGTGAAGTCGTTGTCGAGATATTTCAAACGTCGTATCAAAACTGCAAGAGTAGGAATCCATAAACTCAAGTTCTTACCCCAAATGTTGTGTAGTGCAGCTCCACACATGGGGCAAATAGTGAGCTCAAATCCATACAAGAGAGAGTCATGGATTTCCGAAAGCGTCACATTCTTCAAACCCCTAACCTCCATTGATGACGTCATCACTATCCTCTCTATCTCGCACATCTCCACCAACTCGGAAACAAGCATGGGCCCCACCTTCACGTATCCATACCCTTGAGAATTCAAAGCACAATCTCTATCAATAGGTATGAAGAGGGAAGCATTCTTCAATGGATTCGGGCACGTGATGAAATGAATCGGGTAGCTCGAAACCGAGGTTCTGTAAGGGTTCCCGAAAGGGTTGTTGTAGGTGAAGTTATTGTCGTACGAAGAGTATTTGGGGAAAGAGCATGCCGTTCCGTTGTCGAGAGAGGCATCGACGAGCCTAATGGTGGCGTTGTCGTTGCCGGTGCCGTAAGTGATCTCTTTGACGTAGTACAAATGAGAATCGAGGGAGACGGAGGCGACATCGTTCTGGCACGATAGTTCGAATCTAGGGTCGCCACAACTCGTGGGGTAGTCCCTAAGGCGGAAAGGGGAGCTGATGTTGCGGATTGCGCCGCACGAAGAAACGGCGCATTCCGCATCAGAAGTTTGAAAGGAATAACAATGGAGGAAGAGGAGAATTGAGAGAGATGATGAGTAAATTTTAATCATCGTGGATTGATTGGTTGATTGAGATTAAACATCGCATATATAATTCATCGTGGTATGTGATTATATTAGGCTAGTATAGAATATGGATGAGTCTAACACCGGAATACTTAAATTAAATGAATAGAGTACTATATACCCCTTCCGTCCCGCCAAAGACGTTACATTTCTTTTTGTTAATTTCTGGCACGTTTTTCCACGCTTCTTGATGAAGTGTTTTAAAATAGATTTTTGAAGAATTTTTTCTTTTGCGGGATTTCATAGTATCTCGTAAAAGAAAAAATTCTTCAAAAATCTATTTTAAAACGCATCTTCAAGAAGCGTGAAAAAACGTGTCAGAAATTGACAAAAAAAAAAATGTAATGTCTTTGGCGGGACAGAAGTAGTAATAAACAAACGAGTTACGTGGGAAAAAAAAAAACGAACGAGCAGAAGGCTAGTATAGATGAGTTTTGTCCAAAGAGAACCTACACCAGAATACTTAAATTAAATGAATATAGTACTATTCTAATTAAGCTAGTTATAGATTAAAAATGACCATAGCTTTCATTGACTTTCATTATAATCAAGCATCTTTGGAATAAGTCTTCATCATGCATCATTCAATGTATATACACGTGAGATTATTCGTCCCAATTTCGATTTTTCGACCCTATTTTCCTCATCGATATCGTTTCAGTATATTATGCTATTGTGATATTATGATCTAATTTAATTTTGCAGATTTTAACTTGGGTCAATTAAAGTTCAGAATTATGTTTTTAATATTTGATTTTCTGTTTTACTAGTAGCATTTGAGTTGATAAAAATACGAAATTAGACGATAATTTTGTAATTATAGGTATGGCATAATAACAACTTCCATTGACTTTTAAATTTATTTACTAAAATGAAATAAATAAGAATGAAATGTATGTTATACTATTCTTTTGTAAATAAAGTCAAAGAAATTATAATTATAATGTAGCAACCTTTTATTAAAAAAACTTATTACTCCCCCCGTCCATGATTTAGTGAGACACTTTCTTGGGCACAATTTTTTTTTTTTTTTTTTTTTTTTTTTTTTTGCATTTTGATGGTGTAGTAATAAATTAATGTGTTAAAGTTTTAAAGTGGAACAATTGTGGGCCCATTTGAATTTTTTAATAGTATTAAAATGTTAAAGTAATAAAAAGTAGATGAGTAAAATGTTAAAATGTTAAAGTGATTGTGGGGTTATACGTCCTAAAACGGAAAGTGTCAGTAAATGATGGACGCCCCAATATAGTAATTGTGTCAGTAAATGATGGACGAAGGTAGTACTAAATGTAAACTCTTTGATTATATTTTAAGTGGAATGCTAATGAAATACATTCCCTCCGTCCATGAAATTTGTGTTTAATACTTCCTCTGGTTCGTGATTTCTTGTGCGTTTTCCATTTTGGGACGTCCCAAGATTTCTTGTGCGTTTCCTTTTTGGGAAATAATTAGCAATTTAAGTACACAATTAGTGATCCCTTATTACAATTAACAAAATCCTAATAAATAAAAGAAAAATCACAAATAATTTATAAAAAAAAAAAATCAGAAAAAACAATAAAAAAAATTTTCCACAAAAATTAAAAACCACTTCTATTATCCTACCACAAATTATCTCCCACCCACCAAATTAATTCCACCCAATTCATTATCTTCTCACAACAACTCTCTCTCTTCCTCTTCTTTGCTGTTCTTCCTCTCGTTTCTATCGACAAACCCTAAATTCCCAAATTTCCAGCCCCCCCGCCGTCGCCATGGATCCACCCCCATCCGATAAATCGGAATGGAGATCAACCCGCAACCGACCCGTCGCCGTGAATCCCCGCGGCGTTGGATTTGATCTCGCGGCGGATCTCGTCGATCGCTTTAGCGATGAAGGCCGGCTCCGTCCCCGGCGGGCTGAGGCGGAGGGCCTTGATTAGGTCTTCGATGGAGCGCTGGAAGAGAGAGTCCATCAGTGAGGGACCCGTCATTGAATCGATTCCGTGCTTCTGCAATCCGTTGGGCGACGATTCACATGCAGCGGGAGAGAATGAAATTGAGGAGAGAGAGAGTGAGTGGCGAGGAGCGAGAGAGGGGATTTGGGGGAAAACTCTGAAACTGGGAAGAGGACGGAGGGGAGGCCGGCAGAGCGTGCAGCGCACGTGCTGGTAATAATGTAAATTTAAACTTTATCGAATAAACAAAATAATAATAATAATAATAATAATAATAATAATAATAATAATAATAATAATAATAATAATAATAATAATAATAATAATAAACAAAATAAATGGTAGTTGTGTACCAATAAAAAAAAATTTGAAAAAAAAATAAAAAGTTACTGTGCAAAAATCGGAAATGCATTTAAATAAATAACAGAAAAAAAAATTATTACATTATTTTTAATATTTATTCGAAATTAATGTATAAAATGCAAAACAAATAAACAAAATAACATTCCTAAACAACATACTTAAAACATTAAACACTCTCGCCATAAAAACCGTGCCGAAAAGAAACGCACAAGAAATCCTGGGCCAGAGGAAGTAGTACTTAACATGTGATTTAGGGGTAGATAAACAAACCATTTGGTCTAAACAGTCACTATCATTAAATCGTTTGTCAACTACTAATAATTAGTCTCTGATGAGAATTGCATTTCGATAGAAAATATTCTATCGCACCGTCGAATATTAGATATATGTGCTAAAAAATAATTCCAAAATAAGTAATAAATATAATATTCTATGAACAAAATGTTTATTTTAGATATATGTGTTAAAAAATATTTCCCAAAATAAGTAATAAATATAATATTATATGAACAAAATGTTTATTTTAAAAATGTGCTTTTAACACGTGTCAAACCTTATATTAACTATATGTTCACTTTTGAACACTACTCTAAACACTCGATGAAACATCATCACGACTTAACAAGGGTAGTGAATCCGTCTTCGAACATGAAATCCCACTTTGATCCGCATCCACTCTAATTTGGATCGACTGACATAGATTATCAGGAGCCTCTAGTAGTTTGACATCACCTTCCAACATTTGCAACACTTTATTCATCGCCGGTCGATCGTCTGGACTCATCAGTATGCACCATAATGCAACTATCGTCATCTTTCGAGCAAGAATATTTTCATCGTCATTTTCGTCCGCCTTTCCAAAATCAATATCCTTGCCTTTCTTGAAGTTGTCATATATCCAATCCGGAAAATACTTACTAGAATCATTGCATTTTCTTACTGGGTCGTCTCTCTTCAAACCCACCATTTCCATCAACAACATCCCAAAACTATACACATCGGCCTTATAAGAGACCGCACCAATGCTTCTGTTGATTAGTTCCGGAGCAACGTAGCCTATGGTTCCTCTAGCTGCAGTCATGGTCAATGTATTCTTATCCGCAGAGCAAAATTTTGCTAGGCCGAAATCCGATATCTTGGGGATGAAGTTATCATCGAGTAGTATGTTATGGGGCTTGATGTCGAAATGCAGGATCTGGATGTTGCATCCCCGGTGCAAATACTCAATCCCTCGAGCAATTCCAACTGCAATCTTAAACTTGGTATCCCAATTCAAGGAACTCATTTTTTCTCGATTGTAGAGGTACTTTTCAAGAGAACCGTTGGGCATGAAATAGTAGACGAGGGCACGGCTCGAGCCTTGTGCACAGTATCCGACTAGTTTCACCACATTCACATGGTGTATTGTTCCGATTGTTGCAATTTCATTCATGAAGTCTTGCCCGTTAGCTCCCGATTTCTGGAGCAACTTGACGGCTACGTGATGCCCGCTTCGGAGCTTCCCTTTGAAAACCGAACCGAACCCGCCTTCGCCTAGTTTATCTTGAAAGTCTTTGGTCATATTCTTGATGTCTGAATAGGAGTACCTGATCGAAGTGAGTTTGTTGTGGCTTTGTAGGAATGATTCAATTTCCTCAAATATAGAGAAATGCCTTTTTCTGAATGTATAGATCAATAGCCATACTGCCACAGGGAAGATGATGATCCTTGGTATGGTGATGATGCTGGTTATGATGAGACCTGAGAAGAGAGAGAGAGAGACTAATTCTTCAAGTTTTTAGAATAAAATTGACATAATTAAGAAAATACAAACATGCACTAAACGCGAATAGTATTCACGAAAGGTGAATATATGCTATCACAAGTTATTCTAATCCTTCTTGCAATAAATCCGTATACTGTATTTTACTCGCATCGTCTCATTTATAAAGTGAAACAAGTTAGACGGAACACCAACAAATGGGTTAGTGATTAGTAAAGTAGATTAAGAGCTCACCGATTATTGTATAAGGATTTTTTCCCTCGTACACTGCGAGTACAAAATAAAAGAGAAGTAAGAATACGATAATACAACCTCCTCACATATATAAATTAATACTCGATCTACATAAAAAGAGACTTTCTAAAGTAAGAAAACTACGTTGCATAATTTTTCTCTCGATCTCAATACTGTGACTATATAGAAGTTTTACTGCACGAAATAACAAAATATTATATTAAGAATCTTACCATAGTAACTGAGAAGCTGAGAGGCACCATAGAGTAAGAGTCTCGATACAGCAACGAATCCGATGATTGCCGCTATGGGAGGGCATATCATTGCCAATAAAAGACCTGCAATAATTTTGACATTTTTTTTAAAATATAATTCTAATTTCTATCAATCTTTTACATGCAGATTCACGGATAGTATCCTCTGTTTCAAATTTTGTGTTCCAATCGTATATCAAATCTTAAAATCTAGAAACCATAACGAAAATTAGAGTAAAGCGCTGTTAAATATTTACTAGAATTCACAAATTAATAAATTAAGCGCTCACCTACTATGACTTCACCAATAACAAGAGGTTGCAAATCTGCAGAAATAATCAAGAAAATAACTTCAGATTATGAATTTAATTATCACATAAACATATCTAGTGATATTTAAAATTCTTACAAGTTTCCAAATTTCAGCATTTTCAAATTATATAAAATAACACAAAAAAAATATAGAAGGGTTATAAATGGAAATCAATACCCAGACTTCGACCAAATTTACAATTTTCGATACGACTTTTGGAAGGTCAGAGTAGCGAACTTCATTGACATTTCTATTCGTAACAAATCTAACACCCAGAAATACAAAAAGGGCTATCGGATTTGCTACGAATCGAAAAGTGAAGTCGCTGTCGAGACACTTCAAACGTTGTATCGAATCCATAAACTCAAAACCCGAACTCAAATTCTCACCCCAAATACTGAATAGCGCAGCTCCACAAATGGGGCAGATAGTGAGCTCAAATCCATACAAGAGAGAGTCATGGATTTCCGAAAGCGTCACATTCTTCAAATCCCTAAACTCCATTGATGACGTCATCACTATCATCTCTATTTTGCACATCTCCACCAACTCCGAAGCAAGCATGTGGCCCACCTTCACATATCCATACCCTTGAGAATTCAAAGCACAATCTCCATCAATATGTGTGAAGAGGGAAGAAATCTTCAATGGATTTGGGCACGTGATGAAATTAATAGGGTAGGTAGAATCCGAGACTATGTAAGGGTAGCCATTAGGGTTCCTGAAGGTGAAGTTATGGGCGTATGAAGAGTATTTAGGGAAAGAACATGTCGTCTCGTTGTCGAGAGAAGCATCGGCGAGCCTAATGGTGGCGTTGTCGTTGCCGGCGCCGTATGTGATCTCTTTGACGTAGTATTCGTGGGAATCGAGGGAGACGGAGGCGACATCGTTTTGGCACGATAGTTCGAATATGGGGCTGCCGCAGCTCTTGGGGTCGCCCTTGAGGCGGAAAGGCGGGCTTATGTTGCGGATAGTGCCGCAGGAAGAAGGGGCGCATTTCGCACTAGAAGTTTGAAAGGAATAACAATGGAGTAAGAGAAGAATTGGGAGAGATGAGGAGTAAATTTTAGTCATCGTGGATTGATTGATTGTAGTGATTAAACGTAGCATAATTCATCGTGATTATATGCGTATTAGTAATTAATATACTACTCCCTCCGATCTATTGATATATGGATAATTTTTTTTTTTTTTTCCTGATGCGAGAATTAAAACAAGAGTGGTAATAGTTGATAGCAGTGTGATGAATTTTAGTTGATTAAAATTTTATCATTAAGATAAACGAGAATAATTATTATTCAACTATCCCTATATAAGTGGAACAAAGAGAATATTAGTTCGCTATTATATGAGTCTTGTCCAAAGGGAACCTAATCAAGAATTCTTAAAATGATTATAGTAGACTAAGCTAATTAAAAATGACCATAGCTTTCATTGACTTTCATTGTAATTAAGCATCTTTGGTGCATCATTCAATGTAATACACGTGACATTTTTCGTCCCAATTTCGATTTCTCGACCCTATTTTTCCTATCACTTCAGTATACTATCCCTATTATGATCTAGCTAGTTTAATTTTGCAGTTTTTAACTAGAGTAAATTAAAGATTATAGTAATTATTTTCTTAGTATTTCATTTCCAATTTTACTAGTAAAATTTTAGTTGATAAAAATACGAAATTAGACGAAAATTAGTACTATTTTTTAGAATTTTTGATTACTAATTATGAATATAATTTGTAATAGATTTTCAATATTTCTCGCCGCATCTTTAGGTATAGTTACGGATGAACAGATCGACTTAATTTAACCACTTCTCCATTGACTTTTAAATTTATGTATTAAATTATTTTTTGAAATAATTAAGAAATATTATATGTGATATAATTCTTTGTAAATAAAGTCAAGAAATTATTATAATTAAAATGAAACAACCTTTTCAGTACATATTTAAAGAAAATATTACTAAATGTAAAATCTTGGATTATATTTTAAGTGGAATGCTAATAAAATACATTCCGTCCGTCCGTAATATTTGTGTTTAAAATTTAACATATATGACTAAAGGCGGATAAACAAACCATTTGGTCTGTATACTTACGCCGTTACTTCATTTGTCAACAACTTATAATTAGATTCGGATGAGAATTGCATTTATGTGCGACATTTCCTACTGCACCGTCAGATGTTTCTTACGTGTTAAAAATATTTACAAAACAAGCAATAAATAAAAAAATTTATAAACAAAATGTTTGTTTTGAAAATGTTTTTAACACGCGTACGTCAAACATCAGAGGAAATATATCATACTGAAATGCAATAGAAGATCGTCTCATCCAAATTAGTCCGGTAATGCAAACTTATCAACCTTTCGTAACATGCAAAATCGATTTGAATTGAGATTAAACTACACAAAAATGGTAAAGACCCTACTAATGCATGCACAAACCTAAAACGAAGTTCACATTTTCATCACGTCAATTACACACGTTCAAACTTTCCATAAGCCCATGCAGTTGCTACTCTTCATCACTCTTGAATTGTGATGTCGACAAGCGAATATATACAATCACTCGAACATGTAATCCCACTCTCAACCAGATTTTCTACTATTTGAGTCGTATGAGACGGGTAATCAGGTATCTGCAAACGCTCCACGTCACCTTCCAACATTTGCAACACTTTGTTCATCGATGGACGGTCGTCTGGACACATTTGAATACTCCATAACGCGACTATCGCCATCTTCCTAACAAGTTTATTCGTAACCTCATTGTCGTCAATTCCATTTACTCTTTCGATTTCAATATCCTTGCCATTCTTGTATGAGTCATGTATCCAATACGGGAAGTACTGGCTCGAATGATCATTGCTTCCTTTCAAGTCTCTCTTGAAGCCCACCATTTCCATCAACATTGTTGTAACAGAATAGAGTAATTGAGTAATCGAACGAACAGAAAACGAAAAAGAGACACAGATTTACGTGGTTCACCAACGTTGTGTTGGCTACGTCCACGGGCAGGAAACGGAGAACAGATTGTATTATGACGGCTACGGAGTTACAGAGTATTGTGCCCTATTTCTATATAAATAGAGTACATCAGACGGGCTAGGTCCAATACGCCAATTAGGCCCAAATAAACAGACAGCCCATACCGTCGGGCCGGGGGCGTCTCCGCCCCCCCGGACCCCCGTCCAGCTCTGCGAAGGGGCAGCTAGATTCAAGGCATACTAACAAATCTCCACCTTGACTTGAATCCTCTTTGCAGATGCATCATTACAATGCCAGAAACAGACTTCTCCTTTCCTGCCTCAGATTTGCCCTCCTTGGGCAACTAACAGCTCCAGACGTTTAGCAAGTCCAAACAATGTCGAAACTTGCTATGCGGGACCGGCTTGGTGAACATATCAGCAGGATTATCAGTAGTACCTACTTTCATCACCTTGATTCTCTTCTCATCCCTCAGAAAATGATACCTCACATCAATGTGTTTGGTCCTTTCATGATGGACCTGATCCTTGGCTAAACAGATAGCACTCAAGCTATCACAGAACACAACAGCTTGCTCTTGATGTAGACCAAGATCACCAACTAGCCCTTTCAACCAAATTCCTTCTTTAGCAGCTTCTGTCAACGCCATATACTCTGCCTCAGTCGTAGAAAGAGTAACTGCAGCCTGCAAAGTTGCCTTCCAACTAACAACAGAACCACTAAGAGTGAAACAATAACCAGTCATAGATCTTCTGGTGTCAACATCTCCAGCATAATCAGAATCAGAATAGCCAGTTACAGAACATTGAGTATCACCTCCATAAACGAGACCAACATCAGACGTACCTCTCAAGTAGCGAAAAATCCTCTTCACAGCCTGCCAATGCTCCTTTCCAGGTTGTCCCATGAACCTGCTGACAACACTAACAACATGTGCGATATCTGGCCTAGTACAAACCATAGCGTACATCAGACTCCCTACTGCATTAGAGTATGGAACTCGAGACATGTACTCCCGCTCAGCTTCGGATTTTGGTGCATAATCAGATGACAGATGAATATTTGTAGCACTCGGAGTATCAATAGGCTTAGCTGTAGTCATGCCAAATCTTGACAAAATCTTCTGAATGTAGCTCTTCTGCGACAAGAAAAGCTTCTTCTTCTCCCTATCCCTATAGATCTCCATGCCCAAAATTTTCTTAGCAGCACCCAAATCCTTCATATCAAACTCAGCATTGAGAAGAGCCTTTAACTTCTCAATATCAGACTTGGACTTCGCAGCTATAAGCATGTCGTCCATATACAGAACAAGATAGATCATAGAACCATCATCAGCTTTGTTGTGATACACACAACAATCATACGGACTCCTCCTGTATCCCAGTTGGGTCATGTAACTGTCAAACCTCTTATACCACTGCCTCAGAGACTGCTTCAATCCATATAAGGACTTCTTCAATTTGCAAACATAGTCTTCTTTCCCCGGAACTGCGAACCCCTCTGGCTGAGTTATGTAGATATCATCCTCTAGCAGTCCATGTAGGAAAGCTGTCTTCACATCTAGTTGCTCAAGCTCTAAATCCTGATGTGCCGCCATCGCTAGTAACACTCTGATAGAAGTATGTCTGACCACTGGTGAGAAATCTCGTTATAGTCAACCCCTTCCTCCTGCGTGAACCCTCTTGCAACTAGCAGAGCTTTGTATCTAACACCCTCATCTGCCGTGGTTCCTTCCTTCTTCTTGAAGATCCATTTACAAGTAACAATCTTTCTCCCCTTAGGCCGTTTGACCAGTTCCCAAGTCAGATTATTTGCAAGTGATTCCACTTCTTCACCCATTGCAACGAGCCATTTGGCAGACTCGCTACCTGACACAGCTTCCTTGTAAGTAGATGGTTCATTTGCAGATGGTTCCTCTTCCACCTCGTCAGCAACCTGCAATGCATAGGTCACCATATCCTCAAAACCGTACCTCAAAGGAGGCTTTACACCTGTTCTCCTAGCTCTATCAAGAGCAATGCTCTCTTGACGAACTTTTGCACGAACATCTGAACTAGAAGTTTCAGCAGCAGTAGTGTGTTGATCTTCTTCTCCACCTTGGAGTTGTGATTCACTCTCATCGTGAGTGACTAGCAGCTCCACCTGTTTATCAACACTACTACAATCTTCTGCACCAGTAGACTTCACAATCGGGTTAAGCATAGAATTTTCATCAAATACCACATTCCGACTGAATATGACTCTATTTTCTGAAGATGGCCGGTACCAGATTCTATACCCCTTAACTCCATCCCCATAACCAACAAATATACCCTTCTTAGCCCTTGGCTCTAGTTTACCCTCACTAACATGATAGTAAGTTGAACATCCAAAAACTCTCAACAAAGAATAATCTGCGGGTTGATTAGACCATACCTCGTGAGGTGTCTTGCAACTGATGGCAGTGTGAGGTCCACGGTTGATCAGGTAACACGCCGTGTTTACTGCTTCTGCCCAAAACTTCCTAGTCAAGCCAGCATGAAAGAGCATGCATCTTGCTCTTTCCAACAACGTCTGATTCATGCATTCAGCCACACCATTCTGCTGCGGTGTATGTCTGATGGTGTGGTGTCGAGCAATCCCTTCATTCTTGCAGAACTCATCGAACTCAGACGAACAGAATTCCAGACCATTATCCGTTCTCAAACGCTTGATCTTCTTTCCAGTCTTATTTTCTACCAAGGCCTTCCACTGCTTGAACTTCTTGAATGCTTCACCTTTATGTTTCATCATAATCACCCAAGTCTTCCTCGAGTAATCATCAATCATCGACACAAAATACCTGTGACCTCCAATAGATTCAACACGTGACGGACCCCAACAATCCATATGAATGTAGTCGAGAGTCCCCTTGGTCCGATGAACACCCTTCTTTGGAAACTTGCTGCGATGAAGCTTCCCAAGTACACAGTGTTCGCAGAAATCAAGATTATGCACTTCATGTCCACAAAGAAAACCACGCTTTGAGAGAATTTGCATCCCTCTTTCTCCCACATGACCAAGCCTCATATGCCATAACTTTGTCATATCCTTGGCCTGAATCTCGGATGATGCAATATCAGCAGAACCTCTCACAGTAGTACCTCGCAGAATATACAAAGTACCTTGTTTCAAGGCTGTCAGAACCACCTTCGAACCTCGACAGACGTTCATAACTCCACCTTCTGCTCTGAAACTGAAACCCTTACTGTCAAGCGTACTCAACGATATCAGATTCTTCGTCATCTGTGGAACATGTCTGACATTGGTCAAGGTGCAGAATACCCCATCATGCGTCCTTATTCTGATCGAGCCAATTCCAACCACCTTGCAGACAGCACTATTCGCCATGGAAACGCTGCCTCCATCTTTCTGCTCGTAAGTAGTGAAATACTCTCTGTTAGGACATAGATGGTATGATGCCCCGGAATCCAGAATCCACACATCATTACGATGTGACTGCTCATCTGCAACTAAAACCAAACCATCTTCAGAATCTCCATCAGCTTCCGCCACATTGGCAGAACCGTCGGCACCTTCTTTCTTGTCCGGTTTCTTCTTCTTCTTGGGACAATTGTTCTTCCAATGCCCTGATTCTTTACAGTAGTTGCAGATGTCTCCAGGCTTAGGACCTTTTGAACCTTTAAAGTTCGACTTCTTCTTCTTCTGTCCTTTACCCGTAACAGATAACCCCGATGACTGATTTTCTGTGGCAGAACTGGTTGCCTGATGACGATCTTCTCTAATGTGCAGAGCAGATCGAACATCTTCCAGAGACAGATCTTCTCTCCCAGTCATAAAAGACTCCACAAAATTCTCAAACGACTCGGGCAGAGAAACTAACAGAATTAAAGCAGCATCTTCATCGTCTACTTTAACATCAACATTACGCAAATCTAGCAAAATCTTATTCAGCTTTTCTAGATGATCTCGAAGGGGTGTACCTTCCTGCATGCGTAATCGGAACAGACGTTGTTTCAGGAGCAACTTATTCGTTAGAGATTTCGTCATGTATAAACTCTCCAACTTCTTCCAGAGGGCAGCAGCAGTCTCCTGATCAGCAACTTCGGTGATAACCTCGTCAGACAAGCACAACATGATTGTCGAGTGAGCCTTCTCCTCCAGAGTAGTCCACTCTTCATCTTTTATGCCTTCACTTTTCGGTTTTCCAGATAGCGGCGCCCACAATCCCTGCTGCTTCAGCAACGAGCGCATCTTGATCTGCCATAAGCCAAAACTGTTCCTCCCATCGAATTTGTCAATCTTCACGTTTATAGCAGACATCTTCGATCAACTCACGGAAACCCTAACAGCGCGGAATTCAGAATCCCAATCGAAAGACCAGGCTCTAGATACCAGTTTGTTGTAACAGAATAGAGTAATTGAGTAATCGAAAGAACGGAAAGCGAAAATAGACACAGATTTACGTGGTTCACCAACGTTGTGTTGGCTACGTCCACGGGCAGGAAACGGAGAACAGATTGTATTATGACGGCTACAGAGTTACAGAATATTGTGCCCTATTTCTATATAAATAGAGTACATCAGACGGGCTAGGCCCAATACGCCAATCAGGTACTTTGTGTCGATGATTGATGATTACTCGAGGAAGACTTGGGTGATTATGATGAAACATAAAGGTGAAGCATTCAAGAAGTTCAAGCAGTGGAAGGCCTTGGTAGAAAATCAGACTGGAAAGAAGATCAAGCGTTTGAGAACTGATAATGGTTTGGAATTCTGTTCGTCTGAGTTCGATGAGTTCTGCAAGAATGAAGGGATTGCTCGACATCACACCATCAGACATACACCGCAGCAGAATGGTGTGGCAGAACGCATGAATCAGACGTTGCTGGAAAGAGCAAGATGCATGCTCTTTCATGCTGGCTTGACTAGGAAGTTTTGGGCAGAAGCAGTAAACACGGCGTGTTACCTGATCAACCGTGGACCTCACACTGCCATCAGTTGCAAGACACCTCACGAGGTATGGTCTAATCAACCTGCAGATTATTCTTTGTTGAGAGTTTTTGGTTGTACTGCTTACTATCATGTTAGTGAGGGTAAACTAGAGCCAAGGGCTAAGAAGGGTATATTTGTTGGTTACGGGGATGGAGTTAAGGGGTATAGAATCTGGTCATCTTCAGAAAATAGAGTCATACTCAGTCGGAATGTGGTATTTGATGAGAATTCTATGCTTAACCCTGTTGTGAAGTCTATTGGTGCAGAAGATTGTAGTAGTGTTGATAAACAGGTGGAGCTGCAAGTCACTCACGATGAGAGTGAATCACAACTCCAAGGTGGAGAAGAAGATCAACATACTACTGCTGCTGAAACTTCTAGTTCAGATGTTCGTCCAGAAGTTCGTCAAGAGAGCATTGCTATTGATAGAGCTAGGAGAACAGGTGTAAGGCCTCCTTTGAGGTACGGTTTTGAGGATATGGTGACCTATGCATTGCAGGTTGCTGACGAGGTGGAAGAGGAACCATCTGCAAATGAACCATCTACTTACAAGGAAGCTGTGTCAGGTAGCGAGTCTGCCAAATGGCTCGTTGCAATGGGTGAAAAGATGGAATCACTTGCAAAGAATCTGACTTGGGAACTGGTCAAACGGCCTAAGGGGAGAAAGATTGTTACTTGTAAATGGATCTTCAAGAAGAAGGAAGGAACCACGGCAGATGAGGGTGTTAGATACAAAGCTCGGCTAGTTGCAAGAGGGTTCACGCAGGAGGAAGGGGTTGACTATAACGAGATTTTCTCACCAGTGGTCAGACATACTTCTATCAGAGTGTTACTAGCGATGGTGGCACATCAGGATTTAGAGCTTGAGCAACTAGATGTGAAGACAGCTTTTCTACATGGACTGCTAGAGGATGATATCTACATGACTCAGCCAGAGGGGTTCGCAGTTCCGGGGAAAGAAGATTATGTTTGCAAATTGAAGAAGTCCTTATATGGATTGAAGCAGTCTCCGAGGCAGTGGTATAAGAGGTTTGACAGTTACATGACCCAACTGGGATACAGGAGGAGTCCGTATGATTGTTGTGTGTATCACAACAAAGCTGATGATGGTTCTATGATCTATCTTGTTCTGTACGTGGACGACATGCTTATAGCTGCGAAGTCCAAGTCTGATATTGAGAAGTTAAAGGCTCTTCTCAGTGCTGAGTTTGATATGAAGGATTTGGGTGCTGCTAAGAAAATTTTGGGCATGGAGATTTATAGGGAAAGGGAGAAGAAGAAGCTTTTCTTGTCACAGAAGAGCTACATTCAGAAGATTTTGTCAAGATTTGGCATGTCTACAGCTAAGCCTATTGATACTCCGAGTGCTGCAAATATTCATCTGTCATCTGATTATGCACCAAAATCCGAAGCTGAGCGGGAGTACATGTCTCGAGTTCCATACTCGAATGCAGTAGGGAGTCTGATGTACGCTATGGTCTGTACTAGGCCAGATATCGCACATGCTGTTAGTGTTGTCAGCAGGTTCATGGGACAACCTGGAAAGGAGCATTGGCAGGCTGTGAAGAGGATTTTTCGCTACTTGAGAGGTACGTCTGATGTTGGTCTCGTTTATGGAGGTGATACTCAATGTTCTGTAACTGGCTATTCTGATTCTGATTATGCTGGAGATGTTGACACCAGAAGATCTATGACTGGTTATTGTTTCACTCTTGGTGGTTCTGTTGTTAGTTGGAAGGCAACTTTGCAGGTTGCAGTTACTCTTTCTACGACTGAGGCAGAGTATATGGCGTTGACAGAAGCTGCTAAAGAGGGAATTTGGTTGAAAGGGCTAGTTGGTGATCTTGGTCTACATCAAGAGCAAGCTGTTGTGTTCTGTGATAGCTTGAGTGCTATCTGTTTAGCCAAGGATCAGGTCCATCATGAGAGGACCAAACACATTGATGTGAGGTATCATTTTCTGAGGGATGAGAAGAGAATCAAGGTGGTGAAAGTAGGTACTGCTGATAATCCTGCTGATATGTTCACCAAGTCGGTCCCGCATAGCAAGTTTCGACATTGTTTGGACTTGCTAAACGTCTGGAGCTGTTAGTTGCCCAAGGAGGGCAAATCTGAGGCAGGAAAGGAGAAGTCTGTTTCTGGCATTGTAATGATGCATCTGCAAAGAGGATTCAAGTCAAGGTGGAGATTTGTTAGTATGCCTTGAATCTAGCTGCCCCTTCGCAGAGCTGGACGGGGGTCCGGGGGGACGGAGACGCCCCCGGCCCGACGGTATGGGCTGTCTATTTATTTGGGCCTAATTGGCGTATTGGGCCTAGCCCGTCTGATGTATTCTATTTATATAGAAATAGGGCACAATACTCTGTAACTCTGTAGCCGTCATAATACAATCTGTTCTCCGTTTCCTGCCCGTGGACGTAGCCAACACAACGTTGGTGAACCACGTAAATCTGTGTCTATTTTCGCTTTCCGTTCTTTCGATTACTCAATTACTCTATTCTGTTACAACACAATTAATGATAAATTTAAAGTCCGTGTCACGTAATTAAGGATTTATTACCGTTACGCGTCAAGAAATAGAGTGTACGCAGTGCGTGAAATATTAGTCCTAATATAGTGGCGAATCCAATTATTATGGTTACAGGAGGGCATAACACAGCGCATGAAAGACCTGCAATTAATTAGTAGAAATTAATTATTAACTGAGTGATTATAAAAGTTAAACTGAAATTAATGCATCAAATATTAATTAGTAAAGCACACGCGCACCTACAACGACCGCAACAATCAGTAGAAGACCTGCAGATAACACCAACAATATTATTGCAAAACACTAATAAGACGTATGGTATCCTCAATTCCGAATTCGACGTTCCATCGTGTCTCAAATTTATAATTTCTATTAGTTAAATTTCATATATTTTTTTGTAAATAGAATTGCAATATATAAAATATTATAATAGACATTTATGCAAATAAATAAAAATTTTAATCGTAATACACTAATACACCATAATTTTGAAATTTTCAATCATTATATAACCAACAAAAGTGAAATTAAATGTAAAAAAATAATTAAATACCATAATTTGAATTAGTCAACCCGATAATCATAACATTAAATTATTATAAATTAAAAAATTTGAAAAAGATATACTATAAAACTGATAAAAATTGAGATTTGGGACACGATTGAGACACGACAATGGATATAGAGGATCCCCAAGCGGATGAGATCCCATGTCCCCAAATTGGTGTACCAATAGTGTACCATACGTCAAATTAGGAAGTTTTGAATTCTCTCTCTTGGTTGTCATTTTAATTTGGTTATTAGTGTATGTCAAAACTTCCTAATTTTATATTGGTACACCAATTTGGGGACAGAGGATCTCATCCGATTCCCAAGTGCTAATAAAAGAGCATGTCGGAATTCAACGTGAGGATAATTAATAAAGTAATACTTACTGTACAAGAAGGCTTTAATTTTTCCTGTAAATTTCCAAACACAGAGAAAAGCATTAGCTCACAAACATGTTTTGTACTCCCTCCTTCTACGATCTTTGGTATCACTAAAAGCTCCGGCACGGAGTTTATCGATTTGTTAAATGTAATGTGTTGTTTAAAATGGTATAATTGTAATTCTTTTGCTTACTTCCTAGAAAGGAAACGATCGATAAAGAAAATAATCTATACCTATTATAAAAGTGCCTTGTGTGACAAATTTTGGATTACCTATTTTGTCCTTATAATAATGTTTAGTTTAAGGTCAATATTGTAATATCATAATAATTATTTTATTATTTAATATCATAATAATTCATTACAAAAAAATTATTAAATTAAAGTACAAAATAATTTATTTTAATTAAAGAAAATTAAAATCGTTGTATTCTAAAGACTGCACAAAATCATAAATAAAGTATTAAAATCCTTCTTCTATTAAAATTCATTATATCTTATTATATTTCTACACAAAATCATAAAATATTATAATCCTTCTCCTATTCAAATTCACTAATCAACTTATATATAATTACTCCCCATCTACCCTATTACAAATATCAAGTATTGAGAAAATTCTTGATTTTCCGAATTTTCATTTATAAACAAATTCGCTAATAAGCAAATTCTTAATTTTCCGATTTTTCATTAATTTAGGCTACAAGACTCTTACTATTTTCCTTCTTTGATATAAGTATGAGTGCTCAAAATGCATTAGTCACAATAAGTTTAAACTCTGGTAATATTTTATCTCCTCCTTATTTGCTTTAACTTTAGAGAATAACTAGAATTGTATCCCCGCGATGCAGGGGTTTACTCGATCGAGAAAAAGTGTAGCAAATACTCCTATCAATTATTTAATCTATGTACTTTTTCTTATTTTGGACAATTATTGGTCTCTGCATGTCTATTTTTATACACTACTTCACCATTATATTTTATAATTTGACATCACTACTATCATTTATTTATAAAAATACATCATTTATCGAAAAATAAATCTTTAACACTACCATATTTCTTATATTTTCAGTTGCCCTGCATAAATTAGTAGTAGTATGATTATAAATATAAGATGAAAATTAATTTTATAGTGGTATTAATGAAATACATTTGACTGAAATTAATAGCCTAAGTTGTTACATGACTTTGAAAAATATAAGCTAAATAATTAATTTATAAAATAAAATTAATGAAGCACACATATCAAGAAATTTGGAGGGAAAATTTAGAAAGTGTATTTTGTTTTAGTATATATATAGATTTGTCTTTAGGGGAGTAATTAGCATTTAAAGTATTAATTTAATAGTTGTTTTTTTATTTTATTTTTATGCTAAGTATTTAAAGTACTAATTGATTGACAATGCAGTTTTCAAATCTTGATGTGTATTAGTGCTCCATGAATTTTTGTCGAAGAGTGAGATAAATGTCTATAGCAAAAAATAAAAAAATAAATAAAAATTGAATCTTGATTAATGGGAAAAATAGCAATTTCTCCCCTAACACGAAGCTTCAGACGAAAGGGGGGTGGTTTTCTTTGAGCGTGAACGTAATAATTATTCTCCCCAATTCGATAGTTTGTTTTTATTTTTGTTAATTAATTATAATTCCCCCAACAAAATTATTGAAGTTGGTGTGTCGATCGCTCTAAATGTAATTATGAGAAATAATTTTATCAAAGCTTTGGAAAATTTTCAACAATGTTGGGCCACTTTCTCGATGATTCCTATGGAGATTGTATAAATATTGTAAATCAATATTTTTGTATTTAAGGTATTCCAGCCTCGGAAGTATATCAACAAAGAAGAAAGCAACACATGAAACATTGCGATATGAATAGTAAGTAATAAGATATTGTAAAATATATACTACTATATTATATAGCTAATAACATTTTATTAGTTTTAACTCTACTTTCATCCTCTTAGGTACAAAGCAACATGAATTAAAGAAAGCGCCTAATTGTATTCATTGTGGTGCTACAAGATCTGAATACGAGCCTCCTACGTTTTGTTGTGATAATGGAAAAATTGTACTTTCATTTTTTGAAATTCCTGATGAGTTGTACGAACTGTTTATATCTCAAGCACAAGAAGCTGTACAATTCCGAAGAAACATTTGTTCATACAATTGTATATTCTCATTTACTTCATTTGGAGTAAAATTAGATAAAGAGCTCGCATCTGCAAGACGGGGAGTTTATTCTTTTCGAGCACAAGGCATGATTTATCATGATCTCCCTGGATTAATACCACAAGAGACAACCCCAGGGTTTTTTCAGTTATATTTTTATGATACTCAGAGTGAGATAAAAAATAGAATGAATACAATTCAAAATCAAAATATAGCTAAAGAAGTTGTGAAGAAGCTCATAAACATTTTGGAGATCACTCCGTATGTCAAAGTCTTTCAAAGATTGAAGGACTATCCATCAATGGATAACGTTCAACTTCATATTTCAAAAGATGTGAACTTAGATCAACGGGTATATAATTCTCCACATGAAGATCAAGTCCCAGCTATATATATGGGTGGAAGGTAATAAAGATAACATACCATTTGAGCGAGATATCGTTGTTCATGCTCATTCCGGTGAGAGACATCGAATAAAACATTACTACGGATGTTATGATCCATTGCAATACCCTCTTCTTTTCCCAAGGGGTGAAATAGGCTGTCAACAAAATATCAAAAAAATTATTGCCGTAACACAACCATTAGTTCAAAATAATACCCGTCGGAATAATTCTACACAATCAAGAATTATTACTGCAAATGATGTCATCTCCAGAGAAGATCAAGGTATGTACATTACATTTATATAATATATACGATATTAAAATCAGTTTCATTTTCTTCTTAATAAATTATTAACTCTTCAAAAAATTGTTGGATTGTATTATTCAAGTATTAGAAAACAAAATGATAAGAATGTATCATGTCGAGAATATATTTGCTACAAGCTAAAAATCAGAAAATCCAAGACAATCTACAATTTTATTGGCAGGAAGATTGTTGCAACAATATGCAGTTGACATGTATATAAAATTGGAGACAACATGATTAGATTTTTATCGCCTGAACCAATCAAATATGAGAGCGGAATTGTATCAAGGAATTGTGGATAGTGTCTTCAAAGGATAATTGAGAGGGAACGAAGTTGGTAAAAGAATTGTTCTTCCTGTTACTTTTATTGGGGGTCCAAGAGATATGCGGCATAGATATCTTGATGCATTGACATTAGTACAGAGATTCGGAAAGCCAGATTTATTTATTACAATGACGTGCAATCCGGAATGGAAGGAAATACAAGATAACTTATATCTTGGTCAAACAGCTCAAGATCGTCCTGATTTGACCTCAAGAATATTTCGAGCTAAGTTGCAAGACTTGAAAGATCAATTATTTAAGAATGAGATTTTTGGACATGTGGCAGCACACGTCCATGTGATTGAATTTCAAAAAAAAAAAGGTTTACCACATGTCCACATGTTAATAATTTTTAAGTCTGAACATAAGATAAATACCACAGATGAAATAGATAAGACTGTAAATTCTCAATGAAGAAAATAATGCAGAGTTGTTTCGTTTAGTGAAGAAACATATGATACATGGTCCTTGTGGGGAGAAGAATCCGAAAAATTCATGTATGGTGAAAGGTAAATGCAAATGCCACTATCCGCGTCCGTACTGTGAAGGCACAATACAAGGTAAAGATGGATATCCAATTTATAGAAGAAAAAATAACGGATCAGTTACACGAGTTCGAAATGCCGATGTCGACAATAGGTGGGTTGTACCGTACAATGCATATATGTTATCCCGATACAATTGTTATATAAATGTTGAAGTGTGTTCAGGTATCACAACAGTAAAGTATTTGTACAAATATATCTACAAGGGACATGACAAAGTGGAAATTAACATGACCCAAAATGATGAGCAAAATCAAATTGATGAAATTAAACAAATTCAAGATGCACGTTGGGTTTCAACTCAAGAAGCAATGTGGAGAATATACTACCTTCACCCCATTATATTAGTCCATAATGGGATGGACACAATAGCCAATGCAAAGAGGGATATGTGGCTATAGTTAGTTTTAAGTAGAGAGAGTTAATTGTGGCCACATATTCTTTGTCATTTTTAAAAAGTGGACTAATATATGAAATGTCCCAATAAGGCAACGTGGACTAATATAACGGGATGAAGGTAGTATGAATTTAGTTGAATGAGATTTCTCCATCAGTCATGAACTTGCAAATTCATCTTCCAGATAAGCAGTTCGTAGCCTATCATGCAAGACAAAATTTGGAAAATCTCCTGGTACAAGATCATGTTTCAAAGACAATGCTAACAAAATATTTTTCGATGTGTGCTACAAGTGAAGAGGAAAGAAAATATATTTACAAGGAATTTCCTGAACACTATGTATGGGATAAGAAAAGCAGATGTTGGGCTGAAAGGAAAAGAGGCAATGTTATTGGGAGCATTAGTGCTGTAAATCCGGTAGAAGGAGAAAGGTATTATGAAAAATTATTCTTGAATCATATTAGGGGACCAACCTCATTCAATTGTTTGATGATAGTTGATGGAAAAAAATACTCCACTTTCAAAGAAGCAACACAAAAAAGGGAATTGTTCTATAATATAATGTTTATATAAAACAAGTACATCTATATTTATTATGATTATTATTAGTTTCATAATTAAATATCCTTTAGTAAAATCTATATTCCTCTGATAGCCTCCAATATATGGTATAATATTAATCTTGAACCATGAAATAAGCAAGATAATAATCCAGTTTACTAAAAGCAACAAAACATCATCACCGTATCATTTATATAGAAATATTGAACTTAAAGAAAATATAATATTTTTCATTTCGTAAAAAGAAATGGATCAACGTGCAACGCACGTTATCCCTGCTAGTGTTTAAAGATTGTAGACGGAGGGAGTATAATGATCGTGCTATTTTTACGTACCCCATACTGTGAGAACTCCACACCCGGGGCAGAAGGTGGAGAGCTCAAATCCGTACACTAGAGACTCATGGATATCCAAAAGTGACACGTTCTTCAAGTCCTTGAAATCCCACGACGTCATCACTATCACCTTAAATTCGCACGTGTCGGGTAGCTCTGCGATTTTCATACGGCCGATCTTGATATAAGCATACGTGGCGTCCGACGTGGACGGCCCGCAACCGGTGATCTCCGTAAAGAGTGAAGAGTTCTTCAACGGCTGCGTGCATCTCATGAAGTTAAGGTGGCTGAAGTTGCTCCAAGCTAGGTAGGGATGGCGGTAATGGGGATAGTTGGCAGGGGTGAAGTTATAAGCATATACGGAATGTTCGGGGAACGAGCAGACGTCGTTTCTGTTTACGGAGGCATCGGCGAGCCTGATTCTGGTGTTGATGTAGCCTGTGCTGCTGTAGTTGATTGCCTTGACGTAGTATTTTTGTGAGTTGAGGTTGACGGAGGCGACGTCGTCTGCGCATGCGAGTTCGAATTTCTGGTCGCCGCAGTACTTGGAGTCGCCCTTGAGGCGGAACGGAGTGGTGATGTTTGGGAAGTCGACGCCGCAGGTAGAAGGGGTGCATTTCGCGTGAGAAGTTTGAAAGAAGTGGAGGAGTGAAAGGAGAATTGGGAGAGAGGAGTAAGTTTTAGTCATTGTTGATTGATTGAGATTATGAGAGCACAACACTCATGCATTCCTCAAAGATACAATAGTAGTTTGACTAGTGGGTGTAATTGATTTATTTTCATTAGTTGACTTTTACTTATTCATTGGTCAAGAAAGTAACACTAACTATAGTTAAAAGAGAACTTGAAATATTTTAATCTCTTTTGATTTCATTTTGTTTTTTTAAATAGGAAAAGGAAATATTATTAAGGAAAAGAAATAAGCAGTACAAGGTGTACTGACTCAGAACAGCTTCAAGCTACAGCCAACTTTTATACAGAGGGTTATTTGCCCAATTTATAAAGTTAGAAACGGGTTTTGTAAATCCATTCGTCACGCATCAACTCTAGTATCGACATTTGATTTCTTCCAACAGTATCGCCACGCACCAATTCTTTTGATTTCATTGACTTTCTATTTGATTTCATGTTAATATATCAATATATTGCCATTCATGTTGCGTGTCGGTATATGAATTAGTCTATAGTCAATATATAAGAAATCCTAATTTGAGAAAGATTATCCCCTAAAAAATATATAATAATATTTAAATTTTAAAATTTTATGAAGTATTGACGCCTTCAATCATATATAATTTCACTATCGTCATGATTGTTTCGGTTAAATTTAACGATATACTCCCTCCGTTCTACTTAAGGGTAAGTTTGTGCCCTACTAATATGACTAAGTATCAAAATGAAATGAGTATACTAATATATTTTTGCTAATTTTTTGAGGTCGAAAGGGAGTAATGAATTTGGGTTCACATCCATAAATGGGTTAGGCACATAATGAAACTAATGAAATAAGTTGAGCGTGTAGTTGGTGAATAGAGGGATTAATTTTTACAAAAAAATAAAATAAATACATATAATTACAAATAAATGGGTTGTGAGCACCGCTCTTGTTTCGTCGACGTTAACATTAATTTTTTTCGTTTTATACGTTTGGCATAATTTTAATACCTTAAATATTGTTATTCACATCGTTAATTTTATAAATTACATAAAAATCGAAGCTCAATTGTCCATTTTATCTATAAATACTAATAAATGAAAAAAAGAACAAATCGAGCTTCGATTTTTATTTAATTTATAAAATTAATGATATGAATAACAATATTTAAGGTATTAAAACTAAACCAAATGTATAAAATGAAACAAAATAATGTTAACGTCGATGAAACAAGAGCGGTGCTCACGAGGTATGTAGCATAACGTATATAGCATAACATTTTTCATAATAACATTTCGATCAAAACAAAGTGGGCTAAGTATATAGAATTTCAAGGTTTTTGTGAAATTGGGTTAAAGTGGGCTAGTTTTGAACTAAACAAAGATAGGCCCATTTTAAGAAATTCCAAAGCCCAACAAGATGAGATTCGGAGGGTTTTATCGGTATTTCACAGCATTGACCTTAGTAAGTCTACTCGGGAGCCGTTGATTCGATCCTTGATCGAACAATAGAAATTATTACAGCTGGATTTCTTTGCAATTTTAGAAGCACTTTTATCTAGTTAATTACAGTTGTTTTCCCGCCTTTGCGTAAATTCGAAACCAAAGCTCAATTATATAAACACATAAATACAACTCCGATCCATCACTCTTGAACAGTGATCTCGACGCATAACGAAGCAGCGTTGTGACGTGACAACGATAGAGTATCGCTTGAACATGTCATGCCGCTATCACCCCAAATTTCTGCAATTTGAGTTGACTGAGACGGATAATCAGGAATCAATAGAAGTTCAACATCACCTTCCAACATTTGTAACACTTTACTCATTGATGGACGATCATCCGGACTCATCTGTATGCACCATAGTTCAACTATTGTCGTCTTCCGAACAAGTGTATTTGAACTGTCGTTCTCACTAGTGTCATTGCCTTCATTTGTTTTTCAAAACTCAATGTCCTTGCCCTGCATACAGTGGCGGAGCCACGTACAAGCGATGGTGGGCTAAAGCCCACCCCACTTAATTTTTTTTTTTTTAGTTCTTCAATTTCGATTTTCGACGGAAATTTTCACCGTTAGCCCACGTTAAACGCGAGGAAAGTGAGTAAATTTGGTCTCGTTTGTGTCATTCGTCAATTGAGCCCACCCCATTTCGAATTCCTGGCTCCGCCACTGCCTGCTTATAGATGACGTATATCCAGCATGGAAAATACTGACTTGAATCACCATTGTTTCCTTTTGATCAGTCTTTGTTTAAGCCTACCATTTCCATCAATAACATTCCAAAACTGTACACATCAGCCTTGTACGAGACCGCTCCAATGCTTCTAATAATCAGTTCATAGCCTATTGTTCCTCTGGCTGTGGTCATGGTCACCGTCTTCTTATCTGTTGAGCAAAATTTTGCGAGCCCGAAATCAAATATCTTAGGGATGAACTTATCATCTCTAGAAGTATATTGTGAGGCTTGATGTCAAAGTGCAGAATCTGAATGTCGCATCCTCGGTGCAAATAGTCAATTCCTCGAGCAACTCCAACTGCAATCTCAAACTTTGTGTCCCAACTCAAGGAACTCATTTTTTCTCGACCGAAGAGGTACTGATCTCGAGGGAACCATTGGGCATGTAATTGTAAACAAGGGTACGATTGGAGCCTTGGGCACAGTACCAACTAGATTCACCACATTTACATGATGGATCCTTCCAATAGTTGCGACTTCACTCATGAAGTCTTGGCCATTAGCTCCGGATTTCCCGAGCAGTTTCACTGCTACGTCATGGCCACTTCGGAGTTTTCCCTTGTAAATAGAACCATAGCCACCTTCGCCAAGCTTATCTCGAAAATCTCTAGTCATTCTCTTTATGTCCGAATACGAGTACCTGATTGAGGTTAGCCCGTTGCGACTCTGTAGGAAGGATTCTATCGCGTCGAATATGGATAAATGCCTCCTTCGGAATTTGTAAATCAAAAGCCACATTGCCAAAGGGAAAACGATGAACCTTGGTACACAAATGATGAAGCTTGAGACGAAGGCTGAATTGAGAAAATGATTAATTAACATGATATATAATTTCCTCAAATCTCATAATCACCATGCTTGAAAAAATTCAAAAATAATCTTTCTAGATTAATCAACAAGTAAGATTATATATACGTACATAAATCATAAATTAAGAACGCACCCGTTGTTAGAGGAAGACTATCTCCGAGCTCTGCATGCAAACAACATCGTACACACAACGACGACGACGACGACGACGACAACAACATAAAAACCCGAATAAATTAACTTTACATACAAAATATATGTGAGGAGGCTAGTTAATAAACAAAGCAATGTAAGAATTCTTACTGTAGCCATTAATCATGTAGGAGGCAGAATATATTAAGAGCCATAATATAACACCGAACCCTATTATTGTCGTTAAAGGAGGGAGTAACCCTGCACATAAATGTCCTGCAACATTTTGGATAAAATTAAAATTTATCACTCGATTACTAAGGGTGCATTCTCTTTGATTTGTTGCGAAAGAAAATGAGAGAAAATGGACAATTACCCTTTAAATTTCACATTTTTCGTCATCTTTTCTCACTTTTTATCAACGAGGGAGAAATTTGCTCATTAAATTGAAGAAAATATTTACAACATCATATTGGTGAGATAATTTTTTCTCTCCATTGTAGTGCAAATGAAGGAGGAAAACACCAATATGAGAAAAGATGAGAAATAAGGAAGATTTAAAGGGTGAATATCTATTTTCTTTCGTATCAAAGAGAACATAACCTAATATTTATGTAGATGAAGTACGAACCTATAACGACTACAATAACCGGGGGAAGGCCTGCAGGGTAAGATTGATGATTATTATTGAAATCCAAACGTTAAAAGTATTATTTCCGTCCCAAAGAACTTGAGTCGTTTTTGAATATATGTGAGGTACATAATAATGAAACGACTCAAATTTATTGAGATAGATAAGAGTATTAGACGAAATCTAAGTGTGAGCTATTGAATTCTTACTGGGCAAGAAGCTTCTAATTCTATCTGCAATTTCAAGAAAACAGAAGAAGAATTAGCATAAAACAGAGGAATTCAGGAAGTGTAACCATATAACATATGCAGTGTTTTAAGAACCAAATCGGACCGTCCGGTCGAACTGGCTGAACCATAAACTGGTCATGATACAGTTCGACAAAACTGGGCCGAACGAACCAGTTGCAATGAAGTCACCCAGATTCCATCTCCGGTTCAGTTTTCAAAACATCGAGCACAAATACACTCCAAGAAAACAAAACAACCAACACAAACTAAATCACCATCTCCCATTCTTACCCCAAATCGGTGAAGTAATGCACCAGGGGCAGACAGTGAGCTCGAATCCATACAAGAGTGATTCATGTATCTCTGAAAGCGAAACTGAGAAGATAATTATTCAACCACCACAATGTTGGTGTCGAGAGTTGATGTATTAATAAAGAGGCTAATTACATTAAATGCAACTAAATGAATAATCTAGAATAATAAACAAGATACAGCCTAGAATACTCTAACATTTATTTGTATCCTTATCACCCCCCTCAAGCGAGACGTCGGTTGAAGAGCGATGTTGAGCTTGGAACGGAGAAATTCAAACGCAGGACGAGGGAGGCCCTTAGTAAAAATATCGGCGAGTTGAAGATGGGAGGGAACAAATTGCGTGGATAGCTTGCCGGAAGAGACTAACTCACGAACAAAATGACAATCAATCTCTATGTGCTTTGCTCTTTTATGAGCAACGGGATTCTGACTTAAAAAGATTGCACTCTTATTATCGCAAAATAGAATCGGTCGTTGTCGAGGAAGAACTCGAAGCTCAGATAGCAAATTGGATAACCACATAACCTCAGAGGCGGCATTCGCCAAAGCACGGTACTCAGATTCACAACTTGATCGGGTGACCGTAGGCTGCTTTTTCGCACTCCATGAAACAAGATTACCACCAAGGAAAATGGAGTACCCATAGGTGGATCGACAAGTGTCGATACATCGACCCCAATCTGCATCAGAATAAGCCATAATAGAAATTTCTGGGCGAGCTCTGTAAGAGAGACCAAGGTGAATCGTTCCTTTGACATAGCGAAGGATGCGCTTAACAGCAAGAAAATGCGCATCGGTCGGAGCATGTAAGAACTGACTGACTTGATTCACTGCATAAGATAGATCAGGGCGAGTAATCGTCAAGTAGTGTAAGGTGCCAACGAGTGATCGATATAGAGTGGGATCCTTGTAAGGTGGACCACTAGCAGTGAACGTTTCTCCAACAGCTAGAGGGGTAGCAACAAGTTTTGATTCGAGTAGTTGGGCTTGCTCAAGAATGTCATGAGCATATTTTGCTTGCCCAATGAATAACCCATTATGTGTGGGGGTGACTTCCAATCCCAAAAAATAATTCAACTCACCTAAATCTTTAACCGCAAATTCGCAATGCAGGCGATTAATAAGGCGACGAAGCATATGTTGGATATTTTAGTGTAATTGGATTGACTAATTTGATCAGAATTATCATAATAATGCATCGTATGAGTTTGGAGGTGCGGAGTGCACGCTTATACGGATTTATTATGATTTTAGGGGCGAAGCCCCTAAAGGACGGGGGTTCGGGGGCAGCGCCCCCGATAGCAGGGTCCTAGGGGCGGCAGCGCCCCTGTGCGGGGTCCAAGGGGCAGAGCCCCTGGCTGGGGTCGAGCTGTGCAGAAAATTCACCAAAAATTTAATTTTCGGAATTTCGAGGACTATTTTGCAACTTTCGAAAAGTTGTTTTCGAAAGGGTGCTTTCGAAAGAGTGCCTTAACCGCTTTTTCAAACTGATGAATCAGTTTGTTTTTCCCGTTTTTCTGTAGTCTGATCAATTTCTTCATCTTCTGGTTCTTCTTCTCAAATATTACATACGAAAGTTCAACTCTGAATTGTATCCGATTGAATAGTTCGATTGAACCGTCGAATTGATTCAATCTGAAAGTGTTTCACACCTTTCAGAGGATTCTGTTTTGTTCGTTTTTTAAATCATTCTCGTTAATCTCCCCAACAGCATATCAGTGTTGCTACCGGTGATGATGATATCATCAATGTAGAGAAGGAGATACACAACCAAAGGCCCACGGATAAAATAGAACAACGAGGAGTCAGAACGACTTTGGGAGAAACCAAGTGTGAATAAGAATGAACTAAACCGCTGAAACCACGCGAGGGGAGCTTGACGTAGCCCATAAAGAGCCTTCTTAAGGCGACAAACATGATCTGGAAACCGCGAGTCAACGAATCCAGGTGGTTGAGCCATAAATACGGGCTTCGTGAGAACACCATGAAGGAATGCATTCTTAACATCAAGCTGGTGTAACGTCCAATTGTGATGGACAGATAAAGCAACACGAACAGTTGCAGCTTTGACAACGAGGCTGAAAGTATGATGAAAGTCCGAACCGGGAACTTAATTGAGTATATCCCTGGGCGACGAGCCGAGCTTTATACCAATCAATAGAGCCATTAGAGTGATACTTTGTTCTGAACACCCATTTTCTACCAACTATGTTGACGCCAGGAGGTTTGGGAACTAAATCCCAAGTCTGGTTTGAGTGAAGAGCATCCATCTCCTCTTTCATTGCTGCAAGCCATTGAGGAGATTTGAGAGCAGATTTGAAGCTACGTGGTTCAGACGCAGTAGCAAGAGCCGTCAACAATGCTGTAGCAGCAAGATCGACGGGATAGCGCGGTTTGAATACACCTGCTTTAGAGCGTGTAACCATAGGGTGTGAAGGCAGAGGAGAAGCTGCGTTAGTAGATAGGAGGAGCATTCACTTCGACAACTTGTTGCAGCGGGACTGGTGGAACAACATTGCATGGAGGAACAGCTGGAGCAACATCACCATTTGATTCAGAATCTGAACACGTATGGCATGGTTTAGGGACCGATACGGAGGGAGTGATTGGAGACTGCATAGAGGAAGACTCGTGAAAGTCTTCAAATGTGGAGATGTCAGTCGATAGCGGAGAGGTGGTGGAACTGGTGCTGGAGAATGGAAAAAGATGTTCATCAAACTGAGCGTGTCGTGTGATAAAGATTCGAGAGGACTCAGGATCGTAACATCGGAAACCCTTGTGAATACTGCTGTAGCCGAAAAATATACAGGGTCGACTACGAGGTGCCAACTTATGTGCTGAATAGTCACGAAGATAGGGATAGACGCGGCAACCAAAAGGCCTAAGGATGGCATAATTCGGCGAGACTCCATATAGAAGGGAGAATGGAGATGCATTGTTAAGCACCGAAGAAAGTAGACGATTTATCAAATAGACAGCGGTTGCAAATGCATCGAACCAAAAACGTGTAGGAATCGAAGCATGAAACATCATAGATAACTGTTAACGTTCCTCGAATCCTTGAACTCCCACGACGTCATCGACACGAGATCCACCGTGCAAGCCTCTCCGACATCGGCGGCCTTCATAACACCGACCTTGACATAAGTATACCTAGCCACCGAATCACAACCCTCAACCTCCGTAAAGAGCGAAGCATCCTTCAATGGCTGCGGACACCTCATGAAGGTGAGGTGGCTGAAATTCCCCGAGGTTCCGAAAGGGTACCGGCGGGGGTTTCGGTAGGTAAAGTTGTACTCGTAGGCGGAGTGTGTGGGGAAGGAGCAGACGTCGTCGTTTTTGAGAGAAGCATCGGCGATTCTGATGGTGGAGTTGTCGGTGTCGCCGGAGCGGCTGTAGTTGATGGCCTTGATAAGGCATTTGTGGGAGGCTAGGTAGATGGAAGCGACGTCGTTTTCGCATGATAGTTCGAATTTCCGATCGCCGCAGTTGTCGGAGTCGCCCTTGAGGCGGAAGGGGGTGGTGATGTTAGGGAAGGTGCCGCAGGAGGAAGGGGTGGTGCAGCTTTTTGCATGGCAAGTTTGGAGGAAATGGAGTAGGAGAATTAAGAGAGATGGAGGTTTGATCATTGCTGTTTATGCTTCTCTTCTGCAAATGGAGTGTAGAGAGAGAGAGAGGGAGATGTGGAATGGCAGCTAGTAATTGAATATTTCCTCATGTGTTTAGTTGACTTTTTTATATTAAATAAATGATTTTTATAAGAGAGTGACACAACTGTCATTAATTCAAATATATTTGGAGAGTGGTTATTTTGAGTTTGATTATTAGTGTATATCAAAATTTCCTAATTTTGTATTGGGGATACCATTGGTACACCAATTTGGGGATAAAGGATCCCATCCGATTTAAATTCGAGGTTAATTAGTTTAACGGATGGGATCCTCAGTCCCACATTCTGTGTCCCAATTGTGTCCTGTTAGTTTAATGTTTAGTAGCGGTCCCAATGTAGGGGGTCCACAGGCCCCCCACTTTTGGGCCCCAATGGTACTTATATATATAGTATTATGTGATATATTTATAATTTGATATTTTTTTTAAATCAAATATGCATGTTACTAATTTTTTAAGAGTATTTTACTACTTTAACTTGATATAATTTCTTAGTTTCTTAGATTTAGAAGATTTTAGGTCAAAATTTATAGTTTGCTTTTATTCTACTTTTAATTGATATATATTTCTCAACTTCTACAGTAATACATTCAACGAACTTCTACGATAATATATTCAATGAACGTGTCAACTGAAATATATATTATGTAATTTCTCTATTTAGAATATGTATCTTTAGACATTAAGTAAAATTATTTTTGAGGATATATCTTTAGACATTAAGTAAAATTATTTTTGAGGATATAATAATTTAGCTAGAACGAACATCCCAAAAAGATTATATTTATAGAATAGAGGTATATGTGTCATTATATTTTCTATTACCATTTAGTTTTTATTTAAAAAAAATGCTCATAACATTTTAAACCTATGTAAAGTCGGGCCCCCCACCGAAAATTTTCTCGCTCCGCCCCTGGGTCCATGATTACTTAATTTAATGTACTACCTCTATCCCATTATATTAGTCCACATTACTTTATTGGGACATCTCATTTATTAGTCCACTTTCTAAAAATGGCAAAGAATATGTGGTCACAATTAACTCTCTCTCAGAATTAACTATAGCCACATATCCCTCTTTGCATTGGCTATTGTGCCCATCCCATTGTTGACTAATATAATGGGATGGAGGTAGTATTTTTGATGTCTTTCGTTGACTTTTATGTGAATTAATCTAGTCAACAAGTCAAATCTCCTAATCCATAAAAGTTTAAGATAATATTAAGGAATTTTATTTTTTATATACTAACAATGTGACTGTAGATTTTTTTAATGTGTCCACAAATGACGTAATATACTATTAATGAATAAACGTTTAAAATATACCCTAGCTTATGTGAATTGATTTGAAAAAACACTTTGTTACTATCTTGGTGACCATATATCAAAGGTATCCACAGTAGGTAGGTGAACGTTTATCCAACGTGACAATGTCCAATTAACGGTTCCTAGTTCAACACTATATATCACACGTGCATAGACTAATCCAAACCCTAAAAAATGACCCAAAAGATCGATATAGGAAACCTTCAAGGAGAATCAATTTTAATTTTATGAGATTAATTGTACTATACTGAATATACATATTTATTGAGTGCACTACATGCTTCATAAGCAAATTAGAGATCGATAAATGAAGTAAACTATATATGTTTACAATCATAACTGCTACGTACAAAAGCTAGACTTCATTACTCTAGAACAGTGATCTCAACACAGGGAGAAGAATTACTCGAACTTGTAATTTCACTTTCATCCGTATTCACTACTATCGGTTGAGATGATTGAGACGGATAATCGGGAATCTGCAAGCGCTCAACATCGGCTTCCAACATTTCTAACACCTTACTCATCGACGGACGATCATTTGGGCTCATCTGTATGCACCATAACGCAACTATGGTCATTTTTTTGATAAGTTTCCTTGTCATGTCGTTCTCGTTGCAATCGCCGTTTTCATCAACATTTCCAATACCAACATCCTTGCCTTGATTAAACCGGTCGTATATCCAATACGGGAAATACTTGCTAGAGCCATCATCATTTCCCGTGAAGTCTCTCTTCAACCCTACTATCTCCATCAACAACATTCCGAAACTATAAACATCAGCTTTGTAAGAGACTGCACCAATACCTCTGTTGATTAATTCAGGGGCAACATAACCTATGGTTCCTCTAGCTGCGGTTAAGGTCACACTAGTCTTATCCGTAGAGAAATATTTAGCAAGTCCGAAATCGGATATTTTTGGGATAAAGTTATCATCAAGAAGTACGTTATGAGGCTTAATGTCGAAATGCAGGATCTGAATGTCACAACCTCGATGCAAATACTCGATCCCACGAGCCACTCCCACCGCAATATCAAACTTCTTGTCCCAATTCAAGAAATTCATTTTTTCTGGGTTGAGTACATACTTCTCTAAAGAACCATTAGGCATGAAATCGAACACAAGGGCACATTTCGATCTTCCGGCACAATATCCGACCAGTTTGACAATATTCACATGATGATCCTTCCTATAGTTGCGATTTCATTCATGAAGTCTTGACCATTCGCACCGGATTTTCCAAGCAGTTTAACGGCCACGTCATCACCGCTACGGAGCTTACCTTTGTAAACACAACCAAACCCCCCTTCGCCTAGCTTTTCTTGAAAATTCCTCGTCATCTTCTTGATGTCCGAATACGAGTATCGGATCGGGACAAGTTTGTTGTCGCTTTGTAGGAAACTCTCTATTGAGTCAAATATGGATAAATTTCTCCTTTTGAATTTGTAGATCAAAAGCCACAGAGCTAGGGCAAAAATGATGAGTCTTGGTGCAGAGATGACCACTGAAACGAAATGGAAAAGGGAAAATACGGTTCCTCAAATGTAAATAAATAAACAATCAAGTAGTTTATATTAGAATAATATATGTGAAGATTACTAATTAAATATAGGAACTATGTATAATACAATCAAATTAGAATGTACCGATGAGAATTCCACATAAGGAGGTGAAGGTCCCTGCAAATACACCAGATACATATATGACAACAAAAAAGTAATATATAATTTGCTAAAAAAAAAAGTAATAGTAGTATATAATAAGAGAAACGTTCTCTTATCCACTATAGATACTCTTAATGTGTCCCCGCTAATGTGACAATGTTATGATTTTTTTTTTAGCTAGGTTAGGATGTATATTTTAATTATTTTATTAGTAAATAGAATGTCACGTCATTTGTAGACCCATAATTAAGAATGTTCATAGTGGTTAGGGGAACATTCTTCTATATAATAATATAAGATTATGTAACAAGAAAGAAAGAAGAGAAAGAGAGAGAAAATAAAGATTCTAAAAATATATAATTGAATTGAGTGTGAGAATTATTACAAGTATAGCTGAAGACATCAAGAAATAAGAGTCCAACCATTCCAGCGGTGAATAGGATGATGGTCATCCCCGGAGGGCCTACCCCTGCACTTATTACAACTACATACACACCACAATATTAAAGATTTTTCGAAATATTAGGATTTAATTAGTTTTTCTCGATAGAGTTTAAGCATTAAACTGCATTATTATACTCCCGATCGTTGGAGTGATATGGTACTTCAAAACTATATAAAATTGTCACGTTATTTCATGTACACATTAGTGATATCCATACCGAGAAGAAATTAATCGTTCTTTTCTATTTAACTATTTAAGCACAAAATGCAAGTCATACATTCAATAAAATTAAATTAAAAAGTAAATCGAAAAATTATCAATGTACATGACACCGTCAAATTAACGATAAGCATACTGATTAATAAGTCCATGGTAGGTAAGATAATGTTTTAAGTTCATACCAGAATATTATAATGTATTAAGAATATGACGTAGGAGCCGGTACCTGCGATTACTAGAAGAAATATCGAAATCCCTGCAGAGAGATATACCGGAATATAATGTATCAAGATCAATAATAAGAGAAAGTTTACCGGATTCTAACAAAGTCGGATCGAACAAAAACGGAGCTAGAGTGAGAAATTATACGTACCAGATTCTGTCATGAGGAACGATCGCAAGTATGCCACTGCAAGTTTCCAAAATCCAGAGAAACAAGTCAAAGATCAAGATAAATAGAAGAATATATATAGTAATATCAACAAACAAATCCATATGTACCCGAAAAAAAATTCGGAAACTTGCAGTCGGTGCAATAGTAGATGTCAAGTCCGTACAGGAGAGACCGGTGGACTTCCGAGAGAGATACGTTGTTCAAATCCTTAAACCCCCACGACGTCGTCACGATCACATCTACTCCACACGTAGGCGGCACCTCTGAGGCATTCATGTGGCCGACCTTGATATAAGCATATCCAAGATGTGACGCATTAGACTTAGAAGCACAATCACGAGCAATATCTACGAAGGAATGAGGTTCCCTCAAGAGTTTCGGGCATCTTATGAAATTTATCAGAGACGAAGAAGATCGAAACGAGGGCGTGTGATAAAACGGATCGGTCGAGGTGTAGGGGGAAGCATCGAATAATGTGGGGGGATAGTCGGGGAAAGAGCAGGTGTCGTTGCTTATGGAGGCGTCGACTACCCTCACGGTGGAGTTTTCGTAGTCGATAGCTTTGACGTAGAATTTTTGAGAGCCGGAAAGGAAGGAGGCGACGTCGTTTTCGCATGATAGTTAAAATCTCCGGTCGCCGCAGTTGTTAGGTTGACTTTTGAGGCGGAAAGGGAAGGTAATGTTGGGGATGGTGCCACATGATGAAGGAGTGCAGTGAGAATTATTATTAGCTTGAGAAGTTTGAAGGAATGATGATTGGATTAAAATGAAGAGCGATGAAGAAGTGAGGAGGAGGGATTTTAATGAAAATAGAATTATTGTGATATATTTTCCATATTTATAGTTGTATTGGTTGGAAAACCCTAGTTGCCTAACCCTAGACGTAGCCGCAATTGGTTAGTATATATAAGGGTTAGGATTGTATTGTGCATGATTCATTCGTTTTTGCTCAATACACAATTTTCTTCTTCCCCGTTTTCTTGCTTCTTTGCCGTTCTTATCATGGCACCAGAGCAGGTTACGGTCCTTAACCATTAAAGCTTCCGCAATTTTCTTTTCCACACATCAATGGCGAAAGATGGTGACGGCCTTAAAGCCGGAACTGCCATTGACGTGATGTCCCCATACTATATTGACTCGTCCGATAACCCGAGCCACGTATTTGTTACCGATCTCCTCAATGATGGAAACTATGGAGATTGGTCCGATGAGAAGGGAAACTGTCTTTTCGCGAAGAACAAGTTTGGATTCGTTGATGGATCCCTAACCGAACCGAAGGATGGTTCGCCTGAATTGCCGTTATGGAGACGCTGCAACGCGATGGTCAAAGCATGGCTCGTCGTAGCCATGGACAAGGAGATCCGGAGCAGTGTAAAGCATACCAAGACGGCGCACGAGATATGGAAAGATCTCAAAGAAAGGTTTGGGAAGGAGAGCGCTCCGAGAGCGTACGACCTGAAGAGAAGTCTCACCCTCACTCGCCAAGATAAAATGTCGGTATCCGCTTACTATACGAAATTGAAAGGGATATGGGACGATATTGACTCCGCCGCTGAAGTTCCGAGGTGTACGTGTGGAAAGTGCACTTGTGTTGTCTCTAAGAAAGTCGTCGAGAAGATGGAGAAGGAGCGAATCTACGAATTCCTCATGGGCCTCGACGATACGTTCAACACTGTGAAGACTCAGATTCTCAGCACTAAACCTCTGCCGAGTCTCGGGGCAGCCTATCATCTAGTAGCGGAAGACGAGCAACAACGTCTGATCTCTGCTTCTCGAAGGCCAAGTGTTGATGGTGCTGTTTTTCAAGTCCAGCGGCAAAATAGCCAGGAGCGCAAAGACTCAAGTCGAAGCAACAGCAAAAGCCCTCCTCAATGTAGTCACTGCGGAAAGCTATGGCACACAATCGATAACTGCAATGAGATTGTGGGTTATCCGGAGTCGAAGAAAGGAGGAAACAAAGGAGGAAACAAAGGAGGAAAACACCCATCATATATACAAGGCTGCTCATGTCGATGTGAAGCCCGCGAATGAGGAGAACTTTTTGTCCAGTTTTACGCCTTCACAGATGGCTCAACTGCGAGATCTCATCAATAGCGGCAACATTGGCGGCAACATTGGCAGCAACATTGGTGGCAACATTGGCAGCAACATCAGCAACAACATTGGCAACAACATTGGGGCGAGCGATCCTTCTGTTAACATGGCTGGTAAGGCTCCTCTCAACAATCCTTGGATTATTGATTCTGGAGCTTCAGAACACATTACTCATGACGAAGGTAACATAAACCTTTTCACGCAACGGGATACCGGGATGCCAGTCAAAATTCCGAATGGAGATAGAATACCAGTTCGGAACGTTGGGAATGTTAACCTATCTAATGGGCTGAAAATTGAACGCGTCCTTCATGTGCCGGATTTCCAGTGCAACCTTCTCTCCGTAAGCAGGCTTACGAAGGATCTAAATTGTGTGCTGACTTTCTTTCCTAATTTTTGTACCATACAGGACTTAGCTTCGAGGAGCCTAATTGGAGTGGGTAAACAACGTGGTGGTCTATATGTCTTGGAGCCCGTTACTGAGGACAGAGAAGCCTTTGCTGCGTCAGTTGATCCAGAAGTTTGGCATAGGAGATTAGGGCATGCCTCAAGAGTTAAGTTACAGAGTACCAGTTTGTCTAATAAGGTTTTTGATGATTTTTGTGAACCTTGCATTAGAGCGAAGCAAACGAGACTTTATTTTCCGTTAAGTTCTATTCAATCTGATGCCTGTTTTGATTTGATTCATTGTGATATATGGGGCGGATATAGAACTGCTTCGTTGACTGGTGCTCATTATTTCCTTACTATTGTGGATGATTATAGTCGGGGGATTTGGGTTTATCTGATGAGGTTTAAGTCTAAGGTGTGCAAATATATGCAACTATTTTGCAACATGGTCAAGACTCAGTTTAATAAGGTTGTGAAAAGAGTTAGAACGGATAATGGGGGAGAGTTCCAATCGAACGAAATGATGAGTTACTATTTTGAGCATGGTATTATCCTAGAAACCTCTTGTGTTCATACACCACAACAAAATGGGGTAGTGGAGCGTAGGCATAGACACATTCTGGATACCGCTAGAGCTCTGCGTTTTCAAGCTAATCTACCTGTCATTTTTTGGGGGGAGTGTATTCTCACAGCCGCTTACATAATAAACAGGCTTCCCTCAAAGGTCCTACAAGATAGCACCCCTTATGAAAGAATCTTTCGTAAAAAACCTCACTATGATCACATGAGGGTGTTTGGGTGTCTTGTTTACACTAAAAACACGGGAAAAGTAGGAGATAAATTCGAAGAAAGGGGGAGGTCAGGCATTTTTCTTGGATATCCGCATGGCCAAAAGGGTTACAAGGTGTTCGATCTCAAAAGTAAAAGGATTATTGTCTCTCGTGATATAAAATTCTTTGAAAGCATTTTTCCCTATGCGTTGGCCTTGGATCAAACTCGATCCCGACGCAATTCTGAAATGGATGTTGCAGAAAATGATGAGGATGACATGATCCTTAATCATTCGGAAACATAGGGCAGAGTTGTTGAGGATGTGCATACTCGTCGAAGTATTAGAGAACGACGGCTACCAGCTCATCTGCAGAATTATGAGGTTCAACTGCCCCGATCTATAGACCACACACAACCCACGTCCGATTCAGGCTCGTCGACGGTACACCCTATTGCTCACTTTATCTCATATGATAAGTTTTCCTCTAACCATAAATGCTTTTTGGCGGCCATCAATACACATGATGAGCCCAAGTTTTTCTCCCAAGCAGTCAAACTACCTCAATGGCGAGAGGCTATGCAAAAGGAAATCGACGCCTTGGAAGCAAATGGGACTTGGTCCCTCGTTCCGCTTCCACCGGGAAAACGAGCGATCGACTCAAAGTGGGTTTATAAGTTGAAGTACAGGCGCACCGGGGAGATAGAACGGTATAAAGCACGTCTCGTGGCGAAAGGGTTCACCCAGATTGAGGGTGTTGATTTCCATGAGACTTTCGCGCCGGTGGCGAAACTCGTCACTGTGAGATGCTTGCTAGCTGTGGCCGTCAAACGCAATTGGTTGGTGCACCAATTGGACGTAAACAACGCATTTCTCCATGGTGATCTAAAGGAGAGTGTATACATGAAGATACCGCAAGGTTTTGCAAAAAATGGTGATACTCGAGTCTGCAAACTGCAGAAGTCCCTCTATGGTTTGCGTCAGGCTTCAAGAAACTGGTACCACAAATTCACGAAGGTCATTCTCAGCATTGGTTTCAAGCAATCTCGGGCTGATCACTCGCTTTTCATTTTCAAGCGAGAACACACATATATTGCTGCACTAATTTACGTCGATGACGTCCTGCTCGCTGGAATTAATGAAGCAAAGATACAGGAGATTAAGCGCTATCTTGACAGTGAGTTCAGCATCAAGGATTTGGGACCGTTGAAATATTTCTTAGGAATCGAAGTGGCTCGAAGTAATGAAGGAATGGTGTTGAGCCAACGCAAATATACACTTGATATTTTGAAAGATTGTGGCATGGAAGGATGTCGACCATGCTCCTTCCCTATGGAGCAAAACACTCGGTATGATCACGACGAGGAGGGAGTCGCCGTGGACACTTCGGAATATCGACGTTTAATTGGGAGATTGCTTTATCTCACGGTTACTAGGCCAGACATCCAGTACGCCACTAATGTGTTGAGTCAGTTTATGTCTTCTCCGCGTGAGTCGCATATGAATGCAGCATTGCGGGTGGTTCGTTACCTCAAAGGGACGCCGGGCCAAGGTCTATTTTTGCCTTCAAGTGGAGATTTCTCCCTTACGGCTTATTGTGATTCAGATTGGGGGGGTTGTACCATGACGCGTCGTTCTCGAACAGGATACTTCATTTCCCTCGGAGGTGCGCCAGTCTCTTGGCGAACGAAGAAGCAATCGGTCGTTTCGCGCTCGTCGGCTGAGGCCGAGTATCGTGCTATGGCCACCACTGTGAGTGAAGTACTATGGCTAAGATGGTTAATGTTCGAGTTGGAAGTTCGACAAAAATGCGCTACACCACTCTATTGTGATAACCAAGCAGCAAGGCATATTGCGAATAATCCGGTATTCCATGAGAGAACGAAGCATGTTGAGATGGATTGCTATTTTGTTCGGGAGCGTGTAGAGTCGAAGGAGATTGAGCCACGCGAGATCAATACCTCCGAACAAGTTGCCGATGTGTTCACCAAGGCCCTTGGATCTGAACGATTCAAATACTTACTTGTCAAGTTGGGGATTCGAGATCTTCATCGTCCAACTTGAGGGGGAGTAATGGAAATAGAATTATTGTGATATATTTTCCATATTTATAGTTGTATTGGTTGGAAAACCCTAGTTGCCTAACCCTAGACGTAGCCGCAATTGGTTAGTATATATAAGGGTTAGGGTTGTATTGTGTATGATTCATTCGTTTTTGCTCAATACACAATTTTCTTCTTCCCCGTTTTCTTGCTTCTTTGCCGTTCTTATCAGATTTAGGTGTCATCGTTGCCGGTGGTGAGGGACACAACACAATTTCAAAAGGCAATATGTATATCACTTCCGTTCGTATGGCCTACTTTTTTGTTAAGTCGGCTTAGACGGTCGCCTAGGCGCTAGTCAGTAGTTTCCCGATTTAATTTTTGTTAATTCGATCCTTTTAGATGTTTTGGAAAAAGTCGACACCTAGACGGACTAGACGGGCTAGTTGGTTCTACGCATTTTGTTGGCCGGACGGACTTGGCAGGCTAGGTGGATTATGAGCGGCCTCTAGGCAAGATAGGCGGATTTAATTGATATTTTTGAATTTTATTTTGAATTGTTATATTTGATAAGTTTATATTAAAATTCATGGATTTCATATTTATAATTGTAAATGCTACAAATATTATGAAATTTGAACACTTAACTATCATATTATGTAATCTTATCACGAATTCACAAATAAAATTATAAAATTATAAATAATGTGTATTATATTCTAATTTCGTTACTTTAATGTTTAAATTTGTGTGAAAATAATTAAAATGACTATAAAATACAAATCCACCTAGGTGCCTAGGCGCTAGGCAACACCCCACTGTTCGACTAGCATCTAACAACTTTTAGAATATTAAAGAGAATGCAATCTAAAAAAAAGATGAATATTTGGAAAATTTGATTTTTTTTTTTTTTTTGTTTGAAGAGTTAACAACATAAATTTTAGAAATCGTGTCACGAAAAATCAAATTTGGAACTTTTAACACCGTAACTTAACCCTACCGCTAGGCTAACATATGTACACTGAGTATTTGAATATTGTACATTTTGAGTGGACATGAATGACTCTAAGTCAATGCTTAGGTCAAACAAGACTCTCTTTTTTCCATATTTTCAAAAATACAGGGACCCACAAGGAAATACCCGGTAGTGGACCCCAATGCAATAACTGAACTCTTTGCTCTTAAAAATGGGCACGATGTGAATTTAGCAATGTTGTAAAAACCGGACCGGACCGGCCGGTTCGACCGGTTCAACCGGGAACCGGCTTAGCACCGGTCCGTTTCGGACCCTTGAACCGGAGGTCAGGTTGAACCGCCTTAGGACCGCCGGAACCGGATCGAACCGGTCAAAACCGTTCAAACCGCAGAACCGGACCGGTTCTTACAAAACCGGCTGGTTCAATTCTTTACTTAAAAAAAAATGTTTTCATGTGGAATTGAACCTGTGACCAATTGGATAAAAGTCCATAAACTCTACTATCTCAATTGTAACATTAAATTGTTAATAACACAACATTTAAATATATTTATTGGATGTTAAATAAGAAAAGTAGTGTGATTTTTAATATTTATATCTATTTTAACTCTCTCATTCTAATTTTCAATTATTTATCGACTATTTTTTTTCAAAAGAACCTATTAACATAATTTAAGTTATTCTCATCATATGATAATAAAAATAATTTTACATTTTTTCTACTTATAACTACTAAGAGTTACAAAATTAAATAAAACTAATAAGTTTTCGTCATAAAAAATAAATTCAAGACATGATATTTAATTTATGTTAAGAATAAACTTCTTTGTTATGATTCTAAAGTATTTTTAAACCTATAAGTTATGAATTTAATCATATATTTATCTATATCATGTAATTATTTATTATAATAATTATTTAATAATTAATTTAATTAAAGAGTGGTTCAACCATGGTTTAACCGGTTCGACCGGTTGAACCATGACCCGAAAGCCTAACCGGTTCGACCTCCGGTTCGGTTTTTAAAACATTGGAATTTAGTGCGAATTTCAGAGGCCCATCATACTCTGCTCAAACCCGAACCAAAATAGGCCCATCAATGTTCGGTTTATTCGTTTTCCCTTTAAAATTTAAAAAATAAATAATAAAATAAATCGGGCTACGATGTTTATACCTTTTATGAATTTAACGATTTCAATATTAATTTATAAATTATTACAATATATTACGACTGAAAATATCAGAGCACGAAAGTGACTAGCATATCATTTCTACTCCACTAATCCTAATTAAGTTCAAATATAAGGTACTATTAAGGCTTGGTATTTGAACCGATGAATGTGAAAAATTAAATCAAATAGGGTTAAAATACTACTCCATCCATAAACCAATTGTCCAATTCCATTATTATTATAATAGATCCGTGTGAATAAAAGATGCGACGATTAATCTAGAACGGAAGAAGTAGTAACCATTATTTTCAATGCTAAATCATGAACTATATATGGTATTGATATTCATATCAGAGCTTGATCTCATTAAATGCAGTGCAATAGATTGGTATTATAAATATTTATAATTCAAGTTATTGAAATTAATACTTCTATACTTTAATTATGTGTTTTTGGAGTTTATTCATTATCCAGTGAATTCAGACAAAGTAATTCATAATTGATAAAACCGTGTTGAAATTTAATTTCCGTTATTAATGTTTCTTTTTAATAATAGTGTTAAATTGACTACAACGACTTTGTTCCAATAGAATCAAAACTTGAAAGGTCCATCAATAATTGAAGTGATTGACTTGCATTGACTTGCTATTTCATACTCCTATTATTAATATACCCTTTCCAGTTCAATTGTCATATTTCTTTTCGACACAAAATTTTACATGCAGAAAATGAGACAATATACTACATTTAGGCCGGAGCGAAAACAAAATTGCCTTTTATGTGCATTTGCACCTACCTTCTTTTACCTTCTAATCAACTTGCTTTCAGTATCGGATCGGATCCTCTGTCCCCAAATTGGTGTACCAATGGTGTACCCGATACAAAATTAGGAAGTTTTGAATTCTCTCTCTTAGTTGTCATTTTAAGTTTGATTATTAGTGTATGTCAGTTTTGAATTCTCTCTCTTAGTTGTCATTTTAAATTTGGTTATTAGTGTATGTCAGTTTTGAATTCTCTCTCTTAGTTGTCATTTTAAGTTTGGTTATTAATGTATGTCAAAACTTCCTAATTTGTATCGGGTACACCATTGGTACACCAATTTGGAGACAGAGGATCCCATCCGTTTCAGGATTCACCAAGTATATAGCAATTTTACAGATTAATGTTTGTATATTTATTCAAGAAAACATCAAATGATCTTATACATAAACATGATATAGCGTAGTGATTGTCTAGTTCTCCATGCTTGATCACTCTTGTACGGTAATCTCAACACTAGGCAAAGCATCACCATCATCGTCGTGATGTAGCGACGACGTAGAATCCGTCAAACGCGTGGTTCCGGTCTGATCTGCATGTATTGTGATATTGGTAGCGTCAGACGGATATTCGGGGATCTTCAAACGTTCAACGTCAGCTTCCAGCATTTCCAATACCTTGTCCATTGAAGGGCGATCATCTGGATTCATCAGTATGCACCACAATGCAACTATCGTCATCTTCCGAACAAGTTTCTTAGTGCTATCACTATCGTCATTTTCATTAGCGTTTTCGATTTCAATGTCCTTACCCTGGTTAAAGCGGTCATATATCCAATATGGGAAATACTTGCTAGAGTCGCCAACGTTTCCCGCTAGCTCTCTATTTAAGCCCGTCATTTCCATCAATAGCATCCCGAAACTATAAACATCAGCCTTGTAAGATATTGCACCGATACTTCTGCTGATTAATTCTGGAGCAACGTAGCCTATGGTTCCCCTTGGAGTAGTCATGCTCACTGTATTCTTGTCTGTCGAGCAAAATTTCGCAAGCCCAAAATCAGAGATTTTCGGTATGAACTTGTCGTCAAGAAGTATATTGTGAGGCTTGATGTCGAAATGCAAGATCTGAACGTTACAACCTCGGTGCAAGTATTCAATCCCTCGAGCCACTCCGGTCGCAATATCGAACTTTGTGTCCCAACTCAAGGAATTCATATTCTCTCGATCGAATATTTACTTCTCCAGGGAACCATTAGGCATGATATCGAACACGAGGGCACGTTTTGATCGTTCAACACAATATCCAACAAGTTTGACAACATTTACATGATGAATCCTTCCTATAGTTGCAACTTCATTCATGAAGTCTTGATCGCTTGCTCCAGATTTTCCAAGCAGTTTAACAGCTACATCGCTACCACTCCGAAGTCTGCCTTTGTAAACAGAGCCGTAACCTCCTTCACCCAGCTTTACTCGAAAACCTTTCGTCATCCTCTTTATCTCCGAATACGAGTACCTTATTGGCACGAGGTTGTTTTCACTCCGTAGAAAGCCTTCTATTTCACCAAACATCGACAAATGCCTCCTCCTATACTTCTTGATCAAAACCCACACAATGAAAGCAAATCCGAAGATGAACCTTGCTCCATAGCCAACCACTACAGAAGAAGATCATTGTTCGAGTTAGTGACTATTATTTACCTTCACATGAGCATGCTTAAAAAAGCAATTGTTGCATATACTAACAACTCTCCTACAATGAGAGGTGGATAGAAGATAAGTAACCCTGAAATTACACCATGAGTATAGAACATAAGCAAAGACGGACATTTTAAAGAAATACGTCGAATACAGAGAAATCAACCCTCATTTTATCTACTCAGGTAGATCAGATCGATCTACCTGAGTAGATAAAACGAAGAACTCTTACCAAAGATTGCGTAATAGGCCATCATTGTCTTGTTAATAAAGTACATAAGTACCGGAGCACAGATAACTAATCCGACGACGGATGCTGCTGCGAGGCTTATTGCTGCAAACAAGACAACTGTTTGGAGTGTTCTCCACAAAATTAGATCGAATCGCTCACTCTATTCAAACTAATACTAATCTTTTACACCTCTCATCTTTCCACGGTCACGAAAAGTGAAAACGTAATGTATGTAGCTTATACGAAATCGTATACAGGATTTTGTAATTTAGATGATGAGATTACTAAAAGTTGGATATCAACGAGAATATATTTACGTATACGAATCGAGAGATTACCCAGGATGAGGAGAAGAATCAGGATAAGCAGTGCAAGAACACCTGATACACATGAATGCAATTCAGAAAGTGAGATATATTCCTTTATCAACTAATTGTAATAAAAACATTTCATGAACAGAGTAAATTAAACTCTTACTGTTACTTCCTGCGAAGTAAATCATTCTTATAAAATCTGTACAAAGAAGACATAGCAAAACATTATAACACGAAAAAAGAATAAAAACCGGTACGTTTGTATCGAAAACTAAACAGATTATGTAACATTTGAACTAGTGTTTAACATACTTACACCATGAGTAATGAACAACGGTGTTCACGACATCCAAGTTAAAGTCGAACCAGGAAAGCTCGAATCCATACAACAGAGCGTCATGGATTTCTGAGAGCGACACGTTGTTTGAATCCTTAAACTTCCAAGAAGTCAACACCGAGAGCTCCGCTCGGCATGTGTACTTCAAATCCGAGAGGAGGGAGTGTCCCACCTTTGCATAAGTGTACCTACCTCCGGAACAGCCGGTAGCTTCCGTGAATCGCGAAGAATTCAGCAACGGAGACGGGCAGCTGATGAAGTTGATGGGCCAAGCTACCTCATGAGTAACCTTTTTAACTTTGTCCTTGTAGATGCTGTAAGGAAAGTCGAGTGTGAAGTTGCTCTGGTACAAAGAGTTGCTTGGGAATGAGCAGATGTCGTCATTGTTTAGTGAAACATCGGCTAGCCTGATGGTGAGGTTGTTGTAATTGATCGCTTTGACGTAGTACTTCTGTGAGCCGAAGTTGAGATTAATCGAGGCGACGTCGTTCTCACAGAGTAGCTCGTACACGATATAACCGCAGTGCTCGGGGTCGTCTTTGAGGCGGAAAGGGTAGCTGATGTTGCGAAGGGGGCCGCACGAGGAGGGGGCGCAGTAAGGGTTTGTAATAGCAAGAGAAGCTTGAAAGAGAGATTGTAATGAGAGAATGAAGAGAGATGAGCAAGTGAGGAGTAGAGTTTGTGTTGTGATCGGCATTTTTGGAGGGTGAATGAACTTGTTTGAGAGAAGAGTGAGTAATGAGAGTTTGTTAAGTAAGAGTGCTCATGTATCATTCCGTCCCACTTCAACAGTCTCGTTTCTTTTCGATACAGAATTTTTGGTGTAGTGTGTAAAATGAGAAGTTAGGGAAATGCAAATATTTGGTGAAAACGTGAAAACCTATATATATATAGGGAGCGGATCCAATAGGAACCGTCCCCTAGGTAGTATCTAGGATCCATTATCCACCATAGATCTAAAATATTTAAATGGTTCAGATTTACTCATACATATAAGAATTAATCTCCAGAAATAATCGGTAAACTGCCCACATTAATAGGGATTCAAAACTATGAGTGGGTAATTTCCTACAAAAAAGAAATTGCACTACAAAATAAAATATTCCACATATACAAGCGAATTATTTGCTGGAAGATTTTCATTTAGTAATTGAGTACGTGAAAATTAAAATTAAAATAATGAACAATATTGAGTCTCAAATGCTTATTTTTTAATATTAACTTCGTCTTTAATTATGATATGCTTAGTTCAAATTAATATGATGCTTATTACTTGAATCTCAAATGCTTAATTTTGTATCTTAACTTTGTTTTCGATTACAATATGCTTGATTGAAATTAATATGATGCTTATTTATAAGTCCCAAATGCTTAAATTTTTAACTAATTAAATATGTCTCAATACTAAAATGCTTAATTCAAATAAAAATAATGCTTATTACCTCATTTGCACATGCTTAATTTTCATTCTAAAATGCTTAATTCAAGGTAATATAATGCTTATTATCTCAATTTTACATGCTTAATTTCATATATTAATTGTCAGTTCAATTATGAATTGCTTAATTGAAGTATACATCCTGATATTTCAATAATAGATGCCTAACTTTCATTAACTTAAACTCAATTATAATGTGCTTAATTTAAATAAACATAATGCTTTTTATTTTATTCACAAATGCTTAATTCTTATCTTACATATATTACCGATTCCATATAATGAAAAAAAAATTAATACTACCTAATGCTTAAGCAGCCGTTCGAAATTGGCTGCAAATTTTATAAATATATATATTTTTAATTAACGAATTAGAAAATAAAAGAGAGATAATGTATGGATTCCTAAATTTGTGGAGCAGTTAGAGGAATATGTATAACCAAATAATAACCGTAGATCAATAAAAAAATGAACGATTAAGATTGGTTCCTAGTTACTACTTAAAGATATGGATCCTATTTGATCCATCACCTCTATATATATATATATATATATATATATATATATATATATATATATATATATATATATGACCGTTGAAGTGAAACGGAGAGAGTGTTACTTTCTTTCATCTATGTTAAACAAAAAGACGTGTCACTTCAGTACAATGAGATGAGAAGAGAAAAGATATGATACTCCCTTCCGTTCATGAATCATGACTCATTTCTTATTTTAAAAATAATTAATTAACTAATGGTACCAATGAGCAAATTCGTAAAAAAAGGTTCATAAAAACTCTAAACAAAAAAAATAAACACAAAAAAATAGATTCATATTTTTTTGGCAACCCTTAAAATAATCATTTTGATATAGTAAACATAAATATTAGCCACCCATAATAAAAACACAAAAATTAGCCACTCTTACCAAATTACCCTTATACTTGAATATAAGACTCGCATATATGTTCTTGTATTATGCAATAAATTTACTCCAATACATGAATAACATTACATGACTCATGTATTCGAATACATGAGTCATATATTCATGTATTATGAAATAAAATCTAATCAATACATGAATACACAAATACATGACTCGTGTATTCATGTATTATGAAATAAAATATGACTAATACATGAATATATAAATATTTGGCAAATGCATGAATATACGAATACATGACTCGTGTATTCATGTATTATGAAATAAAATTTGACAAATACATGAACATACAAATACATGAATCATATATTCGTGTATTCAAAATAAAATATGACCAATTCATGAATACACGAATACATGACTCGTGTATTTGTGTATTTTAATTTAAATTTTAAATGATACATTATTACCGACTCATGTATACTCGTATTTTATAATAAAATTAGAGAAAATATAGCTTTTTACCCATTTTTAATTGCTAAAACATATTTTAGGTTAGGAATTTAATTTGCAATAAAATTACCCATTTTTAGGTTTGTATGGACAAAACTGCCCTTAATTTTGTAGGTTTGTTTTTCCGCGAGCTGAGGGAGGGGAGGATTCGTTATTCTGGTTATGAGCTCGATCTCTCTCTCTCTCTCTCTCTCTCTCTCTCTCTCTCTCTCTATACTCTCTTTCTCTTTCTCAGCTGCCGATTACCAGCGCCGCCGCGCCATCTCTCCGCCTATTCTGGTTGATTTTTGCGCCGTGAGTTTCTTCATGTGTTTGTGGTTGATTTATTGCGGCTATGCTGTCAGTTTCTTCATGTTTCGTATCTGATTCGAGTTGTACTTTGATTTTTTAGTACGTGATTCTTCGTAGTTAATCACGTTGATTGTTTAATTTTGCGACTGCTCCGATTTCACTTTTGATTTTGATGTAAATCTGCGTTGATTTGATTACTGGAATTTGATGTAAATCTGCGTTAATTCTGTGATTTCATAATTGAGCTAGCATTGAAGAATTTAGCTGTGATTTTCCTCTGGTTGAAGAATTGTTCTTACATTGTGTATAGTTGATGGTTAATGCCTCTGTTTAAACTTTTGTGCTTTAGGAATTGAAAGCATTTTTACTTTGATTGTATACTTGCTTTTTGTCTTTTGATTACTTCTTGCTTCTCTCTGATCCTAGTTGAATTAGTGTACTTATCTACTGTACTTTTTCATGTTGCTATGATTTTTAAGATAGTGTTTTACTGTTTGTTTATGCAGCTTTAATGGATTTATACTCATTTAGTGGTGTTAGCCGTAGTTTTAGTAATCTGAATAGTGGTAGCACTGATGGTACTAGTTGTAGCAGTGGTTATACTGATGGTAGTAGTTGTAGTACTGGTGGATCTAGTAGTGGTCAGTGGATTATACCAGGTGCAGCATTTCAAGCCTCTATGCCTTGTGATAATGTTTTTGTTGATCCTGAACCTGTTGTGGTTGATATTGGGCATGGTTCTGTTTTTCGTAGTAAGGATGCAATGATTTCATGTATTGCTTTATATCATTTGAAAAATTGCCTTGAGTTTCGCAATAAACGGTCGGATACTGGTAGATATATAGACATGTGTAAGTTTGAAGAAAGGTGCAGTTTTTGTGTTCGAGCTAGAGCTGTAGGTAGTGTATGGAAGATACATGCTTGGGTACCACATACTTGTCAGAGAGATTTGAGGAGAGGCCCTCATGCCAAAGTATCTTCTAAGGCTATAGCTGCCCATGTTGGTCCAAATTTGTTGCAAGATGGGTATGAGCTAAGACCACGTGATATTCAAGGGCAGTTACAAAGAGAGTTTGGTGTTAACTTGACGTACTCTGCTGCTTTAGCTGGTAGGAATTTGGCTCTGAATGCTGCATATGGTGATCACGATAAATCATTTCAGGTAATATAAATTCTGCACTGCTTGTTTAATTATGTTTAGCTTATATTGGGATGTGAAGTTCAGATATTAGTTTCCTTCAAGCATTAAATGTATAAATTTGATTTCATTAAAGATATAAACAACAAATTGTGGCTAGATTTCTGTTCCTTATCTCATCACCTGAGTAGAAACAGAGAGAGTATGTGCAAGTTGTGTCTTTCCAGATCTGAAACAAATGTTGATTACAGATATAAGGATACTAGTTCTTAGGATCATGACACTAAAAAAGGCTGTAGTGAACTTTTCACAAGTTTTTTTATCTAGTCAGTGGAAAGTACAGTATTCACCTGAATTCCCCAAAAGCTTCTGTTATTGCAGAAGTTTCTATCCCACCTTCAGTGTAACCATGAACAAGTCAATATAGGAAATACTGTGCAGTTTTGTTGAGATGAAAAATTATAGAGATGATCCATTATTACCCCCTAATAGTTCATCAAGAGCTTGGCTTCCAGTTGTGATGCGAAGTACTGATTTTCTCTGTACTGGACGATTTTGCAGTATCAATAATGTGTGTCATTTTTGTTTTTTTTGCAGTTGGTACCAAAGTATTTGTATATGCTTCAGTTTATGAATCCTGGTTCAAATGTTGATATTCAAACTCGTGCTGATGGGTCTATGGAGTACTGTTACTTTTGTCTTCATGCATGTATGCTGGCTTTTCGTTCTTGTCGTCCCATTGTTGTTATTGATGCAACTCATTTGAAGGGGAAGTATAAGGGGGTGTTGTTTGTTGCTTCTACAAAAGATGCAAATGAACAGATTGTTCCTCTTGCATTTTGTGTTGGTGATAAGGAGAATGATAAGTCATGGGGTTGGTTTTTATTGCATGTTCGAGAGTCGTTAGGAGTTCGAGATGACATGTTGATAGTGGCTGATCAACATGTTAGTATAAATAATGCTGTGAGAACTGTTTTTCCTGGGGTTGCATTTGGTCTGTGTTCTTATCATATACAAGGGCATCTTAGGGGTGAAGATGTGATTGAGTTTTTTCAGGCTGCTGCTAATGCATATAGGGTCGAAGACTTTGAAATCCACATGAGTAGTTTGAAATCTGCTTCTGCTGCTGCACATTCAAAGCTTTTGAAAATTGATCCTGTTAGATGGGCTCGTAGTAAATGTCCAGTTCGTAGATATTCTTTTGGTACTTCAAATGCTGTTGAGTGTCTGAATTCTCGACTGAAGTGGGCTAGGAAGTTGCCTATTTGTTCTCTGTTAGAGTATGCTCGTAATCTTGTTCAAGAGTGGTTTTGTAATCGGCGTAGTATAGCTGCATCTAGGAGTCTTGAACTTTCAGAATATGCCACTCGTAGATTGGAGGCTGCTATGATCAGAGGCCGTGTTATGAGTGTCCAGCCCATCTCAGATTCTAAATTCAAGGTTATATCGGGATCACGTAGTTATATTGTTGATATCCTTTCAATGAGTTGTTCGTGTAAAGTGTTTCAAATGGACTTAATTCCATGCTCACATGCTACACGAGCTTTAAGGTATGATGTTAAATGTTAATTTGATTTTAACATTTTTACTGATTACTGTTTTCCTGATGTCATTTTTTGTTTTCTTGTTATAGTCATATGAATCAGGTGTTCTCTGGATATGTGAATTCGTGTTATTCGACTCGTACATGGCATGAAATTTATGCTTCTGATGTTATGCCGGTGCCTGATCCTAGCGAGTGGCATGTACCAGATGAAGTCAAATCATTGGTTGTTGGAACACCGTCCAATCCGAAGCAAGCAGGTAGACCACGAAGGAAGAGGTTTCAGGTTGGAGACTGTACTGGAGGTTTAAGGAAGAGTGTAGGTGAAGGTGCTGGTTCTGCTGGAGTAGTTGAAGGTGTTGAAGCTGTTAATGAGTCTACTGTATCTGCTGGAGAACTCGTTGCTGTTAAGGAGTCTCGTCAGTGTTCAAGATGTCATGAGAAGGGCCATTATTTGTCAACATGCAAGGCATTTCTGGAAATTAATTGTGAGGAAGTTGATGCTAAGCGTGCTCGGAAGTCAAAGTCATGTAGCATATGTGGTGTAGTTGGGCATACTCGGAGAACCTGTGTTGATCCGAATAGGTTTTGATTATTTTCCATTGGATTTGTGTAGTTTGTCAGACTTGGTAGAATTCTTAGAGTACATGTTTTATGTTTCTGAATAACTAGACTAGTACACAGTACAGAGTAATTTCACATGCTTATATTACTGATTACCTATATTTTACACAGTATTTTTATTGAATAACTTTTACTTTATAATTTTAGTTTGTATAAAGTATATAGTAATTTTATTAGCTTATATTACTGATTACCTATATTACACAGTATTATAATTTTCTTATGTATTAATTACTGTGTACAAAGTACACAGTAATTTCATTGTCTTATATTACTGATTACCTATATTACACAGTTTCTTATAGTGTATAGTGTTTTGTCATTTTGTGTTATGTATTAATTCCAGTAATCGGTACATGTTATAATTTTATTACCAGTAATCAGTAATAGTAAAATGTATATTGTACTGTAATGATTGCATAAGTGTATCAGACCCATATGCAACAAGTATTTAAAATATATTCTAACATTAAAGTAACATAAAGATATCCATCAAATATTCTAAAGTATCCATCAAATATTCTAAAGTAACATGTTCTAACATGTTATCCAACAAAAAGAGTACACAAACAGTCTAAAGTCAGTAATTTCAATATCCAACAACATATTCTAAATTTCTCCCAAGTCAAATGATGGACAAGGTGGTTCAGCAGTGCTAAAAGCATATATTGTACGTGAAATTTTGCATCTGTAAGCGAAGATGTCGTGCCCTGTTTTTAATCCTCCTTTGTCATCTGGGATCCTTGCAATCATCCTCTCAATTATCTTTAGTACATACAGTCCGCTGGTATTGTCGCCTATTTGCTTGTAGAAGTGCTTTCCTTTTGGGACTCCAAACAGTATTTCCCACTGTTTCTATTTTGGTGTTTTGATTCTGTGGTGATCATAGTACCCAATCTCCTCTATCAGTTCAGGTAAGATCTTTGCCATTGGTATGAATCGTTGCTCGATTTCTTTGACAGCTTCTGTCTTGGCATGATGGATCAATATCTTTTGTTTCCTTAGATCAATCTCAACTGCTACCCAATGTGTTTCAATACAGCATGCTGTCACAACCTATATGTGGAAATAAGAACTTATCTTTAATAAATTGTTATCTTTTTTTTCAAGGTGCATGCATGTTATTGATTAATTAAGAACTGAATATTACCTTTTCACAGTAAATCCAAGGTTTCATATTATCACCCCAAGCTGGCATTTCTGCTTCAGCATAACGCTTCAGATGTTCCATCATGTTAGCTGGCATTTTGCGCTGGATGTCGGAGTGTAGTTGTGTTCTGCGTTTGGGCTGTGTTGATGCATAAGCCTCTTGGATCGCATTCTGTTTAAAAGAATCATTTAAGAACTGAATGTTATGGATGCTTCCTGGAAAATACAGTACATACTGTTTTTATGCTAATGTTTTACCATGAAGTAGTTTGTTGTGATACCAATGTTGTCTTGAGTAGATCCCACTCCAGCAATATCTGGCCGTGCTGTGAGGATTGATAGGTACACATGTACTGTATTTTCATCAATCGAATGTTGTGGGTCCTCTATTTTTAGGAAGAAGTACTGGCTGACTGGGTAGATCAATCCGACGTCCCTGTAGCTGTATACATTTTTTTGTGTGGGTTAGAGATCAATTTTTAATGTTCGTTATTCAAATTTATATACTTTAAATTTTACCTTTCCTTGTCTGAGTGGATGAATTTATCAAACGTTTTAAATCCACCTCTCACATCGTCCTGCCTGTATGGACTTTTGCAGTGTCTTGCTGGGTACCTTATCCTCCTTGGCCTTTTTCCAGGTTCTTCTATTACCAGTGCAACGTCCTCTATGTTTATGGCAGAGAGTACAATTTCCTTGCCTTTTTCAAAATCGTCTAATGCTTGGGCCATCAGTGTATCTGATAATTGATCTTCCTGTAGATGAAAAAAAATGAATGAAGTATGTTATAGAATTTTAACTGATAATTAAATATTTTTTATACCTTGTCTTGATTAATTTTTTCTGGTGTTTGTTCTATTGTTGTATCAGGTGCTTCCTTTCCTTTCCTATTTAGACTTTCTGATGTGTCCTGAGATGTTGATGGTGATTTTGCTTCTTTCTGCTGCTTTGTGGTTTCCTTTTCCTGTTGTGGTTCCTGTACTGATGCTTCCTTCTCTGCACTCTTTGATGTTTCCTTCTCTGCACTTTCTTGTACTGATGCTTCCTTTTCCTGCTGTTGTTCTTTCTGAACTGCTGATTCACTTTCCTTCTCCTGCTGTTGTTCTTGTACTGAAGCTTCCTTCTCTGCACTCTTTGCTGCTTCCTTCTCCTGCTGTTGTTCTTTCTGAAATGCTGCTTCACTTTCCTTCTCTGATGTTGCTTCTTTCTGTGCTGCTTCTTTCTGGACTGCTGCTTCTTCATTGGCATTTGAATGTTCTGGTTCATTTGTATCATCATGGTGATCAAATATCACCGGAGAATGCATGTAGCCGTCATGCTGGTAATGGTCTGTATCATCACCATCCTGAGGCTGTACTCTATCATTGAGATGCTCGAGAATCTCCTTCACAATTGTCTTTTTAACTTCTTCAATATATTCCTTCATTTTTTCTGCAGCAACTTTACCTGCAAAAATGCATTACCAAACAAAGTACGTGAAGCTACAAGTACTACGCCAGCTGATCTAGTTGAGTTCTTTTCTTATTAGTCACAAACACAAACAGATCTCCAGCAAACAATAAAATAGCTTCCAATTTCACATCAATGTTTCAGTAATTAGATCTAGCATTAGTACTACTGTTTACTGTTTTAAATACTAACATTCCCATTTAGTAGTACAAGTATTAATTTACCTGCATATTCGCCGATTCTTTTCATTGTTGCTTCGTCAATATCCATGGGTGCAGGTGCAGTTGTTGTGTTTCTAGTGGCATCATTTTCTTCAGGCAGATGCTCATCCTTGGGCTTCTTTTTTTTTTCAATGCTTGGTTCGTACGTGAAGGCAAAAGGCATCCCTTCTGGATCATATTCAAGTGATTTCCAGTATGCCTTTTTTACCTCTTTATCAGTGGGAGTTAGCATTTGTTTTGGAGTGTCCTACAAACACAGATATACATAGAAAATAGTTCAGGTACTAAGTACAATTATATCACTTTTTGTGTACTACTTACTGTTGCAGAAATAAAACATATGAGCAATCTAACTCCATTGAAACATATCAGTAGTATTCAAATATTTTTAGGTACTAACTACAAAATATTTTCAGGTAATAAACCAACCTAACTCAATTGAGATGAGATTCATGATAACTGAAACAGTTCTGGTAAATGCTGGTATCGCTTCATATATCCAAGCCTTTTTGCCATTACTAAGTTCTGAAACAGTTCAGGTAATACAGAATAAAATATTTTTACCTTTTTGCCATTACTAATTTCTGGTATTTTCCTTGGTGCAAGACATTCATATCGAAGGAACCGTGGCATCTTCTCATCATTTATCTTCTTTGCAACTGTATCTGTAAATGCTGGTATCGCTTCATATATCCAAGCCTGCATAATTCAGTTTTTGTTATTGTAAGAGGTTCTAGTAAACATGCCATTTTATACATTTTTGTTTTCATAAGTGGGAATGTTAGGGTACTTACAGAGAAGGCAAATGTGTTGCCTAATAAATGGTAACTTATTACCCCAGATTCAGGTAATGCTTCATCTGTCTTCATATTTGTTATTGAGTGAGTGAGCAGCTGGTACGAGTAACTGCCCCATGGGAACTGCTCCCAAGCATCCGTGTCTTCCAATAGTACCCATAACCACTGTGGGATTGACTTCCTTGACTGCTCTATTCCTACTGCGTATGTCAGAGCAAGCAGTAGCTTTGCAACCTTGATGTAATCACTTTCTGTTGCTTGAACAACTATCTCTCTGCGATTTGTTCCTTTCCCCTGCCAATAGCTGAAACGCTTGCTCTCAAACATGTCTTTGATATTTCCTGTGGAGAGCTGTTTGTTACGTCCGAATAGCCGGGCAAATACTGAATCTTTACTGGTGACTTCATCAGTGTTGTATGGATCAAAGCTTGCTGGTCCAAACTTCAGCCCACTTACTAGTGCATACTCTGCTCTTGAAAACCGTAGGATCCTGTTACCAATTCTGAACCACAACGCTGTGGTGTCAGGGTTCGGGGTGGGAGTGATCTCTCGGAAAACTACGTAGTGTAGTAGTTTTCCTGATCTTGGATTATTGTCAGGCAGTTGATAGTAGTACCTAAGTAATTACATTAAGCAATAATTAGATGAATTTTTTTGAAAAGTATCTTTAAGTAATTCAAGTAATCAGTAAGGCATGATGAAGTTACCTGAAGCATGATTTCTGTATTTCTTTGCTTGCAGCCTTTGTAAGTGTGGTTCGTATGATTTTAGGCATTGATTCATACCCTGTGAGCATCGTCTTATGTTCATATTGTATGAGATGGTGTCTCTTGTATTCCCACTTAATCTACATTTAAAAGAAAATCAGTAAACAGTTAAATCATCACATTTTAAACTCAACAATGATCAGTAAACTGGAAAATTGCATATTCACATGAAGTTTGTTAACTAATTGAAGTAAGGATATGAATCATGCTTAGCCCATTACTAATACTTTAATAATCTGTATAATCTTCCAAGAACAAAACTCAAGCAGTTACAACAAGAAATAACCAAGTAACATAACAGGTAAATAAGCAGTACCTTAATTCAAATAAGCTAATAACATAACAGCAAATCAATAGCATTGCAGCATTCTATTTTTTACAGCAAATCAATAGCATTGCTGTCACAACAGTTAAATCATCACATTTTAAACTCAACAAATAATCAGTAACAAAACTCAAGTATATATTTCACATGAAGTTTGTTACCTAATTGAAGTAAGCATATATGAATCATGCTTATCCCATTACTAATACTTTAATAATCTGCATAAACTTCCAAGAACAAAACTCACGTAGTAACAACAACAAATAACCAAGTAACATAACATGTAAATAAGCAGCAATCATTATCCTTAAATCAAATAAGCAGTACCTTAAATCAAATAAGCTAATAACACAACAGGTGAATAAGCAATAATCAGCAATCATTATTAGTAAATCCAAATAATCAGTAACATAATAGCATAATACCTCAATAGTTAACTAACCAATAAGCAGCACCTTAACATCTTAAATCATATAATGCCATAATTTCAGTCTTCCATTTATCATTCTCATTTAACAACAGAACAGAACAGAACAGATAATGCCTCAACAGTTACCAGGCAATGAGCAGCACCTTAACATCTTAAATCATATAATGCCATAATTCCATTCTTCCATTTATCATTCTCACTTAACAACAGAATATAACATAACAGAACAGAACAGATAACCAAGTAATATCACAATATGCTTATCACAAGCAGCAACAACAACATATAATCCTAAATAATGCTGTAACATAAGCAATAATGCAGTAACAGAAGCAATAATGCAGTATTCCATTTCTCATTACCACTTAATAGGTAAATAACACAGCAGAACAGAACAAATAACCAAGTAATATCACAATATGCTTTATCACTAGCAGCAACAACAACAAATAACCCTAAATAATGCAGTAACAGAACAGTAACAGAAGCAGAATCAATAATGCAGTAACAGAAGCAATAATGGAGTTACAGAAGCAATATTGCAGTAACAACACACAGAATTCACCATTAAGCAGTAAATCAAACAAACTGCTTACTGATTTTTGAGCATTCTCATTCATGTAATCCCTAAATACATTCTAAACACATTCACCATTAATATCTGTAAATTTTGTAAATGATTTGTAAAAAAACAGCAAATAATTTTAAAATTGTACCGGTACAGTGCTAAATGGTGTTGATTCCTCAGTTTTGTCCGATGCCTTGCTCTTTTTCTTAGTTTTCTTCTGCTTTTTGGTCGCCGATTTTGAAGAAATTTCCTCGCGACTTCTCTTCATCTTGTTGAAATTTGCGCGCGAGTTTTGCAGGTGGTAATGCTGGTACAATGTTTGTCAAATTTCCGGCAAAGACTGTGTTGATCGACGGTGAGATGAGCGAGAGAGAGTGTGTTTCCGGCGGTTTTTGGGTGAGATGTGAGAGAGAGAGAGAGAGAGAGAGAGAGAGAGAGAAAATTTCAGGCTGTGTTGATGACCGTTGCAGGGAATTGAATGTGATTCCCGTACTGAATTGAGCAGGGTGAGGTGAGGGTATTTTTGGTATCTGGTTGTAAATTGGGTAAAATTATTGATAATTATATTCCTAACCTAAAATTCGTTTTTTAATGTTTTTTTGGGTGTTTTTTTTTTTGCCTCATAAAATTATATAAGAAAAGGGAAAAAAAGAAATTTAAAAAAAAAGAAGAAAAACAAAAAACCGAAAGGAAAAAAAAAACAAGAAGAAAAATAAATAAGAAAAAGGAGCCGGCAGTAAAGAAAGGAAAAAAAAAAAAAGAAAAAAAAAAAAAAGAAAATAAGAAGCAAGCCGCGAGAATAACGAATAAAAAGAAAGAATAGGAAGAAGAGAAGAAAAATTAAGGGTAAATAGGACAATTAACACAAAAAGTGGCTAATATTTGTGTTTTTTATATAGGTGACTATTATTTTGGTTTACAATATGAAAGACTGAAAGTGGCTATTTTCCAATATTTCCCCTATTTTTTTATAAAAAAATTAAATATTAGTAATTAGTGTAAATAATTAATTTACTGAAGAAACCTGAATAATTAATTCCATTTTTTATTTAGATGTTTGTCACTAAAATTTTAATACACAAACAATCTGTTAGAATTTTGGTGATTTAATTGTTCAAATTGAATGAGCAATTACTTGGTTAAGTTTGAGGTGGGAAGTTTGTTCCTGTGGAAATACGCAGAATATGAACGTTGATGAGGTGATGCAGTCGGTGAGAGATGCAGTTAAGCAAGAGGAAGAAGACGAAGGTGTGAAGAAGATGAGAGTTATGTAGTTCATATATTTGTTCTTAGTTAGATTCGATCCCTGTTAGCTTTGGAGGAGTTGTAATAAGAGCCGTTGATCATTATGTGATCAACGGTGTAGAGTAGAATAGCACTTCTTTAAGTGGTACACGCTTTTGCCACGTAGATAGTAGTTAGCACTATATATACAGTGTTAACTACCTTCTTTTAATTAGATTTTTGCTGTAATTTTGAACCAATTCTCTTAGCTGAAATGAATTCCTGGTTTTCTTCTCTCCCTCGAATATTTCTCTCTCGATTTCTTCATGGTATCTAGAGCAGGATTTAGGGTTTTCTCTCTATTTGTTCTTCGATTTTGAGCTGGATTTCGATCATTTCTGTCCTTGAATCTATCTCGAAATGGTGAAACAACAAAGGCGTGAAGACTGGGAGAGGCGAGCTGACGAAGAGCAAGGTGAAGGTTCTGGTGTGAAGAATCCTCGATATCAAACACTTCATACTGATTTTATCGTTGGATCTGGACCGTTTGGAGGACCAAATGGTGGTGGATCTGATGGTGGAGACGATGACGACATAGATCCACCTACAGGATTTACAGTCAGGCAAGTGAAGGAGATTCTGCATCTCAAGAGATCGGACCATCCAGGGATGCAGTTGGTTACGGCTCAGCTTACAGGTACTAACTTCGTGAACTGGAGTAGATCTGTTAAGCGTGCGTTGGCTACTAGAAGTAAATTGGAGTTGATTGATGGCAGTTTTCCTATACCTGATTCTAGTGTGTCTTATTATAAGAGATGGTTGAAGGTTGATCTTATGATTTCTACTTGGATTGTGAATTCGATTTCTAAAGAGTTTGTTAATGCTTTCACACACATAGAGAATACCTTTAAGTTGTGGAAAGCTATTACTCTTAGATTTGGACGAAGGAATGGACCTAAAGTGTATAGGTTGCAAAGAGAGATATTCAAATATACACAGGGATCACAGAGTGTGTTGGAATACTTTAACAATTTGTTAGCTCTATGGGATGAGTTAGATGCTGTGTTGCCTCCTATTGAGTGTATATGTAAAGCTAGGGAACAAGTCGTGGCTAGAGAAGATCAGCAAAGGCTAATGAAGTTTTTAGAAGGATTAAATGAGGAATATGAGTCTGTTGCTGATCAAATTATGATGATTGATCCACTTCCAGACCTTGATAGAGCATACTCTTTGATTGTTCAAGTGGAGGATAGGAAACAAATGAATCAGTCCACATATGATACAAGTGGTTTATTAAGCATGAATGCTGGACAGTTCATGAGGCAAGGGTACAAAAGTGATGGAGGGAAGACAGGACAGTTTAAGCCTAGACTTTCTAAAGAGGATAAGAAGAAATTGAAGTGTTCATACTGTCAAGGTACTGGGCATGAGGTGGATGATTGTTTTAAACTGCATGGAATTCCAGAATGGTATAAGAAGTTGAAAGAAAGTAAAGGACAAGGAAGGATAAACATGGTAGAAGTGGATGAAGAGTCTGTTTCAGTTAATGAGGGTTCTATGCAGAAAGAGAATAGTCAAGAGATGAGTAAAATCATACAGGCTGAGATTGCTAAATACATACAAGCACATATGCAGCAGAATGGACAGGTGAAAACTAAGTCAGAGGTGAATTTTGTTCATGAAGCTGTGGCACAGGATTCTCCCTTTGATGGACACTTTGCATTTAGTGTGTTGCCTAGCATGGGAAAGGATATTTGGATAGTCGATTCAGGGGCTAGTGATCACATAGTTTGTGATCCATTATTGCTTTGCACAACATACAGATTAGATAGACCAGTGAGCATACACCTACCTGATGGAACTTCTAAACTGGTGACTCATGCAGGAAAAGTTAAACTGAATAAAGATATACTTCTGGTAGATGTCTTGTACATACCTGGTTTTACACATAACCTGTTATCTGTGGCAAGATTGATACAAGAGTATGGGATAAGGTGTTTGTTTTACAAGCATCATTGTGTTTTCCAGAGGGATAATTCTGATCAGGTGTTGGCCATTGCACAGATGAAAGGGAATCTCTACATACTGGATGCAGTCAGTGAAAGATATTGCTGCAATTTATTCAATCCAAAGGACATTTCACTGCTTGAATGGCATATTGCATTGGGGCATCCTTCTCTGACAACAATGAAGCATATGAGAGTGTTAGAAGGCAGAGTTATGAAGGATATGGAAGAGATTATAGAGAAGTGTGAGGTCTGCATTAAGGCTAAACAGACAAGGGCTCATTTTCCAGTTCTTAACAGAAGGACTGAGCATTTATTTGATCTGGTTCATGCGGATCTGTGGGGACCTTATACTGAGCAGAATTTGGGTTCAGTGAAGTACATGCTTACTCTAGTTGAGGATCATAGCAGAATGATCTGGATTTACATGCTGGCTAGCAAGGATCAAGTAGCTACTACTCTCAAGGCCTATATAGCTATGGTTAAGACACAATTTCAGTCTAATATCAAACAGTTCAGAACTGATCATGGAACTGAGTTTGTAAATCAGTTTGTCAATAGGATTTTTACTGAAAATGGGATCATCCATCAGAAAAGCTGTCCTTATACTCCACAACAAAATGGGACTGTGGAGATAAGGCATAGATATCTACTTCAAACTGCAAGGGCCTTGATGTTTACAAGTGGAGTGCCTTCAAAGTTCTGGCCATATTCTTTACTTACTGCAACTTGGCTTATTAATAGGATGCCTAGCAGAGTTGTAGATTGGCTATCACCCTATGAAGTAATGTTTCAGGCACAACCAGATTACACCATGTTGAAGCCTTTTGGTTGCTTGTCTTATGCGGTGGATCTTAATCCTACAAGAAGTAAGTTTGATAGTAGATCAATTAAGTGTATTTTCTTGGGTTATGATCTGTCACATAAAGGATATCTACTTTATGACTTGGATAAGTCTAAAGTTTTTATTTCTAGAGATGTGAAGTTCTTTACAAATATATTTCCTTTTCATACTTCACACTCTAGTACCATTTTTCCAGAAAATCCTTCTTTTCCAGAGAATAATTCTTTGCCTCTCATTTCTTTACCCACTGATAACACTCCATTACAAAAGATTCCTCATATTGATGATGTTGATATAGAGCATGTTAGTAGTACAGATCAAACTGATGATGTTAGTGATCAGGAGGACATTTCTTCCACAGACTCAACTTTTGATATTGATGATTCTGCAGTTGATGTTGTTGTTGAGAATCCAGTTCAAGGAAGGGGGGCTAGAAATCGTAGAGCACCTACATGGATGGATGATTATGTGTGCAATAATCTTACCACACATATTTTAGGTACACCACCTTCTAGTACTACTCCCCCTACATTCCCCTATCAAGTTTGCTCTGTTTTAACATCATCTTATACTGCCTATCTCTTTAATTTGTCTTTGATTAAAGAGCCTACTAGTTATAAGGAGGCATGTATTACCCCAGAATGGGTGGAGGCCATGGACAAGGAGCTTGAGGCCTTAACTGCTAACAAAACTTGGACTTTGACTCAGCTTCCAGCAGGAAAGAAGCCTATAGGATGTAAGTGGGTGTATAAGGTGAAACTTAATCCTAATGGCTCAGTTGAGAGGTACAAGGCTAGGTTGGTTGCAAAGGGTTTCAACCAACAATATGGAATTGATTATACAGAGGTCTTTTCCCCTGTAGCAAAAATGGTTACTGTAAGGTTTTTATTTGCCATTGCATCTACATCTAACTGGCCTATCCATCAGTTAGATGTAAATAATGCCTTTCTCCATGGTTTTTTGAAGGATGAAATCTATATGTCTGTTCCACCAGGGTTGAAAGGGACTCAACCCAATCAAGTTTGCAAGCTTATGAAAAGTTTGTATGGGCTCAAACAGGCTTCCCGAGAGTGGAATGCAGAATTCACTAAGCAATTGCTGGGATTTGGATTTGTGCAGTCTAACAGTGACCATTGCTTATTTCTCAAAGGATCAGGTGATGCTTTTCTTTGTCTACTTGTCTATGTAGATGATGTGTTGGTATGTGGACCTTCACAATCTCTTATTGATGAGTTAAAGGGGTTTCTGCACTCGGCTTTCACCATTAAAGATTTAGGGCCTGCCAAATATTTCTTGGGTATGGAGATAGCTAGAGGGGAGGCAGGTATTTCACTCAACCAGAGGAAATATGCACTGGATATAGTAACTTCTGCTGGTCTTATTGGGTGTAGGCCTGCTCTCACTCCTTTACCTCCTGGTTTGTCTCTTCACAAGCATGATGGTGACTTGCTGCATGATCCTGAGCCTTATAGGCGTTTAGTTGGACAGTTGTTGTATCTAAATCTGACTCGGCCGGATGTATCCTTTGCTTCCCAACAACTTAGCCAATTTGTGGCTAAGCCTCGGACTGGTCATTGGAATGCAGCTTTGCATGTACTGTGTTATCTCAAAGGCTCACCTTCTCTTGGGGTGTTTTACCCTGCTTCTTGTGATTTCAGTCTTCGAGCATACTCAGATGCAGATTGGGCTAACTGCAGTGACTCTCGCAGATCAGTGACTGGGTATTGTGTATTTCTTGGCAACGGGTTGTTGTCCTGGAAATGTAAGAAGCAACCAACCGTTGCTTCCTCTACAGCCGAGGCAGAATATAGAGCAATGAGTGTTACAACTCGAGAAATGGTTTGGATTTCTTATTTGCTTCAGGATTTCTGCATTCCACTTGCTCTGCCATTCCCATTACACTGTGATAATGATGCTGCCATTCATATCACCAAGAATAGTGTCTTCCACGAGCGCACTAAACACATAGAGATCGACTGCCATGTCGTGCGGGAGCGCTACAAGTCAGGCTTCTTAACCCCTGTTCCGGTTTCTTCTTCTCTGCAGATTGCAGATTTTCTTACTAAGTCTCTTGCTTCACCTCGTTTTCGCTCTATATTGTCCAAGATGCACTTGTTGGATGTCCACCAAGTTCATCTTGAGGGGGGGGGTGTGGAAATACGCAGAATATGAACGTTGAGGAGGTGATGCAGTCGGTGAGAGATGCAGTTAAGCAAGAGGAAGAAGACGAAGGTGTGAAGAAGATGAGAGTTATGTAGTTCATATATTTGTTCTTAGTTAGATTCGATCCCTGTTAGCTTTGGAGGAGTTGTAATAAGAGCCGTTGATCATTATGTGATCAACGGTGTAGAGTAGAATAGCACTTCTTTAAGTGGTACACGCTTTTGCCACGTAGATAGTAGTTAGCATTATATATACAGTGTTAACTACCTTCTTTTAATTAGATTTTTGCTGTAATTTTGAACCAATTCTCTTAGCTGAAATGAATTCCTGGTTTTCTTCTCTCCCTCGAATATTTCTCTCTCGATTTCTTCAGTTCCACATTGGAAAAACAAAGAAGTTTGGACTCATATACTACCTCCATCCCATTATATCAGTCCACGTTTCCTTTTCGATCCGTCTCATATATTAGTAAACTTTCTAAAAATGACAAAGAATATGTGGCTACAATTAACTCTCTTTCCTCTCAATTAAGTATAGCCACATATCCCTCTTTGCATTGGCTATTGTGCCCATCCCATTATGGACTAATATAATGGGATGGAGGTAGTATAAGTCAAGGCTCAAATGTATATAATAATTAATTCCTCAAGTGGTGGATTGGGCTTAGCCTTTTGGGCTAAAACCAAAGGCCTACGAGGACGGTGCGAAAGCACCGTCCGAGTCCGCCTCCGCCGTGCACGTCGCACTTGTCGCAATGTGCGCTTTGAGGCGCACTTCGCACGTGCGCATCGTCGCGAGGAATGGGCCTTTACTTTTCCTAAATCGAGCCAAACGTGTGGCTCGAGTCCATGCGGGTGTGTCCAGCACACGCTAGAAGCGAACCGGTTCGAACCAATGGGTGTCAGGCGTGTGCATGACACGAGCCAGCACCCAAAGGGTCCGAACCAAGGGGCACGAGCGTGTATCGACCACACGCCCGTGACTCGGGTAGGCTTGTGCCAGGCACGAGCCAAGCGCGGGTTGGCTCATGGAGGGGCCGAACCATTGTGTTGGTTCGGTTCGGGTGATCTGGGCCGGTCGATCAAGATTTGATCGAACGGTCCAGATCGAAGCACCCCTTCACAGAAAGCCACCTATCTCCTACAAGTATAGTAGAGCCCTCCACAGAATGATCCAACACACCAAAAACAAAGATTAATTCTCTCATCTCGTTTTATCCTTCCTTCTTCATCTTTCCTTACAAAGTCTCGATATTCGAGTAGTTCGATGGATTCTCGACTTGTAGTGCAACAACTCGAGAACGAAGAACCGTTGTATCTTGGAAACAATTGCTATAGTCCGATTGCACTATATCGGAGCAATATTGTCTTACGGAGATAGAGTCTAACTCTAGCCTCGGTTCTACCCATTTATCGTATTACGGTTCTAACACAACCCTTCTGCCTTATACACAATAATACACATTAAACACTAAATATTCAGTTCTTAATTTTTCATACTAATAAAATTTCATGAATTGTGAGTCGAAGAGAGTATAATTTAACGCGTTATGTCTAAATCGCCTTATCAAGAAAATGGAAAATGGTATAGCTCGACAAATTTCAGTCGGTCCTACCAGTGTTGACTTGGTAAACCCTCTTACAATTGTTAGTTTACTTAAATAAATCACTTGAATACAGCTTGTTTTATTATTTGTCCCTTTACACACACAGGAGTACAAATTAACTTACTTGCAGAACATATCAGAATCCGATCAAGCTAAATAGAAAACGCTAGACGAGGCATCGTTGTGATAGAGCGACGATACATTATTAGTCGAACACGTTTCATAGACACTTACCACAAGTTGGGTTGATTGAGACGGACAATCAGGAAGCAGCAGACGTTCAACACTTCCAACATTTTTAACACTTTATTCGTTAATGGACGGTCACCTGGAATCGTTTGCATGCACCATAATGCAACTATGTATCTTCATTTTTCGAGCAATTAAGTAGCTATATATATATATTACGAATCAATATTATCACTTAATTTTATTTCCATCTCCCTTCATGTATTACTTTGTTTAATAAAATATGTTTTGGCTATTACATTCAACGAAATTCAAATGTATAATAGCATGCATAAGAACATGCATCTTCTATATATACGACTGCTTCTGCACACTTAATCACTCTTCCACAGTAATCTCGACACTGGATGAATTATCATGTTGATGGAGTAACGACACGGAATCATTCCAACTAGCAACTCCAATTCGATCCACACTCACACTCTGACCGGACTGAGGCGGATAATCCGGAATCTGTAAATGTTCGACATTACCTTCCAACATTTCCAACACTTTGCTCATCGATGGACGAGCGTCAGGACTCATCTGTATGCACCACAATGCAACTAATGCCATTTTCCTTACAAGTTCTGCCATGCCATCATTTTCGACATGATCACCGCCTCTTCCGATTTCAATATCCGTGCCCTGCTCAAAGCAGTCATATATCCAATATGGGAAATACTGGCTCGAGCCACCATTATTTCCGATCAAATCTCTCTTTAAGCCCACCATCTCTATCAACAACATTCCGAAACTGTAAACATCAGCCTTGTAAGAGACCGCGCCGATACTTCTGCAGATCAATTCAGGAGCAACGTAGCCTATGGTTCCTCTTGCAGCAGTAAGTGTCACTGCATTTTTCTCTATTGAGCAAGATTTCGCTAGGCCGAAATCGGATACTTTGGGGACGAAATTGTCATCAAGAAGAATATTATGAGGCTTGATGTCAAAATGCAGAATCTGAATGTCACACCCTCGATGCAAATACTCAATTCCTCGAGCCACTCCAATTGCAATCTCAAACTTTGTGGCCCAATCCAACGAATCCGATTTCTCTCCATTGAAGACATACTTTTCAAGAGAGCCGTTAGGCATGAAATCGAATATAAGGGCGTGCTTGGAGCCTTCCGCGCAGTATCCAACCATCTTCACCACATTGACATGGTGGATCCTTCCAATAGTCCCGATTTCATTCATGAAGTCTTGCACATTACCTCCGGATTTTCCGAGAAGTTTCACTGCAACATCACAGCCACTTCGGAGCTTCCCTTTGTAAACAGAACCGTAGCCACCCTCGCCAATTTTGTCTTGAAAATTTTGCGTAATCTTCTTAATGTCCGAATACGAGTATCTGATCGGTGCGAGTTTGTTGTCACTTTGTAGGAACCCTTCTATCGTGTTATAGATGGACAAAAACCTTCTACGAAATTTGTAGATCAAAAACCATAACGCCAAAGGGAAGATGATGATCCTTGGTACCAAGATAATGAGACCTATACCATGATACAAACACATGATAGAGAAATAACATTTTCTTGAACCGGTAATAATTAAATGAATATTAAATCAAAAGCTCACCGATGACCAATTCAATGACCGTGTCCGGATCAAGCCATATGGTGTGGTCTACATGAATAAATAAGCAAAGATTTATATGTTAGATTATTAGAGATTAATTATTCTAAAAACTAATCATATTCTAAAAATTGAAAACTAATCATGCTTCTTTATGTGTAAATATTATTGTTTATGCATACAAATAATTTTTTTTAGATCATGTTTATACGTTGAAATTGACCTCGACTATTAAATCAACATATGCACACTCAATAATAAATTTTATTGTGAACTTGTACTGCAGATTTTTTTTATTTTATACAAAACAAAAAATATTGTACTCCTTCCGTCCCACTTCATTTAGCTTGTTTCATTTTTGCACAAGATTTTAATTGCAGTGTTAAAAGTATAAAGTTATAAGATGTTCATACAAAAAAGTAAGAGTAGGCGGAGCCCAAAAATTACACCAATAGATAATAATGAATATAATGTATAATATGAACTATATGAATTTGAATCCTCATGGTAATAACTTAGCAGAAATGCTCTCCTGCCCACCGTAGATACTCTTAACGGCACTGCTGTAGTGATAGGGTTTACCTTTTTTTTTTTTTTTTTTTTTTTAAAAAGTTATGGTATATATTTTAAATCTTTTTTTCTTCATTAATAGTATGGACGTCATCCGTGAGCATATTAAAAACGCAACAGTAAGTAAGGGAGGATTCCTCAATAACTTTAATATTTATTATAACGTATAATATGCATTATATGTTTTAAGCCACACATCAAAAAATAAATTTAATCCTAATACATTATTAATTTATTCTAAATTAAATTTTATATGCAGAAATGTCCTCTGGTCCACCGTGGATACTCTTAACATGCTCAGTGCTGTAGTGATAGGGTTTACTTTTTTTTTTTTTTATAAATAGGTTATGGTTATATTTAAATCTTTTTTCTTCATTAATAGTATGGACGTCATCAGTGAGCATATTAAAATTGCAAAAGTAAGTAGGGGAGGATTCCTCAATAACTTTAATATTTATTGTAACGTATAATATGCGGTATATGTTTTAAACCACACATCCAAAAATAAATTTAATCCTTATAAATGATTAATTTATTCTAAATTAAATTTTATATACCGTGTATAACTACAGGAAACAATAAATCTAATCCTAACATATTATTTTTATTCCAACATAAATTAAAGTATAATATTGTAGATTTTATGTTCATTGTCATAACGTAGGTATACGAAAAATAAACTAAAATGCATTAAAAAAAATGATGATAATATATTAACAATTCAACCGGCATTTAATGAATTAAAATATGATAATTTTAAAACAAATTGACGACCGGATTATTGATTATGAAATCTAAACTATTATAAAAATTAAATATAAAAAAGTATATCAATTACTTGAGAGGGAGTTTGCTATAGAATAGAATTTTAATTAATTGGATAATAACCTATTTAATATTAATTATTATATTGTAGTAAGGACATAATAGGCCAATCAAAATTTTTTTATAATAGTAGTATAGATGTGTAATTCGATAATTGTGATCACTTATAAAAAAAAACGGAGAAAGTATAAACTATAAACAAAGGACATGAGAAATTTTACCTTCTATTATCATGTCGAAGATTATTGAAAAAGCAGTATAGGAGAGTGACGATATAGCGGCGAAGCCTAAGATGACCATGAAAGGAGGGCTCACCACTGCACACAGCAAACCTGCTGCATTACACATATATATATTGTTTCCCACAGTTTCAGATTTTCGTTGCACAAAATATATTAAGTGAAACTGCAAATTGACGAAAATGAAAAAAAAAAAAAAAAATGACAGAAAAGGCTCGATGAACTCACATAGAATGGCGATATAAATCAGGAGATCAAACCCTGCAGAAATACACAAGACGATTAGCAGATGCAACTTCCGTTTTGAACATGTGCCCGTTGAATATTATAATATACTCATTATCAACTAAACAAAAGGAGTATGCTCAGTACTGGTACAATATATGTTCTTACACCACGACTTAAATGCCGGCCACGGCCCGCACCTACGACACGAGATGAGTTCGAATCCGTACAAGAGAGAATCATGTATCTCAGAAAGAGATACATTATTCAAATCCTTGAATTCCCGCCACGACGTCAACGCTATCCTGTCTAACCTGCACATTCCTGTTAGCTCCGAGGCATTCATGTGGCCCACCTTGATATAATCATATCTACCGTAAGATGAATTAGAGTAACGACATTCTGCATTGATATACGTAAATTCAGAGGAATTCTCAAGAGGATTTGGGCAGCTTATGAAATTAATAGGCGTGGGCTTATCGCTGTACGGATACGCAAAATAAGCCGAGATATCGTAGGGATAAGAAGTAGTGGAGGAACTTGTGAAGTTAGATTGGCATAAAGAAGAGATGGGGAAAGAGCAGGTGTCGTTGGTTATGGAAGGATCAACCACTCGGATTATGCTTCTTCTGGTGTAGTTTATCGCTTTGACGTAGTATTTTTGAGAGCCTAGGTAGAGGAAGGCGACGTCGTTTTCGCATGCGAGTTCAAATCTCCGGTCGCCGCAGTTCTTGGGGTCGTCGGTGAGGCGGAAAGGGTAGCTGATGTTGGGGATTATGCCGCAGGAAGAAGGGGTGCAATTAGGTTTTTTAGCTAGAGAAGATAGAGGGAAATTGAGTAATAGTACAGTGAAGAGAGAAACTGTGATTAGATTTAGAGGTAGATGATCCATCGATTATCATCAACACTTTTCTCTTTTGAGAATAGAATAAGTTTTCACACATCTACATAACATTTGGTAGCACTTCTTTTTTCCCTCCTATGAGTACTCCCTCGTTTTCGTGGATAACCACTTGTTTTTTCAACCGGATTGTTCAGTAGATAATGTTCAATTTTAAAATTTGAAGAAAAACGAAATTGACTATTCGAAATGAGTGGACTCGACTATCTCTTTATATTTTACATAAGAAAATCGGTCAAAATTAAAGATTTTCTATTGATCGTTTTGGAAATATGCATATGTTTTAATAACGTGACGAATATATATGTGTCAGTGTAATATAAGATGTCATGTTAATATATATAGGGAGATATTATATAGTTTTAAAATTGAATTCCGTTTCTTTTATGTAGGTATAAAATGAATAAATAACTAAGTAATTTAATCAAGTAATTGCTTTCAATTTATCTTTTGGTTTTGGTCCATACAAATATATCTATCAGAATTTATAACTCCGCGTTAAAATTTCAGCTGAATTGAAATTTTTGTCTTGGCTAGTTTTGTTCAAAGTCTAGGTCAACTGCTATCAATCACTGCACTCCAATAATTCATTACTTTGAACGATTGTGTTTGAGAGACGAAGGGCCACAATAATACGGAGTCACTCCGTCCCCGATCGATCAATTTTAGATGTAGTGTTACAAGTGAAAAGTAAGAGATCTATATTAAAAAATAAATAAATAATTAATTCATTCATTCATTCAACTGATCAAGTAATTGCTTTCATCTTTTGGTTTTGGTCCATACAAATATATCTATCAGAATTTATAACGTCGTGTTGAAATTTCTGCTGAATTGAAAATTTTGTACTATTGGCCAATGTTTTAAAAACCGAACCGGAGGTCGAACTGGTGAGGCTTCCGGGTCATGGTTCAACCGGTCAAACCGGTTAAACCAGGTTGAACCGCTCTTTAATTAAATTAATTATTAATTAATTATTATAATAAATAATTACATGATATAGATAAATATATGATTAAATTCATAACTTATAGGTTTAAAAATACTCACTACTACAAATTTGGCTTTTTACTACACTACATACACTACGGTTTTTTTAAAAACCGTAGTGTATACCTTTTCTCTACGGTTTTTATCCAAAACCGTAGTGTATACTCCGAGTATTTACTACAGTTCAGCTAAAAACCGTAGTGTATGAGCGCCTCTTCCATACACTACGGTTTTAGGCACTATACACTACGGTTTAAAACCGTAGTGTATGAGAGAGGCGCTCATACACTACGGTTTTATACACTACGGTTTAAAACCGTAGTGTATGAGCGCATTTTAAAAAATAGGAAAAAAAAAATGAGACCAACAGGATTCGAACCCTCCCCCCCTGCGACCGCTTTACTCTTTCTTTCACCATTCTCCTCTCTCTCTCTCTCTCTGCGCTCGTTGTTCGTGGTCGTGTTCTTCAATTCTACTCGATTTCAGAAGGCTCGAGACTCCTTTGACGACAACCATGGATGGTACTGCCTCTCACTTCGCACACGCGTTTACAATTGATCTCTATAGCTCTCTCTCTCTCCGTTTCGTAAATACTGGCTTTATCTCTAACAGATCGAGCCCTAGAAATCATTTGCACGAGTGAAACAGAATTGCTGAATTCAGTCGCACCAAATCACAGTCCGATTGTCCTTCTCTCTTCCCCCTCTCCACTCCCCCAAAACCTAGCGAGGTACGTTATTTTACCAGACAATGCTTGAAAACTGAAAACTCACCTTCAATATTCGCGTTTTGCCTTTTAATTTAGTTGGAAATGTCGAAGAATGATGAGTTGCTTTTGTGTTTAGAAAGAATGAGTTGAATGTTTGCAGAAATTCTTGCTTAGTAGATTAGTTTTTGTTCGTGAAGTGAAATCTAGGTATTTGCAGAAACTCTTGTCGCCTGTGAAAAATTGCTCTGTTTCTTCGTCACTGGTGTGTAAATTGAGGATGTAGGGTTTAATTTTTTTCTGGTTTTGCCTCGAGCAATTTTTCAGTACACATGATTTCGCTACATCATGTTTGGAGAGGAGTGATGATCAAATTTGGAAATTATATTTTCATCCGTTTACTTTTTGTTGTAGGAGGTGAGATTGAAGAGCAATGGCGTACAGGCGTAGCAGTAGCATCATAGCTAGAGCTAAGTCGTTCTACCAATACCAACCTCGTCTTTCCCCTCCTCCCTTCTCGCACATCACTGATTCACTGGTACCGATCGCGAAGAGTCTCCTACTCGAACCATTCCCACCACTTCTCAGATCTGCGGCCGTTTTCTGGTGAAGAGAAACAATGTTGGAAGCTCTTCTCTGCTACCAGCAAATGTATCTCGGCTGATCGAATCCCGGATTCCGACAAGCTATGGGTTAATTTTGCACAGGAATTTGTCAAATGTGCCTTCGGAAATTAAGGATCTGGATTTAAATGACGCGGTCGGTATGGTAGGGGATAAGGCCTTGGAGGCAGCTCCGGCAGTTAACGAAGTGGCCATTGCTGCGGCGGATTCATTTGCTCCGGTGGCGGCCTTCCAGTACTTGATTGATTATGTGCACTTGTATACTGGATTTGAATGGTTTGTTCTCTGTTTTCAAGCTTTACTTAAATCACATGGTATGTTGCTAAAGTGAAATGGTTGATTGATTAGTGTGGGATTTCTGCTTAGGTGGGCATCAATTGCTGCCACAACTCTTCTGATCCGTCTCATCTTCCTTCCTCTTCGCATACATCAGCTAAGAGTGGATAAACAATTTTACCATGTTGTAAGCTATTTGCTTGCCTTTCTTTTCTGCACATTTTGGGGAATGTTTACGGTTCACGTGTTGCGTCGTCACATTAGCCAACTAGTTGGATTCAGTTATGTGGAGCTGGGATGAGTGAAAAAGATTAGATTAGAATGTTATACTATGTAGTATAGGAAGTTCTCCAAATGTGTGTCTTATAATTATTACTCCTATGTTCCTGATGTATTATTACCTAATTTCAACTACTTGGCTTTGATTGTATGTATGCAATGCCTCTTACATCAATCACAGAAAATGGTGGCAGTATTGTCTAAAATGAGATCTTTTTTTAAAGTTACTACTGGACAGAAGCCTGCTTATGCCGATTTTCAAAGAGGAATGGCGATTCTATTCGAATGTATTGAAGTGTATGTCTTTTCCTTAACTAATTATCTGTGATCACCTATTCTTCGGTCAATAGATCTTAATGATTGTATAGAAGTTACGATCTTCGCAGTAATTAAAGAAACACTACATGGAAAGAAAGGGAAGTCATTGAACTTTATGATCTATAGTTTTCTACGTTCTTCCCTTTTGTTCTTTGCGGTAAGATCAGATTTCTGTTTGTTCGATAAAGTGCTTACGCTATATCTCTGTTTCTTATGTTTCCATCTATCTTTCTAGATCATTTGACAGTTCACCTCATCATCACTTTCCTTTCAGATTTTAAACATGGCGAAGAACGTTCCCTCCTTTGTAACAGGCAGAACATTATGGTTTACGGATTTGACAACTCCTGATCATAGCCTGCGTCTTCCACTTCTATTTGCATTGACATACTGGTTTAGGATGAGGTCTGCTACCTTCTGTATTTTTAATTTTGCTTAATTATGAGATTGCATTGAATAATACATGCAAATACAAAAACTAAACTAATTCATTTTTCAGTTGGATCCGAGACAAGAGAAACCTGGCCAGATCATGAATATGGTTATCCCGCCTCTAGTAACCGCCATCGCTGTCATTGCAGGACTCCCCTCGGTATGTTGTGCACCAACTGTACATTTACAATAATATTCCTGTCAAGTTGCTCTAGCACACAGATAAAATAAAGCAATCTCTTACATTCTTACTCTCTCCCCTAAAAGTTCTGGTCAGTTTTGAAATTCTTTGTTGTATATCGATGTTTTCACTGATATTCTGCAATTGAGTAGAGAATTTGAAGTTGAATCTGATCCTGTTTTAATTTTGAACAAAATTTGTTTGCAGATCAAACCGTTGAGATTTCACAGGATAATTCAGGTATATATGATAATTCCTTTTTTCTCCTTTTCTCGACTTTGTACGGATGTAGAAAAGAATGTTAGGTTATGGAATTTAGTGAAGTCTTTTATTAGAATTTAGGTAATTCTGCGTGTTTCCCTTCGTTTGGGACGCATTTATAGATTTCTATGGCTCATTTTAAATATTATCGATCTCAGTGTAGTTCAGATTGATTTAAATTGTGAAAAATTCTCAGAGTGGGAGTCACATTGGTTTTTGTTTTTATTTTTTGTATATGAAGTATTATTTTGGGAAACTTATATTTCTTGATTTTGGAATGTTGCACAGGAGAATGTGAAAGAAATTTCTTGATGTGCTTCGTTTGTGTTTCATAGGAATTGAACCATGGACATTCGTACAGAAGTTAGGAGATGCAGTCCAAAGAGGGAGATCTCAGGGCTGAAGGATTTGCCTGATTCTCAGATTGCTGCACAAACGTTTACTTTCCGTGAGTTAGCTGCTGCTACAAATAACTTCAGGCCGGAATCTTTCTTGGGAGAGGGAGGATTCGGGCGTGTATACAAAGGGACGCTCCAAAATGGTCAGGTAAAATTCTTCATCAGCTTTGCAGGTTGAAACGAGGCCATTTCTCCTTCAGATTTTCCCATCTGTCCACAAGAAGTTAGAGCACATTAGATTTCCATATAGATTTCCATATAGATTTCATACAGATTTCTCCTGCTGCTTTTTGAACTACTTACATTGTTTTTTTTTTATTTATTATTATTGTTATTTATCCTTGTGTACATGAAATATTGTGGTGTTAAACGCGAGATTTTAATATGATGATGGTAATATTTATTATTCTCGATCAATTGTAGTATTTATATATATATTATATATTTTTAATATTGGATTACAGTTTTATAAATACAAACCGGAGCAATTAAATAAAAATATATAATTAAAAAAAAATTTACTTTTTACTACGGTTTCAAACCGTAGTGTATGTGAAAAAGTTTTCTCTACGGAACCTATCTCTACAGTTTGGGACGCTCATACACTACGGTTTAAAACCGTAGAGAATAGTCAGAATACACTACGGTTTAAAACCGTAGTGTATACCTTTAAACCGTAGAGAATAGTCAGAATACACTACGGTTTAAAACCGTAGTGTATACCCTGCACCTTTTACTGCACCACCTACCACTACAGTTTTGAACGCTCATACACTACGGTTTAAAACCGTAGTGTATGACCTTTTTTCTAGTAGTGACTTTAGAATCATAACAAAGAAGTTTATTCTTAACATAAATTAAATATCATGTCTTGAATTTATTTTTTATGACGAAAACTTATTAGTTTTATTTAATTTTGTAACTCTTAGTAGCTATAAGTAGAAAAAATGTAAAATTATTTTTATTATCATATGATGAGAATAACTTAAATTATGTTAATAGGTTCTTTTGAAAAAAAAATAGTCGATAAATAATTGAGGATTAGAATGAGAGAGTTAAAATAGACATAAATATTAAAAATCACACTACTTTTCTTATTTAACATGCAATAAATATATTTAAATGTTATGTTATTAACAATTTAATGTTACAGTTCAGATGGAAGAGTTTATGGACTTTTATCCAATTGGTCACAAGTTCAATTCCCCATGAGAACATTTTTTTTTTTTAAGTAAAGAATTGAACCAGCCGGTTCTGTAAGAACCGGTCCGGAAAGGGCAACAATAATATGTAATCCCTCCGTTCTCGATCGATTATCTTGATACCTTTCGACACACAATTTTAGACGTAGTGTTACAAGTAAAAAGTAAGAGATCTATATTAAAAAAAAAAAAAAAAAAAAAAAAAAAGAAAAAAAAAAAGAAAGAAGAAAGAGTTAATTCTTTACATTTTAAGAAAAAAACCAATTGAAATGAGACTTTCTTATTAAAATAGGAAGTCTAGCTAAATGGGAAGCAAGGAATACTATAAAAATAGATTCCACATCTTTCTACAAATTCGAGCTTTTAGATAATTCGAAATTCTATCACCTCCGAATACCTACTAATTAATTTTGGAGATATGTGAAGTTATGGATTTTTAGATCATCAAATAAACTTCAAGAAGTGACATGTATAGAGTTATTGTCTAGTTAATAGTATACCTTAACCGGGTGAGTTAGCGCACCTGGCCATCGGGCTCCTCCCTTGAAGGAGTGACCCGGGTTTGATCCATTGTAGGAGTTAATTGTGAGGGATATAAGGTGGACTTGGAGATAATCTTGGAGTTATTTAAGAGCTTTGTGTACTAACATCTAATCTAACAACTAACATTGCCCGATTTTAAAAAATTAAAATAATAATAATAGTATACCTTAAAGAACCTATTCCTAACCGGGCCAATTAATTAAAGCCCATTCAAGAAATAAAAATGTCGACACATAATTGGTATGGATGTTGAAGTTGTTATAAGCCCCATGACTTTTGTTGCACACTTTGCCACCCTTAAGAAGTAATCTCCAAAGAGGAGGAAACACCACCATGATAGAGCATGGGCAAGGAACTAGTGCAGCTCCATGCAATCTCATCCACATTTACTACGGCGTGGGACGACGGAGACGCATATTCGGGGACCTGTAGACGTTCAACGTCGGCTTCCAACATCTCTAACACTTTATTCATTGATGGACGATCATCAGGGTATATTTGTATGCACCACAACGCGACTATTGTCATCTTCCGACCAACTTTCCTCATATCGTCGATTTCACCATCATCATTGTTCTCTAGAGCTTTCCCCATATCAATATCCCTGCCTTGGTTAATGTGGTCGTAGATCCAACATGGAAAGTACCGACTCGAACCACCGTTGTTTCCGATCAAGTCTCTCTTTAAGCTCACCATATCCATCAGCAACATTCCAAAACTATAAACATCAGCCTTGTAAGACACGGAGCCAATACTTCTGTTGATCAGTTCAGGAGCCACATAGCCGATGGTTCCTCAAGCAGCTGTCATGGTCACTGTATTCTTATCCGTGGAGCAAAATTTTGCTAGCCCAAAATCGGATATTTTGGGGATGAAATTCTCATCAAGAAGTATGTTGTGAGGCTTGATGTCGAAATGCAAAATCTGAACATCACACCCCCGGTGCAAGTACTCGATACCACGAGCAACTCCAACTGCAATGTCAAACTTTGTATACAAGCTCAAGGGGTACGAAGTTTCTCGATTGTAGAGATACTTTTCGAGTGAACTGTTGAGCATGAAATCATAATCAAGTGCATGTTTGGAGCCGTGTGCACAATATCCAACTAGTTTCACCACGTTCACATGGTGGATCCTTCCAATGGTTGTGATTTCATTCATGAAGTCTTGGCAGTTTGCTCCCGATTTCCCTAGCAGCTTGACCGCTACATCGTGCCTGCTCCGGAGCTTTCCTTTATAGACAGAACCGTAGCCTCCTTCGCCTAGTTTATCTCGAAAGTCTCTCGTTATCTTCTTTATGTCCGAATAGGAGTATCGAATTGGAACGTGCTTGTTGTCACCTTGCAGGAAGGATTCTATACCCTCGAACAAGGACACATGCCTAGTTCGGAATTTGTGAACCAAAAACCAAACTATGAAGGGGCAAATGATGAACTTTGGTGCACAAATCATGATGAGGCTGGGGATGATGGCTGGTATGAGATGGAAAAGGAACAATGAGACAATTTCATCAAATAATTAATAATTTCATCAAAGACGAAACATGAGGAATTTTCATCTTCGTCGAGACGGAGGGAGTACTAGAGACGCACCATCGCCTAGGTCACGAACAGAACCGTGCCCTGCAAAACACATCGAAGATGCATATATGATAAGCAAAACAGAATATGTGAGAAACAAGTGTAGTGAAACGACATGTATATTGTGCAAGAAATTATTACAGTAACTGGATATGGCAACATGTAATGAGAGTCCTAACACAGCGGCGAAGCCAATGACGGCCATTACAGGAGGAGCTATCACTGCACATAGAAGAACTGTAATGTTTCTTTACAAGATAAGAATTCTGTGTGTTCATAACAAATTCAACATTCTGTGATGATATTGAAAATTTTAAGAAAATTGATGTGAAAAAACATAAAGTGTGTGAGTGCTTACCTACAATCACCACAAGGATCATGACACGGCCTGTAGTAGAAACATGATTAGTCAATAGCAAGTAGTACTCGATCCCTCCGTTTTTTCAAGTTGAGTTAAATTTTTTTGACAATTCTGTTACGGTTTTTCACGCTTCTTGATGAAGGATTTTAAAATGAATTTTCGAAGAATATCTTCTTTTACGGGATACCATGATTGTCATAGTATCCTACAAAAGGAAAAATTAAAATTCGGTTAAAAAACCATAATCAAGAAGAGTGGAAAAGTGTGGCTGAATTGTCAAAAAGTTTAACTCGACTCGAAAAAAATAGATGGAGTACTGAATGGTAAGATAAATTTGTGTGTCATAGTACTTAGTATATTGATCTACGTACTTCGATATATGAGAATACATTATATCGAGTAAGATCTAAACTTTATCTTGTTTCCGACACATTCAAATGCATACCGAGATATTTGAGAGTCCTTACTTGTTAGCCTTTCGGCAAAGAAATCTAGGAAGTTATCTGCATTTAGCAAAAGTTACGTACAAAAACATCATTAAAAAACAGAGCAATATAATTATCATCATCAATTAGTTAAATCAGAAAACAGATTCGTATCGGGAATTATAATATAAATCAATAGATTTCACCTCTCTCTACAAGTTCGCTCTTTTAGATGAGACGGAATTCTATCAACATAATTAACCAGATCCAGAATGCGAAGAGGAATTAATGGGAAAAAAAAAAAAAAAAAAAAAAAAAAGAAAGAAATACCATCTCCTATCAACTCTTACCCCACGCCGACGACGAAGATATCCGGCACTCGACGCAATTGTAAACACAAAATTTTATTTATTTGATAAAATAAATACAAAAGATGTGTACAAATAAAATATATGAAGAACTTGAGTAGATTGTAGGTTGCGATCTCTACGATTCCTCTGATTCTCTCTCCAACTTGAACTTGATGCTTGAACGATGTTTGAACAGCTTCCGAGATTTATTGAGAATTTAGCTCTCCTTGATCTCCTCGGCTTTGATACTTGAATTTTTATAACGTTTATTCGAAGGACATTTGTCCTATTTTCGAATCAAACGCTATTGTGGGACTTTCTAACGTTTATTCGGATGGCATTTGCCTTATTTCCGAATAAAACGTTGATTATGAGAATTTGTACGAAGAACGATATTGGTTCTACGAAAGACACCTTGAATATTATTGGTGATTTCCACGAAGAACGATATTGGTTCTACGAAGAATACCTCAAATATTCAAAAGAATTCGTAAGAAATTCAACTATTAATTTTTGAGTTAGAACTTCATGAATTCTGATGTGTCTTTTGAGCTCTCATTTGACCCCTATTTATAGGTGTAGAGGTAGCAGGCTTGATGAGCTTTTGGGCTCTATATTGGGCCTCCATGATGAGGTGTCACAATCTGATTGGTTGTCAATTATTGATGTATATCAACAAAAGATTTAACTTGCTGGCAAAGAAATCGATATTTATCCTTAATATATTCATTAATTAAATACATTATTTAATTTAGATTTCATAATAATCCAAATCAAATTAATGTATAAAAGTAATAAAATATTTTATTTATTTTTTCAAATTTTCGATGCCTACAAATTGCCCCCTCGAGACTTGTTCATGACGACTTGTCGTAGAAATGGACGAGTCTCGAAACATTTAGATAGTTTAAACTCTTATCAAGGAGTTTTTTTTATTTTCAATTTGTGAATAGTTTATACTCATATTCAAGAGTTCTTGTGCTTGAGATTTGTTAGAAAATTTATACTCGTTTCAAGGAGGTCTTCGATTTGAATTTGGATTTGAATAGTTTATGCTCTTATTAAGGAGGTTCGGATTTGCATTTAGAAAGTTTATGCTTATATCAAGGAGCTTTGATGAACTTGATTTGAATTTAGATAGTTTATACTCTTACCAAGGAGTTCTTGATTTCAAATTTGGATTTAACTTTGTAAATAGTTTATACTCATATTTAGGAGTTCTTCGATTTGGATTTGGATTTGTAAATAGTTTATACTCGTACTTAGGAGTTCTTCAATTTGGATTTGGATTTGTAAATAGTTTATACTCATATTTAGGAGTTCTTTAAGTTGAACTTTGATTTCTAAATAGTTTATACTCGTATTTAGGAGTTCTTCAATTTGGATTTGGGTTTGTAGACATTTTATACTCGTGTCAAGGAGTATTCACTTGATATCTTTATTTGGAGAGAATTTAGATGGTTTTGACTCGCATCTAGGAGTTTTATGAACAGTTTAAACTCTTGCTTAGGAGTACATTTTTTTATAGATTGCCATATGGATTGGAAGGTTCACTAGTCTCTTCTTCATCTTCACTTGGAGTTTCTTCAAAAGATTTGCCCCCATGTTCTATTTCTCGACTTTCTTGTAGTTCGTGAGGCTTTTATGTTGAGATTTTTTTCAACTTCATATAGATTCATGCTCAACTCCATGTCGTGAGCTCTAGTTGCCAATTCTTCAAAAGTTTTTGGTTGGATTCCTTTCAAGATGTATTGCAGACTCCAATGCATGCCTTGGATGAACATTTCATTAGCAGAAGTTTCAGATAACCGATCTTTGACATTTAAACTCAAGTTCCTCCAACGATTGATGTAGTCGATGACATACTCATCTTTGAGTTGACTTGTCTTTGTAAGCTTGACCATGCTCACCATTCTTCGAGCGCTGTAGAAGCGATTAAGGAATTGTTTTTCCAATTGCCCCCAAGTATCAATTGAACTCGGCTCCAAGTTGGCATACCAATCAAATGCGTTGTCTTTCAACGAGCGTACGAATTGTTTGACCATGGCTTCGTTGCAAGTCTCAACAAAATGAGCCACATGTTGCTTCGGATTGCCTTGACCATCAAATTGTAGAAACTTCGGAGGTTGGTAGCCGAATGACATCTTCAAGCGATCAATTCTTGGAGTATATGGTTTGCTATATGTCCATGACGATTTGGAGCTACTTCAAGTTTTTGTTTGATTGTTTCCACAATGAATTCTTTCAGTTGATCAACATGGATTGAACAATCATAATGAATTTCATCTTTCATAGCTTGAGGTTTTCCACGTTCCCCGGTTTGCGGCTTTTCAAAAGTTTCATCTCCATGGTCATCCTCTTCTTTTTCGTTGTTTGCATCAACGATTTTTTTTTTTCTGCAATTTCGCAATTTTAACATCTTGCTCGTGAACTTGTATGGCGAGCCCTTCAACAAGCTTTGTCAAATTTGCGATTTGTTCTTCCAATGTTGAAGACATTTTGTTGATTGAGCGAAGAGTAGAGATGAGAGGTAGAGATTGTCCCACTGGGCGTGCCAAAATTTGTAAACACAAAATTTTATTTATTTGATAAAATAAATACAAAAGATGTGTACAAATAAAATATATGAAGAACTTGAGTAGATTGTAGGTTGCGATCTCTACGATTCCTCTGATTCTCTCTCCAACTTGAACTTGATGCTTGAACGATGTTTGAACAGCTTCCGAGATTTATTGAGAATTTAGCTCTCCTTGATCTCCTCGGCTTTGATACTTGAATTTTTATAACGTTTATTCGAAGGACATTTGTCCTATTTTCGAATCAAACGCTATTGTGGGACTTTCTAACGTTTATTCGGATGGCATTTGCCTTATTTCCGAATAAAACGTTGATTATGAGAATTTGTGCGAAGAACGATATTGGTTCTACGAAAGACACCTTGAATATTATTGGTGATTTCCACGAAGAACGATATTGGTTCTACGAAGAATACCTCAAATATTCAAAAGAATTCGTAAGAAATTCAACTATTAATTTTTGAGTTAGAACTTCATGAATTCTGATGTGTCTTTTGAGCTCTCATTTGACCCCTATTTATAGGTGTAGAGGTAGCAGGCTTGATGAGCTTTTGGGCTCTATATTGGGCCTCCATGATGAGGTGTCACAATCTGATTGGTTGTCAATTATTGATGTATATCAATAAAAGATTCTTGCTGGCAAAGAAATCGATATTTATCCTTATTATATTCATTAATTAAATACATTATTTAATTTAGATTTCATAATAATCCAAATCAAATTAATGTATAAAAGTAATAAAATATTTTATTTACTTTTTCAAATTTTCGATGCCTACAGCAATAATCGAGCTCGAATCCAAACAAGAAAGACCGGTGAATCTCCAAAAGCGTAACGTTGTTCAAATCCTCGAATTCCCACGAAGTTAGCACTATCTTGTTCAATCTGCACATATCTGTTAAATCATATGCATGCAAATGTCCCACCTTGACATAATCATACCTATCATATGATGAATTCGACGAACAGCTGCTGATATCCACAAACAAGGAGGAAGAATTATTCAACCGATTCGGGCTGCTCAAGAAATTGATCGGAAGGGGGCGATCGGAGTACGAACTGCTGTAGTAGGCAGGCATGAGGCGAACGCTGAAGTTGTAGTGGTATGCGGAAAAGGCGGGAAAGGAGCAGACGTCGTCGACGTCGACGGAGGCGTCGACGAGCATGATGCTGTTTTTGTGGTAGCTGATGGCCTTGACGTAGAATTTTCGAGAGTTTAGGTAGACGGAGGCGACGTCGTTTTCGCAGGAGAGCTTGTAGCGGGGGTCGCCGCAGTTGATGGGGTCGCCGATGAGGCGGAAGGGGAAGGAGATGTTGCGAATGGCGCCGCAGGAGGAAGGGGTACAGGAAGAGTTGGTGTTGGTGTTGGCGTTGCAAGTTTGAGAGAGGTGGATGAGAGAGAGAATTAAGAGAGAGGAAGCTGATCTGAGGAGGAAGGTTTGAGGTTTCATCTTCTCCTAATGGAAGCTTCACTTCTGAGCTCTATGAATGAGAAGAAATGATATGCTACTTCCTTAGCGGGTGGACTTGTTCGTGGGTACGTTCCTTATTTTTTTTCGCTTTATTATTAATTTTTTAAAATTTATGGATAATATAAAAATTATTAAAACTATAAAATATGTAAAATCAGAACTCAATGTCACAATGTGTATCTTTTTTTCTTCTAACTTCAAAAAATTTAATAAAATGACAAATCAAAATTGTTTTTTTTTTTTTAATAGATTTAATTATTTATATATTGATTCTTAAAATATCATTATGAGATTAAGAGGGTGTTTGGCTAAGCTTATAAGCTAACTTATAAGATGTTTGACTGCTTATAAGTTGTTTGACTGCTTATAAGCACTCTAAATGTGTTTGGCAAAATAAGCTCCTTAAGAGCTTATAAGATGCAAAAATAAGCAAAAAGTGCTTATAAGCACTCCAAAAAATAAGCTCATCCGCCCCAACTTATTTTTTTTTTAAAATTTGCTTATTTACCACTATAATTATATTTTATTTTTATATTTATATTATATACACTTCCATTTAATGTTACAACAACATGATTTCAAATTTTTTTTATTATTATTATTTTTTTTAATTTTCAGATTTTATTTTTTATTATCTCCTCAAGCTTATAAGCTCTTTTATCCAAACACTTCAACAACTTATAAGCTCTTACTCTCATACATCTTATAAGCTCTTAAACATCTTATAAGCACTTAGAGCTTATAAGCATTTTAAAATAAGCTTAGCCAAACGGGCCCTAAATAGAGGAAATTGAGAAAAAGGTGATGTCAAAGTGAAAAAACGATAAAATTATTTACGAAAATGTCAACAAATGTGATAATAGCATATCATTTCTATGTGAACCGGATCGTAAATTAATTGTGTCAACAATTTGAAGATTTAGGAGGAAGTTTTGGGTCAACTATACTTGATCGAGATTAGAGGTGTATATAATTTCTTTTTTTGTCACGAGGTTTGGTCAAAATCTAGAACAAACTTAATTAATAATTAGTGCACGGAACGTGTTTAGTACATATATTTTAATTCGAGTCGCTCAAGGGACATCCGATAAAATCGAAACGATATTTTAGTTCGATTTTCCAGTTGATTATACTACTACTAATTATTTTGTGCCACATTTTTACTTTTCCAGTCATAAATCCTCCAACGGATGCTTTCAAGTCAAGCACTAACAAATCACTAATAATTTAATAGCGTACTATTTTTTACGCTTTCTTTTAAACAGTGATTTAATTTGTTAGGTTTGGTGGAATCGTAATTAAATTAGGGTCAAAGATTTTCATAGTTGTACTACATTTTTTGGCATGTTAGTCCGCGATGCTCGCCCACAGGAGATCTCAAGTGGGTCCCACTAGCAAGTGATCTTCCAGTGGTTACCTCCTTTCTAAATCTAAATTACGTGTCTCAATTGTGTTTTAAATCTTAATTTCTATTAGTTATGTATTTTGTATATTAAAAAAAAAATGCAATGTATAAAATATTATAATAGACATTGTTGGAAAAAAAAATGATTTTTAATAGTAATACACCCTAGTTTTGAAATTTTCAAGCATTATATAACAAATAAAAGTTAAATTAAATGTTAAAAAATAATTATATACGCTAATATATGTGGATGGATTAGTCAACCTTAGAAATAATCATAAAATTAAAATAAATCATTACAAATTAAAAAATTGGGGAAGAAAAAATTCATAAAACTAATAGAATATAATTTGAGATTCGAAATAAGGCTAGAACATAAAATTCGGGACAGACGATCCCAAGTCAATAACTAAAATTAATTTTCTTATGTGCTACATGAGACTGTTTTTACATCTTGATACAGATACAACTTTTACTATCTATAAAATTAATAAATGATTACACAACAAACATCAAAGATTAAACTAAAAAACAACAAGAATATTGCGACAGCCATACCTAAATCAGTTGAGCTACTACAGCCGAACTCCTGGTCCGCGACTGGCAGAAATTGTTCGGGTGGCCATCGTCGCAGGTTCCGAAACCCGAGAGCCTTATACTAAAAAGAGCCTTATATTATAAAATAATGTATTACCTATAATACCCTTATTATAAATTTATTTTTAAGGGTAATTGAGTAATAACATATTATTTATAAAAGATGCCTTATTTATAAAATTTGATTTTCCTTTAATATCCTTAATCCAATATAACAATTAATTAGTCTACCGTTAAATTGGTTAATTCTATACAAAATTGGAAAATTCCATCGCCAAATAATTAATAGTATAATAGTACATTATAATTCTCATATTTTATTTAGCGATAGGTCCATCATCAAATTTTTTTTACTTAACTTTTTTAATTTGTTCAAGCGTTTTATATTATTATTCATATCCTTACTTAATGACAAGGGAAAATGCAAAAAAAAAAATGAATTAAAAAAATAAAATTAAAACCTTTACATTAATTAAACTAATCAAATTTCAAGAGTATTTCATCCTAAGAAAATTTAAACCTTTAACAAAATACGCAATTGATATAATTTCATTATTCATGAATATATGAGTTTCTTAGAATGAATATTTAAATTTGAAATATGAATTCTAGCTACATATGATCAACATAAATAGTTCATATGCATTGATATGCATGAATAAAGATATAATGTTAAAATAAAATTTTAATACCATGGAATACAAATTCATATAATGCATATTATATGTTAAAATGACATATTATCTAAAGTTATTATTTTAGGCTTTGTATATTTTAATTTGAAAGGACGTAAAAGATGGACGGAGAGTATAAAACTCTATTTACCACTTTACAACTTATTTTTAAAAATCATCATTAATTAAATTATCAAATGGACATATATTTTGATGGATAGTTTAATTTGGAAATTGAGAAATTTTGGGATAAAGTATAGAATGTCATGGCATTAGAGTAATCCTGCATGTTTGGCTTGAATCCGTATCGCACGATTAGTCTCAAATATAAGCAAAAAATGTGGGTCGTCGTACAAAGTAAATATGAAATTATATTGGATAAAATTTGTTAATTCACTCTTATCTCTTAGAGTAAACATTACCTAAGAGATTGCTGATGCATTAATACCCTCTTTATGTTTTAATATGTGCATATGAATTAACTACTTCACCAAATAATGAGATAGATATATAGGGTGTTTCCACTTTCCATTGGTTGTGGCCTAATTTGCTTTTTATTTCATTTCTTTATAACTAGCGATGATTTTATGCTTAAAATTTTTATATATTATAGAACTAGATTCATCTCAGCTACAAATTCAAACATATAGATTTGTGTGGAATTATATTGATTATATTATAATTCTTAATATATAGTAGTAGAATAAGGCACATGCTATTCGTTGATGTTTGGTTTCTTAGGATAGTACGTTTCGAGGATATATATATTGAAATGCAATTCACACTTCATATCTTAAAAATGTTTGAACACGCAATAATAACATCATAAACATAAATTTAGTGTTAGATACTCCTTCAACCCACTTATAATGGGATAAGTTCCATTTTCGTCTATCTCATTGATAAAGAGATACTATTACCTAAAATGAAACAAAATTCAAGTTACTTTAATCCACCATTATCACTATCGTCTTAATTTCCGTGCTGAAAAAATTGTCAATGGGGAAGTAGGAGTAACTTTAAGGAGAGTCGCTTTGAACAATTTTACTTCGGCTAATAATTTATATTAATGCCCAATGAGCAATTATGACAACATTGTAAATAAGCATTAGAGAACAAGTTGAGCTAAGATGCAAGTACCATGATAGTTTTTGACATTTAGATTTTAGATTGATAAAGATGTATAAATAAGGTCAGACCATATATATTCATTAAACTATCACTCGTAATTTACTTTACAAATAAATCGTAACTTTATGATTGAATATTTTGAAGCTTCAATTCACTTTTTTTTAATAGAAAAAGGGTATTAGTTTGTGAATGTCTTAAGTAATCAAAATTGATAAAAAAACGTTCATACATTCTAGACAAAAAGAGAGGTAAGATCATATATAATCTCTCATTTATTTTTACCACGACATTAATTAATCTTGTTTATAAAAGCCTATTTTATGACTTCTTTGAGATAATTTTTTTATTCCTTAACTACTTTCATTTGTTCAATAGTTTTCTTTTACATTTTCTTGTAATTTATGCTGAAATTTCATTTGAAAGAATACACAATAAACATCATATGTTGACATTATTAGATTTAAAAAAAATGAATTTTAATTAAAATGAACTTTGAATTCAATAAGATAAAGAAATGCCTATATTCCTTATATTAGAGCAATAAAACATTTGGTACACTATAATGGATCTTCATTCTTAGATCATTTACAAGATTGAGATTTATAAGTATATTTTAGGATATAAAAATATCTCATGCGTTTGGATATAATTTATATAAATAAATAAATCCAAACGCGAATTAATGTCTTATTTGTTAAAATGTACTATTTCTTGCATTAAAGGAAGCTTAATATATTTTGGATATAAAAATATCTCATGTATTTAGATTTATATGTATTATTTTACACTAGAAATTTTGATATATTTTGGGTATTTAGAAATGAGACTTTTGCTCAAATGTGGAGGACACGTATTTTATTTTGTGTGTAGTCTTTACTATCAAATAAAAATGTTTAAGAAGTTAATTAGAAATAAGGAAACTTCTTTTCCTTTTGAATTTGAGTTTTTAATCAAAATTTTTTACAACGTAATAACATAAATCCTTACCCATTGCAAGCATTCTTAATATGTCCACCGCTGATGTGGTAGTGATATAGTTTACTTTTTTTTTAGTTATTTTATGGTATATATTTAAATATTTTATTCATTAATAGTATATCACGTCATCTATGAACACATTAAAAATGTGCACAATAAATGCATTCCTCAACTATCTAATATCATAGCTACCCAATTAATTAACATAATTTGTTAATCGAATAACTTAGTTTATTTAGATTATTTATCTCATAAATAATTAATATAGAATATTTTTTTATATATAGCTCATTACTTCTATAAATTTATACATAGTGACCTTTATCATGAAAAGGGAAAAAATTGGTTAAACGTGCAACACAAAAATTGGTTAAACATGCAACGCCCGTTACCTTTATTATTTAATTAAAAAACCGCTATTATATTATAAATCAAAAAGTACACAAAATATAAAAGGGAAATAACAAATTAACAATTAAAGAAAAGTAACAACTAAACTAGGAAAAAAAAAACGAAAAGGAAAAAAAAGAAAAAAAATGGAAAAAAAAAAAAAAGGAAAGGAAAGCATGTAAACGGGGTCGTTTAAACCCACAGCACCAGTGCTTTGTTTTGACACACAGCAGGGATCCTTCCCGTATTTATAATATTAGAATTTTCAAAAGAATTTATACATCAATATAGATAGGCTATTATTATATAATATTAATAATAATATGGGGAAATATATTAAACTAGCCACTTTGATATTGCAAACCAAAATAATAGCCACTAATATAAAAAACACAAATACTAGCCACTTTTTGTGTTAATTGTCCCATTTACCCTTAATTATCCTACTCCTATCCTCCCTCTTTTTTCTTCTATTTCTCGCCACTTCATTCTTCTTCTATTTTTTTTCCTTTTTCTGTTTCCTTTTTTTTTTTAAAAAATTACCTGTTCGTTTTCTTCTTTTTTTTTTTTTTTTTAATTTCTTTTTCTTTTTCTTCCTTTTTTTTCCCCTCATTTTCTTCCTGTTTCTTTCCTTTCCCTTTTTTCTTGTTTCTTAAATACGGAGTATATATTTTCGTTCCTTTTCTTCTTTTAATCTTTATTTTCTTTTATTTTATAATTTTATTTTAAAATACACGAATACAAGAGTAAGGTTTTCGTGTATTCATATATTGGTTAAATGTTTATATTAATGTATTGGTTAGTTTTAATTTCATAATATATGAATACATGAGTCTAGTAATCATATATATATTCACGTATTAGTCAAATGTTTATACTCATGTATTCATCAATTTTTATTTCATAATACATGAATACACGACTCATGTATTCGTGTATTCATGTATTGGTCAAATGTTTATATTCATGTATTATTTTGATTTTATTTCATAATACATGAATACACGAGTCATGTATTCGTGTATTCATGTATTGGTTAGATTTTATTTTATAATACATGAATCACGAGTCATGTATTAGAATACATGAGTCATGTAATGTTAATCATGTATTCGTGTAAATTTATTGCATAATACAAGAACAAGTGAGTCTTGTATTCATGTATAAGGGTAATTTTGTAAGAGTGGCTAGTTTTTATGTTTTTTATATGAGTGGCTATTATTTGTGTTTACTATATGAAAGTGGCTATTTTAAGGGTTGCCGTAATAATATTATATAATAAAAAACCACCAATTTCGGTTAAAAAAACCGTTAGCTTCGGTTCCGATTCCGGTTTTAACCACTGGTTCCGGTTCTTTTGAACACCACTAGCATGCACATGAAATACTAATTATATTTTACTCTAGAATACGTACGACGGGTCACTCATGCGTCTAATGTAGTAGTAGCTAGCCTTCTAGTTGGCCTCTAGCCCCACCTAAGTTGTTCTTAGCCTCAATCCAAAGCACCTCACATCGGAGCCCAACATCTCTTCACAACAGTCACTGATCTATGAAAAAATCTTTACATGTAAGTGGTTATATATACTAATTGCATCATCATTAGATATCCCTCTCTTGTAGTGTTCAACTGCAATAAGAGAGGCCGATTTCATCGTGAGGACGTAGGGATCCATTCATTTCCCTGGATGAAGTTCCCGACCGAGAACGAGTATGCATGCTCGGCCGGAATCTGGCTACTCCAGCCCACTCGCTTCGACGTATCTGATCCGGGTCCTGTATTTTTGAATTCACCGTAATACAAGGTCTTGAGCGCGAAGTCGCCACTCCAAGGCATCCAGCCATCTGGTGTGACAAGGGCCTCGAGGGTACATTGTATGAAGACAGTCCTCGAATACTCTTTCCATGGCCTACCAAGGAAATTCTTATGTACCTGGGGCTTGCTATAATACAGAGCCATGTAAGCATCGGTGCCGTTGATCACACAATTTTGGAAGACAAAACCTGTTGATTGAGCAGGATCAATTCTCCCATGGGCCGTCACCGCATTGTTTTCGCCCTTCTTTGGTTTCAGTTGGCGAGGGGCAACGAGGATGGTGCAGTCTTGGAAGAAGGAAGCAGAGTTTCCAAATATGAAATCAACATTGCCTTGGATGCGGCAAGATTTGTAGTACTGGCGAAGGCTATGTGCATACAAAGTATCTTGATTCCCGAGGAATTCACAATTTTCTACTATGGAAAGATCGCTATCTGATCTGAAAGCTACTGCTTGATGAGCATCGGGGCCTGCTGTGTTTTGGATGGTTAGACTGGTGGCCATAAATCCATCACCAGCAACAGCTGTAGGAAGTAAATGTGTTAGACAACGAAAGACAAACTCCTCTAAGCAATTGTTCCAGTACAGGAATCAAAACATCATTTACGAGCAAAACTAACAGAAAAGCAAGCAGCAGGAGAACTCACCGACTGTGGCGGAGTTGAAGGTGGACACCCCGTGCTGGCCCACGTTCATGGACCCTGTAATGACCGTTTTGCCCATGCCGTCTCCCAAGAAAACCACATTCTTCTTCTCCAACGGCACCCGAACCGTCTCCTCATAAACTCCGGTCTTGATCCATATTACAAACCGTCGTCTGCCCGGGGCAGCATCCACCGCCTTCTGAACGGACTCGTAGTCGCAGGCGCCGCCGCCCTTGCAAACCGTGGCGTCTGCCTTCAGCCCCGCTGGCACGCCTCCGGTCGAACCGGGATCGGGCGAGGCCGAACCGGGTTCCCAGAACCCGTCCCGCTCTGTCTTGGGCGGGCCCCAAGACCCGGTTTTGTCCCCAAAAACGTCGTAATTCACCATCATCCCCAGAGCGTCGCTGCTGGAGCCGATTACCGACGAGTGAAAAAACGCCATCGTTTTATCCACGAGGGAGGTGTCGTTCACGTACTTGAGCGCCGACCAGCAGTCGTACTGGTAGACGAGCGCGGCGCTCATCCAGGCACGCGCGTCCTTGGTTCTGCCACGCGGCAGCGCCACCAGATTCATCCGGTACTCCGCGTAATGCAGGAATTCGAGGCAGTTCCTGGCCGCGGCGGAGCGGTTGGGATTGGCCGCGGACGCATCCAGGATCTGCTGGACCATGACCCGACCCGAATCGAGATTCTTTGAGGAAACCCGCAGCGCCGATTGGATCCCTTGCGAAATTGTGGAGTCCGACGGCAATTGGGACAGCGACGATTGGCAGTTGGGAGGATCGCGCGAGGCCTTGCAGAGCTCCTGAACAATGTCGGTGCCGGAAGTGTGGGGGTGGCGTGCGGCGGAGGAGACAGTGAATAAGAGGAGGAAAGAGAGAAGAGCGAATGCGAGGAGAGCGGCCATGGAAATGAGGATGGATTTGAGTTTGAGAAATCGCTTTTGATTGGTAATGTCTGTGGGGAGTGAAGGGGGTTTTATAGTGCGTCTGAGCTGCATAATTCTTCCGATGAGATTAATTATGCATGGATTGTTGATTTAATCCATAAAACACGTCCCAATCGGGAATTAAATTAGGCTTGGGATCGATTATTAGAGAGAGAAGAAAGTGGGACAAGAAATAGTGAGGAAAGTAAATTTGGGGCACTATACGTATATAAAACGGGATTATACGTGCATCGCATGTAATCTCCGTTAGTTTAATAAGTTTATGTTAAAATTCATGGATTTCATATTTATAATTATAAATGCTATAAATATTATGAAATTTGAACATTTAATTATCATACTATGTAATCTTATCACGAATTCTCAAATAAAAATATAAACAATTTGTATTACTATGTATATTCTTTTGTTGCTTTAATGTTTAAACTAGAACGTCTCGCCCGTGCGATGCACGGATTTATTTTTGATAGAAAGAATTTTATGAGCATTTTAATTTTTGTGTTTTATAGATGGAATTTTCTATATTTTAACCTTAAAATAATTGTTCTATAATATTTACCCAATAATATTGAATTTTGAAATATATTCATTCAAGAATTTTTTTTTTTATTGTGAATATTTATGCACAATCAATTATGCATAATTTTAACATAGAATAATACATTACACTTAACTTCATCATCGTAACATCTACTTTTTGCAACATTGGAATGCTTGACAAAATAGTGAAAAAGAACACGGCGGGCAAAGAGTATTATAGAAAGAAAAGAAAAAGAGAACATCGATCACAATCATGAAAAATTATTTCCATGTTTCTCCTGCCTATGTAATTCCAAATGTCAAAAACACAAATTAAGAGCACATATTACCATTATTAGTAAAATCTATCAAATTTTAAACATTATGGGAAAACAATAAGTAATAAACTGCGAAAGGACATGAAGAAAGAAACAAAATATATATATTGCACATAATCCATTAATAGTTATGTAATACCCTGTCGCTAATGTTTTGCTTTCCTTCTCCTTCTATTGATCCCGTGGTGGCGGCAACGACGGACTTTGGTGAGTTTCCTTAAATCATTCTCTTTATATTCTACACTTGTCTTCATTTAGTTGATTTTATGGAGGACCGTCAAAACTGAACATCAACACGTCGATTTAATTGGAAATAACATCAAGGAAACAATACAAATTGAAACGGTTTGAGATGATGAAATAAATCAAAAAATGATCATAATTCAATTGAATGTAAAATTAAAGAAATTAAAACAAATTGAAATAATCTGATAAATCGAAAAAATGATTTGCATGTATAAAAATAGAAAACTATAATTGATTTCAAACACAGTTTGAAATATATGAAATAATTAGACTTAGATGAGATTTCAATGAGCAAACAAATAAATGCTGCTAGCATATTGGGCAAAGTAATTGTTAAGTTTATCACGCACCTTATGAATTCATCACTAAAGTTGGGAGCGCATCGGATTTGGCTGTAACGTCGAATGAAACCAGAATTCATGCATTATATATATAGTGCATGTTTGGAAAAGGAAATGATTTACGTTGCGGCTTTTCACCAAGCGGTTGTTGATTCAAAGGTGTTTCATATTCAAAGAAAGAAACATATGCAGTTTCCACGCGTCGGTTAAACATTTAAATTATCTTCCCTAATTTTTCTAATTGATAATCAGTTATTTTTCGGTTAAAAAATTAAGCAATTTTTATAATTATTGATATATACACCAAAGGAAAATTGAAAAAATAAGAAGAAAAATAAAAAGTAGTGAAAGTACCTATTTACCCCTCTACATGGAAGTGAAAAGACAAAATTAACCATTGTATTTTGCTTTTATATAGTACTACCTCCTTCCCACCATACTAGTCTCGTTTCCGTTTTGGAACGTCCCGCTATACTAGTCCCATTTCTATTTATAGTAATAAATTAGACTAAAATTCTGGCCCAATTACCACTAAACCCAGCCCAACCCAATTAACCCCCCCACTTGATTAGGGTTCCCCCCCTCAATTATTGACGCTATCTCACTCTCTCATTTTTTCTCCGCCTCACTCTCTCATTCACTCCGCCTCTCCGCCTCACCATTTTCATCTCTCTCTCAATCGTTCACAAATTCTCTCACGGCACTCTCCATCTCGCCGCCTCCGTCTCCTTCCGCCTCACCAGTTTCCCGATGTCTCGCATGGCGGCGGCTACAGCGGCGGAAGAAAACCCTAGATCTCCTTCTCCGCCGGCCTCGACGAGGCTAGATCTGCAGAGATCTGGTTCTCCGCTGCCCCTTTCACCGCCGCCCCTTTCTCCCCTGCCTTTCGTCGTCCCGCGGCCGGCTTCTGTGGGTCGTCCTCATCGTGGCCGCACTACGAGACCCTCGACACCCTCATCGGCGGCTCCTACTCCAAGCCCCAGACCTCCGCCGCCGCCTCCAACGGCCACTACAACAGGAACCTCCGCCGGAGGCACCCCTCCCCGCCGGAGATCTCACCTTCTCCTTCCTCGTCGCCGGAGCCAACGACCGTCAGCCGGAAGTTTTCCCCGGAGATCCACCGCCAGATGGTGGAGTTCGAGAAGGTAGAGACGGCGAAGCAGCGGCAGATGGTGGAGTTCGAGAAGCAGAGAATGCAATTCGCCAAGGATTTGGAAATTCTCAGAACTCAGGTCACCCTCGACAACCTCAAGCGCGTGAAATCCACTCCCCAAAACAGTAAGTCTTCGTCTTCATCTTCAACCTCACCACCATCTTCATCCTCTTCTTCTGCTCCAGTTTATTATGCTTTGATTAATTGATCTCTGCGTCTTTCACTGCTCGATTCTTCTGTATATTGTTAATTGATCAATGATTTCCCCTGCTACTCCTTTGATTTCACTGCTTTCTCAATAATAATTCACGAATAAATGTGGCTGTGAATGCTTCCATCCCCTGATTTTAATAGCCTTGTTTGAATGCCATTTAATGGATGAGAGATGGTGATGATTTTGAGAATGCAGATTGTTTCGAATAATCCTGCTTGATAGTAATGGAATATTTGTAGCTTTCTTCTTCATGGTTTACTCTGAATGTGATCGAACCACGAAGAGAAAGAAATTAGGTTCCTCGTTTCGTTTCTTAGCTATGATTGCTCTTCGATTGCCAGCAGTCGAGAAAGAACACAGTATAAGCTGTTTCCTTTACTAAAGAGACCAGTTCTTGACATTCCCCTGTTTTTGATGAGCCTTATTCCTCCGATTAATGTTGATATTCAATAACCCTAGATGCATCCCGTTGTTCTTTTTGACAAGCTAATGAACAATGTGTACCTATGGTTATCTTCTTTGCTAACGACTGGATCCATAAAGTTATCTGAAGATCATCATTGCTCCTGTGTTTCTTCATCTGATCGACGGTTTGGTTTCTGTGTAACAGAGAACTATTGTAGACGACGAGGCAGCGGAATCTGGCAAGCTTTCCATTGGACTGCATCTTGCTGGCCAACAGAAACTGAATGATCTGCATCCTTTTGCGTTCCGGAACGTCCTTCGTCATCTTCAAAAGAGAAGAAGCAGAGCAGAAAGTAGAAGAAGCAGAGCAGAAAGAATGAGCAGAGAGCAGAGGAGAGCAGAAGAAGAAGAAGAAGAAGAAGAAGAAGAAGAAGAAGTTGGGTGGGATTCTGCAGGATTCTGCACTTTATAGAATGAGAATAGGCAGTAAACTAGATGATTTTTGGTGCCAATGATTTTTGGCACCAAACTGTAAAAATTTGAAAATTTTCGATTTTTTCTGTATATTGTATTCCATGAACAGTTAAATGAGGAACAATAAACCCCGCTACAGTACCATTTCTACAGTACTAATTCAGCTTAATTATCCTTAATTATTCTGCTTAATCCTGGGTTTGACTAGATATTGGTTTGTGTGCAAGTCAAATTGGGACAAGTATGGTGGGAAGGAGGTAGTATATAGATTTGTGACAAAATAATTAAAATGGATATATATAAAATACAAATCCACCTAGGCAGATAGACGCTAGTCGGCACCCCACTGCGCGACTAACGCCAAGCAACTTTTAGAATTATGAAGAGAACGCAACCTAAAAAAAGATGAGTATTTGGATTTTTTTTTTTTTTTTTTGAAGAGTTAACAACATAAATTTAAAAATCGAGCTATGATGTTTATAATTTTTGTGGATTTAATGATTTTAATATTAATTTATAAAGTATTAAAACATATTACGATTGAAAATATCAAATTAAAAAATGTTGTGATTAAAAAATGCGTAAGTGCCCACAAAAATGAATAGCATAAGATGACTAGTATATCAACGATGTAATCCTAGTTAAGTTCTAATATAAGGTACTATCAAGAGTTGGTATTTGAACCGATGAATGTGAAAAATGAAATCAATTAGGGTTAAAGTAATACTCCATCCGTCATCGACCTATCGTTCCATCTCATTATTATAATAGAAACACGTGAATGAAATGTAAGACGATTGATTATGGACGGAGGGAATAGTATATTAAACATCTTCTTTTCGATAATTTTAAATATTCATGAACCAATATTTCAGTGCAAGGCAATAGATTGATATTATAAATATTCATAATTCAAGTTATTGAAATTAATACTTCTATAATTTAATTATGTGTTTTTTTTTGGAGTTTATTCATTATCCAATGAATTCAGACAAAGTAATTCAATAATTGATAATTCCGTGTTGAAATTTCCCCTTATTAATGCTTCTTTTTAGTAATTATAGTGGTAAATTGACTACAACGATTTTGTCCCAATAGAATCAAGACTTGCAAGTTGCAAGGTCCATCAATAATTTAAGTGATTGACTTGCATTGACTTGCTATTTCATACTCCTATTATTAATATACTCGTTTCATTTCAATTGTTATGTTTCTTTTCGACACAAAATTTTAACACCACCTTCCAACATTTTTAACACTTTATTCATTGATGGACAGTCATCTGCAATCGTCTGCATGCACCATAATGCAACTATAGATCGTCATTTTTCGAGCAATTAAGTAGCTATATATATTACAAATCAATATTATCACTAAATGTTATTAATTTTATTTCCATCTCAGCTCCCTTCATGTGTTACTTTTTGACTAGATAGTGGAGTGATAAGGTAATGGCAATATATATATAGTTTATTATCTACACTTGCATTAAGTAGCTTTGTTTAATAAAATATGTTTGAATATTACATTCAACGAAATTCAAATGTATAATAGCATGCATGAATAACATGCATCTTCTATATACACGACTGCGTTTGCACACTTAATCACTCTCTCACAGTAATCTCAACACTGGATGAAACATCATGTTGATGGAGTAACGCTACGGAATCATTCCAACTTGCAACTCCAATTCGATCCACACTCACACTCTGACCGGACTGAGGCGGATAATCCGGAATCTGTAAATGTTCGACATTACCTTCCAACATTTCCAACACTTTACTCATTGATGGACGAGCGTCAGGACTCATCTGTATGCACCACAATGCAACTAACGCAATTTTCCTTACAAGTTCTGCCGTGCCCTCATTTTCCCCGTGTCCACCGCCTCTTCCGATTTCAATATCCCTGCCCTGCTCAAAACAGTCATATATCCAATATGGAAAATACTGGCTCGAGCCACTATTATTTCCGATCAAATCTCTCTTTAAGCCCACCATCTCTATCAACAACATTCCGAAACTGTAAACATCGGCCTTGTAAGAGACCGCACCGATACTTCTGCAGATCAATTCAGGAGCAACGTAGCCTATAGTTCCTCTTGCAGCAGTGAGTGTCACTGCATTCTTCTCTATTGAGCAAGATTTCGCTAGGCCGAAATCGGATACTTTTGGGACGAAATTGTCATCAAGAAGAATATTATGAGGCTTGATGTCAAAATGCAGAATCTGAATGTCACACCCCCGATGCAAGTACTCAATTCCTCGAGCCACTCCAACAGCAATCTCAAACTTCGTGGCCCAATCCAACGTATCCGACTTCTCTCCATTGAAGATATACTTTTCAAGAGAGCCGTTAGGCATGAAATCGAATATAAGGGCGTGCTTGGAGCCTTCCGCGCAGTATCCAACCATCTTCACCACATTGACATGGTGGATCCTTCCAATAGTCCCGATTTCATTCATGAAGTCTTGCACATTACCTCCGGATTTTCTGAGAAGTTTCACTGCAACATCACGGCCACTTCGAAGCTTCCCTTTATAAACCGAACCATAGCCACCCTCGCCGATTTTATCTTGAAATTTTAGCGTAATCTTCTTAATGTCCGAATACGAGTATCTGATCGGTGCGAGTTTGTCGTCACTTTGTAGGAACCCTTCTATCGTGTTATAGATGGACAAAAGCCTTCTACGAAATTTGTAGATCAAAAACCATAACGCCAAAGGGAAGATGATGATCCTTGGTACCAAGATAATGAGACCTATGCTATGATATTATGTTAAATAGATGTCAAACACATGATAGAGAAATAGCCTTTTCTTGAAACCATAATAATTAAATTAATGAATATTAATTGAATGACTAGTAAATTAAAAGCTCACCGATGACCGATTCAATGACCACGACCAGATCAAGCCGTATGGGGCGCTCTACATGAATAATTAAGCAGAGAAGAATATGTCATATTATTAGAGATGAATTATTCTAAAAACTAATCATATTCTAAAAATTGAAAACTAATCATGCTTCTTTACGTATAAATAACTAAATATTATTATTTTCACCGTCCCACTTCACTAGTCATGTTTCCTAAATAGAAATGATTAACATTTGTTTTTCAATGTAGACCCCTTACTTTTTTCTCTTTTAATACATGTGCATAAAATCTCGTGCTGAAAAGGCAACGGGACTAGTGAATTGGAACGAATGGAGTATTATTATACGTGTAATTTGATGATTATGAGCACTTAAAATAAAACGGAGGAAGCATAAAGAATAGCAAAACTATAAAACAAAGGACGCGAGGATTCTTACCTTCCATTATTCTGGTATATAATATAAGTGCTACATAAAATGAGAGTAACGATATAGCGGCGAACCCTAAAGGAGGGCTCAGCACTGCACCCAGGAAACCTGCTGCATTACACATATATTGTTTCCCACAGTTTCAGATTTTCGTTGCACAAAATATATTATGTGAAACTGCAAAATTATTGACAATGAAAAAAAAAAAGACAGAAAAGGCTCGATGAACTCACTTAGGATGGCTATACGAATCACGATAAGAGGCCCTGCAGAAATACACAAGAGGATTAGCAGATGCAACTTCCGTCTTGAGCTTGTGCCCGTTGAATATTATAATACACTCATTATCAACTAGACAGAAGGAGTACTCAGTACTAGGACAATGTTCTTACACGACAACTCGAATTTAGCATATGGCCCGCACTCAGGACACGAGATGAGTTCGAATCCGTACAAGAGAGAATCGTGTATCTCAGAAAGAGTTACATTATTCAAATCCTTGAATTCCCGCCACGACGTCAACGCTATCCTGTCTAACATGCACATTCCTGTTAGCTCCGAGGCCTTCATGTGGCCCACCTTGATATAATCATATCTACCGTAAGATGAATTAGAGTAACATTCTGCATTGATATACGTAAACTGATGGTAATTCTCGAGAGGATTTGGGCAGCTTATGAAATTAATAGGTGTGGCAAAATCATCACTGTACGGATACGCAGAATAAGTCGAGATATCGTAGGGATGGCGGCGATTGGCATAAGAAGTAGTGGAGGAACATGTGAAGTTAGGTTGGTATAAAGAAGAGATGGGGAAAGAGCAGGTGTCGTTGGTTATGGAAGGATCAACGACTCGGATTATGCTACTGGTGTAGTTTATTGCTTTGACGTAGTATTTTTGAGAGCCTCGGTAGAGGAAGGCGACGTCGTTTTCGCATGATAGTTCGAATAGGCGATTGCCGCAGTTCTTGGGGTCGTCGGTGAGGCGGAAAGGGTAGCTGATGTTGGGGATTATGCCGCAAGAAGAAGGGGTGCAGTTAGAGTTTTTAGCTAGAGAAGATAGAGGGGAATGGAGTAAGAATACAGTCAAGAGAGAAACTGTGATTAGAGGTAGATGATCCATCGATTATTAACACTTTTCTCTTTTGAGAATAGAATAAGTTTTCACACATCTACATATAACATTTGGTAGGACCTTTTTTTTTTTTTTTTTTTTTTTTTTTTTACTATGAGTACTCCCTCGTTTTTATGGATAACCTCTTGTTTTTTCAATCGGATTGTTCTGTAGATAATGTTCTATTTTAAATTTTGAAGAAAAAGGAAATTGACTCTTCGAAAAGAGTGGACTCGAGTCTCGACTACCTCTTTATATTTTAAACAAGAAAATCGGTCAAAATTAAAGATTTTCTATTGATCGTTTTGAAAATACATATGTTTTAACACGTGACGAATATATATGTGTCAGTGTAATATGAGATGTCATGCTAAAATAATGGTGATATTATATAGTTTTAAAATTGAATTCCGTTTTTTACGTAGGTATAAAATGAACAATTAACTAATTAATTCAATCAAGGTAATTGCTTTCACCTTTTAGTTGTGGTCCATAGAAATATATCTATCAGAATTTATATCTCCGTGTTGAAATTTCTTCTGAATTGAAAATTTTGTACTATTGGCTAGTTTTGTTCAAAGTCTAGGTCAACTGCTATCAATCACTGCACTCCAATAATTCATTCCTTCGAACGACTGTGTTTGAGCGGATGAGATTCCATGTCCCGAATCTGTGTTCTAATTGTGTACTCACGTCAAAACTACGTAGTTTTAATAGTTTAATAAAATTTTGAATTTGAGGCAGTTAAAGATATCATAACAAAACTACGTAGTTTTGTCGACTTTGGTACACAATTGGAATACAGATTTAGGGACAGAGGATCTCATCCGGTGTTGTTGTTTGATCGTGTAATATTTCAATAATCGATTATATGTATTGTTGATCAATCAAAGACAAAAAGGCCTCCTATAGGGAATTATAATATAGATTAATAAATTCCACCTCTCTCTGCAAGTTCGAGCTTTTAGACGAATTGGAATTCGATCATCTCCGAAGAATTTTTGAGATATGTGAAATTATGGATTTTTAGATTATCAAATAAACTTCAAGAAGTGACATGTATAGAGTTATTGTCTAGTTAATAGTATACCTTCAAGAACCTATTCCTAACCGGGCCAATTAATTAAAGCCCATTCAAGAAATAAAAATCCCCACACATAATTAGTATCGATGTTGAAGTTGTTATAAGTAGTGGCGGAGCTAGCCTTGTGGCAGTGGGGTCAAGTGACCACATTGGAATTTGAAAAAAGTTAAGGGTATTTTAGTAATTTCATAATTTATTATTAAAATTTAGTAATATTTCTAAAATTTCATCAAATTTACCCCCCTAATTCTAAAGAAATTCATGAAAAAGACAGCACACTCCCAGTCTCATAGTTAAATTGTTGTCGCCCCCTTCCCATCATTGTTAATCAATCAACGGAGTCTTCACCGTCACTATATGTCTAAAGCATGCATGGATCAAAACCGGCAATTAGTCAAACATTACTAACATGCAAGGATACAAAATCACTCGGAGATGAATCCGTTTCATCCATATGCATCTCAATGCGAGTTGACGACGGCGATAGGTATTTAGGGATCTGCAGACGTTCGACGTCGCCTTCCAACATTCCCAGCACCTGACCCATTGACGGACGATCGTCTGGACTCATTTGTATGCACCACAATGCAACTATCGTCATCTTTCGAGCTACTTTCCTGACACCATCATTATCTTCTTTTTCGTTAGCCTTATCGATGTCAATATCCTTGCCCTGCTCAAAGCAGTCGTATATCCAGTTTGGAAAATACTGGGTGGAATCATCATGGTTTCTTATCATGTCTCTGTTTAATCCTACCATTTCTATAAGTAGCATCCCAAAACTATATACATCCGCCTTGTAAGAGATAGCACCGATACTTCTGCTGATTAGTTCCGGAGCAACATAACCAATGGTTCCTCTAGCAGCAGTCATGGTCACGGTTTTCTTATCCGGGTAGAAAAACTTTGCGAGCCCGAAATCGGATATTCTGGGATTGAACTTATCGTCCAAAAGTATGTTATGAGGCTTGATATCAAAATGTAGGATTTGGATGTCGCACCCTCGATGCAAATACTCAATTCCTCGAGCAACTCCAACCGCAATCTCAAACTTCTTGTTCCAGTTCAAGGAATTCATTTTTTCTCGACCGAAGAGGTACTTTTCAAGAGATCCATTGGACATGAAATCATACACAAGGGCACGCTTAGACCCTTGTGCACAATACCCAACTAGTTGTACGACATTGACATGATGTATCCTTCCGATAGTTGCGATTTCATTGATGAAGTCCTGGCCCTTCCCTCGTGAGTCCCCGAGGAGTTTGACCGCTACATGATTGCCACTTCGAAGCTTCCCTTTGTAAACCGTACCGTAGCCGCCTTCACCTAGCTTATCTTGAAAACCTCTAGTCATTTTTTTGATATCAGAGTAGGAATACCTTATCGTTGTGAGCTTGTTGTCGCTTTGTAGGAAGGATTCTATAGCTTCGAATATTGAGAAATGCTTCGTTCGGAGTTTGTAGATCAAAAACCACAATGCAAAGGGGAAAATGATGATCCTTGGTGCACATATGATGATGGTAGTGATGAGGGCTGAGAAGAAATGATGAAAAAAGATGAATCCTAAAATTTCTCTTTATCTTTTACATTAGGATAATGTGTTTGTAGTATGTAAAATAGATAAAGAACTTACCACATAGTGAAAATGCATTCTTGCTTCCTTCAACTGCAAGCACAAGAATATTATTACATGCCAATTAATCAAATTATAAGTGAAATTAGTTGCAGTAATTAAACATTAAGAGTACAAAAAGAGAGTCCAAAAAAATAGCAAATGAATAATAGAGGAATTAATTTGAAGGTTAATCACCACTCATATATAAGGCTGCAGGGCCATTATAAAATAAGAGTAATGATACTGCGACGAATCCGATGATGCTCATCACAGGGGGGCATATCACTGCCAATAAAAGACCTGAAACATTTTTTCACAAGAATTATATGCTAACTACGATTTTAGAAGACGACGAACCACAACGCAGTTGCGAAGAATCGCTCGGGTACGTGCATATACGTGAGTGTGAGTGTGTTGTGTTTGCCTGATAAAACATCGTTAAAAATAACGCGCGCACCTGTAATGACCAGAAGAGTCGGCACAATACCTACAAATACAAATATACACAACAATATGAGTAATGAGTTCTATTAACAGAATACATATATGATTAATGTTGAGATTCAAAGTCAACAAGATCGAGAGAGGGAGATCGAATCCTTACTAGTGAAGAAGAAATCCGTAAATCTTTCTGCATATTTTACATAGCACAAAAACATTAGCATGATCAAAAACAAGAATCATAAAAAATCCATAATTAAAACTCATGTCGTATAGTACTCCTTCCGTCCCATTCGACTTGACACGTTTCTATTCTTTTATATTCAGATATATTCAACAAACTCGTTAACGAGCAACTCTTCTTACCCCGAAATTTGGGCGACCATAATCCGCAGTTGGGGCAGACGGTGAGTTCGAATCCGTACAAGAGAGACTCGTGTACCTCCGAGAGCGACACGTTGTTCAAATCCCCGAACACCCACGACGTTATCACTATCGCCTCCAATCTGCACGTTTCTTTCAACTCCGATGCACTCATGCGGCCGACCTTGATATAAGCATGCCTCCCCGACGCAGAGGCACAATGATCACGTGCGTCAATATGGGAAGAATTAGGGTTTAGTGGATTTGCGCACGTGATGAAATGAATGGAGGGGCCAGGGTTCCTTAGAAAGTATGGATGACCATTGGAGGTGAAGTTATAGGCGTAGGCGGAAGAGGAGGGGAAGGAGCACACGTCATCGGTTTTTACGGAGGCGTCGACGATTCGGATGGTGGTGGAGTTGTCGAAGTAGCCGTCGTTGCCGTACTTGATTTCCTTGACGTAGTATTTTTGGGAGCTCAGATGGACCGAAGCGACGTCGTTTATCTATATTAGCAACACATTGATTAGCAAGTAAAGTAGATTAAGAGCTCACCAATTAGTGGATAAGGATTATTTCCTCTGTACACTGCAAGTACAAAATAAAAGAGAAATAAGAATACAATAATATGACTCGTTTTCTTTCGTCTCCACAATATGACTATATAAAAGTTTTACGACACAATTTAATACTTACCAAAGAATTCGAAAAACTGAACAGCACCGTAATATAAAAGTATGAATACGACAAAGAATCCGATGACTGCCGTTATTGGGGGGCATATCATTGCCAATAAAAGGCCTGCAATATTTTTGACAAATTTATATACGACAGTTCTTCATTCGTATCAAAAGAAACCATAATGAAAATTAGAGTAATATTGTTAAATATATTTACTAGTTACCTACAATGACTTGAACAATAAGAATCGGTTGCAAATCTGCAGAAACAATTAATAATCAAGAAAACAAGTTTAGATTATAAATGCATAAACATATATCAAATTCTTACACTAGAAGAAGTCTCCACATTTTCAGCATTTTCAAACTATATATATAATAATAGCATAAAAAAATTAAATAAATAGAAGGTTAATAAATAGAAACCAATACATGGACTTTGACCAAATTTACGGTACGACTTTTGAAAGGCCAGAATAGCGACTTGACATCTCTATTCGTGACAAATCCGATACCCGAAAATAACAAAGGGGTCGTCGGATTTGCTACGAATCGACAGAGTGAAGTCGTTGTCGAGATATTTCAAACGTCGTATCAAAACTGCAAGAGTAGGAATCCATAAACTCAAGTTCTTACCCCAAATGTTGTGTAGTGCAGCTCCACACATGGGGCAGATAGTGAGCTCAAATCCATACAAGAGAGAGTCATGGATTTCCGAAAGCGTCACATTCTTCAAACCCCTAAACTCCATTGATGACGTCATCACTATCCTCTCTATCTCGCACATCTCCACCAACTCGGAAACAAGCATGGGCCCCACCTTCACGTATCCATACCCCCTTGAGAATTCAAAGCACAATCTCTATCAATAGGTATGAAGAGGGAAGCATTCTTCAATGGATTCGGGCACGTGATGAAATGAATCGGGTAGCTCGAAACCGAGGTTCTGTAAGGGTTCCCGAAAGAGTTGTTGTAGGTGAAGTTATTGTCGTACGAAGAGTATTTGGGGAAAGAGCATGCCGTTCCGTTGTTGAGAGAGGCATCGACGAGCCTAATGGTGGCGTTGTCGTTGCCGGTGCCGTAAGTGATCTCTTTGACGTAGTACAAATGAGAATCGAGGGAGACGGAGGCGACATCGTTCTGGCACGATAGTTCGAATCTAGGGTCGCCACAACTTGTGGGGTAGTCCCTAAGGCGGAAAGGGGAGCTGATGTTGCGGATTGCGCCGCACGAAGAAACGGCGCATTCCGCATCAGAAGTTTGAAAGGAATAACAATGGAGGAAGAGGAGAATTGAGAGAGATGATGAGTAAATTTTAATCATCGTGGATTGATTGGTTGATTGAGATTAAACATCGCATATATAATTCATCGTGGTATGTGATTATATTAATTATATATATATATATATATTAGGCTAGTATAGAATATGGATGAGTCTAACATCGGAATACTTAAATTAAATGAATAGAGTACTATATACTCCCTCCCTCCGTCCCGCCAAAGACGTTACATTTCTTTTTGTTAATTTCTGGCACGTTTTTCCACGCTTCTTGATGAAGTGTTTAAAAATAGATTTTTGAAGAATTTTTTCTTTTGCGGGATTTCATAGTATCTCGTAAAAGAAAAAATTCTTCAAAAATCTATTTTAAAACGCATCTTCAAGAAGCGTGAAAAAACGTGTCAGAAATTGACCAAAAAAAATGTAATATCTTTGGCGGGACAGAAGTAGTAATAAACAAACGAGTTACTTGGGAAAAAAAAAAACGAACGAGTAGAAGGCTAGTATAGATGAGTTTTGTCCAAAGAGAACCTACACCAGAATACTTAAATTAAATGAATATAGTACTATTCTAATTAAGCTAGTTATAGATTAAAAATGACCATAGCTTTCATTGACTTTCATTATAATAAGCATCTTTGGAATAAGTCTTCATCATGCATCATTCAATGTATATACACGTGAGATTATTCGTCCCAATTTCGATTTTTCGACCCTATTTTCCTCATCGATATCGTTTCAGTATATTATGCTATTGTGATATTATGATCTAATTTAATTTTGCAGATTTTAACTTGGGTCAATTAAAGTTCAGAATTATGTTTTTAATATTTGATTTTCAGTTTTACTAGTAGCATTTGAGTTGATAAAAATACGAAATTTGACGATAATTTTGTAATTATAGGTATGGCATAATAACAACTTCCATTGACTTTTAAATTTATTTACTAAAATGAAATAAATAAGAATGAAATGTATGTTATACTATTCTTTTGTAAATAAAGTCAAAGAAATTATAATTATAATGTAGCAACCTTTTATTAAAAAAACTTATTACTCCCCCGTCCATGATTTAGTGAGACACTTTCTTCGGCACAATTTTTTTTTTTTTACATTTTGATGGTGTAGTAATAAATTAATGTGTTAAAGTTTTAAAGTGGAACAATTGTGGGTCCATTTGAATTTTTTAATAGTATTAAAATGTTAAAGTAATAAAAAGTAGATGAGTAAAATGTTAAAATGTTAAAGTGATTGTGGGGTTATACGTCCTAAAATGAAAAGTGTCAGTAAATGATGGACGCCCCAATATAGTAATTGTGTCAGTAAATGGTGGACGAAGGTAGTACTAAATGTAAACTCTTTGATTATATTTTAAGTGGAATGTTGATGAAATACATTCCCTCCGTCCATGAAATTTGTGTTTAATACTTAACATGTGATTTAGGGGTAGATAAACAAACCATTTGGTCTAAACAGTCACTATCATTAAATCGTTTGTCAACTACTAATAATTAGTCTCTGATGAGAATTGCATTTCGATAGAAAATATTCTATCGCACCGTCGAAAATTAGATATATGTGCTAAAAAATATTTCCAAAATAAGTAATAAATATAATATTCGATGAACAAAATGTTTATTTTAGATATATGTGTTAAAAAATATTTCCAAAATAAGTAATAAATATAATATTATATGAACAAAATGTTTATTTTAAAAATGCTTTTAGCACGTGTCAAACCTTATATTAAACTATATGTTCACTTTTGAACACTACTCTAAACACTCGATGAAACATCATCACGACTTAACAAGGGTAGTGAATCCGTCTTCGAACATGAAATTCCACTTTGATCCGCATCCACTCTAATTTGGATCGACTGACATAGATTATCCGGAGCCTCTAGTAGTTTGACATCACCTTCCAACATTTGCAACACTTTATTCATCGTTGGTCGATCGTCTGGACTCATCAGTATGCACCATAACGCAACTATCGTCATCTTTCGAGCAAGCACATTTTCATCGTCATTTTCGTCCTCCTTTCCAAAATCAATATCCTTGCCCTTCTTGAAGTTGTCATATATCCAATCCGGAAAATACTTACTAGAATCATTGCATTTTCTTACTGGGTCGTCTCTCTTCAAACCCACCATTTCCATCAACAACATCCCAAAACTATACACATCGGCCTTATAAGAGACCGCACCAATGCTTCTGTTGATTAGTTCCGGAGCAACGTAGCCTATGGTTCCTCTAGCTGCAGTCATGGTCACTGTATTCTTATCCGCGGAGCAAAATTTTGCTAGGCCGAAATCCGATATCTTGGGGATGAAGTTATCATCGAGTAGTATGTTATGGGGCTTGATGTCGAAATGCAGGATCTGGATGTTGCATCCCCGGTGCAAATACTCAATCCCTCGAGCAATCTCAACTGCAATCTTAAACTTGGTATCCCAATTCAAGGAACTCATTTTTTCTCGATCGAAGAGGTACTTTTCAAGAGAACCGTTGGGCATGAAATCGTAGACGAGGGCACGACTCGAGCCTTGTGCACAGTATCCGACTAGTTTCACCACATTCACATGGTGTATTGTTCCGATTGTTGCAATTTCATTCATGAAGTCTTGCCCGTTTGCTCCCGATTTCCTAAGCAGCTTGACGGCTACATGATGCCCGCTTCGGAGCTTCAGTTTGAAAACCGAACCGAAGCCGCCTTCGCCTAGTTTATCTTGAAAGTCTTTGGTCATTTTCTTTATGTCTAAATAGGAGTACCTGATCGAAGTGAGTTTGTTGTGGCTTTGTAGGAATGATTCAATTTCCTCAAATATAGAGAAATGCCTTTTTCTGAATGTATACATCAATAGCCTTACTGCCACAGGGAAGATGATGATCCTTGGTATGGTGATGATGATGGTTATGATGAGACCTGAGAAGAGAGAGAGAGAGACTAATTCTTCAAGTTCTTAGAATAAAATTGACATAATTAAGAAAATACAAACATGCACTAAACGCGAATAGTATTCACGAAAGGTGAATATATGCTATCACAAGTTATTCTAATCCTTCTTGCAATAAATCCGTATACAGTATTTTACTCATATCGTCTCATTTATAAAGTGAAACAAGTTAGACGGAACACCAACAAATGGGTTAGTGATTAGTAAAGTAGATTAAGAGCTCACCGATTATTGTATAAGGATTTTTTCCCTCGTACACTGCGAGTACAAAATAAAAGAGAAGTAAGAATACGATAATACAACCTCCTCACATATATAAATTAATACTCGATCTACATAAAAAGAGACTTTCTAAAGTAAGAAAACTACGTTGCATAATTTTTCTCTCGATCTCAACACTGTGACTATATAGAAGTTTTACTGCACGAAATAACAAAATATTATATTAAGAATCTTACCATAGTAACTGAGAAGCTGAGAGGCACCATAGAGTAAGAGTCTCGATACAACAACGAATCCGATGATTGCCGCTACGGGAGGGCATATCATTGCCAATAAAAGACCTGCAATAATTTTGACAATTTTTTTTAAATATAATTCTAATTTCTATCAATCTTTTACATGCAGATTCACGGATAGTATCCTCTGTCTCAAATTTTGTGTTCCAATCGTATATCAAATCTTAAAATCTAGAAACCATAACGAAAATTAGAGTAAAGCGCTGTTAAATATTTACTAGAATTCACAAATTAATAAATTAAGCGCTCACCTACAATGACTTCACCAATAACAAGAGGTTGCAAATCTGCAGAAATAATCAAGAAAATAACTTCAGATTATAAATTTAATTATCACATAAACATATCTAGTGATATTTAAAATTCTTACAAGTTTCCAAATTTCAGCATTTTCAAAATATATAAAATAACATAAAAAAAAAAAAAAAAAAGTATAGAAGGGTTATAAACGGAAATCAATACACACACTTCGACCAAATTTACAATTTCGATACAACTATTGGAAGGCCACAGTAGCGAACTTCATTGACATTTCTATTCGTAACAAATCTGACACCCGTAAATACAAAAAGGGCTATCGGATTTGCTACGAATCGAAAAGTGAAGTCGCTGTCGAGACACTTCAAAAGTCGTATCGAATCCATAAACTCAAAAACCGAACTCAAATTCTCACCCTAAATACTGAATCGCGCAGCTCCACAAATGGGGCAGATAGTGAGCTCAAATCCATACAAGAGAGAGTCATGGATTTCCGAAAGTGTCACATTCTTCAAATCCCTAAATTCCATTGATGACGTCATCACTATCATCTCTATTTTGCACATCTGCACCAACTCCGAAGCAAGCATGTGGCCCACCTTCACATATCCATACCCTTGAGAATTCAAGGCACAATCTCCATCAATTTGTGTGAAGAGGGAAGAATTCTTCAATGGATTTGGGCACGTGATGAAATTAATATTGTAGGTAGAATCCGAGACTATGTAAAGGTAGCCATTAGGGTTCCTGAAGGTGAAGTTATGGGCGTATGAAGAGTATTTAGGGAAAGAACACGTCGTCTCGTTGTCGAGAGAAGCATCGGCAAGCCTAATGGTGGCGTTATCGTTGCCGGTGCCGTACGTGATCTCTTTGACGTAGTATTCGTGGGAATCGAAGGAGACCGAGGCGACGTCGTTTTGGCACGATAGTTCGAATATGGGGCTGCCGTAGCTCTTGGGGTCACGGATATTGCCACACGAAAAAGGGGCGCATTTCGCATGAGAAGTTTGAAAGGAATAACAATGGAGTAGGAGAAGAATTGAGAGAGATGATGAGTAAATTTTAATCATCGTGAATTGATTGATTGTAGTGATTAAACGTAGCATAATTCATCGTATTATATGCGTATTAGTTAATATACTACACTCCCTCCGTTCTACTGATATATGGATAATTTTTTTTTTCCTAATACAAGAATTAAGACGATAGTGGTAGTAGTTGATAACAGTGTGATGAATTGTAGTTGATTAAAATTTTATCATTTTAAGTGATATCCCTGTATCAATAAGATAGACGAGAATAATTATTATTCGATTATCCCTATGTAAGTGGAACGAAGAGAGTATTAGTTCGCTATTATAGATGAGTGTTGTCCAAAGGGAACCTACGCAAGAATACTTAAAATGAATATAGTATACTAAGCTAATTAAAAATGACCATAGCTTTCATTGACTTTCATTGTAATCAAGCATCTTTGGAATGAGTCTTCATCATGCATCATTCAATGTATATACACGTGACATTTTTCGTCCCAATTTCGATTTCTCGACCCTATTTTTCCTATCACTTCAGTATACTATTCCTATTATGATCTTGCTAGTTTAATTTTACAGTTTTTAACTAGAGTAAATTAAAGATTATAATTATTTTCTTAGTATTTCATTTCCAAGTTTACTAGTAAAATTTTAGTTGATAAAAATACGAAATTAGACGATAATTAGTACTATTTTTTAGAATTTTTGATTACTAATTATGAATATAATTTGTAATAGATTTCAATATTTCTCGCCGCATCTTTAGGTATATTAAAAATATAATTCTTTGTAAATAAAGTCAAGAAATTATTATAATTAAAATGAAACAACCTTTTCAGTACATATTTAAAGAAAAATATTACTGAATGTAAAATCTTGGATTATATTTTAAGTGGAATGCTAATAAAATACATTCCGTAATTTCCGTCCGTCCGTAATATTTGTGTTTAAAATTTAACATATATGATTAAAGGCGGATAAACAAACCATTTGGCCTGAATACTTACGCCGTTACTTCATATGTCAACAACTTATAATAAGATTCGGATGAGAATTGCATTTATGTGCGACATTTCCTACTGCACCGTCGGATGTTTCATACGTGTTAAAAATATTTACAAAACAAGCAATAAATAAAAAAATTTATAAACAATATGTTTGTTTTGAAAATGTTTTTAACACGCGTATGTCAAACATCAGAGGAAATATATCATACTGAAATGCAATAGAAGATCGTCTCTTCCAAATTAGTCCGGTAATGCAAACTTATCAACCTTTAGCATGCAAAATTGATTTGAATTGAGATTAAAGTACACAAAAATGGTAAAGACCCTACTAATGCATGCACAAACCTAAAACAAAGTTCACATTCTCATCACGTCAATTACACACGTTCAAACTTTCCATAAGCCCATGCGGTTGCTACTAGCTCTTCATCACTCTTGAATTGTGATGTCGACAAGCGAATATATACAATCACTCGAACATGTAATCCCACTCTCATCCAGATTTTCTACTATTTGAGTCGTATGAGACGGGTAATCAGGTATCTGCAAACTCTCCACGTCACCTTCCAACATTTGCAACACTTTGTTCATTGATGGACGGTCGTCTGGACACATTTGAATGCACCATAATGCGACTATCGCTATCTTCCTAACAAGTTTATTCGTAACCTCATTGTCGTCAATTCCATTTACTCTTTCGATTTCAATATCCTTGCCATTCTTGTATGAGTCATGTATCCAATACGGGAAGTACTGGCTCGAATGATCACTGCTTCCTTTCAAGTCTCTCTTGAAACCCACCATTTCCATCAACAACATTCCGAAACTATACACATCAGCCTTGTAAGACACATCCCCAATACTTCTGTTGATTAGTTCAGGAGCAACATAGCCTATGGTCCCTCTAGCGGTAGTCATGGTCACCGTTTTCTTATCCGTGGAGTAAAATTTTGCTAACCCGAAATCAGATATTTTGGGGACGAACTGATCATCAAGAAGTATATTATGAGGTTTGATGTCGAAATGTAGAATCTGAATGTCACACCCTCGATGCAAATACTCAATTCCCCTAGCAACTCCAACAGCAATCTCAAACTTCGTATTCCAACTCAAAGAACTCATTTTATCTCGTCCGTAAAGGTACTTTTCGAGAGAACCATTGCACATGAAGTCATAAACCAGGGCACGCATGGAGCCTTCCGCAGTATCCAACTAGCTTCACCACATTCACATGGTGGATCCTTCCAATAGTCGAGATTTCATTCATAAAGTCTTGACCATCTTCTCCGGATTTTCGAAGCAGTTTAACAGCAACATCATTCCCACTTCTGAGCTTCCCTTTGTAAACCGAACCATAACCGCCTTCACCTAATTTTTCTCCAAAATCTCTCGTCATTTTCTTTACGTTCGAATATGAGTACCTAATCGAAGTGAGCTTGTTGTGACCTTGTAGGAAGGATTCTATCCCCGCAAACATGGACATATGCCTTCTACGGAATTTGTACATCAAAACCCACACCGCGAGAGGAAAAATGAAGAACCTCGATACACAAACCACGACGGGCAAGACGAAGGCTGGACAAGAGAGGAAAATAGAGAGTCACCATATATAGATGGATCGAAACACAGTTAGTTTACTACTACAATATCTAAAGATCGTACCAGTTTTTAGCTCAACGCCATCTTGGACACCTACGTACGAATACATTATGATGAGAAATCAAATGTACAAATATAATTATGGATTCTTAAAACAAATTAAACAAGAAAATGAACGTAACGATTTTATTTTTAAAACAACTAGTAACACACCCACGCGATGCGTGGGATTTTATATGTTATATGATTATTTGATTTTAAATATGTAGAAATATTTTAAGTCTCACCTTGAGCATATTCCAATTAAAATATGTTATTTACCATTAATATAAGTTTCTTCAACTGAACCATGCAGCCGAGCTAACATGAGTAAGCCCCTTAAGATATTATCACATATGATTGATCATTGCTAAAAAAAAGTGCGAATAAGTTTTATGAGAGAGGAAATATTATTCTATCATTAGAAATGATTTATAGCTAAGTTATTTCCTAAATAATATAATTCATATATTTACCATCATTTTCATTACACTCTAAATTATATAAGCAACCGTTATTTTTTCTTATCACCTATTTTTTTCATTTGGCTACTTTTTTTGACGCTTTCTTATTTTGCACTTTAAACTCCTATCCAGTTAAATATTTTTTTATTAGCTCACAACTCATTGATATCGCGGATGTGAGCCTTTGATCTCAATTGCGAACATTGATGTGTTGCTCCCTCCCTCCATTTATAATCATACATATTAAGTAATCATCCAAAATGTTAATACATACAATATCGCTAGCTAGTCCTAGTTAGCTTAATTATGCAATTAATTTATGTTAAAGATAGATTGACATTGTAGCATTGTATAGCATATGAAATTGTATTTATTGCTAATACATTTCCTTAAATTACACTAATTCACATAAAATGATAATTAATCTATATAAAGTATTCATGAAAGGTGCTTGTACATTAGGCATTATTATTAACATGAAAAATTTCACCTCTTTTTGTATGATCATGTGCGGGTGAGTCCAGAAGAAAGACGGCAAGCACATATTTAGTTGATAAGCATACAAAATTTCATCTCTTTATGTACCTTACGTTCATTTGCTTTACGTATCGACTCCTTATTTATAAGCTCGGTTGTCAAACAAATGAATAGATTTATTGACAAAAGTATGATTCGTGGACATAAAAATGAAATATTAAATGATTTTAAGTAAATTTATGTGCTACTGTTACCCACCAAATTTCCTATTTAGTGAAATTCTACAATATTAAAGATATTTATATCCTACTAACCACATTTTTCAAAATTCTATGATTTGACATAAATCGACATTATTTATATATAACTCAATTTACTATAATAGATACTAAAAAAACTAATATTTGAAATATAAAATTTTAATTGGATATAAATAAAATAGTTACTAAAATTGATTGTTCCGTACTCGTTATTAGTATATAAATACATTAAAGGAGATAAATTGCGAACACATAATAATTATTGATACATTCTCTGTTTCATTTCTACATACAATATCGAACAACAAAAATAACATTTTTTTTTAAAGAATATGCATTGCATAGATAGTAAAAGCAAAACTTAATCAATAATGAGGTACACCATAATATTTAATATGCAGCAAACTGAATAAATATAAGCAAAATTCAAACCAACAGTGCATAAAAAAAGTTGCAAAATCTTAAATATAATTAATAAAATCAATAAGCAATAATGTGTGAAAAAAGAACACGCATTAACAAAACATAAGCAAAAATTGAGTTTATTTTCATACATATATGATGTTACATGGAATAGAAAAGACAAATCTACATATCATTAAACTATCTTAATAAAAGAAAGGCAAGAGATTGGGAAACCCATGATCGAATATTTTGGCTTCTAATATAAATTTGCATTTCGTAGCCCTTCGATCAATAAAAGAAAAAATGATTTACATTAAAAAAATCACTTAGCCAATCAGAGTAAACGGGGGGAGTACCATTGATCATAGAAATCTAACCAATCAACATATTGAGTAAACATTAACCAGTTGAATGAGGGTTTTATAGCAAGAGAAGAAGAAATTGGATATAAAGTTTTGAAAAAATCTAGGCTATATTTTATCCCTAATTTGAGCTCCAAATTAATTGAATATATTCTATTCTATTAAATTGTATTCAATAGTAGATTCAAAACTATTATTTTGTTTGGAAAAGCCATTGATTGAAAAGGAAGAATAGCTACGGTTTTTTCTACAATTATTTGAAGTTATTGCATTATTGATGGTATATGTATATATAATCCTATTAAATTTCTTACTAAATGATTTATTTTTATAAATTGAAAACTTACTATTTATATAATAAAGGAGTTACTAAAAGTTACTAATAGTGGCAGTCCGGTGCTGCTATTAGTATATAGATTAACGATAAATTTAAAGTCCGTGTCACGTAATTAAGGATTTATTACCGTTACGCGTCAAGAAATAGAGTGTACGCAGTGCGTGAAATATTAGTCCTAATATAGTGGCGAATCCAATTATTATGGTTACAGGAGGGCATAACACAGCGCATGAAAGACCTGCAATTAATTAGTAGAAATTAATTATTAACTGAGTGATTATAAAAGTTAAACTGAGATTAATGCATCAAATATTAATTAGTAAAGCACACGCGCACCTACAACGACCGCAACAATCAGTAGAAGACCTGCAGATAACACCAACAATATTATTGCAAAACACTAATAAGACGTATGGTATCCTCAATTCCGAATTCGATGTTCCATCGTGTCTCAAATTTATAATTTCTATTAGTTAAATTTCATATATTTTTTTGTAAATAGAATTGCAAATAAATAAAAATTTTAATCGTAATACACTAACACACCATAATTTTGAAAATTTCAATCATTATATAACCAACAAAAGTGAAATTAAATGTTAAAAAATAATTAAATACCATAGTTTGAATTAGTCAACCCGATAATCATGACATTAAATTATTATAAATTAAAAAATTTGAAAAAAATATACTATAAAACTGATTAAAATTGAGATTTGGGACACGATTGAGACACGACTGGACACGATTGAGACACGACAATGGATATAGAGGATCCCCAAGTGCTAATAAAAGAGCATGTCGGAATTCAACGTGAGGATAATTAATAAAGTAGTAATACTTACTGTACAAGAAGGCTTTAATTTTTCCTGCAAATTTCCAAACACAGAGAAAAGCATTAGCTCACAAACATGTTTTGTACTCCCTCCTTCTACGATCTTTGGTACTACTAAAAGCTCCGGCACGGAGTTTATCGATTTGTTAAATGTAATGTGTTGTTTAAAATGGTATAATTGTAATTCTTTTGCTTACTTCCTAGAAAGGAAACGATCGATAAAGAAAATAATGTTTAAAGATCGTGGACGGAGGGAGTATAATGATCGTGCTATTTTTACGTACCCCATACTGTGAGAACTCCGCACCCGGGGCAGAAGGTGGAGAGCTCAAATCCGTACACTAGAGACTCATGGATTTCCAAAAGTGACACGTTCTTCAAGTCCTTGAAATCCCATGACGTCATCACTATCACCTTAAATTCGTACGTGTCCGGTAGCTCTGCGATTTTCATACGGCCGATCTTGATATAAGCATACGTGGCATCCGACGTGGACGGCCCGCAACCGGTGATCTCCGTAAAGAGTGAAGAGTTCTTCAACGGCTGCGTGCACCTCATGAAGTTAAGGTGGCTGAAGTTGCTCCAAGCTAGGTAGGGATGGCGGTAATGGGGATAGTTGGCAGGGGTGAAGTTATAAGCATATATGGAATGTTCGGGGAACGAGCAGACGTCGTCGTTGTTTACGGAGGCGTCGGCGAGCCTGATTCTGGTGTTGATGTAGCCTGTGCTGCTGTAGTTGATTGCCTTGACGTAGTATTTTTGAGAGTTGAGGTTGACGGAGGCGACGTTGTCTTCGCATGTGAGTTCGAATTTCTGGTCACCGCAGTACTTGGAGTCGCCCTTGAGGCGGAACGGAGTGGTGATGTTTGGGAAGTTGACGCCGCAGGTAGAAGGGATGCATTTCGCATGAGAAGTTTGAAAGAAGTGGAGGAGTGAAAGGAGAATTGGGAGAGAGGAGTAAGTTTTAGTCATTGTTGATTGATTGAGATTATGAGAGCACAACACTCATTCCTCAAAGATGGTACAATAGTAGTTTGACTAGTGGGTGTAATTGATTTATTTTCATTAGTTGACTTTTACTTATTCATTGGTGAAGAAAGTAACACTAACTATAGTTAAATGAGAACTTGAAATATTTTAATCTCTTTTGATTTCATTTTGTTTTTTTAAATAGGAAAAGGAAATATTATTAATTAAGGAAAAGAAATAAGCAGTACAAGGTGTACTGACTCAGAACAGCATCAAGCTACAGCCAACTTTTATACAGAGGGTTATTTGCCCAATTTATAAAGTTAGAAACGGGTTTTGTAAATCCATTCGTCACGCATCAACTCTAGTATCGACATTTGATTTCTTCCAACAGTATCGCCACGCACCAACTCTTTTGATTTCATTGACTTTCTATTTGATTTCATGTTAATATATCAATATATTGCCATTCATGTTGCGTGTCGGTATATGAATTAGTCTATAGTCAATATATAAGAAATCCTAATTTGAGAAAGATTATCCCCTAAAAAATATATAATAATATTTAAATTTTAAAATTTTATGAAGTATTGACGCCTTCAATCATATATAATTTCACTATCGTCATGATTGTTTCGGTTAAATTTAACGATATACTCCCTCCGTTCTACTTAAGGGTAAGTTTGTGCCCTACTAATATGACTGAGTATCAAAATGAAATGAGTATACTAATATATTTTTGCTAATTTTTTGAGGTCGAAAGGGAGTAATGAATTTGGGTTCACATCCATAAATGGGTTAGGCACATAATGAAACTAATGAAATAAGTTGAGCATGTAGTTGGTGAATAGAGGGATTAATTTTTACAAAAAAATAAAATAAATACATATAATTACAAATAAATGGGTTATGCTACATACTCTGTGAACACCGCTCTTGTTTCGTCGACGTTAACATTAATTTTTTTCGTTTTATACGTTTGGCATAATTTTAATACCTTAAATATTGTTATTCACATCGTTAATTTTATAAATTACATAAAAATCGAAGCTCAATTGTCCATTTTATCTATAAATACTAATAAATGAAAAAAAGAACAAATCGAGCTTCGATTTTTATTTAATTTATAAAATTAATGATATGAATAACAATATTTAAGGTATTAAAACTAAACCAAATGTATAAAATGAAACAAATTAATGTTAACGTCGATGAAACAAGAGCGGTGCTCACGAGGTATGTAGCATAACGTATATAGCATAACATTTTTCATAATAACATTTCGATCAAAACAAAGTGGGCTAAGTATATAGAATTTCAAGGTTTTCGTGAAATTGGGTTAAAGTGGGCTAGTTTTGAACTAAACAAAGATAGGCCCATTTTAAGAAATTCCAAAGCCCAACAAGATGAGATTCGGAGGGTTTTATCGGTATTTCACAGCATTGACCTTAGTAAGTCTACTCGGGAGCCGTTGATTCGATCCTTGATCGAACAATAGAAATTATTACAGCTGGATTTCTTTGCAATTTTAGAAGCACTTTTATTTATCTAGTTAATTACAGTTGTTTTCCCGCCTTTGCGTAAATTCGAAACCAAAGCTCAATTATATAAACACATAAATACAACTCCGATCCATCACTCTTGAACAGTGATCTCGACGCATAACGAAGCAGCGTTGTGACGTGACAACGATAGAGTATCGCTTGAACATGTCATGCCGCTATCACCCCAAATTTCTGCAATTTGAGTTGACTGAGACGGATAATCAGGAATCAATAGAAGTTCAACATCACCTTCCAACATTTGTAACACTTTACTCATTGATGGACGATCATCCGGACTCATCTGTATGCACCATAGTCCAACTATTGTCGTCTTCCGAACAAGTGTATTTGAACTGTCGTTCTCACTAGTGTCATTGTCTTCATTTGTTTTTCGAAACTCAATGTCCTTGCCCTGCTTATAGTGGCGGAGCCACGTACAAGCGATGGTGGGCTAAAGCCCACCCCACTTAATTTTTTTTTTTAGTTCTTCAATTTCGATTTTCGACGGAAATTTTCACCGTTAGCCCACGTTAAACGCGAGGAAAATGAGTAAATTTGGTCTCGTTTGTGTCATTCGTCAATTGAGTCCACCCCATTTCGAATTCCTGGCTTCGCCACTGCCTGCTTATAGATGTCGTATATCCAGCATGGAAAATACTGACTCGAATCACCATTGTTTCCTTTTGATCAGTCTTTGTTTAAGCCTACCATTTCCATCAATAACATTCCAAAACTGTACACATCAGCCTTGTACGAGACCGCTCCAATGCTTCTAATAATCAGTTCATAGCCTATTGTTCCTCTGGCTGTGGTCATGGTCACCGTCTTCTTATCTGTTGAGCAAAATTTTGCGAGCCCGAAATCAAATATCTTAGGGATGAACTTATCATCTCTAGAAGTATATTGTGAGGCTTGATGTCAAAGTGCAGAATCTGAATGTCGCATCCTCGGTGCAAATAGTCAATTCCTCGAGCAACTCCAACTGCAATCTCAAACTTTGTGTCCCAACTCAAGGAACTCATTTTTTCTCGACCGAAGAGGTACTGATCTCGAGTGAACCATTGGGCATGTAATTGTAAACAAGGGTACGATTGGAGCCTTGGGCACAGTACCAACTAGATTCACCACATTTACATGATGGATCCTTCCAATAGTTGCGACTTCACTCATGAAGTCTTGGCCATTAGCTCCGGATTTCCCGAGTAGTTTCACTGCTACGTCATGGCCACTTCGGAGTTTTCCCTTGTAAACAGAACCATAGCCACCTTCGCCAAGCTTATCTCGAAAATCTCTAGTCATTCTCTTTATGTCCGAATACGAGTACCTGATTGAGGTCAGCCCGTTGCGACTCTGTAGGAAGGATTCTATCGCGTCGAATATGGATAAATGCCTCCTTCGGAATTTGTAAATCAAAAGCCACATTGCCAAAGGGAAAACGATGAACCTTGGTACACAAATGATGAAGCTTGAGACGAAGGCTGAATTGAGAAAATGATTAATTAACATGATATATAATTTCCTCAAATCGCATAATCACCATGCTTGAAAATTTTCAAAAATAATCTTTCTAGATTAATCAACAAGTAAGATTATATATACGTACATAAATCATAAATTAAGAACGCACCCGTTGTTAGAGGAAGACTATCTCCGAGCTCTGCATGCAAACAACATCGTACACACAACGATGACAACGACGACGACAACAACATAAAAACCCGAATAAATTAACTTTACATACAAAATATATGTGAGGAGGCTAGTTAATAAACAAAGCAATGTAAGAATTCTTACTATAGCCATTAATCATGTAGGAGGCAGAATATATTAAGAGCCCTAATATAACACCGAACCCTATTATTGTCGTTAAAGGAGGGAGTAACCCTGCACATAAAAGTCCTGCAACATTTTGGATAAAATTAAAATTTATCACTCGATTACTAAGGGTGCATTCTCTTTGATTTGTTGCGAAAGAAAATGAGAGAAAATGGACAATTACCCTTTAAATTTCACATTTTTCGTCATCTTTTCTCACTTTTTATCAACGAGGGAGAAATTTGCTCATTAAATTGAAGAAAATATTTACAACATCATATTGGTGAGATAATTTTTTCTCTCCATTGTAGTGCAAATGAAGGAGGAAAACACCAATATGAGAAAAGATGAGAAATAAGGAAGATTTAAAGGGTGAATATCTATTTTCTTTCGTATCAAAGAGAACACAACCTAATATTTATGTAGATGAAGTACGAACCTATAAAGACTACAATAACCGGGGGAAGGCCTGCATGGTAAGATTGATGATTATTATTGAAATCCAAACGTTAAAAGTATTATTTCCGTCCCAAAGAACTTGAGTCGTTTTTGAATATATGTGAGGTACATAATAATGAAACGACTCAAATTTATTGAGATAGATAAGAGTATTAGACGAAATCTAAGTGTGAGCTATTGAATTCTTAATGGGCAAGAAGCTTCTAATTCTATCTGCAATTTCAAGAAAACAGAAGAAGAATTAGCATAAATTAGAGGAATTCAGGAAGTGTAACCATATAACATATGCAGTGTTTTAAGAACCAAATCGGACCGTCCGGTCGAACTGGCTGAACCATAAACTGGTCATGGTACAGTTCGACAAAACTGGGCCGAACGAACCGGTTGCAATGAAGTCACCCAGATTCCATCTCCGGTTCAGTTTTCAAAACATCGAGCACAAATACACTCCAAGAAAACAAAACAACCAACACAAACTAAATCACCATCTCCCATTCTTACCCCAAATCGGTGAAGTAATGCACCAGGGGCAGACAGTGAGCTCGAATCCATACAAGAGTGATTCATGTATCTCCGAAAGCGAAACTGAGAAGATAATTATTCAACCACCACAATGTTGGTGTCGAGAGTTGATGTATTAATAAAGAGGCTAATTACAACATTAAATGCAACTAAATGAATAATCTAGAATAATAAACAAGATACAGCCTAGAATACTCTAACATTTATTTGTATCCTTATCACCCCCCTCAAGCGAGACGTCGGTTGAAGAGCGATGTTGAGCTTGGAACGGAGAAATTCAAACGCAGGACGAGGGAGGCCCTTAGTAAAAATATCGGCGAGTTGAAGATGGGAGGGAACAAATTGCGTGGATAGCTTGCCGGAAGAGACTAACTCACGAACAAAATGACAATCAATCTCTATGTGCTTTGCTCTTTTATGAGCAACGGGATTCTGACTTAAAAAGATTGCACTCTTATTATCGCAAAATAGAATCGGTCGTTGTCGAGGAAGAACTCGAAGCTCAGATAGCAAATTGGATAACCACATAACCTCAGAGGCGGCATTCGCCAAAGCACGAACTCAGATTCACAACTTGATCGGGCGACCGTAGGCTGCTTTTTCGCACTCCATGAAACAAGATTACCACCAAGGAAAATGGAGTACCCATAGGTGGATCGACGAGTGTCGATACATCGACCCCAATCTGCATCAGAATAAGCCATAATAGAGATTTCTGGGCGAGCTCTGTAAGAGAGACCAAGGTGAATCGTTCCTTTGACATAGCGAAGGATGCGCTTAACAGCAAGAAAATGCGCATCGGTCGGAGCATGTAAGAACTGACTGACTTGATTCACTGCATAAGATAGATCAGGGCGAGTAATCGTCAAGTAGTGTAAGGCGCCAACGAGTGATCGATATAGAGTGGGATCCTTGTAAGGTGGACCACTAGCAGTGAACGTTTCTCCAACAGCTAGAGGGGTAGCAACAAGTTTTGATTCGAGTAGTTGGGCTTGCTCAAGAATGTCATGAGCATATTTTGCTTGCCCAATGAATAACCCATTATGTGTGGGGGTGACTTCCAATCCCAAAAAATAATTCATCTCACCTAAATCTTTAACCGCAAATTCGCAATGCAGGCGATTAATAAGGCGATGAAGCATATGTTGGATATTTTAGTGTAATTGGATTGACTAATTTGATCAGAATTATCATAATAATGCATCCTATGAGTTTGGAGGTGCGAAGTGCACGCTTATACGGATTTATTATGATTTTAGGGGCGAAGCCCCTAAAGGACGGGGGTTCGGGGGCAGCGCCCCCGATAGCAGGGTCCTAGGGGCGGCAGCGCCCCTGTGCGGGGTCCAAGGGGCAGAGCCCCTGGCTGGGGTCGAGCTGTGCAGAAAATTCACCAAAAATTTAATTTTCAGAATTTCGAGGACTATTTTGCAACTTTCGAAAAGTTGTTTTCGAAAGGGTGCTTTCGAAAGGGTGCCTTAACCGCTTTTTCAATCTGATAAATCAGTTTGTTTTTCCCGTTTTTCTGTAGTCTAATCAATTTCTTCATCTTCTGGTTCTTCTTCTCAAATATTACATACGAAAGTTCAACTCTGAATTGTATCCGATTGAATAGTTCGATTGAACCGTCGAATTGATTCAATCTGAAAGTGTTTCACGCCTTTCAGAGGATTCTATTTTGTTCGTTTTTTACATCATTCTCGTTAATCTCCCCAACAGCATATCAGTGTTGCTACCGGTGATGATGATATCATCAATGTAGAGAAGGAGATACACAACCAAAGGCCCACGGATAAAATAGAACAACGAGGAGTCAGAACGACTCTGGGAGAAACCAAGTGTGAATAAGAATGAACTAAACCGCTGAAACCACGCGAGGGGAGCTTGACGTAGCCCATAACACTACAACAAAAAACGCCTTTAACAACGGTTATTACCCGTTGTTAAACTAGATACACGACTGTGGTTGTATCCAGTGTTGTTATAAGTTCTCGCTCATAGACAACGGTTATTTACCGTTGTTGTAGACCCTTACAACAACGGTTTTCGCTCATAGACAACGGTTATTAACCGTTGTTGTATATCTTAACAACAACGGTTTACGCTCATAGACAACGGTTATTGACCGTTGTTGTATATCTTAACAACAACACTTTTTACTGATAGACAACGGTTATTCACCATTGTGTTTAATTTAAACAACGCTTTTTTCTTATAGACAACGGTTTAAACCCCTTGTTGTATATATGAACAACAACAATATTAACAACATATGTTAAAACCGTTGTCTATTTGTATTAATCGAATTTATATTCATTTTTTTAATAATATGCATTTTTATATTTATTTTTCGACCTGTTTCGTTATTAATAACGTACAATATATATTGTGGCTAACAAATGCTATAAAACACAACAAATCTTAAAACCAATATCATTTACAATACTATCACATTCTAATACATAAAGTTAAATATAAGTATTATGTTGTAGCTAAAGTGAATAGTGTGCTTATAAAAAAAATCATATATACATGCTATTGCTAGTTACCAACAAAAATCTCCAACTTCATGATATGATTCTCCAACCAAAATGTGCGAAACGACCTGTGTGACAAAAGTAACGAAGAAGATTAAAATAATTTGTAACACTACATAACATTAATTTTTAAATAACTATTACATTCCTTTTACTCTCCAATATATTCTTGTACAAATGTAGCCCACTCATGTCGAACCTCATCAATGTCATGAACCGAATACTTTTTATTTTTAAACTACATAAATAGAAAAGTTTAAATAACGCTTTGAACTAAACTATGATATAGAAATGTTGTTTATACGAATTTAAAACATGATAATCTCTTACCCATTGCTTCAATGAAGAGATCGTCCATATAGAGTCTGATTCAATTATATCCTTCATATATCTCATGGCATAAAATCCACATTGTTCGTAGTCCGGTTGCTTCGGAGCCTACATTGAAGTTCAACACAAACTCATGAATAAAATAAGCATTCTAAATATTATAGACAATATAATATAATACTTAAACAACAAATAAATCATGTTCTCGAAAATATTATGCCTCCTGGACTTGGTTATAAGAACCGTTTCAAGTTGGGAAAGAAGGTAACAGCCAGAATAGGAAATCAAACCAAAGAGAGCAAGTAGATGAACACTAAGACAACTGCATCTAGTACACTCTCCCATCTTTCATAGCAGATAGGAGTAACAGAAATTATCGCCTTAATATTTTATAGGTCAAGTTCACTTGTGCCTAAAACCCGTGCTCAGTATGTTTGTATACAAGAACTAGCCCAGATTTGCACTCTTCAGCATTATAGATATAGAATTTTGAAATGCACTTTCAGAGTTATAGCAAAGCTTTTCTTATCAACCTTGCTAACAGAAATCTATCTATGATATTTTTCTTTTAGAATCATGCACAACAAGACTCTACCAAGAAGAAGGCGAATACTATAATAACAGGACAAGTAAACGAAACTAACAAAGACCAAAATCATCAAAATTCTAAATGCACACACAACTTACAGTCCAACTGAACAATTATTATTAACAATGGCATGAACTTTCTCTGCAAACAATTTCCTTCCAACACTTTCTCGAGAGATTATAAGACTGAAGAGCACAACTTAGTAGCATCATCTATAATCATTAATTTCCTTTGCCATTTTACACGACACATAAAGGAACAAGAAAACCAATGAGCTCTTACAATAACACACAGTTAAAGCACAACTGCACAAGCAAAGAAAAGTAAGACAAACATCATCAAAATGAAAGCAGAGAACTCTCCCAAGTTCCATGGACATGGTTTAATTTCACATCGAATAACAATTTCCAGCATCAATTACAGAGACATAGACACCACACGAGCTATATTCCATGTCTGAACAGATACCAACAGCGAAGATTAAGTAATTTTACCTGTGCATACAATATTTGTACTCAGAACTCCTAGTAAAGTCTTTCTCCCCTTCTTCCAGCTATAAAGTTCAAGAATTCAGAACACATAAACTCATCACCACAAGGTCAAAATCAGCAATAGTACTAACTTAGTCAAAATCAACCAATTTTCAAAAAACCATTCATCTTCCAAAATCAACCAATTTTCAAATCACAGCAGCAGCAAACAAACAAGACTAATTATTTAAACGAAACATCACGGAACGCAAAATCGAAAGCGTAAAGCAACGAAGAAGCTAGAATCTACATGAATCGCGAGGAGAAACCGATAAGGATTGGAGGACTGAATTACCTCTGCGACAGAGAGAGCAGCGAAGAGAGGCCGAGCTGCGGTGGGAGACGGCGACGGTGCTGCGGTGGAAACGGCGACGTCGACGGCACTACAAGGAAATCACGAATATTGTCAAATCAATCATCAGCACTTGAAATGTCTCTTAAGATATTTTCTAATAACTACAACTTGTCATATACAGCACACATAAATGCTCTCGGCTCCATTGCATCAATCTATTTAAGTTCATATAGCAATATTTTTGTACAACATGAGACCCCCAATCTTTTGATTATTCTCTAGTAACTTAGTAAGCATGTCTTTATTTTGTTTAACATTCTAGACAAGGACATATACACTCGTTATCTGATGTTTTCCATACAATTCCTTAAGGAAAGACAAAGCTATTGTTTTGTACAAGTATTATAACCTAAATTAAGTCTTGTATCGTATGAAACGAGTCAATAGCTATCTAGTCTGATCTACAAGGATACATAGAGGATGCAGAAACAAAGATCAAATCCGTGGATGAAATAACAAGACAAAAAAATCATATGAAAGATAAGCTCTAAAAAACAGACATTCTCTACACATCCAAATTCAGAAAACCAACTCACTCACTAACGATAAGCTCTTCATGTAAATTTTCTCACACTCATTCCCTTAAAAGGCAAGGAGAGAGGGATCTAGAGAGAGAGTTAGAGAGAGAGAGAGAGTGTGTGGTTATTGCTAGAAAATGGCAAGACAAGGTGGTGATGAATGAATGGAGAAATCTGATACTTAAGCATAAAATGAATAACCATGATTACATTTGACCGCAGTGATTGGACTAAAAACCTAAGATAAATCCAAAGATATAAGGTGAAATGAGATGAGGTGCAAGGCAGGAGCAGACAGCCCCTTAAAATGCTTCAACCAGTTCAATCAAGATTGGATAGCGCAACAATGAGAGAGATCTAGAGAGAGAGAGAGAGGTGTGCAAATGAACAGTGAGAGATGATGTGAACTGTTGGCAATGATCCACCACAGAGGGTGAAATCTGGAAAGCTAGAAGTAAAAGGATGTATAAATTTCAAAGGCATAAATTACGATGCTGAAGAAATTAAAGTTGAAGCATCAATGTGGTTTTATTTTACCCTCGGATACGACTACACAACATATGTCACACCAAATTCCAATCCAATAATAATAGGATAAGCCAACACTAAATAGGAATATAATTTGTTTCTTTCTCAACATTATTGTGATTAAAACAACAAATTTGTGCAAGCAGGCTGCATAAACAATAGAATGAAGAAAACCTTGGAATCCTCTTCCATCTCATATGTTATACCGTAAGAAAAAGAAAGCGAATAAAACATAGAATGTAGATGTATCGTGAAGAGAAACCGACAATATCCAAAGAAACACTACGGAAAGCAAAATCGAAATCGTAAAGCAACGAAGAAGCTAGAATCTACATGTATCGCGATGAGAAATCGACAAAAATTGGGGGAGTGAATTACCTCTGCTGACTACGAGGAGTGAACTTCGGAAATACACCGAGAACAGCAAAGAGAGGGAGAGAGCTGCGGTGGGAGACGGCAACGTCGACGGCACTGCAGTGGGAGACGGAGATTACGAGCGCACGAGAGAGAAAGAGAAGAGAACCGACAAAAACTGGAGGAGTGAATTACCTCTGCGACTGCGAGTATTGAAGTTCCGAAAAGCAGAGAGCAGCGAAGAGAGGCAGAGACCAGCGGTGGGAGACGGCGACGGTGCTGTGGTGGGAGACGGCGATGTCGACGGCACTACAGTGGGAGACGGCAAGGAGAATTAGAGAGCGCACGAGAGAGAGAAAGAGAAGAGAAATTACGCCAGATGGAGAAAAGGAGAAGAGAATTACCGGCAACACTAGCCGGCGACGACGAGACCCGACGACGGCGACGGTGGTGGTGCCAGAATCGCGCTCAACTCCAAAAATTCTCAGCCCGTAAATTACAATTTAGGGTTTTTAATTTGGGGTTTTTTAAGTATTCTTTTAATTTAAGTCTAATACCTTTAAAATATTCTAAGTTAGAAATTATGCAACATAAAAACGACAACGGTATCGAATAATGTTGTCTATTTTACAAACGACAACATAATAACAACAACGATATAGACGACCGTTGTCTAAACTCAATAAAACAACGTACATTTAACAACGGTATTTAAAAACCGTTGTCTATGAGCGCATCTTTTCGCACAAAGACAACGGTATAAGCAACAACGGTTTTTCTGAAATAACAACGCTTTTTCTGAAAACCGTTGTTGTATGTGTGTTGTTAAATCCAATTTTTGTTGTAGTGTAAAGAGCCTTCTTAAGGCGACAAACATGATCTGGAAACCGCGAGTCAACGAATCCAGGTGGTTGAGCCATAAATACGGGCTTCGTGAGAACACCATGAAGGAATGCATTCTTAACATCAAGCTGGTGTAACGTCCAATTGTTATGGACAGATAAAGCAACACGAACAGTTGCAGCTTTGACAACGAGGCTGAAAGTATGATGAAAGTCCAAACCGGGAACTTAATTGAGTATATCCCTGGGCGACGAGCCGAGCTTTATACCAATCAATAGAGCCATTAGAGTGATACTTAATTTGTTCTGAACACCCATTTTCTACCAACTATGTTGACGCCAGGAGGTTTGGGAACTAAATCCCAAGTCTGGTTTGAGTGAAGAGCATCCATCTCCTCTTTCATTGCTGCAAGCCATTGAGGAGATTTGAGAGCAAATTTGAAGCTACGTGGTTCAGACGCAGTAGCAAGAGCCGTCAACAATGCTGTAGAAGCAAGATCGACGGGATAGCGCGGTTTGAATACACCTGCTTTAGAGCGTGTAACCATAGGGTGTGAAGGCAGAGGAGGAGCTGCGTTAGTAGATAGGAGGAGCATTCACTTCGACAACTTGTTGCAGCGGGACTGGTGGAACAACATTGCATGGAGGAACAGCTGGAGCAACATCGCCATTTGAATCAGAATCTTAACACGTATGGCATGGTTTAGGGACCGATACGGAGGGAGTGATTGGAGACTGCATAGAGGAAGACTCGTGAAAGTCTTCAAACGTGGAGATGTCAGTCGATAGCGGAGAGGTGGTGGAACTGGTGCTGGAGAATGGAAAAAGATGTTCATCAAACTGAGCGTGTCGTGTGATAAAGATTCGAGAGGACTCAGGATCGTAACATCGGAAACCCTTGTGAATACTGTTGTAGCCGAAAAATATACAGGGTCGATGATAGAGGATGGGGCGACTTCCTCTACCAAACGAACGAAAAGAAATAAAAATACAACGGCAGACGCGAGAACTTTGCTCGTCGTTCACGCCACAAAATTACGTTAAAGAAAATTGACAGTCGCGGGCTTTCCCCGTCGATCACGTCAGCAGATACGAAAGGAATAAAATACGGCAGAAAGGAAAAGTAAAAGACGGCAAAATAAAATAGGGTTTCTGTATTATATTTCTTGTTAATGAAAATAAGATACAATCCTCCTATTTATACTAAATACCTAGGGTTGATTCGACCTACGATTCGGGAAAGAATCAACAAGAAAACCCGAAAAGGAACGACCCAAATAATTAAACGGGCGAAGCCCAACAACTAATTAAATAAAAGATACTCTATCAGTCGACTACGAGGTGCCAACTTATGTGCTGAATAGTCACGAAGATAGGGATAGATGCGGCAACCAAAAGGCCTAAGGATGGCATAATTCGGCGAGACTCCATATAGAAGGGAGAATGGAGATGCATTGTTAAGCACCGAAGAAGGTAGACGATTTATCAAATAGACAGCGGTTGCAAATGCATCGAACCAAAAACGTGTAGGAATCGAAGCATGAAACATCATAGATAACTGTTAACGTTCCTCGAATCCTTGAACTCCCACGACGTCATCGACACGAGATCCACCGTGCAAGCCTCTCCCACATCGGCGGCCTTCATAACACCGACCTTGACATAAGTATACCTAGCCACCGAATCACAACCTTCAACCTCCGTAAAGAGCGAAGCATCCTTCAATGGCTGCGGACACCTCATGAAGGTGAGGTGGCTGAAATTCCCCGAGGTTCCGAAAGGATACCGGCGGGGGTTTCGGTAGGTGAAGTTGTACTCGTAGGCGGAGTGTGTGGGGAAGGAGCAGACGTCGTCGTTTTTTGAGAGAAGCATCGGCGATTCTGATGGTGGAGTTGTCGGTGTCGCCGGAGCGGCTGTAGTTGATGGCCTTGATAAGGCATTTGTGGGAGGCTAGGTAGATGGAAGCGACGTCGTTTTCGCATGATAGTTCGAATTTCCGATCGCCGCAGTTGTCGGAGTCGCCCTTGAGGCGGAAGGGGGTGGTGATGTTAGGGAAGGTGCCGCAGGAGGAAGGGGTAGTGCAGCTTTTTGCATGGCAAGTTTGGAGGAAATGGAGTAGGAGAATTAGGAGAGATTGAGGTTTGATCATTGCTGTTTATGCTTCTCTTCTGCAAATGCGAGAGAGAGAGAGAGAGAGAGAGGGAGATGTGGAATGGCAGCTAGTAATTGAATGTATTTCCTCATGTGTTTAGTTGACTTTTTTATATTAAATAAATGATTTTTATAAGAGAGTGACACAACTGTCATTAATTCAAATATATTTGGAGAGTGGTTATTTTGAGTTTGATTATTAGTGTATATCAAAATTTCCTAATTTTGTATTGGGGATACCATTGGTACACCAATTTGGGGATAGAGGATCCCATCCGATTTAAATTCGAGGTTAATTAGTTTAACAGATGGGATCCTCAATCCTACATTCTGTGTCCCAATTGTGTCCTGTTAGTTTAATGTTTAGTAGCGGTCCCAATGTAGGGGGTCCACGGGCCCCCCACTTTTTGGCCCCAATGGTACTTATATACATAGTATTATGTGATATATTTATAATTTGATATTTTTTTAAAAATCAAATATGCATGTTACTAATTTTTAAGAGTATTTTACTACTTTAACTTGATATAATTTCTTAGTTTCTTAGATTTAGAAGATTTTAGGTCAAAATTTATAGTTTGCTTTTATTCTAATTTTAATTGATATATATTTCTCAACTTCTACAGTAATACATTCAACGAACTTCTACGATAATATATTCAATGAACGTGTCAACTGAAATATATATTATGTAATTTCTCTATTTAGAATATGTATCTTTAGACATTAAGTAAAATTATTTTTGAGGATATAATAATTTAGATAGAACGAACTGTTGGATCCGTGAAGATCGCTCGGATGTTAATCAATTAAACAAACACATATCATGCAATTTCCTAGATCCTAAAGCTGAAACAGATCTAGATTGCATACCTTGCCGGGGCAGATCCAGCCGGTATAATGATATTTGGTGAAGTATTCCACGCACTAGATCTCTGCACACGAGATCTAGCTCTTCTCGTAAACCTCGAGATCTTCTAGAGTATTCCCGAGCACAGAGAAGAATTCCGGATGGACGGAAATCTTTCTTCTCTCCTTCCCCGTAAAACCCTAGCCGCCACCTTTCGTATGTGAACCGATAATTGTCCGTGTGCGGAATCCCTAATCACCATCTATATATATAGAGGCAGATTAGGGTTAGGGTTTCTCTTACTGGGCCAGGCCTGCTTCTGTTGGGCTACACTAGGGATCTTAAGGAGGATATGGACTGGGCCTCCCAATATAATTAATAATCCAAGTATTCTCTGGGCCCGAATACTTTACTTAATTATATAAATATTATTTCACTCCATTATAGAAATAATATTGCACTGACGTCCATGTCCCAAATTATTACGCACCGGGCTCCTTTTTGGATTATATTATTTCCCGTGTTAAAGATATCGCATGTCCATTAATTAATTAAGCTTACTGATAGCTCTATTAATTAATATCTCATTCCGAGAGTAGTACCCGCTCGACCTTATTATTATATCGGAACTTAATCCACCTGCAGGGTTTAATATAATAATCTTTGGAGCGCCTCAAGGGGACATCATCAACTCGGACTCAGCCGAGACACGATTTCTAGCATTAATATTAATTATCATATTTATAATATCATTACCCAAGATATCGAGATGCTTTGAGTTGCAATAACTCTCACTCATTGATAAATCAAAGTAATAATTATCATAAATATATAATTCAATATTATATGACAAGAATTAAGAAATAATAATCGTCTGAGATCTTTGATCCTTTTATTAAATCAGTACAAAAGGATTTATCTCACCGCGATCCTGTTCAATGCAACTGGATGCATTAGTATAAGCTACTTAGCCAAGATCAGCTAATATCAAGCCTTATACTACAACCTTAACAAGTAATTTGTCCACAATTACTTAGGTTGCGAACACTATTTAAGTATATAAGAATGTGATAATATGATCTTCCGTGTGAGCCCACACCATATTATCTATAATATATACTACAGGACGATATTTTGCATAACCATAACACGAATAAATATGCAAAAACATATGACATTATTTATTTCATAAAACAGGAAGAAGTACTATACAACTCAGCATAAAAAGTATGCTTTTCAGTATATAATCCCAACAATCTCCCACTTATACTCAAAAGCATGCTTTCAAGTATACTACTACACTAAATATCTCTCCCACTTATACTCAAAGCAGTGCTGTCATGCAACGAACTCCCATGCTTCCAACATGCCTTTCGAACACCTTGATAGACAAGGCCGTCGTGAAAGGATCAGCCAGGTTATCCTCCGAAGCAATCTTTGACATCACGACCTCTTCTCTTTTCACATACTCTCGTATGAGGTGGTACTTCCTTTCAATGTGTTTACTGGCCTTATGGGTTCGTGGTTCCTTTGAATTTGCCACTGCACCAGAGTTGTCACAATAAATTGTGAACGTCTGAGGCAAATTCGGAATCACATCCAAATCCAACAAGAAGTTCCGGAGCCATACAGCCTCTTTGGCTGCTTCCGAGGCTGCCACATACTCAGCCTCCATTGTGGAGTCAGCAATGCATTTCTGCTTTACGCTCCTCCAATATATGGCTCCACCTCCCAGTGTAAAAACACATCCTGAGGTAGACTTTCGAGAATCCCTATCTGATTGGAAATCAGAATCAGTGTATCCCAGAGGATGTAGACTATCAGAATGAAAGACCAACATATAATCCCTAGTCCTTCTCAGGTACTTGATTATATTCTTTACAGCAGTCCAGTGTCCTCTTCCTGGGTTAGACTGATATCTGGCAACCATGCCCACAGCATAACAGATATCCGGTCTAGTGCAAAGCATAGCATACATGAGGCTTCCAACTGCCGAAGCATACGAAACTCCTTTCATGTCATCTATCTCAGCTTGTGTCTTCGGACACATATCCTTCGATAGATGGATTCCACTCTGGAGAGGGAGAGATCCTCTCTTGGAACTCTCCATGCTAAAGCGCTTTGCAACCGTATCTATATAGGTTGCTTGGGAAAGACACAACATTCTCTTCTTACGATCTCTAAAGATCTTGATCCCAAGAATGTGTCCTGCTTCTCCCAATTTCTTCATCTTGAATTGCCTGGACAGCCACATCCGTACGTCCGATAACATATCTACGTTGTTGCCAATCAATAGAATGTCATCCACATACAGTACTAGAAACACCAAGTCGTTTCCTTCACACTTCTTATAAACACAACTCTCATATACACACTGCGTGAATCCATATGACTGGATTACCTCGTCAAAGCGTGTGTTCCAAGACCTAGAAGCTTGCTTAAGTCCATAAATGCATCGCTTAAGCCTGCACGCAAGATGCTCACTTCCTTCAGCAATATAACCCTCTGGTTGGCGCATGTAGATGGGTTTGTCAAGACTACCATTAAGAAAAGCAGTCTTGACATCCATCTGCCAAATCTCCAGATGCATATGGGCCGCAATGGCCAAGAGAATCCGGATCGACTTAAGCATGACGACAGACGAGAAGGTTTCATCATAATCGATACCCTCTTTCTGAGTGAAACCTTTTGCCACAAGTCTAGCTTTGAAAGTTTCAATCTTTCCGTCAGGTCCTCTCTTACGTTTGTAGACCCACTTACACCCGATGGGTTTAACCCCTTCAAGAAGTTCTACAACGTCATACACATCGTTCTCATGCATGGATTCGATTTCCGAATCCATTGCAACTTGCCAAAGCTGTGCATCTTTGTCTTGGATTGCCTCTTTGTATGTCCAGGGGTCTGAGTCATCTTCACCTGGTAAGTTGTCCGAAGACTCTCCCAGACACAACCATCTTTCAGGTTGAATGATGACCCTCCCACTGCGACGAGGCATATTCTGAGGTTGTGTACTAGTGTCAACACGTGGTGCAGTTGATGGTGCTGCATTTAGTACGCGTGGTTCAGGTGGGTTTGTATCCCTCATCTCTTCTAGGATGACCTCACTCATGGGTTTGTGATTGTTCATATATTCTTCTTCCAAGAAATGAGCATTGGTGTTGACAATGATCTTTTGGTCCCTTGGACTATAGAACAATCCACCTCTCGTACCCTTAGGGTATCCTATGAACAGCCGTAATTCAGTTCTCGACTCCAACTTATCAGCATCCTTGCGCAACACATGTGCAGGACAACCCCAGATCCGAATGTGTTCAAGATTAGCCTTTCGGCCTGACCACAACTCCAAGGGTGTTTTGGGTACTGATTTGGAGGGAACTAGGTTTAGAATATATGCCGCTGTTTCTAAGGCATAGCCCCAAAACGAAGTAGGTAGCTCAGAATAGCTCATCATCGACCGAATCATGTTCAGTAGGATTCGGTTCATGCGTTCTGCCACACCATTCTGCTGTGGTGTTCCTGGTGCAGTAAGCTGGGACGTAATCCCGGCTTGTGACATGTATTCCAAGAATTCAGCGCCAAGGTACTCTCCACCTCGATCAGATCGAATGGATTTGATGGATTGATTATGCTGATTCTCAACTTCTGCCTTAAATGCTTTGAATTTATCAAATGATTCAGACTTCCGTTTCATCAGATAAACGTATCCAAATCTTGAGTGATCATCAATAAAAGTGATGAAATACTCAAAACCACCTTTAGCCTGAATAGACATTGGACCACATACATCCGTATGAATCAAGTTCAACACATTCTCTGATCTGTTGCCCTTGGATTTGAAAATCCTTTTCGTCATCTTACCCTCTAAGCAGGATTCGCAAGTTGGTATCGGTCCTATTTGGAGTTTATCCAAGGGACCGTCTTTCACCAACCTTTGAATTCGCTTGAGGTTAATATGACCAAGCCTCAGATGCCAGAGAAGTGTTTGATTCACATCTGAAGAAACTTTACGTTTCTTTGAACTCAATGATGTGCTGTAAATAGCAGGTACAGTACAGTTAATGGTATAGAGATTGTTAGACATAATACCCGAACAAATGACATCATTGTTACGAAAAATAGTAACGTCATTCAAACTGAAAGTAACCGAATATCCATCCAAATACAATTTGGAAACCGAAATAAGGTTCCTTTTTTAAAACCAGGTACTAACAAAACGTCTCTCAAAACCAGTGTTTTATCAAAAAACGGTAAACTGACAACTCCCACTGCAGAAACCGCCACGTGCGTAGCATTCCCCATGGTGACGGTGATCTCCCTTGCATTAAGTCTTCGGGTTTGTGAGAACCCCTGCAAGTCAAAACATACATGATCAGTGGCTCCAGTATCTACAACCCAAGTATGTGTAGAACGAGCCGCTAAACAAGCTTCGACTACTAATGCACAAGATTTACCTTTAGGATTGCCTCTTAACTGAGGACAAACCGCCTTGTAATGTCCCTTCTCTCCACAACGGTAACACTTCCCCTTAGGCTTCTTTATCCCTCCCTGAGGTCCTCCCACTCTTTGACTTGCTCGATTTTGAGCTTGGCCAACCTGTTTCTTTTTCTTCTTAATTCTGCCTTTCGGCTTAGAAGGTTCAGAAACAGTGGTCACATGTACCTGAGGTTCAACCCGAAGAACTTCCTCAGCTTGCACAAGCTCATTGAGTAATTCGGATAACGTGTACAACTTTTGATTCATGTTGTAGTTCATCCGAAACTGATCAAAGGATCTGGGGAGAGACTCAATAATAATATCGACCTGGGTTTCCCCATCGATCTCAGCACCAAGGACCTCAAGTTCATTGAGATGACCAATCATCTTTAGAACATGTTCCTTAACAGAATCACCATTCCCCATGCGCATAGTCATAATAGCTCTCATAGCTTTCTGACGCGCTTGGCGACCATGGTGCCCGAACATTTCCATAAGGCTATAGATCATATCAGCTGCAGTTCGGACATGTTGATGTTGATGCTGCAAAATGCTTGACATAGAAGCCAGTATATAGCATTTTGCCATCTCATCAGCCCTTTTCCAGCTGGTATAAGCCTCACGCTGTTCTGGCGTGGATTCATCAGTAGGTTCAGGGGGGCAAGCCTGAATGAGGACATATTTGTGTCCGTCAGCAGTAAGAACAATATCCAAGTTTCTTTTCCAATCAATATAATTGGAACCCTCGAGTTTATTCTCTTTGAGAATCGTAGCAAGCGGATTAAGAGACATAGTGAAGCTGAAATAAATAAATAAATAAACATCACATAAACAGTCATATAAAATTTTGAAGCAGATTATATTGATAAGCCTTGAAACAATATAAAAAGCATCCCCCAACACCTTAAGTTCTTACATATAAGCCACTATAGGTGGACAATACATATAATACCTTAAGTAGATCTTAAAATCTTTAACTTATTATCCAATCAACCTTAGCCTTCTGATTGATAAGTTAATAGTTGGTCCTCCTAGCCATGCAAAATTAATTAATCACCTTTCCTATAGGGAAATAATTAATTAAGTCGCATCTAAGTGAATACCATAATTTAATATTTCCAAAAATGATTTCTATAAAGAGCAACTCTACCATAAGGAGCAGTTACCTAAATAAAACATTTTTCCAATATTATCAACTTGATTTAACCAATGAATGCTATAATCAGTGTCTCCTATAGGGAGGAAGACTCATTGTCAACGCGAACACTAATTATTTCATTTTAAATCAAATTATCTTATATGAAGTCTAAACCAATGAAATCCGTAATCAGCATCTCCTATAGGGAGGAAGACTCATCGTCAACGCGAATGCTAATTACTTCATTATTTTAAACCAATTATGGAGGCTAGAATTATCATAGTTTTTCGAACTAAATCGAAAAATAACGACAATTTTCTCACACTTAGTAATTTTTATCAAGGTTTTTACCATTTTCAAGCATAGCACATAAACAATTATCGCGAATAATTAAACAACATGCTATCCATCACATCGAAATAAATAAATCATGGAAATAAAATAAATTATCCAATCATCATGGTCTTCATTTATCTTCGAACGAGCTTGAAAATCTTGATTCTTCAAATAACGGGCTGATCTTCACGAGAAAACGGGCCCACGAATTGGCTCGTAGGGTTTCGGCCCGTTAGGGTTTGGAGAGAACCCTAACCGCAAACCCTAGCCACCAAAACCGCCGCTGCCGTCGCCTCTACCGCTGCTGCCGCCGAGCCGCCGCTGCATGGAGCTGGAGGGGACCTCGCTGGAGGTCTCCCACTGGACGCCACCACCGTCGGTCGCCGGAGAGACGAGGAGCAGCAGCAAAAACGCCACCGCCGCCGCTGCACAGTCGCTGCGCGACTGCCGCGGAAAGCAGCAGCTGCCGCCGCCTTTCCCCCGCCTTCCACGCCGCCGTCTAACGCCAGGGAATCGCCGGCGTTCAGGGAGAACGCCGGCCAGTAGCTGTGCGCGAGCAGCAGTCTCTGCGAGTCGCTAGGGTTGCGAGAACCCTAGCTCGCGCTGCCGCTGGGCAGCAGCGTCTCCGCCGCCGCCGTTGCGCTGTGCTGCCGCTGCTCCCTCCTCCGATCTGCTCCCGTCGTCGAGGGGGTCGAGCAGTGGCTCCCACCGGCGAGGCCGAGCAGCAACAGCCGCGTAGGGCAGAACCCTAGCGAGTTGCGCCCGCCGCCGTCGAGCCGCCGCCTCTGCCTCGATTTCCGACGTGTTCTTCGACACCTCTCCTCCGGAATTGATCGGTTACATAGATAGGAATTTTACATCGAATTTACATGGAAAAACGAAAAATAAAACCTAATCTAACACGATCAACCCTCGTGTTTTACAAACGCGGCCACAAACAGACCGATTTTAATACATAATTAAAACCGAAAAACATTCATATTAACCATGACAATTGGATCTCTGCAAACACACAAAATTCGCATCCAATACAATAATATGGAACATATATTTTGATTAATCAATTAACAGAGCCGAGTTGGCTCTGATACCAATTGTTGGATCCGTGAAGATCGCTCGGATGTTAATCAATTAAACAAACACATATCATGCAATTTCCTAGATCCTAAAGCTGAAACAGATCTAGATTGCATACCTTGTCGGGGCAGATCCAGCCGGTATAATGATATTTGGTGAAGTATTCCACGCACTAGATCTCTGCACACGAGATCTAGCTCTTCTCGTAAACCTCGAGATCTTCTAGAGTATTCCCGAGCACAGAGAAGAATTCCGGATGGACGGAAATCTTTCTTCTCTCCTTCTCCGTAAAACCCTAGCCGCCACCTTTCGTATGTGAACCGATAATTGTCCGTGTGCGGAATCCCTAATCACCATCTATATATATAGAGGCAGATTAGGGTTAGGGTTTCTCTTACTGGGCCAGGCCTGCTTCTGTTGGGCTACACTAGGGATCTTAAGGAGGATATGGACTGGGCCTCCCAATATAATTAATAATCCAAGTATTCTCTGGGCCCGAATACTTTACTTAATTATATAAATATTATTTCACTCCATTATAGAAATAATATTGCACTGCCGTCCATGTCCCAAATTATTACGCACCGGGCTCCTTTTTGGATTATATTATTTCCCGTGTTAAAGATATCGCATGTCCATTAATTAATTAAGCTTACTGATAGCTCTATTAATTAATATCTCATTCCGAGAGTAGTACCCGCTCGACCTTATTATTATATCGGAACTTAATTCACCTGCAGGGTTTAATATAATAATCTTTGGAGCGCCTCAAGGGGACATCATCAACTCGGACTCAGCTGAGACACGATTTCTAGCATTAATATTAATTATCATATTTATAATATCATTACCCAAGATATCGAGATGCTTTGAGTTGCAATAACTCTCACTCATTGATAAATCAAAGTAATAATTATCATAAATATATAATTCAATATTATATGACAAGAATTAAGAAATAATAATCGTCTGAGATCTTTGATCCTTTTATTAAATCAGTACAAAAGGATTTATCTCACCGCGATCCTGTTCAATGCAACTGGATGCATTAGTATAAGCTACTTAGCCAAGATCAGCTAATATCAAGCCTTATACTACAACCTTAACAAGTAATTTGTCCACAATTACTTAGGTTGCGAACACTATTTAAGTATATAAGAATGTGATAATATGATCTTCCGTGTGAGCCCACACCATATTATCTATAATATATACTACAGGACGATATTTTGCATAACCATAACACGAATAAATATGCAAAAACATATGACATTATTTATTTCATAAAACAGGAAGAAGTACTATACTACTCAGCATAAAAAGTATGCTTTTCAGTATATAATCCCAACACGAACATCCCAAAAAGATTATATTTATAGAATAGAGGTATATGTGTCATTATATTTTCTATTACCATATAGTTTTTATTTAAAAAAAATGCTCATAACATTTTAAACCTATGTAAAGTCGGGCCCTCCACCGAAAATTTTCTCGCTCCTCCCCTGGGTCCATGATTACTTAATTTAATGTACTACCTCTATCCCAGTCCACATTACTTTATTGGGACATCTCATTTATTAGTCCACTTTCTAAAAATGGCAAAGAATATGTGGCCACAATTAACTCTCTCTCAGAATTAACTATTGCCACATATCCCTCTTTGCATTGCCTATTGTGCCCATCCCATTGTTGACTAATATAATGGGATGGAGGTAGTATTTTTGATGTCTTTCGTTGACTTTTATGTGAATTAATCTAGTCAACAAGTCAAATCTCCTAATCCATAAAAGTTTAAGATAATATTAAGGAATTTTATTTTTTATATACTAACAATGTGACTATAGATTTTTTTAATGTGTCCACAAATGACGTAATATACTATTAATGAATAAATGTTTAAAATATACCCTAGCTTATGTGAATTGATTTGAAAAAACACTTTGTTACTATCTCGGTGACCATATATATCAAAGGTATCCACAGTAGGTAGGTGAACGTTTCTCCAACGTGACAATGTCCAATTAACGGTTCCTAGTTCAACACTATATATCACACGTGCATAGACTAATCCAAACCCTAAAAAATGACCCAAAAGATCGATATAGGAAACCTTCAAGGAGAATCAATTTTAATTTTATGAGATTAATTGTACTATACTGAATATACATATTTATTGAGTGCACTACATGCTTCATAAGCAAATTAGAGATCGATAAATGAAGTAAACTATATATGTTTACAATCATAACTGTTACGTACAAAAGCTAGACTTCATTACTCTAGAACAGTGATCTCAACACAGGGAGAAGAATTACTCGAACTTGTAATTTCACTTTCATCCGTATTCACTACTATCGGTTGAGATGATTGAGACGGATAATCGGGAATCTGCAAGCGCTCAACATCGGCTTCCAACATTTCTAACACCTTACTCATCGACGGACGATCATTTGGGCTCATCTGTATGCACCATAACGCAACTATGGTCATTTTTTTGATAAGTTTCCTTGTCATGTCGTTCTCGTTGCAATCGCCGTTTTCATCAACATTTCCAATACCGACATCCTTGCCTTGATTAAACCGGTCGTATATCCAATACGGGAAATACTTGCTAGAGCCATCATCATTTCCCGTGAAGTCTCTCTTCAACCCTACTATCTCCATCAACAACATTCCGAAACTATAAACATCAGCTTTGTAAGAGACTGCACCAATACCTCTGTTGATTAATTCAGGGGCAACATAACCTATGGTTCCTCTAGCTGCGGTTAAGGTCACACTAGTCTTATCCGTAGAGAAATATTTAGCAAGTCCGAAATCGGATATTTTTGGGATAAAGTTATCATCAAGAAGTACGTTATGAGGCTTAATGTCGAAATGCAGGATCTGAATGTCACAACCTCGATGCAAATACTCGATCCCACGAGCCACTCCCACCGCAATATCAAACTTCTTGTCCCAATTCAAGAAATTCATTTTTTCTGGGTTGAGTACATACTTCTCTAAAGAACCATTAGGCATGAAATCGAACACAAGGGCACGTTTCGATCTTCCGGCACAATATCCGACCAGTTTGACAATATTCACATGATGGATCCTTCCTATAGTTGCGATTTCATTCATGAAGTCTTGACCATTCGCACCGGATTTTCCAAGCAGTTTAACGGCCACGTCATCACCGCTACGGAGCTTACCTTTGTAAACACAACCAAACCCCCCTTCGCCTAGCTTTTCTTGAAAATTCCTCGTCATCTTCTTGATGTCCGAATACGAGTATCGGATCGGGACGAGTTTGTTGTCGCTTTGTAGGAAACTCTCTATTGAGTCAAATATGGATAAATTTCTCCTTTTGAATTTGTAGATCAAAAGCCACAGAGCTAGGGCAAAAATGATGAGTCTTGGTGCAGAGATGACCACTGAAACGAAATGGAAAAGGGAAAATAGGGTTCCTCAAATGTAAATAAATAAACAATCAAGTAGTTTATATTAGAATAATATATGTGAAGATTACTAATTAAATATAGGAACTATGTATAATACAATCAAATTAGAATGTACCGATGAGAATTCCACATAAGGAGGTGAAGGTCCCTGCAAATACACCAGATACATATATGACAACAAAAAAGTAATATATAATTTGCTAAAAAAAAAGTAATAGTAGTATATAATAAGAGAAACGTTCTCTTATCCACTATAGATACTCTTAATGTGCCCCCGCTAATGTGACAATGTTATGATTTTCTTTTTTAGCTAGGTTAGGATGTATATTTTAATTATTTTATTAGTAAATAGAATGTCACGTCATTTGTAGACCCATAATTAAGAATGTTCATAGTGGTTAGGGGAACATTCTTCTATATAATAATATAAGATTATGTAACAAGAAAGAAAGAAGAGAAAGAGAGAGAAAATAAAGATTCAAAAAATATATAATTGAATTGAGTGTGAGAATTATTACAAGTATAGCTGAAGACATCAAGAAATAAGAGTCCCACCATTCCAGCGGTGAATAGGATGATGGTCATCCCCGGAGGGCCTACCCCTGCACTTATTACAACTAGATACACACCACGATATTAAAGATTTTTCGAAATATTAGGATTTAGTTTTTCTCGATAGAGTTTAAGCGTTAAACTGCATTATTATACTCCCGATCGTTGGAGTGATATGGTACTTCAAAACTATATAAAATTGTCACGTTATTTCATGTACACATTAGTGATATCCATACCGAGAAGAAATTAATCGTTCTTTTCTATTTAACTTTTAAGCACAAAATGCAAGTCATACATTCAATAAAATTAAATTAAAAAGTAAATCGAAAAATTATCAATGTACATGACACCATCAAATTAACGATAAGCATACTGATTAATAAGTCCACGGTAGGCAAGATAATGTTTTAAGTTCATATACAAGAATATTATAATGTATCAAGAATATGACGTGGGAGCCGGTACCTGCGATTACTAGAAGAAATATCGAAATCCCTGCAGAGAGATATACCGGAATATAATGTATATATCAAGATTAATAATAAGAGAAAGTTTACCGGATTCTAACAAAGTCGGATCGAACAAAAACGGAGCTAGAGTGAGAAAGTAGTACCAGATTCTGTCATGAGAAACGATCGGAGGTATGCCACTGCAGTTTCAAAAATCCAGATAAACAAGTCAAAGATCAAGATACATAGAAGAATATACATAGTAATAACAACGAACAAATCCATATGTACCCGAAAAAAAGTTTGGAAACTTGCAGTCGGTGCAATAGAAGATGTCAAGTCCGTACAGGAGAGACTGGTGGACTTCCGAGAGAGATACATTGTTCAAATCCTTGAATCCCCACGACGTCGTCACAATCACATCTACTCCACACGTAGGCGGCACCTCTGAGGTATTCATGTGGCCGACCTTGATATAAGCATATCCAAGATGTGACGCATTAGACTTCGAAGCACAATCACGAGCAATATCTACGAAGGAATGAGGTTCCCTCAAGAGTTTCGGGCATCTTATGAAATTTATCAGAGACGAAGAAGATCGAGACGAGGGCGTGTGATAAAACGGATCGGTCGAGGCATAGGGGGAAGCATCGTCGAATAATGTGGAGGGGTAGTTTGGGAAAGAGCAGGTGTCGTTGCTTATGGAGGCGTCGACTACCCTCACGAAGGAGTTTTCGTAGTCGATAGCTTTGACGTAGAATTTTAGTGAGCCGAAACGGAAGGAGGCGACGTCGTTTTCGCATGACAGTTCGAATCTCCGGTCGCCGCAGTTGTTAGGTTGGCCTTTGAGGCGGAAAGGGAAGGTAATGTTGGGAATGCTGCCACATGATGAAGGAATGCAGTGAGGATTAGTATTAGCGTGAGAAGTTTGAAAGAATGATGATTGGATTAATAGAATGAAGAGCGATGAAGAAGTGAGGAGGAGGGATTTAGGTGTCATCGTTGCCGGTGGTGAGGGACACAACACAAGTTCAAAAGCCAATATGTATATCACTTCCATTACTATATAGCTAATTAAAGTTAATTAGATAGTATGGCGGCTACTTTTATTTTTTTTGTTAAATCGGCTTAGGCGGTCTCCTAGGCGCTATTCAGTAGTTTCCCGACTTGATTTTTGTTAATTCGATCCTTTTATATGTTTTAGAAAAAGTCGGTGCCTAGAAGGGCTAGTCGGTTTTAGGCGTTTTGTTGGCTAAACGGACTTGGCGGGCTAGGTGAGTTATGAGCGGCCTTTAGACGAGTTAGACGGATTTAATTGGTAATTTTGAATTTTATTTTTAACTGATATATTTCAATCGGTTTATGTTAAAATTCATGGATTTAATATTTAAAATTATAAATGCTACAAAGATTATGAAATCTGAACACTTAATTATTATACTATGTAATCTTATCACGAATTCACAAATAAAATTATAAATAATGTGCATTATATTCTAATTTTGTTGCTTTAATCTTTAAATTTGTAGGAAAATAGTTACAACAAATATAAAATACAAATCCACCTAGGAAGTGCCGACATGCGGCTAATAACTTTTAGAGCATTGACGAGAATGCAATCAAAGAATAAGACGAGTATTTGCATTTTTTTTGCTTGAAGAGTTAACAACATAAACTTAGAAATCAAGCCACGAAAATTCAAATTCGAGAATTTTAACATCGTAACTTAACCCCACTGCTAAGCTAACATACGCATGCGGAGTATTTGGATAGTGTACATTTTGAGTGGACATGAATGAGTCTAAGTCAATGCTTAGGTCAGACAAGACTCAATTTTTTTTTTTCCATTTTTTTCAAAATTATAGGGACCCCACACGGAAATACTCGATAGTCCACCCCCACTGCAATAACTGAACTCTTTGCTCTTACAAATGGGCACGGTGTGGATTTAGTGCAATTTCAGAGGCCCAAATAGGCCCATCATGCTTTGCTCAAACCAGAACCCAACTAGGCACATCAGCGCTGGATTTGTTCGTTTTTTAAAAAATTGAATGATAAAATAGATCGAGCTATAACGTTTATACCTTTTGTAAATTTAATGATAGCAATATTAATTTATAAAGTATAAAATATATTACGACTTGAAAATACCAAACAAAATAATGTCGAAATGAGAAAATGACCAACATGCCACGAAAATGACTAGAATAAGATGACTAGCATATCATTTCGTATAATCCTAATTAAGTTCAAATATAGGGTACTATCAAGACTTGGTATTTGAAGTGATAGAATATGAAAAATGAAACCAATTAGGGTTAAAGTACTACTCCATCCGCCATAGGCCAATCGTTCTATTTCATTATTGTAATAGAAATGTGTGAATGAAATATAAGATAATTGATCATGGACAGAGGGAGTAGTATATTAAACATCTTCTTTTCGAACTCAGGAGTTGATTTTCAAGAACCATTATTTTCGATACTAATCATGAACTATCAGTTGGGAAGTATATGGCATTGATATTCATATCAGAGCTAAATCTCATTAAATTCAGTGCGATAGATTGATATTAGTATAAATATTTATAATTCAAGATATTGAAATGAATACTTCTATACTTTAATTATGTGTTTTTGTAGTTTATTAATTATCCAGTGAATTCAGACAAAGTAATTCAATAATTGATAATTCCGTGTTGAAATTTCCCTTTATTGATGTTTCTTTTTGATAATGGTGGTAAATTGACTACAACGACTTTGTCCCATTAACATAATCAAGACTTGCAAGGTCCATCAATAATTGAAGTGGTAGACTTGCATTGACTTGCTATTTCATACTCCTATTATTAATATACCTGTTCTAATTCAATTGTTGTATTTCTTGTCGACACATAACTTTAGATACAGTGTTAAAAATTTAAAAATGAGGGGTCGATATTAAAATGTAAAAATTAATTCTTTTCATTTAAAGTAACAAAAAAATTGAAATAGAGCGGAGGAAAGATTGCCCGGTATACTTATTTAATAGATGCGAGATGATACCGTTAATTAAGTCTTCAAATCTATACTATTATAAAAAGTGTCTTGTTTACAAAATTTGATTTGCCTATTATACCCTTACTACAATATAATAATAATAATAATTATATTTAATTAATTAATATTCAATTAAAATTATATTCTATAAAAAACTCCAACTCAAATAATTAATATATACTTCATCGTAAATTTGTTATAGATACATATTTAATCTCGTAGGCAATAATTCCATCGCCAATTTATTTATCTTTATGTTTTAATTCGTTAAATGCCTTTTCAATTATTATCATCAATTTGTTTTAAGTTATATTTTTATTTTTATAAGCATTTTGATTTATTGTACGCATACATTATAACAAAGAAAACTAAAATTTACAATATTATACTTTAATTTGCGTTGGAATTTAAAAAAAAAAAAAAAAAATCTTTAGGATTAGATTTAATGTTCATCGTAGTTACATGGAATATAAAATTTCATTGGAATAAATTAATGATTTATAAGGATTAAATTGATTTTTGGATGTGTGGCATAAAATATAATAGGGGGCACACTCCTGTCAGCCCGACCTCACCGTGAGGCGGATCATGATTGGCACTTTTGTTTACAAAGATTGACATTTTTGAACATTGACACGTTTATTCATTATGATTAGTACTTTTGAACATTGGCACTTTTATTCATAATGATTGACACTTTTACGAAAAATACGTTAATAATAAATATTAATTTTATCTTGTGGGAATAACTAATATGTATATATATAATAGTATAAATCATAACATCAAAACATTATAATAACAAGTTAATAGAAAAAATATAACAAATTTCGATGTCACATAGATTGTCACTTTCGTTCAGAACAATTGACACTTTTATTAATGAAGATTGACACTTTTGCTGGAGAATTATATATCTTAAGTTTCAATTTAAAATCCATATTTTACCTTTTAAAATTGAAATTAAATACCAAAAAATAATTATAAAACCCTAAATTGATAGGTCAACCTTATAAAGTAATTGTAAATTTACAACTTACATAAAAATTACATAAAAAAAAAATTATTTAAAAGATTGCCATTTTTATTCATAAAGATTAGCACTTTTATTAATAAAGATTGACATTTTACCTGAACGGATCGGAACAACACAAACCGGATAGGGTTGATCCGACCCGAAATTGGGTCAAGCAGGTCGGGTTGGGTCGGGCCGGGTTGGATCATGGGCCATGTTGGGCCGGGTCGGGTCGGGCTGGGCGGATCCAGCCGCATGGTGCGGCCGACCGCACCAGAGTTTTTGTCAACATATTATGCATATTATACGTTATAATAAATGCTCCCTATGTCTAATGCTAATTGTTCATGTTTATTTATTGAGATGTCCCATTTAATTGTTCACTTATTTAAAGTGGAAAAGTTTTACTCTCACAACTAAATAATATAAACTCCACTATCTCTTAAGGTCTTGGTTACTATGTCATTTCCCTTGTAAACAATTAGCATGGGACAAAGGGAGTATTACCCTAAATTATTGAGGAATCATCTACCCAACATTGACATTTTAATACGTTCAGCGATAATGTGCATACTATTAATATAAAATATTTAAATATATATCACAACTTTGTAAAAAAAAAAAGTAAACTCTATCACTACCACATCAGCTATGAGTAAGATTTCACGGTGGTCAGGGGAGCATTCATGCTAAGTTATTACCATGAGGATTAAAATTCATATATTGCATATTATACGTTATATTCATTATTACCCATTGTTATGATTTTGAGCTCCGCCTTTTTTAAACGTAAAAAGACGTTTAATATATATAAAATTAAGCCAAACTTTATAGAAGTCTAGGCAATTTGTATACTATATGACAATATAGTACTCCATCTATCCTATTTCATTCAATTGTATTTTGGGTTTACATTAATATGTAACTTGTAAGGGTTAATTATTTCATTTTAAAAAACATGACCATTCACGTGGTACAATCCGATTAAGAAAGCATTATAATTGAATTGTGACGGAATGGGTGTTATTATAAGAAAGTGGAGTGATAATTTTATATCACCTTTTGTAAAAAGATTTCTCCACCCTCGTGGATTTCAGAATTTCAAAAAAAAAAAAAAAATAGAAATTAATGCTACTTTCATATTTTATCCATCTATATTCTTACAAAGTAATTATACTATTCCTCAAAATAAACATTATATAAAAATTGTAGGTTCGGTTGTTTATTCTAAATTTATTTCACATTATATTATCCACATTTATCTCTCTACATATATAGATGTATAAAAGTAAATGAACAATTATTGTACAATATTTATTATTTTTATTTTTTCTTACCTCCTATCATTTTTGAGTTAATGAAGAAGGTTATTGTTTCCTGTAAAAATATATATTCATTATCTTATATGCACTATAAGATGATGAATCTTATAGACAGGAGAATTGAACTATAGATAGAAGAATTAAATTAACTAAATATGAGGGCATATACTTTGATGGATTGTTTAATTTAGGAATTGAGAAATTTTGGGATGAGGTATATGACATACAATAAAACCTCTATACAATCATATTGTTGGGATCGGAGAAAATTATTCTTACAGGGAAGTTATTCATATATAGAGTTTTACATAGAAAAATAATTTATTTAAAAAATTAAATATATGCATTACATGATACATTTAACATATTCATATACTAATTAATATATAAATTTGACTAAATTATGTCACCTTGTGAAATTGAAATCTTTTTTACTTTGACAATATAATGTATATGTAAATGTGTCATTACGTACACAAAAATGAAGGAAGTAGTGACAACCATAGAACTACAATATTTTCAATCAATTAACCATGGATAGTGTCATCTCAAATTTCGTGTGATGATATTATATATATTTATGTAATTAATTTATTCCTATATGGAGGCACAAATTCTTAAGATGAGACCGGAAAAAGATATGCTTTATTACATTATCGAGGTTATTCCTAAATATAATTGTTCCCGAGTTGGGACCGTGATTTTTTATTACTATAAAGAGGTTATTCCTATATAGAGTATCATTTTAGGGAGGTGTCACTGTAATAAGATTAGGCTAATTATATGTGTTTGGCTTGAATTCATATTGTACAATTAGTTCCATATCTAAGTAAAAATTGTGGGTCGTCCTAACATGTATTTTGAGATAACAATGATTTGCAATCTTACAAAGTAAATATGAAATAATATATGTTGGATAAAATTAGTCGGTTCATTCTCATCTCTTAGAGTAAACGCCCACTAATAGATTATTTGATGCCTAAATACCCTCTTCATGTTATAGAAATGTGTGTACTATATTCATTTATATTTGAATTCTTAGCATATACATATTAGACACATGCAATATGCTGATGTTTTGTTTCTCCAAATATTAAGTTTTAAGGAGAAAATTGAATAGAATCACAATTTACAGTCCACACTCCACATCTTAAAATATTTGAACACTCAATAATAACATCATAATCACCATCTTATTATTATTGTTGTATTTAATAAAGTTTAGTGCTACCAACTTTTAGAAGAGTTCGATGTGAACAATTTTACTTTAGCTAATAAAGTTTATGCTAATGATTGATCTATGACAACATTATAAATAATCATCAGAGAATAACTTGAGTTAAGATGCGAGTACAATCATATATTTTGACGGTTTTGTTGACAACAATGATAGGGTGGGGCTATATATTCATTACTCTCTAACTCGTAATTTACGTATAAGTATCATAACTTTTCCATTGACTATTTAAAAGCTTCACTTAGTTCATGGAAAAAACATCTAATATTAGTTTGAGAATGTAGTAATTGGAATTGACAAATACTTTCTACATATAAAGAGAAGTAAGATCATTAATTTATCTTTTATTTTACCACAATTACTTAATTTTTTATGCTTTTAAAAATAGTTTAGACTATAAAATAACATATTAAGTCTCTCTTATGAGTTATCTATTATAATATATATATATATATATATATATATATATATATATATATATATATATATATATATATATTATCTTATGAGTTGTCTATTATAAGATATATATTTTTTATTCTTTAACTACTTTCATCATGTTTATCAGTTTTCTTTCACATTTTTTTTAGCTTTGCTTAATATTCATTACATAAAATATATACTCCCTCTGTTCCTTGCTAGAGGATACATTTCTTTTTGGGCACGAGAATTAAGAAATGATGAGTTTGCATATTAAAGTGGAGAGTACATGTGCAAAAAAGTGATTTTCTTTCAGTAATTTCTTACTAAATAAGAAAATATATCCTCTTACTAGGAACGTACCAAAAAAGAAAACGTATCATCTTGCGAGGAACGGATGGAGTAATTAATAACCATCATATGATATTAATATAAGATTTAAGTGGAATGACCTACCCACCGTGGACATTCTTGATGTGCCCACAGATGATGTGGCGTGCTATCAATGAATAAAATAAATATAAATGACCATAACCTATCCTAAAAGAGTAAACCTTTTCACTGCCACACCAGCGGTGAGCACATTAAGAGTGCTCACAGTGGATAGGGAAAATTTTCTCTAACATTTAATAATATAAACACCCTCTATTTAATCGAATTTGACCTCTTTGATTTTTGTAAGTGTAAAATAATAGGAAAATGTCGAATTGGATGGGACGAAGAGAGTAATTTTTATGTATTTTTTTGTTTGTTAGAAACACCTTTAGCCATATGAAATTTCGTCCAATTTGATGTCTTAGGAAAAAATTATCTCATAGATAAAAACTTTTATTTTGTATCAATCTTTAAACTTCTTCCTTTCTATCTCTTCATAAGTGACTCAGTTTATTATTATATACCTCACATCTATATTTATATAAAAAGAGCCTTGTTTTACAAAATATGCATTGCCTATAATATCCTTATTATATTTTTTAAATTAAGGGTAATAATGTAATTATAAATATGATGGTTTATAAATAACTACAAAAAATCGATGTATATTAAATTTGCCATATATAAATTTAATTTACTTAAATTAAAAAATCTATTCATAGTTCTATATTTTCCTTATGCATGAGATGATTAATTTGATTAATTTATTTCTTTTATTTTTAATGTCATAGTTAATTACTTTTGTAACTTGTTTTTTTATGTCATTAGATTGATACGTAGATTTTTTTTTTTTTTTCCCTCAAAGGAGACATTTGATTTAAAATTAAATTTTTTTGAAAATCCAAAATAAATAAAAGTTAAGTAATTCTACCATAATTTTAATATATTTTACTTTTGCCGTCTTCTGCTTATTTAATTGTACTTAAAATTTTATTTTACTATATTTATATGTATTTTTTTCGTTCAATGAATTATTAGTATATTTACTAATCTCTTAATATTATGAACATTAAATTGGACTTCAATTTTTAATTTAATTTTATTTCCTTGTGATTATTTCTTTCAGAATTTTCGAAAGGATGATTTGAAATAGTGTAATGGCCCGCAAATTCGATATCTATAAATCTAAATTAAGGTAATATGTTACGAGTAATACTCGTATTTATAGATATATTTATAAATATATATATATCAAGATATCTAAGCTTGATTTAATATGTTATGATGAAAGGAAGATAGTAGGATTGATTATCGAGTAAGATAGCTCATTATTAAACGAAGGCAATCTTAATTAATTACTAGTTGGGCCAATCCCATAAAATTTCATGAATTGGGCTCAAGCCTATAAATATTAAGAGTTGGGCCAACCCATAAACTTATAAATTGGGCCCAAGCCCATAAATTGATGAATTGGGCCGAGCCCAATTAGTAGTAGTATGTCGATTTATGAAACGGAAAACCGAAGGAATTGCGGAACGGAAAAAAAATACGTAAAGTATGTATACCAAAATACATGTACCATAAATGAACAAGTAATCAAGTAATTATCTAACTATTACATAGGAAATTATTAATACACATTCAATGTTTTGTTAAAGTACAAATTAATGCAAAACTAGAGTAAGACAAAGCAAAGAGTGGCTGCTACTTGGCTGCCCATTTCTGCAGCAGCTTTCCCCTTCTAGCCACCATCATTTTCTCCCTAGCTTCATTGACAAAATCAGCCCCAAACCTCCCAATTATGTCCTGCAAAACTATCCCCTAAAGCAAGGGAAAGATGGCATCATATCATGAAGAAAATGGAGGTAAATTCACAGGTTTCACACCTACTAATTACATGCAAATCCTCATCAAAAGAGTAGTATAAATACCCAAACATAAACCATAGATCAGTTTTCTACTTCACAACCAATTATCACTCAAAGAAGATAGGAATTAAGAGAAGAAGAAGAGGAACTAAGGAAGAGGAAGAGCAAAGCTAACAACCACAGCCCTTCTAACAACTAGTAAGCATATTATCAAATGATATATCAATTTCAATAGAAGCATGCTAATTTTCAGATTTCATACACTCAAGCATGCTCAATCTTAACTCTTGATTTAACAATCAACCAAGCCTAAGCTAATGAAGTACTAAGTATGTAATAACACACCATTTACAATTCATGAATACAAGCTAAGCATGCTTTTGTATACCTTTCATGTTAAGGAAATAAAACCTACAAGTCCTACTGCATCTATCTCTATTAATTACCTCTAACTTCAATTGATATAAATCATGGAATTTAAATTTAGAAACTATGAAATCAGACTTATCTATGCATAAAACGAAAGACGAAGACATATATGCACATATATTTACGAATCAAATATTAAGTAAATTAAAGGGAGGGAAGAGTCGAACCTCCGTCGAGGCCAAAGCCTCGACGGGAGAAGGGCAGTCTGTCGGGGCAGCAAAGGCGGCCCCGAGTCGAGCTTCGACTGCATTTTTCTCCGGGAATAGTTGCTGTTCCCCAAACCCCCCTGCATAATATCAAGTCGTTAGATACATATATATATATTATGTGGGCTGAGAGGAGAGTTAGAGGGAGAGAGTGTACCGGCCTTCCCGAGTCGGCCTCCGGCGACGGCGTTTTCCGACGGGCGTTCCAACGCCGGTGTCTCCCGGTAGTGCTCCGATCCCTGCAAGTATAAGAGAGAGAGAGTCAGATGGAGGGGAAAGAAAGGGGGCTACTGCCGGAGCTCGACCCTCGCCGTCGGCGAGGGTGGCGCCGACAGTACAGCCGATAGAGAGAGAGAGAGAGACGGAAAGGAGAGGGTAGAGCAGATAGAGAGAGAAAGGGAGAAAGGGGAGAGAAGATAGAGAGAGATCGAGGGAGGAAGAGAGAAGGCGAGGTGGTCGGCGCCGGCGGCGGTGGCCGGCTGGACGAATCCGAGAGGGAGAAGAGAGGGATGGAGGAGGATGGCTAGGTCTTGGGTGAAATTGGGGGAAATGAGAGTTATGGTGAAATTTGGGTTTTTATACCTAGGGTTTAAAACGGGTCGGGTTCCGGGTCGGGTTCCGGGTCGGGTTCCGGGTCGGGTTCTGGGTCGGGTTTCGGGTTGGGTTTTGGGCCGGGTGTTGGGCCTGGGTTAGGAGTAGTCTTGGGCTGAGAATTGGACTCAAGTTGGGCCGATTTAATTACGGCCCAACTGTTTAATCTATTAAATATTTCGTATATTAATACCATAAAATTTAGACGAGGAACGTTATATATTATCGAGAAATATTTTATTTATTCAAATAAAATAACTCGACTAATTCGAGTAAATTAACGAAGCTCGATAATTTTTGAGCCTAAAATAGCCTAATTAATTCATGGAAATGAATTATATTATAATGTTGGATTTAATAATCCAATAATATATATAACTTCAAATAAATTATTATTCGAAGCTTATGAGGATAATTAACGGCTATCACTAGTCAAGGAGAATTATTAACCCCGATTAATAATCTTACGATATATTAACGGAACGATAGTCGAAACAAGAAATTAGAAATAAGAAATAAGGGATAGAATATTCCTTTATTAAGAATTTTTAAATTCTTTAAGAATAGAAATTCTTATAGCTTCGCTTTTAAATAGGTGGAAGTCGAACGGAAGGCGAACGACTCGATTCTATTTGAATCCAGCTCTTTTTACGCTGCTTAAGGTGGGCTTTCTTTCAAAGAAAAATGAGAATTTATTTAATTAAGTTCTAGTTATTTTCAGCTTGTCATGCCATAAACATTTCTGTTTTGTGTATGACACCTATCTGAATTGGCTTCGCCAATAAAGTTAATCGATTTCGGGTCCTTGTTAAGACTTGCTATCTTGCTTGGACTAGTGTACACAGGACCGTGAGTCATCTTCAGGGTTGGCCGGTCAGGTGTCGTGTGAGGTGGCCACCTCCTCGACACCACAGTTTCAGATATGGTAGATTACTAAAGAACTTAGTCAGCGCTGACACTTTTAGATCACAAGACAGTTTTAGTGAACATAGGATCTTTATAGTAAAATCCCTATGTTTCACTTACTAATGGCATGTACAATTATATTGTATAGTTTTCGGCAATGTGTCCACTGAGTACTCTGTACTCAGCCCTGCATGTATTTCTAAATGTGCAGGTTGAGCCAGGTGGAGTGAAGTGACGAGCGGAGCCTTTTGTCGTGCAAGATTGTAATAGATAGACTTTCGGTAATACATGTCTTCATACATGTATTCCAGTACTCTTTCCGCTGCGTACACTCTACGTAATAATTTCGTACTTTTTAAGTACTTTTCAGTTATGTATTGACTAAGACAAGTAACCTTGTGTTCTTTTGGGCCTTGAGCCGAAACTTCGAAGTTATCGTAATGTTCTAGCATTCATATGTGTCCAGATCCGTATTCAATTCCTTACCCCTTTCTATTTCCCCTTCTTAATTCCCATCCCTAGTCACGGTACCCCGGTTTAGCTATCCTTAGCAACATCCGGTCGTGACAGAGTGGTATCAGAGCACTCGTTGCTCTAAACCCGAGAGTCTTCTTTCAGAGTCTAGTTCAGTTTGAATCACTGGACTATTCGAGTTAATCGACAAAGGCTCAGCACTTCACTACCCCTGCTCAACGAGGAAAAAGGTAAAGTTAAGTTATTATTAAAGAGTAAAATCTTTTCATAATCTAGGATGAACTATGATTGATTCATGATCACATAGAAGTAAGAACATGTCTATTAGGAGAACATAGTTGCTCGAGCTAGTTATCTTTTCTTATAGAAAGGATTTGAATTTCGAAGGAATGAACTTCCTTCTGAATAATTAGAGACAAGGAGAAGACGTCAAGGAAGTGCACGAGTGCAAAAGTGATCAAGGAAGATAATGTCATCAACCAAATGACATGGGCTTAGCCTTTGACGACTTTTCAAGGCATTGAACGATGCAAGTCTCTAAATGACGATGGAAGATATCAAATGATTTGATTAACATAATATTGTGGCACAATAAAGGTAAGACCACTACCAACTCATAGATGTACCACATCTTGGGTAAAAGAGAACCTATTATGTCGGTAACTAAGAAAAGAACAGTTAGAAAAGTTAAAAGAAGGTACAATAAAGTATAGTGGTGTAAAAACACTTGTTAGCTAATAGTTTATTAGAATGAAGTATAATTGATTAGAGCTTATCTAATACCCTCATTTTATAGATGGCCAACTTCAAGGTTACCGCTAGGAAAAGGGTGCATGCGAGGGCCACACCAGAAGAGGTGATCCGGGCCTACCAAAGGTACAGGCCATGTTACGGGGACGACCTCGGAGAGTTCCTATCACATTACCGCCGCCATTGGAGTGAGGCTCACGCCCACGGTGTCACAGGGTACGATGGGATTATGAGGTTGATAGAGCTGCTGCCACCGAGTTGGCAGGGATGGGCCCGGGATATGTCAAGAGACTTCATCTTCCAGGCTGAGCCCCACTACGACCTAGTTGGTGACTTGCCCAGGTTCGTGGCTACTCTTGAGTATTACTTCGGAGTTTATGGACAGGCACCGACAGGACCCTATGTACGTCCCGGAGACTTTGCGGTAGTAGGACCATCTTCGGCCCCGGCTACACCCGCACCTCGGCACCCACCTCCTATGGTCCCCGCTCCAGTACCTGAGCAGGTTTCGCCACCCCATGCGGTCACTCTGAGCCGTCAGGGACGAGACAACTTGGAGGATGGACCTTCAGACCTCGAGAGGCGACCTCCCACGCCGTACAGGTACCCGGCGGACCCACCACTGCCGGACGAGGAAGGCTCTACTCGTAACTCCGCTGAGGACCTCCACATGAGACAGATTCGAGGGAAAGCCCTCATTATTGCAGAGCCTAAAGATGAAGGACTTCCCGAGCCAGAGCCGGAGCCCCTTTCCCAAGCTCCTTGCTCTAGGGAAACCAGGATGGCACTTATTCGTGCTAGGATTACTCGCCTTGCAGACCGGATGGATGAGTTTGTACGAGAGTCTCAGTTTTCTGACTCGTCTAGGGAGTCTTCTCCAGACCCAGAGGCTGCCTTGAGGAGGATGGATGAGTTTGACGACCTACAGGCCGAGTTCCGACGCAAGATGGCGGAGTTTGAACAAGTGAATGAGCATGTGGACGAGCCGGTAGAAGAGCCTGAGGAAGATCCAGAGGAAGATCCTGAGGAAGATCCCGAGGAGGATCCTGAGGAGGATCCAGTTATGTATCTCCAAGGTGCAGAATCTGAGGAGGAGGATCCTATGGAGGACCCGGATGAGGAAGAACAGAACGACCACGGTATGTTGGAGGAGTCTGAGGCAGAATCCGGATTGAGCTCTGAGTGATCCGACTTAGATAGTTAAGAATGTAGTATGATCTTTATGTACTAGCCAGTAACGGATCTTTAGATGACCGTCCTGGGTTTAAGTATTCAGTTTAGTAGTAGTTAGCCGTGGACATGATCTTTATGAGACAAGTCACGTGACTATGATATTATGTTTATGTAGTTATTTTGAAAATGGTTACCCCTAGTGGTGAACATCGTAGATAAGGTACTATTAATGTATGGAAGCCCTCTCTGAGGCAATTTTCACTATATATATACATATATGTGAGTGTTATTAGTATGTTTTAGAATATATCTTTAAACAAGAGTCATATCACTACAACGGTAGCCTACGATATACTAAGAATCGAATTTTAAAGAACCTATGTGGGTTATGATTGTAAGAATGAGGCCACTAAATTAGAGATTACGCATTAAGCTAATAAGTTCTTCATCCTTGTAGAAATATGGCACCAAAGAGACAGGGTGTGTTCCCGAGAGGGCGTGGTAGACCACCAAAGAATCTCAGAAGGGAACCAACTCCTGAGGAAGAGGAACAACAGAATGAGAGTGAAAACTCTGAGAGTGAACAACAAGAGGAATCTGAGGAAATATCTGAACAAGAAAGGGAAGCCACACCACCTCCACCTCCACCTCCTCCACCTCCATCGCATGAGCGGAGGATCGAGGAAATGTTCTTAAAACAGAACCCACCCGTGTTTAATGGAACCGGAGATCCAGCTGAAGCAGAAATTTGGGTGCGAGCTATGGAGCGCATCTTTAAGTTTCTTAGGTGCACTGATAACGAACGACTAACCTGTGTAGCATTCCAACTATCTGGACCTGCTGATTTCTGGTGGGAAGCAAGACAGAAATCCATGACGGCCCACCAACTGAGGAATTTAACTTGGGAACAGTTTAAGGCAGGGATTTACGATAAGTATATCCCCAAGAGCTACAGAAAGAAGAAGGAGAATGAGTTCTACCATCTAAAGCAGGGGAAGATGACTGTGACGGAGTACGACAGGATGTTCTGCGAGCTATCGCGATTTGCTCCCGAGCAAGTGGATACCGAGGAGAAAATGGCAGAAAAATTTTGTGCCGGTCTGAGGCATGAAATCAGGATGACACTTGCAAGTCACAGGGGACTATCGTATTCTGAGTCGCTTAGCAGAGCATTAGATGTGGAGGCAGCTATGCCCAGGGACAAACTGATCGTGACACCAGGGTCAGCTCAGTCTCAATCGCAGTAGGACAAAGGCAAACGTAAGTGGGAGGACAATTCTGGCAAGCAGGTTGAGAGGAAACCGTGGAAAGGGAACCCCACTCAAGAATATGGGAAACAAACTGCTCCTGGGCAGACGGGAGGATACAAGCCTAAGTTTCCCACGTGCTCCAAGTGTGGAAAGATGCATGGCGGATTGTGTAGGGCAGGAAGCGACAGCTGTTACATCTGTGGGCAGAAGGGACACTATGCTAGGGAGTGCCCCACCAGGCAAAGAGGAACAGGAATGGGCCCCAATCAACCGAACCAGAACCAACAACTGAGGGCAATCCAGGCCCAGACCAAGCCAGGGCAATTCCAGCTACCCCCACCACCGCCCCCACTGCCACCACAACAACAACTGTTTCAGCAGTATAAGCAGCAGCAGCAGCCTCAGCAGAATGCAAGAGCCTACGCGCTAAAGCAGAAGCAGCCCGAGAAAAACCAGGGAAATTTGGCAGGTATGGGCCAACTTCTGAATACCCCTGTTATAATTTTGTTCGATACGGGTGCTTCGCATTCTTTCATCGCCAAAGCATGTGTAGATAAATTAAGGCTTAGAACAGAACAGATAACTGCGATTATGAAGGTCATTTCACCAATAGGAGGGACTGTTACCCTCACACATCGTTGCTCTAACCTAGTATTGAACATAGGTCCACTTGAACTTATAGCAAACGATCTTAGTGTTATGGCCATGGAGGACGTAGATATAATTTTAGGAATGGATTGGCTAGCTGAAAACTACGCCACGATCCTTTGCAACGAAAGGCAAATTGCGTTCCGACCACCAGGGAGGGAGCCAACGATATTTCATGGAATCTCCATGGGGAAGCGCAAGGCCATCATTTCAGCTCTGCAGGCCACAACCATGCTAAAGAAGGGTTGTCCAGCTTACTTGGTCTACTTGAATGAGGAACCGAAGGGAGAAAGAAATATGAGAGACGTGGCCACAGTACGAGAATTTCCTGATATCTTTCCAGACGTACTACCAGGACTACCACCGGATAGGAAGATAGAATTCACCATCGATTTAGAACCTGGATCAGCTCCGGTATCTAAAGCACCATATAGAATGGCCCCGAAGGAGTTAGAAGAACTCAAGGTGCAACTTCAAGAACTATTAGACTTAGGTTTCATCCGGCCTAGTGTATCACCTTGGGGAGCTCCCGTGCTCTTTGTGAAGAAGAAGGATGGTTCGATGAGAATGTGTATCGATTATAGAGAACTGAACAAACTGACTCTCAAAAACAAATATCCCCTACCGAGGATAGATGATTTGTTTGATCAACTCAGGGGAGCAAGTGTATTCTCTAAAATAGATCTGAGATCGGGATACCATCAGTTGAAGGTACGGCCAGAGGACATACCTAAGACAGCTTTTCGAACCCGCTATGGTCACTACGAGTTTGTAGTTGTACCATTTGGATTAACCAACGCACCAGCAGTATTCATGGATCTCATGAACCGTGTTTTCCACCCTTACTTGGACAAATTTGTTCTAGTCTTTATAGATGACGTCCTCATCTACTCAAGGAATAGGGAGGAACACGAAGAACACTTGAGAAAAGTGTTAGGAACTCTAAGGATAGAGAAGCTTTACGCTAAGTTCAGCAAGTGCGAATTTTGGCTTAGCGAAGTCGCATTTCTGGGACACATCGTGTCTTCGGAAGGGATTAAGGTGGACCCCGCGAAAGTGGAGGCCGTACAAAATTGGAAGTCACCCACTACCCCAAACGAAATTCGTAGTTTCCTAGGGCTAGCTGGGTACTATAGGAGATTCATTGAGGGATTCTCCAAGATAGCAAGGCCAATGACTCAACTCTTGAGAAAAGGGATCAAGTTTACATGGACCCCGGAGTGTGAGTCGAACTTCCAGTTGTTGAAGGAGAAATTGACCACCGCACCAATTTTGGCCGTCCCAGCGTCGGAGAAAGAATACGTGATTTACACCGATGCCTCAAAGAACGGGCTTGGTTGCGTGTTGATGCAAGAGGGAAAGGTGATAGCGTATGCATCACGACAACTTCGACCCCACGAGCTCAATTATCCCACCCATGACCTAGAATTGGCAGCCGTCGTGCACGCCCTGAAAATTTGGAGACATCACCTCTACGGAGTTCGATGTGAAATCTTCACGGACCACAAAAGTCTCAAATACTTCTTCGAGCAGAGAGACCTAAATATGCGCCAGAGAAGGTGGCTCGAACTAGTAAAAGATTACGATTGTGGTATCAATTATCACCCAGGCAAAGCCAACGTAGTGGCAGATGCCCTGAGTCGCAAGACGCGCCCGAAACTGGCAACCCTACTCACGAGTGAGTCGACTCTTGTTAAGGAATTCCAAAGACTTAACCTGGAGGTAATATCCCCTCCAGAGACAGTCGAGGGAATTATCGTTACCTTGACAGTGATGCCAGATTTGAGAAACAGAATTTTGGAAGCACAGAGGAAGGATGAGGCTATGGAGAAAGTACGCTTAAGGATAAGGACAAGTGATGGAGGAGGATATCGTGAGGAAGCTGACAATGCTATCACGAAGGAAGGAAGGTTGTGCATACCAACCGGTGAAGAGCTCAGAAATGAGATATTGAGCGAGGCTCATGACACACCATACGCCGCCCACCCCGGAAGTACAAAGATGTACCAAGACCTGAAGAGGAAATTCTGGTGGGAAGGCATGAAAAGGGACATAGCTTCTTTCGTTGAGAGATGTTTAGCTTGTCAACAAGTGAAGGCGTTGCACCAACGACCTTATGGAAAGTTACAACCATTAGAAATTCCACAATGGAAATGGGAGCACATCGCGATGGATTTCGTGACGAGTCTGCCTAAGTCGAAACGAGGAAACACGGCCATTTGGGTTATCATAGACCGACTCACCAAAAGTGCTCATTTCGTTCCCATTCGAATCACATATGGGTCTGAGAAGTTAGCTCAGTTGTACGTTCGTGAGATAGTACGTCTACACGGCGTGCCTATTTCAATTACCTCGGATCGAGACTCAAAGTTTACGTCCAGATTTTGGACCAGCTTGCATAAGGAATTAGGTACTAGGCTAAACTTCAGCACAGCATTTCATCCTCAAACAGACGGACAATCGGAAAGGACGATTCAAACTCTAGAGGACATGCTGAGGACCGTAGTACTCGACAGAGGCGGAAATTGGGAACCAGTATTGCCGTTAGTTGAGTTTGCATATAACAACAGCTATCAGACAACGATAGACATGGCACCATACGAGGCTTTGTATGGGAGGAAGTGTAGGTCACCACTTTACTGGGATGAGGTAGGTGAGAGGAAAGCTCTAGGGCCCGATGCGGTCGAGGAAATGATCGAGATTGTGAGACAGATCCGAGGAAGGATCAAAGAAGCCCAAGATAGACAGAAATCTTACGCGGATAATCGCAGGACTGAGATAAGTTTCGATGTAGGAGATAAAGTTTTCTTGAAGGTGTCACCTTCGAAAGGAATAGCAAGATTTGGTGTTAAAGGAAAGCTGAAACCACGTTTCATTGGACCATACGAGATTCTGGAAAGAATAGGCCCAGTAGCATACAGATTAGCACTACCGCCAAGCTTAGGAAGCGTACACAACGTATTCCACGTGTCACAACTTAGGAAGTACGTGTTTGATCCCAAACATGTGATCCACCAGGACGAAGTAACTTTAGACTCAGACTTGAGTTACGAGAACAAACCAGAGGCAATTTTGGACAGGAAGGTACAACAGCTTAGGAATAAGTCTATTACTTCAGTCAAGGTTCTGTGGAAGCATCACGGACAGGAAGAAGCGACATGGGAACTTGAGGATAAGATGAAAGAAAAATACCCAGAGCTTTTCAATTAGAGGTATGCAAATTTCGGGACGAAATTTTTTTTAAGGAAGGTAGGATGTAATGGCCCGCAAATTCGATATCTATAAATCTAAATTAAGGTAATATGTTACGAGTAATACTCGTATTTATAGATATATTTATAAATATATATATATCAAGATATCTAAGCTTGATTTAATATGTTATGATGAAAGGAAGATAGTAGGATTGATTATCGAGTAAGATAGCTCATTATTAAACGAAGGCAATCTTAATTAATTACTAGTTGGGCCAATCCCATAAAATTTCATGAATTGGGCTCAAGCCTATAAATATTAAGAGTTGGGCCAACCCATAAACTTATAAATTGGGCCCAAGCCCATAAATTGATGAATTGGGCCGAGCCCAATTAGTAGTAGTATGTCGATTTATGAAACGGAAAACCGAAGGAATTGCGGAACGGAAAAAAAATACGTAAAGTATGTATACCAAAATACATGTACCATAAATGAACAAGTAATCAAGTAATTATCTAACTATTACATAGGAAATTATTAATACACATTCAATGTTTTGTTAAAGTACAAATTAATGCAAAACTAGAGTAAGACAAAGCAAAGAGTGGCTGCTACTTGGCTGCCCATTTCTGCAGCAGCTTTCCCCTTCTAGCCACCATCATTTTCTCCCTAGCTTCATTGACAAAATCAGCCCCAAACCTCCCAATTATGTCCTGCAAAACTATCCCCTAAAGCAAGGGAAAGATGGCATCATATCATGAAGAAAATGGAGGTAAATTCACAGGTTTCACACCTACTAATTACATGCAAATCCTCATCAAAAGAGTAGTATAAATACCCAAACATAAACCATAGATCAGTTTTCTACTTCACAACCAATTATCACTCAAAGAAGATAGGAATTAAGAGAAGAAGAAGAGGAACTAAGGAAGAGGAAGAGCAAAGCTAACAACCACAGCCCTTCTAACAACTAGTAAGCATATTATCAAATGATATATCAATTTCAATAGAAGCATGCTAATTTTCAGATTTCATACACTCAAGCATGCTCAATCTTAACTCTTGATTTAACAATCAACCAAGCCTAAGCTAATGAAGTACTAAGTATGTAATAACACACCATTTACAATTCATGAATACAAGCTAAGCATGCTTTTGTATACCTTTCATGTTAAGGAAATAAAACCTACAAGTCCTACTGCATCTATCTCTATTAATTACCTCTAACTTCAATTGATATAAATCATGGAATTTAAATTTAGAAACTATGAAATCAGACTTATCTATGCATAAAACGAAAGACGAAGACATATATGCACATATATTTACGAATCAAATATTAAGTAAATTAAAGGGAGGGAAGAGTCGAACCTCCGTCGAGGCCAAAGCCTCGACGGGAGAAGGGCAGTCTGTCGGGGCAGCAAAGGCGGCCCCGAGTCGAGCTTCGACTGCATTTTTCTCCGGGAATAGTTGCTGTTCCCCAAACCCCCCTGCATAATATCAAGTCGTTAGATACATATATATATATTATGTGGGCTGAGAGGAGAGTTAGAGGGAGAGAGTGTACCGGCCTTCCCGAGTCAGCCTCCGGCGACGGCGTTTTCCAACGGGCGTTCCAACGCCGGTGTCTCCCGGTAGTGCTCCGATCCCTGCAAGTATAAGAGAGAGAGAGTCAGATGGAGGGGAAAGAAAGGGGGCTACTGCCGGAGCTCGACCCTCGCCGTCGGCGAGGGTGGCGCCGACAGTACAGCCGATAGAGAGAGAGAGAGAGACGGAAAGGAGAGGGTAGAGCAGATAGAGAGAGAAAGGGAGAAAGGGGAGAGAAGATAGAGAGAGATCGAGGGAGGAAGAGAGAAGGCGAGGTGGTCGGCGCCGGCGGCGGTGGCCGGCTGGACGAATCCGAGAGGGAGAAGAGAGGGATGGAGGAGGATGGCTAGGTCTTGGGTGAAATTGGGGGAAATGAGAGTTATGGTGAAATTTGGGTTTTTATACCTAGGGTTTAAAACGGGTCGGGTTCCGGGTCGGGTTCCGGGTCGGGTTCCGGGTCGGGTTCTGGGTCGGGTTTCGGGTTGGGTTTTGGGCCGGGTGTTGGGCCTGGGTTAGGAGTAGTCTTGGGCTGAGAATTGGACTCAAGTTGGGCCGATTTAATTACGGCCCAACTGTTTAATCTATTAAATATTTCGTATATTAATACCATAAAATTTAGACGAGGAACGTTATATATTATCGAGAAATATTTTATTTATTCAAATAAAATAACTCGACTAATTCGAGTAAATTAACGAAGCTCGATAATTTTTGAGCCTAAAATAGCCTAATTAATTCATGGAAATGAATTATATTATAATGTTGGATTTAATAATCCAATAATATATATAACTTCAAATAAATTATTATTCGAAGCTTATGAGGATAATTAACGGCTATCACTAGTCAAGGAGAATTATTAACCCCGATTAATAATCTTACGATATATTAACGGAACGATAGTCGAAACAAGAAATTAGAAATAAGAAATAAGGGATAGAATATTCCTTTATTAAGAATTTTTAAATTCTTTAAGAATAGAAATTCTTATAGCTTCGCTTTTAAATAGGTGGAAGTCGAACGGAAGGCGAACGACTCGATTCTATTTGAATCCAGCTCTTTTTACGCTGCTTAAGGTGGGCTTTCTTTCAAAGAAAAATGAGAATTTATTTAATTAAGTTCTAGTTATTTTCAGCTTGTCATGCCATAAACATTTCTGTTTTGTGTATGACACCTATCTGAATTGGCTTCGCCAATAAAGTTAATCGATTTCGGGTCCTTGTTAAGACTTGCTATCTTGCTTGGACTAGTGTACACAGGACCGTGAGTCATCTTCAGGGTTGGCCGGTCAGGTGTCGTGTGAGGTGGCCACCTCCTCGACACCACAGTTTCAGATATGGTAGATTACTAAAGAACTTAGTCAGCGCTGACACTTTTAGATCACAAGACAGTTTTAGTGAACATAGGATCTTTATAGTAAAATCCCTATGTTTCACTTACTAATGGCATGTACAATTATATTGTATAGTTTTCGGCAATGTGTCCACTGAGTACTCTGTACTCAGCCCTGCATGTATTTCTAAATGTGCAGGTTGAGCCAGGTGGAGTGAAGTGACGAGCGGAGCCTTTTGTCGTGCAAGATTGTAATAGATAGACTTTCGGTAATACATGTCTTCATACATGTATTCCAGTACTCTTTCCGCTGCGTACACTCTACGTAATAATTTCGTACTTTTTAAGTACTTTTCAGTTATGTATTGACTAAGACAAGTAACCTTGTGTTCTTTTGGGCCTTGAGCCGAAACTTCGAAGTTATCGTAATGTTCTAGCATTCATATGTGTCCAGATCCGTATTCAATTCCTTACCCCTTTCTATTTCCCCTTCTTAATTCCCATCCCTAGTCACGGTACCCCGGTTTAGCTATCCTTAGCAACATCCGGTCGTGACAAATAGTCTCACTAGCTAATCGGATGACAAATTTTTACTATATGCATAGTGTTAAAAGCAAAAGTTAGTAGGTCACTAGAATGTTAAGCTGACAGTTTTTTCAGTTTTAGTTAGTAGTGATAAAGTGTTCACTTCAATAAAATTTAGTCTACTATAACAATTAGTAGACTCTATATAAATGAGAAGACGAAAGGAGTATAGTTTAAAGTAGAGATATGTTACTTTTGTGTACTTTGTATATTGATAGGCTTTAAAGTCAAATAATAGTATATGTAAGTTTTAAATTCTTCTTTGAAATTTAGTAAGTCATAATCATGTTTTTTCTCGCTCAACTTATTTGATGAAGTTTTTTAGCTTACAAAATACATGCTAAAATTAGATGAGTTATTTTCAAAATTATTAAATTAACTTTAATATACAAATATAATATTCTCTCTGTTACAATCTACTATAGACATTATATTTTTTTTCGTTCAATGAATTGTTATTATATTTACTAATCTCTTAATATTATAAACATTGAATTGGACTTAAAATTTTAATTTAATTTTATTTCCTTGTGATCCCGTAAATCGAAGGTTAGACTCATGGGTGCACGCAAACCCAAAATTAGACTTTTGGGTTCCCGACTGTTATGAGATCTAGATCAAGGATCACCCCCATGTAAGGTATATCTATGTAATTACCTAGGAAGAGAAATAGCACGTACACATTTAAAAAAAACTCATGTTACAAAATAATGCATTACATATAATGTCCTTAAAGTATTTTAAATTTAAGGAAAATCATGCAATACTTGTAAATATACATTATGATATTTTATTAGGATTAGAGTTTTCCTTATACAATATAGGTGTAAATTTAGTAAAATAAATATGTAGATTTTTGTCTTCTAATGAATTTACACGATGTTTCAAACAATGTTCAGAAAGAAAAATAAATTTACAACCATAAATTAATTTGATCATTACATAGAATAAATATTTTAGAAATTAGATTCGTGTTCGTTTTTACGAAATTAATATTCATCCATGTAGTTATATATAATCATGTTTTTAAATTCATACTACTTGAGAGTATAATAAGTTATACGTAATTTTTATATTACAAGAATTTTACTATTGTTTTGCTTATATAAATATTGAGAAACATAGGACATGGAAAAGTCTATTATGTAGGAGTATATATAATTATTTTTAATTAATTTTCTTCTTCTTTCATATGAATATCAATTCGTGTGAATAATATTCTAATGAAGAAAAATGACATTATTGATATAATCCTAACAAAATAATATTAGCGAATTTTAAAGTCATTATTTTAGCATCACGTTATTATAAAACTAAAGGCATATATAGTAGGCAAGAAGAAAAGAATTATCAATTAAAAATAAACTATTTAATATATTCAATGAAAAAATTATAACAGTAATAATAATTACTTAATTATGATATAACTTTACCAATTAATTATCCTTAAATTTGAGTAAATTTAATGGTTCTCCGCCATATAATGCATTATTTCTTTGTGTGGATTCAATATTGTAGTTATGAAAATAGTGAAAGACAATACATAATAAGATTAAGAAGTGAATTCTAAAAATCTCTAAGCAAATAAAGTATTTTGTCCGGAGATGAGCTATAATGAATTGTTTAGACAACTATTTATTGTAGCAACATTCAAAAGGAGCATGCTAATAGAAATGAATCATATGTATATGCACACTGAAGAACAAAAGTATGCATGATGATCCCAGTATAAATATAAGTGACGATATGTATATACTCTATCTATTATGTAATTGGCAATAATATTTTTAATAAGTGATTTAAGAACTAATTATATGTACATCATGTAGCTTAACTTTTATGGAGTGAAAAATTTGTGAAGTTCCCTACTCGCCTTTTAAACTGTATTGTGTGGGTTAATAACTCGTAAGAGGTGGGTCCATCTAATTTATGTTGATTAAATTATGACTTTGATTGATAATAAATAAAATGGTCAAGCAGTGTTAACATCTTTTAAAAAAAAAAGAAAGTAAAGTGCATGTTTATGGCATACACCTGAAGAAAAAACTTAAAGCATTTTTTTAATAGACGAAGATAATATTAAGAGGAAATAGGGTATTTTACCCCTTTTAGAATAGTGAAACTAAATTCAGGTATGGGAATAAATTTACACCAATTTTTACCCTTATTTTGGTTTGGTAGTCCAAAATGCCCTTACCTTTTTAGGTATGGGATTTTGTCTTTTTCTTCTCCACTTTCTTCTCCACCCACTTCCTTCTCCTCTTGTATTTCAAAAATGTCATTCGACAGCATCTTCTCCACTTCTCTCTCTCTTCTATTTCTTCCAACCATGGAAAGTTGGAAACCCACTCTCTTCCCCACTTCTCTTTCTTCTCTCTCTTCGCAGCTTCACATATTTCTTCTCGAGGTGGCGGCGACGGCGACGACGACGATTCTACACTAATTTTCTCCACTTTTCTCTCTCTCTCTCTCTTCTCTCTCTCACGCATGCGACGACAACGGCGACAACGACGGCGACCGACTTTCTTCTCCACTTTATTCCTGTGTGGGAGTAAATTCCATGGCTGAAATGGACTAGAAGGTTCGACGACTTGGATGAGAGCACGGAGAGAGGGGCTAAAGCCATTGATGAGCTTCTGGAATTGTGATTCAAGAACATAGATTTGTATGTAGGTTTAGATTAATTTGAATTCGAAATGTATTATTAAAATTTTACTTATTTTTTCGTTACGATTTAAACATTATCGTACTTCTTTCCTTTTGTTGTTGGTGATGGGAGAGAGAGATGAATGGTGTTTTCTTTGTGTATTTGGATGAGGGGAGGAGAAGGAGAGGATGAGGAAGAAGAAGGAAGAGCAACGTCGATTTGAAGTAGCTACCAAATTCGTCCAGAAATCTTATTCTACGTACTTAAAAATATAGTACGAATTTTACAAATCCTACCAGTAACATGTAAATTTTTTATGACTATATTTTATGCACCTAGCAACAGTACAAAACTTACAAATTCTAATAAGGAAAAGAGTAACTTCAATTATTTGTTAGTACCACAATTGTTAGTATGAATTCAACATAAATGTTGACAGCGTAATTGTGTATACTTTTTATTTTACAGTTTGTACCGGATTTGATTCTTGTCTTGTACATTTGAATTCGAAATGGATAATGAATATCTTACTCGATTGTTTGGTACGATTTCAACATTTTCGTTCTTATTTTGTTTTGAGTAGGTGATTAAGTGTGAAAAAAAAAGAAGAAGTTCCTCACACAAATTTTCTTTGTTTTGTTTGTAAAAGTGCAATATATTATGTGTTGTGAAATTCTTTTTTTTTTCCCCCTAAAGTCGTACTGACAATTTCATACTTTCTTATGTAATTAGTATTATACTATAGATAATCAATATGAATTGATTCATATTCGTATCAATACCATAAGTAAGTGTTACGAATAGACTTAAATTCGTAATGATAAATCACGGTATGTTGAGGCACAAAATACAATTTAGTAGTGTGTACCATATTAAGTGGTTGTGTTATGCTGAAGCACGAGATACAATTTATATGTTACCACGAGATAAGAATATTTACCATGTAACTCATGTATTAGTAAGAACACCAAGAATCGTAACATGTAATTTATGTACTGGTAAGGACAACAAGAATCTTATCATGAGAAAGACACATCCTATCGTAATGGATTATATAAGTACGAATTTTGAGTAATCGTACCGGCAAAATAACTCGTATCGAAATCTACAAAATTCATATATTTCCGTTCAAAATGCAAAAATCATAGTATCCAAACAATTTTTTTTTTTTTTTTTTTTTTTTTTTTGTTTTGTTTTGTTGTATTGGGAACCACCGCATATGTTGCTCCAACTGTTGCCGACAGGACGATGGATGTAGGTGCATTTGTTGTTATAGCCTCCGCCCTTTTCAGAAATAACAAAATTAGTGTTGGGAACCCCTTGCAGTTTGATTTTGATGATGTTTATCGAAACCACACTTAGGCATATTTTACTTTGTTTAGGGTCAAGGCCGATAGATCGACCTGCTACCTGTTAGTGCAGGTCGATGCCCTTTAGCGTTTAGTATCAAGTTCGATCCACCCTGTAAGAGAAAGGTCGATGTATCGACCTGCCTCAATTGGATCGAGCTGGATCATCAGCCTGTCTATCGACCTCCCCTATCAAGCTTCCAGCTGGCATTGCCTTAGAAGATTTCAAGAGCTGGATTATCAATCAAGGTCGATGCTCCGCCTTCATGGAGCGTCACGACCTGATCCTTGCCACGTCGAGTGCCAGCAAGGACGAATATTCCCAACGGCTAGAAGTGAGTCAGCATCCAACGGCTAGTGCCACGTCAGCCCGACTCCAACGGCTAGTTTTTCAAAACTGCCTATAAATACTTCAGCCATTTTCGGATTCAAGTACGGGAAACACAAGCTATCAACGCCATATCTCTGCCCAAATCTCTCTCAAAGCTCATATCCATTCAAGTGTTCGAAATCCGATTAGTTTCCCAAACACTTGAAGAAGAGAGGTTTCCGATTCCGAAAAACACCACAACGATGAAGCGTTCACTGCTGCTTGTCCATTGTTCAAACATCTTCTTCTCCGACTTGTTCGAAGTTAGAAAGCTTGTTTTTATTTTCGCCATTATAGAGTTAGTCAAGCTCTGTAACAGCGTAAGGTTGTTTGTACGTTCTAGTACGAAGGTTGTAAGGGTCACGACTCAAAACTCGTGTCTAGTTATTCTCAAGTTAGATTGTAGCTAGAACTGATACTCAGTCAGTATAAATAAGAGAGAGGTGGATCCAAAAGAAAAGGGATTCTCAGGTCGAGTCGACCTGACGTGGACGTAGGAGGATTTCTCCGAACCACGCTACATCGCGGTGTTTCTCTCTCTCTCTTTATTTATTGCACTTACATTTTATTATCTAACTGACGAGCATCAATCTGCATTACACGAATCAACCTGCTATCCATATTCAGCCTTAAGATTTTTCAAAGAGTAATCAACCTCCACCAACTTCCGCATTAACAGTTTGATAAATCAAGCTTGATACCATACAAGCTTGATAGATCAACCTGCCTCTGATAAGGTCGACCTTGACAATCGACCTGCAGATCGACCTGAATTCTAAAAAGTCAAACGGTTGGTTATTGGTGTATTCCCCCCCCCCATACACCAATTACTCTTTCCCGGGACCAACAAGTGGTATCAGAGCAGTGGTTCTTTTGACCGCTGCTTTGCATACTAAAAGTTCTTTATCAAACTTTTGGTCATTTTGAACCGATCCTTAGAAAAATCTTTTTCATTCATTCATATCATATTATTTTGCTATGGAGGCTTCTCTTCTCAGGGTATGTGAAGACTTCTCCGTTCAAGGCTATGAAGATTGGAGCTTTCGAATCAAGATGTGTCTCAAGGCACATCACGTCCTTATGTGGGACATCATCGAGAACGGACCCTCCCCCATTTATGCTGCGAAGATTATCGTGGATGGAACAGCCCCCGGGGAGGCTACATACGAGAAAGTCCTTAAGAATCCTCGCGATTACACAACCGAGGAAAGGAAGGAGGCCGGTCTCGATGATTATGCAAAGGGACTCATCTCCAGCACCGTGAAGGGCGTCTACCTGGCCAAGATCAGAAATCTTGAAACGGCCAAAGAAATGTGGGACACCCTCCGGTCCATCAGCCTTGGCTCAGAGGAAATGAAGGAGAACAAGCTGTCCATGGCGTGCAGCAAGTTCGATGACTTCAAGATGGTTTCGGGAGAAACCATCGAAGCGATGAAAATTCGCTTCACCGAGATTGTTCTTGAAGTGGCTGCCATCAATCCATACAAGTATACGCAGCGCGAGAAGAATCTCAAAGTGATACGTGCCCTCCCTGCAAATTGGCACGTATACGCCGCCATGCATCCAGCCCGATCGGATTTCAACTCCCTCACCACTGAAGATCTTTTCGACATTCTTGTCGGAAATGAGTATGAGATGATCCGCATCCATGGATCAACCCAGCCTTCCACCAGCAAGAAGGCTGAGGAAAAGAACAAGGAGGTAGCCTTCAAGGCCGACTCAGCCTCAGCTGCTACCCCAAGTCCGATTGACGAATCCATCGTCAAGAAGTTCGAGAAGATGACTCTCGACTATGCTCTAGCCGCTAGGAGAAATGAGAAGCTCCTAGGGAAGGTTGTCAAATACAAGAAATTCTACCGTGACAGCAAACGAAACTTCTCAAACCGCAACCACGACCGCCCTGACAAAAAGGGAGAAGGTAAACCCTCAACCTTCAATTCTTCTAACACACCCGAGGGTGGTTGTTTCAACTGTGGCAGGCCAGGTCATTACAAGACGGACTGCCCGGATCTTACCAAGGCCGAGAGAGACGAGCTCCGTGCAAAGCGCGATAAGAAGCTCAAAGATCAACGAGCTGCAATGATTGCCGAAGAAACAAAGGAAGCTCACCTCTCGGACAGCTCGTCAAGTGATGACGAAGGATACATCGCTTTCGATGAAAGTGATGATGAAGAATGCTTCGTTGGAGAGCATCAACAAAACGAGGGATCTTCAAAGGTAGATCTTCAACCTATTTCACTTTCTTTTTCTGACGATGATTGTGCAGAAGAAGGTGATGAAGACCTATCCGAGGCTGTGTCTTGGGAAGAAATCAAGAAACAGCTCGATGACTATGCCGATCTCGTGGATACACTCAAAGAGGTCGTTGAAGACAATGCTGAGCTATTGGATAAAAATGAAAAATACAAGCTAGCATTGGAAGAAAGATTCTCTCCCTACGATGAAGAAAAGGAAAGGGAGATCGAAGCCCTAAAGTCAAAGGTTGACGAATTGACTTTACGGGTCAAGGAGTTCGATACCAGGAAGCTCGAGAAGAACGAGTCCCTTAAGACCAAAGATGCCGAAATACACAGCCTTACCTCGAAGCTGGCTGACTTGGTAATCCGACACGAACTCCTCGTGAAAAAGGAAGAAAAACTTCAACTCACTTTAAGTCAGTTGAAGAGAAGCGGAAAGAAGTTGGAAGAAGTGCAATCCATGCAACGCAATCCGCGCGATCACTCTGGGATTGGATTTAACGGAGAATCCAAGAAAAGCAAGAACAAAGACTGCGAGATCACGTTCGTGAAAGCGCAGCCTAAATCAAAGAATGTTCGGAAAGCTAATCAAGCTCTCCCTGATAAGATGGTCAAGCTGAAGAATCCAGCTCGACAGCCCCAGGCCATCCTCATAAAGCAACAAAAGAAAGAACAGCCCGCTCCCCAAAAGAAGGAGAGTCGACCTGCCCAGCAACGTCGACCTGCCCCCTACCATCAAAATAAGGTTGTTCATCAAGGGCGATACCAAGGCCAGCACTATCAAAGGCCGTATCACCCTGAGTTCTTCCACCCGGATTATCAAGGGTGCTACTGCCAGTATTCTCAACAGTCAAATTTTCAAAACTGGCAGTATCAACCTGGGTTTTACGAAGAACAATATTATCAGCCTCGTCGCCCTCGCTCGAAGAAACCCAAGGCTCCTAAGCCCAAGACCGCTACTGCCTCGTCCTCAGCCTCGGATAGAAGCAGACCGGTGAAGCAAATATGGGTTCCAAAGGCCGTTCCCGCAACCGATGTAGCACCCAATCTCAAATGGGTTGCTAAGTTTAACTAATTGCAGGTTGGGAAGGCTCAGAGAAGGAGCCAAGCAGCTCATGGAGCTGTATGGATCATTGATAGTGGATGCTCAAAGCACATGACGTGTGACAAAATGCCACTTTCAAATTACCAAGAACGAGACGGGCCACTTGTAACTTTTGGAGGAAATTCTAAGGGATTTACGAGAGGCCATGGCGATCTAAGAGTTGGTAAAACAACTATTTCTAACGTCTCTTATGTTGAAGGTCTTAATTATAATTTATTCTCTGTGTCGCAATTCTGCTCGAGTGGTAAACGAGTAGAATTCACCGCTAACAAATGTCTCGTGAAAAATGAGGAAGGAGAAATTCTTCTTACCGGAATTTTGCAGGATAGACTCTATATTGTTCAATGGACAGATTGGATAGAGACCTGTCTGGTCACAAAGGCCGATTCCGAGACAAGCTGGCTATGGCACAAGAGGTTGTCACTTAAACTTCAAGGCCATCAACAAGCTCGCACGCAACAAGCTGGTGAACGACCTGCCAGACCAAGTCTTCGATCGTGATCACATCTGCAGAGCATGTCAAGCTGGAAAGCAGACAAGATCATCATTTCCAAGCGTGACAGCACAATCATCAAATCGAATTCTTGAGCTTCTCCATCTCGACCTCTTCGGTCCAGTCACTCCCTTGAGTATAAACGGTAGAAAATACGCTCTCGTTATTATAGATGATTATTCTAGATTTACTTGGGTTATTTTCATGTACAAAAGGAAGGAGACATTGGAGAAGCTACCTGCGTTGCTGAGCAAGCTGTGCAATCAAAAGGAGAAATCCATCATCTCCATTCGATCAGATCGAGGCACCGAATTTATCAATGCAATGATCGAAGAATATTGCACAAAGAGTGGGATTCATCATCAAACTTCAGCTGCACGCACACCTCAACAAAACGGCGTGGTGGAACGTCGTAACAGATCGCTGAAGGAAGCAGCTCGTACCATGTTGGATGAAACCAATCTTCCAAAGAAGTTTTGGGCAGAGGCCGTCAACACAGCTTGCTACACCCAAAACAGGTCGATCATCACGACCCGACATGGAAAGACTCCATACGAGCTGTGGAACAACAAGCTCCCCAGGTTAAAGTATTTTAAAGCCTTTGGGTGTTTGTGTTACATTCATAACAATGGAAAATCTCAATTGAAGACTTTTGATAGCAAGGCCGATCCAGGAGTATTTTTAGGATACTCAGAGGTTAGCAAAGCTTATAGAGTCTTTAATAAGAAAACCCTAGTTGTGGAGGTAACACCTCATGTTGTATTTGATGAATCTACTTGTCTGTACAGAGAATCAAGTACAGGTACAGAACAGCCCGCTGCTAACAGGCCGTCTAACTCCCCCATTGACGACCTGCTAGTATGGACTCCAAATGATTTGGAGGAAGAGGATCAATCTGATCCTAAGGTCACACAGCAAGGGGGAAGTGATGCAAATGATAATACGAGCTGTAATACATCAGCCGGACTTAACCAAGCTGATCCCCCTCCCTCAGTCCCCAAGACTGATGCTGTTCACGACCTTACATCACAAATCGAGCAGCTCGATAACACAATGGAGCAGCTCAACATCCAGGCCGAACAGCAGCCTGATCAACAGCCCGAGCAACAGCATGTGCCCACTGATCAACCTTCAACTCATCCGGAGTTTGACGAACCCATTAATGAGCCCGAGCCAATCATTTCAAATGAAGAAAGATCACGACGCAGACGATGGATCGATGATCATCCGAAAGAGCTCATTGTTGGGAACCCAAACCAAGGAGTGCGAACAAGAAGGACGATTGGTGAAAGTGCGCTATTAAGTTGCTATCTCTCTCGCATAGAACCCAAAGATGCAATTGAAGCTCTTCAAGATGCTGATTGGATTGAAGCCATGCAAGAAGAACTCAATGAATTCAAAAGAAATGAAGTATGGTCTCTAGTGGATCGTCCTTATCATCAGGGTGTCATTGGAGTCAAATGGGTTTACAAGAACAAGAGAGATGAATCTGGAGAAGTTGTCAGAAATAAAGCCCGATTGGTTGCAAAGGGTTACTGTCAACAAGAAGGAATCGACTATGATGAGACGTTTGCCCCCGTTGCAAGATTAGAAGCTATAAGGCTGTTTCTAGCTTATGCCGCTCATCAACGATTCAAAGTCTATCAGATGGATGTAAAGAGTGCGTTCCTCAATGGCGTTCTCGAAGAGGAAGTCTATGTGGAACAACCTCCTGGATTCGAGGAGGGTGATTCAAGCAAAGTCTACAAACTGCACAAGGCCGTCTACGGACTTAAGCAAGCTCCTCGAGCTTGGTATGAGACGCTATCATCCTTTCTCATCGAATCAGGATTCAAACGTGGTTCAGTCGACAAGACGCTATTCACTATCAAAGTGAATGAACATATCCTTTTAGTACAAATTTATGTTGATGATATCATTTTTGGATCTAAATCTCCCATTTTGTGTGAAAAATTTGGTAACCTCATGACCGAAAAATATAAAATGTCTATGATGGGGGAAATGAATTTCTTTCTAGGGTTGCAGGTAAAGCAGTCCGATGAAGGAATCTTCATTAGCCAAACAAAGTACGCACACGAGCTGGTCGACAAGTTTGGTGTCAAAGACAGCAAGCCTGTCAAAATACCTATGCTCGCTGGTGGGAAGATCGACCCGGATCCCCAAGGAAAACCTGCCAACATAACACAGTACAGGGGTATAATTGGTTCATTACTTTATCTAACTGCTAGTCGACCTGACATCACTTTTGCAGTTGGAGTGTGTGCTCGATTTCAAGCTAATCCGAAGGAATCTCACTTGGAAGCAGCAAAGAAAATTCTTCGATACATCAAAGGAACCACAAATCTAGGTCTTTGGTATCCTTGTGATGATAATTTGCAGCTTACAGGTTATTCAGATTCTGATCATGCAGGATGCAAGCTCGATAGGAAATCTACCTCGGGCACTTGCCACTTTCTCGGAAACAAGCTGATTTCCTGGTTTTCAAAGAAGCAAACTTCAGTAGCCACCTCCACTACAGAGGCCGAGTACATGGCCGCAGGAAGTTGTTGTGCACAAATCTTGTGGATCAAACAACAACTTAAGGATTATGAAGTTGAAGTCAGTGATGTGCCAATATTCTGCGACAGCTCGAGTGCCATCGCCATTACTCAAAACCCAGTTCTTCACTCTAGATGCAAGCACGTGGATATTCGACATCACTTTATTCGTGATCACGTGGAAAAGAAGAACGTGGTTATAGAGAAGATACACACTGACATTCAACGAGCTGATATTCTAACCAAACCCCTAGCCGAAGAAAGATTCAAAATGCTATGTGGAAAGCTGGGGTTATTAAATATTGAGACATCAGGCCGATCATAAGCCTCCAGGCCGTTATCTCCTCATCGACCTGCCACATCCTTCAAAAGCTTGTGTGGGACCAACAATCGGAACCAACAAGCAGGCCGTCTCTTTACAAGCAGGCCGATATTAAGGGGGAACAGGCCGTCATCTACTCAACAGGCCGATACCATTTGAACAGGGAGACACTATTTGAACAGGCCGTGCCTATCCACAGGCCGTGTCTGTCAACAGGCCGTGTCCATCATCAGGCCGTCGACTATTCAATAGATCGACCTGCATTCCTCAAATTGAGGGGGAACACTTAGCCAAAGTGATCCATCATTTGAGGGGGAACAAAGGCCGATGTCCATCTCCAGGGCGTTTATTTCGCCAGGCCGACGTCTTAAGTCCAGGCAGTTCCACCTTGCCAGGTCGATGTCATATGTCCAGGCTGATATCACAAATACAGGCCGTTCATTTCGACAGACCGTTCTCTGTCACCAGGCCGATATTATCAGACCGATACCAACCTGAATGCAACTGCATTTATGAAGGAAGAATCAAAAGGGCAGTATCACCCTTTTGTCTTATAACTTCTTCAATACGCATTGATTTCTTCATTTATAAATGTTATTGATTTCTCAATGTGTTTCATTATTTAAGGTTCTGATAACTTGCAGAAAATGAGGAAAAAGGGAGTAATGATTACCATTTTTGTAAAACATCCAGTCAAGTGTCAAACCTTGACACATTGACCGAGGCCGCATTAAATTCCCTGCCGTCTCTCTCTGCAAAAGTGCAAATTATCGCACGTTCTCAATAACTCACGCGCGGATGTGAAACGTTTCACATTTCACGCGCACACATCGTGTGGTTGAGAATTAAAGAGATATTTTCACCTTTTCAAATTCGAACGATCTCAACCGTTCGAAAATTCTATAAATATGGCATGCAGTTTTCTCACATTCTTACTTGCCTTCTTCATCTTCTTCGAAAAACCTAAAATTTATCTCTGCAAATACTAAAACTGCCGCTGTCGTGTTCTTCACTTTTCTGCATTCTCTCTATCTGCATCAAATCACTCGCGTGGTTTGTACTCTTTTTACCGATTATATTTTTACATATCTGTCAAGTTCTTTGCTGTATTTATTTTCTAATCTTTCTCGAAAAACTTGCAGAAAAATCAATGGCAGAAAGGGTTTCTACTTCCGGTCGAAAGGAGATGCCGTGGTCTGAAATCGAGGAAATCTTGACGGCTCATCTCAAATTTGAACCGTACATGGAGCGCAATAACTTCGGTTTTCGCGATCTCGACTCCATGTTCGCACTGGTGGAGAAGTGTTCTTCGTTCTATCAAATTATCTCCACCAGGCCTGCGAAAAGCCTTCCCAGGCTCGTGTGTGCCTTCTTTTATAACTGGAATGAAGGTGATTCCGTATCTTCTCACACGGTCTCCCTTGGCACCACAAAATCTCTGGTCACCATCAACGTTCTCAACGCGGTGAAGGCGGCCTTCGGCATTGAAGAGGAAGGTTCAATGCAGCTTTCAGAAATCTCTAGGGACCGACTGCAGCAGGTTGCAGACCGTGTCCTAATCGAGCAAAGGCAGTACGTGCCCGTTGCCTTCAAGAGGAGCGATCTCCGGCCCAAATACCGCCTCTTGATGGACTTCGTGCAGAAGTGCTTTCTAGGGCACATAGGGAATTACGACCAGGTCACGCCGTTCAAATTCCAAATCATGACGGCCGTAATTCTCGACCTGCCCATCTGTTGGGCCAAGCTGATGGTCTCGCTGCTCTGGGATGAAGCCAGGCTGATCATAACCGAGACCGAGGGAGAGGTCGTTGTGAAAGTGTCCCTTCACAACAACAAACCGCTTCGTCTTGGGACGAAGGTAACCTCCATCATCATCTCCCACTTCAAGCAGAGGACATGGGCCAAAGATCCAGCCTTTCCCCCTCTGTTTATTCCAAAGGATCTTCACCAGCTGGAGATGGCGATAGGTGTGTCGGCGCAGATTTATTACAACTCCTCTGACGATGTCAGGACGCACCTCGCCAAGACCGGCCATTCCAAAGTTGGCTGGAGGATTCCGGATCGACCTGCTCAAAAGAAGAGGAAGGCCGATGTCGATCTGGTTCCCTCTCGCCCTGTCAAGAAGGCTCCGCCCGTGAAGAGGACTCCCCCTCGCAAGTCGCAGTCGGCCTCCGGTGAGCCTCCCAGGCCGTTCCATAAAATCCTCCCTCTGGATTTCGAGGTTGCTGCACCTCCCAGGGAGTCTTCGCCCGCCTCATCGCCCTCCTCATCAGCCGAACGGACTCCATCTCCAGTCCGTTCCGCCGCCGAGCAGTCCGCCTCACAGCAACGCCCTGCATCCTCTCAGCAGGTCGTTGCCCCCTCTCCACAGAGGCCTCCCCCAGTCCAACGAGCTGGATCTGTCGAGATCCAGGATCTCACTGCGGAAGAATCTCTGCCTTCCCCAGTTCGAGATGCGCCTGTGGAGGAGGACGTCGTGCTGGAGGTCCAGCCGTTCGTTGAGCAGCCATTGTCTGCTGCTCACTCCCAGGTCGCTGCCAAGAAGGCGGAGGCCAGGCTGAAGGTCATCGACCTGATGCCGGGGATTACCCAACTCCCCAAATCCCTCGACCTAGCCACTCGCCTCCAGTTCTACCTGGATTGTAAGTCGAGTTATTATTATGTTTTCGAGGCGCTGCTGCAGGTCGTCACTCTCGACGACCTGAAGGTCGAGGAGCTGGCTCTTGAAGCGGAGTTCGGTTTCTACACCGTGGGGGATGCGGCCTCCAATTTTCGCCAGCTGGTGCTTCGCCGCATGAAGGTCGAAGCCAAAATTTTGGGCATCGACCTTCGCCCCCTATATGCGCACTCTCGCGCCCTGTACAACTCCGCCGCAGAAGCCGGAGACGAGTTTGAAAGGATTCAAACTCCGGAGCAATCATCACCCAGGATTGAGGGTGATGATCAGCCTCTTGTTGCTGCTGCTCCGTCTCCAAAAATTGATGTGGAGGCTGTGTTGGATGAAATTTCTGCCAAGCTTGAGTCCATCATCACCAGCCTCCCAGAGCAAATCAAGCAGGCCGTAGCTGAGGCCCGGGCCGACATAGTGAAAGATGCCAAAGCCCAGGCCGATGAAGCTGCCAGGGAGCGCGTCACGGACTTCGCCGTGAAGCTTTTGAAAGAATATACCGACAAGCTCCTGCCGGGCCAGCTCGATGAGCTCAACATGGCGTCCCGTGACCAGATCGCGGAAGTATTGGAGGACTTGGCCAAGGTCGATGAGCGTGTATCAAATTTAACCTCATCTATCTCGACCTCGGCCTCGACCTCCAATGAGCAGATCAACGCCATCCACGGCACCATCTCCTCCCTTCTCAGTGGGCAAATGGAGTTGAAGGATGCTGTGGTCAAGCTGCAGCAAGAGGATGCGACTCTTCTTTCCCTTATCAAGGCCCTGACTGATGATGTCGAAAAGGGGGAAGAAGACAGAGCCGCCGCCGCCGCCGCAAAGAAAAAGAAGGCCCCAAAATCCAAGGCTCCTCCTCCTCAAAAGAAGCCCTCCCAGGCTGTTGCACCCAAGGCCGTTGCCTCTCATGCCGATCCCATCTCCCAGCTTGGTGCGGAGCAGGCTGCTGCCGCCAAAGCTCGATTGGCAGCCGAGGCCGATCTCATTTCCGCCATGGTGCTGGCTGGTGCTACGCCGGAGCAGGCTGCAAATCAAGAAGAGCAGCAGCGTTTCAAGGCCGAGCGCCGAGCTGCTGAAGCTAGGAGGAAGAGAGAGTTGGACTGGATCAGCCAGTCCGCTCTTGTTTTGAATGCAGGAGGATTGCAGCAGGTAGTTGATTGGCTTGATGAATCTCAGAACAACCTGCTGCGGGAGCTCAACTCTTGCTTCATCCTGCTGCACTACTTCATCAAGGACCCCTCCCTGCCTGCCGATGCCGATGAAGCGTATGCAGCCTATATGCGCAAGTTTCCGTACCAAAAATTCATTGGTGATCTACGGAAAAAGGCTGCAGAGGCTGGTGTGACGATAAGGGCCCCTGCTCTTCAATATTTTGCGCCCTTACGTCTTGGTGCTTCGGAGTATTTGGATTACTCTCGAATCGACCAGTACATCGCCCAAACTGCCATCGGCCTAGGCGTCAACGTATCGAATTCCGATCCCGACTATCGTCGTATCAGGGATGGAATCTACGCAAGCATGCAGACGATGTCAAGGGAGCAGGTCCAGGAAGAGCGCTTGGCAGCCCGTGCCAAGATCCAGGCTATGTAGATGATTTTGTAATCGTTTTTCATTTATGCTCTCAGCTGGTTGTAAGTTCTCCATGTATTCTGCTAACGAGCTTAATGAAACAAAATCATCCTTCGTCCTGATGACAATCTCTCTTTGTCCAGGCATCTGCCTTTACTGCTTTATTTTAATTATGTTCTTATTTGCCTTTCATTTAATTCCTTATCAATCTTCATGATTGAAAAATGTTTAAGCTCTGATACCATCTTTCAGTGTTTTATCCTAGGAATTATTTGTAAAGTGTTTTGTTTCAACATCATCAAAAGGGGGGAAATTGTTGGGAACCCCTTGCAGTTTGATTTTGATGATGTTTATCGAAACCACACTTAGGCATATTTTACTTTGTTTAGGGTCAAGGCCGATAGATCGACCTGCTACCTGTTAGTGCAGGTCGATGCCCTTTAGCGTTTAGTATCAAGTTCGATCCACCCTGTAAGAGAAAGGTCGATGTATCGACCTGCCTCAATTGGATCGAGCTGGATCATCAGCCTGTCTATCGACCTCCCCTATCAAGCTTCCAGCTGGCATTGCCTTAGAAGATTTCAAGAGCTGGATTATCAATCAAGGTCGATGCTCCGCCTTCATGGAGCGTCACGACCTGATCCTTGCCACGTCGAGTGCCAGCAAGGACGAATATTCCCAACGGCTAGAAGTGAGTCAGCATCCAACGGCTAGTGCCACGTCAGCCCGACTCCAACGGCTAGTTTTTCAAAACTGCCTATAAATACTTCAGCCATTTTCGGATTCAAGTACGGGAAACACAAGCTATCAACGCCATATCTCTGCCCAAATCTCTCTCAAAGCTCATATCCATTCAAGTGTTCGAAATCCGATTAGTTTCCCAAACACTTGAAGAAGAGAGGTTTCCGATTCCGAAAAACACCACAACGACGAAGCGTTCACTGCTGCTTGTCGATTGTTCAAACATCTTCTTCTCCGACTTGTTCGAAGTTAGAAAGCTTGTTTTTATTTTCGCCATTATAGAGTTAGTCAAGCTCTGTAACAGCGTAAGGTTGTTTGTACGTTCTAGTACGAAGGTTGTAAGGGTCACGACTCAAAACTCGTGTCTAGTTATTCTCAAGTTAGATTGTAGCTAGAACTGATACTCAGTCAGTATAAATAAGAGAGAGGTGGATCCAAAAGAAAAGGGATTCTCAGGTCGAGTCGACCTGACGTGGACGTAGGAGGATTTCTCCGAACCACGCTACATCGCGGTGTTTCTCTCTCTCTCTTTATTTATTGCACTTACATTTTATTATCTAACTGACGAGCATCAATCTGCATTACACGAATCAACCTGCTATCCATATTCAGCCTTAAGATTTTTCAAAGAGTAATCAACCTCCACCAACTTCCGCATTAACAGTTTGATAAATCAAGCTTGATACCATACAAGCTTGATAGATCAACCTGCCTCTGATAAGGTCGACCTTGACAATCGACCTGCAGATCGACCTGAATTCTAAAAAGTCAAACGGTTGGTTATTGGTGTATTCCCCCCCCCCCATACACCAATTACTCTTTCCCGGGACCAACAATTAGAGATAACATCAATTAATAACACAGGAAAAAATTCACAAAATATTAACTCATTCATAAGTATGATTTAACATAAATATTACTAATAGGAACTGTTGATCTACACAAATCATACCAAACACATCATGCAGTTGAGAACATTGTACATATTTTCACAAATCGTACTAACACACTGAGAACATAGTACATATTTTTCAAAAATCGTACTAACATACTGAGAACATAGTACATATTTTCACATATCGTACTAACACGGTGAGAACGTAGTAAATATTTTCACAAATCGTACTAACACGGTATGTTGGTGCACAAGATATAATTTAGTAGTTCGTACCAATATTAAGTGGTTGTATTATGTTGAGACACAAGATACAATTTACATGTTTGCACAATGTTTTATCAGATTTGTCACTCATAAAAGTGTACCGTGATTATTTTCACAAATCGTAACATTAGTAAGGTTTGCACAAATACTAACAAGATACGCTGATAATGTAGCATGATCATGTTATTTGTAATATGTAACTCATTTATTGGTAAGATCACAACAAATCTTAATGAAATCAATGCCAACAAAGTAAAAATTTCACAAATCTCTTCAATTCATGAATAACATCAAAAAACAAAATTAGAGATAACATCGATTAATAACACAGAAAAAAATCCACAAAATATTAACTCATTCATTAGTATGATTTAACACGAATATTACTAATAGAAACTGTTAAGATCTACACAAATCTTGCCAAACACATCATGAAGTTGAGAACATAGTACATATTTTCAAAAATCGTATTAACACACTGAGAACATAGTACATATTTTCAAAAATCGTACTAACACACTGAGAACATAGTACATATTTTCACAAATCGTACTAATGTACTGAGAACGTAGTACATATTTTCACAAATCGTACTAACACGGTATGCTGATGCACAAGATATAATTTAGTAGTTCGTACCAATATTAAGTGGTTGTATTATGCTGAGACACAAGATGTAATTTACATGTTTGACAATATTTTATCAGATTTGTCACTCATAAAAGTGTACCGTGATTATTTTCACAAATCGTACTAACACACTGAGAACATAGTACATATTTTCACAAATCGTACTAACACATTGATAACATACATAACATTACTACAAATCTTACTGGAGATATTAACAAGTTTGCACAAATCGTACTAAAACACTGATAACATACATAACATTAGTAAGATTTGCACAAATACTAACAAGATATGCTGATAATGTAGTATGATCATGTTATTTGTGACATGTAACTCATTTATTGGTAAGATCACAACAAATCTTAATAAAATCCACAAAATATTAACTCATTCATTAATATGATTTAACACAAATATTACTAATAGGAACTGTTAAGATCTACACAAATCTTACCAAACACATCATGAGGTTGAGAACATAGTACATATTTTCACAAATCGTACTAACACACTGAGAATATAGTACATATTTTCATAAATCGTACTAACACACTGAGAACATAGTACATATTTTCACAAATCGTACTAACACATTGATAACATACATAACATTACCACAAATCTTACTAGAGATATTAACAAGTTTGCACAAATCGTACTAAAACACTGATAACATACATAACATTCGTAAGATTTGCACAAATCCTAACAAGGTATGCTGATAATGTAGTATGATCAAGTTATTTGTAACATGTAACTCATTTATTGGTAAGATCACAACAAATCTTAATGAAATCAATGTCAACAAAGTAAAAATTCCACAAATCTCTCCAATTCATGAATAACATCAAAAACAAATTAAGAGATAACATCAATTAATAACACAGGAAAAAATCCACAAAATATTAACTCATTCATTAGTATGATTTAATACAAATATTACTGATAGGAACTGTTAAGATCTACACAAATCTTACCAAACACATCATGAAGTTGAGAACATAGTACATATTTTTACAAATCGTACTAACACACTGAGTACATTATAAATATTTTCACAATTCGTACTAACACACTGAGAACATAGTACATATTTTCACAAAGCGTACTAACACACTATAACATACTAATATTACCACAAATCTTATTGGAGATATTGACAAGTTTGCACAAATCGTACTAACACACTGAGAACATAGTACATATTTTCAAAAATCGTACTAACACACTGAGAACATAATACATATTTTCAATTTCTCATTCGTACAAACCCTAAAAAAACCCAAAATTATGCTCATAAAAAACTCAAAATTTTGCCACAAAACAACCCAGAACAACCCACAAAATGAATCTCTTTTCGTTTTTTCAAATGCAATCAATGATAAACATAAGAAAACAAATCGTTTTCAAAACTAGGGCTCGTAATATTAGTACTAGAAAAACAACCAAGAATACCTGTATATGGTGCTTCGTCCTCCATGTAATCGTCTTCTTCACCCAGTTCCTCCGATTTTCTGAAATTTCTGAATCTTGAACTTCAAGCTCGAGGCTCGTTGAGTCGTCGACAGAATGAAAAAGAGAGAGGAAGGTGAATCGATGTTTGAATCGCGCGACAGAAGGTTGGAATCACACGGCGAAAGGTTGAAATCGTGTTTTTCGTCGGCAGCTACACGCGGTGGTCCTCACGGTGGGGGAAGGTTGGAATCGGTGGTGGTGGGTCGGAAGTTTTTGAGAGAAACTGCAAAAGCGAGTCGGAAGTTTTGAGAGAGAAAGTGAAATCACGTTTGATATGGAGAGAGAAGGGCATGTGCACTTTATTTCAAAATAGGGGTATATTGGTCCACTAATTGAAAATATGGGTAGAAATTGATTTTTCTTATTCCCAAACCAAGAATTGGTTTTTCTATCTCTAAGAGGGTAGAAATTTTTTTGCCTCTAATATTAAATTTGTTAATTTGGGGACAGATGATATAAATAGTGTTAAGACATTTTCTGTATTTGTTACGATTTCAATGTCATCATTTGAATAGATATGTAGATATAATTAAGGGTAAAGTGGAAATGAAATAAAATAGAAAAATAAAGTGTATTTTAAACAAAATAAGTAAAAGGTACTTAAAAGTGGGAAAAGTTTTATTTTTTATTTTTAGAAATGTGGATATTTATATAAAACCGTTAAGTTAATAATGAGAAAATTAAGTCAATTTTTACAGTATAAATCATATAAATTATTGTACTTAACTATTATTGTAATTTAGATTAAAAAATAGATTATACGTACAACGCACGTTATGTTTGCTAGTAATAATAAACAAGGAGTAACTTAGGGTGAGACAAAGGAAGTAAATAATAATTCATATTCATTATAAACATAGGTCGGTATGTGACACCTTTTTTTGTTTTTAAGATCTAAGACGGTGTGTGGTATGATAGAACAAAACATATATGGCTTGAATGAGCTTAAGGTGCAAATAGTAAGAACTTCAACATAAGAATTCATATAAAATGTTAACGACTTCGAAAATTTACAAGAAGAAAATTTATAAAATGTTAATGACTTTGAAAAGAAAATTTATCTGTGAACTAACTTTTAAAAGAAATAAAAAAAATCAATTTTAATTTAAATGAACTTTGAATTAAAGGTTAAGTCTTAATCAAAATTATCTACAACATTATCAAAATAGTAATTTATTCTACTCCCTCCATTTTTTTAACGTGACCCGTTTATTTATTATATGAGTGTTATAAAATAGTAAAACAGAGCACGTCTGCAAAAACAGAGGGGTTATAATATAATTGAATACCTTGCTTTATTTAGATTATTTCACTTTTTAATATAATATAGAGTATTTTCTATAGCCTACTACTTTTAAAAGTTTATGAATAATGACTTCTATTATATAAAGAGGAAAAAAAATTAGTTCAACGTGCAACGCACGTTACCTCTCCTAGTAATACTAGAAATAAGAAGAAGAAATATAAAACAATAAAACTTTATAGAGCAAAAAATATTATATTAATTATGAAACAATTTAACTTAATCCTAATTTACATGAGAGGCTCCACCTATTACTAGGAACATATAATACATGTAGGCCAAGTGGAGCGAAAACAAAATGAGTATATACATAATAATCAACTCAAATAATCAACTATTAAATAATAATAAGAATATGATTATTTTAAAGTATAATATATTTTTTATTAAATCTATTATTACCTATTATAAAATAGTGGACTCGTACAAAATATAATTTACCTATTTTATCCTTCAATATAATATAATTAATAAAAAATAATGAATGAATTCAATAAATATAGAAAATTAAAAATAAGTGGCTATTTAAATGTTCTTAAATAAATATATAATTAAAAATAATTATCTATACAAATTGCCTTTTATGTGCATTTGCACATAACTTCTTTTACCTTCTTACCTTCTTCTAATCAACTTACACGCTTTCAGTCTTCACCAAGTATATAACAATTTTACAGATTAATGTTTGTATATTTATTCAAGAAAACATTAAACGATAGCAACTCATGCCTATACATAAACATAATAAAGCGTAGTGATTGTCTAGTTCTCCATGCTTGATCACTCTTGTACGGTAATCTCAACACTAGGCGAAACATCATCACCGTCGTCGTGATGTAGCAACGACGTAGAATCCGTCAAATGCGTGGTTCCGGTTTGATCTGCATTTGTTGTGATATTGGTAGCGTCAGACGGATATTCGGGGATCTTCAAACGTTCAACATCAGCTTCCAACATTTCCAATACCTTGTCCATTGATGGGCGATCATCTGGATTCATCAGTATGCACCACAATGCAACTATGGTCATCTTCCGAACAAGTTTCGTTGTGCTATCACTATTGCCATTTTCATCAGCGTTTCCGATTTCAATGTCCTTGCCTTGGTTAAAGTGGTCATATATCCAATATGGGAAATACTTGCTAGAGTCGCCAACGTTTCCCGCTAGCTCTCTCTTTAAGCCCGTCATTTCCATCAATAGCATCCCGAAACTATAAACATCAGCCTTGTAAGATATTGCACCGATACTTCTGCTGATTAATTCAGGAGCAACGTAGCCTATGGTTCCCCTTGGAGTAGTCATGCTCACTGTATTCTTGTCTGTCGAGCAAAATTTCGCAAGCCCAAAATCAGAGATTTTCGGTATGAACTTGTCGTCAAGAAGTATATTGTGAGGCTTGATGTCGAAATGCAAGATCTGAACGTTATAACCTCGGTGCAAGTATTCAATCCCTCGAGCCACTCCAATTGCAATATCGAACTTCGTGTCCCAACTCAAGGAATTCATATTCTCTCGATCGAATATGTACTTCTCCAGGGAACCATTAGGCATGATATCGAATACAAGGGCACGTTTCGATCGTTCGACACAATATCCAACAAGTTTGACAACATTTACATGATGAATCCTTCCTATAGTTGCAACTTCATTCATGAAGTCTTGATCGCTTGCTCCGGATTTTCCAAGCAGTTTAACAGCTACATCAGTACCACTCCGAAGTCTGCCTTTGTAAACAGAGCCGTAACCTCCTTCACCCAGCTTTACTCGAAAACCTTTCGTCATCCTCTTTATCTCCGAATACGAGTACCTTATTGGCACGAGGTTGTTTTCACTCCGTAGAAAGCCTTCTATTTCACCAAACATCGACAAACGCCTCCTCCTATACTTCTTGATCAAAACCCACACAATGAAAGCAAATCCAAAGACGAACCTTGCTCCATAGCCAACCACTACAGAAGAAGATCATTGTTCGAGTTAGTGACTATTTTTTACCTTCACTTGAACATGCTAAAAAAAGCAATTGTTGCATATACTAACAACTCACCTACAACGAGAGGTGGATAGAAGATAAGGAACCCTGAAATTACACCATGAGTATAGAACATAAGCAAAGACGGACATTTTACAGAAATACGTCGAATACAGAGAAATCAACCCTCATTTTATCTACTCAGGTAGATCAGATCGATCTACCTGAGTAGATAAAACGAAGAACTCTTACCAAAGATTGCGTAATAGGCCATCATTGTCTTGTTAATAAAGTACATAAGTACCGCTGCACAGATAACTAATCCGACGACGGATGCTGCTGCGAGGCTTATTGCTGCAAACAAGACAACTGTTGGAGTGTTCTCCACAAAATTAGGTCGAATCGCTCACTCTATTCAAACTAATAGTAATCTTCTACACCTCTCATCTTTCCACGGTCACGAAAAGTGAAAACGTAATGTATGTAGCTTATACGAAATCGTATACAAGATTTTGTAATTTAGATGATGAGATTACTAAAAGTTGGATATCAACGAGAATATATTTACGTATACGAATCAAGAAATTACCCAGGATGAGGAGAAGAATCAGGATAAGCAGTGCAAGAACACCTGATACACATGAATGCAATTCAGAAAGTGAGATATATTCCTTTATCAACTAATTGTAATAAAAACATTTCATGAACAGAGTAAATTAAAGTCTTACTGTTACTTCCTGCGAAGTAAATCATTCTTATAAAATCTGTACAAAGACATAGCAAAACATTATAACACAAAAAAAGAATAAAAACCGGTACGTTTGTATCGAAAACTAAACAGATTATGTAACATTTGAACTAGTGTTTAACATACTTACACCATGAGTAATGAACAACGGTGTTCACGACATCCAAGTTAAAGTCGAACCAGGAAAGCTCGAATCCATACAACAGAGCGTCATGGATTTCCGAGAGCGACACGTTGTTTGAATCCTTAAACTTCCAAGAAGTCAACACCTAGAGCTCCGCTCGGCATGTGTACTTCAAATCCGAGAGGAGGGAGTGTCCCACCTTTGCATAAGTGTACCTACCTCCGGAACAGCCGGAAGCTTCCGTGAATCGCGAAGAATTCAGCAACGGAGACGGGCAGCTGATGAAGTTGATGGGCCAAGCTACCTCATGAGTAACCTTTTTAACTTTGTCCTTGTAGATGCTGTAAGGATAATCAAGTGTGAAGTTGCTCTGGTACAAAGAATTGCTTGGGAATGAGCAGATGTCGTCATTGTTTAGCGAAACATCGGCTAGCCTGATGGTGAGGTTGTTGTAATTGATCGCTTTGACGTAGTACTTCTGTGAGCCGAAGTTGAGATTTATCGAGGCGACATCGTTCTCACAGAGTAGCTCGTACAGGATATGACCGCAGTTCTTGGGGTCGCCTTTGAGGCGGAAAGGGTAGCTGATGTTGCGAAGGGGGCCGCACGAGGAGGGGGCGCAGTAAGGGTTTGTAATAGCAAGAGAAGTTTGAAGGAGAGATTGCAATGAGAGAATGAAGAGAGTTGAGTAAGTGAGGAATAGAGTTTGTGTTGTGATCGGCATTGCTGGAGGGTGAATGAACTTGATTGAGAGAAGAGTGAGTAATGAGAGTTTGTTAAGTAAGAGTGCTCATGTATCATTCTGTCTCACTTCAACAGTCTCGTTTCTTTTCGACATGGAATTTTAAATGTATTGTTAAAAATGAGAAATAAAGGAAATGCAAGGTTAAATCTTCCAATTTTAAAGAATATAACTATAGAGGATGGATCATATAGAAATAAGTCCTGGTGTGAGAAATAGGAATAGATCTGGACCATTGACCTTGATTTGATCTGTGGCAGTAATTGATTTAAGCATGATTATAAGGTATCATAAGCATGACTAGGTTTAAGTATGAATTTGTACATTAAAAAATATAATGGTGTTGTAAGCATAAATATATACTGATTTAAGCATGATTTTGTATAGTTTTAAGCATCTTTCGCATTTTAGCACGTAAGGATTTATTTGCACACGAACCACTCCCTATAACTATATATTGAAGTGAAAAATCCCAATATAACCGTTGGAGTGAGACGGAGAGGGTATTACATTATTTATGCTAAACAAAAAGACGTGTCATTTCAAGTAGAATGAGATGAGAAGAGTAAAAAGATATTATACTCACTTCGGCTCACGAATCAGGGCTCATTTAATATTTTAAAAATAATTAGTTAACTAATAATACCATTAGCATTTAGCAAATTCGTTAAAAAAAAAAACATAAAAACTCTAAGCAAAAAAATAAACACAAAAAAATAGATTCATATTTTTTTATAAAATAATTTTAATATTGGTAATTAGTGTGAATGATTAATTTACTGAAAGAAAAAACCTGAATAATTAATTCCATTTTTTATTTAGATGTTTGTCACTAAAATTTTAATACATCAACAACACTTCTACCTTATACACAATATACACGTTAAATACTAAACATTCCGTTCTTAATTTTCATATTAAAAAAGAAAGATTCATGAATTTTGTCGAAGATGAGAGTATAATTTAACGCGTTATGTCTAAATCGCCTTATCAAGAAGATGGAAAATGGTATAGCTTGACAAATTTCAGTCGGTCCTACCAGTGTTGACTTGGTAAACCCTCTTACAATTGTTAGTTTACTTAAATAAATCACTTGAATACAGCTTGTTACTATTTGTCTAGCCCTTTACACTCACAATGAGAGTACAAATTAACTTACTCACATAACAAAATTCGATCAAGCTAAATAGAAAATGCTAGACGAGGCGTCGTCGTGACAGAGCAACGATACATAGTCAGTCGAACACGTTTCATAGACACTTGCCACTATTTGGTTTGATTGAGACGGACAATCGGGAAGCAACAGACATTCAACAACACCTTCCAACATTTTTAATTACACTTTATTTATTAATGAACGGTCATCTGGAATCGTTTGCATGCACCATAATGCGACTATATATCGTCATTTTTCAAGCAATTAAGTAACTATATATATTACGAATCAATATTATCACTAAATTTTATTAATTTTATTTCCATCTTAGCTCCCTTCATGTGTTACTTTTTGACTAGTTAGTGGAGTGAAAAGGTAATGACAATACATAGTTGAATAAAATATGTTTGACTATTATATACATGTAACGAAATTCAAATGTATAATAGCATGCATAAGAACATGCATCTTCTATATATACGATTGCTTCTATACACTTAATTATCACTCTCTCACAGTAATCTCAACGCTGGATGAAACATCATGTTGATGGAGTAACGACACAGAATCACTCCAACTTGAAACTCCAATTCGATCCACACTCGCACTCTGACCGGATTGAGACGGATAATCCGGAATCTGTAAATATTCGACATTACCTTCCAACATTTCCAACACTTTACTCATCGATGGACGAGCGTCAGGACTCATCTGTATGCACCACAATGCAACTAACGCCATTTTCCTTACAAGTTTTGCCGTGCCATCACTTTCGCCGTGTTCATCGCCTCTTCCGATTTCAATATCCGTGCCTTGCTCAAAGCAGTCATATATCCAATATGGGAAGTACTGGCTCGAGCCACCATTATTTCCGATCAAATCTCTCTTTAAGCCCACCATCTCTATCAACAACATTCCGAAACTGTAAACATCGGCCTTGTAAGAGACCGCACCAATACTTCTGCAGATCAATTCAGGAGCAACGTAGCCTATGGTTCCTCTTGCAGCAGTAAGTGTCACTGCATTCTTCTCTATTGAGCAAGATTTCGCTAGGCCGAAATCGGATACTTTGGGGACAAAATTGTCATCAAGAAGAATATTATGAGGCTTGATGTCAAAATGCAGAATCTGAATGTCACACCCTCGATGCAAGTACTCAATTCCTCGAGCCACTCCAACTGCAATCTCAAACTTCGTGGCCCAATCCAATGAATTCGATTTCTCTCCGTTGAAGATATACTTTTCAAGAGAGCCATTAGGCATGAAATCGAATATAAGGGCGTGCTTGGAGCCTTCAGCGCAGTATCCAACCATCTTCACCACATTGACATGGTGGATCCTTCCAATAGTCCCGATTTCATTCATGAAGTCTTGTACATTCCCTCCGGATTTTCCAAGAAGTTTCACTGCAACATCACAGCCACTTCGGAGCTTCCCTTTGTAAACAGAACCGTAGCCACCCTCACCGATTTTGTCTTGAAATTTTCGCGTAATCTTCTTAATGTCCGAATACGAGTATCTGATAGGTGCGAGTTTGTTGTCACTTTTTAGGAACCCTTCTATCGTGTTATAGATGGACAAAAACCTTCTACGAAATTTGTAGATCAAAAACCATAACGCCAAAGGGAAGATGATGACCCTTGGTACCAATATAATGAGACCTATACCATATACAAACACATGATATAGAGAAATAACATTTTCTTGAACCCATAATAATTAAATGAATATTAATCCTTTTATATATAATAGCAAAGCGGATTCGGAGCTCCACATTAATTCACGTGCCTACGTGGCGCTTCCTATGTTCTCCATTCCTATTTATCTAAAAATTCTATTTTTATATTTTTTTTTACGTAAATCATGTATATATAATATTGTAAATCATGTATGTATATCCCATATAATTTATAATAGATTAATTACATAAAATAATAAAAAAAATTAAATAATGTATTGTATTTATATCAACAAACACGTATTATAAAATAATTATTCTTTTTATATTTTTATAATGTAATTTAAAATCATGCTATATATCTAAAATTCATTTTATTTATAATAAAAAATATTATCTAATTATTCTATAATTATTATTATGATCTATAATAATATTATTATACCCTTAATAGATATCTTTAATATTATTCTATTCAAACATTAATAGATTTTAATATATTATTTATTTATTATTTATAATAAAATAACAATAACAATTACAATTCCATATATAACAATTACAATTCCATATAATAGAAAAAATAATAGAATCTACATGGACGAAAAACACTGTAAATAAATAGATAAAACAATATAAATTTATTTAGGTTGAATTTTGTGACAGGTAAACTCGCGATATAACCATTTGGGAACTTATTCGACGTTTTCTTTTTATAAATTTTCGCCTTGCCCAAATCTAATTGGGACGAGTTTGAGTATTATAAATTGGGTTTGGAACGAGTTTGGGTAATAAGGTAGATACGCGGAACGGGTTTGGGTCGGGTATACGTATACACCTTTGGATACCCACTACCCTAACCCATTTATATACTATATGGTAAATATATACTATATTTCACATGTATATAAAAACTATATTTATATTTAAAAAAAAATATTACTATTAGCAATTTTAAGGTTTTTATTAATATATACAAAGTTGAAAGGATATATCTCAAATAAATCTACTTGATAAAATAAAAACATATATCGTTAGTTTTGTTATTTGTTAATATTTAACTTGATAGTATTTGTTTTACATTTAGTATATCGTTCGTTAGCATTTATTCAGATACACACGTTTAAATTATAAACTTTTTATAAGAAAAATATTACTATTAATTTTATTGTGTTTAACGGGTAATAAACGGATATTACTTGATGGTTTGGGGCCGTATAAGGGTATGTTATTGAATTTTTAAACGAGTTTGGAACGAGTATGAGTATACGAAATCTCAACGAGTTTGGGGTTGGGAAGTGCTTAATGGGCGGGTACCTGACCATAGTGGTGCCCACGGTTCCGGTTCCGGTTCTAACCGGAACCGAACCGCCGGTTACGGTTCCGTCGGGGGAGGAACCGAAACCGAACCGCCAAGACACGGTTACGGTTACGGTTCCGGAACCGCCGGTTCCGGTTACGGTTCCGGTTCTAATCGGAAAAAACCGGACATTTTATTTTTTTAATTTTAAACTTTTTTATTTCATAAGGCTTTGCACTTTCTTTCAATTATATAGATGCATATTCCTCCCATACCATTATTTGCTATTATTTCAATGTGGGATAGTGATATGTGCTCTCTTCTCATAGTTTGAGATGTGTTAGACATCTCACATCGAAAAAATAAGAAACTTCAGAAGTGTAATACTTTTATAAAAGCAATAAGCATATCTCACAATGAAAAAATAACAAATGAGTGTTTGAGAGTAACACCTATATAATTGAAAAAGTCAAAGTTTTATGTATATTTAGCTATTATTTATGAAGTTTAACAAATAATGTTATACTCCCTCCGTCCACCTATTTCTGACACGCTTTCCTTTTTGGGCCGTCCCCCTATTTCTGACACGTTTCCTTTTTCGGAAAGAATTAGCCACTAAGTAGTACAATTAGTAAATCCCTTATACACTTAACATTCCATACTTAAATCTCATCCACTCATTTTTCTGCACGTAGTTCAATATAATTTAAATTTCGAAAGTTTAAATTATTATAACTTGCTCGTTTGTTATCGGAATTTTATGATTTTTATATCAAATTAAAGGTCTTTATACGATCTTTCATTTAAGATCAGACAAGAACATGTTTTTATGCATATATGATGCTCTGTTTCTAAAATATGTTTAAATACATAAACCACATTACATTCCCTACAAAATACACTTTATACACTAATCACTTCCGTCTTAAATCCCGTGTAAAAAGCAAACGTGTCAGAAATAGGTGGACAGAGGGAGTATTTAATTAGAATTCATATTTAAGAAAAAATAAGAATAATAAAATTTATATTAATTGGGCGGTTCCAAAATTTGGAACCGCCGGTTTGGAACCGGAACCGGAACCGAACCGCCGGTTACGGTTCCAAGCCTTATGAACCTTAACCGAACCGACGGTTCCACCGGTTCCTTTTCCGGTTCTGAACTGCCGGTTCCGGTTAAAAAACCGCCGGTTTCGGTTCCGGTTACGGTTTTAATCGCCGGTTCCGGTTCTTTTGAACACCACTACCTGACCATTGACATCCACAATTAACGGGGACGAGATAAAACGAATATAACTATTTGAGACCCACTTTGACATTTTCGTTTTATTAAAATAAACAACGGGCGACTTGACTTATTTTTATATTTTTCTTTTATATTTGATTACTATAGACAACGGACGACTTAACATGTTTTAATAATTTCATTTATATATATTTTTTAAAATAACGTTATAAAGTGATTCGTATCAAATTTCGACGGGATACAAATGCACCTATCATCAAAATATTCTCTTTTAAACACATTTTCTTATAAACACGAGTAAAGTGAGACTTTATATTAACAATTTGTGATTATTACAATAATAAATAATTATTAAAATAAACAACGGGCGGCTTGGCTTATTTTGATATAACTGTCATTTTTTTTTATTACAAACTCTTTTTGACAAGAAGAGTGCATCATCATGCTCCTATGAAATATTGACCCACCGAATATACTTTGCAATGACATATAGATGATGATAACAAAACTTGGAGACCGTGTGATAGAAGTAAATCTGTTTTCAGGAAAAAATGCTGGTAAGATGCAAGATTGACGATGACTGCTTTGTAGAAGAGGAGCCGAGCATATTATTTTGATCCGAACTTCTTATATAATTTCATATTGTTTCATTTATAAGTATTTTTGTATTACTTTTAAATATATATTTTATATTTCACGAGGAACTTGGTTTTGTCGTTTTCGGCACCATTATGATTTATAAAAATATAATAGAATTCTAAATGAACTACTAAGTATTTTATTAGTTATCTTTAATGATATTCTATTCATACATGAATAGATCTACTATTCGACATGACATTGTGCATGTTTCGGTATGCTCATCTCCACTTTGGACTTCATGTGTGGTTCTACCCGCCTCGCCCAAACCTAATCGGGATAGGTTTGGGTATTATAAATTGGGTTTGGAACGGATTTGAGCAAAAAAGTAGATACCCAGAACGGGTTCGGGTTTGGTATGGGTATACACCTTTGAGAACCCACTATCCAAAACCCATTTATATATATTTCATATGTATATAAAAACTATATCTTTATATTTTAATAATAATTTTTTTTTATAAGTATTAGCAATTTTAAGGTTTTTATAAATATATACAAAGTTGAAAGAATATATCTCAAAAAATCTACTTGATTAAATAAATTGCTACTATTCGACATGACATTGTGCATGTTTCGATATTCTCCACTTTGGACTTCATGCGTGGTTCTACCCGCCTCGCACAAACCTAATCGGGACTGGTTTGGGTATTATAAATTGGGCTTGGAAGGGGTTTGGGAATAAAGTAGATACCCGGAACGGGTTCGGGTCTGGTATGAGTATACACCTTTGAGAACCCACTACCCAAACCCATTTATATATATGATAAATATATATATTTCACATGCATATAAAAACTATATTTATATTTGAAAAATAATTTTTTTTATAACTATTAGCAATTTTAAGGTTTTTATAAATATATCCAAAATTGAAAGGATATATCTCAAAAAATCTACTTGATTAAAACATATATAGTTAGTTTTGTTATTTGTTAACATTTAATTTGATATTTGTTTTGCATTTTTTATATCGTTAGTTAGCATTTATTTGAGATACACACGTTTATATTAAAAAAAATTCAATTGTTATATATAAAATAGTATATATTTTTTCTGTGCAACATGTTATGCATGAAAGTGCATTATGCTATGCACAAAAATGCATAGCTTTCACTATTTCACCAAAAGTTGGGTTCTCATTTGTTTGATATATATATATATATATATATATATATATATATATATATATATATATATATATATATAATTTTCTTATAAAAAATTTATTACTATTAAGTTTATTTGGTTTTAACGGGTACTACGCTATGAGTTTGGATCGGGTACAGGTATCAAAAATCAATTTTAAACGGATTTTGGACGGGTATGGGTATACAAAATTTTAACGGGTTTGAGTTTGGAAAGTGCTTAATTGGCGGGTACCCGACCATTGACATCCCTAAGAATGATGATATGGGACTGAGTACTAAGGAGGTCAGAGAATTTGCAAAATTAATACTTAAGATAGGCGACGGTGTTGTCGGGAAAAGTCTTGGCGACGGAGAATCTGAGGTCACACTATCGGATGATATTATCTTGCATAGAGTAATGTGATCGCAGCAATAGTAGAGAGCACTACCCATACATATTACAAAGTGCTTCTAATCCAGGATATTTCAAAGATAGAGATATACTTGCACCAACAAATTTGCTTTGCTATAACGATAGATGAGAGTCAAGCACAACCCCTCTCTAACGTAGGGTTGTATTTACCAAAATCGATCTTCAGCCATGGGCAGTTTTACGTCGCGATATCGAGATGTCTAAAGATTTTGATATGTGACAAAAATAGAAATAGTTTCAACACCACGACTAATGTTGTGTACATGAAAATATTTCAAAAGTTGTGAGGTAATTATAAATTCATATATTTATACTTTATAAATAAAATTATTATATTTGGATCTTATTTTTTACGATTAATTTTTTTTTTTATCTACAAGAGATTAAATTGCAGGAGGAAGAACGAATAGCTCCTACGCTTAAAACGTCGAATATATAACTATAATATAAATCGGCATTGAATTGGTTCTTCGTATTTAATATTCTTAAATTATTTTTATTGTTTGTAAGTACGTAAAAATCGAGAATATAGTCTAAAATACTTTTTAAAAAAATTCAATGATAAAATATCTAAATGTTAAAAATAATTAATTGACACCCGTCGATTTTCGACGGGGCAGTAAACTAGTTAAATGAATAGTAAATCAAAAGCTCACCGATGACCGATTGAATGACCGTGACCGGATCAAGCCATATGGTGTGCTCTACATGAATAAATAAGCAAAGAAGAATATGTTAGATTATTAGAGATTAATTATTCTAAAAACTAATCATATTCTAAATATTGAAAACTAATCATGCTTCTTTATGTGTAAATATTATTGTTTATGCATACAAATAATTTTTTTAGATCATGTTTATATGTTCAAATTGACCTCGACTGTTAAATCAACACATGCGCACTCAATAATAACATTTTTTTGTAAACTTGTACTACAGATTTTTTTTATTTAATACAAAATGAAAAATATTGTACTCCTTCCTTCCCACTTCATTCGGTTTGTTTCATTTTCGCACATGATTTTAGATGCAATGTTAAAAATAAAAAGTAAGAGGTTCACATTAAAAAGTAAGAGTTAATTAATTATTTCATTTTTAGGAAACAAACCAATTGAATTGAAGTGAGCCATCCTAATCAGAAAGTAAATCAAGTACTGAATAGGACGGATGAAGTATACATGAGAAATATTTCTACAAAATAAAAAATAAAAAATAAAAAATAAATAAAATATATATATTAAGTGAAACTGCAAATTGACGAAAATGAAAAATAAAAAATAAAAAATAAATAAAAAGACAGAAAAGGCTCGATGAACTCACATAGAATGGCGATATAAATCAGGATATAAAACCCTGCAGAAATACACAAGACGATTAGCAGATGCAACTTCCGTCTTGAACATGTGCCCGTTGAATATTATAATATACTTATTATCAGTAGTACTGGTACGATGTTCTTACACAACAACTCGAATGTTGACCCCGACCCGCAATTAGGACACGAGATGAGTTCGAATCCGTACAAGAGAGAATCATGTATCTCAGAAAGAGTTACATTATTCAAATCCTTGAACTCCGGCCACGACGTCAACACTATCCTGTCTAACCTGCACATTCCTGTTAGCTCCGACACATTCATGTGGCCCACCTTGATATAATCATGTCTACCGTAAGATGAATTAGAGTAACATTCTGCATTGATATACGTTAATTCGGAGGAATTATCGTTATTCTCGAGAGGATTTGGGCAGCTTATGAAATTAATAGGCGTGGGCGTATCGTTGTACGGATAGATAGGATACGTCGAGATAAGGTAAGGATGGCGATCGGTGGAAAAAGTAGCGGAGGAACTTGTGAAGTTAGGTTGGTATAAAGAAGAGATGGGGAAAGAGCAGGTGTCGTTGGTTATGGAAGGATCAACCACTCGGATTATGCTTCTTCTGGTGTAGTTTATTGCTTTGACGTAGTATTTTTGAGAGCCTAGGTAGAGGAAGCCGACGTCGTTTTCGCACGATAGTTCGAATAGGCGATCGCTGCAGTTTTTGGGGTCGGCCTTGAGGCGTAAAGGGTAGCTGATGTTGGGGATTATGCCGCAGGAAGAAGGGGTGCAGTTAGGGGTTTTAGCTAGAGAAGATAGAGGGAAATGGAGTAATAGTACAGTGAAGAGAGAAACTGTGATTAGAGGTAGATGATCCATCGATTATCATCAACACTTTTCTCTTTTGAGAAAAGAATAATTTAGTTTTCACACATCCACATAACATTTGGTAGGACTTATATCTTTTTCTCCTCCTTCGAGTACTCCCTCGTTTTCATGGATAACCTCTTGTGTTTTCAACCAGGATTGTTCAGTAGATAATGTTCTATTTTAAAATTTGAAGAAAAACGAAATTAACTATTCGAAATTAATGAGTGGACTCGACTATCTCTTTATATTTTACACAAGAAAATCGGTTATAATTAAAGACTTTCTATTGATCGTTTTGGAAATACATATACTACCTCCATCTCATATAAGTAGTCTCATTTGCTATTTTTATCTATATCATGTACTAGTCTCATTTCCTTAAATGACAAAGAATATGTGGCTACAATTAACCCTCTCTCCTCAGAATCAATTACATCCACATATTAATTTCCTCATTGACTATTGTGTCACTTTAAATGGGACTACTTATATGAGATGGAGGAAGTATTTTAACACGTAACGAATGTGTCAGTGTAATGTGAAATGTCATACTGGAATAACGGAGATATTATATAACGAATAAATAACAAATTAATTCAATCAAGTGATGGCTTTCATCCTTTGGTTTTGGTCCACACAAATAATATCTATCAGAATTTATAACACCGTGTTGAAATTTATGCGGAATTGAAAATTTTGTACTATTGGCTATAGTTTTGTTCAAAGTCTAGGTCAACTGCTATCATCACTGCACTCCAATAATTCATTACTTTGAACGATTGTACTCCCTCCGTCTCAATCTATTAGTCTCATCTGCGTTCGGCACATGAACCAAGTGAGTGGAGAGTGAATGGAGAATATGTGGTTGTAATTAATACAGTATATAACTTTGAGGAGAGAGAGTGAATTGTGGCCAAATATTTTTTTACCATTTTAGGAAATGAGACTAATAAGTGGGACAAACAAAAATGGCAAATGAGACTAATAGATTGGGACGGAGGTAGTATTTGAGAGACAAAGGGCCACAATAATATGTAATCCCTCCGTTCCCGATCAATTATCTTGATTCCTTTCGATATATATACAATTTTAGACGTAGTGTTACAAATAAAAAGTAAGAGATTCATACTAAAAAATAGTAAAAGTTAATTCTTTTTCATTTTAAAAAATAAACCAATTGAATGAGACTTCTAATTAGAATAGGAAGCCTAACTAAATGGGATGGAAGGAGTACTATATATTTATATTGTTTCAATTGCTAATTCTTATTTTCCAGATTGCAGTTTGCTAGAAAGGAAAGATCATAATGTTTATATAAGATTTTCTCCATCCCACATTAATCATCTTGTTCATTTCGGACGAGATTTTAGACGCAAAAATAATGGGTTATATTCACATTGAAAATTCAGTGTTAAATCTTTCTATTTAGGAAACAAGATAATTGATGTGGACGACTTGATTAGGAAAACATGACAATATTGATTTTTGGCATGTTACCGTTAGTCTAATTGGCAATACATTTTATGTATAATCGGTATATTATGAGGCTTTATGTCGAAATGCAAGATTTGGATGTCACATCCCCAATGCAGATACTTAATTCCTCGAGCCACGCCAACTACAATCTCGAATTTCATGTCCCAGTTCAAAGACTTCGTCTTTTCTCGGTTGAAGAGGTACTTCTCGAGAGAACCATTAGGCATGAAATCGAATATGAGGGCACGCTTTGACCCTTCTGCACAATACCCGACCAACCTGACAATATTTACATGATGAATCCTTCCAACCGTAGTGATTTCGTTGAAGAAGTCTTTGCTATTTGCTCAGCTCTTTCCAAGTACTTTCACAGCCACATCATAGCCACTTTGAAGCTTCCCTTTGTATACAGAACCGTAACCTCCTTCACCGAGCTTATCTCTAAAGCCTCTCGTCATCTTCTTTAAGTCCGAATAGGAGTACCTAATCGGCACCAGGTTATTGTCACTTCGAAGGAAGCCCTCTATATCATCGAACATAGATAAATGCCTTCGTCGAAACTTGTACGCCAAGATCCCCATTACGCAAGGAAACGCAAAGATGATCTTTACTAGAAATCGAAGGGAGACATGCTTTACTGCATATATTAACCGGACTTCTCATCGTTATCACTACTATAAAAGCAAGTAAAGTGTAACGAATAGCTCACCGACAATCAGCACGAGTTTCATGATAACCCCTGCACGAACAAAATATGCACGATAAGCAACGATAAACGGGGAATATTTGAAACACCAACTCATATCTATGAGTGTAAGCTTCTCACCATTAACTGAATTGAAGAACCATCCTGAGTTATTGATGATTAGAACTCCCCATACGAAGGTGAAACCAGCGATGATGAAAAGCTCGAGCCTAAAGCCTGCATCAAAAAGAACTGATTATCTATCTAATGCACTTATGACCTTGCTAAAACATGAAACTATCATGGCATCAAAGGAATCAGAAAAGGAAATCGAACGAGGAAGCTGATATAAGTGAAATATCGGTGCATCGTGAATGAAGAGCGCACCTATGACGATGAGAAGCACCAAGATAAGCCCTGCATATGCACATGACAAAGCAATGAGAAAGCAAAAGATGATGTATCACTTTTGTGACTCTTCTTGCATCATAACCGGACAAATTCGACAAGATATGGGATCAAAGAATTCTTACAAAAAATCCCGGAGACGAGAACTCCCTTTTGCCCTGTATTCCGGATTAGAAAAGCATTAGCATAAAATAATATGCTCCAGATTCATAAAAACTTAAAACTTCACAAATTTTATGGCCCCTAAACTCTTGCCCGAATTCAGATCAAACCGAAAAGAATCTTCACGGCAGCCATCAAGTTTATCTTCAATACTAGTACACTGCCATCCTCCTTTGCACTCTATACAACGAAACAAGAACCACGACAGTTCGAATCCGTACACCAGAGCATTGTGTACTTCTGAGAGCGTCACATTCTTGAAACTCTTAAATTTCCACGAAGTCATCGCTATGAGGTCTACTCTGCACTTATATCCTATATCCGAGGCGGCCATGTGTCCAACCTTTACATAAGTATATCTGCCACGAGAAGCGTTCGAGGCACCTGGAGACCTGCCTCCATCGACACAAACAGTAACTTCCGTGAACTGTGATGCATCCTCCAACCTATCCGGACAGCTCATGAAGTTAATAGGCCAAGCTACACCGGTATCGTTTTCACTTCTGAATATCCAATTCGAATACGTGCTAAACGGATACTCACCGCTGAAGTTATATGCATAAGTAGAATGCTCGGGAAACGAGCAGGTTTCGTTACTGACAGAAGGATCAGCTAGCCTTATGGTGGAGTTCCCATAATTCAGTGCTTTAACCAAGTAACTGTGAGAGCTAATATAGATGAAGGCGACGTTGTTCTCGCACGACAACTCGTAGTTCGGATCACCGCAGTTTATCGGATCATCCTTGAGACGAAAAGGGCTGCTAATATTGCGAATAACGCCACATTGTGAAGAGCTACATAAAGTGCTAGCATGAGATATGTGAAGGAAATGGAGCAGAATAATCAAGAGAGTCCAAAACATGAGGAGGCGGTTTTCAGTTATCATGATTCCTGGTGATTGATGAACAGCAGTTATTATTTTTGTAATAAATCAAAATAATCAACTCAAATTATTGAAGTAAAAAAAGAGAATTAAACAACATAGCATTTGAATATAAAGGGGATAAATAGTCAAGGCTCGAACAAAACCTGAATATATATTTTCCACTAATTCAGCATTGGCGAATAAAAATACTCCTTCCGTCCCATTCGATTCGACCTGTAATTTTATCACCGCAGATTAAATTAATTGAAAAAGACGTAATCAAGCGGAACCGAGATTAATCAAGCAACTCAAACAATTATGCGATAAACAGTATCTGAATATGAAGGGAGAAATAGTCCTCTAATTCAGGATATCTACTCCGAATAAAAATACTCCTTTCGTCTCGTCTGATTACGTCGTCTCCTTTGTTAATACTGTTAATCAGACGAGACGGAGGGAGTATGTACCAACTCAAACAGTTATTCACGTGATAAACATTTATCAAAACTTGAAGAAAATGAGTTTCGAATTAGGAGAATTATGAACAGTACGCAGATAGAAAAACCGAGAAAGGAGTGCAAAATTGAGCTAGGAATTCGAGAACCCAACCTACCTAATTCCCAGTTTCTACTGGATTAGTCGGTGAAGTTCCGATTAGAAGCAGAATTGAAGAGATGATGGCGGCGACTCCATTAATGAAAGAGAAGATGTAAATTAGGCGAAAAAGAAGAGAAAGCGAAGTCAATGTGTGGTTTAAACTTGCCTCTTTGGATTGCTGCTGCTTCTGACAGCTGACTTCGTCAAAGCCCAGTTGTTCATGTCGGTGAAGCTTTCATGGCGGGAGTGAGAGGGAATAGTCAACAGCTCTCTCTCTCTCTCTCTGTTTTTATTTCCAATCACTATCTGTTGTGACTAGGGCTGGGGAAATATATCGAAAAATCGGTATACCGTCCATACCGTGCCGAAAATTTACCGAAAATACCGTAATTAAGGTATACCGATATTTTTGGTAAGGTATCATACCGTACCGGAAGACAAAGGTAAGGTAAAGGTATCAATTTTTGAATACCGGGGTATACCGTTACATACCGTTGTCGATGTATATACAGAAAATAAGGTATATACCGGTATCGCAGTATATACCATTATCGCAGTATATACCGCAAGTAGGGTATATACCTTATATTATGTATATACCTTAAATTATGGAGTGAGATTCGAAAGTTTTTTATGCTCTCGTTGTGTTTTGAATTTAGATGTTTTGGATTTGAATTTGATAATATGTTTTATTTTGAAGAATTTTGGAGTTTAAATATTTGGGTGCTATTTATTGTATTATAAGTTTCTAAGATATGAATTATACATATATTCATTAATTTATTTATAATTAATTAAAGGTATACCGTGACATACCGGCTTAAGGTATGGTATACCGAAAATAAGGTATGGTAAAGGTATGTAATTTGCTCATACCGAAATTAAGGTATACCGGTTTAAGGTATACCGACAAGTAAGGTAAGGTAAAGGTATGTAAAATTAGCATACCGTCACTTAAGGTAAGGTATAAGGTATGATGAAAATACGAAGGTATACCGTACCGACCCACCCCTAGTTGTGACTATAGCATTATTACCGTTAGGAAAGCATGTAACATTAATTTTATTTTTATTTAGAGGGTGTTTGACTAAGCTTATAAACTAGCTTATAAGATTGTTTGACTGCTTATAAGCACTCTAAATGTGTTTGACAAAATAAGTTCCTTAAGAGCTTATAAGATGTAAAAATAAGCAAAAAGTGCTTATAAGCACTCCAAAAAATAAGCTCATCCACCCCAATTTATTTTTTTAAAATTTTGCTTATTTACCACTATAATTCTATTTTATTTTTACATTTATATTATATACATTTCCATTTGATGTTACAACATTATGATTTTCAAAAAGTTATTTTTTATTTATTTTTTTTAATTTTCAGATTTTATTTTTATATTATCTCTTCAAGCTTATAAGCTCTTTTATCCAAACACTTCAACAACTTATAAGCTATTACCCTCATACATCTTATACGCTCTTAAACATCTTATAAGCACTTAGAGCTTATAAGCATTTTGAAATAAGATTAGCCAAACAGGCACTTATTTATGCTCAATTTCAATTTAAATAGACGGATTTATAGGAATCTATTAACAGAGTACTACTCCACGTGGCATGATCCTAACGATTAATGCGCGAGAATTGTGGATGAAAGGATTATCTCATCCACGTGGCATGATCCTAACGATTTTCATATTAGTTAGAATAAAGGGTCAAGATTGGTTCTGGCGTGTTTCCTACACTAGATGACTAGAGTTGTATTGATAGTATAAACAGTGAAGGGATGGGTGTAATGTAGTAACTGACTAGAGTACGTTGTACTCCCACGGTGCACGGGTTTCATCGAAAAGTAACATAGAAAATACTCTTTTCGATTCTCCAGTCTATACACGTTTTTTGTTTTTTTTAGACGATTCTGAAATCTATGCATTTTCTGATTTTTTGTACTCCCTCCGTCCTTAAATAAGTGTCCCGAGCCGCCAAAATTTTTATCCCATAATAAGTGTCCTATCACATATTTCAATGTAAAATTTTGGCTAAACTACCAATTTTACCCCTATTATCATTACACTTTTTTCACTTTTTCAATTTCCAATGTAATGATTAGGGGTTAATATGGTAAATTTATACAATTCCTTGGTTATTGCACTTTGGCGGCTCGGGACACTTATTTAAGGACGGAGGGAGTATTACTTCACTGTCATTTCTTATGATTTGATATCACTATCTTTGTTTATTACAAAAATACCTCATTTATTATAGATGAAATATTTTATAGTACTATCATATTTCCAATTTCTCAATATATAAAAATTAATATGTCGATTTAAAATTAATTTTAAAATGATAGTATTAATCTATAAAAGTTGCGCATACATCAATATTTGACAAAAACTAATTAATGAGCTAGCCATCTTTGAAAAATATAAACTAAATATTAATTTATAAAATGAAATGATTAATGAGGCTCGCATATTAATGTATGTTTTTGGAGGGAAATTTGAAAACTACTATTTGACTTTAGTATATATATATATAGATTTTTGCGAATTTTACTCAATTGAATGAAACAATATACTTCACTCTATCTTCTTCTTCTTCTCGATTATTTTTCGGTTTATTTCTCCTGTATTTGATGATACAAATCCAGTTTCTACAGAATCCCCCCTTCAAAAGGTGCACGTAGAAATGTTCATTATTGGGAGATTACGGAATGTACTTAAAAAGTTGTTCAATGTTCATGACTTCATTGCATATATCTAAAGCATGCATGGATCAAAACCGGCAATTAGTCAAACATTACTAACATGCAAGGATACAAAATCACTCGGAGATGAATCCGTTTCATCCATATGCATCTCAATGCGAGTTGACGACGGCGATAGGTATTTAGGGATCTGCAGACGTTCGACGTCGCCTTCCAACATTCCCAGCACCTGACCCATTGACGGACGATCGTCTGGACTCATTTGTATGCACCACAATGCAACTATCGTCATCTTTCGAGCTACTTTCCTGACACCATCATTATCTTCATTTTCGTTAGCCTTATCGATGTCAATATCCTTGCCCTGCTCAAAGCAGTCGTATATCCAGTTTGGAAAATATTGGGTGGAACCATCATGGTTTCTTTTCATGTCTCTGTTTAATCCTACCATTTCTATAAGTAGCATCCCGAAACTATATACATCCGCCTTGTAAGAGATAGCACCGATACTTCTGCTGATTAGTTCCGGAGCAACATAACCAATGGTTCCTCTAGCAGCAGTCATGGTCACGGTTTTCTTATCCGGAGAGAAAAACTTTGCGAGCCCGAAATCGGATATTCTGGGATTGAACTTATCGTCCAAAAGTATGTTATGAGGCTTGATATCAAAATGTAGGATTTGGATGTCGCACCCTCGATGCAAATACTCAATGCCTCGAGCAACTCCAACCGCAATCTCAAACTTCTTGTTCCAGTTCAAGGAATTCATTTTTTCTCGACCGAAGAGGTACTTTTCAAGAGATCCATTGGACATGAAATCATACATAAGGGCACGCTTAGACCCTTGTGCACAATACCCAACTAGTTGTACGACATTGACATGATGTATCCTTCCGATAGTTGCGATTTCATTGATGAAGTCCTGGCCCTTCCCTCGTGAGTCCCCGAGGAGTTTGACCGCTACATGATTGCCACTTCGAAGCTTCCCTTTGTAAACCGTACCGTAGCCGCCTTCACCTAGCTTATCTTGAAAACCTCTAGTCATTTTTTTGATATCAGAGTAGGAATACCTTATCGCTGTGAGCTTGTTGTCGCTTTGTAGGAAGGATTCTATAGCTTCGAATATTGAGAAATGCTTCGTTCGGAGTTTGTAGATCAAAAACCACAATGCAAAGGGGAAAATGATGATCCTTGGTGCACATATGATGATGGTAGTGATGAGGGCTGAGAAGAAATGATGAAAAAAGATGAATCCTAAAATTTCTCTTTATCTTTTACATTAGGATAATGTGTTGTAGTATGTAAAATAGATAAAGAACTTACCACATTGTGAAAATGCATCCTTGCTTCCTTCAACTGCAAGCACAAGAATATTATTACATGCCAATTAATCAAATTATAAGTGAAATTAGTTGCAGTAATTAAACATTAAGAGTACAAAAAGAGAGTCCAAAAAAATAGCAAATGAATAATAGAGGAATTAATTTGAAGGTTAATCACCACTCATATATAAGGCTGCAGGGCCATTATAAAATAAGAGTAATGATACTGCGACGAATCCGATGATGCTCATCACAGGGGGGCATATCACTGCCAATAAAAGACCTGAAACATTTTTTCACAAGAATTATATGCTAACTACGATTTTAGAAGACGACGAACCACAACGCAGTTGCGAAGAATCGCTTGGGTACGTGCATATACGTGAGTGTGAGTGTGTTGTGTTTGCCTGATAAAACATCGTTAAAATTAACGCGCGCACCTGTAATGACCAGAAGAGTCGGCACAATACCTACAAATACAAATATACACAACAATATGAGTAATGAGTTCTATTAACAGAATACATATATGATTAATGTTGAGATTCAAAGTCAACAAGATCGAGAGAGGGAGATCGAATCCTTACTAGTGAAGAAGAAAACCGTAAATCTTTCTGCATATTTTACATAGCACAAAAACATTAGCATGATCAAAAACAAGAATCATAAAAAATCCATAACTAAAACTCATGTCGTATAGTACTCCTTCCGTCCCATTCGACTTGACACGTTTCTATTCTTTTATATTCAGATATATTCAACAAACTCGTTAGAGAGCAACACTTCTTACCCCGAAATTTGGGCGACCATGGTCCGCAGTTGGGGCAGACGACGGTGAGTTCGAATCCGTATAAGAGAGACTCATGTACCTCCGAGAGCGACACGTTGTTCAAATCCCCGAACACCCACGACGTTATCACTATCGCCTCCAATCTGCACGTTTCTTTCAACTCCGAAGCGCTCATACGGCCAACCTTGATATAAGCATGCCTCCCCGAAGCAGAGGCACAATGATCACGTGCGTCAATATAGGAAGAATTAGGGTTTAGTGGATTTGCGCACGTGATGAAATGAATAGAGGGGCCACGGTTCCTTATAAAGTATGGATGAGCATTGGAGGTGTAGGTGAAGTTATAGGCGTAGGCGGAAGAGGAGGGGAAGGAGCACACGTCATCGGTTTTTACGGAGGTGTCAACGATTCGGATGGTGGAGTTGTCGACGTAGCCGTTGTTGCCGTACTTGATTTCCTTGACGTAGTATTTTTGGGAGTTCAGATGGACCGAAGCGACGTCGTTTTCGCAGGACAGTTCGAACTTGGGGTCGCCGCAGTTTCCGGCGTCGTTCTTGAGGCGGAAGGGGGAGCTGATGTTGAGGAGAACTCCACATGCAGAAGGAGTGCAGGAATTACTTGCAGAGACGCAAGGTTGGAAGAGATGGTGGAGTAGTGAGAGAATCAAGAGAGAGAAACTCTTGATCATTGTTGGTGATTGTAAATTTGTAACAATCACTAAAAAAATTATGCAGAATTTCAACCTTGCATATATGGATTCATGTTATTTAATTAATATTAGACGGCAACGTACTTAGTGTTGATGACTCTTCTCCACATGGAGGTTAAACAAGACTTTGGAGGGACGTTAATGGTTTTATATTATCATCCCTGTCATTGAGTACTTAATATTCATATTGTTTATTGTAGGAGATGGTGACACAATTTTATTTTTTTTTCTATTTCTACTTTTTAAATTAAATGTTTTTGGAAGTTCAAGGGTATTGACGCTGAAGCGTAACGCAGTTCGTAAAACGCTTCTCCTCTAATCAGAACATCGGGAGTTCAAGTCGATTTAGGTGCGTGTTTAAATGAGTGAGTGTGTTATGTTAGCCTGAATGAGCATGGAGGAAAGAATTTAACAATCAACCTTATGGTAGATTACACTATATAGAATATGTTCACTTTTGAACACTACTTTAAATCTATTACTATTATAAAAGTGTGCATTCTTACAAAATATGTATTGCCAAGTATACCCCTCCCCTATTATTATTATTATTATTATTATTATTATTATTATTATTATTATTATTATTATTATTAATGAGAAAGAAGTAAACGTATTTTAAAAGGATTATAGTTTATTAAACCATTACTATTATCATTGACATTTAGAATTGGATGGATTCTTTTTTCAAAGGAAAAGGAATTATAATTAGGGGGTGTTTGGTACCATTCAATACAAAACCCTATATAAAATAGTACCAAGATAAATAATATGAGTCAATGAGATAAATTAATCAATATAGTGTTTGGTAGGATAATTGAGAAACCCATACTATATTTATATTGGGTTTGGTAGGATACATATAACTCTACATTAAAATATGAAATGACAAATATAACCTTATGAATTTTGATGACCTAAAAAGGAGGCTTAGATCATTTTTCCAGAAATCATTCGCCCATCCAGAGAAAAACTAGAGAATTCCCGTTACGGCGCTTCAAACCCTTTGAGGCTCCAGATCTGGAATAGAGATGAGATCTACACATGAAGGTATGTTGTTCAACAATTTTTTGTTTTAAGAAAACCGCATGGGGCGTGGCCAAGTGCTGGGTTTTGTCTCGCTATTCGGAGGTTCGAATCCTTCCGTCCCAGCACGGAATCATTGTAAATATATATGCAGTTACGAATATTGTTGCTATACTTGAAACTCACCATCTTGTTATGTTTTTGAAATCTTGTTTCGATTATTGTTGCTATACAAGAAATTCTTTCAATAAGCAATTTTTTATTCTTTGATTAATATACATTTTTTTTTAAAATGTATATGACTTGGTGATTTACTTGAATCTGATGCATGTATATAGGTACTTTTGAATATGTAAATGGCTTGGTGATTTATTTGAATCTGATGCATGTATATAGGTAGCAGTGGCAACAAAATTGATAAGAGTGAAAAGGGCACTAGACGTTCGTGGTCACTCGAGGAGGAGGAGAGTCTAATTGAATATCTGAAAGAACTTGTGGCTGATAATTGGAAGTCAGACAACAGTTTTAAGGCAGGGTACCTAAAACGATTGGAAGCCGCCTTGAAGAAAAAGTTTCCCGAAGCCGGAATAAAAGGATACCCGCATATCAACTCTAGGGTTCAAACATGGAAGAGGCAGTATTACACTTTGGTTGACTTGCTGAAGCTTAGTGGAATTGGGTTTAATCATGAAACTAATATGATTGACTGTGATAGAGATGTGTGGGAAAACAAAGTGAAGGTAAAGCTTGAGATTTACTTATCATATAAAGTTACTTATCATATAAAGTTGCTGATTTTCACTTGCTAATTTCATCTTCGACAGGGTAATGCATTTGCATACGCAATGAAAGGCAAGTCATTTCCGTATTATGTGGCTTGGCAAGGGATATTTGGAAGTGATAGAGCGAGTGGAGATTGTGTAGAGGACGTACTTGAAGCACGCGCCAAAAACAGATCGGATGTGGGTGACGACTTTATCGGAGACTATCACGTGAACCTTGAAGATATTTTAGAGACAAATAAAGAAGAGAATAGTGTGTGTCAATCTGAGAAACCAGCTGCCATCCCCTCGAAGAATAAGGGTCAGAAGCGTAAATCCACAGATGGGATTGAAAAAGTATGCGACGTGTTAAGCGAGATTAGTCGCAATACTAACTTGAGGCTGGAGGTCCTAGCGAGTCGTATTGGAGTTGAACAGGATATGGTAACAGCTCGGATGGAGGTCTTTGAGAAACTAGGCGATATTCCTGGCCTATCCATGGATGAAAAGTTGAAGGTTGGTCAAATTCTAGTGGAAAAAGTCGAGCGTCTCCAGATGTTCATGGGGCTACCGGAAGATGCTCGTGGAAATTATGTTCGTCTCCTCCTCAATCCATAAATATGATTTCAGATTCTAACCTTTTGATTGGCAAATTTCAGTATGCAAGAATATTTCCTTTTGGATGTGGCACAACCGGATTGTTAATTAGTACTTTTTTTGATGCTTTTGCCGTAACTCTAATATGTAAAGAACATATTTTAGACTCTAGATTTGTGAACATATTATCTATGTCTTCACTTTTTTTTTATCATGATGTAATGTTTTAATTACGTGTTTTCGGAACGCTATTGATAAGTGTTCTGTTTGTGTTTGCATTTAAGTTTCATATGATGCATTCAACAAGAGTTCGAACTGACTGCATAGTTATTTTGTATAGTTGGTTGCTGCATATTAGAATGGAATATGTGTGAAGGTGCTTTAAGAAGTGGTTTTTGCAGATTAGAGTTTTTAAATTGCATTAGTCCCCTTCAGACATTATACATTTCAGTGCAGGGAGAGTTGGTTGAAGTGTTAACAAAGAAATATCATGATGAACTAAGAAAGCATTATTCTTTGAGTTAAATGGCAGCGCATAATAAGCATGTAGAATCTCATGGAAAAGAGGCAACAAAGAGAAAGATGGTAAAACGAGATCCTAACCAAGCACATAAGGCAGAATACGAGATGAAATAACTCCACTACACATAAACACATGAATTAATTTATTTAAAAGGCCACCATTTCTTTGAGTTTGACGACGCACAAGAGCTCGTCGCCTTACCCTTTGCAGCAACTTCTTTTGTCCGTGGTGGAAAAGCATTCTTTGTGGGGTTGCTTGTGCTTTCACTAGTCAGATCTACAAACAATGGGGTGGCGATATTGTTTGTTGATTCGAGATCTAGTGGATTACCTTCACTAGAGATAAGCAAACGCCTCTGCCTCCTAATCTTAGTCAGACTTGGTGATGTCACTTCTTCATTGTCTTGAGCCAAGTTAAAATTCTCCGGGCAATTGTGCGGTTCGATTGTGTCACTGAGAACTATGACTGACCTCTCTTTCTCAACTTTCACGTGCTCGTAGCCAAATAACATAGATAACTTTTGAAACTCGGGCTCGTCATTGTAGTAGTAAGCTCGAGCACCTTCTATAGTCTGTATTCATAATGAGATAATAATAGCCTTCTAAATCTAAAGAAACTAGTATATATAGCAGATAAAGAAGAACAATATATATTAGAGAATATAACTAACCTCAAATATTTGATTCCACGAATATTCAGAAGCGGTTAAGCTGCGTTCATGAATATCCCAGTACATTCCGCTTGTTCGAATGATATTTTTGAACGTCCAATATCGGGTTTCCAATTCAATCTTCCTATCAACAAGCTCGTCCAGACAAAGATTCACTCCAAATTGCCTCTGCATCTCATGCTCGGCAACATACAAAGCCCTGGTCGGAATCTCATGAGTCTCCCAACCACAAGTTTGCTTGTGATGTAGTAGCACAGACAAGAAAACTGAATCCATTTCAGATGTCCATTTGCCCATATAAAAGAAGCTACTTTGTGGTGGAATGTGTGAATCAGACATTTCAAACTATTTTTACTATTTACAAAAGATTTGTTGAACAAACAAACATTTGATAAATTTTGTGCTCATGAAATTGTCGATTTATAGTGGAAGAAAATCTAGCAATATAAGCATTTGAGAGTGATTATTTTTTTGCTCCCACATATTCTCAAAAACAAAGGCATGTGAACTCTATAAAAATACAAAACCTGCCACGAAGCATGCTCTAAGAAATGATAACACAAGTTCGGACAAGTCATAGATGCATGTCATATATTAAAAACAAAATTGTTGACAAGACCAGTTCCTTTTTGACTAAATAGTGTGTAGCTGAACAAGTCATAAGATGCCTGCCATATATTAAAAACAAGAAAAAAAATGTCAAGCTACAAGTTCCTTTTCTTGACCAAATAATGTGTAGCTAAACCAAAACATTCACTTATTAAACAAACTAGTTTAAATAATTGCATATCATGGAAAAAGCAATAGGTTTGTTACAAAAAAAAAAGTTGTTGATTCAACTATTCAACTGTAAAAACATAATACATATTGATAGCTAAATATGTCAAACTCCTACTCCACGAGACACCCATGCACATATCATCTGCTATTTTGTCCCTTGCTTGGTTCCACTCGGGAGTATTATCTATAGCACCAACATACTCGACTCCAACAGGTGATTGTTCATCATCACCATTCTCAGCTTCAAGTTCGTCAATTTCCAGCTCAACGGGATCAACTAGCATCTCTGATCGAATGAAATTATGCAACAAAAAACAAGCCATGATGAGGCGATTTTGAACCTTGACAGGGTAGTAGGATGCACTTCTAAGTATCCCCCACCGCATCTTCATAATTCCAAAAGCTCGTTCTATGACATTACGAGCCTTCGAATGCCTCATATTAAACAACTCTTGTGGATTTTTAGGCCTTTCCGATTCTCTTCCCCATTCCTTAAGGTGATACCTAACACCTCTGTAGGGAGCCAAAAAACCCTCGCTGTTTGCATAACCTGAATCGCATAAATAGTAATTCCCTAAAATAAAACAACCAACCCTTTACCATGGGCATCAAAATAAAATATATCAAATTCAAAAATATGTTGAATAAATTCTCTTTACAATAATGAGTGTTACCTTTAGGAACCTTCAGTCCGTATGGCCTATTGACAGCATCCCTTAAAACTCTGGAATCTGCAGCTGATCCCTCCCAGCCAGGAAGCACGTAAACAAATCGAAGAAATCGATCAACTACAGCCAATGTGTTGGTGCAGATTTCCCCTTTCCGTGATCTATATCGTGGCCTATCTCCGATTGGCACTTGTACATTTATGTATGTGCCATCTAGGGCTCCTAAACATCCCTGTTAACTAATAACTATTAATATGAACATATTATATTCATAAACATATGAACCACTGTGTTAGCATTTAACACAATTCATACCTTGAACCACTGCCACCTTCCGTCGGTGCAATCCTCGGCCACGGGGTCCGGTTTAACTAGTAGCATTGGACTTACTTCTAAAATAGCATTCAAAACTACATGAACATACATTGAGACTGTTTGACCGGACCTCAAGTAGTCAAATCTAACTATACGATTTTTTTTATGATGAGCTAGAATACAAAGAAACATAGCAACTTGCTCTTCAACAGAAACATATTTCCCATCTTTCAAACCACCTTGCTCTCGTAGTAAAAGGCAAAGTCTACCAAAAGTGTTACGGTCCATGCGAAGATTGTCAATGCAATCAATATCATTATCTCGTATTATCCTATTCAAATGCTTAAACTGACGTGGCATTCTTTCTATCATAGAATAAGATCTAACAGTATGCACACGCTTCCTCTTTCGATTTGAGCACATAGTAAGAAGGACTAGAGCTATACTTAACTCTACAAGGAATTGATGCATGATTTCATGAATTAACAAACAGATTTCAGCATAGTTGGTATGATGAAAGGTCATGGTGGATCTCAATGTAGCAGCAAACCTCTGCAACAACATGAGAATCAAACATGAAATCCATTGTTAGCTATTTCAAGTCATCGTTGCTCTAAAACTTGCTTGAAATCATAAATTAGAACAAAAAATATTTCTAATCATTTTCAATATTTTTCTCTACTAAGTATTGACATATTCAAATATAATTCAAAAGCAATGCTCAATCATCCATGCTACACTGCAAAAATAAATTGGATGTATACAATCATCAGCTAAAAAATCCGAATAAAAAAGGATCTCGGCACATAATTTTGCTGCCGTTTATTCAATAACTTGAATTTTCGAACACAGATGAAAGGATAAATCGCATAAAAAAGTGAACTGAAAACATGAATCTAAAGTATTTTCCTCCTGCAGGAAAACATTCGTTCTTCACAATATCAAAATTGAGAGGCATATTTATTCGAAATTTCTCATATTTTTACTGAACCCTAATTTACCTACCTTCAAAAAAAATTCAGAGTTTGGTGAGCCCAGTGTTGGTCCCAAATTGATTTCAAATATGTTGATGTTTTTCAGAAAATTGACATGTAGAAAGGTGATTTTTTTTATTTTCAAGAATTCGAAAGTGTTACCTGTGTGTTACCTTCTCCTCGTCCTCCTCCTTCTTCGGTTGGAGATGGTATTTGCGCTAGAAATTGTGTGCAAGAAAGGGGGAAGAACAGAAATCGCCGCCGCGCTGCGTGAAAGAAGAGGGAGGGCAAGAAAGGGGGGAGAATAGAATTCGCCGCCTGCGCTGCGTGAAAGAAGAGGGAGGGTAGAAAGAGAAAAAAAAATAGTGTGGAATTACTGTTCTGTTAATATTGCTAATATTAGGGGTAAGGCCATATAAACAATATGGACTTTGTGGTGAATATAAGAACGGGCCCTGTTTTATACAGGGCCCCCAATACAATTTATACTATCTACCAAACAACATGTTAAAACCCATATTAATTTTAATATAGGCTTATATATTCTACCAAACACCCCCTTAATAAACTAATTAATATTGTTAAGATTCGGACTCTTTTTTTTTTTTTTTAATAAACCAATTATAAACTTATATTGTCAAGATTTGGGCGTAATTTTTTTAATTAATTGAAGGATTGTTGGAGTGACGTAAAGAATTCACTAGGATTTAATTTAATCATACGAATTCATTCGACATTTAGACCGGTGAACAAGTGAGTATAATTATTCTATTTAAGTTTTTAACATGTTTCTAATTTGGTCTATTAGATATGTTTATTATGAATTCTATTTAATTTATGTTATTGTCGTTGTTATTCACGAGTTGCTATGGATAATTGTATGTAGAATTATTTTCAAAATCATTCCAGAAGTAGCACAATGTCTTTGGATGCTAGGTTCTTCTTGGGTAGTTTTTTTTTTTAAATATAATTTAGTAATTCTTTTTTTCAAACAATAATTTAGTAGTTTAAAACAATATATTTATGCACCATGTTGTTAACTTAGGGGGTGTTTGGCTAAACTTATAAGCTGTGTTTGACTGCGCATAAGTTGTTTGACCGCGTATAAGCACTCCAAAAAATAAGCTCCTCCACCCCAACTTATTTTTTCATTGCGCTTTTTCAGACACTTTCAAATCCTATAAGCTTTTAAATCTAAGAGCTTATAAGCTCTTAAAACGTCTCATGAGCACTTAGAGCTTATAAGCCCTTTGTATGTATTATTTACTTCTGAATCACAAGAAGCAATTGATTTTAGGAAAAATATTCGTTCGTACAATTCTATAGTTTCATTTACATCGTTTGGTGTAAAATTGGATAAAGAACTTGCATCTGCAAGACAGGGAGCCTATACATTGCGAGCACAATGAATGGTTTATCATGATCATCCGGGGTTAAAATAATTCTAATCCAGGATTTTTTTCCAGTTATACTTTTTTGAGACAATGAACGAGGTTGAAAATAGAATGAACAGGCTAAAAATTCAACTATATCATATGTAACGGTTAAGAAGCTGATAAAAATTATGGAGGTCAATTCATATGTCAATTTTTTTTTTCGAAGATTGAAGGACTGACCTTCCAAGGATACTGTTGAAATCCATATCTCTAAATATGTAAATTATGATCAACAGGTGTACGATTCGTCTACTGCAGACCAAGTTGCAGCAATATGAATTGAAAGAGATAATGATCACACCTCATATGAGAGAGACATTGTAGTTCATGTGCATTCGGGGGAGAGCCATAGAATAAATCATTAGTATAAATGTTATGACCTGTTGCAACATTCACTTCTTTTTCCTAAAGGTGAAAATGGTTGGCATCCAAATATGAAGAATAATACGACTCCAACCAAGGGTACTTTTTTACTTTAAATTTAACATTTTATTTTTAATAAGATTAAAAGTTTATATTAGTATTACAAATTATGACAATATTTACTATTAGTATTTATCGAGGAACGTTGTCACTTCAATTTGACTTAATTATGATTACTTAGATATTGTACATTAGAGTAAGTAGCAACTAATGAAGTTTAAATTATCTGCTGATTAGCAGTTGATTAAGAATCAATCATTAATTTTGTAGCTTGTATCATAACTTTGAAATCTAAGAAAATTAGTCGCATTTTGAAGTAAATAAATTCTAAAAAATTTGCTCCTTTATAATTTTTTATTATTTATATTATGTAAAAAAATTAAGTAGACATCCAAAGATGACGACTATTAAGTTTCAATAGTGATCGTTAATGTTGGCTGAATTATCTTGAGAATTGTTGTACTGTTAAGATTAATTATTCATATGATTTCGAATACTACTTCAAACCAAAGAAAGATTCTTTCTCACGAACTGATTTTAATTTACCATCTTTTTTTTCAACCTAAATTATTACATTATTTGCATATTTTACTTTATATTTTTTTAATTATATATTTTTGTAACATTTCTAAGCTCGTGTTAGAACTCTGAATGATACATCGACAAGGGCCACAATTATAACCGAAGAAAATATTATCTCTGAAGAACAAGGTATTTTTCAAACCTTTTGAACATAATAATATGAATTCATGTTTCAATAATATATACGTATAAATAAGAATTTTGTATGTTCGAATATTATATATCTAACAGTTACATGGAGACAGTGTGATAAATGTGTCTCGTGTAGAGAGTATACATGCTATAAGTCATAAATTAGAAATTCAAGGCAGTCTATTCTTTTATTCACTGGTAGATTATGTCAGCAATACGCAGTCGACATGTATATTAAATTAGAGTCTACAAGATTGGATTTTTTTCGAAAAAATCAATCAACAATGAGAGCCGAATTGTAACAAAGAATTAAGGACAATGTCTTTAAAGGAGAAGTGTGAGGAACTTAAGTTGACAAACGAATTGTTCTTTCTGTTGTCCAAGAGATATGAGGCGTAAGTATCTTGATACATTGACATTAGTATAAATTTTAGAAAGCCAGACTTACTTACTATGACCTGCAGTCCAGAATGAAATGAAATACAAGAAAAATTATATGTTGGTCAAACATCTCAAGATCATCTTGATTTAACTTCAAGAGTTTTTAAGACAAAACTACAAGACTTGAAAGATCAATTATTCAAGCAAGAGATATTTGGAAATATTGTTGCACATGTTCATGTCATTGAATTTCAAAAAAAAAAGTTTACCACACGTCCACATACGACTAATCATTTTCAAGTCGGGAAACAAGATTAATACAACAAATTATAAGACAAAGTGATGGAATAATGATATTATTTCATACTAAAGAATGGGAAATACAAAGTACTTATATACAAGAAGAGACTGCAAACCCTACTGCTAATCCTAACCCTAACGAGAGCATAAAGGGCCAAGCCCATAATACAAACATATAATATACAAGTATATCCAATACACCCCCTCAAGATGGCGTTCCATCAGTGACACCAATCTTGGACATAAGACGACGAAGATGAGGACGTGACAGAGCTTTGGTTAGCGCATCCGCAAGTTGATCCGCAGAAGCGACATGCGCAACACGAACTTGAGCTGACTGAATAAGCTCTCGAACAAAATGATAGTCTATCGCAAGATGCTTCATTCGAGAGTGAAATACCGGGTTAGCACAGAGATAGGTAGCTCCAATGTTGTCAGAGTAAATCACCGATGGCACCGAACAAGGAAAGTGTAATTCCGATAACAGAGAGCGAATCCACTGAACTTCCGAGGCAGCGACGGCAATGGCTCGATACTCAGATTCCGTAGACGAACGAGAAATGGAGCGTTGTTTACGAGAGCACCAAGAGACCGGATTGGAGCCCAGAAACGTGATGTAGGCACCGGTTGAAATTCGATCATCAAGATTTCCACCCCAATCAGCGTCAGTGAAACAATGAAGGGTAAGAGGAAATGACTGTCGATAAGTAATGCCAACCTGACGAGTGCCATTAAGATATCGAAGGAGACGCTTCACTGCACCCAGTGAGTCTCCGATGGAGCATGCATAAACTGAGAAAGCTTGTTGACAGCGAATGCAATATCAAGACGAGTGAACAAGAGATATTGCAAGCTGCCCATGGCAGCTCGATATAGAGAGGCATCAGCCGGCGGAGTGCTATCTTCAAGAGTCAAAGAGACGGAAGTTGACAGTGGCGTCTGAACGGGCTTACAATCGAGCATATTAAATTTGGCAAGGATGTCGGTGACGTACTTGCGCTGAGATAAAGTGCATGTAGATTGTGATCGAAGAACCTCCACTCCCAGAAAGTAAGAGAGAGAACCGAGATCCTTCAAGGAGAAGGTGTCAGCCAAAGTCGATGCAACTTTATGAAGAAACTCTGGAGTATTTCCTGTGAGGATGAGATCATCGACATAAACAAGGAAGTACGCGCGAATGCCATTAGTGTGATACACAAAGAGAGAAGCATCCGACTTAGTAGCAGAGAATCCCATGGAGCGAAGAGAAGCATGAAGAGCCATATACCATGTTCTAGGTGCCTGTTTGAGACCATAGATGGACTTTCGAAGCTTACAGATGTAAGATGGAAAGTTTAGATCAGAGAATCCCGGTGGTTGAGCCATGTAGACATCATCAGTCTGAGTACCATGCAGAAAGGCGTTGTTCACATCGAACTGGCGAAGAGGCCATTTATTCGAGACAGCAAGACTGATTAGGATGCGAACAGTGGCATGTTTAACCACAGGACTGTACGTTTCCGTGTAATCCACACCTGGTCGCTGATGAAACCCCTTAGCCACGAGCCGAGCCTTGAACTTGTCAATAGAACCATCAGGTTTCCGTTTGATACGAAACACCCACTTGCATCCAACAACATTCGAGGAGGTGTCGGGAGAGACGAGATCCCAAGTTCCATTGTCAAGAAGCGCAGAGAACTCAGATGACATAGCCTCACGCCAACGAGGATCCGAAAGAGCATGAGATACAGTGCGAGGCTCAACATCAGGCAAAGCAGTGGATAGCATACAATACCTTGGATTAGGTTTTCGGATATTATTGCGAGCGCGAGTGACCATCGAGTGGGTGGAGCTCGTGGGAGGTGGTGAAGACGGACGATCGGGGGGCGGGCCAGGCGGTGGCGTAGGCGGTGGCACGGGCGACGGCCAGTGATAGAGCCCATTAACGCGCGGGCCGCGTAGGCGAACGACCCCCGTGCGTCTGTCCTTCACCTGAAAGTCACAAGAGGAGAGCACAACATTAACATCATTCTCGGAACATAAGCACGAAACTGAAATCAGATTTCGTGACATGGTAGGCACATGAAGAACGTTTGAAAATGCAAGAGATCCGGAGAATGAAGTAGAGAGAGAGCCGATGTTGGCAATCGGAAGACTGTTACCATCACCAATCACAACAGAGTCAGCGCCCGTATAAGGGGAATGAAGCGACAAATTAGCCAGGTCAGTAGTGATGTGGTGAGAAGCACCCGAGTCAAGGATCCAGTCAGATGAGGCCGGGGAGGCAGTAGCCTCGTGAGCCGAGGGAGAGGAGTATGCCGTGTGACTGGACCCAGAACGGGCAGCAGAGTGAGTGAACGAGGGACACCTGCGAGCGGAGTGACCTTGCTCCTCGCACAACTGACATTTGCCAAGGTAGGGCTTGGAACCGGGGTTGGGTGTGCGTGCCTGCGGAGGAGCTGTGTTTGAAGGATGATAGTTCGGAGCCTGCTGCTTCGGTTTGTGCATTGAGTTCCGGGACTGATTCGGAGCCGAATAGAAAGCCGAGGCAGGCTGAGACGACGCGGTGGCTAAACGAGAGGCCATCTGAGCCTCGGCGCTAAGAAGTTTATCATGGAGCTCATCGAAGCTGATTGGATGCTCACGCGCTTGGATAGCGCCTGAAATCTCACGATATGACTCGTCAAGGCCGTTGAGAATTTTAAGAGTAAGATCTTCAACATCAGTGGCCACACCAACGAGAGACAATTCATCAACCACACATTTGATTTCCTGGAGGAAGTCAGTGATTGATCGGGATCCTTTGATCGGATTGTGGAGACGATTTTTGAGAGCAAGAATACGTCCCCGAGAGGGCTTGCCATAGGTGTTGGCAAGGATGAGCCACGCATCACGAGAGGACTTCGCCGTCGCAATAAACGGGATTAGCGACGGTGAAAGAGTAGAGATGATTGCGCTCAGGATAAGTTTATCCTGACGAATCCATAGAGAGAACGCCGGATTAGGAGTTGATGCAGCAGCGGCGTTGTTGACGATGGCAGCAGTTGTAGGCGGAATCGTTGCAGATGGACACACCGTTGAGCCATCAACGTAGCCAATCAGATCGTAGCCGGCTAGGAGAGTCTGGAACTGAAATTTCCACGACGTATAGTTGGAGCTTGTGAGTTTTAGAGGGGCTTGCATGGCTGAGTTTAGGGCGATGGGAGTATCGGTGGTGGTGACGGCAGTCATGGCGGCGGAAGCGAAGAGAAGCGGCGGGAGGATCGTGGGAGGTGTTAACCTAGAGTAGATCGTGATACCATATAAGACAAAGTGATGGAATAATGATATTATTTCATACTAAAGAATGGGAAATACAAAGTACTTATATACAAGAAGAGACTGCAAACCCTACTGCTAATCCTAACCCTAACGAGAGCATAAAGGGCCAAGCCCATAATACAAACATATAATATACAAGTATATCCAATACAAATGAAATTGATAAGCATGTTAGCGCCGAAATTTGTGAATAAGCATATGATACATGGACCATGTGGGAAAATGAATCTAAAAAACTCGTGTATGGTGAAAGGAAAATGCAAATGCCATTATCCATGACCGCATTCTGAAAGCACTATTCAAGATAAAGATGGATATCCGATTTATAGAAGAAGAACTAACGGATAAGTCGTTTTGTTCATAATGCATAGCTATTACGATTATGAGTCCTTGGAGTTTTAATTATCTCCATAAGCAAAAGGAAGATAAGTTCAACACGCGTCAAAGTCAAACAGGAGAAGGATTGATGAAGATATTAATTTTTTATTTCGATATATGATAGTGTAGACTTTTCATTTCTTTTTCAACGATAAACGAAACATAAATGACTATTTTTTTTTACTTTAATTATTTTATTTTTATCCTTTACTCCCTCCGTCCCACTTTACTTGGCTTGTTTCATTTCTACATGGGATTTTATGCACAATGTTAAAAGTGAAAAGTAAGGGTCCACATTGAAAAGTAGGGGTAAATTCTTTCCATTTTAGGAAACAAACCAATTGAAGTGAGACATCCCGATTAAGAAAGGAAGTCAAGTGAAATAAGATGGAAGGGAGTACTATTTATATATCGTTTTATTTTAAGGCATTTGTTTTTAAGCTTTAATGAGTCATTGTATGTTTCGATATAAAATAATATATTATTTAAAGCAATATTTTATAGAACTAAGTAAAAGAACGAGTAATCACGTACATCGTACGTGTCATTTACTAGTACTTGATAAAACATTATCACGACTTAACGAGGGTAGTGAATCAGTCTTAATTGATTACTTTCTTTAAGAATTTATACTTAGGTAATTTTATTGCTTTCGTCCAATTTGATTTCTAGTTTTAAGTTAGTTTAATTCTTATTATTAAATTTAGATTCATTTATTTGTTCTGCTTCGAACACAGGACCTTGGCCTTTTGCCAAAGGCTTTGATACCATGATAGAATTCCGTCTCATCTAAAAGCTCGAACTTGTAGAGAGGGTAGAAATCTATTGGTTTATGTTATGATTCCCAATAATAAGTAATTCGTAGTAAAAATTAAGGTGACCTCCCTCAACTTCACATCCCTCCGCCCCTGGATGGAAATTGTGATGCAATGTACAACAAGATCGTAACATTATAATAATCAAGCCTTATGTTAAACTATATAGAATATGATCACTTTTGAGAGATCGATACTTTAAACACTTGATGAAAAACCATCAAGACTTAATAAGGGTAATGAATCAGTCATCGAGTGTAATTCCACTTGGATCCATATCTATTGTAATTTGGATCGAGTGAGAGAGATAGTCTGGAGCCTCTAGTTGTTCAACATCACCTTCCAACATCTGCAACACTTTATTCATTGCCGGGCGATCGTCTGGACTCATTTGTATGCACCATAACGCAACTATTGTCATCTTTCGAGCAAGTATCCTTCCAATACTATCATTTTCATCATTTTCGCCCGCCTTTCCATAATCAATATCTTTGCCCTTCTTGAAGTTGTCATATATCCATTCCGGAAAATACTTACTAGAATCGCTTTTTTTTCTTGCCGGGTCATCTCTCCTCAAATCCACCATTTCCATCAACAACATCCCAAACTATACACGTCGGCCTTATAAGAAACCGCACCGATGCCTCTATTGATCAATTCAGGAACAACATAGCCGATGGTTCCTCTAGCTGTAGTCATGGTCACTGCATTCTTATCCACAGAGCAAAATTTTGCCAGGCCGAAATCTGATATTTTATAGGGATAAAGTTTTCATCGAGGAGTATGTTATGAGGCTTGATGTCAAAATGCAGAATCTGAATGTTGCACCCCCGATGCAAATACTCGATCCCTCTAGCAATTCCAACCGCGATCTTATATTTGGTATCCCAATTTAAGGAACTCATTTTTTCTCGATTGAAGAGGTACTTTTCAAGGGAACCGTTGGGCATGAAATCGTAGACGAGGGCACGTCTCGAGCCTTGTGCACAGTAACCAACTAGTTTGACAACATTCACATGGTGTATCATTCCGATCGTTGCGATTTCATTCATGAAGTCTTGCCCGTTTGCTCTCGAATTACGGAGCAGCTTGACGGCTACATGATGCCCACTTCGGAGCTTCCCTTTGAAAACCGAACCGAAGCCGCCTTCGCCAAGTTTATCTTGAAAATCTCTAGTCATTTTCTTTATGTCTGAATAGGAGTACCTGATCGAAGTGAGTTTGTTGTGGCTTTGTAGGAATGATTCAATTTCCTCGAATAGGGAAGAATGTCTTCTTTTGAATGTGTAAATCAATAGCCATACTGCCAAAGGGAATATGATGATCCTTGGTATGGAGATGACGATGGTTATGATCAAGCCTGAGAAGAGATGAAATCATTTAGAGGGAGTACATAATAACTGTTGTCAACTACTACTGATTAAGACTGTCTTAATTTTCGTATTTATAACGTTGAACCATTTATCAATAGAACGGATGGTAGAGCATTGATTATGTTAAAACTTAAAAACGCTTTAATCTTCCTATATATACATATTATAAAAATGATTTAGGTGCGTTTTCTTTGATGCGAAAGAAAATGAATATTCACCCTTTAAATCTTCCTTATTTTTTTAATCTTTTCTCACATTTGCTCTTTTTTTCCCTTCATTTACACTACAATGGAGAGAAAATATTTTCTCACCAGTATGGTGCTGTAAATATTTTCTCACCAATATGGTGTTGTAAATATTTTCTCCAATTTAAAGAGTAAAATTCTTCCTCATTCATTAAAGGTGAGACAATGTAAACAAAAATGTGAGATTTAAATGGTGATTATCTCTTTTCTCTCATTTTCTTTTGCATCAAAGAGAACGCACCCTTATGTGATAAAATTTAATTTACCTATTTTACCCTTATATAAAGTTTAATTTAAGTTAAATATTGTAATATTATTATATTATTATATCATATGATACTTTATTTAATTAAAAAGTCAAACATGATATATACAAATAAATAGTATTTTTGTTTTTCTTTTTAGTCTGTTACCCTTGTTAATAAACATACAAATTTATCAAAAAATTTATAACTATATATTGATTCAAAAGAATGTTTGAAGAAGAATATGTCAACAAGATAATAAGATAGAGTAAATCAATGTGTCAATCGTAATATTTACATATTTACGTGCGAATACACATATTTTCTATTAGTTTTTAATATATGGGAGGGAATGTAATCATGCTTAGATTTTATAATATTTGATTAAATACTCAAAGAAGTATGTATTCATTTGCAAAGTGTGTTTTTTTTTTTTTTTTTTTTTTAATAATATTTATCTATATTAGCAACACATTGATTAGCAAGTAAAGTAGATTAAGAGCTCACCAATTAGTGGATAAGGATTATTTCCCCTGTACACTGCAAGTACAAAATAAAAGAGAAATAAGAATACAATAATATGACTCGTTTTCTTTCGTCTCCACAATATGACTATATAAAAGTTTTACGACACAATTTAATACTTACCAAAGAATTCGAAAAACTGAACAACACCGTAATAAAAGTATGAATACGACAAAGAATCCGATGACTGCCTTTATGGGGGGGGCATATCATTGCCAATAAAAGGCCTGCAATATTTTTGACAAATTTATATACGATAATTAGAGTAATATCTTCATTCGTATAAAAAGAAACCATAATGAAAATTAGAGTAATATTGTTAAATATATTTACTAGTTACCTACAATGACTTGAACAATAAGAATCGGTTGCATATCTGCAGAAACAATTAATAATCAAGAAAACAAGTTTAGATTATAAATGCATAAACATATATCAAATTCTTACACTAGAAGAAGTCTCCACATTTTCAGCATTTTCAAACTATATATATAATAATAGCATAAAAAAATTAAATAAATAGAAGGTTAATAAATAGAAACCAATGCATGGACTTTGACCAAATTTACAATTTCGGTACGACTTTTGAAAGGCCAGAATAGCGACTTGACATCTCTATTCGTAACGAATCCGATACCCGAAAATACCAAAGGGCCGTCGGATTTGCTACGAATCGACAGAGTGAAGTCGTTGTCGAGATATTTCAAACGTCGTATCAAAACTGCAAGAGTAGGAATCCATAAACTCAAATTCTTACCCCAAATGTTGTGTAGTGCAGCTCCACACATGGGGCAAATAGTGAGCTCAAATCCATACAAGAGAGAGTCATGGATTTCCGAAAGCGTCACATTCTTCAAACCCCTAAACTCCATTGATGACGTCATCACTATCTTCTCTATCTCGCACATCTCCACCAACTCGGAAACAAGCATGGGGCCCACCTTCACATATCGATACCCTTGAGAATTCAAGGCACAATCTCCATCAATTTGTATGAAGAGGGAAGCATTCTTCAATGGATTTGGGCACGTGATGAAATGGATCGGGTAGCTCGAAACCGAGGTTCTGTAAGGGTTCCCGAAAGGGTTATTGTAGGTGAAGTTGTAGTCGTATGAAGAGTATTTGGGGAGAGAACATGCCGTCTCGTTGTCGAGAGAGGCATCGACGAGCCTAATGGTGGCGTTGTCGTTGCCGGAGCCGTATGTGATCTCTTTGACGTAGTACTCGTGGGAATCGAGGGAGACGGAGGCGACGTCGTTTTGGCACGATAGTTCGAATCTAGGGTTGCCACAGCTCCTCGGGTAGTCCCTGAGGCGGAAAGGGGAGCTGATGTTGCGGATTGCGCCGCATGAAGAAACGGCGCATTCCGCATGAGAGGTTTGATAGGAATAACAATGGAGTAAGAGAAGAATTGAGAGAGATGATGAGTAAATTCTAATCATCGTGAATTGATTGATTGGTTGAGAATAAACATCGCATATATAAATTCAACGTGGTTATATGCTAGTACAGAATATGGATGAGTCTTACACCAGAATACTTAACTAAAATGAATATAGTAATATAATAAACAAACGAGTTACGTAAAAAAAACGAACGAGTAGAAGGCTAGTATAGATGAGTCTTGTCCAAAGAGAACCTACACAAGAATACTCAAATTAAATGAATATAGTACTACGTCTACTATACTAATTAAGCTAGTTATATATAGATTAAAAATGACCTAGCTTTCATTGACTTTCATTATAATCAAGCATCTTTGGAATAAGTCTTTTTCATGCATCATTCAATGTATATACACGTGAGATTATTCGTCCCAATTTCGATTTCTCGACCCTATTTTCCTCATCGTTTCGGTATATTATAATATTGTGTTATTATGATCTAGTTTAATTTTGCATATTTTATCTTGGGTCAATTAAAGTTCATAATTATGTTTTTAGTATTTGATTTTCATTTTTACTAGTAAAATTTGAGTTGATTAAAATACGAAATTAGACGATAATTTTATAATAATCATAGGTATAGCATAATTTACGGATGAACAGATCCTCTTAATTTAACAACACTTCCATTGACTTATTAATTTATTTACTAAAAAATAAAAAGTTGAAAAAAAAATAAGAAATAAATGTTTGTTATATGATTCTTTTTAAAATAAAGTCAAGAAATTATAATTATAATGAAGCAACCTTTTCAGTAACTAACTATTAAAAAACTTATTACTAAATGTAAACTCTTGGATTATATTTTAAGTGGAATGCTAATGAAATACATTCCCTCCATCCGTGAAATATGTGTTTAATATTTAATATATGATTTAGGGATAGATAAACAAACCATTTGGTCTAAACACTCACTATCATTAAATCATTTGTCAACAACTAATAATTAGCCTCGGAAGAGAATTGCATTTCGATATGATATTTTCTATTATATTGCACCATCGGATGTTAAATATACTATGTGTTAAAGAATATATCCAAAATAAGCAATAAACAAAAATTTCTATAAACAAAATGTGCATTTTGAAAATTCTTTTAACACGTGTCAAACATCTGACGGTGTAATAAAAAGATATCATCATGGGCGGATACAAGGGGGAGCTCCAGCACCCCCTTCCCCCCAAAATGGTGTGTTTTACCCTATAAATTATTTTAGAATTTTTTTTTTCCAATTTTTTACCCTTTGAATTTAAAAATTATTGATTTTAGCACTCTCCAATCAATTTTTCTGTATCCGCCACTGGATGTCATACCGAAATGCAATATAAGTTTTCATCCTTCAAAAAACTAACCAACCTTTCGTAACATGCAAAAACGACTTGAGCATGTAATTCCACTCTCATCCAGATTTGCTACTATTTGAGTAGTCTGAGACGGGTAATCAAGATTTGCAAACGTTCTGCATCGCCTTCCAACATTTGCTTAAGATTGGACTTTTAAGCTTGAGCCCGCAAATATTGGGCCTACGGCTGAGATGACGCAACTTGATTGGCTCTTTTAAATTTATTCTTTTATTGTACAGATTTGACACTTGACAGCTTCTCATTGCCTAGAAATTTCACATATTTAATTACCAAATATATATCTATTCAATTTTGGAATTATATTAATTATATTTAAACTAGTCCCAAAATATTAATAGAAAATATAATTAAATATTTAATACTTACAGTGACACAACCTTTTTTCTATTTTTATTTTTTAAATTAAATGTTTTTGGAAGTTTAATGGTACTGATGAGGAAGTGCAGAGGTCGGGGGTTCGAGAGTCATCCCGGGTGCGTATGTGAATGAGTGAGTGTGTTGTATTTGTCTGAACGAGTGAGGATTAAAACATTTAACTAGATCGAAACATTTAACAATCAAACATTTAACAATCAAACCTTATGTTAACTTCTGAACACTACTCTAAACACTAGGTGAAACATCATCACGACTTAACAAGGGTAGTGAATCAGTCTTCGAATATGAAATTCCACTTTGATCCATATCCACTCTAATTTGGATCGATTGACATAGATTATCCGGAGCCTCTAGTAGTTTGACATCACCTTCCAACATTTGCAACACTTTATTCATCGCTGGTCGATCGTCTGGACTCATCAGTATGCACCATAATGCAACTATCGTCATCTTTCGAGCAAGAATATTTTCATCATCATTTTCGTCCTCCTTTCCAAAATCAATATCCTTGCCCTTCTTGAAGTTGTCATATATCCAATCCGGAAAATACTTACTAGAATCATTGCATTTTCTTACTGGGTCGTCTCTCTTCAAACCCACCATTTCCATCAATAACATCCCAAAACTATACACATCGGCCTTATAAGAGACCTCACCAATGCTTCTGTTGATTAGTTCCGGAGCAACGTAGCCTATAGTTCCTCTAGCTGCAGTCATGGTCATTGTATTCTTATCCGCAGAGCAAAATTTTGCTAGTCCGAAATCCGATATCTTGGGGATGAAGTTATCATCGAGTAGTATGTTATGGGGTTTGATGTCGAAATGTAAGATCTGGATGTTGCACCCCGATGCAAATACTCAATCCCTCGAGCAATTCCAACTGCGATCTTAAACTTGGTATCCCAATTCAAGGAACTCATTTTTTCTCGATTGAAGAGGTACTTTTCAAGAGAACCGTTGGGCATGAAATCATAGACGAGGGCACGGCTCGAGCCTTGTGCACAGTATCCGACTAGTTTCACCACATTCACATGGTGTATTGTTCCGATTGTTGCAATTTCGTTCATGAAGTCTTGCCCGTTTGCTCCCGATTTCCGAAGCAGCTTGACGGCTACATGATGCCCGCTTCGGAGCTTCCCTTTGAAAACCGAACCGAAGCCGCCTTCGCCTAGTTTATCTTGAAAGTCTTTGGTCATTTTCTTTATGTCTGAATAGGAATACCTGATTGAAGTGAGTTTGTTGTGGCTTTGTAGGAATGATTCAATTTCCTCAAATATAGAGAAATGCCTTTTTCTGAATGTATAGATTAATAGCCATACTGCCACAGGGAAGATGATGATCCTTGGTATGGTGATGATGCTGGTTATGATGAGACCTGAGAAGAGAGAGAGAGAGACTAGTTCTTCAAGTTCTTAGAATAAAATTGACATAATTAAGAAAATACAAACATGCACTAAACGTGAATAGTATTCACGAAAGGTGAATATATGCTATCACAAGTTATTCTAATCCTTCTTGCAATAAATCCGTATACTGTATTTTACTCATATCGTCTCGTTTATAAAGTGAAACAAGTTTAGATGAAACACGAATTGGGTTAGTGATTAGTAAAAAGTAGATTAAGAGCTCACCGATTATTGTATAAGGATTTTTTCCCTCGTACACTGCGAGTACAAAATAAAAGAGAAGTAAGAATACGATAATACAACCTCCTCACATAAATACTCGATCTACATAAAATGAGACTTTCTAAAGTAAGAAAACTACGTAGCATAATTTTTCTCTCGATCTCAACAGTGTGACTATATAGAAGTTTTACTGCACAAAATAACAAAATATTATTAAGAATCTTACCATAGTAACTGAGAAGCTGAGAGGCGCCATAGAGTAAGAGTCTCGATAGAGCAACAAATCCGATGATTGCCGCTACGGGAGGGCATATCATTGCCAATAAAAGACCTGCAATATTTTTGACAAATTTCTAAATATAATTCTAATTTCTAGCAATCTTTTACATGCAGATTCACGGACGGTATTATCTGCCTCAAATTTTGTGTTTCAATCGTATACCAAATCTTAATTTCTAGAAACCATAACGAAAATTAGAGTAAAACTGTTAAATATTTACCGGAAGCACAAATTAGTTAATTAAGCACTCACCTACAATAACTTCACCAATAACAAGCGGTTGCCAATCTGCAGAAATAATCAAGAAAATAACTTCAGATTATAAATTTAATTATCACATAAACTAGTGATATTTAAAATTCTTACAAGTTTCCAAATTTCAGCATTTTCAAAATATATAAAATAACATAAAAAAGATATAGAAGGGTTATAAATGGAAATCAACACACAGACTTCGACCAAATTTACAATTTCGATACGACTTTGGGAAGGTCAGAGTAGCGGACTTCATTGACATTTCTATTCGTAACAAATCTGACACCCGAAAATACAGAAAGGGCGGTCGGATTTGCTACGAATCGAAAATTGAAGTCGCTGTCGAGACACTCCAAACGTCGTATCGAAGCTGTAAGAATAAGAATCCATAAACTCAAAACCCGAACTCAAATTCTCACCCAAAATACTGTATACCGCAGTTCCACAAATGGGGCAGATAGTGAGCTCAAATCCATACAAGAGAGAGTCATGGATTTCCGAAAGCGTCACATTCTTCAAATCCCTAAACTCCATTGATGACGTCATCACTATCATCTCTATTTTGCACATCTGCACCAACTCCGAAGCAAGCATGTGGCCCACCTTCACATATCCATACCCTTGAGAATTTAAGGCACAATCTCCATCAATAGGTATGAAGAGGGAAGAATTCTTCAATGGATTTGGGCACGTGATGAAATTAATAGGGTAGGTAGAATCCAAGACTATGTAAGGGTAGCCATTAGGGTTCCTGAAGGTGAAGTTATGGGCGTATGAAGAGTATTTAGGGAAAGAACATGTCGTCTCGTTGTCGAGAGAAGCATCGGCGAGCCTAATGGTGGCGTTGTCGTTGCCGGCGCCGTATGTGATCTCTTTGACGTAGTATTCGTGGGAATCGAGGGAGACGGAGGCGACATCGTTTTGGCACGATAGTTCGAATATGGGGCTGCCGCAGCTCTTGGGGTCGCCCTTGAGGCGGAAAGGCGGGCTTATGTTGCGGATAGTGCCGCAGGAAGAAGGGGCGCATTTCGCACGAGAAGTTTGAAAGGAATAACAATGGAGTAAGAGAAGAATTGAGAGAGATGAGGAGTAAATTTTAGTCATCGTGGATTGATTGATTGTAGTGATTAAACGTAGCATAATTCATCGTGATTATATGCGTATTAGTAATTAATTAATATACTACTCCCTCCGATCTATTGATATATGGATACTTTTTTTTTTTCTGATGCGAGAATTAAAACAAGAGTGGTAGTAGTTGATAGTAGTGTGATGAATTTTAGTTGATTAAAATTTTATCATTAAGATAGACGAGAATAATTATTATTCAACTATCCCTATATAAGTGGAACGAAGAGAATATTAGTTCGCTATTATATGAGTCTTGTCCAAAGGGAACCTAATCAAGAATACTTAAAATGATTATAGTAGACTAAGCTAATTAAAAATGACCATAGCTTTCATTGACTTTCATTGTAATTAAGCATCTTTGGAATGAGTCTTCATCATGCATCATTCAATGTAATACACGTGACATTTTTCGTCCCAATTTCGATTTCTCGACCCTATTTTTCCTATCACTTCAGTATACTATCCCTATTATGATCTAGCTAGTTTAATTTTGCAGTTTTTAACTAGAGTAAATTAAAGATTATAAATATTTTCTTAGTATTTCATTTCCAATTTTACTAGTAAAATTTTAGTTGATAAAAATACGAAATTAGACGAAAATTAGTACTATTTTTTAGAATTTTTGATTACTAATTATGAATATAATTTGTAATAGATTTTCAATATTTCTCGCCGCATCTTTAGGTATAGTTACGGATGAACAGATCGACTTAATTTAACCACTTCTCCATTGACTTTTAAATTTATGTGTTAAATTATTTTTTGAAATAATTAAGAAATATTATATGTGATATAATTCTTTGTAAATAAAGTCAAGAAATTATTATAATTAAAATGAAACAACCTTTTCAGTACATATTTAAAGAAAATATTACTAAATGTAAAATCTTGGATTATATTTTAAGTGGAATGCTAATAAAATACATTCCGTCCGTCCGTAATATTTGTGTTTAAAATTTAACATATATGATTAAAGGCGGATAAACAAACCATTTGGTCTGAATACTTACGCCGTTACTTCATTTCTCAACAACTTATAATTAGATTCGGATGAGAATTGCATTTATGTGCGACATTTCCTACTGCACCGTCAGATGTTTCTTACGTGTTAAAAATATTTACAAAACAAGCAATAAATAAAAAAATTTATAAACAAAATGTTTGTTTTGAAAATGTTTTTAACACGCGTACGTCAAACATCATAGGAAATATATCATACTGAAATGCAATAGAAGATCGTCTCATCCAAATTAGTCCGGTAATGCAAACTTATCAACCTTTCGTAACATGCAAAATCGATTTGAATTGAGATTAAACTACACAAAAATGGTAAAGACCCTACTAATGCATGCACAAACCTAAAACGAAGTTCACATTTTCATCACGTCAATTACACACGTTCAAACTTTCCATAAGCCCATGCAGTTGCTACTCTTCATCACTCTTGAATTGTGATGTCGACAAGCGAATATATACAATCACTCGAACATGTAATCCCGCTCTCAACCAGATTTTCTACTATTTGAGTCGTATGAGACGGGTAATCAGGTATCTGCAAACGCTCCACGTCACCTTCCAACATTTGCAACACTTTGTTCATCGATGGACGGTCGTCTAGACACATTTGAATACACCATAATGCGACTATCGCCATCTTCCTAACAAGTTTATTCGTAACCTCATTGTCGTCAATTCCATTTACTCTTTCGATTTCAATATCCTTGCCATTCTTGTATGAGTCATGTATCCAATACGGGAAGTACTGGCTCGAATGATCACTGCTTCCTTTCAAGTCTCTCTTGAAACCCACCATTTCCATCAACAACATTCCGAAACTATACACATCAGCCTTGTAAGACACATCCCCAATACTTCTGTTGATTAGTTCAGGAGCAACATAGCATATGGTCCCTCTAGCGGTAGTCATGGTCACCGTTTTCTTATCCGTGGAGTAAAATTTTGCTAACCCGAAATCAGATATATTGGGGACGAACTGATCATCAAGAAGTATATTATGAGGTTTGATGTCGAAATGTAGAATCTGAATGTCACATGCACCCTCGATGCAAATACTCAATTCCCCTAGCAACTCCAACAGCAATCTCAAACTTCGTATTCCAACTCAAAGAACTCATTTTATCTCGTCCGTAAAGGTACTTTTCGAGAGAACCTTTGCACATGAAGTCATAAACCAGGGCAAGCTTGGAGCCTTCCGCACAGTATCCAACTAGCTTCACCACATTCACATGGTGGTTCCTTCCAATAGTCGAGATTTTGTTGCTGCATGATTTGCATGGAGTGGTTTTATGGCAAATTTTATGTATGCGTGGAGTTGTTTATTGCGGGAGTAGTTCGTTTGATTTGGAATCCTTGTGGCTTAAGGATTCGCTTCATATATTATATTCCCGCATTAATTAGAAGATTTGCTTGAAGATTATATTTACCCTATTAAGGATATCTTTTCTAGATATGCCTTAATTATCTTTTAGGGTTATTCGTGCACTATATAAGCTCGAGGATCTTATTGAAGCCGCTGTGCGCCTGGAGATATTATTGAGAGCTAGTTTTCTTCGTGCATTCGAGAGTTGAGTTTTCTTTTCATTCATCAATTGGGGTAGTTTGTTCTTTGGTGAGTGATTGTAATATCTTGAACAATTCCTTGTTCAAGATCGGGTTTAATCTTTTCAATCTGTGAAAAGTGTTTGGGTAGACTAGAGAGAGTTTACCGTGAGGATTCATTGGTGAGGGTAGAGTCGGGTGAGGAGAGAACGTTTCAGTGTGGCTGACGTTCATATATCTTGTATCCCTTATACTCATCATAGTGAATTATTTCTTGGAATAGCTTCCCCCAGACGTAGGTGTATTTGTCACCGAACTGGGTTACCAACTTGTGTTCTCAACTGTGTTACTTTCTGTGTTACGTGTTGAGTTACATATACCTACCAAAGTAGGGATTATACAATTTCAATTGGCACCAGAGCAGGTCATCGAGGTGCGGCGTTAGATCCTGGGATATCTGTATAATCCGTTGGTATTTTGGTGGTGCTTGCAATGAGTACTATCAGGGAAGGTGGTTCTACAGTTAGACCACCGTTATTTGATGGCGCGAGTTATGGGTATTGGAAGATCAGAATGGCCTCGTTCATTAGATCCATTGACGAGGCTGCATGGACCGCAGTGGAGGTTGGTTGGAGTGTTCCAAAAGATGAAGACGGCTCAGAGAAACCTAGAACTAAATGGACGGAAGAGGAGCTAAAGTCGTCTGGAATGAATCAGAAAGCTATCAACGCTATTCACACGGGTGTGAGTGTTGATGTTTTTGCGATTATCTCCACGTGCAGATCTGCCAAGGAAGCATGGGATATCTTGGAGATTACTTATGAAGGAAATAAACGGGTGAAGAATCAGAGGCTGCAACAACTCACTTCTCAGTTTGAGTCTCTCAGAATGGACGAGAGTGAAAGCATATCAGATTTCTATGCTAAGCTGCTGAGTCTATCGAATGAGTTCTTCTCGTTGGGAGAAAAGCTCACGGAAGCTAAGATAGTGAGGAAAATCTTGAGATCTCTTCCCGAGAGATTTGATTACAAAGTTACTGCTATCGAGGAAGCTAAGGATGTTGATGAACTATCTCCAAACGAACTTATTGGTTCCTTGAGGACGTTTGAGATGGGTATGCGTGTGAATCCTAGTGAAAAGAAGAAGTTCGTGGCATTCAAGGCTTCATCTACAAGCCAGTCTGAAGAGGAGTTGACTGCTGAAGACATGGCGGAGTGCATTGCGTACATCTCAAAGAGGTTTGGGAAGAAATTTTTCAGGAAAGGAAATGGTGAAGGTAACTCCAGATTTCGCCGGACTGAGAATCAAAGTACTTCTCAGAACAGAGGTCCTAATGGCTCAGAGAAGAAAGAAAATGGAGATAGGGGACCACAGTGCCATGAGTGTGATGGTTTTGGGCACATCAAGAGCGAATGTGCGAATACCTTCAAATATCAAAAAATCAGCAAAAAGGCGTTTCAAGCCACTCACAGCGATGAGGAGGTCACCGATACTGAATTTGAAGAAGGACAGGATGCTTCTCATACTGCTCATGTTGCTACCGTGAATGGTCCAAGGATTCAATCTGTTGTCGCTGATCAAGATCCATTCAAAGTTGGAAATGAGGATGAAGAAGAAGAAGATGATCAGGAGGACTATGATGAGTTGATGGATGCATGTAAGAAGGCTCTAATTTTGAACCAGAGCCTTACTGAGCAGGTCAAGAATCTTGAAAGGGAAAGAGACACTTTAAGATCCGAGATTGAATCTCTTCAAGAAAAACTCAGAAGCTGCGAGGACGGAAGAAAGGAGACTGATGAAGAGCTGAGTCATATTCAGAAGTTGATAAGGATGATGAATTCCAGCACCGAGAAGCTTGACGAAATACTCAGACTTGGAAAGAGAGCTGCAGATAAGGAGGGTCTTGGATTCAACCGAAACAACTATCAACAAGTTGGATACCAATATCAACAAAGAGCTCAAAGACAAGACTGGAGCAAGACGGAGAGAGGAGTCGAAGGATGGAGACAATCCAATAACTTTGTTGGAACTCAATCTAGTGGGAAAACAGTTAGGCGTGAGGAATGGAGGCCTAAACTAACCGAAACTTCAGTTGCTGTTGAACATAAATCTGAAGAACAAGGAGCTGCAGAGGAGGTACTCAAACAAGAACACCACAAGGTACCCGAGCATAATCCAGATTCTGAAGTATTTATTCCTCTCTGTCATTACTGTCATAGACTTGGCCATATCAGACCAAGATGTCGGTTCTACCTTGGTGATAAGAGGCAGGAGATGATCAAATATCAAAATAGAAGGAATCAAGGCCAGGGCTATAGGGCTTATGTTGTTCACACCAGTAACAGCTCCAGAGTGGGGAACTCCTGGTATATTGACAGTGGTTGCTCGCAGCACATGACAGGCAACATGGATCTCCTTATTAATGTGCAAAGTTGCTCAAATGAGTCAGTTGTGTTTGGTGATGGTGGAAAAGGTAGAGTTCGAGGAATTGGTACACTGAATGTACCTGGGATGCCAGTTCTGGAACGGGTCCTATATGTTGAAGGTTTGAGAGCAGATCTGGTCAGTATCAGCCAGTTGTGTGATGATGGAATGAGCGTTAGTTTTGGGAAAAATGGCTGCATCATCAACAAAGGAACAGATAAGTTTCTGGAGGCAACCAGATCGGCTGATACTTGCTACATCTTCACTCCAAAGATCACAAGCTACAGGGTCATCTCTAAGATGAGTGAAATCTGGCATCAGAAGCTCGGGCACACACACTACAGAAATATTCAGAGGCTTATTCAACTGAACGCCATTGAAGGAATTCCCAAGATTAGATTTGGAGATGTAGAGTTTTGTGGACCATGTCAACAAGGGAAACAGACTCAGGAGGTACACAAAAGAGTACTCCGGATTACAACAGCTTGAGTCCTTGATCTCATGCACATGGACTTGATGGGACCGATGCAAGTTGAAAGTTTAGGAGGAAAGAAATACATTCTTGTTTGCGTGGATGACTTCTCCAGATACACGTGGGTTGAATTCTTACGAGAAAAATCAGACACGTTCGAGGCATTCAGAGTTCTGTGCCTAAGATTGGAAGTAGAGAAGGAGAGCAAACTCAAGGCCATCAGGAGTGATCATGGGCGTGAGTTTGAGAACCAAGAGTTTATGGAGTTCTGCCAATCCAAAGGGATAAGACATGAATTTTCAGCACCGATCACACCTACACAGAATGGTGTAGTTGAAAGGAAAAACAGGACCCTGCAAAGCACTGCAAGAACCATGATGAAGGCGAAAGATATTGCCCTTAAACTTTGGGCAGAAGCATTTGATACGGCATGTTACATTTGCAATAGAGTGTACCTCAGACCGCAGACAGAGGTTACTGCTTATGAGATCTGGCGAGGAAGGAAGCCAAATGTGAAACATCTTCACATTTTTGGCTCACGATGCTTTGTGGTAAATGATAGAGTGCAAAGGAAGAAGCTTGATGACAAGGGAATTGAAGGAATCTTTGTAGGCTACTCCAGAAACAGCCGTGCTTACAGAGTGTACCTGAAAAATCAAAGCACTGTCATTGAGTCAATTAATGTTACTTTTGATGACTCAGTGGAAGGCGATGTAAATACTGAAGAAGAGGTCCTGATCACCAGTACTACAGAGAGTCCTCAGAATCCTAGCAAGGAGAATGATGTCAAAGTTGAGGAGATGACACTGAATGGTACTCAAGATGGTACTCCAACGGGTACTTCGGACATTGCCGAAACAAGAGTCCATAAGAATCACTCAGCTTCAGATGTGATTGGGCATATTAATGATGGGATACAGACTAGGAAGAGAGAGATAGACTTCAAGAAGTTAGTTTCTCACATTGCTACGGTTTGCTTTGTCTCAAAGATCGAACCCAAGAATGTCACTGATGCATTCCAGGATGAAAACTGGATAGCTGCCATGCAGGAAGAACTCTTGGAATTTCAGCGCTGCAATGTATGGTATCTCACCTCTCTCCCCAAAGGTGCTAATGTGATCGGAACAAAGTGGATATTCAAGAATAAGACAGATGAGCAAGGGAACATCACTCGTAACAAGGCCAGATTGGTTGCTCAAGGATACTCACAGGAGGAAGGTATTGATTACGGGGAGACTTTTGCTCCAGTCACCAGATTGGAATCTGTGAGATTTCTGATGGGTATGGCTAGCAGCTTAGATTTCAAGCTATACCAAATGGACGTCAAAAGTGCTTTTCTGAATGGGAATTTAGAAGAGGAGGTATATGTTAAGCAACCGAAGGGCTTTGAAGATCCCGAGCACCCAGAGTATGTTTACAGGCTGAACAAGGCTCTATATGGTCTGAAGCAAGCTCCCAGAGCTTGGTACAACACGCTGGCAGAGTTTCTTCTGAAGAAGGGATATGTTCGAGGAAGTGCTGACAAGACCTTGTTTGTTAAGCAACATGGAGGTCACATATTTATTGTCCAGGTATATGTTGATGATCTGGTCTTCGGTTCTAAGTCAGAGGCTCTTGTGAATGAATTTGTGAAATTGATGACTTCTGAATTCAAAATGAGTATGTTCGGGGAATTGAAGTTCTTTTTGGGGCTTCAAGTCAAGCAGTGTGAAGATGGCATCTTTGTGAGTCAGGAGAAGTATGCTGAAAATTTGGTGAAAAAATTTGGCATGGAGAGTTCTAAGTCAAAGAGGACACCAATGGGTACATCGGTTAAATTAACCCAAGAAGGAGAAGGCAAGCCTGTGGAACAAACAGTGTACAGAAGCATGATCGGTAGCCTATTGTACCTAACAGCCAGTCGACCGGATATTGCTTACAGCGTTGGGGTCTGCTCGCGATTCCAATCAAATCCTAAGGAGAGTCATCACAAGGCTGTGAAGAACATTATAAAGTATGTCAAGGGAACATGCAAGATTGGCCTATGGTTTGGGAAAGGAAGTTCTCTGAAGCTTACCGGATACAGTGATGCTGATTGGGCTGGAAATCCAAATGATCATAAGAGTACCACTGGAGGATGCTTTTTCTTGGGAGATAATCTAATCTCGTGGCATAGCAAGAAGCAGAATTGTGTCTCTCTATCCTCTACAGAAGCAGAGTATATAGCAGCTGGGAGTGCTTGCACTCAGTTAATCTGGATGACCAAGATGCTGTATGATTATGGGATCGATGAGAAAGAGTATGTCTTGTTCTGTGACAATATTGGAGCTATCAATCTATCCAAAAATCCAGTCAGTCATTCGAAGGCCAAACACATTGAGATCAGACACCACTTTATTAGAAATCTTGTTGAAAACAAGACTTTATCTCTTCAGCATGTCTCTACTCGTGTGCAAGTTGCGGATATTTTCACCAAACCTTTAGATGGAGAAAGGTTTGAGGCTTTACGAAAGTCTCTCGGGATGTGTATAATCTGAGCTGCTCAGATTATGTTTATTTGATTTCTTCTATTATGTGCTTACTTGGTGTGCTTGGTGGTGTTATGTCTGGTGTTATATCTTGGGTTCTTATCTGACGTGGTATTTTTGTCAGTTGAAAAGGGGCTATTTTTCTGCGCGCCCTTTTGCTATTACTGTTGCTCTTTGGAATTCGAACCGCCTCTTGCTTATTGCAGAGTATATCATCGCTCCCTCTCTAATTGGACTAGGGTTCCTTATTCCTTATTTCCTCCGCCTGAATCGTTCATCCTTCTCCGATTTTCTCTTGATTCTCTGCCGATTTTCTGTCTTATGTGTGCTGCAACCATGGTTTCGTTCATGCTTCCTGAAGGAATCGATCTTGATTTGCTGTTTGCGGTTGTTCAGCCTGCGGCCAGAACCCCTCTGCTGCCGTGGTACGGCGCCGGATTAGTCGAGGAGGTCGCTCCCTTATCTCCTCGCCGTGATATCGCTCCTCCATCTCCGGTGCATGATTTCGTCCATCCATCTTCTCCGCCCAGGGACGAAGTCACCCAAGAGCCCCTTCATCCTCTTTTTGGTGAAGATTCCATTCCTCCTCCGCCGCCGTCAGAACCCTCCCCTAGGGTTTCTACCTCTGCTTCTTCGGTGGAGCCCCCTCAGCGAAGAAAGAAAATCAAGCAGGTTGCTCGGAAGGAAAAGTCCCCTCCTCCTCCGCAGCCCCCTGTTGGCGGTGTCGCCCGTCGCACGCGGTCTCAAGCCCGTGTGCCTCCTAGCGCTTCTGGCTCGGCCTCAAATCGGAAGAGGAAGGCCTCCACTTCTGCCTCTGCTCAGGGAAGCAAGAAGTCTGCAAAGGGAAAGGGCAAAAGGCCTGTGATCGAATTGGACTCGGGGTCTGATGCCGAGGTCCCTGTTCTCAGTGGTTCCGACGATGAAGACGTGATTCGTCCCTCTTCTCCGAAAGGTACTGAAGGTTCTTCATTGCCTGCTGGTTATACATTCATGCCTATATTCCGAAGTGCTTCATTTGCTAAGTTTTGGGATATAAATCGAGAGAAGATTATCATAGTAGATAGACCTGCCAGGGAGTTTGATCTGAAAAGGGCAGGGGTCTTTGAATGCATTTTTCAGTCGAAGCTGTTGACTACCTTGGCCGAAGAATTTTGTTGGGTCAAGGATGTGATCATGGAGTTTTACTCCAATCTGAGCTTGTCCATGTTTGATATTTCTTCCCCTGATTATCATAGAGGTTTCGTTCGGGGACAGTTCTTCAATTTCTCTTCCTCTCTCATTGATGTGTTCGTTTGTGGTGAAATTGTGATGGAAAGTCTTGAGCCTATCGATGCTAACTTGATTGCTGCTACCTTGCTGGACAAAGAAGGTGCTAAGTGGCCTGTGAAGGCCAAGAAGCTTCGGGCTTCTGCTCTTGCTCCGAAGTACAAAGCGTTGTACTACATAGCCAACAGAAATTGGGTGCCTACGACCCATAAGACATATGTGAATCTCTCTTTGGCTACGTTGCTGTTCAAGGTGGGACGAGGACTTCTATGTCCTTTGGTAGACTGGTATTTGAGGCTCTTGCTGAGCATGCTGAGAAAGTGGTGTCTGCTAACAAAGCTATTTGCTTTCCTCGAGTTTTGTATGCTTATTTTCGCAAGTTTGTAAAGTTTGAGATTCCAGATGGTGCAAAGGCTCCTGCTGCCTCTTTCATGAGATTCACCAAGGCTCAGACTGGTATTGCGCCTGAGTCTCCTCCATTCAGCACGAAGACAGATAAGGCATCGTCTTCCTCGATGCCTCATGAGGTGAATGTTGATGATATTCAGCTGCCATTTGGTCCTGCACCTCCGCACTATGAACCAGTGGTTTCCAAGCTCATGTTCCAGGCTATCTCTGTGGAATATGAAATGACATGTGAGCAGATTCGGATGCTATTTAAAAAGAAAGAGGAGATTGAAAAGCTGCTTATCTTGGCCGGTGGAACTCAGCCAGGGGGAGCTGCTGTTGCTCCTGCTCCTGCTTCTGATGGTGCTGCAGTTGGTGCAGATGGTGAAGGTGCTGATGATGATGAGGCTGTGGATGAGGAGCTTGAAGCTGAGTTGCCTTAGCTTGGCATTTCATGTTTGCATTCAAGGGGGAGTATGTAGGTATTTTTTGATTTTTTGTTGTGCTGAATTCGATATGGTTGTTATCATGCTATGCTGCTAGTTGGCTGGTCAGACAAACAGATATTTGGTTTTCTGTTATTTGCTGATGGAGTGGATATTTGGCTCTCTGGTCTGTAATAGTAAATAGGCTGCATTATGCTGTTAATGATGCTTGGTTTTCCGGTGAAGCATTTTTTGATCAGCTGGTGTTATATGTGGTGTTATAAGTGGTGTTATGCAGTGAGTTAGTTTTCTCTCTACGTGTGGTATTCTAGTTCGGGTGCGCTTGGCTAGTACTTCATATAGAGAGTGTTTGTAGCAAGGGGGAGTTGTTTGCACTATGCATTCGAGTATGGTTATGTGGGTGCGCTCCTTGCCTACTTGATTTCGCATTGGGTGCTTTGAATCTTGGAGGAGTTGTGTGAGTAGTGTGATTGCATACATAAAATGCCAAGAGGGAGATTGTTGCTGCATGATTTGCATGGAGTGGTTTTATGGCAAATTTTATGTATGCGTGGAGTTGTTTATTGCGGGAGTAGTTCGTTTGATTTGGAATCCTTGTGGCTTAAGGATTCGCTTCATATATTATATTCCCGCATTAATTAGAAGATTTGCTTGAAGATTATATTTACCCTATTAAGGATATCTTTTCTAGATATGCCTTAATTATCTTTTAGGGTTATTCGTGCACTATATAAGCTCGAGGATCTTATTGAAGCCGCTGTGCGCCTGGAGATATTATTGAGAGCTAGTTTTCTTCGTACATTCGAGAGTTGAGTTTTCTTTTCATTCATCAATTGGGGTAGTTTGTTCTTTGGTGAGTGATTGTAATATCTTGAACAATTCCTTGTTCAAGATCGGGTTTAATCTTTTCAATCTGTGAAAAGTGTTTGGGTAGACTAGAGAGAGTTTACCGTGAGGATTCATTGGTGAGGGTAGAGTCGGGTGAGGAGAGAACGTTTCAGTGTGGCTGACGTTCATATATCTTGTATCCCTTATACTCGTCATAGTGAATTATTTCTTGGAATAGCTTCCCCCAGACGTAGGTGTATTTGTCACCGAACTGGGTTACCAACTTGTGTTCTCAACTGTGTTACTTTCTGTGTTACGTGTTGAGTTACATATACCTACCAAAGTAGGGATTATACAATTTCAGATTTCATTCATAAAGTCTTGACCATCTTCTCCGGATTTTCGAAGCAGTTTGACAGCAACATCATTCCCACTTCTGAGCTTCCCTTTGTAAACCGAACCATAACCGCCTTCACCTAATTTTTCTCCAAAATCTCTCGTCATTTTCTTTACGTTCGAATACGAGTACCTAATCGAAGTGAGCTTGTTGTGACCTTGTAGGAAGGATTCTATCCCCGCAAACATGGACATATGCCTTCTACGGAATTTGTACATCAAAACCCACACCGCGAGAGGAAAAATGAAGAACCTCGGTACACAAACCACGACGGGCAAGACGAAGGCTGGACAAGAGAGGAAAATAGAGAGTCACCATATATAGATGGATCGAATTAAACACAGTTTACTTACTACAATATCTAAAGATCGTACCAGTTTTTAGCTCAACGCCATCTTGGACACCTACGTACGAATACATTATGATGAGAAATCAAATGTACAAATATAATTATGGATTCTTAAAACAAATTAAACAAGAAAATGAACGTAACGATTTTATTTTTAAAACAATTAATGATAAATTTAAAGTCTGTGTCACGTAATTAAGGATTTATTACCGTTACGCGTCAAGAAATAGAGTGTACGCAGTGCGTGAAATATTAGTCCTAATATAGTGGAGAATCCAATTATTATGGTTACAGGAGGGCATAACACAGCGCATGAAAGACCTGCAATTAATTAGTAGAAATTAATTATTAACTGAGTGATTATAAAAGTTAAACTGAGATTAATGCATCAAATATTAATTAGTAAAGCACACGCGCACCTACAACGACCGCAACAATCAGTAGAAGACCTGCAGATACACCAACAATATTATTGCAAAACACTAATAAGACGTATGGTATCCTCAATTCCAAATTCGATGTTCCATCGTGTCTCAAATTTATAATTTCTATTATTTAAATTTCATATATTTTTTTGTAAATAGAATTGCAATATATAAAATATTATAATAGACATTTATGCAAATAAATAAAAATTTTAATCGTAATACACTAATACACCATAATTTTGAAATTTTCAATCATTATATAACCAACAAAAGTGAAATTAAATGTTAAAAAATAATTAAATACCATAATTTGAATTAGTCAACCCGATAATCATAACATTAAATTATTATAAATTAAAAAATTTGAAAAAAATATACTATAAAACTGATAAAAATTGGATTTGGGACACGATTGAGACACGACAATGGATATAGAGGATCCCCAAGCGGATGAGATCCCCTGTCCCCAAATTGGTGTACCAATAGTGTACCATACGTCAAATTAGGAAGTTTTGAATTCTCTCTCTTAGTTGTCATTTTAATTTTGGTTATTAGTGTATGTCAAAACTTCCTAATTTTATATTGGTACACCAATTTGGGGACAGAGGATCCCATCCGATCCCCAAGTGCTAATAAAAGAGCATGTCGGAATTCAACGTGAGGATAATTAATAAAGTAATACTTACTGTACAAGAAGGCTTTAATTTTTCCTGCAAATTTCCAAACACAGAGAAAAGCATTAGCTCACAAACATGTTTTGTACTCCCTCCTTCTACGATCTTTGGTATCACTAAAAGCTCCGGCACGGAGTTTATCGATTTGTTAAATGTAATGTGTTGTTTAAAATGGTATAATTGTAATTCTTTTGCTTACTTCCTAGAAAGGAAACGATCGATAAAGAAAATAATGTTTAAAGATTGTAGACGGAGGGAGTATAATGATCGTGCTATTTTTACGTACCCCATACTGTGAGAACTCCACACCCGGGGCAGAAGGTGGAGAGCTCAAATCCGTACACTAGAGACTCATGGATATCCAAAAGTGACACGTTCTTCAAGTCCTTGAAATCCCACGATGTCATCACTATCACCTTAAATTCGCACGTGTCGGGTAGCTCTGCGATTTTCATACGGCCGATCTTGATATAAGCATACGTGGCGTCCGACGTGGACAGCCCGCAACCGGTGATCTCCGTAAAGAGTGAAGAGTTCTTCAACGGCTGCGTGCACCTCATGAAGTTAAGGTGGCTGAAGTTGCTCCAAGCTAGGTAGGGATGGCGATAGATGGGATAGTTATCAGGGGTGAAGTTATAAGCATATATGGAATGTTTGGGGAACGAGCAGACGTCGTTGCTGTTTACGGAGGCGTCGGCGAGCCTGATTCTGGTGTTGATGTAGCCTGTGCTGCTGTAGTTGATTGCCTTGACGTAGTATTTTTGAGAGTTGAGGTTGACGGAGGCGACGTCGTCTTTGCATGCGAGTTCGAATTTCGGGTCGCCGCAGTACTTGGAGTCGCCCTTGAGGCGGAATGGAGTGGTGATGTTTGGGATGTCGAGGCCGCAGGCAGAAGGGGTGCATTTCGCGTGAGAAGTTTGGAAGAAATGGAGGAGTGAAAGGAGGATTGAGAGAGTGGAGTAAATTTTGGACATTGTTGATTGAGATTATGAGAGCACAACACTCATTCCTCAAAGATACAATAGTAGTTGACTAGTGGGTGTAATTAATTTTTTTCATTAGTTGACTTTTACTCATTCATTGGAGAAGAAAGTAACGCTAACTATAGGTAAATGAGAACTTGAAATATTTTAATCTCTCTTGATTTCATTGACTTTCTATTTGATTTCATGTTAATATATCAATATATTGTCATTCATGTTGCGTGTGAATTAGTCTATAGTCAATATATAAGAAATCCTAATCTGAGAAAGATTATCCCCCTGAAAAATATAATAATATTTAAAATTTTATGAAGTATTGACGACTTCAATCATATACAATCTCACTATCGTCACAAATGTTTCGGTCAATACTAGTATTAAACAATATACTCTCTCCGTCACATTTACGAGCAAGGTTTTTAAATGTTGTAACATGTAGTATTAAAGCAGATGGTATCATATGTCCCAAATTCTATGTCTCAATCGTGTCTCAATTCCTAATTTCTATAGTTAAATATTATAGTTTTTAAAAAAAATTGCATTGTATAACAAATTATAATAGACATTTATAAAAAAAAAAAAAAATTCATAGTGATGTGTGCTAGTTTTTAAAATTTCAAGCATTATATAAACAATAAAAGTGAAATTAAATGTTAAAAAATAATTATATACCATAATGTGAATTAGTGAACCCTATAAATAATCATTAACTTAAAATAAATCATTATAAATTAAAATTTTGAAAAAAAAAAAAATGTACCAAACTAATCGAAATTGAAATTTAGGATACGATATAATTCAGGACAAGGATAGGGGAACCCAAATGCTCTCGGGAAGGGACGGAGAATTTCAAGGTTTTTGTGAATTTGGGCTAAAGTTGGCTAGTTTTGAAGATAGGCCCATTTTGAGAAATTCCGAAGCCCAACAAGATGAAAGAAGGAGGATTCTATTGGTATTTCAAAGAAGTGAAAGCGCTTTCTTTGAATTTTTAGAAGCGCTTTTAGTTAGTTATAATTACAGTTAAGTTATTTTCCCGCCTGTGTAAATTTGAAACCCAGGCTCAATTACGTGATCTATATAGGTAAATTCAATAATGTGTGTAATATTCTTTAGGAAATAAAATAACTCAATAGTTTTTTAAAGCAACGTATATAGTTAGAGTGCCTTGACACTTGAATATGTGTTTTAAAAGATACAAGCATCAATACATAATATCAATATATTATAGAAAAGAAAAATGCAACTTGATTGGTAAAGACGATTTTTCATCGGTGGCTCGAGGTTTGAGTGACCAAAGAGGGAAAAATGTGTAACCAGAATTTTAGTAAAGGAAAACAAAAGCATCAATTCATGTGTCATTAACTTATACTGAATTCGGTCCATTACGGAAACAATTGTAACTTTGTGAAATCGATTTGAATTGAGATTAACTACACAAGGAACGGTAGATATCATATTAATGCATAAATCTAAAAACAGATGATCTCGCCAATTACACACGTATTTAAACTCTCCTTAAGCTCGTGAAGGTTGTTTCATACTCCATCACTCTTGAACGGTGATCTCGACACAAAGCGAAGCATTAGTATTGTGTAACAACGATATAGAATCACTCGAGCAAGTAATTCCACTTTCATCCACATCCGATGAGGTTTGAGGTGGCTGAGAGGAATACTGAGGAATTTGCAAACGTTCAACATCACCTTCCAACATTTGCAACACTTTGTTCATTGATGGACGATCATCGGGACACATTTTTATAACCAAAATGCAACTATCGTCATCTTCCTAACAAGTATTTTTGTACTCTCATTCTTATCATCCTCATCATCACATTCATCTACTTCTCTGATTTCAATATCTTTGCCCTGCATATAGGAGTCGTATATCCAATATGGAAAATATTTGCTCGAATCATCCTTGTTTCCCTTCATGTCTCTCTTTAGGCCAACCATTTCCATCAATAACATTCCGAAACTATATACATCAGCTTTGTAAGAAACTACTCCGATGCTTCTGTTGATTAGCTCAGGAGCAACATAGCCTATGGTCCCTCTAGCAGTAGTCATGGTTTGCTAGCCCGAAATCAGATATTTTGGGGATGAAGTGATCATCTAGAAGTATATTATGAGGCTTGATATCAAAATGTAGAATCTGAATGTCGCAACCTCGGTGCAAATACTCAAGTCCTCGAGCAATTCCAAGAGAAATCTCAAACTTCAAATCCCAATTCAAGGAACACACTTTTCCCCGTCCGGAGAGGTACTTTTCCAGAGAACCGTTGGGCATGAAATCATACACTAGGGCACGGTTGGAACCTTGCGCACAATATCCAACTAGTTTCACCACATTTACATGGTAGATCCTTCCAGTTGTGGCGATTTCATTGATAAAGTCTTGACCGTTCGCTCCAGATTTTCTCAGGAGCTTGACAGCCACTTCATGGCCACTTCGGAGCTTCCCTTTGTAAACAGGACCGTAGCCACCTTCTCCTAGTTTTTCTTGAAAATCTCTGGTTATCTTCTTTATGTTTGAATACGAATATCTAATCGATGTGAGCTTGTTGTTGCTTTCCAGGAACGATTCTATTCCTTCGAACGTAGACAAATGCCTCCTTCGGTATTTGTAAATCAAAAGCCATAGCGCAAGAGGGGAAATGACGAACCTTGGGACGAAAATGATGATGCTTAGGACGAAACCTGTGAAGATTTTGGAAAACAGATGCTATCAATTACACATTTTTGCTCAAGTGACTATGTTGGCATCAAATTTTATTTTTGATCCAACTTGAAAACCTTGTATGGAAACTTTAGATTTTAAACAAGAGAAACAAATTGAAAGAGCACTTAGATCAAGAGCGCACCGGTTGTTGAATGAACTCTATCTCCGATCTCTGCAATAGAGATACCGAATTAATCTTGAGAAAAAATATGTACACCCTCCGTTTATCGGTTTTAAAAATGAAACGTACCCCTTATCTAAAATGTGATGGCGCATATTTCGTTTGATAAGCCCACTAAGTAAAAGAAAACAAAATTAAGCTCATAATGTAAGGACACTTACTGCCATACGTCATGAAGTAGGCATTATAACCCAAGAGTCCTAATATGGCTGCGAATCCAAATATTGCCATCACAGGAGGGCTCAACCCTGCACACAAAAGACCTGCAAAGTTTTTTGACAAGAATTATTTTTTCTTAAAACTTGGTTCAAATAAAATATTGAGATACTTATTTATGCCTTCAGAAGAAATGTCGAGACACTTATTTATGTCTTCAAATAAAATATTGAGATACTTATTTGTGCCCTAAAAAGAAATTTTGAGACACTTATTTGTGCCAATTAATTAAATTTTGAGGCACTTATTTATGCTCTGTATTAGTACCTAGTGACACTTTCTTCATGCCCTTGAACTTAATTTGAGGCACATAAATTAGTGTTATGAGGCAGTTGTGAGTGTCTCAACGTGAACACACATGACACTTATTTAAAATTCAAAATTTGTGCCCCTAATTGTATATATGATGACACATATTATACACAAACATAAAGAATATATCTTTAATACGAATTTACTTAAAATTAATTTTTAGCATCATCAACATCTTAATACAAAAACAATCCAATGACAACTAATTAAACTAAATAGCGTCATGTTTGTACAAGACATGAAATGCAAAAGTGATGCCATCATACCATCATAAACAAAAAGTCATTTGAACTTGATAGCTTCAACAAATCTTGCATCAATTTTCATTATCGTCCAAGATAACTTGCATTTTAAATAAATAACAAGATACACAAAGAGATAAGAAATATGTTATTGATAATATTACATAAACAGACAAGTTGTAAACTTGAATAGTCACTAAAAATAAAAATGAGTAATAAATTGACAAAGTTAACAAAAGACCCCATAAAACGAGGTTATAATACACATCAACTCTCTAACACGGATTAGCAATGCATACATAAAAATGAATGTGATTATCAACATACTTTATTTGATCATAAGTTCTGATTTGCTTGCATAACCTAAATTAATGCAATATTATGGAGGAAAATAGGCCAAAAAATCTAGGCTAAAACTACCAAGAGATTAAAAAATAAAAAGAAAAAAGAATTTATGCTTAAGAAAAAAGAACATACCAATGTCAAAGGCCAGGCTACTGGTGCTCCAATGCAATCTCCGATTGTTTCATGGATGTCCATCGGGTAAATCAACATCTCATCATTTTTCACAATAGATTGAATCACAACCTCGCAAATTCCGGGGCCAAGGTCCCTACCATTTACTCGAACATCTCCTATCGCTCTCAATATCCCAGTTGCAACAATTTCATCCAGGTTCATAAGACTCTTCAGTTTTACATAAGCTCCAACCTGAAATATGATAATTTTTAGTATCTTAACAAAAACCATACCTATTTTCATGTAATAAATAATTTTATTTCCTGTACTTACCCTTATACGAGCAGGACGACTTATCGATGTAGAAGAAGTTTGATTGTTTGTGGACGCAACTTGAGTATTTTGTGTTTGAAGTTGTCCACTCGACTGTGACATAGTTAGCACCAAAGCTGTCAATTCTTCAAGCTTTTGTTTTAATGCATCCATTTCCTCCTTATCTTCTATAGATTTTCGGTAAAGTGCATCACGACTTGGTCTCCCACCATATATATCAGAAGGTTTAACTCCCATTCCATACATGCGAAGACGTCCACCTTTGTCTTTTCCCATGATCTTAGCAAAAGTGTCATCGGGATCATTTATCGCATCACCCTCACTTGAATTATCATCATTTTCAGCAGCTAATTCTTTCATTTTTTCCTATAACAAATCAATGACAATTATTTTGAAAACTAAGACATCAAATTTACAATAACAAATTAGAGTACATTATTTAACTTACAATTGCTTCTCGAATTTCTTGGTTCATAGGTGAATCATCTTTCAGATAACAACACTTTTCAAATAACTCCGCTCTTGTGGGGTATCTGCCCATATGCTTGTGCTACAAAGTTTAATTAGGAAAAACTGTTAGAATCCAAAACTATCACATTTGATAAGAAAAATTATTATTGCATATATATTACCATTATTTCACTCATAACTGCATAACTTCTTTTCCCCATTCTATGAAGAATTTCCAACTTAGCACGAGCTTCCTTTTTCTTTTCACTAAGCTGCTGAAGTATAAGAAGGTAACAATATGATTAGGGAAAGAAAAAAAAAATATATCAAAATATTTTATATTATACCTGTACACCAATAATCAAGTAGTTCCTTATATTGATCTGCATTTACTCTATCAGGTACCTCAACCAACTATTCTTCAATAGACACACCTGGGTCAAAGTTCATATTTTTCAGTTGGGACTTCCAATTTCTCCATTTCTTGTTTATTGATTGCAAGATATAACTTTCACTCCCAGCTCGTATATTGAATCTTGCCTGCAAATGAAAATATATGTATACCTATATAAGTTTATAAAACACGGTAATTAAAAATTAAAGAAATATTATATACCTTCACTCCTTAAGCATATCTTCCTTGTAAGAGTTTGGCATCAACCGCCAGTCTGTATAATTTAATGGACAAAAGGATCCATTTCTTGCAAGGGTTCCTAGAAAGTGAGCTAGTGTGCTTGTTCTCTTCGGGTCATTGGGTTGTCCAAAATTGTTGAAAGAAACATCAAGATGCTTATTTAATCCCCAAATATTAGGCATGCAAGTATGCCCTCTTGGCTTCCTTTTCTTATTACCATCTATAATCAGAATATATGCTAATATATCACACCAACAATTTGCGTAGCATATAATATTTTAGTTATATAAATATTTAATTACTAACCAGATTGACTTGCAACATCATTGGAATCATTTGGGTTCCTGCTACATGCGTTGTTTTGGACTGATACACCCAACATTTGTGATCAGTATAAAATTAGTTAATAAAAGAGATCCATAATGATTTTAATGATACATTATAAAATAATTCATAAAGAAAAAATATAAATAAATTAGCACCAGAAGATGCAACCTGATTCGGGTTCAATTGAATCATTCGATGAACGAATGATGCAATTTTCTTCACGCCTTTGATGCCTTGTACGACTGCTACGAGGTCTTATTAATGAAGCAACACTATTTTCACATGAATTTATGGCTGCATCACATAAGTAGTTCATTCTCGTAAGATATCCAAAACTGAAATAACTTATAAATTAATATAAATCAGTTTTTCATTTAGTTTCTTCACCGAATAAATATTTACCCCGAGTTCTTTCAGATTGCATTTGCTTTGAACCTTTACCACGAGTTCGAGCCATGACCTACAAATTAAGATAATAGTTTAGTAACTTAATTTGAGCAAACAAATTCAATTAAAAAGTAATGAACATCAACTTACCAATAAAGGACCACAACGAATATACACAACAATCGAAGAAAAGATACTCATGAAAGTCATAAACAAATTTACCAAAATGGGCAGCAAGAGTAATCGACATAATAAAGACAAAATCAGTTTCTAACTACAAAGAGAAAATCAGTTTCTAACTCAAACTATAATTCCTTCGACATCTTCTCTAACCAAACTTATATTTTCAGCTTCACCATGAAGTTGATGATCAAGAATACTAGTTTCATTAAGTGAATCTGAATCTATGCTCAAAATAGGATCCATATCGAACATATCTCTGGCCTTCGTCTTCACAACAACATGCCACCCTTTCTCAACCGGATCTTCAACATAAAAAACTTGTTGTGCTTGAGATGCCAAGACAAATGGTTCATTGTGTTGCCTTAGTCGAGAAAAATTGACCAGTGTAAAACCATGTTCATCAATTTTTTGTGCTGTTCCCGATGAGACCCACTCACATTCGAACATCACTATTTTTCTACCCATGAAGTATTCCATTTCAATTATATCTTTCAGCACCCCATAGTACGTGACATCCCCAACAATAGGATTATTATCACCTCTACTAGCAAAACTACTAGTTTGTGCAGTCACAACAAGCCCACTATTTTGAGTCTTTCTTCGAATTTCATATTTTTTCACATGAAATCTAAACCCGTTAATTATAAACCCTCTATATCGTTTTCCCACAGGATTTGGACCTCGAGCAAGTGCCCTAAGTTCTTCAGATACTTGGTTCCCAGAATGATATAAACATTCAACCTGTTAGTAAAATAAAGGAATTAATCAAAGGTATCACATGTGAAATGAACCGTGAACCTATTAGTAAAATATAAAAATTTAACTTACATGGTTATAAAACCATTTGGAAAATGTTTCACTGTGTATCCGCTCAATATCCTTTTTAGGCAGACGAGGATTTTCACGTTCAACCAGAGCCTTATGTTGTCTATATAATTTATTTTACAATATATAAGAATATCATAATTAGATGGTAATTCAATAAAAATGAATGCAACTAGTACTTACTTGATGAAAGGTTCAGTCGAACTACAATTGAATAGAACATATTGGTGTGCCTTACTTATCTTTTCTGCATCAAGATTAATATTTTCTTCCTTTCCAATATGGCGGCCGAGGTTAAAAAATATTGGAAACTCAGCTGTGTTCTCATCACCAGAATCATCATTTCTTAGAATTTTATTGAACCTTGTCTCAACGTCATCCAAGTATCTAGAACAAAATGTTAAGCACTCTTCAAGCAAATATGCTTCAGCTATAGAGCCCTCTGGGCGACTTGGATTTCGCACATATGATTTCAATGTGGACAAGTACCTAAAGTTCATAAAATATTTAAGTTCTAGAAGTTTTTATTATTAATTAATATATCAAAATAATAATGTAAATACCTCTCAATCGGATACATCCAACGGTATTGAACTGGTCCAGCAATTCGAGCCTCATATGCCAAATGAATAGGTAGATGAATCATGATATCAAAGAACGAGGGAGGAAAAATTTTCTCCAAATCACACAAAACTTTGGCAATGTCTTTTTCCATACGAATCAAGTCGGTGGGATTTAAAACCTTAGAACAAAGCTCCCTAAAAAAACTGCACAGTTTTATCAATGGATTCCTGACATGCTTTGGCAGAACCTTACGCAATGCTATAGGAAGCAATTGCTGTACCAAGATGTGGTTGTCATGACTCTTCAAACCAGAAATTTTATTTGATTTTGCTTGAATACGCCTTGAGATATTCAAAGCATATCCATCAGGTACTTTAACATTTCGAAGAATATCACAAAACACATCTTTTTCCTTTTTGCTCATTGAAAAACAAGCAGCCGGCAGATACTTCTTGCCTGACTCCATTATAATAGGATGGAGTTCGCTCCTAAGACCCATGACTTCCAAATCAAGACGAGAATTTTCATGATCTTTTGATTTTCCATCTAGATTCAATAGAGTACCCATAACATTATCACACACATTCTTTTCTATATGCATGACATCTAAATTATGGCGTAGCATGATATCTTTCCAATATGGCAAGTCAAAGAAAATGCTTCTTTTTTTCCAATTGTGCGGAAGGGATGGATTATCATTTACTTTCTTTCCAAATCTTACATTAAATCCAGCTAACTCCTTTAATATCATATCCCCAGTCAAACTTCGAGGAGCACTACGATGTTCTTCATTACCATCCAAAGACCTAGCATTTCTTCGATAAGGATGATTGCGATATAAAAATCTACGATGACCCATGTAAGATTGTTTACGGCTTTTAGGCAAGTACATGGAACATGTTTCCTTATGACACGGTGGGCAAGCTAGTTGCCCCTTTGTACTCCAACCAGACAAATTTGCATATGCCGGAAAATCGTTAATTGTCCATAACAAAGCAGCACGCAAAGTAAAATTCTGTTTGGAAGATGCATCATATGTTTCAACTGTAGACCATAATTCTTGTAATTCCTCTATCAATGGCTGCATGTATACATCGATGTTGTTCCCAGGGGATGATGGTCCAGGAATTAACAAAGTTAAAAAGAAAAATGGCTCTTTCATACACATCCACGGAGGCATATTATACGGGGTCAATATAACAGGCCATGTACTATGAGCTATAGTCATTGTTCTAAATGGACTAAATCCATCAGCTGCCAAGCCTAGCCTCAAGTTCCTCGACTCACTAGCAAAATCAGAATATCGACGATCAAAGTCATGCCAAAGGGGAGAATGACTAGGGTGTCTTAAGTATCCATCCTTAGTGCACTCGTTTTTATGCCAACTCATGAATGATGCAGTTTTAGATGACATAAAAAGTCTCTGCAATCTAGGCTTCAAGGGGAAGTACCTCAAAACCTTTGCTGACACCTTTTTGCACTTTACAGATAAGTTGTCCTGATTTGCATTGTTATTTTCTGTTTCAACATATCTAGATGCATTACATACATGACAAACAGTGTCATTCTCATGTTGTTTCCAGTACAATATGCAATCATTAGGGCATGCATCTATCTTGATATAATTGAGTCCTAAATCCCCTATTATCTTATGTACCTCATAGTAAGATGTAGGTAATGACTCTGTCACATGAGGAAATGCTTCTTTCAATAACTCAAGCAACATTGTGAATGATTTGTTAGACCACTTTCCAATAACTTTGATATGAAAAAGCCTAATTATGAACTTCAGCCTTGAAAACTTCTTACACCCCAGATATAATTCATGTTTAGCATCATCTATCAACTTGAAAAAAGCCTGAGTGTTTTCATTCGGTTCATCTTCTACATTTTCATCCATATTGTTGACCCCGAAAGTATCATATATCAAATTATGCATGTCACTTGGCATATCTAAATGCACACCATCATCAAAACTAATAGAATTAGATGAAGATTCTTCCCCGTGTGCTGTCCAATGTATATAACCCTTCATAAAGCCATCAACCGTAAGATGTTCTGTCGCAGTTTCCCTATTTACCCACTTTGAGTTCTTACAATGTCTACACGGGCAAATAATTGTTCCACGAAGACTTACTCTAAGAAAAGCCATATCAAGAAACTGATTTAAGCCTTTTTTATATTCAGTTGATAATCTATGTGTTTGCATCCAGCTTTTGTCCATTATGAACCTACTGAAAAAAAAGAAGGAAAAAAAAGGGTGGGGTCTCTCTATTAATTATTTAACGCACACACAATTAGTAAGCTATCTGCTAACAAAAAATATAAATAAAGCTTTAAGAAGAAACAACATAATTTATAAAAAAAATAACAAATATCAAGCAATTTCATATGCAAACAAAAATTGACTTTATATGATTAAAAAAAATCTATAATGCATTAGAAATGATACCTTAGCATAAACAATTAGTGTCTTCCCAACTCTTATTATATACCAACCTACAACAACAAAGATACATACGTTAGATGACAACTAAAGAATCAACAAAACAAACTTCAAGAAGCAAATATTCATATAATATAGATAATATAATTCTCTAAATGAGAAAAAATAACCAATAAGTATCATTAGTGTTGTTTATGATGAGAGTAAGAGTAAGTGGTCTTTGTACTTTGTTTAACAACTTTAATCTTTCCAAAAAAAAAATTCTGCAACTGCTAACAGGCATAACACCAAAATTCAGCAGCTACTTCAAAATGTGAAAAACTACATAAAGGTACTGGACTTTTAAAAAAGCACCATGCAAGTATTTAGACTTTCCAACAAGATCATTTGTGAAAAGGGAAAGGAGCCTAGAATTAGAACATCAGAAGCAAATAAAGCCTCATCAAATTATCAATGAAATGATTAACCAAATCAACAAATTTATTAAAATCTCACATATCACAAGGGTAGAAACACTACATTTCATGATAGAGAAAGAGATGAGGAAAAGAAGCAAAAGTGAGTGGATAGATAAATTATTCCAACTGACGGCCAACGGCCTGAGCGACGATGGGCAAATAGGGAGACTTGCCAAGAACATAGAGACGAGCAGTAGTATAATAAAATTAAAATTGAATGTGTTGGGTATTATTTAATTAGAATTTCCTCACAAGAATACTTATAATAGTTTAGTTCATTATTTCTCTGTTCCAATGCATAAAAGGAATGTACCTTTTCCACTCACGTCTCTCTCTCCCTTTCCTCTATTCCAATTCCTCAATTTATATATATACACTCTGGCAGAACCCCAAAATAACAATTCCTAGAATTGAATCAAAAATTAAATCACAATTTTATATATGCATACTATAACTTCTGTACTAAGAAATTTAGTAGAGATAAGAATAGAGAAATTCAAATAAAGAGATGCAAATTTCCAAATCTTTAGAAACCCTACCTGTATTGTTTGGATGAAATTGCTTCCGGGAGTATCACAACAATGAAGTTTTGAGTTGGAAAATTTTTGAGCAGAGCGACAGCCGTGTTAATTGGGATCGATTTGTTTCGATTCTGCTGGGAGATGTTTTAATTGGGAGAGAAACGGTAGCAGGGGAGGGCGGCTGTAAGAATTTCGTGGGGGAGGGAAGGAATCCGGCGAAGCCGCGTCGGGGAGGGCTGGCCGGGGAAGGAGAGAGGTGAGGCGGAGGGGGAGGGCGCCGGGGAAAGAGAGGTGAGGCGGAGGGGGAGGGCTCGCCGGGGAAAGAGAGGTGAGGCGGAGGGGGAGGGCTCGCCGGGGAAAGAGAGGTGAGGCAGAGGAGGAGGGCGCCGGGGAAAGAGAGGTGAGGCGGAGGGGGAGGGTTGGCCGGGGAAAGAGAGGTGAGGCGGAGGGGGAGGGCGCCGGGGAAAGAGAGGTGAGGCGGAGGGAGAGGGCTGGCGGTGAAAGAGAAGTGAGGGAGGGAGGGTTTTTTTTTCACTTGCAGAATGGCGCGATTTGGTTCCGCGCAAAACTTAATTGATAAAAATTTCAATTAAAAGTGCCCCAAATTTAAATTTTTTTCACTATGTGCCCCAAATTAACATGTAGCATCACTTAATTAAAAGTGTCTCTAAATAAGTGTCCCAATATCCCTTTTTTGTTGTAGTATAAGATAATTAACAATAACGACAGTCGACAAACATAATCCAGTTCCGTTTTTATACCCCAAATCGTGCCGGATGATGATCCGCATCCGCGACAGAAGCTGAGTTCAAATCCATACAAGAGAGCCTCATGGATTTCCGAGAGCGAAACGTTGTTCACATCCTTGAATACCCACGATGTCATCACTATCACCTCAACCATGCACGTTTTCATCACTTCTGAGGCCTTCATGTGGCCGATCTTGATATAAGCATATCCGTCTCCGTCTCCGGACCTCGACCCACACTCTGTAACATCTATCGAGAGCGAAGAGTTCTTTAAGGGCCGGTTGCACCTCATGAAATTTAGACGGGTAGAGTTCCTCAAGCTTTGGTAGGGATGATGGTGAGGATTAGCTATGCTGAAGTTATAGTCGTACGCTGAAAATGCCGGAAAAGAGCAAATGCCATTTTGGTTCACGGAAGCATCAACGATTCTGATTATGTCGTAACCGATTTCTTTGACGTAGTACTTTTGAGTGTTGAGGTAGATGGAGGCGACGCCGTTTACGCATTCTAGTTCGAACTCGTCGAGGCCGCAGCCCTCGGGGTCACGGTCGAGGCGGAAAGGGTAGCTGATGTTTGCAATGGTGCCGCAGGAAGAAGGGGTGCAGGTCTTGGCATTACACGTTTGGGAGAAATGGAGTGAAAGAAGAATTATAAGAAGTGAATAACAAATCATTGTTGATTGATGGAGAGCAGGTGAAGTGCAGCAAAGAGAATAAATAAGATTTCGAAGCTCCATTTTTTGTTGAACATTTCTTTCATTCTCTTTCATTGACTTTTGATTATAGTTATTTTGGAGAAAGTGATGGAATTCTGTTGAAGAAATCAAGAAATATAAAGCATAGAAAATGCAGGCAACTCCTCTACTAGTTGACATATATAGCAAAATTTAATACAAACTGCACATTTTCAGCATGCCAATTCAACAAGTTCAAGATTGTCGTATCACGCTCCGATCCATCACTCTTGAACAGTGATCTCGACGAATAGTGAAGCACCGTCGTGATGTGACAGTGATGGAGAATCGGTCGAACATGTAATCCCGCTTTTGTCTAAAATTTCTGCGATTTGAGTTGACTGAGACGGATAATCAGGAATCAACAGAAGTTCAACATCGCCTTCCAACATTTGTAACACTTTACTCATTGAAGGACGATCGTCTGGACTCATCTGTATGCACCATAATCCAACTATCGTCATCTTCCGTACAAGTATATTTGAACTATCATTCTCACTAGTGTCATCGGCTTCATTTGTCTTTCCAATCTCAATGTCCTTGCCTTGCTTATAGATGTCATATATCCAACACGGAAAATACTGGCTCGAATCACCACTGTTATTTCTTTTCAAGTCTTTATTTAAGCCTACCATTTCCATCAGCAACATTCCGAAGCTGTACACATCAGCCTTGTACGAGACTGCTCCAATGCTTCTGCTAATCAGTTCAGGAGCCACATAGCCTACGGTTCCTCTGGCGGTGGTCATGGTCACCGTCTTCTTATCTGTTGAGCAAAATTTTGCGAGCCCGAAATCAGATATCTTAGGGATGAACTTATCATCTAGAAGTATATTGTGAGGCTTGATGTCAAAGTGCAGAATCTGAATGTCGCACCCTCGGTGCAAATATTCAATTCCTCGAGCAACTCCAACTGCAATCTCAAACATTGTGTCCCAACTCAAGGAGCTCATTTTTTCTCGACCGAAGAGGTACTTCTCGAGTGAACCATTGGGCATGTAATCGTAAACGAGGGCACGATTGGAGCCCTGGGCACAGTAACCAACTAGATTCACCACATTTACGTGATGGATTCTTCCAATAGTTGCGACTTCACTCATGAAGTCTTGGCCATTAGCTCCGGATTTCCCGAGCAGTTTCACCGCCACGTCATGGCCACTTCGGAGCTTTCCCTTGTAAACAGAACCGTAGCCACCTTCGCCTAGCTTATCTCGAAAATCTCTAGTCATTCTCTTTATGTCCGAATACGAGTACCTGATTGAGGTTAGCCTGTTGCGACTCTGTAGGAAGGATTCTATCGCGTCGAATATGGATAGACGCCTCCTTCGGAATTTGTAAATCAAAAAAAGCCACATTGCCGAAGGGAAAACGATGAACCTTGGTACACAAATGATGATGCTTGAGACGAAGGCTGAATTGAGATAGAGATTGAGAAAAAAAAATTTAACAAGATAAATTCCTCAAAACTTGTCAATCACCATGCTTGAAAAAATTCAAATCTTTCTACATTAATCAACAAGTAAGAATATACATAAATCATAACATAAGATCGCACCTGTTGTTAGAGGAAGACTATCTCCGAGCTCTGCATGGAAACAACATCGTATACACACGACGACGACAACAACATAAAAACCCGAATAAAAATTAACTTTACATACAATATATATGTGAGGAGACTAGTTTTTAATATAAACAAAGCAATGTAAGAATTCTTACTGTAGCCATTAATCATGTAGGAGGCAGAATAGAGTAGGAGTGCTAATATAACGCCGAACCCTATTATTGTCGTTAAAGGAGGTAGTAACCCTGCACATAAAAGTCCTGCAACATTTTGGATAAAATTTAATTAAATCTTATTACTCATTTACTAATACACTTCCTCTTTCCATCTTTATTAGCCCCATTTGATTCGGCACATGAATCAAGAAAGAAGGGGATATACGGTTGTGACCAATTATTCTTTGTCATTTTAAGAAATGAGATTAATGAGTGGGACACACGAAAATGACAAATCAGACTAATAATCAGTGACTAATAATCAGGTACATATATATATTTCAATAAGTCTAATTAATTCATTGATATAAGATCAAAAATATTGAAATATGTAAATGAAATACGCACCTATAATGACTACAAGAACCGGGGAAAGACCTGCAGAGTAACATATATTGATGATTATTATTCAAATCCAGACATTGTCTCAAATAATTTGAGCCGACTCTTCAATAAATGTAAAGTATAAAATAATGAGACGACTTAAAACTGACGAAACAGATGGGGTATAAAACAGAATCAAGAGTGAGCTATTGAATTCTTACTATACAAGAAGCTTCTAACTCTATCTGCAATTTCAAGAAAACAGAAAAAGCATTAGCATAAAACAGAGGAGTTCATGAAGTGTAACCATATTGAATATGCAGTGTCTTAAAAACCGAATCAGACTGGCCGGTCAAACCAGTTGAACCGGTCAAGTTTCCAATTTTACCGAATTGGGCTAAAACGACTGGTTCCTTCTTCGGTTCGGTTTTAAAAACATCGAGCATAGATACAATTCAATACAACAAAACAACACCACTAACTAAAACACTTACCCCAAATCGGGGAAGTAATGCACCAGGGGCAGACCGTGAGCTCGAATCCATACAAGAGTGATTCATGGATCTCCGAAAGCGAAACGTTCCTCGAATACTCGAACTCCCACGACGTCATCGACACGAGATCCACCGTGCAAGCCTCTCCGACATCGGCGGCCTTCATAACACCGACCTTGACATAAGTATACCTAGCCACCGAATCACAACCCGTAACCTCCGTAAAGAGCGAAGCATCCTTCAATGGCTGCGGGCACCTCATGAAGGTGAGGTGGCTTAAATTCCCCGAGGTTCCGAAAGGGTACCGGCGGGGGTTTCGGTAGGTGAAGTTGTACTCGTAGGCGGAGTGTGAGGGGAAGGAGCAGACGTCGTCGTTTTTGAGAGAAGCGTCGGCGATTCTGATGGTGGAGTTGTCGGTGTCGCCGGAGCGGCTGTAGTTGATGGCCTTGATAAGGTATTTGTGGGAGGCTAGGTAGATGGAAGCGACGTCGTTTTCGCATGATAGTTCGAATTTCCGGTCGCCGCAGTTGTCGGAGTCGCCCTTGAGGCGGAAGGGGGTGGTGATGTTAGGGAAGGTGCCGCAGGAGGAAGGGGTGGTGCAGCTTTTTGCATGGCAAGTTTGGAAGAAATGGAGTAGGAGAATTAGGAGAGATTGAGGTTTGATCATTGCTGTTTATGCTTCTCTTCTGCAAATGCGAGAGAGAGAGAGAGAGAGAGAGAGATATGTGGAATGGCAGCTAGTAATTGAATATTTCCTCATGTGTTTAGTTGACTTTTTTTTATTAAATATATGATTTTTATAAGAGAGTGACACAACTGTCATATATTCAAATATATTTGGAGATGGTGTGTTTGAGAAATTTAAATTTGGGGTTACTTTAATGTTTAGCTATGGTCCATGATTACTTAATTTGATGTATTTTTGATGTCTTTCGTTGACTTTTTATGTGAATTAATCTTAGTCCACAAGTCAAATCTCCTAATCCTTAAAAGTTTAAGATGATATTAAGAATTATTTTTATAAATATAATAATGTGACTGTAGGTATTTTAATGTGTCCACGGATGACATGATATACTATAAATGAATAACTTTTTTAATATATACCCTAACTTATTTAAATAAATAAATAAATAAATAAATAAAAAAAAAAAAAACATTGTTACAATCACATTAGCAGCGACCATGTTAAAAGTGTCCACAATAAGTAGGAGAACGTTTCTCCTAGTTCAAAAATATATATCACACGTGCATAGACTAATTTTATCCAAACCCTAAAAAAAATTACCCTAAAGATCGATATAGGAAAACTTCAAGGAGAATCAATTTTAATTTTATGAGATTAATTATACTATACTGTATATAGTCATATTTATTGAGTGCACTACATGTTTCATAAGCAAATTAAAGATCGATAGATGAAGTAAACTATATATGTTTACAATCATAACTGCTACGTACAAAAGCTAGACTTCATTACTCTAGAACAGTGATCTCAACACAGGGAGAAGAATTACTCGAACTTGTAATTCCACTTTCATCCGTATTCACTACTATCGTTTGAGTTGATTGAGATGGATAATTGAAAATCTGTAAACGCTCAACATTGACTTCCAACATTTCCAACACCTTACTCATCGACGGACGATCATTTGGGCTCATCTGTATGCACCATAATGCAACTATGGTCATTTTCTTGATAAGTTTCCTTGTCCTGTCGTTCTCGTTGCAATCGCTGTTTTCATCAACATTTCCAATATCGACATCCTTGCCTTGATTAAACCGGTCGAATATCCAATACGGGAAATAATTGCTAGAGCCATCGTCATTTCCCGTGAAGTCTCTCTTCAACCCTACTATCTCCATCAACAGCATTTCGAAACTATAAACATCAGCTTTGTAAGAGACTGCACCAATACCTCTGTTGATTAATTCAGGGGCAACATAACCTATGGTTCCTCTAGCTGCAGTAAGGTTACACTAGTCTTATCCGTAGAGAAATATTTAGCAAGCCCGAAATCGGATATTTTTGGGATAAAGTTATCATCAAGAAGTACGTTGTGAGGCTTAATGTCGAAATGCAGGATCTGAATGTCACAACCTCGATGCAAATACTCGATCCCACGAGCCACTCCCACCGCAATATCAAACTTCTTGTCCCAATTCAAGAAATTCATTTTTTCTGGGTTGAGTACATACTTCTCTAAAGAACCATTAGGCATGAAATCGAACACAAGGGCACGTTTCGATCTTCCGGCACAATATCCGACAAGTTTGACAATATTCACATGATGGATCCTTCCGATAGTTGCGATTTCATTCATGAAGTCTTGACCATTCGCACTGGATTTTCCAAGAAGTTTAACGGCCACGTCATCACCGCTACAGAGCTTACCTTTGTAAACACAACCAAACCCCCCTTCGCCTAGCTTTTCTTGAAAATTCCTGGTCATCTTCTTAATGTCCGAATACGAATATCGGATCGGGACGAGTTTGTTGTCGCTTTGTAGGAAACTCTCTATTGAGTCAAATATTGATAATTTTCTCCTCTTGAATTTGTAGATCAAAAGCCACAAAGCTAGAGCAAAAATGACGAGTCTTGGTGCCAAGATGACCACTGAAACGAAATGGAAAAAGAAAAATAGGGTTCCTAGCTCAAATGTAAATAAATAAATAATCAAGTAAATTAGAATAATATATGTGAAGATTACTAATTAAATATAGAAACTATGCATAATACAATCAAATAAGAATGTACCGATGAGAATATCAAATGAGGAGGTCCAGGTCCCTGCAAATACACGAGATACACGATAAGAAAAAAAAAATAAAAAAATAATACTTCATTCGTCTCATTTAAGTTCTATTTTCGTCCGTTCCACTTATATAGAGATATTACCTTAAATATTACTCCCTCTGTCTCTTCCTAAGTGACACCTTTTATTATTATATACCTCGCATATGAATATAAAATGAGTCACTTAGGAAAAGACAGAGGCAATAAAATTTTAACCCATTAAAACTCATTCACACTATTTTATCCACCATGTACTATAACTATCGTCTTAATTTTCATATCTTATCCCTTAGAACGGAGAGAGTATATAATAATATAAATTCTACGTAACTAGAATAGAAAAAGAGAGAATAAAGATTCTAAAAGATATATAATTGAATTGAGTGTGAGAATACTTACAAATTTGGGTGAAGACGCCAAGAAATAAGAGTCCCACCATTCCAGCGGTGATGAATAGGATGATGGTCAGGCCTACCCCTGCACTTATTACAACTGGATGCACACCACAATATTAGGATTTCTCGAGAAAGTAGGGTTTAGATTTTCTCGATAGAGTTTAATTTTTTAAATGTATTACTATACGCCGGTGATATGGTACTCCTAAACTATATAAAATTGTCACGTTATTAATAGTGCATGTACACATTAGTGATATCCATACCGAGAGGAAATTAATCGTTCTTATCTATTTAACTATTTAAGCGCAAAATGCAATTAATACATTCAATAAAATTAAATCATATTTAAAAAAAAAAAAGTAAATCCAAAATGAAAAATTATCAGTGTAGATGACACCGTCACATTAACGATAACATACTGATTAATATGTTCACGGTAGGTAAGATAACGTTTAAGTTCATACCAGAATATGATGTATCAAGAATATGACGTAGGAGCTAGTACCTGCGATTACTAGAAGAAATATTGAAGTCGCTGCAATGAGATATACTGGAAGGAATGAATCAAGATTAATAAGAGAATCTTAATTTACCGGATTTTAACAAAGTCAGATCAAACAGAAACGGAGCTAGAGTGAGAAAGTATACGTACCAGATTCTGAAACATGTCAAAGATCAAGATACATAGAAGAATGTATATAGTAATATCAACGAATAAACCATACCCACAAAAAAAGCCTGCAGTCGGTGCAATAGTAGATGTCAAGTCCATACAGGAGAGACCGGTGGACTTCCGAGAGAGATACGTTGTTCAAATCCTTGAATCCCCATGACGTCGTCACGATCACATCTACTCCACACGTAGGCGGCACCTCTGAGGCATTCATGTGGCCGACCTTGATATAAACATATCCAAGATGTGATTCATTAAACTTAGAAGCACAATCACGAGCAATATCTACGAAGGAATGAGGTTCCCTCAAGAGTTTCGGGCATCTTATGAAATTTATCGGAGACGAAGAAGATCGAGAGAAGAGCGTGAGATGAAACGGATCGAAGGGGGAACCATCGAATATTGTGGGGGGATAGTTGGGGAAAGAGCAGGTGTCGTTGCTTATAGAGGCGTCGACTACCCTCACGGTGGAGTTTTCGTAGTCGATTGCTTTGACATACGTAGAATTTTGTAGAGCCGGAAAGGAAGGAGGCGACGTCGTTTTCGCATGATAGTTCGAATCTCCGATCGCCGCAGTTGTTAGGTTGACCTTTGAGGCGGAAAGGGAAGCTAATGTTGGGAATGGTGCCACATGATGAAGGAGTGCAGTGAGGATTAGTATTAGCTTGAGAGGTTTGAAAGAATGATTTGAGAAGTAAGAGAATATTGAAAAGGGATGAAGTGAGGAGGAGGGATTTAGGTGTCATCATTGTCGGTGGTGAGAGACACAACGCAATTCAGAAGGTAATATGGATGCCACGTTTGTCCCTAAATAAGTTTTTCGACTTGTCAAAATGAGCTCTAGGCGTTTTTGAAACGATGCCTAGGCAGTCTAGGCGGGCTAATTGGCTCTAGGTGTTTTGTTGGCTAGATGGACTTGGCGGGCTAGGTGGATTATGAGCGGCCTCTAAGTGAGCTAGGCGGATTTAAGTAGTGTTCAATTTTATTTTTTATTGGTATATTTAATCAGTTTATGTTAATATATATATATATATATTTCATATTTAAAATTATAAATGCTATAAAGATTATGAAATTTGGACACTTAATTATCATACTATGTAATTTTATTGCGAATTCACAAATAAAATTATAAATGATATGTATTATATTCTAATTAAAATGAAGATAAAACACAAATCCACCTAAGCGGCTAGGCGCTAGTCGGCACCCCACTACCTGAATAGCGCTTAACAACTTTTAGAACAATGAAGACAACACAACTTAAGAAAAGGACTAGTATTTGGATAATTTTTTTTGTTTGAAGAGCTAACAACATAAATTTAAAAATCGTGCCACGAAGATTCAAATTCGGAACCTTTGACACCGTAATTTAACCCTACCGCTAGGTTAACATACACACACCGAGTATTTGGATATTGTTCATTTTGAGTGGACATGAAATGAGTCTAAGTCAATGCTTAGGTCAAACAAGACACTCTCCTTCTCTTTTCATTTTTTTCAAAAATGCAGGGCCCCACACGGAAATACTCGGCAGTGGACCCCAATGCAATAACTGAACTCTTTGCTCTTAAAATGGACATTGTGTGTATTTAGTGCGAATTTCAGAGGCCCAAATAGGCCCATCATGCTTTTCTCAAGGGGAATTTTAAACATAGCCAACATTTTTTTTCCATAGCCACCTAAATAAATACAGTAACAAATAAAAACAATTATAAAGTTACTACTATAACCTTAGATAACCCATAGCCCCCAACATTAAGTCAAATAGTCATTTTTTATACAACCAAAATATAGCCCCAAGATAGCCTCCGTTCAAAAAAAGATCAAACATGAAGGCGGCGAAAGATAGAGAGGGGAAGAGATGAATAGAACGACGAATTTTCGGCTTTCAAGGTTGGGCGCTTCTCATCAGAAGCGAAATCTCAAGCCGTACGTTATTCATTTCTACAACCTTCAATCTTCGTGGTGCGTAGAAACCCGATCGTGGTCAGAATCGAATAAGCCCAATACCCAGCGCGCGGAATCAACCGTCGCAACTCCATTTCGCAGCGCCTCGAAATTTCGATCTCGAGCTGCCCTTATTTAATCCCTTCTCGTCCTCAATATTGACACAATGGACCAATGGCAACGCCTCTCACCTTTATAAACTCGTTAATTACGCACCTCTACTCGCTCTCCGACACCTACAGCTTGAAAAGGGCATGCACGTACGTCTGTTGTTTTCATTCGTTTTTGGAGTATGAGAATGTGTTGGTTATTTTCATTTGTTGTTGGAGAATGAGAGCGTGAGGATCCTTCACATTTCCATGAGGGAAGCCAACACCGGCGCTTCCTCGTTCGCGGTGATGTAGAGCATGCTCAAGAATGGGTTTATCATGCCCTTTGAGATGTGGGGCTTTGTCTTCCTTGATATATATATGTAGGAAAAATGAGAGCTTTTCTGTTTTTCTTAGTGCTTTCCATGTTGCATTGGATTTGGTCAAGAAACTTGAAATGAAGTGGTAAAAACATTATCTCTGATTGGTGAAAAAAAAAAAAAAAATTAAAGATGTTAAGCAAGGTTTGATAATTGATTGTTAAAATTTTGAATCCTTCTCTCGTGAGGGTAAACATCTTTCGGCTATCATGTTGTAATTATATGATTGTATTGTACAGTTTAAATTTGTGAATCGAATTTGATATTGGGGTTATGGTTTATATAAGGGCATAATAGTAATTTTACAATGGTTTTTTATTTTTTATTTATATAGGGGACTATGAAGAGAAATATCTTGGCTATGTTTAAAATCCCCCTTTCTCAAACCCGAACCCAAATAGACACCTCAATGCTCGATTTGTTCGTTTTTTATTTTAAATTTTAAAAATAAATGATCAATTAAACGAGCTATGATTTTTATACTTTTTGTGGATTTGATGACTTCAATATTAATTTATAAAGTATTAAATTATATTACGATTGAAAACATCAAATAAAATAATGTCGAAATGAAAAATTTCGAAAGTGCCCATGAAAATGACTAGCATATCAATGATATAAATCTAAAATCCTAGTTAAGTTCTAATATAAGGTACTATCAAGACTTGGTATTCGAACCGATGAATGTGAAAAATGAAATCAATTAGGGTTAAAGTAATACTCCATCCAGCATAGACCAATCGTCTCGTTCCATTATTATAATAGATCAGTATAAATAAAAGATGGGACGATCAGTCTGGTACGAAAGAAGTAGTAACCAAATGCGAATCGTGAACTATTATACGTAGTATATGGTATTGATAATCATATCAGAGCTTGATCTCTTTAAATGCAGGGCAATAGATTGACATTATAAATATTTATAATTCAAGTTATTGAAATTAATACTTCTATACTTTAATTATGTGTTTTTGGAGTAATTAATAATTCCGTGTTGAAATTTCCACTTATTAATGTTTCTTTTTAATAATAGTGGTAAATTGACTACAACGACAATCAAGACTTGCAAGGTCCATCAATAATTGAAGTGATTGACTTGCATTGACTTGCTATTTCATACTTTTATTATTAATATACTCGTTCCAATTTAATTGTCATATTTCTTTTTCGACACAAAATTTTACATGCAGAAATGAGACGATATACATGAGAGGCTCCATCTATTACTAGGAGCATATACTACATGTAGGTCAAATGTAGGGAAAACAAAATGAGTATATACGTAAAAATTAGGGCTGACAATTCGTGCGTGTCGGGTTGTTATCGTGTCGACCTGATAGTGACACGAACCTGTTAAGCCCAAACCTGAACACGACCCGTTAAAAATTTTCTAAACCTGAACACGAACACGACTTGAATTAGCCAAACCTGAACACAACTCGAACTCGACACGAACACAATACTGACACGAACTAACCCGAACCCGACACGAAATCAAGTTATAAAATAAGGAAGGCGGGTAAGTGGAAAGATTGTGATGTAACCCGAACTAGGAGTAATTTATTAGTCAAAAATAATAAATTAATTAAATATTTATATTAGCAGGTGATCGCACAATTTTTAACCACACAAAATAGGTATAGTATAAAGCAAGTACGAGTATCGTATCCACAGGGATTGATATATCGAAATCACACAAAGTACCTCTACTCTAGAATTAAACTGATGTCTAGGCAATAAGAGAAAATAAGATTATGGTTTTCTAAAATTCTAGACAAAGAAAATAAACAAAATAAATAACTCAAATAAGTAAACAAAATAAGCAAATAAGGAAACAAATAAATCAAATAGGAAACAAGGTTGATTCTAGGGAAGCCTACCTAATCAAATATATGCAAGTAATTAATGAATACAATTAACCAATTTAATCCAATCTAGATGTGATACAACAAAAATAACCTACACCCCCGATTAAAGCAATGCAAGTCGTCACCTAACAAGATCCTAATATCCTCTCGAATTATAGGAATCAAATCAAGTGCGAAATAGAACAAGTATCAATGATATAATCAATAAGGTTCAATTATGACACCTAAATCAACTATATGCAAATATATGACAATTCAATCTCAACTAAGATAATCAAACTACCATACTATGTATTCATGAGATCTATTATGCAATTATCCTATTAAGGCATAAAAACATAACTATGCATACATAATTAGTGATCAAGTAATCATGCATGAGAATAAGCACCATGAAACATGCACCTAGATTGGAAGGCTAATTGTAAACAAGAACACTCACATAAATTCAATTAGGCATTCAATCCCTAAAATCAACTAAAGAAATTAGCTAGACATAATTAAAAGAAAGGTAGAAAGAAGAATAAACATAATTAAAAGCATAAGTAAAAGAGAAAGATATAAAAAAACTCTTGAATCTTGAATAGATCTTCAATCTTCAATTGTCTTCATACATGAATGTAAAAACTAATCTAAAATATAAAAGTGTATGGAAGAATTCTAAACTCTGAAAACTTATCAAAACTTTTTAAAACTTGGATACAATGATGAGTTTTGGAGTATTTATAAGGTAGGGGTTCATAATTGTTACCTAAGTGGGCAAGGATTAGGTTAAGGAAATAAAAATATCCCAAATTTAGGATTTCCGTGTGTTTGACTCGGCCACCGACTCGGATGATGACTCGGCCGAGTGGGTTAAACAGTAGCTTCACTCGGCCGGCAACTCCGCCGAGTGGGCGTCCGAGTGGATCCATGCAGTTTGCGCGTCTTTCTTGTTTCGATCGTATCTTCCTCATCCGAACTCCGAATTGACCTCCGTTTTCGCCTACATGCTCCTATCGAACTCCTCTTCAATGCTATGCTTCCATAATTCCAAAATAAGTCTTCAATAACATCGTGAGAAGTCAGAACTTTGGGATCAATACTTCCTTATCTTCCTTGGTTTCATCGCCTCTTATCTCGCCTTGGATTTTCTCGACTCAAAAGCCCTAAAAACACTCAAAACAACCCAAAAGCGTAATCTAGCTCGAAATAACATAAGCAATACAAAACATAAGCTAAACTATCAAAATAAGACAAGAAAACGATAATATAACACTTAGATGATAGGGTAAAAATACACCCTATCAAATTCCCCCAAACTTAAACATTGTTCGTCCCGATCAATAAAGAAAACGAAATAAACAATAGACTCAAGCATTGTGAACTATATAGGCCTCAAAACTTTTCAAAACAATCTCTCATGATCATGATCAAAACTATGCACACAACCTTAGCATCAACAACACAATCCATTCAACAAACTCAAAACATGCTAATCCATCAAAGAACTCTCTCCAACATGTGAAATTTTGTATATGAAAGTGAACACTCAACTCTCTCAAAGAAAAGATGTAAGATAATGCACATCATAGGGTTCCTTCAATATCAATGCAATGCAACATGTTTACCATAGGCTTGCCCTTTTTCTCAACATCTCCACCTATTGTAATATCTACAAACTAGAATCAACAAGGTCTTTATATAAGCTTGTAATGTAGGGACATTGGTTAAGGTAGAGATTATATAGGCTAAGAGTGACTCAAAATACTCCAAATCATCAACCTCTTTTTCAACTCCAACCAAAGTATGGATTTTCATCTCCATCTTCTACCATCCAACACACCACTACAAAACTCAAGATGCTCAAAGATGCAAACAATACAACGACTCAAGCTAACTATCCTCTTATGCTTATATTCTTACTCTTTTTCTTTTTTTTTTTTCTAGAGCTCAACTAATGAATGTTCTTTCTAATAATGAACAAAAGCTCTATATTTTTTCTTCTTTTTTTTTTTCTTTTTTTTTCTAAGCTTATAGGGATAGCCAACTATTTTTTCGAACAAGCATCTAACAATTATTTTCCTTCTCTTTACACCACAACAAATATTCTAATTATCTCCTTCCATATCACCAACCACAAATACTAAGGATACCCATAACCATCCAAACCTCCTATCATCCGGTTTTACAAAGAACGGCTAACAAAGGCTCAAAAAAAGGGTAAACAAAGGATTATGAACAAAGTTAGTGTATAGGAATCATGTGGTTAAAGAAAGATGGCCTAAGATCATCTCCTAGTTCATAAATATACTAAGGTCTTGATGGAGAAATAGGGCAAGTTCTAGAAACAATGAAGAATGCATGATCACTCAATCAAAGAATAGGCATAAATATGCACAAATAGCTCAAATCTCACGGGTTCAAACTAACTAGTTCCCGACATCATAGCACAATTCAAATTCATCAAATAAAATCGCGTCACTTCGCCAAGGTTCCATGCATAATAAAGATCATGATTGTTTCTCCAAAAACAAATAAAAATTTTCTATCATCGGCCAAATCCACAACACTATCATCACATGCTTACTTGACTCGATTTAAATACCTAAGACTCGACAAAAATAAAAAACTACTAATAAAATATCCAAAAATTAAGCTACAATCCAAGAACCCATGTAAACGAGTTAACAAAGCCACACTTCCCCCTCCCCCAAACTTATTTCGAACCATGATGAAGGAATAAGTTTAAAAAGAAGGAGTGGTTAAGTTAACGAGCGTACCTTTCACCGAAGCTAGCTTACTATCGATCTTCTCCTCTTAGTCGAAACCTAGTCGAGAAAACCTACAACTCACAAGCTTCGCAAATTCTTGGATAAAGAGCTTAATAAAGGAAAAGACTCAAAGAAAAACAAAAACAAAAATAAATAAACAAAAACTGAAAATTAAAGATAGAGTTGGGTTACCTCCCAACAAGTGCTACGTTTTACGTCTTTAGCCCGACGATACCTCTTATCAAGGTGGATCAGAATAAAAGTTTGTCTCTCCCCCATCATCGAGTTTCCTCATGGCTCCATCGATTGATCTCTTGAATTCGGCTAACTTCAATGGTGGAATGGCCTCCAATTGAATTAAACACTCAAGAATCTCCTCCATAGCTCTAGCAATCTCCAAGTAATGGTGTAAAAACTTGGTGATGCTATTGTCGAGAACTTCATCCGGTGTCGGCGGTATAGGTGGTTTCAAGACTTGAATGGCAAACACATCTTCTCGATGATCATCGGGCCTCTTCATCGCTTCATAGATAGAGATTTTCAGCTCCTCTCCATTGACTCGAAAGGTGAGGCCTCCATCTTGAATATCGATCAATGCTCTCCCCGTAGCTAGGAATGGCCGTCCTAAGATCAATGGTTGATTTTCATCCTCGGGCATATCCAAGACTACGAAATCCGCCGGGAACACAAGATTCTGAACTTGTACGAGCACATCCTCAACTATCCCCTTTGGATAAGAAACTGATCGATCAGCCATAAGTAGGGAGATAGTTGTCGGCTTCATCTTTCCAATCTTGAGTCGGTTGAAAATAGAGAGGGGCATCAAATTGATGCTAGCACCAAGATCACAAAGGACATTTTGAAAGACGTGATCACCGATCTTGCAAGCTAATGTGAACCTCCCGGGATCCTTTTGCTTCAACGGAAGCTTCCTCTGTAAGACCGCGCTACACTCCTCCGTGAGGTTGATCGTCTCGAACTTAGCCCACTTCTTCTTTCCTGACACCGCATCCTTGATGAACTTCATGTGATTGGGCATGTCTCGAAGAGCATCGAGAAGCGGGATGTTGATGTTGACCTTTTGAAGCATCTCCAAAAATCGTTGATACTTCTCGTCTTGCTTTGTCTTGGCCAATCGTTGCGGAAACGGAGCTTTGGGGGTCGATTCTTGCGTCGGGATAGGAACGGGTTCAGAGCGGGGTTCGACTCGGCCGGTGGCTCGGCCGAGTGAGTGGCCGAGTGGATCGACTCGGCCGAGTGGTTGTCCGAGTGAGGGTACTGGTTGAGTGACTCGGCCAGCGACTCGGCCGAGTGCTTGGCCGAGTGAGTCCTGAGCAGTTTTTTCTCCTTCGACTCGGCCGGTGACTCGGCCGAGTACCTCTCCTTCCGGGCCTTCGTCCTTCGTCTCGTCCGTTTCCGCCTCCGAATTGCTTTCATCTCCCACTCTACCTTCAACTTCGTCCTCCAAAGATGGATTTGTGTAACGAGTGCCACTCCTAAGCTCAATAGCATGAACTTGATGGTCGGGCTTAAGTACTCCTCCTTGAGCATTGGCTACTTGACCAACTCGAGCATCCAACATATTCATGTGCTTGGTCAAATTTGTGACTGCATTCTCCAAGGTTCCGATTTTACTTGTCGTCGTTGATATGAGATTCTTTATCAACTCCTCCAATGAAGGTTCCTTCTTCGGCTCTTGGACAACTCCATTCTCCTCATGGAAGCCAAGGGATATGTTTGGATGGCGTCGATTGTTGGGATCATAAGTCTTCTTGAAAGCATCCAACTCCATTGCCGTTTTGGTGTATTTCTCCATCAAATCATCATAAGCTTCGGATCCAATGGCGGCAACCTTCCTTCTCCCAAATCTTCTATCGGTAGCCTCCTCATAACTTGTGTTGACGTTGAGCTCGATGATCTCCCAAGCTGTCTCTACATCGTTATTTAAGAATCCTCCTTTGGATGCATAATCGAGCTCTTTCTTGCATTGTTTGTTCAATCCTTGATGGAAGCAGAAGATTTGTTCCCCCTTGTCCATACCATGATTGGGGCATACACGAAGCATCTTTCTGAATCTCCCCCATGCTTCGTAAAGGTACTCATCTTCAAATTGTTGGAATTTGTTGATCTCGTTTAGAAGCCTCTGAGCCCTTGAAGGTGGGAAGAACTTATTTAAGAACAGTTTGCACAGCTCGCTCCATGTCTTAATCTCGGCTCGATTCTCTATATCCTCAAGCCACTCTCTAGCATCATCCTTGAGAGACCACTCGAAGAGACTGAGCTTGATGTAGTCTGCAGGCACTCCATTTGCCTTGTAGGTGGCACAGATGTTGAGAAATTGCTTCAGGTGAGCATTAGGATCCTCCATCGGTGTGCCTCCATATTGATTTGCTTGCACCATGTTGATGAGGGAAGCCTTGATCTCGTAATCGGTAGCCTCAACAGTCCCCCATCCTCCATTCTGGAATCGATCAACAACCGGTTTGAACCGATCGTTGAGAGTCTTTTTCACTACCGAATCCGCCATAAGAATTTAGTCCTTGACAAAGAAAGGAAACGGTTAGATTAATAAACAAAAATAGAAAAATAAATGCCTAAATCACCTACTTTCAAAATATCTATGTGAAATCTAATCAATCCCCGGCAACGGCGCCAAAATTTGATCGCACTATTTTTAACCACACAAAATAGGTATAGTATAAAGCAAGTACGAGTATCGTATCCACAGGGATTGATATATCGAAATCACACAAAGTACCTCTACTCTAGAATTAAACTGATGTCTAGGCAATAAGAGAAAATAAGATTGTGGTTTTCTAAAATTCTAGACAAAGAAAATAAACAAAATAAATAACTCAAATAAGTAAACAAAATAAGCAAAAAAGGAAACAAATAAATCAAATAGGAAACAAGGTTGATTCTAGGGAAGCCTACCTAATCAAATATATGCAAGTAATTAATGAATACAATTAACCAATTTAATCCAATCTAGATGTGATACAACAAAAATAACCTACACCCCCGATTAAAGCAATGCAAGTCGTCACCTAACAAGATCCTAATATCCTCTCGAATTATAGGAATCAAATCAAGTGCGAAATAGAACAAGTATCAATGATATAATCAATAAGGTTCAATTATGACACCTAAATCAACTATATGCAAATATATGACAATTCAATCTCAACTAAGATAATCAAACTACCATACCATGTATTCATGAGATCTATTATGCAATTATCCTATTAAGGCATAAAAACATAACTATGCATACATAATTAGTGATCAAGTAATCATGCATGAGAATAAGCACCATGAAACATGCACCTAGATTGGAAGGCTAATTGTAAACAAGAACACTCACATAAATTCAATTAGGCATTCAATCCCTAAAATCAACTAAAGAAATTAGCTAGACATAATTAAAAGAAAGGTAGAAAGAAGAATAAACATAATTAAAAACATAAGTAAAAGAGAAAGATATAGAAAAACTCTTGAATCTTGAATAGATCTTCAATCTTCAATTGTCTTCATACATGAATGTAAAAACTAATCTAAAATATAAAAGTGTATGGAAGAATTCTAAACTCTGAAAATTTATCAAAACTTTTTAAAACTTGGATACAATGATGAGTTTTGGGGTATTTATAAGGTAGGGGTTCATAATTGTTACCTAAGTGGGCAAGGATTAGGTTAAGGAAATAAAAATATCCCAAATTTAGGATTTCCGTGTGTTTGACTCGGCCACCGACTCGGATGATGACTCGGCCGAGTGGGTTAAACAGTAGCTTCACTCGGCCGGCAACTCCGCCGAGTGGGCGTCCGAGTGGATCCATGCAGTTTGCGCGTCTTTCTTGTTTCGATCGTATCTTCCTCATCCGAACTCCGAATTGACCTCCGTTTTCGCCTACACGCTCCTATCGAACTCCTCTTCAATGCTATGCCTCCATAATTCCAAAATAAGTCTTCAATAACATCGTGAGAAGTCAGAACTTTGGGATCAATACTTCCTTATCTTCCTTGGTTTCATCGCCTCTTATCTCGCCTTGGATTTTCTCGACTCAAAAGCCCTAAAAACACTCAAAACAACCCAAAAGCGTAATCTAGCTCGAAATAATATAAGCAATACAAAACATAAGCTAAACTATCAAAATAAGACAAGAAAACGATAATATAACACTTATATGATAGGGTAAAAATACACCCTATCAGCAGGTTACCTGAACCCGACACGAACCCAACCCGAACCCGACACGAAATTTTCAGGTCCTTATTGTGTCGACCTGTTAGTGACACGAACCCAATAAACCTCGACACAAACCCATTAATTTCGTGCGTGTTCGTGTCGGATTATCGTATCGTGTCAAAAATTGCCAGCCCTAGTAAAAATCAACTCAAATAATCAATTATGAAATAATATAAAATAAGAATCAAATCTTTAAAATATAATTTATTTTTTAAAAATTAAGGGGGTGTATTCAATTCAGATTCTACGGGATTTTTATAGACTTTGAAAAGTAGGTGGATTTTTATAGACTTTTAAAATCCATAGACTCTGCGTAGAGTTTGACTAGACTCTATACAGAGTTTGACTGACTCTATTTATTGATTTTGATGGATTTTCATGGACTTGCAGTATTGTGGAATATGTTTTTCTAATTAATTTCCATGGATTTCCATAGACTCCGACGCTTAACTATTGTAACTATTTATTTATATAAATAAATGCATATAAGTCACACTTGTAAATAAATAAATAAAATTATCTATATTATTTGAAAAAAAAAAAAAAACCAATAACTTAATTCAAATTGTTTGAATATGTTTGTAGGGAGTATCCAAATTCATCAAATTATGTCATCTTTCAAACAAGAATCGTATTTTTAAAGAAAGTCAAATTAATGTATTTTTAATATAAAAAAATACTCTTATTTTTTTCGTTCAAATGTTGTATTTTAGTTGAGTCATTATTCAATTCCTTGAACCTTAAAAAACGTAGCAATAATTTATCCATAAAAAATCAAAATGAAAGTTGAGATTTAAAAATTACATGTTCGAATTTTATAAGAATGAGGGATTTTATGAAAATATTGATTTTCAAGCAAAATCTAGTAAACAAATTTTTGGTACTAGATAGTCAAAATTTTGATGTCTTTTAAAATAAACTATAATTGTTTGGAGAAAAGATAAAAAGTACGGAGGAGGGTGGCGGAAATGGTGACTTTGAGTGTTTTTCAGAGAATCCATAGAAATCTCTGGGTTTTATAAAAGATTTTGAAAAGTGAAATCTCTTTATATTTTTAAAAAAAAATCCAGCAAAATCCATAGACTATTAAAATCCATGGACTGTTGAATACCTATAGATTTTTTAAGACTTTAAAAAGTCTGCATTGAATAACTCATGATTTTTAAAGACTTTATAAAATCTAAATTGAATACCTACAGATTTCTAAAATCCATAAAAATCCTGCATAATCTAAATTGAATACACCCCCCTAAATCTATTACCTATTATAAAAGAGTGGACTCTTACAGTCTTACTATTTACCTATTTTATCTTTCAATATAGTATGATTAAAATAATGAATAAATTCAATAAATATACAAAATTAAAAATAATTGGCTATTTAAATTTTCTTAAACAAATGTATAAGTAAAAATAATTATCTATACAAATTGCCTTTTATGTGCATTTGCACGTAACTTCTTTTACCTTCTAATCAACTTACTTGCTTTCAGTCTTCACCAAGTATATAACAATTTTACATATTAATGTTTGTATATTTATTCAAGAAAACATCAAATGATAGCAACTCATGCTTTTACATAAACATAATATAGCGTAGTGATTGTCTAGTTCTCCATGCTTGGTCACTCTTGCACGGTAATCTCAACACTAGGCGAAGCATCATCGTCGTCGTCGTGATGTAGCGACGACATAGAATCCGTCAAACGCTTGGTTCCGGTTTGATCTGCATTTGTTGTGATATTGGTAGCGTCAGACGGATATTCGGGAATCTTCAGACGTTCAACATCAGCTTCCAACATTTCCAATACCTTGTCCATTGATGGACGATCATCTGGATTCATCAGTATGCACCACAATGCAACTATCGTCATCTTCCGAACAAGTTTCGTAGTGCTATCACTATTGTCATTTTCATTAGCGTTCTCAATTTCAATGTCCTTGCCCTGCTCAAAGCAGTCATATATCCAATATGGGAAATATTGGCTCGAGCCACCATTATTTCCTATCAAATCTCTCTTTAAGCCCACCATCTCTATCAACAACATTCCGAAACTGTAAACATCGGCCTTGTAAGAGACCGCACCAATACTTCTGCAGATCAATTCAGGAGCAACGTAGCCTATGGTTCCTCTTGCAGCAGTGAGTGTCACTGCATTCTTCTCTATTGAGCAAGATTTCGCCAGGCCGAAATCGGATACTTTGGGGACGAAATTGTCATCAAGAAGAATATTATGAGGCTTGATGTCAAAATGCAGAATCTGAATGTCACACCCTCGATGCAAGTACTCAATTCCTCGAGCCACTCCAATTGCAATCTCAAACTTCGTTGCCCAATCCAACGAATCTGATTTATCTCCGTTGAAGATATACTTTTCAAGAGAGCCGTTAAGCATGAAGTCAAATATAAGGGCGTGCTTGGAGCCTTCCGCACAATATCCGACCAACTTCACCACATTGACATGGTGGATCCTTCCAATAGTCCCGATTTCATTCATGAAGTCTTGTACATTCCCTCCGGATTTTCCGAGAAGTTTTACTGCAACATCACTGCCACTTCGGAGCTTCCCTTTGTAAACAGAACCGTATCCTCCTTCACCGATTTTGTCATGAAATTTTAACGTTATTTTCTTAATGTCCGAATACGAGTATCTGATCGGTGCGAGTTTGTTGTCACTTTGTAGGAAGCCTTCAATTGTGTTATAGATGGACAAAAACCTTCTACGAAATTTGTAGATCAAAAACCATAACGCCAACGGGAAGATGAGGATCCTTGGTACCAAGATAATGAGACCTATGCCACGATATGATGTTAATACATGATAGAGAAATAACCTTTTCTTGAAACCATAATAATTAAATGAATATTAATTGAATGAAAGTAAATCAAAAGCTCACCCATGACCACGACCACGACCAGTTCAAACCATATGGGGTGCTCTACATGAATAATTAAGCAAAGAAGAATATTTCAGATTATTAGAGATTAATTATTCTAAAAACTAATCATATTCTAAAAATTGAAAACTAATCATGCTTCTTTATGTGTAAATATTACTTTTTCTGCCGTCCCACTTCACTGGTCATGTTTCTTAAAATAAAAATAATTAACATTGGTTTTTCAATGTAGACCTCTTACTTTTCTCTTTTAACACTTGCGCATAAAATATGAATTTACATATTTTTTTTGTTATACGTGTGATTTGATGATTGTGAGCACTTATAAAAAAACGGAAGAAGTATAAAGAATAGCAAAACTATAAAATAAAGGACGTAAGGATTCTTACCTTTTGTTATCATGATAAATAATAATACTGCTATATAAAATGAGAGTAACGAAATAGCAGCGAACCCTAAGATGGCCATTAAAGGAGGGCTCACCACTGCACACAGCAAACCTGCTGCATTACACATATATTGTTTCCCACTGTTTCAGATTTTCGTTGCACGAGTGAAACTGCAAAATTGATGAAAATGAAAAAAAAAAAAAATGACAAAATGGGAGATATCTCGATGAACTCACTTAGAATGGCGATAAAAATCAGGAGATAAAACCCTGCAGAAATACACAAGACGATTAGCAGATGCAACTTCAATTCCGTCTTGAACATGTGCCCGTTGAATATTATAATATACTCATTATCAGTAGTACTGCTACAATGTTCTTACACCACGACAACTCGAATTTAGCATATGGCCCGCACTGAGGACACGAGATGAGTTCGAATCCGTACAAGAGAGAATCATGTATCTCAGAAAGAGTTACATTATTCAAATCCTTGAATTCTCGCCACGACGTCAACGCTATCCTGTCTAACATGCACATTCCTGTTAGCTCCGAGGCATTCATGTGGCCCACCTTGATATAATCATATCTACCGTAAGATGAATTAGAGTAACATTCTGCATTGATATACGTTAATTCGGAGGAATTGTCGTGATTCTCGAGAGGATTTGGGCAGCTTATGAAATTAATAGGTGTGGGCTTATAGTTATCGCTGTACGGATAGGCAGTATAGTAAGGATAGTGGGGATCGGCGTAAGAAGAGAAGGGGAAAGAGCAGGTGTCGTTGGTTATGGAAGGATCAACGACTCGGATTATGCTACTGGTGTAGTTTATTGCTTTGACGTAGTATTTTTGAGAGCCTAGGTAGAGGAAGGCGACGTCGTTTTCGCATGATAGTTCGAATAGGCGATCGCCGCAGTTCTTGGGGTCGGCCTTGAGGCGGAAAGGGTAGCTGATGTTGAGGATTATGCCGCAGGAAGAAGGGGTGCAGTTAGGGTTTTTAGCTAGAGAAGATAGAGGGAAATGGAGTAAGAATACAGTGAAGAGAGAAACTGTGATTAGAGGTAGATGATCCATCGATTATCATCAACACTTCTCTCTTTTGAGAATAGAATAAGTTTTCACACATCTACATATAACATTTGGTAGCACTTCTTTTTCTCCTACTCTTTCGTTTTCATGGATAACCTCTTGTATTTTTTCAACCGGATTTTTCCGTAGATAATGTTCTATTTTAAATTTTGAAGATAAAGGAAATTGACTCTTCGAAAAGAGTGGACTCGACTATCTTTTTATATTTTATACACAAGAAAATTGGTCATAATTAATGATTTTTTACTGATCGTTTTGAAAATACATACTCCCTCTGGCTCAAGAATCGTGACACGTTTATTTTCAGCATTTGTGGCAAGCGTTTTCGAGCGCTTTGATGATGAGTTTCAAAATATCTTTTTAAGGAATTTTTCTTTTACGAGATACCTTGATACTTGTAGTATCCCGTAAAAGAAAATTTTCCTTAAAAAGATATTTTGAAACTCATCATCAAGACGCTCGAAAATGCTTGCCACAAATGCTAAAAATAAACGTGTCACGAATCTTGAACCAGAGGGAGTATATTTTAACACGTGACGAATATATATGTGTCGGTGTAATATGAGATGTCATGCTAAAATAATGGAGATATTATATAGTTTTAAAATTGAATTCCCTTTCTTTTACTTCCTCTGGCTCAAGATTCGTGACACGTTTATTTTCAGCATTTGTGGCAAGCGTTTTCGAGCGTCTTGATGATGAGTTTCAAAATATATTTTTAAGGAAAATTTTCTTTTACGGTATACTAAAAGTATCAAGGTATCCAGTAAAAGAAAAAATTCCTCGAAAAGATATTTTGAAACTCATCATCCAGACGCTCGAAAACGCTTGCCACAAATGCTGAAAATAAACGTGTCACGAATCTTGAACCGGAGGGAGTATGTAGGTATAAAATGAATAAATAACTAATTAATTCAATCAAGTAGTAATTGCTTTCATCTTTTGGTTGTATGGTGCTTTCATCCTTTGGTTTTGGACCATACAAATATATCTATCAGAATTTATAACTCCGTGTTGAAATTTCTGCTGAATTGAAAATTTTGTCTTGGCTAGTTTTTTTCAAAGTCTAGGTCAACTGGTATCAATCACTGTACTCCAATAATTCATTACTTTGAACAATTGTGTTTGAGAGACCAAGGGCCAGAATAATATCCAATCCCTTTATCCCGATCCCGATCACGATCGATTGTTTTGATTTTTTTCGACACGTAATTTTAGATGCAATGTGTTAAAAGTGAAAAGTACGAGGTTTACGTTTAAAAAGTAAGAGTTGATTAATACCATTTTAGAAAACAAGTCGATTGAAATGAGACATTCCAATTAAGAAAATAAGTCTAGTGAAATAGGACAGATGGAGTACGGACTATACATTTATATTGTTTTCAATTGCTAAATTTTATTTTCCTGATTGCAGTTTCTTGGAAAGAAAGATCGTAATGTTTATATATTACTTTCTCCGTCCCACTTCAATCATCATGTTCATTTCGTATGGGATTTTAGAAGCAACGTTAAAAGTGAATAATAAGTGCTTATATTCACATTGAAAATTAAGTGATAAATCTTTCTATTTTAGGAAAGAAGATAATTGATGTGGATGGCCCGATTAGGAAAGCATGACAATTGAAGTGGGATGAAAGGGGTATTATGTACTCCATCCGTTCCATTTATTTAGGGATAACATTTTCATGCCACAAGAATTAAAACAAGAGATATTCTATTAGATAAAGTAGTACGAATGAACATTAGTGGATTAGAAGTTTACCATTTTAGGAATATTCCTATCAATGGAACGGACAAAATATAACTAACCCCTATGGATGAGACATAGAATTATATATTAGTACTATAATGGTCCTCCTTAGGGATCTTAGGTTTGGTTTTTTAGAGGGGTTCCGTTTTAAGGGATATGTTTTTATTTCTTTGGTAATAAATTATTTTTTTGAGTTTCACATGTGTTAAGAGAGAGAAAATCAGAATTAATTTATTTCATTTAAAAATAATAATAACATCTAATATAAGACGGCTTAATGGAAAAAAAAAAACTTGGACAAAGAGCAATGCAGTTGGTAACATCCTTCACCATCAAACCAATTCGATCATATAATAAATTCGTCAACCCCAACGGATACTTTCAAGTCATACCCCATTGGCCCATTCACAAACAAGCGCTTATTACTCATAAGTATCCTGTTTGTTCCACACTTCCACTTAGTTTTGCACGTTTCATTATTTTATACATTATAAGTTCAAGTAACATGTCGAATTGGATGCACTCAGCAGAGTAGTCTATATTGTATAGTATTACCTTCGTCCACTCATATAGGGAAAATTGACTATTCTTTTGTCAGTCAACTATCCTATGAGTGGAACGAAGGAAATAATATATGCATTTTTTTTAATAAAATAATATTTATATTTTTGGTGCAACATGATATGCATGAAAGTGCATCAGTTATGAATGAAAGTGCATGGTTTTCACGTTTTCACTATTTGGTTTTCATATGATCCAACTCCTATATATATATATATATATATATATATATATATATAATGTCCAATTAAGCCCATTCAAGAAATACTAGCCGTGCCAATTAAACAACCTATTCCTAGCCGGGCCAACTCCTCTATATATATATATATATATATATATATATATATATATATAATGTCCAATTAAACAACCTATTCCTAGCCGGGCCATTCAAGAAATAAAAATGTCCACGCATAATTAGTATGGATGTTGAAGTTGTTATAAGCCCCATGACTTTTGTTGCACACTTTGCCACCCTTAAGAAGTAATCTCCAAAGAGGAGGAAACACCGCCATGATAGAGCATGGGCAAGGAACTAGTGGAGGACCATGCACTCTCATTCTCATCCACATTTACAACGGTGTGGGACGACAGAGACGGATAATCGGGGACCTGTAGATGTTCAACGTCGGCTTCTAACATTTCTAACACTTTATTCATCGATGGACGATCATCAGGGTACATCTGTATACACCACAACGCGACTATTGTCATCTTCCGACCAACTTTCCTCATATCGTCGATTTCACCATCATCAGTATTCTCGAGAGCTTTCCCCATATCAATATCCTTGCCTTGGTTAATGTGGTCGTAGATCCAACATGGAAAGTACTGGCTCGAATCACCATTGTTTATGATCAAGTCTCTCTTCAAGCTCACCATTTCCATCAGCAACATTCCGAAACTATAAACATCAGCCTTGTAAGGCACGGCGCCAATACTTCTGCTGATCAGTTCAGGAGCCACATAGCCGATGGTTCATCTGGCAGCAGTCATGGTCACTGTATTCTTATCCGTGGAGCAAAACTTTGCTAGCCCGAAATCGGATATTTTGGGGATGAAATTCTCATCAAGAAGTATGTTGTGAGGCTTGATGTCGAAATGCAGAATCTGAACGTCACACCCCCGGTGCAAGTACTCGATTCCACGAGCAACTCCAACTGCAATCTCAAACTTTGTACACAGGCTCAAGGGGTACGAAGTTTCTCGATTGTAGAGATACTTTTCGAGTGAACTGTTGGGCATGAAATCATAAACAAGTGCACGTTTGGAGCCGTGTGCACAATATCCAACTAGTTTCACCACATTCACATGGTGAATCGTTCCAATAGTTGCGATTTCATTCATAAAGTCTTGGCCGTTTGCTCCCGATTTCCCTAGCAGCTTGACTGCTATGTCGTGCCCGCTCCGGAGCCTTCCTTTATAGACAGAACCGAAACCTCCTTCGCCTAGTTTATCTCGAAAATCTCTCGTTATCTTCTTTATGTCCGAATAGGAGTATCGAATTGGAACGAGTTTGTTGTCACCTTGCAGGAAGGATTCTATACCCTCGAACAAGGACACATGCCCAGTTCGGAATTTGTGAACCAAAAACCACACTATGATGGGGCAAATGATGAACTTTGGTGCACAAATCATGATGAGGCTGGGGATGATGGCTGGTATGAGATGGAAAAGACAAATGAGACAATATAATTTCATCAAAGACGAAACATGAGGAATTTTCATCTTCGTTGAAATGGAGGGAGTACTAGAGACGCACCGTCGCCTAGGTCACGAACAGAACCGTGCCCTGCCAAACGCCTCGAACATGCACGATAAGCAAAACAGAATATGTGAGAAACAAGTGTAGTGAAACGACATATAATGTGCAAGAAAATATTACAGTAACTGGATATGGCAACATGTAATGAGAGCCCTAACACAGCGGCGAATCCAATGACGGCCATTACAGGAGGAGCTATCACTGCACTTAGAAGAACTGTAATGTTTCTTTACAAGATTAGAATTCTGTGTGTTCATAACAAATTCAATAATCTGTGATGATATTGAAATATTTCAGATAATTGATGTGAAAAAACATAAAGTATGTATGTGCTTACCTACAATTACCAGATGGATCATGACACGGCCTGTAGTAGAAACATGATAAGTAGTCAGTAGCAAGTAGTACTCGATCCCTCCGTTTTTTCAAGTTGAGTTAAAAAAATTTGACAATTCTGTTACGGTTTATCACGCTTCTTGATGATATTAAAATGAATTTTCGAAGAATATCTTCTTTTACGGAATACCATGATTGTCATAATATCCTGCAAAAGGAGAAATTCTTCAAAATTCATTTTAAAAACCACTATCAAGTATCAAGAAGCGTGGAAAAACATGAATGAATTGTAATTCAACCTGGAAAAAAATAGAGTGAGTAATAAATATATTTAATTACTACTTCCGTCCGTCGTTTATGCATGTGTTTAAAATCATTTGACACGTATTTCGATATGGGAAAAACTGAATGGTAAGATAAATTTTAGGTTTCAATTGACATAGTATATTGATCTACGTACTCAGGTATATGAGACAATACGTTATATCGAGTAAGATCTAAACTTCATCTTATTATCTAATTTTCGACACATTCAAATGCATACCGAGATATTTGAGAGTCCTTACTTGTTAGCCTTTCGACAAAGAAATCTAGGAAGTTATCTGCATTTAGCAAAAAGTTACAAAAACATCATAAAAAAACATAGCATGAATTTTACAAAATCTAATAATCATCATCAATTAGTTAAATCAGAAACGGAGCGATCCTATCGAAAATTATAATATAAACCAATAGATTTTACCTCTTTTTATAAGTTCGAGCTTTTAGATAAGACGAAATTTTATTACCATTATTAGCCAGATCCAGAATGCAAAGAAAAATTCATGAAAAAAATAATAATAATAAAATAAAAAAACATCTCCTATTTTCCAAATAGTATCTTAAAAACCGAATCGGAATACCCGGTCAAACCAATTGAACTGGTCATTTTCCAAATTTACCGAATTGGGCTAAAACGACGAGGTATCCCAAACACTCTTTTTTGGTGATGTCTGGATCCAAAAAACAAGCAAGAGTAATTATCACACGGCACATTGATGAAGTCAGGTACAAGAAATACATTTAATAAACCTATAATATCTCAATTTACCTTCCAGGTGTATTTGGTGAGTGAACTGGAGTTTCTATTTTCACTTGGCCTAAACCTGAAATGCAGGAGCAGTCTTTCATTGTGAGTTGTATGCCAGTATGGCTTCAAGTAATATTTATAAAGGCTAATAAACTTTTAAAGAATACAGGACCAAGTCCATGTAACACAGTTCAGAAAGGTTTTGCCACATTTTGTGTACTTTCTTCCCACCGAAAGAACAAACTAAAAGTCCCATTTTGTGTTCCCTCCCGGAAGAGGTGACACCAGCACTTGAAAATGGAACTCTTAATCTATTGTCTCCTTAAGTTAGAGCTAAAATAGAGTAAATTTAGGCATACTGAAAAATATTATAACTTCTTCAAGAGACTATTGGTGAAATTATAATCTCTCTCTCTCTCTCTCTCTACACACACAGAAGATAGGCATACTGAAAATTATAACTTCTTCAAGAAAAGAAACTAATCCCATAAACTCTTTAGCAACATTCAAGAATAATCTTATGGTGATTCCTAATTAGATTATGAGGTTTAATTGCATCAGGAAGCTGTGTGTTAACTTAATATACCATGTTTAATTCCCATGGGCTGAGTGTATTTTGTTAATGAGTGATCTTACCTAAACTTGACATGATATCTTCTCCTCCCAGTGTTAAATAATCTATATGGAAGCTAGAAAGCTTAGAAAGGTATTCCTAATAACTGTATAACCGACTCCTCTTTTAAGGTCTCTAGTGTTTAAAAGTTTGATGTTTCCTGTAAATTAAAGACAGACTCGATTGAGGAGTCAGTGCAATTTTTTAATCGGCACTATAAGTTACATGTCAAACACAGTAAAAAACAAAAGCAGCAACTGATGCTAAAGTATGGTAGTAAGGCTAGTACACCTTCAGCTCAAGGGAAAATCTGGACCAGGATACAACATTTCTACGAGCTTATCTTATCAACTCCTCAAACTGCACAGCCTCGATTCAGCAAATTTTCAAGATGCTATGATGCATTAAGCTACAAATGCATTCATTATATTTAGATTTACAAAAATCTAAATCAAGGTAATTTTGTTTAAATAATCTCTTATTGAACTGCTCTTAGACATTGGCAATTCCCTAAGAATGAGCAGCAGTTCACAATCCAACTAGCCCAAAAAGGCATTCATTAGCTGTTGCTTTTGAAAGTGTAGTAACTTTAACGATTTTCCAAGGTAAATTGACAATGAAAAATCCAGTGAAATTGAAACCAACCAAATAATTGAAAAATCCAGTGACAGCGAGAGCGATAGCGATAGAGAGAGAGAGAGGGGAGGGAGAGAGAGAGAGAGAGAGTCACAACTCACGCTGGAAATTCCTAGATGGTAGCGGCGGAGAGCGGTGAGCGTTGGCGCCCGTCGCCGTAACCTGCAAATATGAGAAAGTTATAAATCGAGAAACTAGAAGAGAGAGAAAGGAAGTACAGGAGAGGAAGACAACTCGTTGAAGGCGACGGGAACAGCAGCGGAAGTCGCGACGCTCAGTCCCGGCGTTCAGCGGCGGTGGCTCACGGACGTGGTGGCGACGGGTCTCCAAACCAGGGCTCGATTTGATTTCTGGGAATCGGGATTAAATCCTTCTTTAACATTTTAACTACGGAATACCTACTACACATACAGTAGGCAATTATTATTATTATTATTATTATTATTATTATTATTATTATTATTATTATTATTATTATTATTATTATTATTATTATTATTATTATTATTATTATTTATTTTTTAAATTTTTTTGGGGAATAATTGATACAATTCACGTATAAATCGCTTTTGCCTATGGAAAGTTTTCCGTAGTTAAATATTTTGAAGGCATTCCGTAGGGAAACAGTAGGTAAATTTCAAAAAATACGGGCGATGCGATTCCGTAGGGAATTAGTAGTTATATGCCTACGGAAACTTTTCCATATATATTCCGTAGGGAATTACATGGATTCTTGTAGTCGAGCTTCCCTTTGTAAACCGAACCATAACCGCCTTCACCTAATTTTTCTCCAAAATCTCTCGTCATTTTCTTTACGTTCGAATACAAGTACCTAATCGAAGTGAGCTTGTTGTGACCTTGTAGGAAGGATTCTATTCCCGCAAACATGGACATATGCATGCCTTCTACGGAATTTGTATATCAAAACCCACGCTGCAAGAGGAAAAACGAAGAACCTCGGTACACAAACCACGAAGGGCAAGACGAAGGCTGGACAAGAGAGGAAAATAGAGAGTCACGATACATAGATGGATCGAATAGTTTACTTACTACAATATCTAAGATCGTACCAGTTTTTAGCACAACGCCATCTTGGACACCTACGTCTATACAAGAATACATGATGATGAGAAAAGTCGTATTAGAAATCAAATGTACAAATATATATCATGGATTTATTAAACAAATTAAACAAGAAAATGAACGTAACGATTTTTTTTTTAAACAATTAACAATAAATTTAAAGTTCGCATTACGTAATTAAGGATTTATTACCGTATCGCGTCATGAAATAGAGAGTACGCAGTGCATGAAATATTAGTCCTAATATAGTGGCGAATCCAATTATTATGGTTACAGGAGGGAATAACACAGCGCATGAAAGACCTGCAACTAATTATTATAAATTAATTAGTACTGAGTGATTATAAGAGTTAAACTGAGATTAATTAATTTATCAAATACTAATTAGTGAAGCACACGCGCACCTACAACGACCGCAACAATCAGTAGAAGACCTGCAGAGATAACACCAACAGTATTATTGCAGAACCCTGATAAGACGTATGGTATCGTCTATTCCGAATTTAATGTCCCCCTCGTGTCTTAAATTTTAATTTCTATTAAATAATATATTTTAAATAAAATAAAATTGCAATATATAAAATATTATAATAGACGTTTATGCAAATAAATAAAAAATTTAATCGTAATACACCATAGTTTTGAATTTTTCTATCATTATAGATAACCAGAAAAAGTGAAACTAAATGGTAAAAAATAATTAAATATCATAATTTGAATTAGTGAACCCTAGTGATAATCATAACATTAAATTATTATAAATTAAAATTTTTGAAAAAAATGTTTAAAACTAATAAAAATTGAGATTTGAGACACCATTAAGACACGAAAATAGAGATAGAGGATCCCAGGTGCTAATAAAAGAGCATTCGAAATTCAATGTGAGGATAATTAATAATGACTATAAAGTAAATACTTACTGTACAAGAAGGCTTTAATTTTTGCTGCAAATTCCCAAACACAGAGAAAAGCATTAGCTCACAAACATGTTTTGTACTCCCTCCTACTGCAATCTTTAGTACTACTAAAAGCTCCGGCACGGAGTTTATCGATTTGTTAAATGTAATGCGTTGTTTAAAATGGTATAATTGTAATTCTTATGCTTACTTCCTAGAAAAGAAACGATCGATAAAGAAAATAATGTCTAAAGATCGTAGACGGAGGGAGTATAATGATTGTGCTATTTAGTCTCCACCTTAAATTACTAACGTACCCCATACTGTGAGAACTCCGCACACGGGGCAGAAGGTGCATGGAGAGCTCAAATCCGTACAGTAGAGACTCATGGATTTACAAAAGAGACACGTTCTTCAAGTCCTTGAAATCCCATGACGTCATCACTATCACCTTAAATTCGCACGTGTCCGGTAGCTCTGCGATTTTCATACGGCCGATCTTGAAGGCATTGATCTCTCGGCTCTGTTCGAATCCGCCAAGCCTGTTCCTCCAACCCTCTATCTGTCGTGGTACGGTGCTGGTTTGGTTGAGGATCCTGCTCCTCTAACTCCTCCCAGAGATACTGCCCCACCATCTACTCCGAGAGATGATGTGTCGAAAGAGCCTCTACAACCTCTGTTCGGCGATGATTCCATTTCTCCCTCTTCAGAAACCGCTCCTAGGGTTTCTGTTCCCTCTGTTTCGGTGGATTCCATTCCTCCACCTCGGAAGAAAAGAATTAAGCAGGTGGCTAGAAAGGAGAAATCCCCTCCTCCTCCGCCATCCATAGGAGTCGGTCGAAGGACCCGCTCTCAGGTCCAGGCTGCACGAGATCCTCCGTCTCGGAAGCGCAAGGCTCCTCCATCCTCTGCCTCTCGAGGGACGAAGAAGAATACTGGCGGTTCTTCGTCTCGAGGCAAGAAGCCTATCATTGATGTAGATTCGGATTCTGATGAAGAGCTGGAGGCTCACAGTGCGTCAGAGGAGAAGCCCCCAAGTCCTGCAGTGAAGGATTCTCCTAAGGACTCTTCCTCTGGTCCTTCTGAACGGTATTCTTTCATGCCTATCTTTAAGCATGCTTCTTTTGCTAAATTTTGGGATGTTAATCAAGCGAAGAGTGTGATTGTTGATAAGCCTGCTCGCCCTTTTGATCTGAAAAGAGCAGAAGTGTTTGAATGTATCACCAAGGCGAAGCTTATGACTTCTTTATGCTTCTCCTTTGAATACAATATGGATGTGATTCTGGAGTTTTACTCAAATCTAAGCAAGAGTGTTTTTGATATAAATCTTTGGATTATCATAAGGGGTTTGTGAAGGGAGAATTCTTTGAGTTCTACCCTTCTTTGATTGATGCTTTTCTGTGTGGAGAGGTTATTATTGAGCCTCCAGTGGAGTTGGATCCAGATGTTAGTGCTGAGGAATTGTTGGGGGAGAAGGGTGCTGTGTGGCCAGTTTCTGCTAAGAGGTTGAGGGCTTCCTCCATGACCTCGAAATATAAGGCCCTCTATCATATTTGCAACATCAATTGGATTCCCACCTTCCATAAGACATATGTTAATCTTCCTCTGGCTACATTCTTGTTTAAGATTGGAACTGGTATCCCTGTGTCCTTGGGTAGGATGATTTTTGAGTTCCTTGCTGATCATGCTGAAAGCAGTGACTCCTCTAAAGTCATTTGCTTTCCCAGGCTGCTCTTCTCTTTCATGGCTTCCAGGGTGAAGGCCATTCAAGATATGCCTAAGGCTGCCAGAGATAAACCCCCCTCGCATATGGTGTTCCATGCTCAACTGACAGGGAAAAAGTCCTCTGTTCCTCCTGCAAAGCCTGATCCCTCTCATGCATCTTCTTCTAAGGCCCCTGCAGTTCAAGATGAGGAGGATTTCGAGCTGCCATTTGGTCCTACTCCTCAGAGTTTTGATCCAGCTCTGAGTAGGCTCATGTTTCAGACTCTGTGCCTGGAATATGCTATGCTTGATGAGCAGATTCGAATCATGCAGCACAAGCAGTCCGAGCTTCTCCAGGTGATCCTTGCTGCGGGTGGGACTCTTCCCTCTGCTGATGGTATGAAGCAGGCTGATGATGTGAAGCAGCCTGATGCTGGTGAGGATGGTCCAGATCAAGGGGGAGAAAGCTAGTGCTTGGCAGTTTTACTGCATGCAATCAAGGGGGAGTAAGTTTTTGATGTTTTTGTACATTTGATTCGGTTGGATGGATTGTTATACATTTTATTCTCTCAGCTGCTGGTGATTGGACAAAAGGATTCTTGTCTGTAATAGTAAATAGGCTGTGATGTTGGATTCTGCATATCTGTTGGGGCATGCTTTATTCTCTGGTCTTCTGGTCTTCTGCTGGTCTTCTGGTCTTCTGTGAATATGATGGTTTCTCTGGGTTGATCATCTGTGGTGTTATGAATGGTGTTATGCTGTGCTTATTATGTTTCTCTCTTTGTGTGAGTATTCTAGTGCGGGTGAGCTCGGCTAGTGCTACACTTTAGAGAGTGTTTGAAGCAAGGGGGAGTTGTTTTACACTATGCATTTAAGTATGGTTATGTGGGTGCGTTCCTTGCCTACTTAATTTTGCATTGGGTGTTTTGTATTTTGGAGGACTTGTGTGAAATTGTGTATGTGCGTGTGATTGCATACATAAAATGCCAAGGGGGAGATTGTTGCTGCATGGATTGCATGCTTCGATTATTTATGGCATGAGTTATGTATGCAAGGAATGTTTCGAATGGTGTGGAGTTCATATGGTATAAGGATTCCTTCCTTATTATTTATTCACACGCTATATGGGAAGATATGCATGAAGATTTGATTAACCCTATTAAGGATATCTTTTGAGATATGCCTTAATTATCTATTAGGGTTTTGCATGAGTCGTATATAAGGATGAAGATCTGATCAGTGCCGCGGCGCGTATTGGAGATAATTTGAGTGCTCGTCTTCTTCGTGTTCTTGAGAGTTGAGTTCATTCTTTTCATTCATCAATCGTTGGGGTAGTTAGTTTATTGGTGAGTAATTGTAATACCTTGAACGATTCCACGTTCAAGGTTGGGCTTATCTTTTCAATTCTGTGAAAAGTATTTCGGGTAGACTAGTGAGAGTTTACCGAGGATTCATTGGTGAGGAGTAGAGTCGGGTGAGGAGAGAACGTTCAGTGTGGCTGACGTTCACGAGTCTTGTATCCCTTATACTCATCATAGTGAATTGTTTCTTGGAATAGCTTCCCCCAGACGTAGGTGAGTTTATCACCGAACTGTGTTACCAACTTGTGTTCTCAACTGTGTTACTTTCTGTGTTACGTGTTGAGTTACTCTTACCTACCAAAGTAGGGATTATACAATTTCAGAGTTTTTTTTTTTTTTTTTTTTTTTCATGATTTTTTCATTGCATTCTGGATTTGGTTAATTATGGCGATAGAATTTTGTCTTATCTAAAATTTCGAATTTGTAAAGAAAGGTGTAATCTTTGGTTTATATTATAATTAACGATACGACTCTGCTTTCTGATTTAATTTATCGATGATGATTCTTAGATTTGTAAACTTCATGCTCTGTTTTTTAATGATGTTTTTGTAAATTTTGCTAAATGCAGATAACTTCCTAGATTTCTTTGCCGAAAGGCTAACAAGTAAGGACTCAACTTGAACCAAACGAGCACTAAGTATGTAGATCAATATACTATGTCAATTGAAACCTAAAATTTATCTTACCATTCAGTTTTTCCCATATCGAAATACGTGTCAAATGATTTTAAACACATAAATGACGGACGTAAGTAGTAATTAATATACTTATTATTGCTCCTCTATTTTTTTTTTTTTTTCAAGTTGAGTAAAACTTTTTGATAATTCTGTTACGTTTTTTCTACGCTTCTTGTTGATGGTTTTAAAATGAATTTTGAAAAAAATTTCCTTGCATGATACTATAACAATTATAACAATCATGGTATCCCGTAAAAGAATATATTCTTCAAAAATTCATTTTAAAATCCATCATCTAGAAGCATGGAAAAGCGTAACAGAATTGTTAAAAAGTGTTAACTCAACTCGAAAAAACAGAGGGATCGAGTACTACTTGCTATTGTAGGTAAGCACATACATACTTTATGTTTTTTTCACATCAATTTTCTTAAATATTTCAATATCATCACAGAATATTGAATCTGTTATGAACACACAGAATTCTAATCTTGTAAAGAAACATTATAGTTCTTCTAAGTGCAGTGATAGCTCCTCCTGTAATGGCCGTCATTGGATTCGCCGCTGTGTTAGGGCTCTCATTACATATTGCCATATCCAGTTACTGTAATAATTTCTTGCACAATATTTATGTCGTTTCACTTCACTCGTTTCTCACATATTATGTTTTGCTTATCTTGCATATCTTCGAGGTGTTTTGTAGGGAACGGTTCTGTTCGTGACCTAGGCGATGGTGCGTTTCTAGTACTCCCTCCGTCTCGACGAAGATGAATATTCCTCATGTTTCGTCTTTAATGAAATTGTCTCATTTGTCTTTTTCCATCTCATACCAGCCATCATCCCCAGCCTCGTCATGATTTGTGCACCAAAGTTCATCAAATTTGCCCCTTCATAGTGTGGTTTTTGGTTCACAAATTCCGAACTTGGCATGTGTCGTTGTTCGAGGGTATAGAATCCTTCCTGCAAGGTGACAACAAGCTAGTACCGATTCGATACTCCTATTCAGACATAAAGAAGATAATGAGAGATTTTCGAGATAAACTAGGCGAAGGAGGCTACGGTTCTGTCTATAAAGGAAAGCTCCGGAGCGGGCACGACGTAGCAGTCAAGCTGCTAGGGAAATCGGGAGCACACGGCCAAGACTTCATGAATGAAATTGCAATTATCGGAAGGATTCACCATGTGAATGTGGTGAAACTAGTTGGATATTGTGCACACGGCTCCAAACGTGCACTTGTTTATGATTTCATGCCCAACAGTTCACTCGAAAAGTATCTCTACAATCGAGAAACTTCGTACCCCTTGAGCCTATGTACAAAGTTTGAGATTGCAGTTGGAGTTGCTCGTGGTATCGAGTACTTGCATCGGGGGTGTGACGTTCAGATTCTGCATTTCGACATCAAGCCTCACAACATACTTCTTGATGAGAATTTCATCCCAAAAATATCTGATTTCGGGCTAGCAAAGTTTTGCTCCACGGATAAGAATACAGTGACCATGACTGCTGCTAGAGGAACCATCGGCTATGTGGCTCCTGAACTGATCAGCAGAAGTATTGGCGCCGTGTCTTACAAGGCTGATGTTTATAGTTTCGGAATGTTGTTGATGGAGATGGTGAGCTTGAAGAGAGACTTGATCGGAAACAATGGTGATTCGAGCCGGTACTTTCCATGTTTGATCTACGACCATATTAACCAAGGTAGGGATGTCGATACGGGGAAAGCTCTCGAGAATACTGATGATGGTGAAATCGACGATATGAGGAAAGTTTGTCGGAAGATGACAATAGTCGCATTATGGTGCATACAGATGTACCCTGATGATCGTCCATCAATGAATAAAGTGTTAGAAATGTTGGAGGCTGACGTTGAACGTCTACAGGTCCCCGATTATCCGTCTCTGTCGTCCCACACCGTTGTAAATGTGGATGAGAATGAGAGTGCATGGTGCTCCACTAGTTCCTTGCCCATGCTCTATCATGGCGGCGTTTCCTCCTCTTTGGAGATTACTTCTTAAGGGTGGCAAAGTGTGCAACAAAAGTCATGGGGCTTAATTGGCCTGGTTAGGAATAGGTTCTTTAAGGTATAATATTAACTAGACAATAACTCAATACATGTCACTTCTTGAAGTTTATTTTATGATCTAAGAATCCATAACTTCACACATCTCCAAAATTAATTAGTAGGTCTTCGGAGGTGATAGAATTCAGACTCATCTAAAAGCTCGAACTTGTAGAAAGATGTGTAATCTATTTTTATAGTATTCCATGCGTCCTATTTAGCTAGACTTCCTATTTAGTAAGGAAGTCTCATTTCAATTGGTTTTTTTCTTAAAATGAAAAGAATTAACTTTTATTTTTTTAATATGGTTCTCTTACCTTTTTACTTGTAACACTATGCTTAATATTGTGTGTCGAAAGGAATCAAGATAACTGATCGAGGACGACGGAGGGAGTACATATTATTGTGACCCTTGGTCTCTCAAACACAATTTTTCAAAGTAATGAATTATTGGAGTGCAGTGATTGATAGCAGTTGACCTAGACTTTGAACAATACTAGCGAATAGTACAAAATTTTCAATTCAGCAGAAATTTCAACACGGCGTTATAAATTATGATAGATATTATTTGTATGGACTAAAACCAAAGGATGGAAGCAATTACTTGATTGAACTAATTTGTTATTTATTCATTATAATATCTCCGTTATTCCAGCATGACATCTCATATTACACCGACACATTCGTCACATGTTAATATATATATATATATGTATTTCCAAAACGATCAATAGAAAATCTTTAATTATGACCGATTTTCTTGTGTAAAATGTAAAGAGATAGTCGAGTCCACTAGCTCTTTTCGAAGAGTCAAATTCCTTTTTCTTCAAAATTTAAAATAGAACATTATCTACGGAACAATATCCGGTCGAAAAAACAAGAGGTTATCCATGAAACAAGAGAATACTCATAGGGAAAAAAAGAAGTGCTACCAAATGTTATATGTAGATGTGTGAAAACTTATTCTATTCTCAAAAGAGAAAAGTGTTGATGATAATCGATGGATCATCTACCTCTAATCACAGTTTCTCTCTTCACTGTACTATTACTCCATTTCCCTCTATCTTCTCTAGCTAAAAATCCTCACTGCACCCCTTCTTCCTGCGGCATAATCCCCAACATCAGCTACCCTTTCCGCCTCACCGACGACCCCAAGAACTGCGGCGACCGGAGATTCGAACTAGCATGCGAAAACGACGTCGCCTTGCTCTACCTAGGCTCTCAGAAATACTACGTCAAAGCAATCAACTACTCCAACGTCAACGACAATAGCCACTTCGGCATAATCCGAGTCGTTGATCCTTCCATAACCAACGACACCTGCTCTTTCCCCATCTCTTCTTACGCCGATCCCCGCTATCCTTACTATACTGCCTATCCGTACAGCGATAACTATAAGCCCACACCTATTAATTTCATAAGCTGCCCAAATCCTCTCGAGAATCACGACAATTCCTCCGAATTAACGTATATCAATGCAGAATGTTACTCTAATTCATCTTACGGTAGATATGATTATATCAAGGTGGGCCACATGAATGCCTCGGAGCTAACACGAATGTGCAGGTTAGACGGGATAGCGTTGACGTCGTGGCGGGAATTCAAGGATTTGAATAATGTAACTCTTTCTGAGATACATGATTCTCTCTTGTACGGATTCGAACTCATCTCGTGTCCTGGGTGCAGGCCGGGGCATACATTCGACTCGTGGTGTAAGAACATATATTGTACCAGTACTGAGCATACTCCTTCTGTTTAGTTGATAATGAGTATATTATAATATTCAATGGGCACAGGTCAAAACGGAAGTTGCATCTGCTAATCCTCTTGTGTATTTCTGCAGGGCCTCTTATCGTGTTTTATATCGCCATTCTAAGTGAGTTCATCGAGCCTTTTCCGTCATTTTTTTTTTTTTTCATTTTCGTCAATTTTGCAGTTTCACTTGACATATTTTGTGCAATTCGAAAATCTGAAACTGTGGGAAACAATATATATATGTGTAATGCAGCAGGTTTGCTGTGTGCAGTGGTGAGCCCTCCTTTCATGGCCATCTTAGGCTTCGCCGCTATATCGTTACTCTCATATTATGTAGCAGTTAAGTTATGTACCATAATAAAACTACTAGAAGGTAAGAATCCTCGCGTCCTTTGTTTTATAGTTTTGCTATTCTTTATACTTTCTCCATTTTTTTTATAAGTGATCACAATCATCAAATTACACGTATAAAAAAAAATGTAAATTCATATTTTATCCCCAGTGTTCTTCTTTTTCCCCTCAACATCAACTTAATTATATATGGCACTGATTATAAAGATAAAATGGTAAACGTTTACCTGTTTTACTTTTACTGCTGTAAGTCTGTAAAGCACTTAAAAGTAAATTATAACTTAAGGAATATATATTCAATATATAATGTAGACAAATGTTTAAATGAAAACCATGCTTTTATGTATGCAAAGTATTTTTTTCCACAATAATATATATACATGCTTATTTTGTAGAAATATTTCTCATGTATACTCCATCCGTCCTATTTCAGTACTTGATTTCCTTTCTGATTAGGACGTCTCACTTCAATTGGTTTGAATTCTAATAAGGAAATAATTAATTAACTCTTACTTTTTGGTGTGAACATCTTACTTTATACTTTGAACACTGCACTTAAAATCTTGTGCAATAATGAAACAAGTCAAATGAAGTGAGACGAAGAGAGTACAATATTTTTCGTTTTGTATTAAATTAAAAAAAAAAACAAAATCTGCAGTACAAGTTTACAAAAAATGTTATTATTGAGTGTGCATGTGTTGATTTAACAGTCGAGGTCAATTTGAACGTATAAACATGATCTAAAAAAAAATATTTGTATGCATAAACAATAATTAATATTTACACATAAAGAAGCATGATTAGTTTTCAATTTTTAGAATATGATTAGTTTCTAGAATAATTAATCTCTAATAATCTAACATATTCTTCTTTGCTTATTTATTCATGTAGAGCACACCATATGGCTTGATCGGGTCATTGAATCGGTCATCGGTGAGCTTTTGATTTACTATTCATTCAATTAATATTCATTTAATAATTATGGGTTCAAGAAAATGTTATTTCTCTGTATCATGTGTTTGTATATGGTACAGGTCTCATTATATTGGTACCAAGGATCATCATCTTCCCTTTGGCGTTATGGTTTTTGATCTACAAATTTCGTAGAAGGTTTTTGTCCATTTATAACACGATAGAAGGGTTCCTACAAAGTGACAACAAACTCGCACCGATCAGATACTCGTATTCGGACATTAAAAAGATTACGCTAAAATTTCAAGACAAAATCGGCGAGGGTGGCTACGGTTCTGTTTACAAAGGAAAGCTCCGAAGTGGCCATGATGTTGCAGTGAAACTTCTCGGAAAATCCGGAGGGAATGTACAAGACTTCATGAATGAAATCGGGACTATTGGAAGGATCCACCATGTCAATGTGGTGAAGATGGTTGGATACTGCGCGGAAGGATCCAAGCACGCCCTTATATTCGATTTCATGCCTAACGGCTCTCTTGAAAAGTATATCTTCAAGGGAGAGAAATCGGATTCGTTGGATTGGGCCACGAAGTTTGAGATTGCAGTTGGAGTGGCTCGAGGAATTGAGTATTTGCATCGAGGGTGCGACATTCAGATTCTGCATTTTGACATTAAGCCTCATAATATTCTTCTTGATGACAATTTCGTCCCCAAAGTATCCGATTTCGGCCTAGCGAAATCTTTCTCAACAGAGAAGAATGCAGTGACACTCACTGCTGCAAGAGGAACCATAGGCTACGTTGCTCCTGAATTGATCTGCAGAAGTATCGGCGCGGTCTCTTACAAGGCCGATGTTTACAGTTTCGGAATGTTGTTGATAGAGATGGTTGGCTTAAAGAGAGCTTTGATCGGAAATAATGGTGGCTCGAGCCAGTATTTCCCATATTGGATATATGACTGCTTTGAGCAGGGCACGGACATTGAAATCGGAAGAGGCGGTGAACGCGGCGAAAATGATGGCACGACAGAACTTGTAAGGAAAATGGCGTTAGTTGCATTGTGGTGCATACAGATGAGTCCTGACGCTCGTCCATCAATGAGCAAAGTGTTGGAAATGTTGGAAGGTAATGTCGAACATTTACAGATCCCGAATTATCCGTCTCAGTCCGGTCAGAGTGTAAGTGTGGATCGAATTGGAGTTGCAAGTTGGAATGATTCCGTGTCGATCCTCCATCAACATAATGTTTCATCCAGTGTTGAGATTATTGTGAGAGAGTGATTAAGTGTTAGAAGATGCATGTTCTATGCATTTATGCTATTATACATTTGAATTTCGTTGAATGTAATAGTCAAACATATTTATTAAACAAAGCTACTTAACGCAAGTATAGATAATAAACTATGTATTCTCATTACCTTATCACTCCACTGTCTAGTCAAAAAGTAACACATGAAGGGAGCTGAGATGGAAATAAAATTAATAAATCTAGTGATAATACTGATTTGTAATTATATAGCTACTTATATTGCTCGAAAAAAGACGATATATAGTTGCATTATGGTGCATCAAGACGATTTCAGATGACCGTTCATCAATGAATAAAGTGTTAAAAATGTTGGAAGGTGGTGTTGAACGTCTACGGCTTCCTGATTGTCCGTCTCAATCAACCCAACTCGTGGTAAGTGTCTATGAAACGTGTTCGACTGATTATGTATCGTTGCTCTATCACAACGACGCCTCATCTATCGTTTTCTATTTAGCTTGATCGAATTCTGTTATGTGCTGCAGGTAAGTTAATTTGTACTCTCATTGTGAGTGTAAAGGGCTAGACAAATAGTAACAAGCTGTATTCAAGTGATTTATTTAAGTAAACTAACAATTGTAAGAGGGTTTACCAAGTCAACACTGGTAGGACCAACTGGAATTTGTCGAGCTATACCATTTTCCATTTTCTTGATAAGACGATTTAGACATGACGCGTTAAATTATACTCTCTTCGACTCACAATTCATGAAATTATATAAATATGAAAAATTAAGAACCGATATTTAGTGTTAAATGTGTATTATTGTGTATAAGGCAGAAGTACTGTTATGTATTAAAATTTTAGTGACAAACATCTATTATTACTATTACTATTATAAAAGTGTGGATTCTTACAAAATATGTATTGCCAAGTATACCCCTCCACTCCTTTTATTATTATTATTATTATTATTATTATTATTATTATTATTATTATTATTATTATTATTATTATTATTATTATTATTATTATTGAGATTTGGATGAATATTTTTTTAAAGGAAAAGGAGTTAAAACTAATAATTTTACGTTTCTTTTGTATCAAACAAATTTATGATCTCTTATATTAAACTATAATTATTGTTGAAAAGAAAGTAATTAAAAGTCTACGTCAAACAAGTAAAAATCTGTATAAGCATGAAATATCAGTCATTTCAATTTTTAGCTCATATATTTTTTTTATTAAACCAATTAATAATCTCATAGAAGATATCTTAGATATTAAAATATTAAATCAATCTATGATCTCATAGGAGAGACTTTACATATTAAAACTATTATTATTGTTGAGAACTTGAGATTTAGATGAATTCTTTAAGTAAAGGAAAAAAATTATAACTATTAAAACAAGACCAACATAATATCTATATAAAATACACCTCATATGTACATCCAAACAAGATTGCATTTGCAGGATATGGAGATAATAATAACACCTCATATGAGAGAGATCTTGTAGTTCATGTGCAATCACGGGAAAGATATAGAATAACATACTATGGATGTCATGACCTGTTGCAGTATCCACTTCCTTTTCCGAAATGTGAAACTTGTTGACATCCAAATATTGAGAAAAATATGACTCCAACACAAGGTATTTTGTTCCTTTAAAATTTGCATTTTATTTTATTTGATAAGATTAAAAGTTTATATTAGTATTATAAATTATGACAATATTTACTATTATTATTTGTCGAGAAACGTTCTCACTTCGGTTTGGCTTAGTTATGAATACTTAGATGTTGCACGTTAGAGTAGGTAGCAATTAATGATATTTAAACTATGTGTCCATTCGCGATTGATTAGAAATCAATCAATGATTTTGTAGAATGTATCATAACTTTTGATTAATATAAGAAAATTTGTTGCATTACGAAGTAAATTGAGGTGAGATCGTTCGATCTCAACGTAAATACTGAACAATTTTTTCCTTTATATTTTTTTATTTTTATGTTTTTGTAAAAAAGTAATGTAGCCATCTTCTGCCAAAGAAGATGGCTTATAAGTTTCAACAATTATCCTTAACATTGGCTAAATTATCTTGACACTTATTGTACATTTGAGATTAATTATTCATATGATTATGACTACTCCAAATTATTAGATTATTTGAATATTTTACTTTATATTTTTGTAGCATTTTTCATAGCATGTTAGAACTCTGAATTACATAGGCAAGTACCACAATTATGATTGAGAAAATATTATCTTCGGAAAACAAAGTATTTTTCTTACCTTTTGATCATAATAATATGAGTTCATTTTACAACAATATATACGTACTAATAAGAATTATGTATGTTCAAATATTATATATCCAACAGTTACACGAAGACGGTGTGATCAACTTCAAAGAATATGAGACCGATAAATGATATCGACTTCAGTCAATCCTTACTTAGAATTGGAAATGTTGAAGAACCAACATACATTAACGAAAATATCATAATTCCATACGAGATGCTTATTGAGTATGATATCAGAATTCCATAGGAAATGTTGAAGTCAATTTTTCAAATTTAGAAAAGAATGCACATTCTCCAAAATACATGACAAATCAAGCAATATTGACAGCTAAAATTGAGCATGTGGATAAGTTGAATGAAGAGTTTTCAAGGGACGTACACTTCGTCCTTATAATTGATGCAATCCAAAAGATAAAACCAAAAAATGAAGAAGAGGTAAAAAAAAATGTATAGATCAAATAAAAAGGTGAAACCATGAAAAGGTTCTAAGCCGGTTTAAGTGGTTGGTAAGAAAAAATCAAGTATAGAGTTGCGAAGTCGTGAAGATTAAGAAAATTATTTTTTATTATTTATATTTTGTAAAAGGTAATGTAGACATCCAAAGATGACGACTTCTAAGTTTTAACGGTGATCGTTAATGTTGCCTAAATTATCTTCAGATTTGTTGTACTGTTGAGATTAATTATTCATATGATTCTAACTACTACTTCAACCCAAAGAAATATTATTTCTCACAAACTAATTCTAATTTTCCCTCTTTCTTTCACCACAAATTATTAGATTATTTGAATATTTATTTTATATTTTGGTTACATTTCTCAGCTTGTGTTATAACTCTTAATGATACATCTCCAAGAGCCACAATTATAATCGAAGAAAAATATTATCCCTGGTGATCAAAGTATTTGTCTAACCTTTCAAACATAATAATATGAATTCATGTTTCAACAATATATACGTATTAATAAGAATTTTGTATGTTCAAATACATATATCCAACAATTACAAGAAAGGCGGCATGATAAATGTGTCTTGTGTAGAGAGTATACTTGCTATAAGTAACAAATAAGAAATCCAAGACAATCTATTATTTTATTCGATGATAGATTATTTTAACAATACGCAATCGACATGTATATTAAATTAGAGACTACAATATTGGAATTTTTTTTCGGAGAATTCAATCAACGATGAAAGTCGAATTATACTAAGGAATTATGGATAGTGTCTTTAAAAAAGAAGTGAGAGGAACTAAAGTTGGCAAACAAATTGTTCTTCATGCTACATTTATAGGGGGTCCATGAGATATGAGACGTAGGTATCTTGATGCATTGACATTAGTACAAAATTTTGTGAAGGCATACTTAAATATTACTCCCTCCGTCCCGGCCAAGACGATACGTTTCATTTTGCCAATTTCTGGCACGCTTTTCCACGCTTCTTGATTATGTGTGTTTTAAATAGATTTTTGAAGAATTTTTTCTTTTGCGGGATAATACAACTATCATAGTATCAAGTAAAAGATAAAATTCTTCAAAAATCTATTTTAAAACATATAATCAAAAAGTGTGGAAAAACGTGCCAGAAATTGACAAAATGAAACGTATCGTCTTGGCCGGGACAGAGGGAGTACTTATCAAATCTAAATTGGAGTGAAATACAAGAAAAACTATATGCTGGTCAAACTTTTCAAGATTGCAACCAGGTTATTTTATGTTCTAAATTCTTAATTAATGCTTAATAATTTCCAAATCAAAACTAAATACATCAAATCTTATTTTAGGGAGAAAATCAATCTGTATACAACAAAGGACCCAGCTTACAAAATTCAAGGGAAGTACGCTTCGTTACCACAACCAATTCGGTGAAGATCGATGATAAAGAGAACTTGAACCTTATAGTCAATGCAATCCAAAAGGTAAAAGACAAAAGTAAAGAAGAGGTCGAAAAAGTTCAAACAAAAACGTGAAGCCAAGGAAAATTACCTCTAAGAAAAATTCAAGCGTGGAGTTGGAAAATTGTGAAGACCAAGAGAAGGGGGAAAGAAAAATAATCCCCAAAGAAATTTGAAGATTGCGTCGATAATATTCCAATGGCGGCGATGATGAGACATTGAAATTTTTTATCTCCAAAAATAAAAGGAAGAAAGTTCGAAGCACATCAAAATCGAACTGGAGAAAGATTGAAGATGATATAAATTATTATTTCAAAATATTATAGCCTAGATTTTTTATTTATTTTTTAGTGATACAAAACATATATGATTTTTTTTTTTACTTTAATTTATTTATTTTTATCATTTATTATTTATTCATCAATTTATTTTACGCATTATTTTTAAGCTTTAATGAGTCAATATATATATATTAGATGTAAAATAACATAATAAAATAATATTTATAAACTTAAGTAAAAGAATAAGTGATCTCGTGCATCGCACGTGTTGTCTACTAGTCTAAATAAAAAATGGAATTAATTATTCAGATTTTTTCCAGTAAATTAATCATTTACACTAATTACCAATATTTAATTATTTTTATAAAAAATATGAATCTATTTTTTTGTGTGTTTATTTTTTTGTTTAGAGTTTTTATGAACCTTTTTAACGAATTTGCATCATATCTTTTTACTCTTCTCATCTCATTCTACTGAAGTGGCACGTCTTTTTGTTTAACATAAATGAAAAAAAGTAATACTCTCTCTGTCTCACTTCAACGGTCATATATATTATATTGGAACGTTTCACGTCAATAGTTAATTAGTTATATTCTTTAAAATTGGAAAATTTAACATTACACCTAAAATCTCGTATCGAAACGAAACGAGACTGTTGAAGTGGGACATAATGATACATGAGCACTCTTACTTAACAAACTCTCATTAGTCACTCTTCTCTCAATCAAGTTCATTCACCCTCCAACAATGACGATCACAACACAAACTCTAGTACATCTCACTTGTTCATCTCTCTTCATTCTCTCATTACAATCTCTCTTTCAAGCTTCTCTTGCTATTACAAACCCTTACTGCGCCCCCTCCTCGTGCGGCCCCCTTCGCAACATCAGCTACCCTTTCCGCCTCAAAGACGACCCCAAGAACCGCGGTCATATCCTGTACGAGCTACGTACTCTGTGAGAACGACGTCGCCTCGATAAATCTCAACTTCGGCTCACAGAAGTACTACGTCAAAGCGATCAATTACAACAACCTCACCATCAGGCTAGCCGATGTTTTGGTAAACAATGACGACATCTGCTCCTTCCCAAGCAACTCTTTGTACCAGAGCAACTTCACACTTGACTATCCTTACAGCACTTACAAGGACAAAGTTAAAAAGGTCACTCATGAGGTAGCTTGGCCCATCAACTTCATCAGCTGCCCGTCTCCGTTGCTGAATTCTTCGCGATTCACGGAAGCTACCGGCTGTTCCGGAGGTAGGTACACTTATGCAAAGGTGGGACACTCCCTCCTCTCGGATTTGAAGTACACATGCCGAGCCGAGCTCTCGGTGTTGACTTCTTTGAAGTTTAAGGATTTGAACAACGTGTCGCTCTCTGAAATCCATGAAGCTCTGATGTATGGATTCGAGCTTTCCTGGTTCGACTTTAACTTGGATATCGTGAACACCGTTCTTCATTACTCATGGTGTAAGTATATGTTAAACACTAGTTCAAATGTTACATAATCTGTTTAGTTTTCGATGTTAACGTGCCGGTTTTTATTCTTTTTTCGTGTTATAATGTTTCGCTATGTCTTTGTACAGTTTTGATAAGAACTCGGAGGGAGTAACAATAAGAGTTTAATTTACTCTGTTCTTTAATTTTTCTTTAACTAGAATCAGTTGATAAAGGAATTGCACTTATGTGTATCAGGTGTTTTTGCACTGCTTATCTTGATTCTTCTCCTCATCTTGGGTAATCTCTCGATTCGTATATGTATATATATTTTCATTGATATCTAACTTATATTAATCTCATCATCCAAATAACAAAATCTTGTATACGATTTCGTATAAGCTACATACGTTGCGTTTTCACTTTTCGTGACTGTGTAAAGATGAGAGGTGTAAAAGATTACTACTCCCTCCGTCCCGCGAAAGAAGTTACGTATTCCTTTTTGGTCTGTCTCGCGGAAGACGTTACGTTTCCTATTTGGGTAAGTTTTAAGAAAATAAGGGATGATTTAATTACAATTAGAGATAACTAATTGCACCCCTTATTTTTACTAATTGGGCCCTAATCTTGAATAAAAGCAAAAAAAATAGAATTGAAAGCCCTCATTCTCTGTGTTCATCCGCCAACCACTCAATTCATTACTCTCCATTCACCCATTCTTCTCTATCCTTCTCATCGATTCATCCCTCCTCCCTCACAAACCTCAAAAGTTCATCGTCTCCATCTTGCGATTCTTCTCTATCAACGGAGGAAAAAAAAAAAAGCCCTAGAGACGGCAAATGGGTAACTGTCCGCCGCCCTCCGATTTCGATTCTGCTCTACCCGTGCCTCCGATTTCGACTCTCTCTCTCTCTCTCTCTCTTCTCCATCTTCTCTATCAATTTTGGAGGAGAAAGCTAAATCTAGAGATGGGAAAGAACTTAATTAGCAGTTCTCTGCTGACATAGATGTAAGAGCTCCAGAAGAACTACTTGAAAATCCGGCCTTCGAATTCTTACAGGGGTGAGGCAGAATATTTCTTAGATTAATACACTTTGTTGATACCATAATGAATACCATCTTGATTCTTTTGTACTGTCACTTCTCTCATCACCTCCCCTACTAGATTACTGTGTAGAATTTGTAGAATCCATAGGTATTAGTCAGATAAAGGGGGAAGTGGTGGGATTTTTTGCACTTAGCTAGTTCTTTTTATACATTCGGGATTGTACTGTGGCATCGATCTTTCTAGAAACTACGAGCAGTAGTAGTGTTAGTGTTAGAGGAACAACAGTAGTGTTAGTGTTAGAGGAACAGCTGCTGCAGCCTCCAAATTGTATAAATGGACATGTTTATTGTTCAATAATGAAGAAGGTTGATGATTGAGTCCTTTTGTTCTCAGTACTCTCAATGCTCGTTGATGATTTTCTCAAAAATCTTCAAGATTGCTTCTTCACGGCCAGTTCTGAATTTAGTCAATTCTTTTTACTATGTTTAAGCTAATTCTTGATTAAAGATCAGTGTGCTTCTTCTCTTACTTTCTTCTCTTACTTTCTTGCAGTGTGTGAAGATTCATCATCCCCACTATACTTTCCATTTAATCCAGGTACCGAAATATTTGTAAACATGGTTAAGGTGGCAGAAACTGAATTGATATGCATTTAGTTTATGTCCCTTACTCTATTAAGAAAAGACTCAAAAATGAAACAAAAATCTACACTTGATAAAATGTTTCATGCATATAGAAATTTCACTTCACATTACAAAAGAGAATTAAAGATAGTTATCTCTTTGGCTACTAAAGTGCAAACATAATAATTTGCCCCTTGCTGATCTAGAGCTGCTTAACAAAAACAAAAACTTGAGCAATTTTTTTGTCTACTACTCCACTATGAGCTTTACAAAAAGTGTTTCTATCCACAAAAAATAATTATGCCTTCACTGGCCAATTGTTATATCTAATCCCAGTGATGCTGCTATCTCTGAGAGGCCATCTATCTTCCCCATCTCCATTAGATAATTTAAGCACTCCAAGGCCAGCTCCACTGATATTTCTAAGTTCAGTGGAAGCATATCAACTCTCCTTAAAGCCACTTTCCCCATGTGTGGCAACTTATAGGAATTCTGACCCTTCAATTTCATAATTTCCACCATACACCCCTGCAAGCTTAAGAAAATATTGTTAAGGGTAATAGGTGTCAATTTCTGGTAAGAATCATTAACTGCTGCGAGAAGTTGAACTGTTGTGGTGCAATGTGTTTGATGTTGCAGACTTTGGATGGCCCTAAACCATCCCAAGTCATTAACATTTAAGTCTGGACTATTTGGTGGTTGTTGAACAAGATGAATGTTGAATCCTTGTTGAGATGCAGCAGCTCTGAAATCTATGTCATTATCTCTAATGTGTGGCCTTGCGTTATCCTGCTGTATGAATATGTCTTTACTTGCTCCCTCTGGCCATTTATTCATTATAGCTGGTATAATCTGAAACAAGAAAAATACTAAATGCATTCACCTAAAAACAACATTCATGACTGAACATAAATGCATATATGTGATGCATGCAATACCTCTTTGATCAGGCAGTCCTTCACCACAAGTTTTGTGATAGAGTCAAGAGCTCTTATCTCTATAGTACCTGCATCTCTGTGTTTGCTCTTCCTTTTGGCTTCATATTCTTCTATGAATGGAAAGATACCTATCTTTCCATCAAATAAACACTCACCATCACTTGCAAAGAGGGGTCGGGAAACGGCACACATGAACATGACTTTTGTGATAAAGCCTTTGCTTTTACATGTTCTATGTGGTTGTGGCTCTTCTGGACCTAAGTAAACTTTTTTGTTTCCTTCAGTCAGGTAGAACCACTTTTCATCAATGTGGATTGTGTTGTGCATATCCTTAAATTTGATGTGGTTGAGTACCCTATCTAGCTCTAGAGATTCAAGGCCGAATCTTATACGTAGAAGCTTGTTTTCTGTTGTTAAACATGGTTTTATAGCTGAACTATGAGCTTTTATCTGACCTTCCCCTACCCATCTTCCTACTGTTGATTTACTAACACCTAGAGATGATGCCAAGTCTCTCATGCTACCCCTTTTACTCATTTTAAGGCTTACAAGAAGATTGAGGTCAAGAACTTTCTTTGGTTCTCTATGTAAAGTTTTCTTACCACTCAATATGTGAATGACTTCTCCCTTTTGTTTTTGTTTCAAAGCAGCTTTCCACAGCCTGGAGATTGTCATTCTACACAAGTCGAATTTCGCGCAGGCTTCAGCAATTCGACCCCTCTTCGGCTTTCCATTCGTGCAGCCTTCTAAGCAATGTTTTAAAAACCGGACCGGACCGGCCGGTTCGACCGGTTCGACCGGGAACCGGGCCTAGACCGGTCCGGTTTGGACCCTAAAACCGACAGTCTTGAAAAACCGCCATCAAACCGCCGAAACCGGCAAGAACCGCTTGGAACCGGGAACCGGACCGGTTTCTGCATAACCGGCCGGTTTTTTAAAATTCTAAAGTTTATTATTTTTTTTAATTTATAATACTATTTTAAGCTTTTTAATATCATAAAATAAGAGTTAAATTAAAAGAAAACAGAAAATGCTCTATGTAGAGTTCGAACTCTGCACCTCTTGCATGAGTCAAAGGGCCAAACCACCTTGGCTGCATATATAGTTGCTATATTACACGACTTTTTATTAAAATAATAGTTGTTCTAGTATAATTTAATTATTGTCAATTATTTATGTGTATATTTTCCTTAAATATATAAAATTTTATAATAGTAAATTGTATAATGCTACAAATTTGTTGCATATTATATCTAAATATATATTTGTATTTATATTATACTATAATTTATACTTATTAAATATATAAAATGTTATAATGTTACAATATACTTCAATTGTACAAATAATAGTATATTACACCCAAATACATTTAATGATATTTATATTTATATTATAATATATACTACTTGTTATTAATTATATCGATATCTAAATTATAAATGTTATAAATGTATTGGTATTTTGATATTTATAATATAATATATAATTATTTTACTAATTTATTAGTAAACGGTTCAACCATGGTTCAACCGGTTTAACCGGTTCAACCATGACCCGAAGGACTCACCGGTTCGACCTCCGGTTCGGTTTTTAAAACATTGCTTCTAAGATGAATTGCACCACTTGATTCCTCTCTGAAGTGCTGAGTTCTTTCTTCGCCATCTCCTGCTGTTTTTCAAAAGAATGCTGAAGATTTTTTCATTTCCAAATTTTGTTGTGTAAAAGGTTTGAATGAATTCTGCCAGTTGGCTTTTATTTATAGGAAAGAATTCTGAAAGTTTTGAACGTTTAGGTGGGAACATTCAATTGTGCAGAGATTTAAATTCTTTTTGTTGAAAAGTGTGAAACTAGCGCCACTTTTTTTGGATTCTTACAGGAAAATAAATAAATACTCCTACTCCCTCCAACATTTTTGTTGATTCTTACACGAACTTTTTTTTCCATAATTTTTTTTTTTCATACCCTGCTTCTTTTGCTTCAAGAAATTCTCTAAATTCTAAAAATAATGTAAATAGAAATATTCAACATAACATGAATAAAAATCAATCTAGTTTTGTCGAAGGGAAGACCGAAAATAGAGAGTTTTCAGAGAAAACCACAGCTTCTTGCTACAAGCAATTAGAGCATCCGATCAACAACTTCATACTTCCTGCCTCGACTCCGTTCCCCGATATCGATCTCTTGCCAACAATAAGGCCATGCAGCTGCCTTCCCCCATGATTTGCAGACTCTTGACACTACTATTAGAACCTCAGACAGTGAGAGATTTTTGAATATTAGGCCTATTTGCAGTCTGCAATCTTTCACACGCACACACATATATGAACAATGCTCAAATGTTCTGCCACTGCCCTATTATTACAGAATCAAAGCAAAGGAATTTAGGAAGAATCCTTTTACACAAGCCTTTTCACACGCACACACACATATGAACAATAATTTAGAGAAATCCATCATGTTAGTGAAGGTGAAGGCATAATATTGAATTCAATTAGCAAGCAAGAAACAGAACTAGAGCTAATGGATTAAGTTCAAAGTCAAGGGGATTTTCATGCCAAAATTTGAACATTGAAGTAACAAAATCTGAACTTGTTCATGAAAACAAGAAATTGCAGGAAATTAGAGGTGAAAACAGCTGAAATAAGATAAATCCCCCATCTTCAAGCAGCTAAATTTTGAAAGAAAAATGCATATATTGATCAGTCATAGCCAAGAGAACTACAATCCAATACACCCAAGACACAGTAAGCATAAACATTAAGACAACAAAAGCATTATTCTCCTTAAAATTTTTGAGTTTTCAACCAATCTAAAAGACTAAAACTAAAGTGAAACAACTTTTTTAGGTACCCTAAACCAATCAAAAACTAAAGCAAGGAAATCAAACTTCCCACCAATGTTTAAGGATTATTTGCATTCCACTTGTCTTCCAATTCTTTCATGTGAATCTCGACCTTAGCAACACACTCATCCCATGTATCACCACACATTTCAAACGGAAAGAATAGTGACTGTGGTGAGCCATCTTTCAATTCTTTCATGTGAATCTCGACCCTAGCAACACACTCATCCCATGTATCACCACACATTTCAAACGGACAGGATAGTGGGAACTTGGGTGAGCTTGGAGGAGGACTATCTTCTTTTGCTATGACCTCGACTTCCTCGACGCCGCTACTGAGCTCAATGAGTACTGATTATGAGGACTTCGTAATGAAGGGAGGGGGTCGTTGTGGAGAGAACCTTGGACAGGTGCGACGTCGTCGCCTTCTGCGAGGAAACGTTTCCAAGTTGCCATCATCGTAGCTAGTGGGCCGCGAGAGACCTTCCGATTAGGGACTGGAAATGAGTGCTTCGCCGTTTTTTTCGGTGGAGATGAAGCCTCAGCCGTTTTTTTCAGTGGAGATGAAGCCTCCGACGTTTTTTTCAGTGGAGATGAAGCCTCCGACGGCGACGAACGTTTTGAACCAACCGATGGAGGCTTTCCCTTTGGAGAGATCCTTGGGCTTTCAGCCATGGATGAAGAGCGAGATGGGAGAAATTAGGGCTCAGTGGACAGTGGGATGGGAAAGTGTCGACAAAGAGAGAGAGAAAGAGAAATTAGAAATAGTTAGGAATTAATTGAAAACACACTTAACTCACTAATTACACGTTCCTTAATTCCCGTGTCCAAAAAGAAACGTAACTTCTTTCGCGGGACGGAGGGAGTATTAGTTTGAATAGAGTGAGCGATTTGATCTAATTCTGCGGAGAACACTCCAACAGTTGTCTTGTTTGCAGCAATAAGCCTCGCAGCAGCATCCGTCATCGGATTAGTTATCTGTGCACCGGTACTCATGTACTTTATTAACAAGACAATGTTGGTTTATTACGCAATCTTTGGTAAGAGTTCTTCGTTTTATCTACTCAGGTAGATCGATCTGATCTACCTGAGTAGATAAAATGATGGTTAATTAATCTTTCTGCATATGAACGTATTTATGTTAAATGTCCGTCTTTGCTTATCATGTACCACTCCGGTCCCAGCTTATTGACTCATTTTCTTTTTGACTTTTCGGCTATTTCTTTTACTGGATACTCGTAGTATCCTTTAAAAGAAATAATATTTCAAAATTATATCGTAAAACCCGTACTACGTCTCGGTGGAAATGCGTGCCGAAAAGTCAAAAAGCAAATGAGTCAATAAGCTGGGACCGGAGTGGTATAAGTGTGGTGTAATTTCAGGGTTAATTATCTTCAATCCGCCTTTCGTTGTTGGTGAGTTGTTAATTTATGCAGCAATTGCTTTTTTTAGCATGTTCATGTGAAGGTAAATAATAGTCACTAACTCGAACAAGGATCTTCTTCTGTAGTGGTTGGCTATGGAGCAAGGTTCATCTTTGGATTTGCTTTCATTGTGTGGGTTGTGATCAAGAAGTATAGGAGGAGGCGTTTGTCGATGTTTGGTGATATAGAAGGCTTTCTACGGAGTGAAAACAACCTCGTGCCAATAAGGTACTCGTATTCGGAGATAAAGAGGATGACGAAAGGTTTTCGAGTAAAGCTGGGAGAAGGAGGTTATGGCTCTGTTTACAAAGGCAGACTTCGGAGTGGTAACGATGTAGCCGTTAAACTGCTTGGAAAGTCTGGAGCAAGCGATCAAGACTTCATGAATGAAGTTGCAACTATAGGAAGGATTCATCATGTAAATGTTGTCAAACTTGTTGAATATTGTGTTGAACGATCAAAACGTGCCCTTGTGTTCGATATCATACCTAATGGTTCCCTCGAGAAGTACATATTTGATCGAGAGAAAATGAATTCCTTGAGTTGGAACACAAAGTTTGATATTGCGACCGGAGTGGCTCGAGGGATTGAATACTTGCACCGAGGTTGTGACGTTCAAATCTTGCACTTCGACATCAAGCCTCACAATATACTTCTTGACGACAAGTTCATTCCGAAAATTTCTGATTTTGGGCTAGCTAAATTTTGCTCGACAGACAAGAATACAATGAGCATGACCACTCCAAGGGGAACCATAGGCTACGTTGCTCCAGAATTGATCAGCAGAAGTATCGGTGCAATATCTTACAAGGCCGATGTTTATAGTTTCGGGATGCTGTTGATGGAAATGACGGGCTTAAAGATGGAGCTAGCGGGAGTTGGCAGCTCTAGCAAGTACTTCCCATATTGGATATATGACCGCTTTAACCAGGGCAATGACATTGGAATCGAAAACGCTAATGAAAATGATGATAGTGATAGCACTAAGAAACTTGTTCGGAAGATGACGATAGTTGCATTGTGGTGCATTCTGATGAATCCAGATGATCGCCCATCAATGGACAAGGTATTGGAAATGCTGGAAGCTGATGTTGAACGTCTGAAGATTCCCGAATATCCGTCTGACGCTACCAATATCACAGCAAATGCAGATCATACCGGAACCACGCGGTTGACGGATTCTACATCGTCGCTACATCACGGCGATGATGATGATGCTTCGCCTAGTGTCGAGATTACCGTGCAAGAGTGATCAAGCATGGAGAACTAGACAATCACTACGCTATATCATGTTTATGTATAAGATCATTTGATGTTTTTTTGAATAAATATACAAACATTAATCTGTAAAATTGCTATATACTTGGTGAATACTGAAAGCAAGTAAGTTGATTAGAAGGTAAAAGAAGGTAGGTGCAAATGCACATATAAAAGGCAATTTTGTTTTCGCTCCATTTGGCCTATACATGTAGTATATGCTCCTAGTAATAGATGAAGACTCTCGTGTACTCCCTCCGTCCCATTTAATTGTCCATTTGAAAAATGACACAGTAACCAAGGTTATGTGAGATAGTGGGGTTTATATTATATTAGTTGTGAGAGTAAAAGTTTTCCACTTTACGTAAGTGGACAATTAAATGGGATATCAAACATGGACAATTAAATGGAACAAAAGGAATAGTATATTATCTTATTTTCTGCATGTAAAATTTTGTGTCGGAAAGAAATATGACAATTGAACGGGAAAGAGTATATTAATAATAGGAGTATGAAATAGCAAGTAATCAATGCAAGTCAATCACTTCAATTATTGATGGACCTTGCAAGCCTTTGATTCGATTGGGACAAAGTCGTTGTAGTCAATCTACCACTATCTATACCTATACTAAAAAGAGGCTTATGTTACAAAATAATGTATTGCCTATTATGTCCTTTGAATTTACTTAATATTAAGGATAATTAAGTAATAAGCATAATCACAATTAAGGTATAAAATATATATTTATATAATTAGATTTACATTAATTAAAATTTAAAATGCAAAAGTTAAAACAAAATGTAGATTTGGTATTAATAAATTTGATATTATTTGATTTTGACGTCTTTCACTTCTTAATAATTAATTGGACTTGAATTTTTATAGAGGGAAGAAAACAAAGAAGAAACGAGAGAAGAAGATGGAGGCGCAGGAACTAGGGTTTTTCATTAGTTTCATATTCTGCCATATCATACAAATAGAGTACAATGAGATATATATACTAGATATAAAACCTTAACTAATAAGTAATGTCCACAATATATAAATATTTATAACACTCCCCCTTGGACATTACGACGTGATGTTCATGCCTCGTTAAAAACCTCTCCGTAAAAACCACGTGGGAAAAATTCGGTAGAGGAAAAGAGTACATAACATACGTTTATTCATGTGTTGCATTAGTTGCCTCATTAAAAACCTTAACTAAGAAAACCCATTGGGAAAAAACTTAGTAAGGGAAAAAGAGTACAACTATTTAGCCTTCAGGACATAATCTTCAGGATTATATATTTCGATCTTCAAGACCTATTATTCAAAATAATTTAAAATTTATTGCTCCCCCTCAAGACAACAATCTTTCACATTATCTATTTCTCGTGCATAGATATATGAGGAGGTTTAGTGAATAATCTGCATGATTATCACTTATTAATTATATATTTATAACAATGGTTCTTCTAGAACTCATGTATGCAACACAATAACAACATTATATATCCTCATATAGGATATTGAGGATTTTAATAATATACCAGTCCCAAAAATACGTTTGTGGGGATCAATCAAAATAAGCAACAAGCATCCAAAATCAACCAACATCAATCTCAATTAGTATCTCAATACGTAATATATATCAAGGTTTTAACAAACCTTGAAGATAACAAAGAATATGATGAACACCATATAAATAGATCTCCTTCCGAGAGTACAATGAACAAAGGTTTTGTAGACCTTTTAAGATAACTAATATAGTGTTCAACATCATTCACTATATCTCCTTCTAGGAGAATCTCAAAATATTACTTGCAAGTATTTCGTATACAATATCAGGCCTGATAAGTTAGTACTTCTAGTACTCAACATAATGAACTTCAGGTTCATAATTTATTTGTTATCTTACTCACTTCAAGTGATAAACGAAACATTGAGATATTGAATAGCAATTTATCAAATAAAACTATTTAGAATACTTATAATCACTTCAAGTGATAAACAAACATTGAGGTACTAAATGGATGCAATTTATCAAATAAAAGCTAATTAGACTGCTCATAAAACAAATATACTGGTATAATACTTCTTTAGAAAGATACTCGAAATTCTAGCCGAGATAATATTTAGACTTATCACAAGTCTTTCATTATGAAGACTCTGTCACTAAGCATGAGTTAACATTCTCAAATTCTATGCGTGTACTATTTATTACATCAATATAATGTGTAACGAAAATCATTCAAATGTCAGGATGAGTAAACACGCAAGAATATATATCATCGGTAACATATCCTTACTTCTGGAGGATAAACTATTATAGTAATTTATGTTGCGATTTTATTTTCCCTTAGATAGGAAATTTTAAGTCCAACAGGGACTTGATCTACATATACATAGATATCCGCCTTATAACTTATACAATTGCGGTCATGATGATAAATCACTAGGATATCTATAATTACTGCCAGATATATTGAATAGCGGAACATATATAACAGGAGAATTGAATATATTATATTGAGGGTCTCTCTGCTAAAAGCCCTCGAGCCACTCGTTTTACTTTTCACCACCTCTTTGATTTATTTCCTCAATAAAAATAATCATTGTGTCCTGCTGGGACAACATTCACTATAGAATATATTACTGAGGAAATAAGACTTATCGTCTATTTAGCGAGTTAAGCTCCACCTCAACCTCAAGTGCTTCTGGCACTATCATGTCATATTTCACCAAGTGCATCTTGCACTATAATACAAAATTTGTTCTAGATCTAGATCATCATTTGAAATATATACCTGTAATGATTGAGGTGAAAGTGTCGACACTTATGATATTTCAATTCAATTATAATTTTCTCCTGAATTGTCATACATGACAATATATATAACTCTAAATAAACCAGATTATTCATCATTTCCCAATAATATATTTGATCTGGTTGTTCCGTAATCCCAGTGATATGATTAATTAATGCACGTACAAACTCGTCTGCAGGACGATCCTCTTCAGGAGGTTCTATGGAGTGATAACATGTATTGAATTGTTGTTATTGCCGCGGATTTTCTTTTTAGCACCAATATAATGTTTAAGCTTCAGGAGTATAAGAGCATCAAAAAATTTATTCAGTTCTTAAAGAACTTCATTTTACTATGGTGCATATATGCTGCAAGTATATAGAATTTCTTCACTCCATTGACAGTTAATATTTAATTGAACTTTTAGTTCATTTTATGTAGCGCGTAAATTAATATTCAATCCAACAAGAATTTAGCGGCATTCTTCCATTCATATCACCCCCTAATGCCGTGAAATGATTAGTTGGATTATTAGTACAACTTACCAATTAATAAAAATGATCCCCAATATTTGGCTCTATTTGATAATTAAATTCATACGGTGTATACACATAACTTTTCTTAGAGCCTTTATGGGTACGTTTTGGTGGTAATATAAGTAATAGCAGATGGGGAAATGATGATTTATATCATCACGCACTAATTATATGTGGGGGAACCCAAATACTCATGCTATAGATAATAGAAAATAATTTGGGTATTTTAATTTTTTATTCGCAACATGATTATCGTTTGATCACTATCCCATGAAGGAAAAGTAATGTGTTTTCCAATAGGGAATATAACTCTTCTAGAGATGACAATAGAGATATTATTATATGAATTCTTGAAGTTCTCCCCCTCTTTTCCTCTTTTTAGTAAGAGTTATAAAATTAATATTCTCCAAAATATTATTTTGATGCTCTAATTTAATATGTCATTAGTTTGCTGCAGTCAAACTAATCGACGTGATTCATAATCTTCAGGATCATGTGTTATAGGAGATTACGTTTGCTTTAGGCAAACAAACAGTTGCAACTATATATCTTAGCACCCATGGGCTATAAATATATTCATGACCTCAATTAGCTCACTCCCCTAGCTTCAACTATATTAGAGCCAATAAAAATTTCCTTGAGTATTTCAACAAGTAGTAGTGTGCTTCAGGCATCACTTGACAGGAATTAACTTATAATGAAGATGAAAATGTTCAGAATCATTAATATACAATTTATTTAGCTATATGTATTACTTCGGGAATACATAATGTGATAATTATACAACTTAATGGAGAACTATGTGAGCTTTTTGTTATGATGTCATCTCCTTAATAAAAATTATGGTAGTAGCATACGATTATCATCTAAGGTCAATAAAGCATTAAAGCTACTATATGTCAGGCCATAAGATATGTCATAAACTTCTATAAAACCAAAAATGACCTTAGTTCGATCAAAACAAAATTATCATATAGAAGATAGGATAAAAAAAACAAAATTAATATCATAAATCATTCGCAAATATGACCATATATATTCAAAAAAATCATGGAAATATCAAATAAGAGTTGCTGCACATATGCATATTTTGCAGATTATTGAAACTCTCAGAAACAGTCTTGGACAAGGAGCATTAAGAAGAGCAGATTTCAAGAGAAATATATATGAGCTTCAATCATCCAATCATTAGCACTTATTAAGCAACCTTGACTCTAAGTATACCGAAACAAACGAATAATTTTCATATGCTAAACCGCTGCACAGGTGCATAGTCAAGAATAAAACAAATACTAGCTAACACATCTATAACCCAGAAATACGGAGCAGCACCAATTCCTTGGGAGCAAACACATGAATTATTCAATCCATTCACAATAAAATTAGTATAAATCCCTTCACATAAAACATGAACAGATCATACTGAAGCGTACTAATATTAATCTCAAACAAATACTGTTTAATAGTCTGTAGCGCAAGACATTAAAACAAATCTATAGTTCTACTAGTGAAATAGTGTAATCTCTCCGAACATAATTCACAGATTCCATATCAAACAAAGGTTCCATATCAAACAAATACAATTTAATCAACTGGGGAAGATATTACCTCGTGAGAAGACACGATTCCTCCTGAAAAATATACCTCCAAAAATCAATTCTATTGATTATGTTCTTCCAAATTCGCTCAATTGGTAGAGACTCGTGCTGATAACGTGTTGTAAAGTAAATTGTAGAACAGAAAATATGAGGGAAGAAAACCAAGAAGAAACGATAGAAGAAATGGAGGCGCAGGAATTCATATTCTGTCATATCATACAAATAGAGTACAATGAGATATATATACTAGATATAAAACCTTAACTAATAAGTAATGTCCACAATATATAAATATTTATAACAGTTTTACTGTTTTTGTCCTTTTTTTCGATTGAATTTTTATTGTTTTTACTAAATATTATTTGAACCATTAATTTGAACTTGAGTTTTTTATTTTATTTTATTCTCTCTCCTTTTCTTTTTTTGCTGTTTTAAAACGAAATGCATATTATACTAGAACTCAGATTTTAAATTTAAATATTTAGACTAAAAAACTCATATATTCAAGAATAACAAATTATATTATATCAATCACGTATTTTGTTAAAGGTCTTGAATTGTCTTAGGATGAAATTCTCTAGAAATTTAATTAGTTTAATTAATAGACACGTTTTTAATTATAAAATTTTTAATCTTTTTTTTTTTTTTTGGAATTTACCTTTATTATGAAGTAATGATATGAATTATAAATTAAAATGCTTGAACAAATTAAAAAAAAAAATGTATGAAGAAAAGTTGATGATGAAACTATTGCTAATGAAATCAATATGAGAATTATAGTATACTATTAATTGTTTGGCGATGGAATTTTCCAATGTGGTATACAATTAACCAATTAAATACTAATATTAATTGTTATATTGGATTAAGGGTATTAAACAAAAATTGAACTTTGTAAATAATGCACTTTTTATAAATAAATTACCCAATTACCCTTAAAATAAATTTATAATAACATTATATGTAATACATTATTTTAACATACGTAGACTATATGAATTATTATTTTATTAAAATTCAATTCAAAGCTGAGGCTTTTTCACTTTTTAATACTCCTATAACTTATAGTATTCGATAATAACATTGAGAACTTTATTAAATACACCTAATATTTTTCCATCTTATGATGGAGAGAAATATAATCGGTATTTTTTTTTTTTTTTTTGCAATTAAAAAACACAATTCTAATTAAAAAAAGTATATCTCTAAAAGCTTTTCTAGAATAATTTTAAAATACGCTCGAGTTTTACTGCACTAAAATTCTATAGAATATACTTTTATTCGCCATGGTCTCTTTGTGTTCAAATTATGTACGATGAAAAAGAGTTTTTCATTCATCACTAAGATACAATTGAATTTAATTGTTATGAACAGTAGAATATTGTGACAATCTTATTGGCTTTCCTTGGAAATATTTTGACATGTATGCAATGTGATTTAATTTGACGGAGAGATACTTTCACACTCAGGAACATTTTGAGGTTTTGCTAATAATAGGACATTGACAAGAGATCAAAGAGATTATATGGTTCATCCATTTTTAATAGTTCATGCATTAATCTTTATTAATTTCTATAAATTTCAATTTCTATATTTTAATTTAAAGTTAGACTATACGGTTGCTCTGTTTATAACCCAATTACTCCCTTCGGACTTTTGAAGTTATTACATTCTTTTTGGCATAGGAAATAAGGTAAGAGTATTTAGTAGTTTAAGTGGATTTAGTAATTGAGGAGAATAATGAATGAAAATTATTATTAATATTTTATTCTATTAAAAATGAAAAACGGAAATTGTAATAGAAAATTGAAACTTTATTCCATTAATTTTTTAATGCATTTTGATTTATTGTTCTTTTATTTACTTTATAACAAAGAAATATAAAATCTAATTTACTATACTTTAATTTAAGTTTGAATAAAATTAATTTGTTATAATTAGATTTATTGTTTACCGTATAATAAGATTAGGGTAATCATTCATGTTTGGCTTGACTTAATATCAAACAAATAGTTCCAAGTCTAAGCGAATGAGTCATCCTAACATGTGAGATAAAATTGATTTGCAAACTGAAAAAGTAAATATGAAATTATATATGTCAGAAAATAAGTCAGTTCATTCTTATCTTTTAGAGTAAACGCCCCTTAAGAGATTATTTGATGCTTGGACACCCTCATCATGTTATAGAAATGTGTGTAATCTATTCATTTATAGTAGAATTCTTAACATATAGTACTGATGAATCATATTTTCGTAGGACAATAAATGAAACGAAGGAAGAACGACACGAGAGATTTACGTGGTTCGATCTTTCGATCTACGTCCACGGAGAGAAAGGAGGCGTCGATATTTTATTAGACTTTGCGTAGTTGATTACAAAGAGAATGTCCCTCTATATATAACTATCACAAGTATGGTCTTATAACTACCGGAGTAATGGCCTTCGATCATGGGGTGTCGGTTATCACGCCCATGATCCCATGTTCTTTAACTACTCCCTTAGTGGGGGTAGTGTTAGTGGGGGTAGTGGGGGCCTTATCCCATCATATCCCCTCCCAAAAGACATGGGATTATGGGTGTGTCGACGGCGGAGTGGGCCTGAGGAGCACGGAGCTCGGCAGCGGAGGGATGCGGAGCACGGAGCTCGGCGATGGAATGGGCCGGAGCACGGAGCTCGAAGGCGGAGGGAGCCGGAGCACGGAGCTCGATGGCAAAGGAGGGCCGGAGCATCGACGGCGGAGGGCGCCGGAGCACGGAGCTCGAAGGCGGAGGGAGCCGGAGCACGGAGCTCGATGGCAGAGGAGGGCCGGAGCACGGAGCTCGGCGGCGCTGCGAGCGATGATAGGGGTGGAGCTTGGCGTGAAGCTCGGTGGTGGAGGGAGCAAGGGCCAAGATGGAGTTGACCGAGCTGGAGTCTCCCTCCCGAGTTGCCGTAATAGATCCCCACCTCGGCTGCGCTATTTCACCTCGGCTGCGTTGTACAAAGCCACCTCCCTCTCTTCGGCAGGCGACGTCTTATTCGGCTCTTCGGAGTTCAGTAATTGCTATGCTTGGGGCAGTTCGGGCATTGCCCCTAGCCCCTTGAGAGCCACATGCAGGCACTCCCTTGCCATTTTCTGATCACCACGGATAACGGCTACCCCTCCCTTAGTCGGGATCTTCACAGCTAAATGGTACGTGGAGCAGATCGCTCTCACTGTATTCATCCAAGTACGGCCTAGGATTATGTTGTATGGGGACTTGGCCTCCACCACCATGAATTCGGTCATGTTAGTGGTGCTTCTCGGCCCTTTCCCTACTGTGACGGGCAGCTCGATTGTCCCTAGGGGATGAGTTTCCTCCTGTGCGAAACTTCGCAGTGGCCGTGTGGTTGGAATGACCTTTGACTTCTCCAGCTCCATGTTATCAAAGCAATGCTTGAATATGATATTCACCGATGCCCCGGTGTCGATGTGAATCCTTTTGATCAGCATGTTGGCCACCACAGCCTCAACAACAATGGCATCGGAGTGCGGCATCATGGGGGGCACCGGGTCCTCGGCCGAGAAAGTCACGGCTTCCTCCTTCTTGAACCTCTTGTTAGCGGGTTCCCTGCTCGGCAAGCTCCGAGCTCCGTTTTTGAGGGACGATTTAGTCTGTCCTTTGGCGAGAGCGGAGATCGTAGCGACTACCCCATCGTATTGGTAATCTCCGTCCTCGTCGGCATCATCCTCATTGTGTTTTGTTTTTTTCTCAGCCTCCGTGCTGCAACTTCCTCCTCTATACTGTCTTTTCTTCTTTTGACTTCGGGGGGCATCCACTTGATTGACCCCCGTGCTCCGATCTTGATACTTTTTAAGCGGACCATTGCGAACTAGGCCCTCAATGTCCTAAGCCAGGTTCCTGCAATCCTCCGTCTCATGTCCATAATCTTCATGGAATTGGCAATACTTGTTCTTTGACCTCGGCTTGCCGTCCTCCCGCATCGGCCTTGGTCTCTCGAACAGATTGGCGTGCAATTCAAGAATCTCGGTCCTTGGTTTGTTAACGGAGTGAACTGCGGAGCTGGCCGCTGTGCGGGCTGAGTTGTTGGCAGACCTCGCTGTGCTGGACTCTGCCGAGGTCCGAGACGAGACTCAATCGGACCTCGCTGAATTCGCTCCATTACCCCTTTCCGGGGTGCATCATCTTTCTTCTTTGAGGTTTCACCTCGGTCAACCTCCTTTCGACGTCTGGTCGCCTCCTCTATCTTAGCGAACTTGTCAGCAATAGCCCACAGCTCGGTAGTGGTCTGGGGCTCCTTTGCCAAAATCTCCCTGTAAAGATGGTCCGAACTGATGGCATTTTGGAATGCCGAGATGATAAGGAGATCGTTAGTGCATCGGGTCGACAAGCACTCCCTATCGAACCGGGTCATGAAGTCTTGCAGTGATTCACCTCGGCTCTGCTTCACAGTTAACAGGTGAGCCGGAGTGTGCCTTATTTCAGTACGCTGGGAAAAACTCCGGGCGAACACATTCATCAGATCGGAATACGATCTGATCGACCCGGGAGGCAGACTGTCGAACCACTCCCGTGCATTATCAATAAGCAACTCAGGGAACAGCTTGCACATGTGCACACTCCCCAGATTTTGGTTCAGCATGCTATATTTGAACTGGCTAAGGAAATTACTCGGATTTCCGACCCCATTGTACGCCTTGATCTTCGGCACCGTATATCCAAAGGGCATCGGTGTGTTGAGGATCTCCTCCGAGAGCGGACTGATGATCCTTCCAAGTGCGTCGAAGATCTGCGCTCCTCCAACTGGGTGTCCTTGGTTGGGTGCATTATAGGGTGGAGCAGTGGCGTAGTTCGGTTGGATCATATGGGAGTTCGGCTGCTGGCTTCCCTGCACCTGTCCTCGGACTTGCTGGAGATAGTGCCGCAAGTCCTGTCCCGGTCTCTGAGGGATTCCTTGGCCGATCTGAGGGGCTCCCTGTTCGACTTGATGGACCCCTTGTCCGGTCTGGGGAACTCCCTGCACACCGGTGTATTGGTTGAGGAACTCGCGCCCCGATGCCGTAGTGAGATAGTTCCTTAACAACTCCTCGATTCCAGGAAGCGGAGGAGGTGGCACGGCTGCCGAGTTCGGCTGGATAACTGGAGAAAGACGAGCAGCTAAGCTCGGCCGAATGACTGGGGACTGGCGTAATATCGCCTCCGGACCGAACAACTCGCGATCCCTGCTCGTTGTGAGGTTCTCCACATGGCCTTCTGGTGTGGCTTGTGGCCCTAAGCGTGAACTCACAGGTGCTCGGCGTGACTGGGTTGGCGGTGAGGACGGGTGTGCTGCCATGTTATCTCCAGTATTCTGTTGACCGGAGTTTGGGACCTCCGGGATCTCTTCGGTGATGGTCTGGTCGTCCACCGGGACGTCGTTGTGAGGTTGTTCTACACCCACCGTCGAGGCCGGTTCGTCGGGTTGCCGGCGTCGGCTCCGTCGACGGCGAGGGGTCCCCAGCAGCGTTGTAGCTCCGCGCGGCATTGATGGTGATTTTGAGCAGCAAGAAAATCGAAAACTCAAGCACAAATCTTATTTTCCCACAGACGGCGCCAGTGATGAATCATATTTTCGTAGGACAATAAATGAAACGAAGGAAGAACGACACGAGAGATTTACATGGTTCGATCTTTCGATCTACGTCCACGGAGAGAAAGGAGGCGTCGGTATTTTATTAGACTTTGCGTAGTTGATTACAAAGAGAATGTCCCTCTATATATAACTATCACAAGTATGGTCTTATAACTACCGGAGTAATGACCTTCGATCATGGGGTGTCGGTTATCACGCCCATGATCCCATGTTCTTTAACTACTCCCTTAGTGGGGGTAGTGTTAGTGGGTGTAGTGGGGGCCTTATCCCATCAAGTACTATTAGACACATGCAATATATTGATATTTTTTGATTTTTCGTAGTAAGTTTCGATGAAAAATATAATAGAATCACAATTCACATTCTATGTCTTAAATTTATTAAGTGAACATTCAATAGTAACATCACCGCCATCAAATTATTATTACTATTAGATTTAACTAGTACTCGCCCACGCGCGATGCGCGACTCCGTAAGTTACGAATATTTAATAAGAGCAGCGAAACGGAACGTAAACATAACACACTAAGAGCAGACAAATATAATGTTTGTGCACTACAACAACACAATATGTTATACATTTCGGAACACTTCCCTATATACAACATTTGTCGTCCCGGCTGATGCGTCAACGTCAGTTACTAAATCAAAAAAACTAAACCCTTAAAAAAAATGAATCCAAAAAAAAACTGAACCCTAAAAAAAGAGACTATTTTGCAAATGTGAATAAGAAAAGAAAAAGAAAAAAAAAAACGTAAAGTCATGTATTGATTTAAGTGAAAACCGTAAATTACAGTTTGTTTATGAAATTTACATATATGAACAATTAGGTTTTTCATGATTTTTTTTAAGTGACTTATAAATATTGTGTCACCCAATGTATGGTATATTTATTTTATTTCTGTTATATTTTCGGGCCCATTAAACTTTGGACGATATCTTATTGTTTTAGACCACAAAGTTAAATAAAAATTACAGGAAAGAAAACTGGAATAAATAGGAGAGAATTTAACACGTGAAATTAAATAAAATAAAAGTAAATTATAAATATTTGTTAAAATACAAAATTACAATTGTTTGAAATACAAAATGAAAATATCAAATAATAGAAAATGAGATGAGAAGATTTTTTATTTTTTTTATTCAAAGTATAGCAATATTGGTGTCTATTTGTAGATAATTAAATATCATAATTTATGGTATAATTTTTAATTTTTTTAAATAAATATTTATCTCCATTATTTTGAAAATAAGAATTATTTTGATGTAATTTTTTCCACCCATAAATATTTGCCAAGTGGCAAGGAGGAAAGAGAAGAGGGGGAGAAAGAGAAGAAAATACGACGGATGATTTTTGTGTTCACACTGGGCCATAGTTTTTAGTTTTAGACCCCTAAATTATAGTTTTTAGGTTTAGACCCCTGAAATTTTCATTTATTACAAAATTGACCCCGCAATCAATTAAAAATTGATAACTGCCAAAATTGTAATCTCTTTATATATATATAGATAAAGTTTAGTGCTAACTAAAATGAAGAGTTCGCTTTGAATAAGTTTACTCCAGCTAATCTATATATATATAAAACACGAATCTTCAATTGAGATCAATTTTGAAATCAATTTTAAAATGGCAATTTTGTAATTTACTTCAATTTAAAGGTTAAATAGATAGTGAGAAACAATCCATTATCTTTCATACATACGGTTATTAAAAAAAATAAATCTTTTTTTCTCTCTCTTTCTTTATAATTTTTATTTATTATTGTGTTTCTTACAATATTTTTATAATTCCAATATGAATAATATATACAATATGTATCTTCAATTAAAGAGTATAAAATGATCTTTAAATAGATATATTATTTTGCTAAATTGGAATAAATATAAATCGATTATAATCATTTTAAATATACAAGATAAATCTTATATATAAAATGTAAATATTTTTGAAGAGTTCGATTTTAATTAAAAAGAGAAAGGAAAAAAATACCCCACCATCCGTAAATTATGGATTTTTTTTTAAAAAAAAAATCTAATTTGAATATTAATTGAAGATAGATATTTATAATTACATTTTATGTATAAAATATAGATAAATTAATTGTACCACTTTTTCCCTTCTTATTACCTGAAATGGAAATGGATTAAAATTCGTTAGACAGTCCAATAAGAAAATAGTGTCAGAAATTCTACTACAGGAGGAGTATTGTTTTTTGTTTGACCGGCTTAAATTTTAAGAAAATTTTATGATTTTTATGCTTAAATCTGCGATTTTTTGTGGTTTGTTGCTTTAATGATTGATTTAGGCTTCAACTTAATTGTTTGTTGATTGTTTGTTGCTTTAATGGTTGATTTAGACTTTAAATTTGTCATTTGTTGAATTAGTATTAGTACAAATTTACTGTTTTTGCATTGTGGTACCGAATTTAGGCTTGTTTGTTATTTTGGTACAAGTTGGTTTGAATTTGTTTAGAGTTGATTTTAAGCTGTGAATTGTGTGTTGTTTTAGTATGAATTAACTCATTTCGTATCATATTTTCACTTAAGAGTTGGTTTGAATTGGTTTAGGATCGATTTTAGGCTATGACTTTGTGCCTTGTTTTGGTACGAGATTAGTAAAATCGTATCAAATACTTCTTTTTTACTTAGGGGGGTTGTGACTCAACATATACGAAATTTGTAAAAATTGTACTATTTGTTGGTTGATTCGGTATGAATTTATTTAAATCGTACAATTTTTCTTATAAAAATATGGATACGAAAATTGCAAATGGTGTTTGCTTGTGTAAGCATTAATGGTTTGTGGTCTTATTTAGGTTTCATGTTTGAAGGGTGTTTAGGCTGATTTTGATACAAATTTCTGCTTGATTTATATTGTTCAAACATTTATAGTTTGTGTTTTAGTTGTGGTATGTTTTATGTACGAAACTAACAAAAACCGTACCAGTCGTTGGTCGATCTGGTACAAAATGAGTAAAATCGTATCATATTTCTTATAAATTACATTATAGTGTGAACAATATGGAAAGGAAATTGCAAGAGTTTTTCGCTTGTTCGATAAAGATTAATTATTTCATGTAATTGTTAACATGATTCTATTGTAGGCTTTCATACGCGATTCCGACAGCTTCTTAGGGCACATATTTTAGGCTGCAAATCTTTGATTCTGACACAATTCCGTTAGGACGACAACGTTTGGTGGGCACCATATACTTGTAAATTGTCAGGGTTGTTTGGTACGAATTGATGATTTCGTACCATAGTTGTGGCTCATCAAGTACGAAATTAGTTAAATCGTACCGTTAATTGTAAGCAGAAAATATTGCGTGAAAAATATAAATCAGAATTATCAAAAGTGTTGTATGTTGTTTGGTACGAAATTGAGTCTTTCATGTAATTCATATCATGTTTATTTATTCATTGTGGTACGAAATTTAGTGTACGAAATGTATTAATATTTTATACCTTCTCAAACCAAAAAATGGAGGAGAGAGAGAGAGAGAGAGAGAGAGAGAGAGAGAGAGAGAGAGGGAGGGTGAGAGATATTCAATTGAAGAAAGAGGGAAAAAAATGAAAAGTACGCAGAGAGGAGAGAGGAGATAAAAAAATAATAATTTAATGTTAACATGTGGGATATGTTTATCCCTTAAATTTAAAAGTAAGGGTAATATTGTACATTTAAGTCAATTTAAGTCAAAAATGGATAACTTTTATATGTTTTAAAGAAGGTGGGTAGATTTTATGTTTGTTAAGTGAAAGTGGCTACTTTTATACATTAACTCTTTATAATATCAATCTATTGCACTGCATGAGATCAAGCCCTGATATGAATATCAACACCATATATAGTTCATGATTAGCATTGAAAATAATGGTTACTAGTTCTTCCTTTCTAGATTAATCGTCACATCTTTTATTTCTACGGGTCTATTATAATAATGGAAATTGGACAATTGGTTTATGACGGATGGAGTGGTATTTTAACCCTAATTGATTTAATTTTTCACATTCATTGATTCAAATACCAAGTCTTAATAGTACATTAATCGTCGCAACTTTGTCATTTTTTATTTCGACAGTATTCTGTTTGATATTTTCAGTCGTAATATAACGTAATACTTTATAAATTAATATTGAAATCATTAAATCCATAAAAAGTATAAATATCATAGCTCGACTTATTTTATTATTAATTTTTTAAATTTAAAAGGAAAAACGAACAAACCGAACATTAATGGGCCTATTTGGATTCGGGTTTGGAGCAAACCAGTTCACATTTGCCCTAATAATTTTTTGGGTTCGGGTTTGAGCAAAGTATGATGGGCTCTCTGAAATTCGCACTAAATTCACACCGTGCCCATTTTTAAGAGCAGAGAGTTCAGTTATAAGTTATTGCATTGGGGTCCACTGCCGAGTATTTCCTTGTGGGTCCCTGTATTTTTGAAAAAAAATGGAAAAAAGAGGGTAACGTATACCCTAGCTCTTGGAGTAATGCCGCACCCTCTCACATTGACTTAGACTCATTCATATTCACTCATTCATATCTGGAAATTACTGACTAGCGCCTAGGCGACCGCCTAAACCGATTTAACAAAAAAGTAGGTACATATCGCCTAAACTTTAATTAGATAGGAAAGGAAATTTAAATTGTATAATCCCTACTTTGGTAGGTTAAATGTAACTCAACACGTAACACGGAAAGTAACACAGTTGAGAACACAAGTTGGTAACCCAGTTCGGTGATAAACACACCTACGTCTGGGGGAAGCTATTCCAAGAAAACAATTCACTGTGATGAGTATAAGGGATACAAGACTCGTGAACGTTAGCAAAACTAAACGTCTTCTCCTCACCCGACTCTACTCCTCACCAATGAATCCTCGATAAACTCTCACTAGTCTACCCGAATGACTTTTCACAATATTGAAAAGTTTAAACCCAATCTTGAACGTGGAATCGTTCAAGACAATACAATCACTCACCAATAACAATACTACCCCAATGATTGATGAATGAAAGAAAACTACTCAAACTCACATGAATCACGAAGACGAAGCACACTCAATATTTTCCAACTCACGCGCAGCGGCTCCGATATAATCTTCACATATATATACTTCATGCAAACCCTAAAAGATAATTAAGGTATATCTCCAAAGATATCCTTAATAGGGTTTGATCAAATCTTCGTGTAAATCTTGGAGAATCGGCGTGTGAATAAATAAAGAATAATGAATAAGGAAAATAAATCCTTATTCCAAAACTATCCAACACCGCACCAACCGAATCTCTTTTTGCATACGTAAACATGCCATATAAAATAAATCTACGCAATCCATGCATCAACAATCTCTCCCTTGGCATTTTATGTATGCAATCACACACACAATCACAACACACACAACTCCTCCAAACTACAACACACTCAATGCAAAAATAAGCAGGCAAGGAGCGCACCCACATAACCATACTTAATTGCATAGTGTAAAACTCCCCCTTGCTTCAAACACTCTCTAACATGTAGTACTAGCCGAGCTCACCCGAACTAGAACACTCACACATAGAGAGAAACACAATAAGCACTGCATAACACCACTCAGGACAGATGACTATCACAGAAATTCCCATCATATACACAGAAAACCAGAAGATCAGTCAAGCAAGAGCATACCCCAAAAAAATATGCACAATCCAAAATCCAAGTACCATCATCACAGCCTATTTACTATTACAGACATGAATCTGTATGTCCACCCACCATCAGAGAATAAATGTATAACAACCCAATCGAACACAAATCCAAGCAGAAAACCAGAAGAATAAATGTATAACAACCCAATCGAACACAAATCCAAGCAGAGCAAAAGCATAAAACCACCAACTTACACTCCCCCTTGATTGCAGACATGAAATCCAAGGCATCCGAATCATTGCTGGTCTGCATCAGCATCAGCATCTGCATCTGCATCAGAAGCAGGAACACCAGCAGCTCCCCCTTGCGGTGTACCACCGGCCAGGATCAGCAAGTCCTCAATCTCACCCTTCTTCCTCTCCAGCATGTGGATCTGCTCACAAATGCATTCATATTCCAAGGAAATGGCCTGGAACATGAGCTTAGAAATTGCAGGCTCATAGTGAGGAGGGGCAGGACCGAAAGGCAACTTGATATCATCAGTATTATCATCATGAGGCACATAGGAAGAAGATGCCTTGTCTGCCTTTGAGCTGAAGGGAGGAGGCTCTGTTGCCACACCAGTCTGAGCCTTGGTGAAGCGCATGAATGCTGCTGCAGGTTCCTTGTCACCTTCAGGAATTTCAAATTCCACAAACTTAGAAATATAAGCATACAGAAACTTGGGAAAGCAGATGGCCTTGTTGGGAGAAACCAGCTTCTCCGCATGCTCTGCTAAGGCCTCAAACACAAGCCTGCCAAATGACACCGGATGTCCTTCCCCAACCTTATACAGAAGGGTTGCCAGATGAAGATTCACATAGGTTTTGTGGGAAGTAGGCACTCAATTACGATAAAACCCTAGGGGTGGTTTCTGAAGGAGGGGGAACAGAATCATCACCAAAAAGAGGCTGGAGAGGCTCTTTCGAAACATCATCTCTGGGAGGAGATGGAGGAACAGAATCTCTGGGAGGAGTTGGAGGGGCATTGTCCTCGACCAGATCGGCACCGTACCACGGCAAATAGAGAACGCGTGGAATGGGTTCGGCAGATGCGAACAGAGCAGAGAGATTAATCCCATCAGACAGTTTAAAGGAAGCCATAGATGCAGCAAGGAATCAGAAATCCGGCGAAGAAACAGGGAAAGAATCGGAGGAGGATCAACGATTTCCGGCGGAGAAAATTAGAACACAATAAACCCTAGCGCAATTGAGAATGAGAGAGGATGAACTCTGCAATAAGCTGGCGCCGGTTCAAATAGGCATAAACAGTAATAGCAAAAGGGCGCGCAGAAAAATAGCCCATTTTTCAACTGACAAAAATTCCACGTCAGACAGGTACCCAAACGGTAACACCAAACATAACACATACTCAAAAATAGAAAGAACCCAAGCAACTGAAGAAATCAAATAAACATAATCTGAGCAGCTCAGATTACACAAATCCCGAGTGACTTTCTAAGAGATTCAAACCTTTCCCCATCCAAAGGTTTGGTGAATATATCTGCCACTTGTACTCGAGTAGAGACATGTTGAAGAGATAAAGCCTTGTTCTCTACAAGATCTCTTATAAAATGATGCCTGATGTCTATATGTTTGGCTTTTGAGTGACTGACTGGATTCTTGGAGAGATTAATAGCCCCAATGTTGTCACAGAATAGGACATACTCCTTTTCATCAATTCCATAGTCATGTAGCATCTTGGTCATCCAGATTAACTGAGTACATGCACTTCCTGTTGCGATATATTCTGCTTCAGTTGAAGACAGAGAAACACAGTTCTGCTTCTTGCTATGCCATGATATTAGATTTTATCCCAAGAAGAAGCATCCCCCAGTAGTACTCTTCCTGTCATTTGGGTTGCCAGCCCAATCTGCATCACTATATCCAGTTAACTTCAATGAGCTTCCCTTTCCAAACCATATGCCAATCTTACAGGAGCCTTTGACATATTTTATAATATTCTTCACGGCTTTGTGATGACTCTCTTTAGGGTTTGACTGAAAGCGCGAACAAACCCCAACACTGTATGCTATGTCCGGACGACTGGCTGTTAAGTACAGTAAGCTACCGATCATACTTCTGTAAACTGTTTGCTCAACTGGTTTGCCCTCTCCGTCTTGAGTCAATTTGACTGATGTTCCCATAGGTGTCCTCTTCACTTTGGAACTTTCCATGCCAAATTTTTTCCCCAGATTTTCAGCATACTTCTCTTGACTAACAAAGATACCCTCTTCACTCTGCTTGACTTGAAGACCCAAAAAGAATTTCAGTTCTCCAAACATACTCATCTTAAACTCAGATGTCATCAATTTCACAAATTCATTCACTAGAGATTCTGATTTAGAGCCAAATACTAAATCATCAACATATACCTGAACAATGAATATGTGGCCTCCTTGCTGTTTGACAAACAACGTTTTGTCAGCACTACCTCGAACATATCTCTTCTTGAGTAGGAACTCAGCTAACGTGTTGTACCAAGCTCTGGGAGCTTGCTTCAATCCGTACAATGCCTTGTTCAATCTGTACACATGGTCTGGGTGCTCGGGGTCTTCAAAACCCTTAGGTTGTTTGACATATACCTCTTCTTCCAGATTTCCATTCAGAAAGGCACTTTTGACATCCATCTGATAAAGCTTGAAATCCAAGCTGCTAGCCATTCCCATCAAGAATCTCACTGATTCCAATCTTGTTACAGGAGCAAAAGTCTCCCCATAGTCAATGCCCTCCTCTTGTGAGTATCCTTGAGCAACCAATCTGGCTTTGTTGCGAGTGATGTTCCCTTGCTCATTGGTCTTATTCTTAAATATCCACTTAGTCTCAATCACATTAGCACCTCTGGGAAGTGGAGTAAGATACCATACGTTGCAACGCTGAAATTCCAACAGTTCTTCCTGCATGGCAGCTATCCAGTTTTCATCTTGAAAAGCATCATTAACATTCTTGGGCTCAATCTTTGAAACAAAGCACACAGTAGCTATGTGAGAAATCAACTTCTTGAAGTCTATTTCTCTCTTCCTGGTCTGTATCCCATCATTAATATCTCCAATCACATCTGTAGCTGAGTGATTCTTATGGACTTTCCTTTCAGCAGTATCAAAAGTACCATTTGATGTACCTTCTTGAGTACCCTCCAGGGGTACCTCCTCCATTTTAGCATCATTCACTCTACTGGAACTCTGAGATTTCCCTTCAGTACTGATGGTCAGAAAATCTTCTTCTGTTCTTCAGTACTTACTTCACCTTCTAATGAATCATCAAATGTAACGTTGATTGACTCAATGACTGTGCTTTGATTTTTCAGGTACACTCTATAAGCACGGTTGTTTCTGGAGTAGCCTACAAAGATTCCCTCTATTCCCTTGTCATCAAGTTTCTTCCTTTGCACTCTGTCATTCACAACAAAGCATCGTGAACCAAAAATGTGAAGATGTTTCACATTTGGCTTTCTTCCTTGCCAAATCTCATATGCAGTAACCTCAGTCTGTGGCCTAAGATACACTCTATTGCAGATGTAGCAAGCCGTGTCAAAAGCTTCACCCCAGAGCCTTAGAGCAATTTCCTTAGCCTTCATCATTGTTCTAGCTGTACTCTGTAGAGTCCTGTTTTTCCTTTCAACCACACCATTTTGTGTAGGTGTAATGGGAGCTGAGAATTCGTGTCTGATCCCTCTAGACTGGCAGAATTCCATAAACTCTTGATTCTCAAACTCACGTCCATGGTCGCTTCTGATGGCCTTGAGTTTACTCTCCTTCTCTACTTCCAGCCTTAGACACAGAATTCTAAAAGCCTCGAATGTGTCTGATTTTTCCCTTAAGAATTCCACCCATGTGTATATAGAAAAGTCATCCACAAATACAAGAATGTATTTCTTTCCACCTAGACTTTCAACCTGCATGGGTCCCATCAAATCCATATGCATGAGATCAAGAACTTTGGCTATGGTGATTCGAAGTACTCTCTTGTGTACCTCTTGAGTCTGTTTCCCTTGTTGACAAAGACCACAAAAATCAACATCACCAAACCTGATCTTAGGAATTCCCTCAATTGCATTCAGTTGAATGAGTCTCTGAATGTTTTGATAATGAGTGTGCCCCAGTTTCTGATGCCAGATTTCACTCATCTTCGAAGTGACTCTGTAGCTAGTAATCTTTGGAGTAAAGATGTAGCAATTGTCAGCTGATCTGTTTGCCTCCAGAAATCTTTATGTTCATTTGTTGATGACACAGCTATCTTTTCTAAAGCTTACGCTCATTCCTTCATCACACAGCTGGCTGATGCTGACCAGATTTGCTCTCAAACCTTCAACATAGAGAACCCCATCTAGAACTGGCATACCAGGAACATTCAGTGTACCAATTCCTCGTATTCTGCCTTTACCACCATCACCAAAAACAACAGATTCATTAGAACAACTTTGCACATTAACAAGAAGATTCATGTTACCTGTCATGTGCTGAGAACACCCACTGTCAATGTACCAAGAATTTCCCACTCTAGAGCTGTTACTAATATGAACCACATAAGCCCTACAGCCCTGGCCTTGATTCCTCCTATTCTGATACTTGATCATCTCTTGCCTCTTATCACCAAGGTAAAACCGACATCTTGGTCTAATATGACCAAGTCTACGACAGTAATGACAAAGAGGAATAAACACTTCAGAATCAGGGTTATGCTCAGGTACCTTGTGATGTTCTTGTTTGGGTACCGCATCTGGAGCTTCTTGTTCTTCAGACTTCTGCTCAACATTGACTGGGGCTTCAGTTGGTTTAGGCCTCCATTTCTCACGCCTAATAGATCTTCCAATTGGTTGATAATAGATCTTCCAATTGGTTGAGTTCCAACTTGATCATTGGATCGGTTCCATCCCTCAACTCTTCTCTCTGTCTTGCTCCAGTCTTGTCTTTGAGCTTTCTGTTGATACTGGTATTCAACATGTTGATAGTTACTTCTGTTGAACCCAAGACCCTCCTTGTCAGCAGCTCTCTTCCCTTGTCTGAGAATTTCATCAAGTTTCTCGGTACTGGAGTTCATCATCCTGATCAACTTCTGAATCTGACTCAATTCTCCATCAATCTCCTTTCTTCCATCCTCACAGTTTCTGAGTTTTTTCTGAAGAGATTCAACCTCGGATATTAGAGTATTTCTTTCCCTTTCCAAATCCTTGACCTGCTCAGTAAGACTCTGATTCAAGATCAGTGCCTTCTTACATGCATCCATCAATTCATCATAGTCCTCCTGACCTTCTTCGTCTTCCTCCACATCTTCAACTTTGAAAGGATCTTGATCAGCAACATCAGATAAGATCCTTGGACCATTTACAGTAGCAACGAGTGTTGTATGAGACGCATCCTATCCTTCTTCAAATTCAGTATCGGTGACCTCCTCATCACTGTGAGTGGCTTGGAAAGCCTTCTTACTAATCTTCTGATACTTGAAAGTATTTGCACATTCGCTCTTGTTGTGACCATAACCATCACATTCATGGCACTGTGGACCCCTATCTCCATTTTCCTTCTTCTCTGAGAAGTTTGGACCCCTGTTCTGAGTATTGCTTTGATTCTCGGCCCGACGAAATCTGGAATTTCCATCACTATTTCCTCTCCTGAAGAACTTCTTCCCAAACTTTTTTGAGATGTAAGCAATGCACTCAGCCATATATTCGGCATTTAATTCCTCTTCAGATTGACTTGTTGATGAAGCCTAGAAAGCCACATACTTCTTCTTTTCACTAGGATTAACACGCATACCCATCTCAAAAGTTCTCAAGGAACCAATGAGTTCATTCAGAGATAGCTCATCAACATCCTTTGCTTCCTCAATGGCTGTAACCTTGTAATCAAATCTCTCTGGAAGGGATCTCAGGATTTTTCTCACTATTTTGGCTTCAGTGAGCTTTTCCTCTAGCGAGAAGAATTCATTGGACAGACTCAGCAACTTGGCATAAAACTCTGAGATACTTTCATTCTCGTCCATTCTTAGAGCCTCAAATTGTGAAGTGAGTTGTTGCAACCTCTGATTCTTCACACGTTTGTTGCCTTCATAAGTGATCTCCAAGATATCCCATGCTTCTTTGGCAGATTTGCACGTAGAAATAATTGCAAAAATCTCAACACTTACCCCAGTATGGATAGCGTTGATGGCTTTCTGATTCATGCTTGATGACTTTAGCTCCTCTTCTGACCACTTTGTTCTTGGATTCTCTGTGCCGTCTTCATCTTTTGGAGCATTCCAACCATTTTCCACTGCTGTCCATGCAGCCTCGTCTATAGATCTGATGAACGAAGCCATCCTAACCTTCCAATACCCATAACTTTTGCCATCAAACAGCGGTGGTCTGACCGTAGAGCCACCTTCTTTGATGGTACTCATCACAAGATCCACCAATATACCAACGAATTATACGAATATCCCAGGATCTAACACCGCACCTCGATGACCTGCTCTGGTGCCAATTTAAATTGTATAATCCCTACTTTGGTAGGTTAAATGTAACTCAACACGTAACACGGAAAGTAACACAGTTGAGAACACAAGTTGGTAACCCAGTTCGGTGATAAACACACCTACGTCTGGGGGAAGCTATTCCAAGAAAACAATTCACTGTGATGAGTATAAGGGATACAAGACTCGTGAACGTTAGCAAAACTAAACGTCTTCTCCTCACCCGACTCTACTCCTCACCAATGAATCCTCGATAAACTCTCACTAGTCTACCCGAATGACTTTTCACAATATTGAAAAGTTTAAACCCAATCTTGAACGTGGAATCGTTCAAGACAATAAAATCACTCACCAATAACAATACTACCCCAATGATTGATTAATGAAAGAAAACTACTCAAACTCACATGAATCACGAAGACGAAGCACATTCAATATTTTCCAAATTAACTCACGCGCAGCGGCTCCGATATAATCTTCACATATATATACTTCATGCAAACCCTAAAAGATAATTAAGGTATATCTCCAAAGATATCCTTAATAGGGTTTGATCAAATCTTCGTGTAAATCTTGGAGAATCGGCGTATGAATAAAAAAAGAATAATGAATAAGGAAAATAAATCCTTATTCCAAAACTATCCAACACCGCACCAACCGAATCTCTTTTTGCGTACGTAAACATGCCATATAAAATAAATCTACGCAATCCATGCAGCAACAGAAATGAAATACATATTGCCTTTTGAAATTGTGTTGTGTCCTTCACCACCGGTAACGATGACACCTAAATCCCTCCTCCTCGCTTCTTCATCCCTCTTCAATATTCTCTTACTTTTCCAATCATTCTTTCAAACCTCTCAAGCTAATAATAATCCTCATTGCACTCCTTCATCATGTGGCACCATTCCCATCATAACCTTCCCTTTCCACCTCAAAAGCCAACCTAAAAACTGCGGTGACCGGAGATTCGAACTATCATGCGAAAACGACGTCGCCTCCTTCCTTTCCGGCTCTACAAAATTCTACGTCAAAGCTATCGACTACGAAAACTCCACCGTGAGGGTAGTCGACGCCTCCATAAGCAACGACACCTGCTCTTTCCCCAACTATCCCCCCACATTATTCGATGGTTCCCCCTACACCTCGCCTGATCCGTTTTATTACACACCCTCGTCTCGATCTTCTTCGTCTCTGATAAATTTCATAAGATGCCCGAAACTCTTGAGCAAACCTCATTCCTTCATAGATATTGCTCGTGATTGTGCTTCTAAGTCTAATGCGTCACATCTTGGATATGTTTATATCATGGTCGGTGATACGAGTATTTTAATTATTTATATTTGTCGTTGGGCTTAGCCCGTTTAATTATTTGGGTCGTTCTTTTCGGGTTTTCTTGTTGATTCTTTCCCGAATCGTAGGTCGAATCAACCCTAGGTATTTAGTATAAATAGGTGGATAGTATCTTATTTCATTATCAAGAAAAATAATACAAAAACCCTATTTTATTTATGTGCCGTTTTCCTTTTCTTTCTTTCTCGTAATCTGGCGTGAACGACGAGCAAAGATCTCGCGTCTGCCGTTGTATTTTATTTCTTTTTGTTTCTTGGTAGAGGAAATCGCCCCATCCTCTATCAATTGGTGCTTTCATTGAGAGCTTCCGAAGTGGAGTCTCTTTGAGGGGGCGAAACATCGGTGATCTCCGCGTCGCCAACTCCTCCGACGCCATCGACTGCTTGTGATTGGTATGTGTCGATTTGATTGAAAGGAAAATTCGGAGATTTGTTTGTGGAACAAACTTATTTGAGTTTTTTTTATTTTGTTTCGTGGGTGGTGTTTGGGGGCTATATCGTGAATGTTGTGGAGAGTTGCTAGGTGATTGGTGGGGAAAGCCAAAAGAGTAACGGTTCCTTCATATTCGTAATTTGGGAGTATTGGCTTCGTAGTTTGACATCTATTTCATGGACGATTATTCAATCAGGTGTAAGTTATCTAGGTTATCTCAAGTTGGTTCTGTTTTGGATTATCAAATTGAATTTGAGAAATTGAGTAGCAAAGCCACGGAGACGCATGAGCAAATATTAGTTAGTATTTTCATCTTTGGATTGAAACCTGATATCCGTTGGGATTTGGAACGCAATCGTCCGACTGCATTGAAGGAAGCTTTTGCATCTGCTCGACATCAGGAATCGAGATTAGAAGTTCTTAGATTGGCAAGGAACAAAGTTGTTGAGGAATTGGCCGATTCTGACGTGACGGGAGAGATCGAGGAGAATGTTGATATGCTACCTGATTATGAGGAATCAAAAGCTATTGAGATAGTTGAAACCTACCAAATTCAGGAAATTGAAGAAGTGCAGAATGCCATAAAGAGTTCTCAGAGCCAACCGGAGCTGCCTCTGCCTATGGAGTATCATCAAGTCAATCAAATTCAAGGATTGGTTTGCCATGGTCTCACAACACCACGTTCAAAGAATCATATTGCTTGCGTGTTTGCTAGGGCGAGATCTACTTTTGTACATGTAGCTGCGTTCCAGTTATCAAGCTCGCAAAGAAGAGAGATATGGCATCAAGAGGATTTATGGATTGATTCGTCCTACAAGATGGCCAAGCTGATTTTTGGTCACTTCCTTCCGAATGTGGCTCGAGGAGGGATTGCTTTGAAGTTCTATGCACTTGCTGAAGTATATAAAGATCTCCACCTTGAGGACAAGGTGATTTTCAAGGGTGGGGGGGTTGATACGAGTATTTTAATTATTTATATTTGTCGTTGGGCTTAGCCCGTTTAATTATTTGGGTCGTTCTTTTTGGATTTTCTTGTTGATTCTTTCCCGAATCGTAGGTCGAATCAACCCTAGGTATTTAGTATAAATAGGTGGATTGTATCTTATTTCATTAACAAGAAAAATAATACAGAAACCCTATTTTATTTATGTGCCGTTTTCCTTTTCTTTCTTTCTCGTAATCTGGCGTGAACGACGAGCAAAGATCTCGCGTCTGCCGTTGTATTTTATTTCTTTTCGTTTCGTGGTAGAGGAAATCGCCCCATCCTCTATCAGTCAGCCACATGAATACCTCAGAGGTGCCGCCTACGTGTGGAGTAGATGTGATCGTGACGACGTCGTGGGGATTCAAGGATTTGAACAATGTATCTCTCTCGGAAGTCCACCGGTCTCTTCTGTACGGACTTGACATATACTATTGCACCGACTGCAAGTTTCCGAATTTTTTTTCGGGTACATATGGATTTGTTTGTTGATATTATTATATATATTCTTCCATGTATCTTGATCTTTGTCTTGTTTATCTGGATTTTGGAAACTGCAGGGGCATACTTCCGATCGTTCCTCATGACAGAATCTGGTATGTATACTTTCTCACTCTACCTCCGTTTTTGTTCGATCAGACTTTGTTAGAATCCGGTAAACTTTCTCTTATTTTATTATCTTGATACATTATATTCCGGTATCTCTCTCTGCAGGAATTTCGATATTTCTTCTAGTAATCGCAGGTACCGGCTCCTACGTCATATTCTTGATACATTATAATATTCTGGTATGAACTTAAAACATATTCTCACCTACCGTGGACATATTAATCAGTATGCTTATCGTTAATTTGACAGTGTCACGTACATTGATAATTTTTCAATTTACTTTTTAATTTAAATTTTATTGAATGTATGACTTGCATTTCATGCTTAAATAGTTAAATAGATAAGAACGAATAAATTGTTATCTATGACAGTGCAAAGTGTTATGAATGAGTCACATAGATTACGCTAAAAAACCGTAATGTATGAGCGTGACTATATATACACGTCAGCCTTATAAGAAACTGCACCGATACTTCTATTGATCAATTCGGGAGCAACATAGCCGATGGTTCCTCTAGCTGTAGTCATGGTCACTGTATTCTTATCCACAGAGCAAAATTTTGCCAGGTCGAAATCCGATATTTTAGTGATAAAGTTTTCATCGAGGAGTATGTTATGAGGCTTGATGTCAAAATGCAGAATCTGAATGTTGCACCCCCGATGCAAATACTCGATCCCTCGAGCAATTCCAACTGCGATCTTAAATTTTGTATCCCAATTCAAGGAACTCATTTTTTCTCGATTGAAGAGGTACTTTTCAAGGGAACCGTTGGGCATGAAATCGTAGACGAGTGCACGTCTTGATCCTTGTGCACAATATCCGACTGGTTTGACAACATTCACATGGTGTATTGTTCCGATCGTTGCGATTTTATTCATGAAGTCTTGCCCGTTTGCTCCCGATTTCCGGAGCAGCTTGACTGCTACATGATGCCCGCTCCGGAGCTTCCCTTTGAAAACCGAACCGAAGCCGCCTTCGCCAAGTTTATCTTGAAAATCTTTGGTCATTTTCTTGATGTCTGAATAGGAGTACCTGATCGAAGTGAGTTTGTTGTGGCTTTGTAGGAATGATTCAATTTCCTCAAATAAAGAGAAATGCCTTTTTCTAAATGTGTAGATCAATAGCCATACTGGGGAATACGATAATCCTTGGTATGGAGATGATGAGGGTTATGATCAAGCCTGAGAAGAGATGGGAAATTTTTTTTTAAAAAAATGGTTAAATTATTCCTCAAGTTCTTGAAATACAACTGGCATAATTGTAACATTAATGATAGCAAACGTGAATAGTATTAGAGAAAGGTGGGTATATCCTTCCTGCAGTAAATCTGACATATCGTCTCATATATAAAGGGTTAAGTTTCATTTCATGTCGCCACATTCATAATAAATTAGTTCTAAAGATAGGAATAACGAACCAAATTGATTAAATAAAAAACAAACAAATAATGATTCAGTAATTTTGTTTAAGAGCTCACCGATTATTGTGTAAGGATTTTTTCCCTTGTACACTGCAAGTACAAAATAAAAGAGAAATAAGAATACGATAATACAAACTTCTCACATAAATACTCTATATAAAAACAAACTTTCTAACTAAAGTGATTCAGAAATCAGAAACTATACGATGATTTTCTTTCCCGATCTCAACAATATGACTATATAGAAGTTTTACAACACAAAAAACAACGTAATATTATTAAGATTCTTACGATAGTAATCAAGCAGCTGAGCAGCACCATAATATAAGAGTCTCGATATAGCAACGAATCCGATGATTACCGTTACAGGGGGGCATATCATTGCCAATAAAAGACCTGCAATATTTCAACAAATCACCCACTATGCACAGTACTCCTAATGTGTCCATCGTTGATATAACATTAATAAAGTTTACTTTGTCTTTTATAGATTAAAGTATAACATTCAATACTAATATGTCTAGTCATCTGTGGACACATTAGAATTGCTTACGGGTAGATAAACGACATTCCTCTGAAAATTAGAGTAAAATTGTTAAATATTTAGTGAAATAAAAAATTAATTAAATACGCACCTACAATGACTTCAACAATAACAATCGGATGTAAATCTGCAAAAATAAATAAATTAATAATCAAGAAAATAAGTTCATATAATAAATTTAATCATCCCATAAACATATCTAGTGATATTAGAGTATAAGTTTCTTGCATTAGAACAAGTCTCCAAATTTTCACCATTTTTCAAAATATATAAAATAGCATAAAATTAACAAGAATGGTTATAAATAAAAATCAATACACAAACTTTGACCAAATTTACAATTTCAATACAGACTTTTGGAAGGCCAGGATAGCGACTTAATTCCGTAACAAATCTAACAACACTTTTCCGAAAATGCAAAAAGTGTTGTCAGATTTGATACGAATCGAAAAGTGAATTAAGTCACCGTCGAGACACTTCAAACGTCGTGTCGAAACTGCAAGAATAGGATTCCGTCAATTCAAAATCCGAACTCGAATTCTCACCCCAAATACTGTATAGCATAGATGCACACGCGGGGCACATAGTTAGCTCAAATCCATACAAGAGAGAGTCGTGGATTTCTGAAAGCGTCACGTTCTTCAAATCCCTAAACTCCATTGATGACGTCATTACTATCCTCTCTATTTCGCACATCTCCACCAACTCCGAAGCAAGCATGGGGCCCACCTTCACATATCCATACCCTTGAGAATTCAAGGCACAATCTCCATCAATTTGTATGAAGAGGGAAGGATTCTTCAATGGATTTGGGCACGTGATGAAATTAATAGGGTAGGTAGAATCCGAGACTATGTAAGGGTAGCCACTAGGGTTCCTGAAGGTGAAGTTATAGTTGTATGAAGAGTATTTAGGGAAAGAACATGTCGTCTCGTTGTCGAGAGAAGCATCGGCGAGCCTAATGGTGACGTTATTGCCGGTGCCGTATGTGATCTCTTTGACGTAGTATTCGTGGGAATCGAGGGAGACGGAGGCGACGTCGTTTTGGCACGAGAGTTCAAATCTAGGGTTGCCGCAACTCTTGGGGTCACCCTTGAGGCGGAAAGGCGGGCTAATGTTGTGGATAGTGCCGCAGGAAGAAGAGGTGCATTTCGCACGAGAAGTTTGAAAGAGGAATAACAATGAAGATCAGAAGAATTGAGAGAGATGATGAGTAAATTTTAATCATCATGAATTGGTTGATTGTAGTGATCAAACGTAGCAATGTTCATCGTGATTATATGCGTATTAATTAATATATTACTCCCTCCGTTCTACTGATATATGGATAATTTTTTTCCAATACGCGAATTAAGAAAAGAGTGATAGTAGTCGATAAAACAGTGTAATAAGTTTTAGTTGATTAAAATTTCATCATTTTAAGTGATATCCATATATCTATGAGATTAACGAGAATAATTATTATTCGATTATTCCTATATAAGTGGAACGAAGAGAGTATTAGTGGCCAGTATAGATGAGTCTTGTCCAGAGGGAACCTACACAAGAATACTTAAATTAAATGAATATAGTACGTATATCTTATTAAGCTAGTTATATATAGATTAAAAATGACCATGGCTTTCATTGACTATCATTATAATCAAGCATCTTTGGAATAAGTCTTCATCATGCATCATTCAATGTATATACCCATAACATTTTTCGTCCCAATTTCGATTTCTCGATCCTATTTTCCCTATCACTTCCAGTTTATACTATCCTTTAATTTTGCAGTTTTTAACTAGAGTAAATTAAAGTTCATAATATCTTTCTTAGTATTTCATTTCCAATTTTACTAGTAAAATATGAGTTATAAAAATACGAAATTAGACGATAATTAGTACTAATTTTTAGAATTTTTTATTACTAATTATGAATATTTGTGACCATTGTTCTAAAAGACGCCGCCTAGGTCCGCCTAGGCGGTGCCTAGACGCTAGTCAGTACCTCGCCGCCCGACTAATATGTAATCCGCCTAGGCTCTATGCGATACCCAACGAGCCGCTCTTGAAGCTTAATCAATAGTCTATATGTGTTGATAATTAATCTATGTTTAGGCAAAGTATGCTACTCTATGTATGATTTGGATTTATAATTATGAAACTAACCTATCAATTGTCATAGTATGTATATTTATTATAAATTTAACATACTGAAATATATATCATACTGAAATACAATAGAAGATTGTCTCGTCCAAATTAGTCCGGTACTGCAAACTTATCAACCTTTCGTAACATGCAAAATGGATTGGAATTGAGATTAAACTATACAAAAATGGTAGAAACCCTACTTTCCATAAGCTCATGCGGTTGCTACTCTTCATCACTCTTGAATTGTGATGTCGACAAGCGAATATATACAATCACTCGAACATGTAATCCCACTCTCATCCAGATTTTCTACTATTTGAGTCGTATGAGACGGGTAATCAGGTATCTGCAAACGCTCCACGTCACCTTCCAACATTTGCAACACTTTGTTCATCGATGGACGGTCGTCTGGACACATTTGAATGCACCATAATGCGACTATCGCCATCTTCCTAACAAGTTTATTCGTAACCTCATTGTCGTCAATTCCATTTACTCTTTCGATTTCAATATCCTTGCCATTCTTGTATGAGTCATGTATCCAATACGGGAAGTACTGGCTCGAATGATCATTGCTTCCTTTCAAGTCTCTCTTGAAGCCCACCATTTCCATCAACAACATTCCGAAACTATACACATCAGCCTTGTAAGACACAGCCCCAATACTTCTATTGATCAGTTCAGGAGCAACATAGCCTATGGTCCCTCTAGCGGTAGTCATGGTCACCGTTTTCTTATCCGTGGAGTAAAATTTTGCTAACCCGAAATCAGATATTTTGGGAACGAACTGATCATCAAGAAGTATATTATGAGGTTTGATGTCGAAATGTAGAATCTGAATGTCACACCCTCGATGCAAATACTCAATTCCCCTAGCAACTCCAATAGCAATCTCAAACTTCGTATTCCAACTCAAAGAACTCATTTTATCTCGTCCGTAAAGGTACTTTTCGAGAGAACCATTGCACATGAAGTCATAAACTAGGGCACGCTTGGAGCCTTCCGCACAGTATCCAACTAGCTTCACCACATTCACATGGTGGATCCTTCCAATAGTCGAGATTTCATTCATAAAGTCTTGACCATCTTCTCCGGATTTTCGAAGCAGTTTAACAGCAACATCACTCCCACTTTGGAGCTTCCCTTTGTAAACCGAACCATAACCGCCTTCACCTAATTTTTCTCCAAAATCTCCCGTCATTTTCTTTACGTTCGAATACGAGTACCTGATTGAAGTGAGCTTGTTGTGACCTTGTAGGAAGGATTCTATTCCCGCAAACATGGACATATGCCTTCTACGGAATTTGTACATCAAAACCCACACTGCGAGAGGAAAAATGAAGAACCTCGGTACACAAACCACGACGGTCAAGACGAAGACTGGACAAGAGAGGAAAACAGAGAGTCACCATATATAGATGGATCGAAACACAGTTAGTTTACTTACTACAACATCTAAGATCGAACCAGTTTTTAGCTCAACGCCATCTTGAACACCTACGTCTATACGAATACATGATGATGAAAAAAGTCGCATTAGAAATCAAATATAGAAATATAATTATGGATTTATTAAACAAATTAAACAAGAAAATGAACATAATTATAGATTTTTTTTTTTAAACAATTAACAATAAATTTAAAGTCTACGTCACGTAATTAAGGATTTATTACCGTAACGCGCCATGAGATAGAGAGTACGTAGTGCATGGAATATTAGTCCTAATATAGTGGCGAATCCAATTATTATGGTTACAGGAGGGCATAACACTGCGCATGAAAGACCTGCAATTAGGGCGGGGAATCGGTACCGAAATAATCGGTTATAACCGTACCGAACCGCTAACCGCGCGGTATCGGTTAACCGCTAACCGCAATTGCGGTTAGCGGTTCGGTTAACGGTACGGGTTTCAAAATTTTTGCGGTTATCGGTTACCCGATAACCGTTCGGGTAATAACCGCATAACCGCAAATAATTAAATAATATAATTTTTATATAATATGTATTTAATAAATATAAACATTTAATAATTTGTCTAGAAAATAGAAATCCCAAATTCTCAATTTCAGAAATTAGAAAAGTGGTGTCTTCTTATGTCGTCATTGGCCTTGGAGTGTATTTTTTTATCTGACATTTTTATTTTAATTCGAAATAAAATGATTTGAAATATTGAAATTTAAATTATTTAATATACATATATAAATATATATTTGTAACTTTGTAAAATCGTTAATTCGTTCAAATAATTCACTTTAAGACGATGAAATATAAAATATCAATATATCATAATAATATATATGACAAAAAGGTGTGAAATAATGAAAGGAGTTAAATGGAAAAATAATTCGAAATTAATAAATTAAATAAAAAAAATCCTTATTCGGTTATCGGGTAACCGATTACCCGAACCGCAAAACCGCATGCGGTTAGCGGGTAACCGATTACCCAAAACGGTTCGGGAAACGGTATGATTTTTATGGGATTTGCGGTTCGGTTAACCGCAAATTGCGGTTCGGTTACCCGTAACCGCACCGATTCCCACCCCTACCTGCAAATTAATTATTAGAAATTACAATTATTAACTGAATAATTATAAAAATTAACCTGATATTAATTGATCAAATACCTCCGTCTCATTGATATAGGGATATCCTTTTTCGCGTCACCAGAATTAAGACGAGAGTGATAGTAGTTGATAAAGTAGTGTGAATGTGATTTAATTCGTTAAAATTTATCAATTTTAGATAATATCCCAATATCAGTAAGATGAACGAAAATGAAACTTATTCTTAAATGAATGGGACGAGGGAGTAATAATTAGTGAAGCAGACGAGCACCTACAACGACCACAGCAATCAGTAGAAGACCTGCAGAGATAACATCAACAGTAATAATTATTGCAATCCCTAATAAGAGAGCATATGTCAAAATTCAAAGTGAGGAAAATACTTACTGTACAAGAAGGCTTTAAATTTTTCTGCAAATTTCCAAACATAGAAAAAAACATTAGCTCACAGACATAAGAACGATTAATACTCGCTCCGTCCATGATTTTTAGGACTAAAAGATACAGACGTCGTCGCTGTTGACGGAGGCGTCGGCGAGCCTGATTCTGGTGTTGATGTAGCCTGTGCTGCTGTAGTTGATTGCCTTGACGTAGTATTTTTGAGAGTTGAGGTTGATGGAGGCGACGTGGTCTTCGCATGCGAGTTCGAATTTTGGGTCGCCGCAGTACTTGGAGTCGCCCTTGAGGCGGAACGGAGTGGTGATGTTTGGGAAGTCGAGGCCGCAGGCAGAAGGGGTGCATTTCGCGTGAGAAGTTTGGGAGAAGTGGAGGAGTGAGAGAGAGGAGTAAATTTTAGACATTGTTGATTGAGGTATGAGAGCACAACACTCATTCCTCAAATATACAATAGTAGTTGACTAGTGGGTGTAACTAATTTTTTTCAATAGTTGACTTTTACTCATTCATTGGAGAAGAAAGTCACACTAACTATAGTTAAATGAGAACTTGAAATATTTTAATGTCTTTTGATTTTATTGACTTTCTATTTAAATTCATGTTAATATATCAATACATTGCCATTCATGTTGCGTGTCGGTATGTGAATTAGTCTATAGTCAATATATAAGAAATCCTAATTTGTGAAAGATTAACCCCTAAATAATATAATAATATTTAAAATTTAAAAATTTACGAAGTATTGACGCCTTCAATCATATACAATTTCACTATCGTCATGATTTGTTTCGGTTAATATTTAACGATATACTCCCTCTGTTACATTTTAAGGTAAGGTTTTTAATTGTTGTAATATGTATTATTAAAGTGAAGTTTGTGCCCCACTTAATATAATTGAATATTAAAATGAAATGAATATAATAATATATTTTTGCTAATTTTTAGGTCGAGAGGGAGTAATGAATTTGGGGTTCACATCCATAAATTAGTTAGGCACATAGTGAAACTAATGAAATAAGTCGAGCGCGTAGTCAGTGGACGGAGGGAGTAATTTTTACAAAATAAAATAAATACATATACAAATTACGATCAAAACAAAGTGGGCTAACTATATAGAATTTCAAGGTTTTTGTGAAATTGGGCTAAAGTGGGCTAGTTTTGAACTAAACAAAGAGGCCCATTTTGAGAAATATAAACCCTAATGTATCTGAATTAATTTTTAAAAAAAAAAAAAAAAAAAAAAAAAAACTTTTTCACTATCACATCAACGTTGAACATATCAAAACTGCTCACATTGGTGACTATATATGTTTACATTCATAAATGCTACATACAAAACCTAGACTTCGTTACTCTAGAACAGTGATCTCAACACAGGGAGAAGAATTACTCGAACTTGTAATTCCACTTTCATCCTTATTGATTACTATCATATGAGTTGACTGAGATGGATAATCGGGAATCTGCAGATGATCAATATCGGCTTCCAACATTTCCAACACTTTACTCATCGACGGACGATCATTTGGGCTCATCCGTATGCACCATAAAGCAACTATAGTCATTTTCCTGATAAGTTTCCTTGTACTGTCGTTCTCGCTGCGATCGCCGTTTTCATCAACATTTCCAATATCGACATCCTTGCCTTGATTAAACCGGTCGTATATCCAATACGGGAAATACTTGCTAGAGCCATCGTCATTTCCCGTGAAGTCTCTCTTCAACCCTACTATCTCCATCAACAACATTCCGAAACTATAAACATCAGCTTTGTAAGAGACTGCACCAATACCTCTGTTGATTAATTCAGGGGCAACATAACCTATGGTTCCTCTAGCTGCAGTTAAGGTCACACTAGTCTTATCTGTAGAGAAATATTTAGCAAGCCCGAAATCGGATACCTTTGGGATAAAGTTATCATCAAGAAGTACGTTGTGAGGCTTAATGTCGAAATGCAGGATCTGAATGTCACAACCTCGATGCAAATACTCGATCCCACGAGCCACTCCCACCACAATATCAAACTTCTTGTCCCAATTCAAGAAATTCATTTTTTCTCGGTTGAGAACATACTTCTCTAAAGAACCATTAGGCATGAAATCGAACACAAGGGCACGTTTCGATCTTCCAGCACAATATCCGACCAGTTTGACAATATTCAGATGATGGATCCTTCCTATAGTTGCGATTTCATTCATGAAGTCTTGACCATTTGCACTGGATTTTCCAAGCAGTTTAACAGCCACGTCATCACCGCTACGGAGCTTACCTTTGTAAACACAACCAAACCCCCCTTCGCCTAGCTTTTCTTGAAAATTCCTGGTCATCTTCTTAATGTCTGAATACGAGTACCGGATCGGGACGAGTTTGTTGTTGCTTTGTAGGAAACTCTCTATTGAGTCAAATATGGATAGATTTCTCCTTTTGAATTTGTAGATCAAAAGCCACAAAGCTAGGGCAAAAATGACGAGTCTTGGTGCCGAGATGACCACTGAAACGAAATGGAAAAAGAAAAATAGGGTTCCTCAAATGTAAATAATCAAGTAAATTAGAAAAATATAAGTGAAGATTACTAATTAAATATAAAAACTATGTATAATACAATAAAATACAGTAAGAATGTACCGATGAGAATTCCAAATAAGGAGGAGAAGGTCCCTGCAAATACCCCATATACATGATAAGAAAAAAAGTCATGCACCTTCCGTCACATTCATAAAGGGATAAGTTCTATTTTCTTTTATATAGAGAGATTACCTTAACTAGTAAAATTTTAACCTAGTAAGATCCGTTCACTACTTTATCCACCACTATCACTTTCATCGTAAAATGTATCCCTTTATGAGTCGGACGAAGGAAGTACTCCCTCTGTCCCATGACAATTGTTCACTATGGAAATGACACAATAACCAATGCCATAAGAGATAGGGGGTTTTATATTATATTGGTTGTGAGAGTGTAATGTTTCCACTTTAGGTAAGTGGACAATTAAGTGGGACGTCCCAATAAGGCAATATGCATGGACAATTGTCATGGGACGAAGGGGTATATAATACTATAAATTCTACGGTAGAGTTCTCTTTGATGCGAAAGAAAATGAGAGAAAAGAGAAAATCACCCTATAAATTCCACCATTTTCATTACATTTTCTCACCTTTTATTAATACTCCTTAAATTGGAAAAATATTTACAACAACAAATTGGTGAGAAAATATTTTCTCTCAATCATTGTAGTGAATAAAGATTCTAAAAGATAATTAAATTGAGTGTGAGAATCATTACAAGTTTGGCTGAAGACACCAAGAAATAAGAATCCCACCATTCCAGCGGTGAATAGGATGATGGTCATCCCCGGAGGGCCTACCCCTGCACTTATTACAACTACATACAAATCACAATCGAGGGTTTAGATTTTTCCAATAGAGAATTTTATAATGTATCAAGAATACGACGTACGTAGGAGCCAGTACCTGCGATTACTAGAAGAAATATCGAAACCCCTGCAGAGAGATATACCGGAATATAATGTATCAAGATTAATAATAGGAGAAACTTTACCAGATTCTAACGAAGTCGGATCGAACAAAAACGGAGCTAGAGTGAGAAAGTATACGTACCAGATTTTGTAATGAGGGACGATCGCATGTATAGCACTGCAGTTTCCAAAATCCAGATAAACAAGTCAAAGATCAAGATGCATAGAAGAATATACATAGTAATATCAACTAATAAATCCATATGTACCCGAAAAAAAGTTCGGAGAACTGCAGTCGGTGCAATAGTAGATGTCAAGTCCGTACAGGAGAGACTGGTGGACTTCCGAGAGAGATACGTTGTTCAAATCCTTGAATCCCCACGACGTCGTCACGATCACATCTACTCCACACGTAGGCGGCACCTCTGAGGTATTCATGTGGCCGACCTTGATATAAGCATATCCAAGATGTGACGCATTAGACTTAGAAGCACAATCACGAGCAATATCTACGAAGGAATGAGGTTCCCTCAAGAGTTTTGGGCATCTTATGAAATTTATCGGAGGCGAAGAAGATCGAGAGAAGAGCGTGAGATGAAACGGATCGATCAAGGTGTAGGGGGAACCGTCGAATAATGTGGAGGAGTAGTTGGGGAAAGAGCAGGTGTCGTTGCTTATGGAGGCGTCGACTACCCTCACGTTGGAGTTTTCGTAGTCGATTGCTTTGACGTAGAATTTTGTAGAGCCGGAAAGGAAGGAGGCGACGTCGTTTTCGCATGATAGTTCGAATCTCCAGTCGCCGCAGTTGTTAGGTTGACCTTTGAGGCGGAAAGGGAAGGTAATGTTTGGAATGGTGCCACATGATGAAGGAGTGCAGTGAGGATTATTATTAGCTTGAGAAGTTTGAAGGAATGATGATTGGATTAAGAGAATGAAGAGTGATGAAAAACTGAGGAGAAGGGATTTAGGTGTGATCATTGCTGGTGGTGAGAGAGAGACACAACACAATTTCAAAAGGTAATATGGATACCATGTCCGTCCCTAAATAAGTTTTTCGACTTGTCAAAATGAGCTCTAGGCGCTTTTAAAAAAAGTCGGCGCCTAGGCAGGCTAATTGGCTCTAGGTGTTTTGTTGGCTAGATGGACTTGGCGGGAGGGATAGGTGGATTATGAGCGGCCTCTAAGTGAGCTAGGCGGATTTAATTAGTGTTTCAATTTTATTTTTATTGGTATATTTAATCCGTTTATGTTAATATACATAGATTTCATATTTAAAATTATAAATGCTACAAAGATTATGAAATTTAGACACTTAATTATCATACTATGTAATCTTATCACGAATTCACAAATAAAATTATAAATAATATGTATTATATTCTAATTAAAATGAATATAAAACACAAAATCCACCTAAGCGGCTAGGCGCTAGTCAGCACTCCACTGTCTAGCGTTTAGCAACTTTTAGAACATTAAAGACAACGCAACTTAAGAAAAGACGAGTATTTGGAATTTTTTTTGTTTGAAGAGTTAACAACATAAATTTAGAAATTGTGCTACGAAATTCAAATTTGAGACTTTTGACACCGTAACATACGCACACATATTGTACATTTTGAATGGACATGAATGAGTCCAAGTCAATGCTTAGGTCAAAAGTGACTCCTTTTTTGTCTATTTTTTTCAAAACTACAGGGACCCACACGGAAATACTCGGCAGCGGACCCCACTGCAGTAACTGAACTCTTTGCTTATAAAAATGGGCACGGTGTGAATTTAGTGCAATTTCAGAAGCCCAAATAGTCCCATCATACTTTGCTCAAACCCGAACCCAAAAAATTATTAGGACAAATGTGAACTGGTCTGCTCCAAACCCGAACCCAATAGGCCCATCAACGCTTGATTTGTAAAATTTTCCTTTTAAATTAAAAAAAATGAATAATAAAATAAATCGAGCTATGATACTTATACTTTTTTGAATTTAATGATTTCACTATGAATTTATGTATTAAAATATATTACAACTGAAAATATGAAACAAAATAATATCGAAATAAAAAAAATAACGAAAGTGCCCATGAAAATGACTAGCATATAATTTTTTGATATCCTAATTACAGTCAAATATAAGGTACTCTCACGACTTGGTATTTGAACTAATGAATGTGAAAATGAAATCAATTAGGGTGAAAGTACTACTCCATGCCTCATAGCTCAATCGTTACATATTTTATTGTTATAATAGACTCGTGTGAATAAAAGATGCGACAATTAGTCTAGTACGGAAGAAGTAGTAACCATTATTTTCAATGCTAATCATGAACTATTATATGGTATTGATATCCATATCAGAGCTTGATCTCTTTAAATGCAGGGAAATAGATTGATATTATAAATATTCATAATTCAAGTTATTGAACTTAATAATTCTATACTTTAATTATGTGTTTTTGGAGTTTATTCATTATCCAGTGAATTCAGACAAAGTAATTAAATAATTGATAATTCCGTGTGAAATTTCCACTTATTAATGTTTCATTTTAATAATAGTGGTAAATTGACTACAACGACTTTGTCCCAAGACTTGCAAGGTCCATCAATAATTGAAGTGATTGACTTGCATTGACTTGTTATTTCCTACTCCTACTATTGATATACTCGTTCCAATTCAATTGTCATATTTTTTTTCGACACAGAATTTTAAACGCAATTTTTAAAATTAAAAGTAAGAGATCAATATTCAAATGTAGAAATTAATTATTTTCACTTAAGGGAACAAGAAAATTGAAGTAGAACGAAGAGAATATTATATTTAATAGATGCGATATGATACCGTTAATTAAAAGTCTTCAAATTCTAAAAATACTTAAAATAAGTAGAAAAATATAAAACAATAAAACAATTCATAGAGCAAAAAATATTATAATTATGAAACAATTTAACTTAATCCTAATTTACATGAGAGGCTCCACCTATTACTAGGAGCATATACTACATGTAGGCCAAATGGAGCGAAAACAAAATGAGTATATACGTAATAATCAACTCAAATAATCAATTATGAAATAATAATAATAAGAATAAGAATAAGAATTAAATCTTCAAAAAAATTTTTTTTTATTAAATCTATTACCTATTATAAAAGAAGGGACTCTTACAAAACATGATTTACCTATTTTATCCTCCAATATAATATGATTAATAAAAAAAAAAGAATAAATTCAAAAATTAAAAATAATTGGCTATTTAAATTTTCTTAAATAAATATAGAATTAAAAATAATTATCTATACAAATTGCCTTTTATGTGCATTTGCACATAACTTCTTTTACCTTCTTACCTTCTTCTAATCAACTTACACGCTTTCAGTCTTCACCAAGTATATAACAATTTTACAGATTAATGTTTGTATATTTATTCAGGAAAACATTAAACGATAGCAACTCATGCCTATACATAAACATAATAAAGCGTAGTGATTATCTAGTTCTCCATGCTTGATCACTCTTGTATGGTAATCTCAACACTAGGCGAAGCATCATCAGTGGCGGATGCAGAAAAATTTGACAATAGGGGCTATACTGGCTTAAAAAAAAATAATATCAGTCGAACACACGATTCTCTTTACTTTCAGCCCCTTCTCATCATTCACCCTTAACTATTTTCTTCTTCCACAACATCAAAACCATAGGGGCTGGAACACAATTTCATCATTTCCCCTCTAATTTGTAGTATAAAAAAATTTTAAAAAATATTTGGGTATGGGCTTAAGCCCCTAGACCACCCTTACTAGATCCGCCACTAAGCATCATCATCGTCGTCGTGATGTAGCGACGACATAGAATCCGTCAAACGCGTGGTTCCGGTTTGATCTGCATTTGTTGTGATATTGGTAGCGTCAGACGGATATTCGGGGATCTTCAAACGTTCAACATCAGCTTCCAACATTTCCAATACCTTGTCCATTGATGGGCGATCATCTGGATTCATCAGTATGCACCACAATGCAACTATCGTCATCTTCTGAACAAGTTTCTTAGCGCTATCACTATCGTCATTTTCATTAGCGTTCTCGATTTCAATGTCCTTGCCTTGGTTAAAGCGGTCATATATCCAATATGGGAAATACTTGCTAGAGTCGCCAACGTTTCCCGCTAGCTCTCTCTTTAAGCCCGTCATTTCCATCAACAACATCCCGAAACTATAAACATCGGCCTTGTAAGATATTGCACCGATGCTTTTGCTGATTAATTCTGGAGCAACGTAGCCTATGGTTCCCCTTGGAGTAGTCATGCTCACTGTATTCTTGTCTGTCGAGCAAAATTTCGCAAGCCCAAAATCAGAGATTTTCGGTATGAACTTGTCGTCAAGAAGTATATTGTGAGGCTTAATGTCGAAATGCAAGATCTGAACGTTACAACCTCGGTGCAAGTATTCAATCCCTCGAGTCACTCCAGTTGCAATATCGAACTTCGTGTCCCAACTCAAGGAATTCATATTCTCTCGATCGAATATGTACTTCTCCAGGGAACCATTAGGCATGATATCGAATACAAGGGCACGTTTCGATCGTTCGACACAATATCCAACAAGTTTGACAACATTTACATGATGAATCCTTCCTATAGTTGCAACTTCATTCATGAAGTCTTGATCTCTTGTTCCGAATTTTCCAAGCAGTTTAACAGCTACATTAGTACCACTCCGAAGTATGCCTTTGTAAACAGAGCCGTAACCTCCTTCACTCAGCTTTACTCGAAAACCTTTCGTCATCCTCTTTATCTCCGAATACGAGTACCTAATTGGCACGAGGTTATTTTCACTCCATAGAAAGCCTTCTATTTCACCAAACATCGACAAACGACGCCTCCTATACTTCTTGATCAAAACCCCACACAATGAAAGCAAATCCAAAGATGAACCTTGCTCCATAGCCAACCACTACAGAAGAAGATCATTGTTCGAGTTAGTGACTATTATTTACCTTTACATGAGCATGCTTAAAAAAGCAATTGTTGCATATACTAACAACTCACCTACAACGAGAGGTGGATAGATGATAAGTAACCCTGAAATTACACCATGAGTATAGAACATAAGCAAAGACGGACATTTTAAAGAAATACGTCGAATACAGAGAAATCAACCCTCATTTTATCTACTCAGGTAGATCAGATCGATCTATCTGAGTAGATAAAACGAAGAACTCTTACCAAAGATTGCGTAATAGGCCAACATTGTCTTGTTAATAAAGTACATAAGTACCGCTGCATAGATAACTAATCCGACGACGGATGCTGCTGCGGGCTTATTGCTGCAAACAAGACAACTGTTGGAGTGTTCTCCACAAAATTAGATCGAATCGCTCACTCTATTCAAACTAATAGTAATCTTCTACACCTCTCATCTTTCCACGGTCACGAAAAGTGAAAACGTAATGTATGTAGCTTATACGAAATCGTATACAAGATTTTGTAATTTAGATGATGAGATTACTAAAAGTTGGATATCAACGAGAATATATTTACGTATACGAATCAAGAGATTACCCAGGATGAGGAGAAGCATCAGGATAAGCAGTGCAAGAACACCTGATACACATGTATGCAATTCAAAAAGTGATATATATTCCTTTATCAACTAATTGTAATAAAAACATTTCATGAACAGAGTAAATTAAACTCTTACTGTTACTTCCTGCGAAGTAAATCATTCTTATAAAATCTGTACAAAGACATAGCAAAACATTATAACACGAAAAAAGAATAAACACCGGTAAGTTTGTATCGAAAACTAAACAGATTATGTTACATTTGAACCAGTGTTTAACATACTTACACCATGAGTAATAAAGAACGGTGTTCGCGACATCCAAGTTAAAGTCGAACCAGGAAAGCTCGAATCCATACATCAGAGGATTTCCGAGAGCGACACGTTGTTCGAATCCTTTAACTTCCAGGAAGTCAACACCGAGAGCTCCGCTCGGCATGTGTACTTCAAATCCGAGAGGAGGGAGTGTCCCACCTTTGCATAAGTGTACCTACCTCCGGAACATCCGGTAGCTTCCGTGAATCGCGAAGAATTCAGCAACGGAGACGGGCAGCCGATGAAGTTGATGGGCCAAGCTACTGTTAGAACCTTAATACGATAAATGGGCAGAACCGAGGCTAGAGTTAGACTCTATCTATGTAAGACAATATTGCTCCGATATGGCGATATAGTGCAATCGGACTATAGCAATTGTCTCCAAGATACAACGGTTCTTCGTTCTCGAGTTGTTGCACTACAAGTCGAGAATCCATCGAACTACTCGAATATCGAGACTTTGTAAGTGAGAGAAAAAGAAGGAAGGATAAAACGAAATGAGAGATGTTATCTGCGTTTTGGTGTGTTGGATCATTCTGTGGAGGGCTCTATTTATAGGAGATAGGTGACTTTCCATGAAGGGGTGCTTCGATCTGGACCGTTCGATCAAATCTTGATCGACGGCCCAGATCACCCGAACCGAACCAACACAATGGTTCGGCCCCTCCATGAGCCAACCCGAGCTCGGCTCGTGCCCGGCACAAGCCTGCCCGAGTCACGGGCGTGTGGGCGATACACGCTCGCGCCCCTTGGTTCGCACCTTTTGGGTGCTGGCTTGTGACATGCACACGCCTGACACCCATTCAGTTCGAACCATCGCACCGGTTCGCTCCCTGCGTGCGCTGGACACACTCGCATGGACTCGAGCAACACGTTTGGCTCGGTTTAGGAAAAGTAAAGGCCCATCAAAAGCGCCCATTGCAACAAGTGCGACGTGCACAGCTATCGCACCATCCTCGTAGGCCTTTGGATTTAGGCCAAAAGGCTAAGCCCAATCCACCATCCTTTGTTTTTCCAATGTGGGACAAACTTCTCACCTCAAACTTAACCAATTAATTGCTCATTCAATTTGAACAATTAAATTACCCAAAATTCCAACAGCTACCTCATGAGTAACCTTTTTAACTTTGTCCTTGTAGATGCTGTAAGGATAGTCGAATGTGAAGTTACTCTGGTACAAAGAGTTGCTTGGGAATGAGCAGATGTCGTCATTGTTTACCGAAACATCGGCTACCCTGATTGTGATGTTGTTGTAATTGATCGCTTTGACGTAGTACTTCTGTAAGCCGAAGTAGAGATTAATCGAGGCGACGTCGTTCTCACAGAGTAGCTCGTACAGGATATAACCGCAGTTCTTGGGGTCGTCTTTGAGGCGGAAAGGGTAGCTGATGTTGCGAAGGTGGCCGCACGAGGAGGGGGCGCAGTAAGGGTTTGTAATAGCAAGAGAAGCTTGAAAGAGAGATTGTAATGAGAGAATGAAGAGGGATGAGCAAGTGAGGAGTAGAGTTTGTGTTGTGATCGGCATTTTTGGAGGGTGAATGAACTTGTTTGAGAGAAGAGTGAGTATTGAGAGTTTGTTAAGTAAGAGTGCTCATGTATCATTCCGTTCCACTTCAACAGTCTCGTTTCTTTTCGACACAGAATTTTTGGTGTAGTGTGTAAAATGAGAAGTTAGGGAAATGCAAGGGTTAAATCTTTCAATTTTAAAGAATATGACTATTGAAGTGAAACGTCCCTGTTGGAATTTAATTCCATTAAATTTTTTTTATTATTTTTGTCTTTTTTTTGTATTTTTTATTTCCTATTTTTCAGGATTTTAGTTAAATGTAGTGCACATTAGAGGGGTATCGGAAGACTTGGTCCAAAGTTGTTGCAAATAAAGAGAGAAGTGGAAGTATCAAGTGAAGAAGTGGGAGAAGCGGTTAACGTGCATGAACTACATGGGTGAGGAAAGACATGGTCAAACCCCACTAAGATAGTGGGTCGATTGAGCTTGGGCTGCAAGACTACTTGATCTATAAATGGAGAAAGAAAGTATGAAGAACTGTATCTCTCTCGACGTCGACGACTCATAGAAGTATAGCATAGAAAATAAATATAGTATCTATGAGTGAGAGAGTTCCTCTTTAGTAGAGAGTTTATTTTCATACATTTTTCATAGTTTGTAGTCGAGAGTTTCTAGATTAGTTCTAGAGTTTTTATTGTTTTGTCTCGATTTGTATTTTTCGTTATTCACTTGACGTGAATATTTTGGCCTTGAGGCAACTACGAGTAATATATATATTATCTTGTAGAAATTGAATTCGTATTTTCATTTTTCCGCTGCGTAACGTTCAGTAGAGCCTTGCTCTGAGCAAGCCCCTGCAAATGCCTCCGTCCACCCCCGGTCCAGATTCCAACAGCCCTATATATATATATATATATATATATATATATATATATATATATATATATATAGGATGGATCATATAGAAATAAGTCCTGGTGTGAGAAATATGAATAGATCTGAACCATTGATCTAAATTTGATCTATGGCTGTAATTGATTTAAGCATAATTATAAGGTATCATAAGCATGACTAGGTTTAAGCATGAATTTGTACATTAAAAAGCATAATGGTGTTGTAAGCATAAATATATACTGACTTAAGCATGATTTTGTATAGTTTTAAGCATCTTTCTCATTTTCTCACGCAAGGATTTATTTGCACACGAACCACTCCCTATATATATATATATATATATATATATATATATATATATATATATATATATAGGAGTTGGATCATATGAAAACCAAATATTTCGTGAAAACGTGAAAACCATGCACTTTCATTCATAACATGATGCACTTTCATGCATATCATGTTGCACCAAAAATATAAATATTATTTTATTAAAAAAATGCATATATTTTTGGTGCAACATGATATGCATGAAAGTGCATCATGTTATGAATGAAAGTGCATATATATATATATATATATATATATATATATATATATATATATATATATAGAGGATGGATCATATAGAAATAAGTTCTGGTGTGAGAAATAGGAATATATCTGAACCATTGATCTAAATTTGATCTATGGTTGTAATTGATTTAAGCATAATTATAAGGTATCATAAGCATGACTAGGTTTAAGCATGAATTTGTACATTAAAAAGTATAATGGTGTTATAAGCATAAATATATACTGACTTAAGCATGATTTTGTATAGTTTTAAGCATCTTTCTCATTTTCTCACGCAAGGATTTATTTGCACACGAACCACTCCCTATATATATATATATATATATATATATATATGACCGTTGAAGTGAAACGGAGAGAGTATTACTTTCTTTCATCTATGTTAAACAAAAAGACGTGTCACTTTGGTAGAATGAGATGAGAAGAGTAAAAAGATACGATACTCACTTCCGTTCATGAATCATGACTCATTTCTTATTTTAAAAATAATTAATTAACTAATGGTACCAATGAGCAAATCTATTACTATTATAAAAGTGTGCATTCTTACAAAATATGTAATGCAAGTATACCCCTCCCCTCCTTTTATTTTAAAATAATATTATTAATAATAGTATTGTTATTATATATAATAATAGTTATTCATGATTTTCGAATTTTTTTTTGATTGTATTACTATATTATAATAGTATTGTTATTATTATATAATAATAGTTATTCATGATTAAAGCATAAAAATTAAAGCATATAATATAATAATATTTATTCATGATTAAAAATTAAAGCATAATATAATAGTGATATGTCTTGGATTTCGACTCTTTCAAGGAAATTAAAACATAAAAATTGTACTCCCTCTGTCCCAGTTCACTTGCCCTCTTTCTTTTTGACACGAGATTTTATGAGCAGTGTTAAATTGAAAAAGTAAGGGGCTCACATCAAAAAGTAATGGTTAATTTTTGCCTTTTAAGTAAAAAGGACAAGTGGTATGGGACGGACCAAAATAGTATAGTGGACAAGTGAAGTGGGACGGGGGCAGTACTAATTAATATCTAAAAGCAAATATTATTCTTTTTTAAAATTATTCTCCTGATTAATTTCTACAATCAACTCTTCTATAAATATGTACTTCTTCCACACTAATTTTAAAAAACTTACCTACGCAAATTATAGTAATATTTCGTAAGAGAAGATAGAAGATATTTATATTCTCATCTACTTATAGTAATATTTTGTATGAGAAATCTATGATTATTCTTCATGTTTATACTATTATGATTATACTTTTAGTTTTTTTTGGTTGAGATTTTATATTATGATAAACTATATATATATATATATAAAAAAAAAAAGGAAATTCATCAAACTCTTTCCCCCTTTTCTTTTGATTATATTATTATTTATATTAATAGGATAAAAATTGTAAAAATATGCGATTTAAATATATACGATTTAAATAACTGTTTTAGATGGCGGAACATCATATTTTGGAAGAATTATTGTTGCTTTTAGCAATTGCTTAAGGTTACATTTTTTTTTTTTTGCTTTGAATTCTTGCATTTATGCTTTTAGATCCAGTGGATTTTTTTATCTACTTTTTTGTTCGTGAGAGCTTTATTCTTTCTGTTACTTTTCATGGTTAATGGCTGAGAAATATTTATTGTTGTTTACACATCACATCTTCTTTACATCACATCTTTACAGTTTAATTTTAGTTCCAATCAAGATTCAATAGGATGTCAAGTTCCTCTTCAAGTATATTTTATAATTCAATAATTAAATTTATTTTAAAACTAATATTTACCACAATATTGTAAACATATTTGAATCTTTTAATATAATAGCTGCGGAGGTGTATCGGAAAATGAGACTTTTACACACGAAAAGGAAATATTCCGAAATAAAGAAACGAAGTTTAAATGTTAATTCACGAGACTTGAATGATAATTATTTTCTTTTGATCATGTTATGTACACAAGCACAATTATGGACTGACACACTTTAATTCATATTGTTTCTCATAAGTACAACAGTTCATGTATTAAAAAAAAATCTCTGATTGTGTTCATTGCGGTGCTGTCAGATTAGAGTATGAACCTCCAACATTTTGTTGTGATAATGGAAAAATAGTACTTGCACCAGCTGAAGTCCCCAATGAATTGTACAAATTCTTCACTTCAGAATCAGAAGAGGCAACTAATTTTAGGAAAAATATTCATTCGTACAATTCTATATTTTCGTTTACATCATTTGGTGTAAAATTGGATAAGGAACTTGCATCTGCAAGACGGGGAGTCTATACATTTCGAGCACAAGGAATGGTTTATCATGATCTTCCAGGGTTAATTCCAAATAGTTCTAATCCAGGATTTTTTCAGTTGTATTTTTTTGAGACATTGAACGAGGTCGAAAATAGAATGAATAGGCTACAGAATTCAAATATATCAGATGTGACGGTGAAGAAGTTGATAAAAATTATGGAGACCAATTCATATGCCAAATTTTTTCGAAGATTGAAGGACTGGCCTTCCATGGATACTGTGGAACTTCATATATCTAAAGATGTAAATTTGGATCAACGGGTGTACAATTCGCCTACTGCAGATCAAGTTGCAGCAATATGGGTAGAAAGAGATAATGATAATACCTCATATGAGAGGGATATTGTAGTTCATGCGCATTCCGGGGAGAGGCATAGAATAAAACATTATTATGGATGTTATGCCCGTTGCGTTGCAATATCCACTTCTTTTTTCGAAAGGTGAAACTGGTTGGTATCTAAATATTAAGAAGAATACGGATACAACACAAGGTATTTTCCCTTAAATTCCCTCTTTATCTATTTGTTAATTACTACGACTATAAATTATTTATTTACAATTCTAAATTATTATATTATTTGAATATTTTATTTTATATTTTATAATTTTTATTTTTATGTAACATTTCTCAGCTCGTGTTAGAACTCTGAATAATACATCGACAAGGGCCACGATTATAACCGAAGAAAATATTATCTCTGGAGAACAAGGTATTCTTCTAACATTTTGAGCATAATAATATGAATTTATGTTTCAACAATATATACGTATTAATAACCATTTTGTATGTTCAAATACTATATGAAACAGTTACAGGGGCAGCGTTATAAATGTGTCTCATGTAGAGAATATACCTGCTATAAGTTAAAAATCAGAAATCCAAGGCAGTCTATTCTTTTATTCGCTGACAGATTATTTCAGCAATACGCAGTCGACATGTATATTAAATTAGAGACTACAAGATTGGATTTTATTCGATGAAATCAATCAACTATGAGAGCCAAATTGTACCAAGAATTATGGACAGTGTCTTTAGAGGAGAAGTGAGAGGAACTGAAGTTGGCAATCGAATTGTTCTACCTGCTACATTTATAGGAGGTCTAAGAGATATGAGGCATAGGTATCTTGATACATTGACATTAGTACAAAAATTTGGAAAGCCGGATTTATTTATTACTATGACCTGCAATCCAGAGTGGGGCGAAATACAAGAAAAATTATATCCTGGTCAAACTTCTCAAGATCGTCTTGATTTGACTTCAAGAGTTTTTAGGGCAAAACTGCAAGACTTGAAAGATCAGTTATTCAAGCAGGAGATATTTGGAAATGTTGCTGCACATGTGCACGTGATTGAATTTCAAAAAAGAGGTTTACTACACGCCCACATGCTAATCATTTTCAAGTCGGATTATAAGATAAATACAACAGATAAAATTGATAAGCATGTTAGTGCCAAAATTCCAAATCCAGATGAAAATCGTGAGTTATATGAATTGGTGAAGAAGCATATGATGCATGGACCATGTGGGGAAAAGAATCCAAAAAACTCATGTATGGTGAAAGGAAAATGTAAATGTCATTATCCACGACCGTATTGTGAAAGCACTATTCAAGGTAAAGATGGATATCCGATTTATCGAAGAAGAAATAACGAATTGGTCGTTTTTGTCCGTAATGCAGAGCTCAACAATCGGTGGGTCATTCCATACAATGTTTATCTACTATCCAGATATAATTGTCATATTAATGTAGAGGTTTGTTCTGGCATCACGGCAGTCAAATATTTGTATAAGTATATATACAAGGAACATGATAGAGTGACAATTAATATGACCCAGAATGATGATAACAATCAAGTTGATGAGATAAAGCAGTTTCAAGATGCACGCTGGGTATCTTCTCAAGAAGCATTATGGAGAATACTCGAATTTGAGATGAATGATATATACCCGACCATTATCAACTTACAACTTCATCTTCCTGACAATCAGTTCATAGCATACCACGAAAGTCAAAATCTGAATAGTCTTTTAAATTCAGGTCCCGTTTCAAAAACAATGTTGACTGAGTTTTTTCTTACCTGTGCTACAAGTGAAAAAGCAAGAAAATACCTTTACAAAGAATTTCCTGAGTTCTATGTTTGGGACAAAAGGGGCAAATGTTGGACCAAAAAAAGGAAAAAGGGCAATGTTATTGGAAACGTATTAGTTCGGCAAATCCAATTGAAGGAGAAAGATATTATGAAAGATTACTCTTGAATCATGTCAGAGGACCAACATCTTTCAGATACTTGAAAACAGTCAATGGTACATAATATTTGAGTTTCAAAGAAGCAGCACAAAAACGAGGATTGTTAGAAGCAGATCAAAGTATCATTGAATGCCTGAATGAAGCGATAACGTTTCAAATGACAAAAGAATTACGAAGATTGTTCGCAATAATATTAGTACATTGTGCACCATCAGATGTTAGAATTATATGGGATACGTACTATGATGCATTGTCGGAAGATTTCAGGAAGGAAGTAAATACTTCACTAGATCTACAAGTTTCCAAGACTTTGAAAAGTTTGAGCACTTACTTAGAAAGCATGGGGAAGGATATACGAGCTTATGATCTTCCAAGTATTCCTATGAATCTTGGTAGTGTGAACATTGAGAACTGTAGAGAAATACAAGACGAAATGTCAGTAAAGATACCTGAAGAAGATCAGCAAACAGAGTCAAAGTTGAACTCCGAACAACAAGTTGCATTTTCAATGATATTGGATTGCATAGAAAAAGGAGAAGGTGGAATTTTTTTTATAGACGGAACTGGAAAAACCTTCCTATACCGTGCATTATTAGCTAATGTCAGATTGAAAAAAATTGATTGTACTTGCAACTGCAACATCTGGAGTTGCTGCTGGAATAATGCCTGGCGGAAGAACGGCACATTCACGTTTCAAGATACCAATAAATGCTGATGAATCAAGTGAGTGTTCAGTTTCTAAACAAAGTGCAGTTGCAAAACTATTGCGTAGAGCGCAATTGATTTTATGTGATGAAGCACCTATGGCTAAAAAGTGGGCAATTGAAAATGTGGATAGATTACTGAAGGATGTAATGGGAAATGCAAAGGATTTTGGCGGGAAAGTAATAGTTTTCGGAGGTGATTTTAGGCAAGTGCTACCGGTTGTGCCTAAAGCTACAGTCTACCAAACTATATCAGCAAGTCCGGTCAAGTCTTATCTATGGTGCAAAATGAAAAAAATCAAGCTGACGAAAAATATGAGAACGAGAAATGATATGGAGTTCAGTCAATTCTTAGAGTTGGAAAAGGTGAAGAACCAACTGACGTTGATGGAAACTTTAGAATTCCATACGAGATGCTTATTAAGTATGATAATGAGGAGAATTCCACAAAGAGACTCATTCAAGCCATTTTTCCAGATTTAAAGAAGAATGAACATTCTGCAGAATATATGACAAATCGTGCAACATTGACGGCCAAAAATGAGCATGTGGATAAGCTAAATGAAGAGTTAATTTCCATGTTCCCCGGAGATGAAAAATTGTTTAATAGTTTTGATGAAGTTATTGATGAGACAGACAAACACTATGAGATAGATTTTTTAAACACTTTGACTCCAAATGGCTTACCCCCACATAAGTTGGTTCTCAAAAGAAATTGTCCTATCCTACTTCTGAGAAATCTCGATCCATCAAATGGTCTGTGCAATGGAACAAGAATAGTGTGCAGGGAGTTCAAGCATAACATAATTAATGCAGAGATCATGTTTGGGCAGCATGTGGGAAAACATGTTCTGATACCAAGAATACCTCTTTCGCCAGCTGAAAGTGAAGTGTATCCTTTTAAGTTCAGAAGAAAGCAGTTCCCAATAAGACTTTGTTTTGCAATGACTATAAATAAAGCTCAAGGATAAACTATACCAAATGTCGGTGTTGTATATAACTATTATAATTAGTTTAGTTTAGATTAATTACTTCCTTTTTAGCAATACTTCACTTTTTTTTAGTTTAATTATTTTGTTTTTATCGTTTACTAATTATTGTCTTTTCTATTTTAACGCTTTATTTTTAAGATTTATTAATCGTTATTAGTTTATATTATAAACATAAAATAATATAAACTATTTTTTTAACGAAATAAGTAAAATGCTTAGTGACCACGTGCATTGCACGTGTTGTCCGCTAGTTCGTAAAAAAAGGTTCATAAAAACTCTAAACAAAAAAATAAACACAAAAAAAAAATAGATTCATATTTTTTTTATAAAAAAATTAAATATTGGTAATTAGTGTAAATGATTAATTTACTGAAGAAACCTGAATAATTAATTCCATTTTTTATTTAGATGTTTGTCACTATAATTTTAATACATAAACAACCCGTTGGAATTTTGGTGATTTAATTGTTCAAATTGAATGAGTAATTAATTGGTTAAGTTTGAGGTGCATGGGAAGTTTGTTCCACATTGGAAAAACAAAGAAGTTTGGACTCAGATACCACCTTCATCCCATTATATTAGTCCACATTTCCTTTTCGGTCCGTCTCATATATTAGTCCACTTTCTAAAAATGACAAAGAATATGTAGCCACAATTAACTCTCTCTCCTCTCAACTAAGTATAGCCACATATCCCTCTTTGCATTGGCTATTGTGCCCATCCCATTGTGGACTAATATAATGGGATGGAGGTAGTATAAGTCAAGGCTCTAATGTATATAATAATTAATTTCTCAAGTGGTGGATTGGGCTTAGCCTTTTGGTCTAATTAAAACCAAAGGCCTACGAGGACGGTGCGAAAGCACCGTCCGAGTCCGCCTCCGCCGTGCACGTCGCACTTGTCGCACGTGCGCATCGTCGCGAGGAATGGACCTTTACTTTTCCTAAATTGAGCCAAACGTGTGGCTCGAGTCCATGCGGGTGTGTCCAGCACACACTAGAAGCGAACCGGTTCGAACCGATGGGTGCCAGGTGTGTGCATGACACGTGGGTCCGAACCAAGGGGCACGAGCGCGTGTCAACCACACGCCCGTGACTCGGGTAGGCTTTTGCCAGGTGCGAGCCAAGCACCGGTTGGCTCATGGAGGGGCCGAACCATTGTGTTGGTTCGGTTCAGGTGATCTGGGCCGTCGATCAAGATTTGATCGAACGGTCCAGATCGAAGCACCCCTTCACAGAAAGCCACCTATCTCCTATAAATAGAGCCCTCCACAGAATAATCCAACACACCAAAAACAAAGATTAATTCTCTTATCTCGTTTTATCCTTCCTTCTTCATCTTTCCTTACAAAGTCTCGATATTCGAGTAGTTCGACGGATTCTCGACTTGTAGTGCAACAACTCGAGAACGAAGAACCGTTGTATCTTGGAGACAATTGCTATAGTCCGATTGCACTATATCGGAACAATATTGTCTTACGGAGATAGAGTCTAACTCTAGCCTCGGTTCTATCCATTTATCGTATTACGGTTCCAACACAACCCTTTTGCCTTATACACAATAATACACATTAAACACTAAATATTCGGTTCTTAATTTTTCATATTAATAAAATTTCATGAATTGTGAGTCAAAGAGAGTATAATTTAACGCGTTATGTCTAAATCGCCTTATCAAGAAAATGGAAAATGGTATAGCTCGACAAATTTCAGTCGGTCCGACCAGTGTTGACTTGGTAAACCCTCTTACAATTGTTAGTTTACTTAAATAAATCACTTGAATACAGCTTGTTATTATTTGTTTAGCCCTTTACACACACAGAGTACAAATTAACTTACTTGCAGAACATATCAGAATTCAATCAAGCTAAATAGAAAACGCTAGACGATGAGGCATCGTCGTGATAGAGCGACGATACATAATCAGTCGAACACGTTTCATAGACACCTACCATGAGTTGGGTTGATTGAGACGGACAATCAGGAAGCAGCAGACGTTCAACACTTCCAACATTTTTAACACTTTATTCGTTAATAGACGGTCACCTGGAATATTCGTTTGCATGCACCATAATGCAACTATATATCTTCATTTATTGAGCAATATTATGATAGAGGATGGGGCGATTTCTTCTACCAAGAAACGAAAAGGAATAAAAGATACAACGGCAGACGCGAGATCCTTGCTCGTCGTACACGCCAGATTACGATACAAAAAGGAAAAGCGGCAAATAAATAAATTAACTAGGGTTTATATTGTATTTCTTGATAATGAAAATAAGATACAATCCTCCTATTTATACTAAATACCTAGGGTTGATTCGACCTACGATTCGGGAAAGAATCAACAAGAAAACCCGAAAAGAACGACCCAAATAATTAAACGGGCTAAGCCCAACGACAAACCTAAATAATTAAATTAACGTATCAACTCCCCCGCCCTTGAGAATCACCTTGTCCTCAAGGTGGAGATCTTTATACACTTCGGCAAGTTCATAGAGGCCGAAAATAACCAATCTTCGAGTAACTTCAAGAAACACATCTTCTAATTTAATAACTCCTTCTCGAAGCTCTGCCTTTACTAGTATATCTTCTTCATATCCTGCATCATCCAAAGGCTTCTTGTTCAACTTAGAATCGCATGAAGTCTTCGTGCAAAAGAACCAATCTGCCGCACATTCCATGAAATCTTCTTCCCCTCTGACGTCCAATTCTATTTGCTCCACTAATCCAGTAATAGGGGACCTTAATGCATGCAAAAAGATTGAGGATTCTATTCTAGTGGAATAGAATGTACCTCCATATAATTCTCCATCACTAGGCAGAAGAAGGATAGCTTGTAGTGAACTCTTGTTACTCCAAGATGCAGGTGCGTCTCCCACCTCCAACGTGGCCTCAACATCCGACACGAACTCTTCTTTCGTTTTCACAACATCCGTCACGAACTCATCTTCCTTTTTCGTGTCGAGTCCCGCCTCTAGCTCTACCACTGCTCCTTTAATCTCCTCCTCAACCATCTCGCTCACGCCTCCCTCTCCCTTTCTCCCATCAGTAGTGGTGTATTGGGCATCATTAGGAGCGGTTAGAGAGCATGACGAATCCCGTGGTTGCTGAGGTGGAGGGTACAACGGCGGAGCCGGCACGTAGCAGCAATCCCGCGGAAGAGGAAGTGACGGTGCGTGGGGGTTATGCTCATTTGCATAACCAACTCCGGTGTATCCTCTACCATGGGGCGAGTACGGCGCGTAGTCTCCACCTCCGTGGATTCTGCTCGCTCCGTACACGTACTGTGGTGATCCTCCGCCTCCATAGCTCTCAATACAAGGCCTTGGAAGATCCCACGAAGTGAGTGGTCGGCCGAAGGGCGGTTCGAATGTGTATGTGGCGGGATTCCCTCGCGGAGCTGACTGTTCCCATTCCGATCGTTGATCGTGGTGGAGGAAATTCATCCTGTGCGACGGTGGATCCCATGATGATGGAATTGTGGACGTCATTGCTTGCATGGATGGCCCAAAAGAATCCCCAGGCTGCCCTTTCCCTGCGAACTCCATATGCTTTTGTTGGTGGGGTATCGCCGGCTGAGAAGTCAACGGAGGAATGGTTGCTGCTACTGACTGCGTCGAGGGTCCCCGTAGAGCCGATGGTTCCCAATACAAACGCGGGGCGTGAAATTCTCCAACTCTCGTTGTTGGACGATCCCACGACGTCGGAGGATAAACGTCAGCCAGCCGCGAAACAAAGCCGGTATTCTGCGCGGCAGCACCGCGGCTATGAGAATCCGGTTGAGGAGGGGGTCGTGGGGGAAAAGCGTGCGGATCATATGCATCCAGTTTGGTCTCCAAACGTTGCAGCACCGTGAGTAGTGTATCCATGGGAATTGAAGTGAAAGTCAACGCCTGTGGTGAGGGCCGCACTCCCGAAGAAACAAACGGCGACGTCGCCGCACCGCCAAAACTAGGGTTTGTAGAATGATTCGAAATCTCCCACCCAAAGCGCTCGTAGCCAATTGATCCAATTGACTTGCGAAGGTGTACGAGATTGTCACCTTTGATTCGATAACCGATGTTTCGCCCCTTCGAAACCTCTCAATGAAAGCACCAATTGATAGAGGATGGGGCGATTTCCTCTACCAAGAAACGAAAAGGAATAAAAGATACAACGGCAGACGCGAGATCCTTGCTCGTCGTACACGCCAGATTACGATACGAAAAGGAAAAGCGGCAAATAAATAAACTAGGGTTTATATTGTATTTCTTGATAATGAAAATAAGATACAATCCTCCTATTTATACTAAATACCTAGGGTTGATTCGACCTACGATTCGGGAAAGAATCAACAAGAAAACCCGAAAAGAACGACCCAAATAATTAAACGGGCTAATCCCAACGACAAACCTAAATAATTAAATTAACGTATCATATTATCACTTAATTTTATATCCATCTCCCTTCTTGTATTACTTTTTACTAGGTAGTGGAGTGATAAGATAGTGACAATATATAATTTATTATCTATACATGCATCTTCTATATATACGACTGATCCTGTACACTTAATCACTCTCTCACAGTAATCTCAACACTGGATGAATTATCATGTTGATGGAGTAACGACACGGAATCATTCCAACTTGCAACTCCAATTCGATCCACACTCGCACTCTGACCGGACTGAGGCGGATAATCCGGAATCTGTAAATGTTCGACATTACCTTCCAACATTTCCAACACTTTACTCATCGATGGACGAGCGTCAGGACTCATCTGTATGCACCACAATGCAACTAACGCTATTTTCCGTACAAGTTCTGCCGTGCCATCATTTTCGTCGTGTTCACCGCCTCTTCTGATTTCAATATCCCTTCCCTGCTCAAAGCAGTCATATATCCAATATGGGAAATACTGGCTCGAGCCACCATTATTTCCGATCAAATCTCTCTTTAAGCCCACCATCTCAATCAGCAACATTCCGAAACTGTAAACATCGGCCTTGTAAGAGATCGCACCGATACTTCTGCAGATCAATTCAGGAGCAACGTAGCCTATGGTTCCTCTTGCAGCAGTGAGTGTCACTGCATTCTTCTCTATTGAGAAAGATTTCGCTAGGCCGAAATCGGATACTTTGGGGACGAAATTGTCATCAAGAAGAATATTATGAGGCTTGATGTCAAAATGCAGAATCTGAATGTCACACCCTCGATGCAAATACTCAATTCCTCGAGCCACTCCAATTGCAATCTCAAACTTTGTGGCCCAATCCAACGAATCCGATTTCTCTCCGTTGAAGATATACTTTTCAAGAGAGCCGTTAGGCATGAAGTCAAATATAAGGGCGTGCTTGGAGCCTTCCGCGCAGTATCCAACCATCTTCACCACATTAACATGGTGGATCCTTCCAATAGTCCCGATTTCATTCATGAAGTCTTGTACATTCCCTCTGGATTTTCCGAGAAGTTTCACTGCAACATCACGGCCACTTCGGAGCTTCCCTTTGTAAACAGAACCGTAGCCACCCTCGCCGATTTTGTCTTGAAAATTTAGCGTAATCTTCTTAATGTCCCAATACGAGTATCTGATCGGTGCGAGTTTGTCGTCACTTTGTAGGAACCCTTCTATCGTGTTATAGATGGACAAAAACCTTCTACGAAATTTGTAGATCAAAACCCATAACGCCAAAGGGAAGATGATGATCCTTGGTACCAAGATAATGAGACCTATGCCATGATATGATGTTAAAATCAATAGACGTACAAACACTTGATAGAGAAATAACCTTTTCTTGAAACCATAATAATTAAATGAATATTAATTGAATGAATAGTAAATCAAAAGCTCACCGATGACCGATTCAATGACCACGGCCAGTTCAAACCATTTGGGGTGCTCTACATGAATAATTAAGCAAAGAAGAATATTTCAGATTATTAGAGATTAATTATTCTAAAAACTAATCATATTCTAAAAATTGAAAACTAATCATGCTTCTTTATGTGTAAATATTAATTTTTCCGCCGTCCCACTTCACTGGTCATGTTTCTTAAAATAGAAATAATTAACATTGATTTTTCAATGTAGATCTCTTACTTTTCCCTTTTAACACCCGCGCATAAATTATGAATTTACAGATTTTTTTGTTATAAGTGTGATTTGATGATTGTGAGCACTTGTAAAAAAAAGAAAGAAGTATAAAGAATAGCAAAACTATAAAATAAAGGACGTGAGGATTCTTACCTTGTGTTATCATGGTTAATAATAATGCTGCTATATAATATGAGAGAAACGATATAGCGGCGAAGCCTAAGATGACCATGAAAGGAGGGCTCACCACTGCACACAGCAAACCTGCTGCATTACACATATATATATTGTTTCAGATTTTCGTTGCACAAAATATATTAAGTGAAACTGCAAAATTGACGAAAATGAAAAAAAAAACATGACAGAAAAGGCTCGATGAACTCACTTAGAATGGCGATATGAATCACGATAAGAAACCCTGCAGAAATACACAAGACGATTATTAACAGATACAACTTCCATCTTGAACACGTGGCCGTTGAATATTATAATATACTCATTATCAGTACTGGTACAATGTTCTTACACCACGACTTGAATGCCAGCCACGGCCCGCAGCCACGACACAGGATGAGTTCGAATCCGTACAAGAGAGAATCATGTATCTCAGAAAGAGTTACATTGTTCAAATCCTTGAACTCCGGCCACGACGTCAACGCTATCCTGTCTAACATGCACATTCCTGTTAGCTCCGAGGCATTCATGTGTCCCACCTTGATATAATCATGCCTACTGTAAAATGAATTAGAGTAACATTCTGCATTGATATAGGTTAACTCGGAGGAATTATCGTAATTCTCAAGAGGATTTGGGCAGCTTATGAAATTAATAGGATAGATAGGATACGTCGAGATAAGGTAAGGATGGCGATTGGAGGAAAAAGTAGCGGAGGAACTTGTGAAGTTAGGTTGGTATAAAGAAGAGATGGGGAAAGAGCAGGTGTCGTTGGTTATGGAAGGATCAACAACTCGGATTATGCTTCTGGTGTAGTTTATTGCTTTGACGTAGTATTTTTGAGAGCCTAGGTAGAGCAAGGCGACGTCGTTTTCGCATGCTAGTTCGAATAGGCGATCGCCACAGTTCTTGGGGTCGGCCTTGAGGCGAAAAGGGTAGCTGATGTTGGGGATTATGCCGCAGGAAGAAGGGGTGCAGTTAGGGTTTTTAGCTAGAGAAGATAGAGGGAAATGGAGTAATAGTACAGTCAAGAGAGAAAGTGTGATTAGAGGTAGATGATCCATCGATTATCATCAACACTTTTCTCTTTTGAGAAATAGAGTAAGTTTTCACACATCTACATATAACATTTGGTAGGACAGCTTCTTAGTTCTTTCCCTCGTTTCATGGATAACCTCTCTTTTTTCAACCAGATTGTTCCGTAGATAATGTTCTATTTTAAATTTTGAAGAAAAAGGAAATTGACTCTTCGAAAAGAGTGGACTCGGCTATCTCTTTATATTTTACACAATAAGATCGGTCAAAATTAAAGATTTTCTATTGATCGTTTTGGAAATACATGTATTTTAACACGTGACGAATATATATGTGTCAGTGTAATATGAGATGCCATGCTAAAATAATGGAGTTTTTGAAATTGAATTTGGTTTCTTTTACGTAGGTATAAAATGAATAAATAATCAAGTAATTCAATCAAGTAATTGATTTCATCCTTTGGTTTTGGTCCATACAAATATATCTATCAGAATTTATAACGCCGTGTTGAAATTAGAATTGAAAATTTTGTAGTATTGGCTAGTTTTGTTCAAAGTCTAGGTCAACTGCTATCAATCACTGCACTCCAATAATTCATTACTTTGATGTTTGAACGATTGTGTTTTGAGAGATGAAGGGCCACAATAATATGTAATCCCTCCGTTCTCGATCGATTATCTTGAATCTTTTTGACACATAACTTTAGACGTAGTATTACAAATAAAAGATAAGAGGTTCATATTAAATAATAAAAGTTAATTTTTTTTTCATTTTAGAAAACAAACCAATTAAATGAGACTTCCTAATTAGAATGAGATCCTCTGTCTCCAAAACTGTGTTTCAATTGTGTACCACCTACATCAAAACTAGGTAGCTCTGTTCTGATAAGAAATTATTAAATTTGAGGCAGTTAAAAATATCATAACAAAACTACGTAGTTTTGTCTTGGGTATACAATTGTAATATAAATTTGGGGACATATTATCTTATCTAAATTAAATGAGACTTCCTAATTAGAATAGGAAGCCTAACTAAATGGGACGGAAAGAGTACTATATATTTATATTGTTTTCAATTGCTAATTCTTATGTTTAAGATTGTAGTTTCCTAGAAAGGAAAGATCATAATGTGTATATATTACTCTCTCAGTCCCACACTAATCATCTTGTTCATTTCGAACGAGATTTTAGACGCAATGTTAAAAGTAAAAAATAATGGGTTATATTCACATTGAAAATTCAATGTTAAAATTTTCTATTTAGAAAACAAAATTATTGATGTGGAAGACTTGATTAAGAAAGCATGACAATTGATTTTTGGCAGGTTACGGTTAGTCCCAATTGGCAATACATTTTATGTATAATGATCAGTAGCTTAAATTAATTAATATTCCTCTGTGAATATTTACGAGTTGAGAGTAATGTTGTTGTTTGATCGTATAATATTTCAATAATCGATGACATGTATTGTTGATCGACGACATAAAGTCCTCCTATTGGAAATTATAATACTTCCTCCGTCCCAGGATTCTCGTCCCATTTCTTTTCAGCATTTGTGGCAAGCGTTTTCGAGCGTCTTGAAGACGAGTTTCAAAATATCTTTTTAAGGAATTTTTTCTTTTACTGTATACTACAAGTATCAAGGTATCCCGTAAAAGAAAAAAATTCCTTAAAAAGATATTTTGAAACTCGTCTTCAAGACGCTCGAAAACACTTGCCACAAATGCTGAAAAGAAATGGGGCGAGAATCCTGGGACGGAGGAAGTACTACCAATGTCTATCATTTACTGACACAATTATTATATTGGAACGTCCACCATTTACCGGCACTTTCCATTTTAGGACGTAGACCCACAATCACTTTAACACTTTATACATCTACTTTTTATTACTTTAACATTTTAATACTATTAAAAAATTCAAATGGGTCCACAATTAATCCACTTTAACACTTTAACACATTAATTTATTACTATACCATCAAAATGCAAACAAGACTGTGCCCAAGAAAAAGTGTCACTAAATCATGGACGGAGGGAGTACTACTTTCATCCATCCTAATTTGTCTTATTTGCTTTATTGACTTTTCCAGCACGCATTTCCACCGAAACCTAGTACGGGTTTTACGATATAATATTGAAACATTATTTCTTTTACGGGATACTACGAGTGTCGGACTATCCCGTAAAAGAAATAATATTTCAAAATTATATCGTAAAACCCGTACGAGGTTTCGGTGGAAATGCGTGCCGGAACAGTCAAGAAAGCAAATGAGACTAATTAGGATGGATGGAGATAGTATAAACTAATAGATTTCACCTCTTTCTGCAAGTTCGAGCTTTTAGATGTGAAATTCGATCACCTCCAAAGAACCTAATTCTAACCGGGCCAATTAAGCCCATTCAAGAAATAAAAATGTCCACAGGTAATTAGTATGGTTGTTGAAGTTATTATAAGCCCCATGACTTTTGTTGCACACTTTGCCACCCTTAAGAAGTAATCTCCAAAGAGGAGGAAACACCACCATGATAGAGCATGGGCAAGGAACTAGTGGAGCTCCATGCAACCTCATTCTCATCCACATTTACTACGGCGTGGGACGACGGAGACGGATAATCAGGGACCTGTAGATGTTCAACGTCGCCTTCCAACATTTCTAACACTTTATTCATTGATGGACGATCATCAGGGTACATCTGTATGCACCATAATGCGACTATTGTCATCTTCCGACTAACTTTCCTCATATCGTCGATTTCGCCATCATCAGTGTTCCCGAGAGCTTTCCCCATATCAATATCCCTGCCTTGGTTAATGTGGTTGTAGATCCAACATGGAAAGTACCGGCTCGAATCACCGTTGTTTCCGATCAAGTCTCTCTTCAAGCTCACCATCTCCATCAGCAACATTCCGAAACTATAAACATCGGCCTTGTAAGACACGGCGCCAATACTTCTGCTGATCAGTTCAGGAGCCACATAGCGGATGGTTCCTCTAGCAGCAGTCATGGTCACTGTATTCTTGTCCGTGGAGCAAAATTTTGCTAGCCCGAAATCGGATAATTTTGGGATGAAATTCTCATCAAGAAGTATGTTGTGAGGCTTGATGTCGAAATGCAGAATCTGAACGTCACACCCCCGGTGCAAGTACTCGATACCACGAGCAACTCCAACTGCAATCTCAAACTTTGTACACAAGCTCAAGGGGTGCGAAGTTTCTCAATTGTAGAGATACTTTTCGAGTGAACTGTTGGGCATGAAATCATAAACAAGTGCACGTTTGGAGCCGTGTGCACAATATCCAACAAGTTTCACCAAATTCACATGGTGGATCCTTCCAATGGTTGCAATTTCATTCATGAAGTCTTGGCCGTTCGCTCCCGATTTCCCTAGTAGCTTGATCGCTACATCGTGCCTACTTCGGAGCTTTCCTTTGTAGACAGAACCGTAGCCTCCTTCGCCTAGTTTATCTCGGAAATCTCTCGTTATCTTCTTTATGTCCGAATAGGAGTATCGAATCGGTACGAGTTTGTTGTCACCTTGCAGGAAGGATTCTATACCCTCGAACAAGGACATATGCCTAGTTCGGAATTTGTGAACCAAAAACCACACTATGAAGGGGCAAATGATGAATTTGGTGCACAAATCATGATGAGGCTGGGGATGATGGCTGGTATGAGATGGAAAAAGACAAATGAGGCAATTTCATTAAAGACGAAACATGAGGAATATTCATCTTCGTCGAGACGGAGGGAGTACTAGAAACGCACCATAGCCTAGGTCACGAACAGAACCGTTCCCTACAAAACACCTCGAAGATATGCAAGATAAGCAAAACAGTATGTGAGAAACGAGTGAAGTAAAACGACATAAATATTGTGCAAGAAATTATTACAGTAACTGGATATGGCAATATGTAATGAGAGCCCTAACACAGCGGCAAATCCAATGACGGCCATTACAGGAGGAGCTATCACTGCACTTAGAAGAACTGTAATGTTTCTTTACAAGATTAGAATTCTGTGTGGTCATAACAGATTCAATATTCTGTGATGATATTGAAATATTTAAGAAAATTGATGTGAAAAAAACATAAAGTATGTATGTGCTTACCTACAATTACCACAAGGATCATGACACGTCCTGTAGTACAAACATGATAAGTAGTCAGTAGACAGTAGCAAGTAGTACTCGATCCCTCTGTTTTTTCGAGTTGAGTTAACACTTTTTAACAATTCTGTTACGCTTTTCCAGCTTTTCCATGCTTCTTGATGATGGATTTTAAAATGAATTTTTGAAGAATATATTCTTTTACGGGATACCATGATTGTTATAATTGTTATAGTATCATGCAAGGAAAAATTCTTCAAATTTCATTTTAAAACCATCATCAAGAAGCGTGGAAAAACGTAACAGAATTATCAAAAAGTTTTACTCAACTTGAAAAAAAAAAAAAAGAGGAGTAATAATAAGTATATTAATTACTACTTCCGTCCGTCATTTATGTGTTTAAAATCATTTGACACGTATTTCGATATGGGAAAAACTGAATGGTAAGATAAATTTTAGGTTTCAATTGACATAGTATATTGATCTACATACTTAGAGTATATGAGACAATACATTATATCGAGTAAGGTCTAAATTTTATCTTATTATAATCTAGTTTTCGACACATTCAAATGCATTCCGAGATATTTGAGAGTCCTTACTTGTTAGCCTTTCGGCAAAGAATTCTAGGAAGTTATCTGCATTTAGCAAAATTTACAAAAACATCATTAAAAAACAGAGCATGAAGTTTACAAAATCTAATAATCATCATCAATTAGTTAAATCAGAAAACAATTCGTATCGGGAATTATAATATAAATCAATAGATTTCACCTCTCTCTACAAGTTCGATCTTTTAGATGAGACGGAATTCTAACAACAGATCTAGAATGCAATGAAAAAAAAAAAAAAAACATCTCCTATCAACTCCTACCCCATGTCGACGACGAAGATATCCGGCACTCGACGCAATAATCGAGCTCGAATCCAAACAAGAGAGACCTGTGAATCTCCGAAAGCGCAACGTTGTTCATGTCCTCGAACTCCCACGAAGTTAGCACTATCTTGTTCAATCTGCACATATCTGTTAAATCATATGCATGCAAATGTCCCACCTTGACATAATCATACCTATCATACGATGAATTCGACGAACATCTGCTGATATCAACAAACAAGGAGGAAGAATTCTTCAACCGATCGGGGCATGTCAAGAAATTGATCGGAAGGGGGCGATCGGAGTACGAACTGCTGTAGTAGGCAGGCATGAGGCGAAGGCTGAAGTTGTAGTGGTATGCGGAAAAGGCGGGAAAGGAGCAGACGTCGTCGACGTAAACGGAGGCGTCGACGAGCATGATGCTGCTGTTGTGGTAGCTGATGGCCTTGACGTAGAATTTTTGAGAGTTTAGGTAGACGGAGGCGACGTCGTTATCGCAGGAGAGCTCGTAGCGGGGGTCGCCGCAGTTGATGGGGTCGCCGATGAGGCGGGAAGGGGAAGGTGATGTTGCGAATGGCGCCGCAGGAGGAAGGGGTGCAGGAAGAGTTGGTGTTGGTGTTGGCGTTGCAAGTTTGAGAGAGATGGATGAGATTGAGAGAGAGAATTAAGAGAGAGGAAGCTGATCTAAGGAGGAAGGTTTGAGGTTTCATCTTCTCCTAATGGAAGCTTCTCTTCTGAGCTCTATGAATGAGAAGAAATGATATGCTACTTCCTTAGCTGGCGGACTCGTACGTGGGTACGTTCGTTATTTTTTTCGCTTTATTATTAATTTTTTTAAATTTATGGATAATATAAAAATTATTAAAACTATAAAATATGTAAAATCAGAACTCAATGTGTATCTTTTTTCCTTCTAACTTCAAAAAATTTAATAAAATGACAAATCAAATTTTTTTATTTTTTTTTTTATTTTATAGATTTAGTTATTTATATATTGATTATTAAAATATCATTATGAGCTAGATTAAATAAAGGAAATTGAGAATAGGTTATGTCAAAGTGAAAATCGATAAAATTACTTACGAAAATGTCAACAAATGTGATAATAGCATATCATTTCTATGTGAACCGGATCGTAAATTAATTGTGTCAACAATTTGAAGATTTAGGAGGAAGTTTTGGGTCAACTATACTTGATCGTGATTAGAGGTGTATATAATTTTTTTTTTTTTTTTTTTGTCACGAGGTTTGGTCAAAATCTAGAACAAAGTTAATTAATAATTAGTGCACGGAACGTGTTTAGTACATATATTTTAATTCGAGTCTCTCTAGGGACATCCGATAAAATCGAAACGATATTTTAGTTCGATTTTCCATCTGATTATACTACTACTACTAATTATTTTGTGCCACATTTTGACTTTTCCCGTCATAAATCCGCCAACGGATGCTTTCAAGTCAAGCACTAACAAATCACTAATAATTTAATAGCGTACTAATTTTTACGCTTTCTTTTAAACAGTGCTTTAATTTGTTAGGTTAGGTGGAATCGTAATTAAATTAGGGTCAAAGATTTTCAGAGTTGTACTACATTTTTTGGCATGTTAGTCCGCGATGCTCGCCCACAGGAGATCTAAAGTGGGTCCCACTGGCAAGTGATCTTCTAGTGGTCCCACTGTCGTCTCAGTTGTGTTTTAAATCTTAATTTCTATTAATTAAATATTTTGTATATTAAAAAAATGCAATGTATAAAATATTATAATAACATCGTTGGAAAAAAAAAGATTTTTAATAGTAATACACCCTAGTTTTGAAATTTTCAAGCATTATATAACAAATAAAAGTGAAATTAAATGTTAAAAGATAATTATATACGCTAATGTGGATGGATTAGTGAACCTTAGAAATAATCATAAAATTAAAATAAATCATTACGAATTAAAATTTTGGGGAAGAAAAAATTCATAAAACTAATAGAATTTGAGATTCGGAATACGGCTAGAACACAAAATTCGGGACAGACGATCCCAAGTCAATAACTAAAATTAATTTTCCTATGTGCTACAAGAGACTGTTTTTACATCTTGATACAGATTAGGGGTGAAAACGGATCGGATACGGGCGGATAGTGCCTTTCCCATATCCTATTCCATTTTTTTTTTCGAATTTGGAATCGGATACGGGAAAGCCGGATTCGGATACGAATTCGGAGTATTCGGTAAACGGACACGGGACGGATACGGAACGAATTCGGGTCGAATTCGAATAAATATAATCGGATAGTATATTTCAAACGAAAATCAATAGTATGTGATTGAAACACATAAAAAGTAACTACCTATGCAATATTTCATAAGTTCATTTATCAAATATGACTAATTCATTTTCTCTTCGGTCAGCCTTCCCTTGCCCCAGAAAATACCCATCAAAATCTTTGTGTAGCTTCAAAATTCAGCAAAGTTCCACATATCAAAATTCAGCAAAGTTCCGCAATCAAGTTTCGTAGCTTCTCAGTAAATTGCATGAAATATATAAGTTTAAAAAAATCTATCCTCGTGTCTCTAATTAAATTCCTAGATTTGACACTTTATATGACAACTTCCTTACAAGGAAAAGGATTAAAGGAGGCAGTAAGTATGGATACTAAGATAATTAATTGCAAACAGCAAACATTTCAGATTATAATTGCAAACATTTCTATCGCAAGATTTTGTTAAATTATGCCCTTCAATATAAATTGTTCCCTTCATACATACACGCCTAATCTCTCTGTTCTACAGCTTCTACCAGCAATTGAAATAACAGACAACATTAGCATCAATCCACCAAAACAAATCTACTCAAATTCATACACAAGAAACTATTGCAAACCTAATCTCTTGGAGATTTAGAGGTTGTGAACTGTTGGCGGCGTCGGGCACCTCGCCGGCGGCAACACTCATCGGCGACGACGAGTCTTCTTCCATTTGGGACGACTTGCTTGAAAATATCTTTCTATTGCTTGTGTCTTCTTCGATTTACTAGTAGTCCAGCACCGGGGATGCCGGCGCTAAAGTGGAACGGAGGTGCGGCGCAGCGGCGGTGAGTTAACCCTAAAGGCTAAACTGACGAAGAAGAAACTGAATTCTGAATTCGTGAATCGCGACTTCTCGAGTCTTTTTCCTCTTTTTTTTAAAAGAAATTAGTCTTTTTTTTAATAACATAAATATTAATATTATATTAGTTATATAGGAGTATATAATTATATATACTGATATTGTATAAAATATAAAATATATTATAATATATTAAGGAAATCCGGATATCCGGATTATAAATCCGGTTAATATCCGAAAAAATCCGGGAAAATCCGGATACGGGCGGATATTAGTTATTCCGAATCCGAATCCGAATCCGAATCCGAACTCAACTATCCGGATTCGAATCCGAATCCGATCGGATATTGATTTTTCTACCCGAATTCGAATCCGACCGGATTCGGCTCCGGATCGGGCGGGAAATATCCGACCCGTTTTCACCCCTAATACAGATACAACTTTTATTATCTATAAAATTGATAAATGATTACACAGCAAACATTAAAGATTAAACTAAAAAACAACAAGAATATTGCGACAGTCATACCTAAATCAGTTGAGCTACTACAGCCGAACTCCTGGTCCGCGACTGGCAGAAACTGTTCAGGTGGCCATCGTCGCACGTTCCGAAACCTGAGAGCCTTATACTAAAAAAGAATCTTATATTATAAAATAATGTATTACCTATAATACCCTTATTATAAATTTATTTTGAAGGGTGATTGAGTAATAACATACTATTATTTATAAAAGATGCCTTATTTATAAAATTTGATTTTCCTTTTGATGAATCTTCGATTTGCGGCCCAAATTTGTATATGGCTTGTATGCAAATATAAAGAGGAACGCTTGGGATTTACGTGGTTCGATCGGTATGATCTACGTCCACGGGGGAAAAGAGTATCGTTTTTATTTAGAATAGCGTAAGTAAGTACAATGTAATTAACTTCTCCTATTTATAGATAAAACTCATGGCGGTTGCAGAGGTGGGATCGTGGAGGTGTGGGTGGTTTTCCCAGCTCCGGTTTTTCCTCCATCAGCCCACGTTCTGGGTTTAGGGCTCAACTCCCTGGGCTTGTGCTTGGCGTGGACTGGGCTTGCCGATCTGGGCCTATTGGGCCTCGATCTGGGCTTGTCTCTATGTTTTGGGCCTTTGGGCCTAGGGAGGTGGGCCATTTCCTATCACATCCCCCCCCCCCCCCCCCCAAAAAAGCGTGGGGTGATGGAGTGATGTTTTCTGCCGTTGGTGAGTAGTGGCTTGATTCGTAGTAACGTATTTTCTTGGAATTTGTGAGGTGGGTCGAACAAAACTTGCGTACCCCCTCTGATAATTGAGGAAGTCCGAATTGAACTGGCGTACCCCCTCTGAAGTTTGTGATGGAGGCCGAACTGAACTGCCTTACCCCCTTTTGTAGTGTGTGATAGATAGCCGAACTGAACTGGCGTACCCCCTTTGAAGTGTGTGAGAGATCTCCGAACTGAACTGGCGTACCCCCTTTGAAGCGTGTGAGAGATCTCCGAACTGAACTGGCGTACCCCCTTTGAAGCGTGTGAGAGATCGGAGGTCGGGGAATTCCGAGCTCGTTCCCGCCCAAACATAAAGTTGTCAGTCGCATTTAATGCTACGCTTGGGGTACCGATAAAGCCTCGATTGGACGGGTTTGAAACGCCGTCGCATTGAAGGCGTATTCAATACGCGTTTTTTTTTTTCCCTTTAATGTCCTATGATTGAAAATAATTGCCCATTTCTTCTCACTTGCACAAAAGAAACCCTAATCTGCAAATCCTTTTCTCTGTTCATCTTCACCAACTCTACATTTCTCGGAATCTTCAAGAATTGAGAGTAAGTTATGTCTTCTTTAATGTCGATTTCTACTTCTTTGTCCAACTCTTCTATCGGGGACGATCGTTCCCCCGCTTCTTCACATTCTCCGGCGGCGACGGAAGAAGTCGCCGCCGCTTCCTCGTCCAACTCTCTTCCGGTTAGCTTCCCGGAAGATAGACGTGCTTGCGTACGGTCCGACTGTAAGGAGCCGTACGGGCACGAAGTTGAGTTTTCCGAGTGTCCTCCCGGAGTAGCTGGGAGCGTGGGTTGTTTAGAATCCATCATTTCTACTTCCACTCTCTACGATATTGCTGTAAAATTCAAATTTCCCCCTTCTGTTCTTCTTCTCCGGCCGAATGCCCACGATAGGGCTTATCGCCCCCCTCGTGGGTGTGTCACCGTGTACGAGGACCAGTTTAAGGCTGGTCTGCGTGTACCATTTCCGGCCATTTATGCCGATATTTACCGTGTTTTCGGTCTCTCTCCTGCCCAAATCACCCCGAATAGCATTAGCCAAATAACCGGGATGGGTATTGCTTGCTCTCGTTTGGGTATTCCCTATTCGATAGATACCCTTGGTGGAATGGTTTCTTTTAAGTCTAGGACGGAAGGGTGGTACTACTCCTCATATCGGCAGAAGGGGTTCTCTGTCCAGGTGCCCTCGAAAGTGAAGGACTGGCAGAAGAAGTTTTTTTACTGCCAGTTCGAGGGTGCCACTGAGTTCGGGTGGCACTCCGGTCCCGTCGTACTGCTGCCGAAGCCAAAAAATTTCGGCAAGGTGGTAGGGCGTTTTGCCAGTTTGGGCATAATGCCGATGTCGTTTGCCGCTCTCAGGACGGCGGTACCGAGCCCCGATGAACCTTCCACTTCGGTGGATCCGGGGAGGGGTGAGGTCCCTTCCCCTTCCGTTTTATGTACTTCTTTTTTTTTTTTTTTTTTTTTGACATCGGTACTAACGTTCTTTCTGCTTGCAATGGATTTGGTGAGGGGTAAGAAGGTGGCCCCCCCGAAGAGGAAGGGTGATTCCGTTAGCTCCCCTTCCGGGCAGAAGAGGCAGGCGACCGAGTCTTCCGAACAGACTCGGTCCGGTATTCCTACTCCCCGATCTCGGGGTAATGTTGTTGTAGCCGCTGAGGAGGCTGACGCGGCGGCTGCGGGAAAGTTGGTTATGGGTTCGGCGTCGTCCGAACCCGAGCTGGCAATAACTGAAGTCCGCACTTCCGCCCCGGTATTCCCAGCGGTAAATTCAACTCTTTTCGATCTCAGCTGCTTCTTTTTCTTTTTTTTTTTTTTTTATTTTTTTTTATTTTACGACTGATGGATGTAATCCAATGCAGGGTGTGGATCCTACTCTTGAGGAGTACGACCGTGTGAACGGCGCGGTCAGGAGTCTCCTCAAGGGATCGGTGGCGAAATACCACCGTATTTTGGAAAAAAACAAGATCTTGGCCAGTGATAAGGCCAAGATTTCAAAGGCGTTCGCCGAAGCTACAGCTCGGGAAGCCGCACTGCAGGAGCAGCTCGACCGTGTCTCTGCCGAGCTCAACGCCACCAAGGAGAAAGTGGCGAAGAGCGAGGAGGAGGCTGCAGCCGCCCGAGTTCGGGAGGCTGAGATTGCCGCCGCCCAGGGGGACCTCTTCCATGCCCTTGCTGAAAGAATAATATACAGCAAGGGTTTTGGTAAGTTGGTGTCTTCTCTGACCAAGACGATGGAGAAGCGGGCGGTGGCAGAGGTGCTAGATCGGGTGGCCGTCAACTTCCCCGAACTTGACAAGGGGAAGTTTGGGTATGAGCCGATCGAGGACGAAGAAGTGCTGCGCATATACTTTCGGCAGCTTCTGAAGAAGGCGTCTCCGTTCCCCGTTGTGGGGAATCTTGCGGAAGGGCAGGCCCTGCTGACGGCTGCCGATGTTGAAGCCTGTCAGTTCGACAGGGATGCCGATTTTGAAGAACTCTGCAGTTCTTTCCGTGACGAGCTGGCAAGTCGCCCGCTGTCCCCAAATACTCCGCCCCCCGTAGTTGGAGAGGACTTGGAGAAAGAGGCTGACGCCGAGGTGCGGACCGAGAACACAACTGTCGAACCCACGGGCGGGGTTAGTTGAACCCTCCCATCTTTTTTTGTTTTTTTCTTTGTGTTGATGTCCGTACTGAAGTTGTAAATGTAACCAATTCCGTCAATGAAATTTTCTTTTATCCATGCTTATCTTCTCTCTTACTTTCTGTAGAACGAATCCGAAACAGATAAGACTGCGCTGATAAATGAAATTAAGCGACTGAAAATCCTTATTGATCTTAAGGATGGTGAGATCGGTCGCCTCGACAAACTTTCTGAACACCTTCGTAATGAGTTTGACGCCAAATATAACGCTTTGCAAATCAAGGCTGATTCCAATGAGGCTCGGTATTTGCAATTAAAAGAAGATTACGCGGATGCCAAGAGGATTGCAGACGAACACGCCGAATATGAAAGGGTTATACATGAGCTCGGTGGCAAAACGATATCCGAAGTCGAGGCTGATGCTTTTGAGGCCGTGCGGGGGGTGGTGCGGGAGATCCAGAATCGCGGCTCGGATTCATGGGAAGTTGCTGACTATATATCCGAGCTGCGATATTTGACGAACTTATTCCCGTTGGTGCTATCTCGCCACGCAATAATGAAGAAGTGGCTTGACCGGTACCCCGACGTGCAGCCTTCTAAACAACATGCTCCCCGGTTCCGCGCCCTGAGTCCTACCATACCTTCTCGTCTGGTGAAGGATCGGTTGGACATGTTGATGCCTGTTCAGAACCGCAGACCGATACCGAACCGAGGGGATGGGAATTACCGAGCTCCTATAGTCCCCCGAGGTCGGAGTTCTTCACGTTCCGCATCAAGCCGAACTGGGGTGACAGGCGGTGGCGCTGGGCGCGGTGGTGGGCGCAGTTCGGGACAAAGCTCCCGAAAAAAGGAAGATGTAAATATTGATTTTTTGATGAACCCGCCGACTAGCGGTTGGGCTAGTTATTTTAACTGTAGCAAGAGGCCAGATGAGGGCGGTCCTTCTAATGCATGACTTGTAAAATTCTGCAAAATAAGAAACATCTTTTTGGATAAACTCTATGTTAGTGTAATTGTAGGCTTATTGCCTGTTTTGAATTTGCATTTCTGCTCTATTCATTTCCGAAGTGACGCACAGGTCAAATTTGGATTATCCGAAGTGGCTTGGGAGCCTAACTTCGGCTTCCGACATGACTCTTGGGTCTTCCCTCGGTTCGGGATGGCATATCGCCTATTATCCTTTACCGAGGTGACACTTGGGTCTAGTCGGGTTCCTGTTCTGCCGACTATGTCGGTAGGGGTGGTCCCCTGGTTCGTACGATTTTATTTTACTAACACTTGTCCTCGTCAGGATAGTGTTGGAGGTAGAGGCAACATGCATATAAGTGGAGTAATGCAATATGGTGTGAAAACAACAAAAGATAGAAACAAAATCTTAAACTTCATTACTGAAAATAGTTTTTGAAAGACAAGACCTGACTGAACTGAATAAGACCGAACTGAAAAAAGACTAAAATGACCGAGCTACTCTACATGATACTCCACATCTATGCATAATACCTCTTCAGATGGATTATATTCCAAGGTCGCTGTATGGGCTCCCCGGTCAGAGTGGAAAGCCTATAGGCGCCTTTACCAAGGACCTCGTCTACTCGGTATGGGCCTTCCCATGTGGCCTCCAGCTTGCCGAGCTTACAAGCCTTGCTGACCTCATTTTTTCGGAGAACTAAGTCTCCTACGCAATACTGCTGATCTCGAACTCGCCGATTGTAATATCGGGCTATGAGTTGTTTGTATCGGGCCTCTCTTATGTAAGCTGTATCTCTTTTTTCTTCTAGCAGATCGAGGTCCGCACGCCGGTTCTCATCATTTACTTCGGCTACGAAATGGGTCGTGCGCGGACTGGGGAGTCCGATCTCGACCGGGATTACAGCTTCTGTTCCGTATGCTAGACTGTACGGTGTTTCGCCGTTTGCTGTTCGCGGCGTTGTTCTGTAGGACCATAGAACATTCGGAAGGTTTTCTACCCATAACCCTTTAGCTTTCTCTAGCCGGGTTTTGAGGCCTTTGACGAGAGTTCGGTTCGTCACTTCGGCTTGTCCATTTGCTTGAGGGTGGGCTACCGATGTGAAATGTTGCTGAATCTGCAGCTCGTCACACCATTCCCTAAAAACCCTATCCGTGAACTGGGTCCCGTTATCGGATACGAGGACATGAGGTATGCCGAATCGGCATACTATGTTCTTCCATACAAAGTTCCGGGCGTTCTTGCTTGTGATCGCGGATAGGGGTTCTGCTTCCACCCACTTCGTAAAGTAATCAAATGCAACTATGAGGTGTCGCAACTGACCTGGTGCTTTATCGAATGGGTCTACTATATCTATCCCCCACTGCGCGAACGGCCAAGGACTCTGCATTGCAGTCAGCTCGGTCTGTGGCAGCCTTGTCACATTTGCGTGTAACTGGCACTTCTCGCACCTCTGCACGAGTTCGGTGCAATCTTTGAGCATCGAGGGCCAAAAGTATCCCCATCTCATAATTTTCTTGGCCAAAGCCCGGGGTCCGATGTGGCTTCCACATGCCCCTTCATGCATTTCTCGCATGACGTAGTCTGCTGAGTTCGGTCCGACGCACTTGAGTAAGGGTTGAAGGTATGATTTCTTATAAAGGACATTGTCCAGAATAGCATATCTTAATGACTTCAACAATACCCTTCTAGCCTCCGTCTTATCTTCGGGCAACTCCCCTCTCGCCAGATAGGCTAGAATGGGCGTCATCCATGTCGGCTGTGACTCATCGTCCAGATCGTTAACCTCGGCTTCGTCTATGCTTCTATGCTGTACATCTTCCACTGGTGAAGTGCCAGGTGCCGCTGCCAATTTGCTGAGAACATCAGCTCGGGAATTCTGAGTCCGGGGGATTCGCTCGAGCTGGAAGTATTTGAAAACCCCCTGCATGCCCCGTGCCTTAGCCAAATACTTCTTCATTCTTTCTCCCTTCGCTTCATACTTTCCTAGCATATGATTCACGACTACCTGGGAATCGCTGTGTACCTTTATGGCCGTGATTTTCAGATCCGTGGCTATCCGGAGTCCGGCTAGCAGAGCTTCGTACTCTACCTCGTTGTTGGTAGTTGTGAACTGAAAGCGAAGTGAGTAGGTGATCTCTTTCTTTTCCGGGCTGATAAGAAGGATTCCAGCACCGCTCCCCGCTTTTCCTGAGGCCCCATCCACGTACATGTGCCAACATTCTTGAGGCTCTCCCACCGTTGTGCGATCTGGATCTGGTATCGGGATTGGGACTTCGGATATCGAGGTTTCAACCAAGAAATCCGCCAAGGCTTGCCCTTTGATGGCCTGTCGGGGAACATAAGAGATGTCATGCTCTCCCAGTTCTATTGCCCACTTTGCTATCCGTCCTGATGCTTCTGGCTTCGTCAGCACCTGCCGAAGTGGGGAATCTGTTCGGACTTGGATTGGGTGCGCGTGAAAATATGGGCGTAATCGCCGAGCAGCGTTGACAAGTGCTAAGGCTAGCTTTTCTAACGGCTGATATCTCACTTCGGGCCCTTTTAGTGACCGGCTTATGAAATAAACTGGTAACTGGCGACCTGCCTCTTCTCGCACGAGCACTGCACTAATTGCTTCTTCAGAAGTAGCCAAGTACAGAAATAGCACCTCTCCCTCCTTCGGTACTGACAAGGTCGGTAAATCCTTGAGATACTCCCTTAGTTGGTTTAGGGCGTGATGATGCTCCGAACTCCAATCAAATTGGGGTGCTTTCTTTAAGACCTTGAAGAAGGGCAATTGCTTCTCCGCGGCTTTGGATAGGAATCTACTCAGTGCGGCGAGACACCCTGTAAGTCTGTGCACATCGTTGATTGACTTTGGATCCTTCATGTCTAACACGGCCTTAACTTTTGATGGATTCGCCCTCAGCCCTTCCTGGGAAATCCAACAACCTAAAAACCTCCCCGATGTCACAGCAAAGGTACATTTTTGGGTGTTAAGTTTCAGGTTGACCTTGCGAAGGATGGAGAGCACAGTTCGGAGATCGGCGACACTTGTGCTCTCTTCCTTACTCTTCACCACTATGTCATCGACATAGACCTCTACCTCCTTTCCAATATGCTCTTTAAATATTTTATCTACCATGCTCTGGTAGGTAGCTCCTGCATTCTTCAACCCGAATGGCATTTTGCGGTAAGCAAAGATGCCAAAGTCCGTAATGAATGCTGTCTTAGCCGCGTCTTCGGCATCCATTAGGACTTGGTGGTATCCCTTATACAGATCCAGGAAACTGAATATCTTATGACCGACCAGCGAGTCCACCTTTTTGTCGATATCGGGCAGAGGGTAACAGTCCTTAGGGCAGTGCTTGTTGAGATCGGTATAATCGATGCACATGCGCCATCCTCCCCCAGCCTTCTTGACCATTACCGGGTTCGCTATCCAGGTCGGGTAAGTGACTTCGAACAGAATCCCAGCATCCAGCAGTTGGGTCACTTCGGTCTTTATGACCTGATTCCGCTCTGCTGCAAAAGACCGTTGATACTGTCTTACCGGCCTCACCTCGGGGTCGATCTTGAGCCGATGTGTGATCAGATCAGGTGATACCCCTGCCATATCCAAAGGGGACCACGCGAAGACGTCTCTGTACTCCTTTAGAAGCCGAATAACTCGCGAAGGTGGGGACGGTCGGTCAGCCCGACTTTGACGACCTTCCCGGGGTCGTCCTTATACAAAGCCACCTCTCTCTCTTCGGCAGGCGACGTCTTATTCGGCTCTTCGGAGTTCAGTAATTGCTATGCTTGGGGCAGTTCGGGCATTGCCCCTAGCCCCTTGAGAGCCACATGCAGGCACTCCCTTGCCATTTTCTGATCACCACGGATAACGGCTACCCCTCCCTTAGTCGGGATCTTCACAGCTAGATGGTACGTGGAGCAGATCGCTCTCACTGTATTCATCCAAGTACGGCCTAGGATTATGTTGTATGGGGACTTGGCCTCCACCACCATGAATTCGGTCATGTTGGTGGTGCTTCTCGGCCCTTTCCCTACTGTGACGGGCAGCTCGATCGTCCCTAGGGGATGGGTTTCCTCCTGTGCGAAACTCCGCAGTGGCCGCGTGGTAGGAACGACCTTTGACTTCTCCAGCTCCATGTTATCAAAGCAATGTTTGAACATGATATTCACCGATGCCCCGGTGTCGATGTGAATCCTTTTGATCAGCATGTTGGCCACCACAGCCTCAACGACAATGGCATCGGAGTGCGGCATCATGGGGGGCACCGGGTCCTCGGCCGAGAAAGTCACAGCTTCCTCCTTCTTGAACCTCTTGTTAGCGGGTTCCCTGCTCGGCAAGGTCCGAGCTCCGTTTTTTAGGGACGATTTAGTCTGTCCTTTGGCGAGAGCGGAGATCGTAGCTACTATCCCATCGTATTGGTAATCTCCGTCCTCGTCGGCATCATCCTCATTGTGTTTTGTTTTTTTCTCCGCCTCCGTGCTGCAACTTCCTCCTCTATACTGTCTTTTCTTCTTTTGACTTCGGGGGGCATCCACTTGATTGACCCCCGTGCTCCGATCTTGATACTTTTTAAGCGGACCATTGCGAACTAGGCCCTCAATGTCCTGAGCCAGGTTCCTGCAATCCTCCGTCTCATGTCCATAATCTTCATGGAATTGGCAATACTTGTTCTTTGACCTCGGCTTGCCGTCCTCCCGCATCGGCCTTGGTCTCTCGAACATATTGGCGTGCAATTCAAGAATCTCGGTCCTTGGTTTGTTTAATGGAGTGAACTGCGGAGCTGGCCGCTGTGCGGGCTGAGTTGTTGGCGGACCTCGCTGTGCTGGACTCTGCCGAGGTCCGAGACGAGACTCAATCGGACCTCGCTGAATTCGCTCCATTACCCCTTTCCGGGGTGCATCATCTTTCTTCTTTGAGGTTTCACCTCGGTCAACCTCCTTTCGACGTCTGGTCGCCTCCTCTATCTTAGCGAACTTGTCAGCAATAGCCCACAGCTCGGTAGTGGTCTGGGGCTCCTTTGCCAAAATCTCCCTGTAAAGATGGTCCGAACTGATGGCATTTTGGAATGCCGAGATGATAAGGAGATCGTTAGTGCATCGGGTCGACAAGCACTCCCTATCGAACCGGGTCATGAAGTCTTGCAGTGATTTACCTCGGCTCTGCTTCACGGTTAACAGGTGAGCCGGAGTGTGCCTTATTTCAGTACGCTGGGAAAAACTCCGGGCGAACACATTCATCAGATCGGAATACGATCTGATCGACCCGGGAGGCAGACTGTCGAACCACTCCCGTGCATTATCAATGAGCAACTCAGGGAATAGCTTGCACATGTGAACACTTCCCAGATTTTGGTTTAGCATGCTGTATTTGAACTGGCTAAGGAAATTACTCGGATTCCCGACTCCATTGTACGCCTTGATCTTCGGCACCGTATATCCGAAGGGCATGGGTGTGTTGAGGATCTCCTCCGAGAGCGGACTGATGATCCTTCCCAGTGCGTCAAAGATCTGCGCTCCTCCAGCTGGGTGTCCTTGGTTGGGTGCGTTATAGGGTGGTGCAGTGGCGTAGTTCGGTTGAACCATGTGGGAGTTCGGCTGCTGGCTTCCCTGCACCTGTCCTCGGGCTTGCTGGAGATAGTGCCGCAAGTCCTGTCCAGGTCTCTGGGGGATTCCTTGGCTGATCTGAGGGGCTCCCTGTCCGACTTGAGGGACTCCTTGTCCGGAGTGGGGAACTCCCTGCGCACCGGTGTATTGGTTGAGGAACTCGCGCCTGATGCCGTAGTGAGATAGTTCCTTAACAACTCCTCGATCCCAGGAAGCGGAGGAGGTGGCGCGGCTGCCGAGTTCGGCTGGAGAACTGGAGAAAGGCGAGCAGCTAAACTCGGCCGAATAACTGGGGACTGGCGTAATGTCGCCTCCGGACCGAACAGCTCGCGATCCCTGCTTGCTGTGAGGTCCTCCACATGGCCTTCTGGTGTGGCTTGTGGCCCTAAGCGCGAACTCACAGGAGCTCGGCGTGACTGGGTCGGCTGCGAGGACAGGTGTGCTGCCGTGTTATTTCCAGCATTCTGTTGGCCGGAATTTGGGACCTCTGGGATCTCTTCGGTGATGGTCTGGTCGTCCACCGGGATGTCGTTGTGAGGTTCTGCCCCCACCGTCGAGGCCGGTTCGTCGGGTTGTCGGCGTCGACTCCGTCTACGGCGAGGGGTCCCCAGTAGCGTTGTGGCTCCGCGCGGCATTGATGGCAATTTTGAGCAGCAAAAAAAATCGAAAACACAAACACAAATCAAACTTCCCACAGACGGCGCCAGTGATGAATCTTCGATTTGCGGCCCAAATTTGTATATGGCTTGTATGCAAATATAAAGAGGAACGCGAGGGATTTACGTGGTTCGATCGGTATGATCTACGTCCACGGGGGAAAAGAGTATCGTTTTTATTCAGAATAGCGTAAGTAAGTACAATGTAATTAACTTCTCCTATTTATAGATAAAACTCATGGCGGTTGCAGAGGTGGGATCGTGGAGGTGTGGGTGGTTTTCCCAGCTCCGATTTTTCCTCCATCAGCCCACGTTCTGGGTTTAGGGCTCAACTCCCTGGGCTTGTGCTTGGCGTGGACTGGGCTTGCCGATCTGGGCCTATTGGGCCTTCACCGATCTGGGCTTGTCTCTATGTTTTGGGCCTTTGAGCCTAGGGAGGTGGGCCATTTCCTATCACCTTTAATATCCTTAATCCAATATAACAATTAATTAGTCTACCATTAAATTGGTTAATTCTATACAAAATTGGAAAATTCCATCGCCAAATAATTAATAGTATAATAGTACATTATAATTCTCATATTTTATTTAGCGATAGTTCCATCATCAATTTTTTTTTACTTAACTTTTTAAATTTGTTCAAGTGTTTTATATTATTCATATCCTTACTTAATGACAAGGGAAAATGCAAAAAAATGAATTAAAAAAATACAATTACAACGTTTACATTAATTAAACTAATTAAATTTCAAGAGTATTTCATCCTAAGACAATTTAAACCTTTAACAAAATACGCAATTGATATAATTTCATTATTCATGAATATATGAGTTTCTTAGAATGAATATTTAAATTTAAAATCTGAATTCTAGCTACATATGATCAACATAAATAGTTCGTATGCATTGATATGCATGAATAAAGATATAATGTTAAAATAAAATTTTAATACCATGGAATATAAATTCATATAATACATATTATATGTTAAATGAATTATTATCTAATATTATTATTTTAGGCTTTGTCTATTTTAATTTGAAAGGACGTAAAAGATGGACGGGGAGTATAAAACTCTATTTACCACTTTACAACTTATTATTAAAAATCATCATTAATTAAATTATCAAAGGGTCATATACTTTGATGGATAGTTTAATTTGGAAATTGAGAAATTTTGAGATAAAGTATAGAATGTCATGGCATTAGAGTAATCCTGCATGTTTGGCTTGAATCCGTATCGCACGATTAGTCTCAAATATAAGCAAAAAATGTGGGTCGTCGTAAAAAGTAATTATGAAATTATATTGGATAAAATTTGTTAATTTACTATTATCTCTTAGACTCTTAGAGTAACCATTACCTAAGAGATTGTTGATGCATTAATACCCTCTTTATGTTTTAATATGTGCATATGAATTAACTACTTCACCAAATAATGAGATAGATAGGGTGTTTCCACTTTCCATTGGTTGTGGCCTAATTTGCTTTATATTTCATTTGTTTATAACTAGTGAGGATTTTATGCTTAAAATTTTTATATATTATAGAACTAGATTCATCTTAGCTACAAATTCAAACATATAGAAATGTGTGGAATTACATTGATTATATTATGATTCTTAATATATAGTAGTAGAATAAGGCACGTGCTGTTCGTTGATGTTTGGTTTCTTAGGATAGTACGTTTCGAGGATATGTATATATTGAAATGCAATTCACACTTCATATCTTAAAAATGTTTGAACACGCAATAATAACATCATAAACATAAAGTTTAGTGTTAGATACTCATTCAACCCACTTATAAAGGGATAAGTTCAAAAAATTTTGTCTATCTCATTGATAAAGAGATACTATTACCTAAAATGAAACAAAATTCAAGTTACTTTACTCCACCATTATCACTATCGTCTTAGTTTCTGTGCTGAAAAAATTATCAATGGGGAAGTAGGAGTAACTTTAAGGAGAGTCGCTTTGAACAATTTTACTTCGGCTAATAATTTATATTAATGCCCAATGAGCAGTTATGACAACATTGTAAATAAACATTAGAGAACAATTTGAGCTAAGATGCAAGTACCATGATAGTTTTTGACATTTAGATTTTAGATTGATAAAGATGTATGAATAAGGTCAGACCATATATATTCATTAAACTCTCACTCGTAATTTACTTTACAAATTAATCGTAACTTTATGATTGAATATTTTGAAGCTTCAATTCACTTTTTTTAAATAGAAAAAGGATATTAGTTTGTGAATGCTTAAGTAATCAAAATTGATAAAAAAAAAAAACAAAAACAAAAACAAAAAAAAAAACAAAAAAAAAAGGGTCATACATTCTAGACAAAAAGAGAGGTAAGATCATATACTACGACATTAACTAATTTTGTTTATAAAAGCCTACTTTATGACTTCTCTGAGATAATTTTTTTTATTCCTTAACTACTTTCATTTGTTCAATAGTTTTCTTTTACATTTTCTTGTAATTTATGCTGAAATTTCATTTGAAAGAATACACAATAAACATCATATGTTGATATTATTATATTAAAAAAATGAATTTGAATTAAAATGAACTTTGAATTCAATAAGATAAAGAAATATCTATATTCCTTATATTAGAGCAAGAAAACATTTGGTACTCTATAATGGATCTTCATATTTAGATCATTTACAAGATTGAGATTTATAAGTATATTTTAGGATATAAAAATATCTCATGCGTTTGGATATAATTTATATAAATAAATAAATCCAAACGCGAATTAATGTCTTATTTGTTAAAATGTATTATTTCTTGCATTCAATGAAGCTTAATATATTTTGGATAAAAAAAATCTCATGCATTTAGATTTATATGTATTATTTTACACTATAAATTTTGATATATTTTGGGTATTTAAGAATGATACTTTTGCTAAAATGTGGAGGAAACGTATTTTATTTTGTGTGTAGTCTTTACCAATGTTTTAAAAACCGAACCGGAGGTCGAACCGGTGAGGCTCCTGGGTCATGGTTCAATTGGTTGAATCGGTTAAACCATGGTTGAACTGTTATGCAATTAAATTAATTATTAAATAAAATTAATTATAAAAATACATAATATATAAAAAAAAATATGAATAAATTTATAGCTTATATGGAAAAAAAATAAATTTAAGTTATAATAAAGAAATTTATTCTCGATATCAATTTAAATATCATGTTTTAAATATATTTTTTTACAATAAAAACTTATTGGTTATATTTAATTTTGTATTCCTAACAACTATATAAGGATTTAAAAAATGTAAAATTATTTTTATTATCATAAAACATTATGTTAATAGGTCATTTCGGAGAAAATTAAGTGAAAAGTTATTGAGAATTAGAAAGATAAAGTTAAAATAGACATTCATATAAAAATAATACTTAAATTATGGTAATTACAATTAATAGATTTAAATATCTTGTTAAGCATAATTGACTATTGTAGCTTAGATGGTAGAGTTATTGGTCTTTTATCTACTAGGTCAATGAGTTCAAATCTCTCTCAACACAAAAATTAATTTTTATTGGGTAAGAGAGTTGAACCGGACGGTTTTCTGAAAACCGGCCCGGTTCGTCGGTTCTTCCGGTTTTGGCCGGTTTTCACCGGTTCGAGCGGTTCATATCCGGTCCGATATGACCTCTGGTTTTATGGTCCGAACCGGACCGGTCCAAGGCCGGTTCCCAGTCGAACCGGCCGATCCGGTCCCGTTTTTAAAACATTGGTCGTTACTGTCAAATAAAAATGTTTAAATTGAAGTTAGAAATAAGGAAACTTCTTTTCCTTTTGAATTTGAGTTTTTAATCAAAATTGTTTACAACGTAATACCATAAATCCCTATCCATTGCAAGCATTTTTAATATGTCTACCTCTGATGTGGTAGTGATATAGTTTACCTTTTTTAGATATGGTATATATTAAATATTTTATTCATTAATAGTATATCACGTCATCTATGAATAGACCTGCCCATTCACGACGAACCGGCGGGCCTGGCCCGGAACCGGCCCGTCGATCAACGGTTTTTAACCGGCCCGCCGGTCAACGGGCCGAAAACCGGCCCAGAACCGGCTGACAACGGGCCGGTTACGGTTCATAGAGATGACGGCCCGTGAACCGGTGGTTAACCGGATGGTCCGAACCGGCGGGCCTTAATATAAACTGGCAGGCCTTATTTTAGCATTAAAACCGCCGGTTAACCGAAAAACCGCCGGTTAACCGGGAAATTGCTGGTTAAATTGTTAAATTATCTATGTATTTGTAATTGGGCCATGTAGTCTTTTTTTTGGACAACTAAAAAAAATATATTTGGGTTGGCCCAAGTCACCAATACACTTGTTAAGTAAATCCATATATAATAAATACCTAATATACTAAATATTTAAATACTTAAATATAGCAAAACTTAATAATTAAATTATTAGAACCCTAATGACCTAATCAAAAGTGCCGCCGCCCATTCTCATCTCTTCTCTTCCTCTTCTTTCTCCGTTCTTATCTCTTTCTCTTCTTTGAAATTTCGTAGTCTGTATGATTTGTCACACAGATTGTGTAACACCGTGTGTAACAGCAAGCGTAACACAAAGAGTAACAGAAACAGAAAACAACGAACGCACAGCAGTTGTTAACCCAGTTCGGTGATAAACACACCTACGTCTGGGGGGATTTCTCCCAAAGGACCAATCCACTATATGTGAGCTTCAGGATCCAAGTATTCGAATACTAGCCACCACTAAGTATTCACTCCTCACTCGTCTACACTCACCAACAGCGAACTTGAAGATAGACCTAACACCTTAGTCTACCCAAACTTCAAAACCACGATTATGAAGTTTATCCCCACTCGAGTTATAGAATACTCAAGATTACAAGTTCACTCACCAAACTAATCTACCCAAGAAAGAAGAAACAAATCTACGTTTATGAAGAGAAAAAACGTAGAAGATGAAAACTGAATAAATCACGTAAAGACTCTCTCTGATGCGCAGCGTCTCTTTTCTGATAATCTCATATATATACTAGAGAGTTTTAGATCCACTAGGAGATCTAGATAAGGATCCATGTATATCTTCTTTCCTTGTAGATATCCTTTCCTTGTAGAAGAAGAATCCTTATGCAAGTAGATAATTAAGGAAAAATAAATCCCTTAATATATTGTAGAGATCTACGTCTATTGATAAGGAAATAAACCTTATCTTCCCATGCATACATAAAATAGCCAATTAAATCCTTGCACCCAATGTGCAGTAACATTCTTCTTCAGGGATTCAATCGTCGTTTTTTCCTAGAGCCGATGCCGCTTCTACAATCAATCGAGTTCTTCTTCCTCTTGTCTTACATTTCTTCTTCCTTATTTCCAACGACATTGCCGCCCCAACACCACCGACGTCGCCGATCAATCGAGTTCTTCTTCCTCCCATCTTCTTCTTCCTCCCAACGACGTCGCCGCCCCAACACCACCGAAGTCACCGCTGGTTTGCTCACGGCCGATTCCAATATGTCCTTTAGAGACGGGAACTCAGAGATTTTAAAATTAAAAAAAAAAAAAGACAAAAACCGGCAAAACACCCGACGATTTTGAACCGGCCCGGGACCGCCGGTTAATTTAATCGGCCCGTAACCGGCGGCCCTGTTGACGGGCCGGTTACGGTTCATGAATTTCAGAACCGTGAACCGGCGGGCCGGACCCGGAAACCGGCGGGCCGTGAACCGGCAGCAGGTCTATTTGATGAACACATTAAGAATGTGCATAATAAATGCATTCCTCAACTATCTAATATCATAGCTACCCAATTAATTAATATAATTTGTTAATTGAATAACTTAGTTTATTTAGATTATTTATCTCAGAAATAATTAATATAGAGTATTTTTTTTATAGCTCATTACTTCTATAAATTTATACATAATGACTTTTATCATGAAAAGGAAAAAAGTTGGTTAAACGTGCAACACAAAAATTGGTTAAACATGCAACGCACGTTACCTTTACTAGTATAACTAGTAAGTCACCCACGCGATGCGTGGGATCAATTTTTAAAAGAAAAACAATTTAATGTTTAATTCCAAATTTATTTTACGAAGGATTTGAATCTAAAATCTGTTTCCTATGAAAAAAATATATTCAAATCAAAATTCATCATACTCACAATAATTATTAATTGTCTGAAAAAGGATAATGAAACAAAGTTAAACATAATTGTAAAACGATTCATGAAAATAAAATAAAACTGTACATTAATGTTGCATATTACTATAAAAAAATATTCAATAAACTAACAAACTCATTGTTCAATTAAGGAGATTAGTAACGATTACAAATAATTCTTTGATAACCTTTACTCGATGATATGCTTTATCCCGTAGCATTTTTCCCTTGAATTACGATCAATAAATAAATACATAACAATTGAATTATGTTCATAAATCTTTTTCCTAATGGTGTTTGAATAAATAAGAGGAATTTTGAGATTATTTGGTACAGTGTATTTCACGAATGATATCCTTTATAGTATTTTTAGTGTGACAATTTCTATTACATCGATGGAGATGTCACACGAAAATGATACAGAGGATCTCATTCGGAATTACCAAGTCTTCGTTTTAGATATGGGTCTAAATATAAGGCTAATTTATAAGACATAAGTAAGCAATGTAAATCAATAATCAAAGTTTAAAGTAGAAGCCAATAAAAATTTCATATAAAAAAGCTTGCGTTAAAATATTTTGCAGGGTTATTCATATGAATAAAAAATTAATTTTTCATGAATTAAAAATGATGAAAGTACATAACTTCACGAATCCTACAAAGAACAGACCGTTGGCTTGCCGACTCATTCGTCATGAAATATGTTGGTTTGCCGGCTCATTCATCACAAAATATGGAATAGAATTGGAAAAAAAAAAAAAAAAGAAAAAGAAAGAACAATATAAAAAGATTACAAAATTAAGATGTTCTACATGTTGGGAAGTTTCATAATTTATAGGCAAAGAATTACATAAAAATTGGAAAGTGAATAATAACATTAATTTGGTGGCATAAATTTTGCGTTGTAAGATTTGAAATTAAGTATTGATTATAGACTATTGATACACAATTACTATGACATATTATTAATTTGTAAAATTTAATTTCATAAATTAAAATTCTAAATTAACAATAAATATAGCAGGGGATCCTTCCCGCATTTATAATATTAGAATTTTCAAAAGAATTTATACATCAATATAGATAGGCTATTATTATATAATATTAATAATATAAATATAATATTAATAATAATATTATATAATAAAAAACCACCAATTTCGGTTAAAAAAACCGTTAGCTTTGGTTCCGATTCCAGTTTTAACCACTGGTTCCAATTCTTTTAAACACCTCTCTCTAACAGGCACATAAAATACTAATTATATTTTACTCTAGAATACGACGGGTCATTCATGCGTCGAATTTAGTAGTAGCTAGCCTTCTAGTTGGCCTCTAGCCCCACCTAAGTTGTTCTTAGGCTCAATCCAAAGCACCTCACATCGGAGCCCAACATCTCTTCACAACAGTCACTCTGATCTATGAAAATCTTTACATGTAAGTGGTCACATCTCTTCACAACAGACCGTTGGCTTGCCGACTAATTCATCACAAAATATGAAAAAAAAAAAGAACAATATAAAAAGAATACAAAATTAAGATGTTATACATGTTGGGAAGTTTCATAATTTATAGGCAAAGAATTACATAAAAATTGGAAAGTGAATAATAACATTAATTTGGTGGCATAAATTTTGCATTGTAAGATTTAAAATTAAGTATTTGATTATAGACTATTGATACACAAATATGACATATTATTAATTTGTAAAATTTAATTTCATAAATTAAAAATTAACAATAAATATAGCAGGGGATCCTTCCCGAATTTATAATATTAGAATTTTCAAAAGAATTTATACATCAATATAGATTGGCTATTATTATATAATATTAATAATATTAATAATAATATTATATAATAAAAAACCACCAATTTCGGTTAAAAAAACCGTTAGCTTCGGTTCCGATTCCGGTTTTAACCACTGGTTCCGGTTCTTTTGAACACCACTAGCATGCACATGAAATACTAATTATATTTTACTCTAGAATACGTACGACGGGTCACTCATGCGTCTAATGTAGTAGTAGCTAGCCTTCTAGTTGGCCTCTAGCCCCACCTAAGTTGTTCTTAGCCTCAATCCAAAGCACCTCACATCGGAGCCCAACATCTCTTCACAACAGTCACTGATCTATGAAAAAATCTTTACATGTAAGTGGTTATATATACTAATTGCATCATCATTAGATATCCCTCTCTTGTAGTGTTCAACTGCAATAAGAGAGGCCGATTTCATCGTGAGGACGTAGGGATCCATTCATTTCCCTGGATGAAGTTCCCGACCGAGAACGAGTATGCATGCTCGGCCGGAATCTGGCTACTCCAGCCCACTCGCTTCGACGTATCTGATCCGGGTCCTGTATTTTTGAATTCACCGTAATACAAGGTCTTGAGCGCGAAGTCGCCACTCCAAGGCATCCAGCCATCTGGTGTGACAAGGGCCTCGAGGGTACATTGTATGAAGACAGTCCTCGAATACTCTTTCCATGGCCTACCAAGGAAATTCTTATGTACCTGGGGCTTGCTATAATACAGAGCCATGTAAGCATCGGTGCCGTTGATCACACAATTTTGGAAGACAAAACCTGTTGATTGAGCAGGATCAATTCTCCCATGGGCCGTCACCGCATTGTTTTCGCCCTTCTTTGGTTTCAGTTGGCGAGGGGCAACGAGGATGGTGCAGTCTTGGAAGAAGGAAGCAGAGTTTCCAAATATGAAATCAACATTGCCTTGGATGCGGCACGATTTGTAGTATTGGCGAAGGCTGTGCGCATACAAAGTATCTTGATTCCCGAGGAATTCACAATTTTCTACAATGGAAAGATCGCTATCCGATCTGAAAGCTACTGCTTGATGAGCATCGGGGCCTGCTGTGTTTTGGATGGTTAGACCAGTGGCCATAAATCCATCACCAGCAACAGCTGTAGCAAGTAAATGTGTTAGACATAAACTTCGAGCTTTTAGATAAGCCGGAATATTAAAAAGCAAAACTAACAGAAAACTCACCGACTGTGGCGGAGTTGTAGGTGGACACCCCTTGCTGGCCCACGTTCATTGACCGTTTTGCCCATGCCATCTCCCAAGAAAACCACATTCTTCTTCTCCAACGGCACCCGAACCGTCTCCTCATAAACTCCGGTCTTGATCCATATTACAAACCGTCGTCTACCCGGGGCAGCATCCACCGCCTTCTGAATGGACTCGTAGTCGCAGGCTCCGCCGCCCTTGCAGACCGTGGCGTCTGCCTTCAGCCCCGCCGGCACGCCTCCGGTCGAACCGGGACCGGGCGAGGCCGAACCGGGTTCCCAGAACCCGTCCCGCTCTGTCTTGGGCGGGCCCCAAGAACCGGTTTTGTCCCCCAAAACGTCGTAATTCACCATCATCCCAAGAGCGTCGCTGCTGGAGCCGATTACCGACGAGTGAAAAAACGCCATCGTTTTATCCACGAGGGAGGTGTCGTTCACGTACTTGAGCGCCGATCAGCAGTCGTACTGGTAGACGAGCGCGGCGCTCATCCAGGCACGCGCGTCCTTGGTTCTGCCACGCGGCAGCGCGTCGGCCGCCACCAGATTCATCCGGTACTCCGCGTAATGCAGGAATTCGAGGCAGTTCCTGGCCGCGGCGGAGCGGTTGGGATTGGCGGCGGACGCACCCAGGATCTGCTGGACCATGACCCGACCCGAATCGAGATTCTTTGAGGAAACCCGCAGCGCCGATTGGATCCCTTGCGAAATTGTGGAGCCCGACGGCAATTGGGACAGCGACGATTGGCAGTTGGGAGGATCGCGCGATGCCTTGCAGAGCTCCTGAACAATGTCGGTGCCGGAAGTGTGGGGATGGCGAGCGGCGGAGGAGACAGTGAAGAAGAGGAGGAAAGAGAGAAGAGCGAATGTGAGGAGAGCGGCCATGGAAATGAGGATGGATTTGAGCTTGAGAAATCGCTTTTGATTGGTAATGTCCGTGGGGGAAGGTAATGGGGGGAGTGAAGGTTTTATAGTTCGTCTGAGCTGCATAATTCTTCTGATGAGATTAATTACGCATAGATTGTTGATTTAATCCCTAAAGCGTCCCAATCGGGAATTAAATTAGGCTTGGGATTATTAAGAAAGAGAAGAAACTGGGACAAGACATAGTGGAGTGGAGGATAGTGAGAAGAGATGGAAGTGGAGTCACGGGAGTGGAGTGGGCTGGTAGGAGAGAGGGGCACTATACGCATGGGAGCGAAGGAAGGGGAGAGAGAGAGATGAGTGGGGGATGTGAGATTTATCAGACTTGTGAGTTTGGGAATCTGGGTGGGTGGTTGTGGTGGGTACTGCGTTTGCTTTTTTTTCATTTTCAAATGTTGGAGATCTGGTGTTCGCTGCATAGATAAGAGAGAGAGAGAGAGAGAGAGAGAGAGAGAGAGTGTTTAGCACTTTAGCTGGGACCAAGAGGGCAAGAGTACTATTTATGTATAATCAGTAACTAAAATTAATTAATATTCCTCTCATCTGTGCAACAAGAGACTGTTTTTACATCTTGATACAAATAAATCAATACACAACAAACATCAACATTAAATCAGATGAGCTACTACAGCCGAACTCCTGCTCCGCGACTGGCAGAAACTGTTCAAGTGGCCGTCATCGCAGGTTCCGAAACCCGAGAGTTTTACGCCGTAAGCTTCCATCCTCTGAACGTCTCGTGGAATGGGAGATTGCCAGAGCCCGTCCCACCACCCCGGTGGAAGAAGAGGCGTTAGAGCACATTGGTTGCGTTGGCCCCGACAGCTCAGCGGGCCTGCGAATCTGTTCCAGACGTGCCCCCATCCGATCTGCCTCTTCAGACCTTCCGAAAGTAGAGGCCTTTGGAAGCTGCTGAGGAATGTGATGCTCGAGTTGAGCGTAGTGTTGTCATCTGTAGACAGAGGAGAACAAGTGATTACTTAAATAGATTAAAACATCAATGTAGGCTGATTCACCGCATACTCTTTGATGAAGTGAACGATTCTGGGCTTGTTTGATCGTGTAATAGTTGTCGAGAGGATGATGTAAAGTAAAGGCCACCGAAGAGCTACGAATTGATTTAAGAGAGACGTGAAGTTACTGAGTTTACCAAGGGTGTATGCAGCTGCAAGTGCTGCAATCAACTGAGCATACGTTGTCCCAACGCGCCGATGAGCTCCAGAAATGACAGCGTGTTTAGCTCGTGAGGCGAGGAAGAAATCGACAAAGGCTACCCATCTAGGTGCAGGGCCCCAGTCCTTGGCTCTGAAATTTACGACGCTCAATTTGTTAGTGTTGCCAGTAATATTTCCTTCGTACTTTTCATAATCGAAGTGTAAAACCTGAAGAGATATAGGAATGAGCACTCTAATCAGTTTCTCAAAATACAAATAGAGAAAATCTTGATAACAAATCCTTCTGGAGAAGCATAAGATAATTGGAACATGGAGATAGAAGTACGAGACCTCGAGATATTACCTCTGCAAATCCTTCTAAAGTTAGTGCAATATCTTTCACCGTAGAAGGGGTATCAGAAACCACAACAACTCTTGGTTTCGATTCTGTTGGCAGAGTACGGAGAGCTTTCTTCAGGCAATCCACCGCTGCCTGGATTGCTCTCACAGACCTGCAAAGGCAAGGCATGATTATGGAGCCTAAATTTCGGTATTAGACTAAAACTAGAAGGTAATATTCATTCTCGAGTGATTCAGATGATGTACCTATTCGTCATCATCCGCATGTGCATTACTATATCGGGCTCCCTCCCGCCACCAAGAGCCCAATTTACCGCCTTTTCCACATCTTTAGAAGGAGAAATTAGAATCCTCATAAGCTCCCCGAACACATTAGCTCGATACTCAAGATTTTCCGGACGTCCAAATAAATCAGAGGCAGCTTCCCTCATTTCAGGATGTACATTCTTTAAGAAGAACTGGGCAGCCACAGCATCGGTCGTGTTCTGAAACCTGAGAGCACGAGATCTAATAACTACGAGACTAAGTACAGAAATTATAGCCTTAATTAATACTCTTTATTACCATATGATAGGCTGCTCCCATTTTCTCCAGTTACTACACAGAACGCCTGTTCGAGGTAGCTTCAGAAAATCGTCAATCCTGATTGTAAGATGCCTTTTGTATTTCGTCACACAACGATTCTGTCTCCATAGATGTTTAACTTCTTTCAATGTAAAGGTTATATTGGAGTAGGAGACGTAATCGCCAAAAGGATATTTATCCCTGAAAGGAAACATATAAACGGTGAAAGTCAGCTGCAAGTTCACAATTGATATGCTAAACAAAACAAATCCGAATTCCTAATGCAAAGAGAGACAATTGAGAGACGAGTAATATGCCTGGTTTGCCCGATAATTAATGACCGGTTCAGCATTACGCTTAGTGCAGCAGCCGTCAGTATCTTGTACAACTCGTTTCCCAAACCAGCTTCCGATGCTTTCCCAATCACAAAACCATGGTTGCAAAATTGTTCTGGGGAGAGATCTCGTACTCTTGAGGCCCCTGAAATCAAGACCAGCACCATTAAAACCATGAAGACATGATTTTTATTCATTCTCTTATCTAAAAGTAGCTACTAATCTTTCTAGACCATCAACGAACGAACCATTTATCGTGCACAAATCATCAAGAAGAATTCTTTGAAGTGATTTTCGTTTAGACTAGCAAGTATATGAGATAGGTACTCCAATACATATCGTCTTTATTATGAATATGGCAATGAAGAATCATAAATAGAACCTGCCATTTTCTGCATGAAAACACTCTCACAGTTCATAACGCATAAACCACAACCGTATAAATAGAAAGTTCCAATCTTTCGGTATCTACTTATAGAGCTCCAAGAAAACGATGATTATAAAGTGAGCCGAGACACAAAACAGATAGCAAAGCATATTATCACAACACCAAATCCGCCATAAACACACATAATCATTTTCTATCAAAGAGTGTATACGCCTTAGAATCGGACTGGTCAGAAAAGATTCAAACTTAACTTCGATAAATCTGGCATAATCCCAATATCAAGAACCAATTTTTGAGTAAACTAGCACAATATAATTCAACATAAGTGAAGAAGGCTAGATAACATAAGCAGATATTTCCATAAATCCGTACGATCTCGAACAAAATCTATCGAAACAAGTACTTCAATTGAACTGGAACACATCAAACTGCAATTAATTACTCTATATATCAACAGCAATCGAATAAAATTGGAGGCAAGTAGAACAGCACACCATTAACGACGAAGTGATCCCAAATCATTCCTCTTACTCTAAGACTTTCCTCCACATAACCTCTGCTGAAGATCTCTCCCATCTCCTCTACCGTCGCACATTTCTTCCCAAACTCAGCTGCTTCCAGCTTACTCATCGTCGTATTAGCTAAAAACTCCTCCTTGTCGATGATTTCCAACGTTTCGTTCCTGATCTGCAGCTCCGGCAACGGATCAATCGACCTGAGATCCATCATCAACAACCCGAAGATCGTGACTAATGCAATCACGGCTAGTAGCCACATAACGGAAATTCTTCGTCGGCGCCGCGGCATCTTCGAACTCATTTAACCGGGCAGCGGAAGAAGGCAGCAATAAATTAGGCTCTTACTTAATTTGTATAACCACCATCACTCATTGCCTTCCATATCCATGAATTCCTTCCATGAATTTTCTTCAAGTACACATCGAATTTCAGATTTGTCGAATCCTCCGTCGAAATTCTATGGAGTACTCTGTTCTAGAACATCTCATTCTGCATCATTTATCACCACTTCTAACACATTAACCAAAATCTTAACTACATGCTTTCTTCATCCGTTTCTTAACCAACACAGACTCAAAAAAACTATCGTTTCTCTTGAAAAAACTCTAGAAACAGCTAGCTCAAGCACCAGCTACTCAAATTGAAGGAAGAAAGCATCAATTTTCACCAGAGTCGTAGAGAAGTGAAGACGTTAACCTTGAAAATCACCAGCTATGAATGCTTCAATCAAAGCTGCTGCCCTTTCTCGTCGGAGCAATTTACCGATTCGATAACGGAACGGTTCGATTCGGACGAGGAACCACTGCCAATAAAGACTAATTTCGTTTCCCCAAATCTCCACAGCTCGCAAGCTCGAATCTTTTCACCGCAAACCCTACCCTCTTCTCTCTCTCTCTCTCCGACAAACACACACACAGAGACGAGATTAGCAGCCTAGGAGATTGCGAGCTACTCCGCAGCCTATCGAATTGATTGAGCCAAACATTCCGGGCGACAGACAGTAAGATGCGGCGGAGCAGGGGTGTGTTTGAACTTTGAATATTACTCTCTCTCTCTCTCTCTCTCTCTCCCTCTCCCTCTCCCTCTCCCTCTCCCCTGCCTCAGTCTGTGTTGTTGTTGAGTGTGTGAAGACAGTGAGTGAGATCCGATGGGAAAGGAACTAGGAAGGGTGGGAGCTTCGATTTTCGGTTAAGTGCATTTAATTCAACCGTCCATTTCTAAATCTAACTTACTACTCTACTCAAATCTAATTAATTTTGCACACTTGCTTTTCTCTCACCTCTCTATATTAATTTTGTTTGTTTTTTCAAATAATATTAATTAAGTTAAATGATCAGGAAAAAAATAAAAAAAAACAATAATATAAAATTACGTAACCGAAATCTATTACAGAGTTGAAAATCTATTACAGATTTTAGGTACGTACCTCAGTAGATTTTAAGTAAAAATAAAATCAAACAAGTGAAAATCTATTACGGAGTACACTTTTTCCAAAATCAAACAGTAAAATCTTTTATGTATCTCAAATTATTTAGACATTTAAAAAGAAGGGGTCGGATTGGCGGTTTAACCTATTGAACCATGAATCGGTTATAATATCGGTTCGTGATTTATTTCGATTTTCCGATTATGGCCAATTAAACCATGGTTTGATCGAAAAACTGTGAACCGGAGGTCTTGTTGGTTTGACTTCTGGTTCGGTTATATCAGTTTAATTAGAATATATTTTATATTCGACATATATTCATTTCATGGGTCTAATATGATAGGACGCAAACAATATACTCCCTCCGTCCTTCATTTAGTGACATTGTTTTTTGGGCACAGGTTTTTTTGCATTTTTATGGTATAATAATAAATTAATGTGTTAAAGTGTTAAAGTGGAATAATTGTGGGTTCATTTGAATTTTTTAATAGTATTAAAATGTTAAAGTAATAAAAAGTAGATGTATAAAGTGTTAAAGTATTAAAGTGATTGTAGGGTCTACGTCCAAAAACGAAATTGTCAGTAAATGAATGACGTCCCAATATAGTAGTAATAATGTCACTAAATGGAGGACGGAAGGAGTATAATTTTTTGAATAAACAATACTAGTCATTTTATTATATTCGTCACATTATAAACTACTCTATATCCATTCCATGAAAAATCTATTACTAAGACACCGGTTCTATAGTAGTAATACTACAAAATAGATACACACAATTGAATTTTTACATAAATATACACACTTTTTTTTTATCACTCTTGAGCACTAAACTACACACGAGAGGAGGAGGTCTCAACTTCATGTAGCAGGGGCAAAGAACCACCGGAAAGTGTCATCTCACTTTGATCCACGTTCATTGCGATTTGGTTTGAATACGACGGATTATCAGGAATCCGTAGACGTTCGACATCACCTTCCAACATTTCCAACACTTTATGCATTGGTGGGCGATCGTCTGGATTCATCAGTATGCACCACAACGCAACTATCGTTATTTTTCGACCGACTTTTTTTGTGCTTTCATCGACATCATATTCATTACCCCTCGCTAGTTCAATATCCTTGCCTTGCTCAAAGGAATCGTATATCCAATTCGGAAAGTATTGGTTGGAGTCACCGCCATTGCTTCGAGTCAAGTCTCTGTTTAAGCCCACCATTTCCACCAGCAACATTCCGAAACTATACACGTCGGCTTTGTAAGAGACTGCCCCAATACTTCGACTTATTAGTTCAGGAGCGACATAGCCAATGGTTCCTCTAGCAGCGGTCATGGTCACTGCATTCTTGTCGGTATAGTAAAATTTTGCCAATCCAAAGTCGGATATTTTGGGGACGAAGTTATCATCCAAAAGTATGTTATGAGGCTTGATGTCAAAATGTAAGATCTGAACATCACATCCTTGATGCAGATACTCGATCCCTCGAGCAGCTCCAACTGCAATCTCAAACTTTGTCTCCCAAGACAAGGAGCTCGTTTTTTCTCGATTGAAAAGATACCTTTCAAGGGATCCGTTCGGCATGAAATCGTAGACAAGGGCACGCTTAGAACCTTCTGCACAATATCCAACTAGTTGCACTACATTGACATGGTGGATCCTTCCGATAGTCGAAATTTCATTGATAAAGTCCTTGCCACTCGCTCCGGCTTTTCCAAGCAACTTGACTGCTACGTGATGGCCACTTCGAAGTTTTCCTTTGTAAACTGCACCGAAACCTCCTTCGCCTAGTTTCTCTTGAAACCCTTTGGTCATCCTTTTCAAGTCGGAGTAGGAGTATCTAATCGGTGCGAGCTTGTTGTCGCTCTGAAGGTAGGATTCTATTGCATCAAAATCGGAGAAGCGCCTTCTTCGGAATTTGTAAATCAAAAACCACACTGCGAAAGGGCATATGATGAACCTTGGTACAAAGATGACCATGCTTGAGATGACGCCTAAGATAAGAAGGCCAAAAAAATTTGTATCAATACATTAACTCGTAATTAGAAGTAGAGGAAGATTTGAAATGATAGTTAAATATAATTATATTAGAGAAACGCACCTGTGTATATGAATTTGGGGCACACTCCTGTGAGGCCGGCCTCACCGTGAGGCCGGATTAAGATTGACACTTTTGTTTATAAAGATTGGCACTTTGAAACATTGGCACTTTTCTTTACAAAGATTGACACTTTTGAAACATTGGCACTTTTATTCATAATAATTGACACTTTTACGAAAAATACGTTAATAATGTGCCAATTATTATGAATAAAAGTGTCAATGTTTCAAAGGTGTCAATCTTTGTAAACAAAAGTGTCAATGTTTCATAGTGCCTATCTTTATAAACAAAAGTGTCAATCTTAATCCGGCCGCACCATGCGGCCGGCCACACACAAGTCTTTGTCTATGAATTTAGGTGCAAAACTCGCCCCAAATATATATGACCCTACAAGAGCGCATGATAAACAAAAATTAACATCCGACAAAAATGTATTCATTCCGTCTCAAATTAGCATAAGTCATCTCACATTGGTAATCCACTTTTCTAAAAGCCATTGTACGTAAGAATTCGTACCTAGACAAAAAAAGAAATTGGACTACTGGTGTGAGACGGAGAAGTAAAGACGAAAGTAAAGATTCTTACAGTTTGCTATCAGAATAAACGAGAGTACTAAAGCACCGGCCATTCCGAGGATGATCGACGCTAGGATGTTTATTGCTGCAGTTAAACAAACTGTTTTTTTTTTTTTTTTTTTTTTTTTTTTTTTTTTTTTTTTTTAACAAATTAGAATTATCAATTGTTATGTTCATAACAAGTCAACAAAAATATGTATAAAATATTTGATACGTAAATTTGCGTACCTAAAAGGACCAGTGAAACCACGAGAAGTGCTGCAGATACACAACACAATGTGATTAATTAAACTGAAAAAATAAATCATTAACATAATAATAATACAACGAGGAATGCTCCATATCCACCGTAAACATTCTTTATATGTCAGTGAATGACGTAACATACTATTAATAGATAAAAGATCTAATTATATAACTTAACATTTCTAAAGAAAAGTAAATCGTATCATTATCACATTAACGATAGACACATTAAGAGTGTCTACATTAGGAGGGCGTTTCTGATAATACTAACTTGCTAGAGGAGACAATGTTTTATGCTATTTAAAGTAAATTTGACTTTATAAAATTAATTAACTCATTTTCTTTTAACAGTAATAAATATTGGAAATTTATGAAATTGAAATAGAGAAATAGGGCCCAAGCAAGCCTAGCCCAATTACATGTTGGGCCGGCCCAATAAATTAGATGGGTTTTGATATTTATTTATTTTTTGAAAGAGAAAGTTTTGAATAAAAGGGTGAATATTGATATAGAAATGCATAGAATATAAAAACTGAAACAATTAAAATAATAGAAAATAAACATAAAGTTAGATCATACCAGTGAGTAACACATTAGGTCCCAAAATATTGTAACCATCGGGGAATATGTAGAAAGTGAAGTGGTAAGGCCCTAAAAACACAGTACACAAACACATGATCAAAACAACATAAATAATTTTAGAAAGACAAAAAATAAGGTAAGTTCGACGCTACACTCGACTCTTAAAGAGTGTTAGTAGTAGTATAAATATATTGAAAGTGTGATTTTTTAAAATTATTTTAGTATTGAAAATATATGTATATTAATGTATGGAAAAAGTATATTACCATTAACACTCGACCTAGCATCGACAAAACCTAAAAATAACGTAAAAGATTCTTACATAACTCTCCAAAGGTGGCAAGTGAAAGTACTAATACACCGACAACTCCGATGATGATCGTCACCGGTAAGCTTACCCCTGCAACTATAAATACTGCAATTTTTTTTTTTTTAAATATTAGATTTAAACTATAAATACTGCAATTTAACAATTAAAAATAGAAAAAATATATACATAATGCACCTAAAATTGCCAGAGGAATTAGGAGAAGGCCTGCAATTTTTCATGATAAGCAAAGATGATTAAATAAAATATAAAAAAACAAGATTGTTTATAGAAAGAATTTAGGGAAACCTTACCATTAGTTCCAATTAAGAATTGTGTGAATTTTTCTGCATTTTCCACAATTAAAAAACCATTAAATATATTTATATTAAAATAATAATTAAAAATAAATCATCTCTCTCTCTCTCTCTCTCAAAAAATGGTGAGATTACAATTACTTACCCCAACCGGAGGTAGTTCTACTGCTGCACCACCACCATGAACAAACGTAGAGCTCAAATCCATACACGAGAGACTCGTGTATCTCCGAAATCGAAACGTTCTTCAAATCCCTAAATTCCCATGACGTCATCACCACCCGATCGACTCCGCACGCGCGCGGCACCTCCGACGCGTTCATGCGGCCGACCCTAATGTAATCGAATCCAGTGCGAGACGAACGATCGGAGGTACAGTCGGTGAAATCGGTGAAGAGGGAAGAATTCTGCAACCGATTAGGGCACCTGATTAAATTGATTGGCTTAGCTACGTATCCGCCGTACGGAAAGCTGTGGTGGCTCCAGCTCCGGTAAGGGTAGCGGTAAGGATCTCCGCCGGTGAAATTGTAGTCGGAGGCGGAGGAATTGGGGAAAGAGCAGGTTTCGTTGCTGATGGAGGAGTCGACGAGCCTGATTCTGGAGATGAGGTAGTTGATTTCCTTGACGTAGAATTTCTGAGAGTTTAGGTATAGGGATGCGACGTCGTTTTCGCAGGAGAGTTCGAATCTGGGGTCGCCGCAGCTGCTGGGGGTGCTGTTGAGGCGGAAGGGGGGGCTGATGTCGGTGATGATGCCGCAGGAGGAAGGGGTGCAGTTCGTTGCAGCGCGGGTGTGGAGGAGGTGTAGAGAGAGAAGCAGGAGAGAGGAAAGGAGACTGGTTGGAGTTGTGATTATCATTTTTGATTTTTGTTGAATCGATTGATTGAAGATGCTTATATATATGAATATGAAGTTTGAAGGTGATTGCAACTTGAAGGTAAGGTAGTTGGGCATTTATTTCTTCACAGCTCTGTTTTTTCCCCCAAAATCACAAAATTTCTCAGAAATTTTGATTTACATTTAACACAGTAAATTCGAAGAGGAGAATACAAATTCAAGCAATGGTAATCTCAAAGCTGCTGGCGTTGTTATAATGGAGCAAGGATGCAGAATCAGTTGCACCTGAATCCCAGCTCTCTTCCTCATTCACTGTGATATGTGATGATCGAGACCGATATTCGGGAATCTGCAGATGTTCGAGATCGTCTTCCAGCATTTGCACAACCCTGTTCATTGGTGGACGATCTTCCGGATGCGTCTGTATGCACCATAACGCAACTATTGTCATCTTTCGAACGAGACTTTTTGTACTATCGTTTTCATCATCACTATTGCTTTCATCTGCCTCTTCGATTTCAATGTCCTTGCATTGGTTGACGGATTCATATATCCATTGTGGGAAATACTTAGTAGTATCATCCATTGTTCCCCTAAACTCTCTGTTTAAACCCAACATTTCCATCAACAACATGCCAAAACTATACACATCGGCCTTGTAAGAGATTGCGCCGATGCTTCTGTTGATCAGCTCCGGAGCAACGTAGCCTACGGTTCCTCTAAGTGCCCTTGTTAGAGTCACATTCTCCTTTTCTACGGAGAACAATTTAGCCAGACCAAAATCAGATACTTTTGGAATGAACGCATCATCAAGAAGTATATTGTGAGGTTTGATATCAAAATGTAAGATCTGAACATCACATCCACGATGCAAATACTCGATTCCTCGAGCCACCCCAACTGCAATCTTAAATTTCTTGTCCTAGTTCAAGGATTGCGCATTTTCTTGTTTGAAGATATACTTGTCAAGCGAACCATTTGGCATGAAATCGAATACGAGGGCACGTTTGGATCTCTCCGCACAATACCCGACTAGTTTGACAACATTCACATGATGGATCCTCCCAATGGATGCAATCTCGCTGATGAAGTCTTGGCCCTTTGCTGCTGAGCCCTTAGTTTTGCCCTTCCCTAGTAGCTTGATTGCTACATCATGACCGCTTCGGAGCTTTCCTTTGTAAACAGTTGCAAATCCTCCTTCACCAAGTTTTTCTCGAAAACCTCTCGTCATCTTCTTTAAATCCGAATAGGAGTACCTAATTGGCGCTAGCTTTTTATCGCTCTGTAGGAAGTCCTCTATGTCGTCGTACGCCGACATCCGCCTTCTTCGGAACTTATAGATCAAGAATCCCATTACGCAGAGAAACCCGATGCCGAGCCTTAGTCCAAAGGTAACCTCTGCCACAGAATGAATATGAAACTTAGCTTAATTTGAGCATCAAGATATACATAAGAAGATGAAATTTGAGCATAGATGTTAGAATTGCACCAATGAAGAGTTGAACATCCCTGCGATACCCTGCAAGTAATTCACACACATGCTATCAAATTAGTAAGTTAAAAAATCTAATTGTCTCATCGATCACTACTTGTTTCTACTAGTATAGTCGAACTCGTACAGTCTCTCACAAGAACCAAGTAGGAGCCGCCAAATCCAACGATGATCTTTGCCCCGATGCTTACCCCTGCAAATACGACACCTGCGGATGTGCTCGACGACAATGTTAGTTCGTCTATCGTCTGAAAATTAATCGACACTGCATATATCTAAAATTAACAACTCACCAGCTACAAGGATGAAAATCATGACAAAACCAGACACAATTCCTGAGTTAACTGACGAGCAATAACAATATTAACTATACATCTATTAGTAAAAAAAAAAAAAATGGAGCATATGAATTTATCCTTTACCTATGAATGGACGTGTTAAGGTACTCATGAGATGCGCTGCATTTTAACCAGAATTAAAACAAATTAAGAAGAAGAAGAAGATGATGATGATGATGAGAAGGGCGGTCGTTGCAATAGTCTTACCCCACTTGTCATAAAGAAAAGAAGAGGGTTCGAGGCAAATAATCAAACCATCTGTTCTCTCAGCATCACAATTATACCTGCAGTTCCCACACATGAACTGGAACCAAGACAGCCTAAATCCATACACCACAGACTCACGGATTTCCGACACCGATACGTTGCTCAGACCCTGGAAGATATCCCTCAGAGGCTCCCCAAAATCCCAGTACGTCTGAAGTTTTACATCTATCGTGCACGTATAGGCAACTTCTCTGAGCCTTATCCACCCTGCCTTTACATAAGTATGCTTGCCTTCTTTGTCGCAGTCGGGAACTCGGATAAAGGCTGAAGAATTTGGCAGTGGATCGGCGCAGCTGATGAAGTAAACAGGCCTATTTAAGCCCCCCCTATAGTAGTAAGGATCCGAATACCCAGAAGGCGAAAAGAAAGTGCAAAAGCTGCTGGCGTCGCGTACAACGGAATCAGTGGCAATCACGCTGAAGTCTTGGTAATCGATCGATCTTAGATAGTATTTGTGGGAGTTTCGGTAGAGTGTGGTGAGGTTGTTTTCGCACACTAGTTCTGCTGCTGGATCCCCGCAGTTGGCAGGATCACTGCTGAGGCGGAAAGGGGCGCTGATGTTGCGAACTTCGCCACACGAAGAAGGGGTGCAACTCGCATTGCAGGTCTCGAGTATAGAGAGAAGAATGAAGAGAGAAGATGAGCAAGTGAGGAGAGTGAGGGTTTGAGTGATCATGGTTCTTGCTTCACATGATTTTGCCTCCACAAACTTCTCTTATCTTCATATATAAGAGGGAAAAAAAGGAAGGAAGGAAGGAAAAAAGGAAGGAAGAAAAAGGACCCTTTGGAATTTACTAGTATTGAGAACATGCGTCGCACGTGTAATTTCTCGTTTGACCTATTTTTCAGATTATTATGTTTTTTCTTTTTTACTTATAAGAATAACTATTCAAAGAATTTAAATTAAACAATATTATCGAAAAAGATGGTACTATATCCATTTTTGGATTTGTCCTATCCTTGGTATATCATTAATTTCTTTAATAAAAGATAGAAATTAGTACAAGTAGTGGATACATGCATAACTGTATGGGTTGGTGAACCATAACAATATATTATTTCAATGTTCAATAAAATTTGATAAAAAAGAATGAATATTCTTCGCAAATTATCATGAATATTTGAGAAGAAGATAATTTCCTAACACATATATACATGAATTCATATTCAAACTATTTTTTTCCCTTTTCTTATCTGATCTTCTTAATTGGAGAACGTTTGTTCATCTTTAACATTCATGACGAACGGTTGATCGTCAACAATTGAAATATGAATGCATTAATCAATCTTCTTTTTTGTAATTCTTCAAAACAAAATTATTTCTTATTTTGCACTTCAACTTCTTTTGTCTCATTTTCTAAAAATAATTGGCTACAATTAACTCTCTCTCCTTAAAATTGATTACAACCACAATATCTTCTAAACGGGACTAATAACTAAGGACGGAGGGAGTATGAGCAATATTTGAATTTTGACTTTTACGTATGTCGGTATTGTATCAACAATTTCTCATTCGCACCACACACATGTTTTATTTTCTCCATCAATTTGATTAGATCTCTTGCACTTTTGACATGCATCTTATATTGCTGATTTATTTGGATCTTGGTGACAACTCTTCTAGAATAAGACATGCATACAAAACAAATTAAAATTAAATGCCGGTGTTTGTTGATCAATTAAACATTTATAATCTAAGTCATGATCCCTATAATATGCAAAGTAACATGACATAACTAAGCAAATACAGTTACATGTATATATTGTCTAAGGATAATTTGAAAAAACGAACAACAAATCTTTGAATTCAGATATAAATAATATATATATATATATATAAATTAAATAAAAAAACATGATCGAAATCAATAATCAATATACTCACAAAAATTAAAATTTTAAAAAGCACTTAATTTAATTCGTTGAGAGACTGGAAATTTAATATCAAGAGAAGATGTCGAAAGCGAAGAGAAATCTATATATGTTTAAATTTTATGGATCAAATTAATTACTATGGAATGAACACAAACTTATAAGAAAATAATACAAAATAAAAATAAAAAAATAAATTAGGAAAAAGCTAAATAATATTATTGCATTGTTTATACGACTACTCTATTCACCAACTTAATATAACCATAATTTACCATACAAGAAGGACGACTTATCAAAACATATACTCCCTCCAACTTATGATATCTGAGTCATTTCTTTTAAGCATTTGTGGCTAGCATTTTCAAACGTCTTGATGATTAGTTTAAGATATTTTTTCAAAGAATTTTTTCTTTTCAGTATTTACGTATCAAATATATACTAATATAAAATTCACGTATCATATTAATTTCACCAGGTTAATATAAAATTAATTTATCGGATTTTATTATGCAATTGTTTTCCATTTAATTAAGGGAAGAAATATGTGTATACACTTATTCATATTAATTCTCATATTAACTAATATAAGTATATAAGGACTTAATCAAATAAGGAAAATATTAAATAATCTTATTACATATTATATCACTCCATTAACCTTAATTTAAGAATATAAGGGCATAATAGGCAATCTACATTTTTTAAAACAAGACTTTTTTTATATAAGTATAGATTAATTTTCAGAAGTTTAATAGTTTAAGTAATACCGAGCGAGTAATAATTCGTGCCTCGGACCGAATCTTCACAAATCTAACACCTTCTTTACCTAACAATAACAAATCATGATTTGATATAATTAGGTGCGTTATAATCATTGTTCCAGCTCATTCATCAGCAAAAGAAAGAAAGGATTATAATTAAGGGGAATTATAAGTTAGCTAAAGCACAAACCAAATAATTATATATCATCAAGGTTGTCAAGTAGCTAATCGGTGGTCGGGTTAGTGGAATGTGGGCTTGTAGTTACATATAATGAATGGGAATTCCACTAAATATTTTATTTATTAACATTCCATGACTAACCAGGTGACTTAGCGCACCTGACCACCGGACTCCTTTCTTTAAAAGAGTGACCCGGATTCGATCCCTTATGAGAGATATGAGGTGGGTTTAAAGAATCCTAGGAGTTTGGGAGTTTGACGTACTAACATTTAATCTAACAATTAACATTTGCTCGATCCAAAAAAAAAAAAAAACATTCCATGACTCACCAAAGGAGTATTAATTATTTCAAATAACACGTCTCAAAATGGAAAGTGATCATTTCAGAAGAAACAATCTATAGCGGCTTGAGCTGCCGATCGAACTCCTTGCTTCTGCGGACGAATTTTCCATCGGGAAACTGCTTGATTTTTGTAGTTTGACCTAGCGGTTGAATTTAAAATTTACATTTTTCTCTATGATAATGTCACATATATTTATAAAAATTGTTACGTTCGAATGTTTATCTAAGTTAAAGTAGGTACTGAACTAATTAAAGTATATGTATGAATTAAAGTATATGTATGTATTTGTAACGCCCTATGAATATACTATAAGTCAGAATAAGTGGGAAAAAAAATAGTTACTTTGTTTCGTATAAGATGACACATTTCTTAGATATACGTGTGTGTAAAATAATAGAAATGTATCATTTTTAATATGAAGCAGAGAATACATAATTAAATAAGTCAACCACGTCATCGTCCGACTATGCTTAATTTCATTCCCTCCCATAAATATTTCGTAATAAAAAGAAAACAAAATAGTACTCCCTTCATCCTCCAATTTATTCTTACATTTCCGTTTTGAGTCATTCACCAAGTTTCTTTTTTTTTTTCCTCTAGCAAATATGACGTGCGTTGCTCGTATAATCTTTATTTTAGATTAAAAAAAAATAAAACTAAATTACATGATATACACACAAAACACTTTAGAAAAGTGAGAGCAGGAAACTCAACAACAGTTCCCCTACAAAAAAACTAAATTACATGCTATACATATCCATATATCCTTAAACTGCATGTTAAAAATATCGTTAACAGTTACATGTTTGATAGACTAAATAAATCATCGTAGCTCATCTTAGAACAAAATACTTTGTTTACTTAGAGATATTTTAGAAATCCATTTTTAATCATCTTATGTATTGTCATTCACTCTTTTCCGTGACTGTTATATTGAGGCCATATAAAGAAATTTCATTCCTCCTACAATCTTATTCAATTCTCCTTATTTAAAAGATCCACTTGAACTGTAATAATGTTGTCATTTTACAAGCCAACAAAAAACAAAGAGTTCAAGTATAATATTGCAAACAATGTTATAACTATACTTAATATTTTTATTGTCGTTTTTTATACGTTTGAATTAATTGTCACAATTTTTATATATGTCGAATAATTAAGAGTACAAAACAAAGAACCGTCAAATCGTATAGTTATCAAGAGTATTCTACGACTATTTTTACTTTTATCAAATCTCATAAGTTAAAAATATGCATTTTTAAATTTATAACCACAAATTACATATACATTCATATTTTCAAGAAAAGCTACAATAATGGTACTTAGACTCACTAAAAATAAATATCAAGTTATTAATAGACATTAATTTTACTTCACATAATGAATCATTAAAATACTTATAAATAATATATACTCTCATCATCTTATAGATAACGTCATATTTCTTTTGGGCACATAAATTAAGCATAAGTTGAAAAATATAAAAAGTGGACATGTCTATACCTTTTGAAATATTTTTTAATTGTTTCAATAAAAGATGCAAGACATTATTTATTAGACATTTCAATTAGAAATATAACACTACCTATAGATCGGAAAGAGTATTAAGTAAACATAGTATAGAAATTTATCTACTACTTTATAGCTTGTCGACTTTAATGTATATAAGACATGATCAAGTTATAAAAAGATTCAAGCATCTCTTTATATTATATAACCTCCGTCCCACTTGAAAAGTCCATATTTCTAATTTGAAATGTCCCACATGAGTAGTCTCCTTTCCTTATTTGGGAAAAATTAGTCAAAAGATTAGGAGCTTTGTTAATTAAGAAAATAAAAATCCTAACAAATGTTAATCATTATGATTTTTTTTTAAAAAATTTTAAAAAAATTATGTTAATTACACGTCAAATAATAGTGGACCCTTCATTTATTCACTTAACAAACAATGTATTGAAAACAAACTTATATGGTTAAACAAGTGTTTAATAAATTAGTATTTCACTTAAAGATCAGACTTGTGCAGTTCTTCAAGTTGGATGTAGAATAACTTTTCAAGTTGGATGGTTCGTTAAACACAACAACCTTCAAAATCTGAAGAAAGTTAAAATAGAAAAGTAATAAGTTGAGAATTCATGAATTATTTTTTGTAGTTCAATTGCTCGATTGGGGTTTACCACTTGCTCTAAGACCATCTCCAACCCAGTACTCTATTCTACAGTATGCTATACTTCAAAATGAAGTATCCCGTACTCCATTTTAAAAATCTATTCCAACCACGTACTCTATATATTTAATTTATTATTCTTTTTATATTTAATTTTAATAACTTAACAATATTGACAAAAATTAAATGAATAATACTATGGTTTATTAATATATATTGAAAATTAAATAATAACTAAATTAAAAAAAAATTATGGTTTCTTGAACTATTAAATTGTAAATTCATCATTTTAAAGCAAAATATGAATTATATTAATCATCATAACATACATTATATGGCTAGTGCAATTTATGTAATGTTAATTTTTTCTAGAAATACTTTAAAATTGATTTTTTATAAATAGGAGTAAATGAAATAAAATGAATAATATGATATACGAATTAGTATAATTATTTACACTGAAAAACATAATTAAATAATTCAATATCTACAATTAATTTTTTTTGAATAGTGAAAATAGAGTATAAAGTATTGAACAGTAAAACTTCATATATAGAGTTTTACTGTTCAATACTTCATAATCTAACTGCAAAATAGAGTACGGTTGGAATAGCCTCCATACTTCAAAATGAAGTAATACTTCAAAACAAAGTGTGGGTTGGAGATGCTTTGCTTCTCCAAATGCATGCATTATCGTATAAGTAACTTCATAGGGGGAAAGTATGCTTATATATATATATATATATATATATATATATATATATATATATATATATATATATATATATATATATACTGGATCATATGAAAACTAAATATTTTGTGCAAACTGCAAACCATGCATTTTTATGCATAGCATGCTGCATTTTAATGCATAACATGTTGCATAAAAAAATACATTTTTTATTAATAAAAATGCATTAAATAATTTTTTTTTATACAACATGTTATGCATAAAAATGCATCATATTATGTATAAAAATGCATGGTTTGCAGTTTGCACAAAATATTTAGTTTTCACCAGAACCACTCCCTATATATATATATATATATATATATATATATATATATATATAGGTAAGAGATCAAATGGGATCTCTATCCTAAGGTAGTAACTAGGATCTAATCCTAACCATCAATTTTTTAAGATATGGTTATAAATAATTCGCATGTTTCATTTAAATAAATTTTTTATTAAATGGATAAAGGTTAGAGAGGTCATTTCATCAATTTATATTAACTGTTCCATCATTTAAGGAATTCATATCAAAATCTTATTTGCAATTACCGTCCTTCTTTCCTCAAACAAACTAGTCAAATTCTTTCTTTTTTTTTCCCTTCTTATTCTTATTGTTGATATTTTATTCTTTTTTTTTTCAGGAAGTACAATCGAAATAAACATGAATTTTCCACGTATATGTTAATTGGATTTTAGGTTTAGTTTATTGCAAATATTTTTGCATGAGCGGTGTTCTACGGTTTTAAGTTCTCGATTCTTAATTACTGCTATTTTTTTTTTTCCATTACGGTTATTTAGCCTACTTTTTTCCTTATTGTTTACGGAGAAATGCTTATTTTGTACAATTTTGTACAAACAATTTGCAAGTTAAACATCTAAATATATACAACTATGCACTAAAAAAATATAATTAAGCACTGCAAACAATATGTAAATTAAGCATCTAAATATGAACAACTAAGAACTATAAATAAATAATTAAGATGCACAAACAATATGCACATTAAGCATCTAAATATGAAAAACTAAGCACTATAAATAAAATTAATTAAGGTGCACAAACATTATTTAAATTAAGCATCTAAATACATACAATTAAGCACTAAAAAAGAATAATTAAGCACTACAAACAATATGCAAATTAAGCATCTAAATATTTACATCTAAGCACTATAAGCGAATTAATTAAGCAGCACAAAAAAATATAAATTAATTAAGCACCTAAATATATAGGTCTAAGCAATGAATAATTATAATGAAGCACCTAAATATATACACCTATATATATACATCTTAATATGAGCACATGTATTTCAATTACCGTATATAATCAATTCAAAAAATCTAAATAATATAATTTAAATTAGTGCATTACACAGAGATGTATATATATATATATATATATATATATATATATATACATATATATATATATATATATTACAATTAAATAATTGAAATGTAAGTTGATTAATTAATCCCCTATCTAGACCTGCCCATTTTTGGTGAACCGGCGGGTCAGGCCCGGAACCGGCCCGCCGGTCAACGGTTAAAAACCGGCCCGTCGGTCAACGGGCCGAAAATCGGCCCGTAACCGTCTCACAAAGGGCCGGTTACGGTTCATATTATGAGAGGCCCGTGAACCGACGGTTATGAACCGACGGGCTTGAAGAAAAACTGGCGGTCCAAATACTTGCTATGAACCCGCCGGTTAACCGTCAAACCGGCTAATTTGAAAAAAAAATGCGAGTATAACCTATACATATACGCGTAAATATGCTATACGGAGAGAGAAAGACACAGTTATTATTAACATAAATGCTAGTAATAAACAATAAATCCTAGTATTAAATATTAAATAAATACATAAATATTATATTAAATATAATAAAACCCTAAACACCCATGACCCACCCAGTTAGGAGAAATGGGCGCCGCTCACGAGTCACTCCTCTCCTCCACTCCTCCTCTCCTCGCTGCGATGCCTCTTCTCCGGCGATCCCGCCGCCGCTTTAGTTGGGTCCTTATTTGATGGATTATAATCCATCTTCTTCTACCCATCTTCTTATACCCATCTTCCTCTTTTCATTTATTCTGGCCGATTTCACCCCAAAACACCACCGACGACACCAGATCTGCTATCGGGCCCGGTGACACAAATCCGGCGACTCAGATCCGTCCGGCTGCCGAGAGAGAAGAGATCGACGGGCTGGACCGGGAACCGGCGGGTTGGAACCAGAACCGGGACCGCCGGTTTCAAAGCCCGGCCCGGAACCGGGAACCCTATTGACGGGCCGTTACGGTTCCAATATCCGTGAACCGTGAACCGCCGGGCCGCGGCCCGGAACCGGCGGTTTTAGGCCCGGCGGCAGGTCTACGGCCCTATCTATGCGGATTTGTTAGTTATGTTGGCATAGTTATCCCCTTTTTACCCTTCCGTAAAATGATGAAACAAATATAATCAAAACATATATTTTGTTACTAATAAATCTCAGCCATCCAAATTTAAGAAATCTACGATTAAGAATGGATCCTAGATACTACCTAGGGGACGGTTTCTATTGGATCCGCTCCATATATATATATATATATATATATATATAGGGGTGGGTTCTTATGGGAGATGGTATCAATCTTGAGAACTAGGAACCAATCCTATCCACTCCTTTTAAAGAATCTAATGGTGGATATTAATTATCTATTTTACTTATTTAATGATTTATTTCTAATTTTAAAGGGTAGTTTAGGGGAAAAGAAAAAGAGAAAAAGATTATGCGTTCCAAGATTGTCGCCACTTCCTATAACTAATTATCATATTAATTAACATAAATATTTGAATGTACTAAGACCTATTTCAATGCTTAAATAATTTTATTTATATGCTATTTTCCTATTTATTTATGTTTAATAACCTGTATATGAAAATTACATGCTTTTTTTTTTTTTTTTTAATATCAATTAATGTTTAAATATCGTGAATGACGATGACAAATTGTGAACGACAATGAATATTTGAATGCAACTAAGACCTATTCCTATGCTTAAATAATCATTTTATATGCTATCTTCCTATTTATTTATGCTTAATAACTTGTATATGAAAATTACAAAAAAATAGAATAAAAAAACATAGATGAATATTCGAATGCAACTAAGACCTATTCTTATGCTTGAATATTCATATTTATATGCTATGATCCTATTTATTTATGCTTAATAACTTGTATATGAAAATTACCAAAAAAAATAGAATAAAAAAACATAGATGAATATTCGAATGCAACTAAGACCTATTCCTATGCTTAAATAATCATATTTATATGTTATTTTCCTATTTATTTATGCTTAATAACTTGTATATGAAATTTACAAAAAACATAATAAAAAACATATATGAATATTCGAAAGCAACTAAGATTTATTGCTATGCTTAAATAATCATGTTTATATGCTATCTTTCTATCTATTTATGCTTACTAATTTGTATAAGAAAATTACAAAAAAAAAAAAAAGAAAAAAAGAAAAAAAAAGAATATAAAAACATATATGAAAATGTCAAGATAGAAGAAGAAGAAGAAGAAGAAGAAGAAGAAGAAGAAGAAGATTACGGCAGGCTAAACGTATGAGAGAAAATTTAAATGAGTGATTAATCCCTTAAAATATGGAACAAATAAATGAAGATTACATTAATATCATTTTCCTAATCAAAATATGCCTTATTTAATTAATATCCATGAATAAATCATAACCATAAATCTATTCAAATGGAGGGTGTAGATTAGTTCCTAGTTCTCACTAACTAATATGGTTAGCATATGAACCAATCCCACACATATATATATATATATATATATATATATATATATATATATATATATATATATAGCGGAGAGATCACATATAAAAGACAAGTTCCGTAAGAAATGAGAAGTGATCTGGACCATTGATCTGTGTGATCTACGGTGTAGATTAACTGGTGCATTATGATTTTACTGAAAATGCATTATGATTGTATAGACAATGCATATAATGCATTGTGCATTATAGTTATGTATATCATGCATTATAAAATTATGCATAAAATGCATCATTTTTTATTTTTTACGATAAACCTATTTTGTACAGGATCTCACCCCTATATATATGAGAAATAGGAATAGATCTGAACCGTTGAACTTAATTTGATCTATGGTTGTAATTGATTTAAGCATGATTATAAGGTATTGTAAGCATGACTAGGTTTAAGCATGAATTTGTACATTAAAAAGCATAATGGTGTTGTAAGCATAAATATATACTGATTTAAGCATGATTTTATATAGTTTAAAGCATTTTTCGCATTTTAGCACGCCAGAATTTATTTGCACACGAACCATTCCCATATAGAGGATGGATCATATAAAAATAAGTCCTATATATATATATATATATGTATGTATGGCGGAGAGATCACATACAAAAGACAGGTTCTGTAAGAAATGAGAAATGATCTGGACCATTGATCTGTGTGATCTACAATGTAGATTAACTTGTGCATTATGATTTTACTAAAATGCATTATGATTGTATAGATAATGCATTATAATGCACTGTGCATTATAATTATGTGCATCATGCATTATAATTATATGCATAAAATGCATCATTTTTTATTTTTTACGATAATCCTATTTTGTACAGGATCTCACCCCTGTATGTATGTATGTATGTAATATGTATGTATGTATGTATGTATGTATGTCATAGTTTCTGAAACCAAATCTTGAGCAATCCTTTTCTGAACTTTGAACTTGAATTTAGATTATTTGTTTTCTTTCCCTAATTTTCGAGGCTTCCCCATTCTTATTTTGTTACTTTTTGCTATAGAGATTTTGTTTTGCATAAAGGGGTAAATATATTATTATTTCAAGACTTTAGGTAGTCAAAAATTGGTAAGTAGATATAGAATTTTTTTTTTTTTTTTTTGAAACAATTAATAGGAAATTTAAAGGCTGCACCACAGAAAACTCGAATTTGGGACCTTCGACCCCGAAACTTAACCCCTACCGCTTGACGCCAACACACGCACACAATTAATTATTGTCGTGTATGATAAGATTCAATGATTGCATAATTCGTAGTTAGTAGAAAAATGGTAAAGGACTATTTATGGACTATTTATCTTATTATTTTATTATTATACCAAATCAAAAATATTATACTAAATCATAAAAGGACGGAAGCTTCCATGCTACCAAGGGTGTAAAATTCACTCTCCATAGGAGAGTGACACATGGCATTTTTAAATAAAGTATTTGATTATTTTTTTAGAGCAAAAATTAGTATGATTGATGACACAATTAGTAAAAGAATTAGGGTTCGAACCTTAATTTTATTATTTAAATTTTACCTTTTATTTTACAAATACTTAAAATTTTAAATTTAAATATTAAAGATTAAAATTTAGTAAAAAAAAAAATGAGTAAATTTTAAAAATGTAAAAATAAATTATTAAAGTTTAGTTTTTTATTTTTAATAAACAGGATCTTTTTTTATTTTTTATTTATAAGATTTTAGTTTTTTTATATGACAAAACGAAAAAAAAATACTGTCTCCGTTCCACTGGGATAGGGACCTTTGTTTTCGGCACGGGACTTCAGACGAAAGTGATGATAGTGGGTTAAAATGAAAAGTAGTGGATTAAAGTGATGTGTTAGAATTTTATTGGGTTAGAATTTTCTATTTTGGGAAAAATCCCTATACTAGTGGGATGTCCCGAAAAAGAAAATGTTCCTTTATCAGTAGGACGGAGTAATTAATTGATTAATTATAAATTGCAAATTTTAAAATTATTCAATTTCAGTTTTCTATTTTTAATAAAATAAAATAAAATATTAATTATAATTTTTAATTAATTAAAAATGCCACATGTCACTCTTTTATGGAGGGTGAATTTTACACCCTCCCTAGCATGGAATTCACCATAAAAGGACTTATTTATGTTATTATTTATATTATTATATTAAATTTAAGTAAAGGGTATAATAGGAAGTCTACATTTTGTAAAACAAGACTCTTTTTATATAAGTATAGATAATGAACACATCCTAAATCACATAATTTCTCAGCAATAGATAATAGTCTAGAAATTTAGATTCACATAATCAAATTCAAGCAATGCTAATCGGCTGTTGGCATTGTTATAAAGGAGCAAGGATGCAGAATCAGTTGCACCTGAATCCCAGCTCTCTTCCTCGTTCACTTGTCGATGTGATGATGATTGAGACGGATATTCGGGAATTCATAGATTTTCGAGATCGTCCTCCAGCATTTGCACAACTCGGTTCATTGGTGGACGGTCTTCGGGATTCATTTGTATGCACCATAACGCAACTATTGTCATCTTTCGAACGAGACATTTTGTGCTATCGTTTTCATCATCGCTACTGCTTTCATCTGCCTTTTTGATTTCAATGTCCTTGCCTTGGTTGACGGATTCATATATCCATTGTGGGAAATACTTAGTAGAATCATCCATTGTTCTCTTCAACTCTCTGTTTAAACCTACCATTTCCATCAACAACATTCCAAAACTGTACACATCGGCCTTGAAAGAGACCACGCCGATACTTCTATTGATCAACTCTGGAGCAACATAGCCTATGGTTCCTCTAACTGCCGTTAGAGTCACATTCTCCTTTTCTACGGAGCACAATTTAGCTAGACCCAAATCAGATACTTTCGGAATGAACTCATCATCGAGAAGTATGTTGTGAGGTTTGATATCAAAATGTAAGATCTGAATATCACACCCACGATGCAAATACTGAATTCCTCGAGCAACTCCAACTGCAATCTTAAATTTCTTGTCCCAATCCAAGGATTGCGTATTTCCTCGGTTGAAGATATACTTGTCAAGCGAACCATTTGGCATGAAATTGAATACGAGGGCACGTTTGGATCTTTCCGCACAATTGCGTAGTTTTTATAGTAATTTTTTTAAGTGTTGTAAATTCAAGACATAGTTTTGATAATTTAAGACGTAGTTTTGATAATTTAAGAGATTCTTGAATTTAAAATAGTTAAAAAATAATTATCAAAATTATGTAGTTTTATATTGTAAACACGATTGAAATACATATTCGAGATTCGGGGACCAAGATTTGTTGAATGGATCGATTCAATGAGATTGCAACTTGAAGAAGGATAAGGTGGTTGGGCTTTAATTGTTCAGCTTTCGTTTTCTCGAAAATAATTAGTAATAGTGTATTTACTACTCCGTAATCCTAATCATTTGGGATACTCATGTTGAAAACTAAGGTTAATTCTTTCTATTTTACGAAATAAACTGATACAGAACAATTCGTGAATACGAAGGAGAATACACATTCACGCAATAGCTAGCTATCTCAATGCTTGTAGCATTGTTACAATGGAGCAAGGATAGAGAATCGGTTGAAGTTGTACCCCAACTCTCTTCCTCATTTATTGCTACATGTGTTGATCGAGGCGGATATTCGGGAATTTGCAGTCGAGATCATCTTCCAACATTTGCAACACTTTATTCATTGATGGACGATCGTTTGAATTCATCTGTATGCACCATAGTGCAATTACGGTCATCTTTCGAACAAGAGTCTTTGTAATCTCATTCTCATCATTACCACTACTTTCCTCCCCATTATCAATCCCAATACTACTGCCCTTGGTTGAAGGATTCATATATCCAGGATGGGAAATACTTAGTAGATTCATCAATGTTTCCCTTCAACTCTCTATTTAAGCCCAAAATCTCCACCAGCATCATTCCGTAACTATACACATCAGCCTTATAAGAAATTGCACCGATACCTCTGTTGATTAGTTCAGGAGCAACATAGCCAATGGTTCCTCTAGCGGCGGTCATGGTCACATTGTCCTTCTCTAAGGAGCATAACTTGGTCAACCCAAAATCGGATACTTTTGGAACAAACTTATCATCCAAAAGTATATTATGAGGTTTAATATCAAAATGCAAAATCTGAATATCACAACCACTATGCAAATACTCAATCCCTCGAACCACTCCGACAACAATCTTAAATTTCGTGTCCCAGTCCAAAATACATGTGTTTTCTCGGTTGAAGATATACTTCTCAAGCGAGCCATTCGGCATGAAATCAAATATGAGTGCACGTTTGGATCTTTTTGCACAATATCCGACTATTTTGACAACATTCACATGATGGATCCTCCCGATGCTTCCGATTTCATTGATGAAATCTTGACCCTTAGTTTTGCCCTTCCCCAGTAGCTTGAGCTGCTACATGATGGCCACTTCTGAGCTTCCCTTTGTAAACAGATCCAAAGCCCCCCTCGCCAAGTTTTTCTCGAAAACCTATCGTCATCTTCTTTATATCCGAATAAGAGTACCTTATCGGGGTGAGTTTGTTGTCACTTTGTAGGAAGCCCTCTATATCCTCGTACGTGGACATGCGCCTTCTTCGGAACGTGTAGATCAAGAATCCCATTGCACAGAGAAACCCAATGCCGAATCTTACTTCGAAGAACATAGCTGCCATTTAAAACAGATTTAGAAAAATCTTAAAAGATCTGTCATTCTTATTTTGTTCAGAACTCAAAACTTGACATTAAGGGGGTGTTTGGCTAAGCTTATTTTGAGGAGCTTATTTTGGAATTTATTATTTTTTACAATCAAATGAAAGTGTTTATAATAGAAATATAGAAATAATATGAAGTCATACAATAAAATAGTCAAGTTTGAAAAAATAAGTTAGGGTGGAGGAGCTTATTTTTTGGAGTGCTTATAAGCACTTAGAGCTTATTTTGGGAGCTTATAAGCTTTTTGGGAGCTTATTTTGCCAAACACTTTTAGAGTGCTTAGCCAAACACCCTCTAAAGCATATATTAGAATCGCACCTATATTGCGTCGAATATCGCTTCGGTCCCCTGCAAGTAATCAACACGCATGAATTATGATATCATATATCAAAACAAAGTTCAGATTTGCCCTGCAAATCCCATGTTTTGTTTCAATGTTCATCTCTAACATATATATTCCCCGTCGTCCATCAAATGATGTGCGTTTTTCTATATTTTATACGTAACTTCTATTCAAGAAACACATATCACTCAGCGGGATGGACGGAGTATAAGAAGAAGTGCGGTGTGTAGGAGTTCTTACAACTTTTCACAAGAACCCAGTAAGAGACGCCAAATCCGACGATGATCTTCAACGGAATGGTTACCCCTGCAAATACAACAACTGCAAATTTTTCTCCACAAAAGTTACTACTTCATTAGAAATTGCCTCTACATATATAAATCTCTCTTCTGGAAAAAAATTTAATAATGCTGAATAAAATTTAAGAGCTCACCAACTGCGAGCATAAAAGTCATGAGTGGCCCAGCAACTGAGCAATGGAAATTACATTTTTGTAAGGATGAGTTCTCTTCGACGGAAAAGATTAAATTTTGATCAATTTCTCACCGAAAGTTGGTTTGAAGGACTCCATCACATGTGCTGCATTTTATAGAACAAAAAAAAAAAAAAAAAAAAAAAAAAAAAAAAAAAAAAAAAAAATCAGCATGAATAGTTGGTGGTTGATTATGCAAGAAAGCATTCTTACACCAATGGTAATAGAGCCAAGAATGATTCTTGCGGCAGATAAATTGGCCATTCGATCCGAGCGAACAATTAAAGCTGCATTCGCGATCGCGACACATGAAAGTGAACCAAGACACATTAAATCCATAAAACAGAGACTTATGGATTTCAGAAAGCGATATGTTGTTCAAATATGTTGTGAAATTCCAATTCGTTGCAAGTACGGAATCTAGAGTGCACGAGTAGTCCATATCCGTGGGGCCGATCGGCCCGAGCTTGAGGTAAGTATGCCTCACATTCCGCAACATGTGTTAAGGAGGATGTATTCTGCAGTGGATTGGCGCAGCTTACGAAACTGATAGGCTGGTTTGTTACTTCATACTTGGACAAGGAGTAAGCATCCAAAAACATAAACTCATCTGTAGAATGAGAGAAATATTTGCATATGTCGTTGTTGTTGTTTGGGAGGATGTGGGAGAGCCTGACGGTGGAATCGCGGTAGTCGATTTCTTTCACGTAGTATTTCTCCGAGCCTACGTGGATTGAGGCGACGCCGTCTTCGCATGACAGTTCGGCGTTGGGATCGCCGCAGATGATGGGATCGGTGGTGAGGCGGAAATTAGGGGCGGTGATGTTGGCAAGGAGGCCTCAGGAAGAAGGGGTGCAGCTTGCAACTGCATCGTAGGTTTGGAGAGAGAGAATGAAGAGAGAGGAACAAGTGAGGAAGAAGATGAGGTTTTGATTTTTCATGATTCTTGCTTTAGACCTCAGTGCAGGATTTTCTAATTGTAGTAGCAAAAAATAATTTCTTGTTATGCTCATTGGTGATTGCATGAAATTTGAAAAGTATAAAGTAATAAAACGGCCAAAGTTCGTCCAAGTTCGTCAGTACATGAGAGAGTTTGGATTAATTATAATGCACCACTATTTTGACCATTAAGGTGTTTTCTTGCACAATTAATATTATTATTGGAAAATGTTCAACATGGATTGAAATTGAATACGGTAGTTGTAGTATTTGGTCAGGCCAAATAATGTTAATTTAATTATCATCTCACTTTCAGTTTTGTCAAAATCTTATTGTCCTTGAGCAGCACCGCTTTGTATTTAAGCAGATAATATTATATTGATTTTACCTAAATCTTATATAAGTAATATCTTATTGAATCAGTTATAATAAATCAATAAGTAATATCTTATTGAATCAGTTATAATTCATGAGAAATAAAGAAATAGTTACCTAAATCTTATATAAGTAATATCTTATTGAATCAGTTATAATAAATCAATAAGTAGCTTTCCAATCCAAGGCTTTCAAAAATATGTATATTAGTAGTACTATTATGAAAGCTGAAGTTAATTAGTACTTCAACCCAGAAATAATCAAACTTATTTTTCAATCAAACAAGATACATTTAATTAAATTTTAAAATTAACTGTCCCTGTTGATCCCTGTATGATGTAATGCTACTTGTGTCGATACATTTAACTTGTAAAGAAATACGGGGATTAGTAACACATGTATATATATAAGTTGATAACAAACAGAAGAACATGAGAGTGATACAAGGCAACGAGCATGAGAATATCCACGTGCAGAAAGAAATTTGGCGTATTGGACAGGACAGAGGGAGTATGTCGAAGAGATGGATGAGAACGAATATTGGAAATAAGATGGGAGAACATGTATTCAAGCAATACTAATCTCAGTGTTGGTGGTGGTGTTACAGTGGAGCAAGGATGCAGAATTTGTTGCACTTGTACCCCGGCTCTCTTCCTCATTCACTGTCATATGATTAATATGGGATGATGGAGACGACATATACTTAGGGATCAGTAGACTTTCGACATCAGCTTCCAACATTTGCAGTACTCTATTTATTGACGGACGATCATCAGGACTCATTTGTATGGACCATAATGCTACTATTGTCATCTTTCGAACGAGACTCTTTGTACCCTCATTCTCATCATTACAATTGCTTACCTCCGCTTTCTCAATTTCAATGCCCATGCCTTGGTTGACGAATTCATATATCCACTGTGGAAAATACTTGGTAGAATCATCACTGTTTCCATCCAACTCTTTGTTTAATCCCAACATTCCAATCAACAACATTCCAAAGCTATACACATCAGCCTTGTTAGAGACTGGGCCAATGCTTCTGTTGATCAGTTCAGGATCGAAGCAACGTAACCTATGGTTCCTCTAACCGCAGTTAAGGTTACACTGTCCTTGTCTATAGAGTCAACTTTGCCAGGCCAAAATCTGATACTTTAGGGACAAAATTTTCATCAAGAAGTATGTTATGGGGTTTAATGTCAAAATGAAAGATCTGAACATCACAACCACGATGCAAATACTCAATCCCTCGAGCCACCCCGGTTACAATCTTGAATTTCATATGGCCCTTTGTTGCGCTCTTCCCCAATAGCTTGACTGCTACATGATGGCCACTTCGAAGCTTTCCTTTGTAAACAGATCCGAAGCCTCCTTCACCTAGTTTTTCTCGAAAACCCCTTGTTATTTTCTTCAAGTCCGAATATGAGTACCTGATGGGCGTGAGTTTGTTGTCACTTCGTAGATAGCCCTCTATTTCGTCGTAAGCCGACATCCGCCTTCTTCGGAACTTGTAGATCAGGAAACACATTGCGCAAAGAAATCCAATGATGAATCTTACTCCCAAGCTAACAACTGGCATAAAGTAAACTAATGAGTGTAAAACGAACTATTTGTGTAGTACTATGATCTTTGTATTGATCCCAACTTGAAATGTTAGATTACCAATGATACGATTAGTATACTCGGAGTCGGTATACCCTGCAAATAGATCACACACATTGTAGCAAAATAAGTTGATGGAGCTAGAAATTGTAGTGAAAATGAGACAAAAGGTGATTAAGAACTCTTACAGTAAGGTCTTAGAAGCCAAAAAGGGGCGACAAATCCGAATATGATCTTTAACGGAATGCTCACCCCTGCAAGTACAAAAACTGCAAATTTTCTCAACAGAGTTAGTATTCCCTCTATTAAAACGAACTTGGGTCATTTCAATATTTTATAATACTTCTTTCGTCCCATTTATATAGGGATAACATTTCAGGCACATAAATTAAAACGAGAGTGATAATAGTAGATAAAAGCGTACCAACTACGAGCATAAAAATCATGAGAAACCATGCAGATGGACCTGAGAAATGCAAGGCACTTTGTTCAGAACAATATATCACCAGTTGTTTTCGTAATTCTTACTTGACAAAGTAAATTCTTACCTTCGGGCAGTCTGAATATGCGCCTGACCTCCCCTTCATTTTCACGAAGATATACGAAAAAGCAAACATTGATCAGCACACATATATAGATATTTTAAAACTAATAAACTTGTTGCTTGAACTTGTAAATCAGGCATACCCCAGTAGTAGTAGATATCGTAACGGGGCCCGTCGCAGATAACTGGCAAACTGATAGGTATTTGATCACCTATCAAGCCGGCGAACGAGGTATTCACCGGAGAGAACGCTGCACGGCAGTCGCGGGCTCGCCCCGACGATCACGCCTTTCAATATTGCGATAAAATAAAAGACGGCAAGGAGAAAAATAGGGTTGTATTTCATGCGTGCCTCAAAATAAACCCTAACTCCTCTATATATACTAGACCCTGGTTGATTCGACTCAATACGATTCGGGAAAGAATCAATAAGAAAACCCGAAAAGGAGCTCTTCAATGCTCGACTCTAAAATAATGTTTGGGCTCGGCCCATACAATTAAAATAAGATAAATAAATAAATTAAAATACTATCATCTAACGACATGCTACGAAGCCTTCAAATCTCTTAGGTTCCCTCGTCACCCGCTTCGGCCTCCCGTGCGTATCCTCCTCTTCTCCCGTGCTCTCGTCGGCGTTCGCCGTGTCAAACTCCTCACCCTTCTCTTCCTTTCCATCCTCGGGCGTCCCTTCCTCCTCTTGCTCGTCCAAGATACTAGGCGTAAGGTTAGGGTTCGTATCACAAACCGGGCCCGACAGAACAACCCGTTTTGCAGTGCCGACACTCAAACATGATCCAAGACAGATCAAATCCGTGAAGCAGAGACTGATGGATCTCGGAGAGTGATGCGTTGTTCGGATCCCGATCCATGAAATTCCAAGACGTAAGAGCTACGGCTTCTAGAGTGCACGTATAGTCCATGTCTTGCACGAGCAACTCTCCAACCTTTATGTAAGTATAACCGCCTTTCGCACAACCGGTGACACGTGTGAAACCAGAAGAATTATGCAACGGCTGTTGGCAGCTTATGAAAGGAATAGCCCAAGTACTACTGCGGCTTTCGAAAGGAGAGGAGAAGTCGAATGAAGAGGAGTTAGGGAAGGAGCAGATGCTGCTGCTGTTTATGGAAACATCGACTACCCTCATGGTGTAGTTGCGGTAATCGATGGCTTTCACGTAGTATTTGCGGGAGTTGAGATGGATCGAGGCGACGTCGTTTTCGCATGAGAGCTCGAATTTGGAGTCTCCGCAGTTGTTGGGATCGTTGCTGAGGCGGAAAGGGAAGGTGATGTTGCGAAGGAGGCCACATGAGGATGGGGTGCAGTTTGCATTTCTAAGTTGAAACGAATATTGGAGTGAGAGAAAGAAGAGAGATGAGCATGTTAGGGAGAAGATGAGGTTTTGAGAGGTCATGGTTTCTTGCTTTGTGATTTTAGATTTGAATTTGGCTTCTTCTTCTTCTACCCAATTTGAAGACTAAATAACTCCATGTTGAAGTTTCTGCCAACGTTGACTTATTACCCACTATAAGTTTATTGGTCAAAGCTAGTCTTTATTGCTATGTTTCTGGTACATGGTTCGTTCCATTTCATTTTCTCGCTTTTCTAATTTGGCTATCATATACGAATTGTTCAATTCTCTAAAATAAAAAACATTGACATATACATTTTATTGTGGACCCCTTACTTTTTAATTTTAACATTGCGTCTAAAATAACGTGTCGAAACGAAACGGGATAATGCAAGCGAGACAATGAGAGTATTTATTTATTGATAAAAGCAATAATTGATTACATTGAGGGGTATCTATGACTCAAACTTTGGCTGTTTTTTTATTTATGACTAGAAATTTGATTTATTTTATTTTTTTTAAAAACCCCTCAATTTTCATTTTTTTTAAAAAATGTATAACATAAACTTTGATTTATTTTTTTAAAAAATAAACCTCCAACTTTCAATTTCTTTTTTATTTACGGCCCAAACTTTAATTTTCTTTTAAAAAAAACTCTTAATTTTCAATTTTTATTATTTATGACCTAAAGATATGACTAATCTCACAAGGTTGACTAAAAAATGGAATAACTATATAGTACATAGTTATTAATTAATTGAAATTTAACATGTAATGATAAAAAATATCTTCAAACACCAACCCAGAATCATAACTTGTTTTATAATTTTAAGAATGTCGAATAAGCCGGTTGGGCTAATATGTAAACACAATAACTTAACTAATGAATCATGATATGTTCAGACCGTAGATTGACCAACTATAAGGCCACCACAATACATTGTTTTCTATTATTAATTCTCATTTCTCACTACGCCTGCTTAGTACTTCATTGTTCATTCCTTTCATTGAGATAATACGTATATTTTGGGCACGAAAATTAAGAAAAGAGTTTTAGGAATTTAAGTGTATAGATCTCATATTTTGTTTAGTCTATGTTTAAAATCCTTAAATATATTGACGAACGAAAATATCGAAACTTTTAATTTTATATACAAATTGTAAAAATCAAAGAACAACGAAAAAATTATAATAATTTTAATTTGTGTAGTTTTAATAAGAGTGAGGTATGCTTTTCAGACTTGTTAATGGGCCTTTGAACTATAGTGGACTTTGGTTGTTGGGTCGGATTGAAAAATGGAGGGAGATAATTATTAATTACCATTGCCTCTTTTATGAATTTACAAATCGATCCATAAATATTGAAAGTATTTTAGAATGGCCTGAGAACTATTTTGAAATCATCTATATCGTCTAGAAATTCTATATTTACATTTCAGTCCAAAATTTGGGCATAAAATTTACTAGAAATAGCACTTAATTAGAATTCATTTTGACTACTATAAAGCAACATATGTTAGCATAACATATAGATTGTGCATTAAATATCTATATATTGAGTTGATTACTATACTATATGTATCTATTTCTCAATCTTCAATAGTAATCCCAACATTATGCAAAGAAACATCATGATGTAGAGAGGATACAAAATCAGTTGACCATGTACCCCAGCTGTCGTCCTCGTTTATCGACACGTGTGCCGATTGTGATGGATATTCCAGAATCTTCAGACGTTCGACATTGGTTTCTAACATTTCTACCACTTTATTCATTGATGGACGATTATTTGGATTCATCTGTATACACCACAATGCAACTATTGTCATTTTCCGAACAAGCTTCTCCGTGTCACCATCATGATCTGCATCGATGACATTTCTCGTTGCCATATCCATGCCTTGATTAAAACGATCGTAGATCCATTATGGAAAATATTTGCTAGAATTGCCATCATTTTCTATCTTGTCTTTGTTTAAGCCTACAATTTCCATGAGCAACATACCAAAACTATACATGTCGGCTTTGTAGGACACTTTGCCAATACCTCGATTGATCAATTTGGGAGCAACATAGCCTATTGTTCCTCTGGCTGCGGTTATGGTCATTGCCTTCTTCTCTATCGAGCAAAATTTTGCTAGCCCAAAATCGGATATTTTTGGGACGAACTTATCATCAAGGAGTATGTTATGCGGCTTTATATCAAAATGTAAGATTTGAATGTCACACCCTTGGTGCAAATACTCAAACCCTCGAGCAACTCCAACTGCAATCTCAAACTTCTTTTCCCAACTCAAGGAGTTCTTATTTTCATGGTTGAAAATGTACTTTTCAAGAGAACCATTGGACATGAAATCAAATACAAGGGCGAGCTTCGACCCTTGTGCACAGTATCCAACTAGATTTACGACATTAATATGGTGGATCCTCCCGATGGTCGCAATTTCATTTATAAAGTCTGACCATTCGCTTTGGATTTTCCAAGCATTTTCACGGCTACATAATTCCCACTTCGGAGCTTCCCCTTGTAAACAGAACCATAACCCCCTTCTCCTATTTTTTCCCGAAAGCCTCTAGTCATCTTCTTTATGTCAGAGTACGAGTACCTTATCGGAGCGAGTTTGTTGTCACTTTGTAGGAAGAATTCGATTGTGTTGTAATGTGACAAATGCCTCCTTCTAAATTTGTAGATCAAAAACCCTACTATAAAAGGGTAGATGTTGATTCTTGTCACACAAACCATCATGATACTTGAGACGAAGCCTGTAAATCATATTTTATAAAAATCTAAACTTTTATAATATGTAATAGATAATAGTAGTACGTAGACCACGTCATGTTATATTAAAAAAATTTAGAGCTCACCGCTACTTAGCGCATCTCCTTTGCTCCCTGCAAATTAACACATGCAAACGCCACAACCAAAACGCGTCAGCTAGGATGAGACGTGCATAGCACACAAATTAATTACAGATGTAATTAGAAGCAAAAATTAAGAGTGGCTCACCGGAGTTGAGCGGGTTAAATCCCGAATCTGCAAACACAACATGCATAAGATTATTCATTTATTTATTTTAAATTTTTTGAGAACAGATTAGAAATAAAAACATTAAATTACCCCATCTAATATAGTAGTCCAATTGATGGACAATGAAGATTATTAGCCCCACTATTGCTGTAAATCCAACGAGGGCCATTACAGGAGGGGCCACTGCTGCACATATAAGAGCTGCAAAAATACATTTTTCACCTAAATTAGCTACCAAATTGGTAAGTTTTATCATACCTAGAAGAGAAAATTATACTCCCCTGTCTCGTTCGAGGTGCTACAATTACTTTTCAACACGGGAAATTAGAAATGTGCATGTGTGCTGTGGTTTAAATGTAGGTGTTTGCTTTTACGAAATAAAGAAATATACTAACATCTTGTATGGTATACTATAAAAAAGAAATTTTAATATTTCGAATGTGACTGATGAAGTACTATTTTAAGAAAGATAATATAAATACACACCTGCAATCACGGGAATAATCAGGAGAGGGCCTGCAAAATTTCAAGATTATACTAATAAATTCAAACTCAAAGGTAATAGTAATCTCTCCGTCTCGCTATATTTGAACTATTTCAGTATAATACTACGCTTAGTTTAAATATACTCCCTCCGTCCTCAATACGGTGACCCTCAAGGTTGGGCACATGTTTTTTTGCATTTTGATGATATAGTAATGTGTTAAAGTGGAATAATTGTGGGTTCCATTGGTTTTTATAATAGTATTAAAATGTTAAAGTATTAAAAAGTAAGTGGATAAAGTGTTAAAGTGATTGTGGGTCTACGTCCTAAAACGGAAATGGTCAGTAAATGGAGGACGTCCTAATATAGTAATAGTATCAGTAAATGAAGGACAGAGAGAGTAGTAAGTTTAAGTAGAGTAGAATAGAAGAGTATCTCATAACACTAAGACAATGCGAGAATGCTTACTTGTAAGTCGCGTGGCGAACACATCTCTAAATTTCACTGCGTTACAAAAAAAAAATAAAAAATTATGGTTTAGTATGAGGCGACTTGACCCCCTTGGAACGGGTACGTAGCCTAGCGGTGGAGGGGTTCGTCTGTAGCTTAAATGTCACATGTTCAAAATTCTGTTTATACCTTTCAAGGTGTGAAACAGGGCTTAGGGTTTGAGTTTACCTATTAGCAATATAGCAACCGCGAGTTCTTACGACATTTAAAAATTTCACAAGAATATAATTCTGCACATGAATATCATTACCCCAATTGGTGAGTGGTCGTTCTTCGTTGCAGCCACTGCAGAGAAAGCGGAGTTCAAATCCATACAAGAGAGATCGATGGATCTCCGATAAGATCCTTTGTCTCAATTTCGATTATATTTTTATCATGTTTTTTCGTAAAAACAAAATCATCTAGGATCTTAGTATTTTTTTCATCCACATAAAAATAGAATTTGGGGAAAAAATATAATTCAGTGGAGTCATTTTCGTGAAAGAGAAAAGAAAGGCTTCGATTATAATTCATAACTAATTCGTGTTGAAATTTGCAGCTCACCTTTTTTGACCATTGTAAATAGGCCTAATCTAATAATTAAACGTCGTCGTATACTAATAAACTATTTTATTTCACTTTTTGTTTTGAAAGAATAATTAATTAAAATAATGTACTTATATGTTTGGTAAAGTCGACTTTGATTAGTAAACCCTTGTTTAATTATGTCAAATTCTTGAATTTAATGTTTATTAGACTTGTCTTTCCTAATTCAATCAATTATATAGCGCATACGTACAGAGTACTTCCTCCGTTCATATTATCGAATCGACGAGTAATTCGCTTAATAGATAGCGACTCAAATACATACGCTATGCACATAAACATAGTTCCTTGCAACATATTCGAACAAATTCATGTCACTCTTCAATAGCAATCTCTATACTAGGCAAAGAAAAGGTATGATGTAGCAACGATACCGAATCACTTGAGCTTGTACTCCCACTCTTTTCTTCCTTTACCACCATTTCCATATGGCTTGATTGAAACGGATAATCGGGAATCTGCAAGCGCTCGACATCACCTTCCAACATTTCCATCACTTTATTCATCGATGGCCGATCGTCTGGGTTCATTTGAATGCACCATAACGCAACTATTGTCATTTTCCGACCAAGTTTTTGCACATCATCACTATTGTCACTTTCGTTGACATTTACAATTGCAATGTCCATGCCTTGATTAAAACGGTCATATATCCAACACGGAAAATACTTGGTAGAAGCATCGTCTTTCTCTACCATGTCTATGTTTAAGCCCACCATTTCCATCAGCAACATTCCAAAACTATACACATCAGCTTTGTAAGACACTCGGCCGATAGCCCTATTGATCAACTCAGGAGCAACATAGCCTATAGTTCCTCTAGCAACGGTCATTGTCATCGTATTCTTCTCCGTAGAACAAAATTTGGCTAGCCCGAAATCAGATACTTTCGGGACAAACTTATCATCAAGGAGTATATTATGGGGCTTGATATCAAAATGCAAGATTTGAATGTCACACCCTCGATGTAAATACTCGATCCCTCGAGCCACTCCGACTACAATCTCAAACTTCGTATCCCAACTCAAGGCATTCTTAGCTTCTTTGTTGAAGATGTACTTGTCGAGCGAGCCATTTGGCATGAAATCAAAGACGAGGGCGCGCTTGGATCTCTCTGCACAATATCCGACTAGTTTAACGACATTAACATGGTGGATCCTCCCAATGGTTGCGATCTCATTGATGAAGTCTTGGCCATTAGATGTGGCCTTTCCCAATACCTTGACCGCCACATGATGGCCGCTTCGGAGCTTTCCTTTGTAAACACAACCGAAACCTCCTTCACCTAGCTTTTCCCGAAAACCTCTAGTCATCTTCCTTATGTCTGAATAGGAATACCGGATCGGCGTGAGCCCATTGTCGCTCTCTAGGAAGCACTCTATGTCCTCATACATCGATAAGCGCCTCCTTCGGAACTTGTAGATGAGGAACCCCATAGCGCAGAGAAATCCAACGATTGACCTTACTTCAAAACTGACAACTAGCATTTGGAAGTAGAAGAAACAATGTTTATGCCATGCATCATATCTTTATAGTAGTTAAACTCTATCTTCATCAAGCATATACAGAAAGTGTACCTAGGATACGTTGAATATCGGCGCGACTCACTGCGATTTATGGCATCAATTAGTTTGGTATTTCTTTAATCAAAAGAGAATGATGTCCAGAAATTCTTACAGTCTCTGACAAGAACAAGGTAGAAGGAGCCAAATCCGATTACGATCTTTGCCGGAATGGTTACCCCTGCAAATACAACAGCTGCAAATGTTCTCCACAGAGTTGTTTTAGTAGAGTTGCCAAGATATGAAAAACATAGATATTCATGTATTGGAACTTGGAAGCATGAAATGAAGGGCTCACCAACTATGAGCATAAAAATCTTGAGACAGCCTGCATATGGACCTGATCATCATCAATGGAAACCTTTTTCAGCATATTCACCACTTTTATTTATTCATTCTTGTTTCTTCATGTATATACATGGATAGTATATCAACTAGTCTTACCTTCAAATGGTTGGACGTAGTTCATCCGTTCATCCTCTGCATATTTCAGAACAGAACAGAATAGAGCATCAGCGTAGAAATCATGGATTCCAAAGAAATTTACTAACTATTGAACTTGTAAATCAAGTCTTACTATGTGGGCTTCGGAAGGAATCCCAGATGTTCTGCTCTGCATATTTCCGAACAGAACAAAGGATCAGCTCAAAAATCAATGGATTTCGAAACTTTCTGCTTGAATGACGTGTAGAAAGAAGACTTACTCCACTTGTAATACAAAAAAGAATGGTCCTCATAGCAATTACCGGGGTCAATGCAAAAGTGTCCGTCTTTGCACTTGCACCAAGTCAGATCAAATCCATAGAGCAGAGACCGACGGATTTCCGAAACGGACACATTATCCGAATCCGAGAAACTCCAAGATGTCATGAATACAGAAACGAGCGTGCACATATTTTCCATTGATCTGACGAACGACTCCCCAACCTTTATGTAGGTATGTCTAAATTGCTGATTGCAGCTAGAATCTTGGGTGAAGTGGGAAGAATGTTTCAGTGGAAATGAGCAGCTAACGAAATTAATAAGCTGGTTGTTTGTGGGGATGTTATAAAAAAAGGCGTAAACGTCGGAGTCTTCAAATCGAAAGGACGGAGGAGAAGAACAGAGGCTGGTGTTGCTGTTTATGGAAGCATCGGCGACCCTGATGGTGAGAATGGAGTAGTTGATTTCCTTCACGTAGTATTTCTGGGAACTTAGATAGACGAAGGCGACGTCGTTTTCGCATGCTAGTTCGTATTTAGGATCGCCGCAGTTGGTGGGATCGGTGCTGAGGCGGAAAGGGTGGCTGATGTTTCGAACTTCGCCGCACGAGGAAGGGGTGCAGTTTGCATTGCAGGACTGAAGGAGGATTGAGAGAAGAATGAAAAGAGATGAGTAAGTGAGGAAGGTGTCAAGGGTTTGAGTGGTGATCATGGTTCTTGCTTGGCTTGGCATGATTTTTACTCCACAAACTTCTCTTATCTTAATAGGCAACAAGACTTGAGTGCAGCGGTCATCACGCGCAAGAAAAAAGTAGTTGTGCGGGTGACTCAGCATTTAGTGCTTATATGCTATGGACCGCCATACGAGCTACTGAATCACATTAGTATGATACCACTCCGGTCCCCTATACTTGACTCATTTGTTTTTTGCTTTTTCGGCACGCATTTCCACCGAGACGTAGTACGGGTTTTACTATATAATTTTGAAATATTATTTCTTTTACGGGATACTACGACACTCGTAGGTTTCAAAATTATATCGTAAAACCCGTACTACGTCTCGGTGGAAATGCGTGCCGAAAAAGCAAAAAGCAAATGAGTCAAGTATAGGGGACCGGAGTGGTATTATTTACTATTGGGTCTAAGCCCGCACGATTTTACTATTGAGCTTAGAAGTTAATTAGAAGGACGTGAGGCTATATGTTCACAGTGGCAAAGCCAGGAATTTTTCATGGCGAAGTTTGGGTTGGCTAGTAATATAAACGAGACGAGAATTACTCTTTTTTTTACGGTTGGCATGGACTGACGAGAACAAAATTCGATAAAAATCGAAAAATTCAAGAACTAATATATATATATATATATATATATATATATATATATATATATATATATATATATATATATTTTAATAAAAGGTTGGAGTGGGCTTAAAGTGGCTCCACCACTGTATGTTCATGCGCATGATTGACTAAGTCCGCACGAATTGACACACAACAATATTGCCAGTTCAAATCATTTATTGTCAAATTGTGTTGCATTCTCTCTATTGCATTTGTAGATTAACATGTTATAATCAATGATTTACAATTTAAGATTTATATTTATAACTTGTCAGATGTCAATTATTTACGAAAACAATTGAGAATCTTATTCACAATAGCAGCCCAAGTTTTTAGCCCTTTTATTTTATTTTATTTTATTTTATTTTATTTTCTTTATTCTTAATTTTGGTTTATTTTACTAGATTTTAAGCCTAACCAATTGGGCCACAATTATTTTATTAAGAAATGGTTTGAAATGAATGAAACGTTCTGATAAGAAAAAAGACCCAATATAAATGAACGGGATAGATGATCAAGATCCAAATTGCGGTCGATTTTCCGAATTGTAGAGGTGCACGTTGCCCATTTTGACCGGTTCAAAGGAACATGACATGCTAAATTCTCGATGTGGACGTATGCTTCATCAATTATCAAATACTACTATATATTACAATTATCAAATACTACTATATATTACAATTATCTTTTCCTAAATAAAATTTAAGAAATAAAAATAAACTCTTAAAAATCGTCAAACCACATATACAAGGTTATTGCTTCTTCAATACACTATTGCAAAGTATATGTATTTGCTAATCATAAGACATCAAAGGTGCTCACTCTTCAATAGTTATCTCAACACTAGGCAAAGAAACATTATTATGATGTAGCAAGGATGCAGAGTCACTTGAGCACGTACCCCAGCTACCGTCCCCGTTTACCGGCATCTGTGCCAATTCCAATGGATATTCAGGAATTTGCAGGCGCTCGACATCAACTTCCAACATATCCAACACTTTGTTCATCGACGGACGATCGTCTGGATTCATCTGTATGCACCATAATGCAACTATCGTCATCTTCTGACCAAGCTTCTGCACATCATCACTATCATTAATTTCATCGGCGACATTTCCCACTGCGATGTCCGTGCCTTGATTAAACTGGTCATATATCCAATACGGAAAATACTTGCTAGAATCACCAGCCTTTTCTCCCTTGTCTTTGTTTAATCCCACCATTTCCATTAGCAACATTCCAAAACTATACACGTCAGCTTTATAAGACACTCGGCCAATGCCTCTGTTGATCAATTCAGGAGCAACATAGCCTATGGTTCCTCTAGCAGTAGTCATGGTCATTGTATTCTTCTCTATCGAGCAAAATTTTGCTAGCCCGAAATCGGATAATTTTGGGACGAACTTATCATCAAGGAGTATATTATGAGGCTTGATATCGAAATGCAAGATCTGAATGTCACACCCTCGGTGCAAATACTCAATCCCTCGTGCCACTCCAACTGCAATCTCAAATTTTCTGTCCCAATTCAAGGTGTTCTTGTTATCCCGGTTGAAAATGTATTTTTCAAGGGAACCGTTAGGCATGAAATCAAATACAAGGGCACGCATGGATCCTTGTGCACAATATCCAACTAGGTTTACGACATTGACATGGTGGATCCTTCCAATAGTCGCGATTTCATTGATAAAGTCTTGACCGTTTGCTTTGGATTTTCCGAGCATTTTTACAGCTACATGACCGCCACTTCGGAGCTTTCCCTTGTAAACAGAACCATAACCCCCTTCTCCTAACTTTTCCCGAAATTTTCTAGTCATGTTCTTTATGTTCGAGTAGGAGTACCTTATCGGCACGAGCTTGGCGTCACTTTGTAGGAAGGATTCGATAGTTTCGTAATGTGACAAATGCCTTGTTCGAAATTTGTAGATCAAAATCCACACACCGATGAGACAAAAGATGAACCTTGGCGCACAAACCATTATAATGCTTGAAACGAAGCCTGAGATGATGGAATGCAATATTGCTAAGTGATTTAGTGATGAGATTATGTAGAAGCTTACTCTTTAATAGCTGTCTAATTTATATTAACTCAGAGAAACAAATTTTCTATTTTTTTCATTCCTACTCAATATAAGATGATAATCAGCTAGTATTTTCTAATCTTGAAATTTAGCTAAGAGTATCTATCTAATTTTGGTATAGATCGTAAAAAGAACGAATTTATCAGTGTGTTTATAATAGAACGGAACATATTATGGTAGATAAAAATAATTAGAGCTCACTTTGTGCATGTGTTAACCTAGCTCAGGTGAATGCATAAAACCAAATGTCTCATATTCGATAACTTAATTAAATCATTAAAATAAATAAATTTAGAGCTCACCGGTACTTAGCGCATCATCTCTAGCCACTGCAAAAACACATATTGACACCATAACCAAATTGTAGCTAGTAAGACAATAATAAAGCAAAAAAAAAATTATATATATATATAGGGGTGAGATCCTGTACAAAATAGAATTATCGTAAAAAATAAAAAAAAATGATGCATTTTATGCATATAATTATAATGCATGATGCACATAATTATAATGCACAATGCATTATAATGCATTATCTATACAATCATAATGCATTTTAGTAAAATCATAATGCACTAGTTAATCTACACTGTAGATCACACAGATCAATGGTCCAGATCATTTCTCATTTCTTACAGATACTGTCTTTTGTATGTGATCTCTCCGCTATATATATATGAAATAAATCATATGAAAACTATTTTTTTTTCGTGAAAACTAAAAATCATGCATTTTTATGCATATGATGTTGCATAACAAAAATATATTAATATATTATTTTATGATTTATTTCCTTCATTCATTAAAAATGCAAGATCATAGACATAGAAATGCATCATGTTATGCATAAAAATGCATGATTTTTTAGTTTTCACAAAAAATTAGTTTTCATCGTAGTATAGATTAGAGTTGCTCACCGTCGTTATTGAATGGATCATATCCAATATCTGCAATGCAAACACACCATGCACGATTAGGAAAGAGGAATCAATAGAATTTGACTTATCTAAGACCTTGAACTTATAAAAACTATTGCTTTATATTTTAATTTCTAATAATAATTATATGCATATACATAATTAAGATAATTAAGATAGATAATTATTAGACAATAATGGGGAATTAGCTAATAATCCCTCTGTTTTGTCTCACAAGACAAACATTTTTTTGATAAATGTGGGGTATAAAATAAAGAAACGACTCTTTTTCGTCGGTGAGAAGAATAAAGTAGGTACGTAGCTCTTGATTAGTCTTACCCCATAAATTAGGATTCCAGTATATTTGATGGGCAATGAAGGTTATGAGTCCGACTACAGCGGTCAATCCAATGAGGGCCATCACAGGTGGGCCCACCGCTGCGCCTAACATAACTGAACGATGAAGGTTAGCTCTCGATCGATCAAGTGGAGTATTAATATATATGTCACTTTCTCTCTCTCTTGACTTAATGAAGAAAGCAGTGAAATACTAATATTCATGGAGTATATAAATTGGTTACCTAGAATGACCAGAATAATTAGGAGAGGGCCTGCATATATATTTAAATATCACATATAGAAAAAGGAAGAAGTTTGAGAATGAAAATTAATGAGTAATTACTAATTAAGTTTGAGAATGAAAATTAAAGCTTACTATTAAGTCTGTTGATGAAGAAGTTTCTAAATGTAACTGCATTAATTACCAAGAAAAGTAGCTGTTAATAATATACTCATGCATCACTTAACTTGGATGATGAGATACTTCCTTGCATTTCGGTGTGACATCTCCTTTTATATCGTCGGATGTTCGACACGTGCTAAAAATATTTTCAAGATCAGTATTTTTGTTTATAAAAAATTCTAATCAACACGTGTCAAACATCCGAGATATAATAGGAGATGTCACGCCGAAATGCAATAGATGACCGTGAGTCCATATATAACAACAAATATATATGATCTAGCTAGCTAGGATTCTTACACCAAGTTGGGGTTTGAGCAACTCTGCAGTAGCTGCAGAATCTGAGCTCAAATCCATACAAGAGAGATCGGTGGATTTCCGGAAGCGTAGCGTTAATGTTTGAATATCCGTCGAACTCCGGCCACGACGTCATCGCGATCACGTCTAATTCGCACATGTGTGGTAACTCTGAGGGTAGCATGTGGCCAAGCCTCAGATAAGTATATGTAGTAGTCGATGATGAATGGTTACAATCATGAGTGATATCAGCTGTAAATAGGGAATAATAAGAAGAATTGTTCAAGGGAAGTGGGCAGCTCATTAGACTAATAACGGTGGAGGTTGAGGATTCTTCATTTTCATATTCATTTCTTAAGAGTAGGTAAGGATCGCCATTAGGGTAGCCATGAAGTCTAACACTATAACTGAAGTTAAAGGGATATGTAGAGTGAGTGGGGAAAGAGCAGATGTCGGTGGTGTTGATGGAAGCATCAACCAGCCTAATGGTGGAGTTGAGGTAGTTGATGTCTTTGACATGGTACTTTTGAGATTTTATATGGAAGAAGGCGACATCGTTTTTGCAAGATAATTCGAATCTCCGGTCGCCACAGTGGACGGGGTCGTCGGTGAGGCGGAAAGGGTAGCTGATGTTGGGGGTTATTCCGCAGGAAGAAGGGGTGCAGGGAGGAGGGTTGTTGGCTTGAGAAGTTTGAGAGAATGAGTGGAGTAAGAGAATCAAGAGAGAGAGAGAGAGGGATTTTGCTGTGATTATCATCTCACCTAAATCCATTGATGTTTTATCACCAGTTGTGGATTCTACTTATTTATATTGATGGGTGATTGAGTCTTCTCCAAAAGGTGCATACCTTTATTACTTTATTTGAAGTTCCTTCCGTATTAGAAATCAGGACTATTGAAGTTGAACGTCCCAATAATATACTACTAGTTTACAACCCGCCGATTTAAAATCGGCAGTTGCTAATTATTTTTAACATTTAGATATTTTATCAATGAAATATATTTTAAAATATTTTATACTATAATTTTCGATTTTTATGTACTTGCTAACAATAAAAAGAATTTAAGAATAATAAATATGAAGAATCAATTCAATGCCGATTCATATTATATTTAAATCTTCAACGTTTAAACACTTATAAATCAATTTGCATGGTGCCTAAAATGGTGAAATCAAGTTCCTCATGAAATATAAAAAAATATATTTAAAAGTAATACAAAAATAAAAAAAGTAAATGAAACATTCTTGCAATTGGAAACTTCTTACCAGCATTTTTTCGAAAGCAGGTTTGCTTCTATAACACGGTCTTTCAAGTTTTGTTACTATCATCCTTATGTCATTGCAAAGTTCATTCGGTGGGTCAATATTTCACAAGAGCATGATGATGCACCATTCTTGTCAAAGAGAGTTTGTAATAAAAAAAAAAATGACAGTTATATCAAAATAAGTCAAACCGCCCGTTGTTTATGTTAATAAACTAAAAATGTCAAAGAAAGTCTCGCATAGCCCGTTGTTTATTGTAATGAAAACAAAATGTCAATATAAAGTCTCCTATTTCTCGTGTTTATAAGATTATAGGTTTAAAAGAGAATATATTGATGATATGTGCATTTGTATCCCATCGAAATTCGATACAAATTATTTTATGTCAAGTCGCCCGTTGTTTATTTTAATAGAAACAAAATGTCGTTATATCAAAATAAGTTAAGATGCCCGTTTTGATCCACCACGTTGATCGACATGCATACGTGTCAAATCCTACATCTGTCATTCTTATTTATCTAAAATACATATATTTGTAAATATTAATATATAAAATACTTTGCTATATTTCAATCTCACACAATATATATTTTATATTTAATTTTATATTGTATACTACTATCTATGCTTATCATTTAAGTATTAGCTTATTTATAAATATTAAATTAAATCAGTAGAAGAATACATAATTATATAAAGTTATATTGCAATCAAATATAAAAGAAGAATATTAAAATAATTCAAGTCGTCCATTGTTTATTTTAATAAAATAAAAATGTCAAGGAGGGTCTCAAATAATTATGTTAGTTTTATCTCGACGTATCATTATTTCAAGCCGCTTATTAATTGTGATAGTAAAAAGTAGGTTTATAAGAGTGACATATAAAATAAAATATTTTTCATTGCAATAAAAATAAAATGTCAGTTATATCAAAATAAGTCATGTCGGCGCCGCTGTCTATGTAATAAAAAGAAAATGTCTAAAAACAAAATGTCATTGTATCAAAATAAGTTAGGGGCACACTCCTGTGAGGCCGGCCTCACCGTGAGGCCGGATTAAGATTGACACTTTTGTTTATAAAGATTGGCACTTTGAAACATTGGCACTTTTGTTTACAAAGATCGGCACTTTTGAAACATTGGCACTTTTGTTTACAAAGATTGGCACTTTTACGAAAAATACGTTAATAATGTGCCAATCTTTGTGAATAAAAGTGCCAATGTTTCAAAAGTGTCAATCTTTGTAAACAAAAGTGCCAATGTTTCAAAGTGTCAATCTTTATAAACAAAAGTGCCAATCTTAATCCGGCCGCACCATGCGGCCGGCCACACACAAGTCTTTGTCAATAAGTTAAGCAGCCCGTTGTTTATTTTAATAAATAAAATATATCAAAGAGAGTCTCAGATAGTTATAATCAATTTTAACGTCAATATTTGTCGTTACATCAAAATAAGTCAAGCAATCCGTTGTTTATTTTAATAAATAAAATATGTCAAAGAAAGTCCCATATAGTTATAATCAATTTTAACGTCAATATTCGATATGAATCAGTTTATATTGCTACTTTTAGGTTGCCCACTTTTTATTGTTATAAAAATAAAATGTCGTTACATCAAAATAAGTTGAGTTGTCCGTTGTATATTAATAAAAAAAATATTTGCGACTTATCAAAGAGAGTCTCACATAGTTATAATCAATTTTAACGTCAATATTCATCGTTACATCAAAATAAATCAAGCAGACGGTTGTTTATTTTAATAAAAAAAAATATATGTCAAAGAGAGTCTCACATAGTTATAATCAATTTTAACGTTAATATTCGATATGAATCACTTTATATTGCTACTTTTAGGTAGCTCATTTTTTATTGTAATAAAAATAAAATGTCGTTATATCAAAATAAGTCAAGCCGTCCGTTATTTATTTTAATAAAAAAAAAAATTTGCGACTTTGATATTGCTACTTTTAGGTAGCCCATTTTTTATTATAATAAATATAAAATTTTGTTACATCAAAATAAGTTAAGCCGCTCGTTGTTTATTTTAATAAAAAAATATTAGCAACTTTAAATTAATTATTATATTATAAGTAAACTAATATATTAAATTAATTATGAAATTAATTATCAGATTATACGTTTTAAATAACTTAGAAGAATTCTATACGAATTTGACTTAATACAATATTTTATCAATATCATCTTCTTCTATATCTGTATCTATCTCTACACACACATATATATATAATATATATATATATATATATATGTATATATTATTTTGAAGAATTATATTTTGTTATAAATAAATAGAATTTTTAGATAAATAGGAATGGAGAGTATAGGAAGCGCCACGTAGGCATGTGAATTAACGTGGAGCTCCGAATCCGCTTTGCTATTATATATAAAAGGATATGAATGTTGAAATGAGATAAATGGAGTAGTATATTACTCACACACATGTAGTACACACATGTTATAAAACAATAGAGAGTGTCAAGTTACAAATTATACATTTTCATGTTGCATTTATTTTTACAACGACAGATAACTGAGACGTATTAAAAATGTCTCCAAATTATTAAAGATTTTTATAAACCAAATATTATTGGTGTTTTTGAAAACACTTCTTTGACTTTAACATGTACTGATCATTTGTTAGTATAATAAAAAAAATGTAACATAAAACTACAATAGATAATACGATTTGATAAATATATGGGTCATGAGATTCTATAAAAAAAATATAATTTAATTTTGAGTATTACCTCCTTTTCATCATATCTTAAGTGATTCCTTTTATCTTTGTACGTGAAGTATAAAATGATAAAAGATACTATCACTTAAGAAGAGTCGAAGGTAATAACAAATATCTTATGCATAAAAAACATGTCGATTGGAAAGAGGATGAAAAACACATCAATATATCAGAATATAACTCCGTGTTGAATTTTCTATCACGTTGACTTTTGGTCAAAGTCTAGTCTCCCTTTGCACTGTTTCTAGTCGTTATCGATTAATAATTACTTCCATTGAGACCAACTATTTTTTTGTGTTCAATTACTAATTATTGTTTGGCACTGATCGATCGTAGTTTCTTGGTAATTAAGGGAAGGTCATAGCACATGATTGCAACAAAAGACCCTCCATTAATCAACACCGTCGACTTTCCTATCCCTCTGTCCACCAAAATACGCACTCAATTTACTTTATTCGTTCGTCCACGTAATTTCACTCTAATTTTCTATTTTGCCGTCCTCATATTTTTATAATGTTTTCGTATTTGGAATACTTAACACTTTTGTATCATTCTTACAAAAACAAGACAAGAACTAAGTTAGCTAGGTTGTTTTAAGCAACCTTGTGGCATACCAATGACGAAGAATCGTCAGTCAAACATGTCCCATTTTCATCAGAATCTGCCACAATTTGAGTTAATTGAGACGGAAAATCCGGAATCTCCAAACGCTCGACATCTGCTTCCAACATTTCCAATACTCTATTCATTGACGGGCGATCGTTTGGATTTATTTGTATGCACCATAATGCAACTATAGTCATCTTTCGAACGAGACTCCTTATACCATCACTATCGCCGTTACCGTCAACATTTCCAATTTCAATATCCTTGTCTTGGCTAAGACAATCATAAATCCAATCTGGGAAATACTTGGTAGTAGAAGCCTCATTTTTCTCAATCAAGTCTTCCTTTAGGCCTACCATTTCCACTAGCAGCATTCCAAAACTATACACATCGGCCTTGTAAGATACCGCCCCGATACATCGGTTGATTAGCTCTGGAGCAACGTATCCTATCGTCCCTCTAGCAACGGTCATGGTCACTGTATTCTTGTCTATAGCACAAAATTTCGCTAGACCGAAATCGGATATCTTGGGAACGAATTTATGATCAAGAAGTATGTTATGAGGCTTGATATCGAAATGCAGGATCTGGACATCGCACCCTTTGTGCAAATACTCAATCCCTCGAGCAACTCCGATTGCTACTTCCAACTTCGTGTCCCAACTCAAGGAAGTGGCCTTTTCCCGGTTGAAGAGGTACTTTTCAAGAGAACCATTAGGCATGAAATCGAACACAAGAGCACGGTTGGAGCCCTGTGCACAATATCCAACAAGCTTCACCACATTGACATGGTGGATCCTTCCAATAGTCCCGATTTCATTGATAAAGTCTTGGCCATTCCCTCCTAACTCCCTAAGCAGCTTGACCGCAACTTCGTGGCCACTTCGGAGCTTACCTTTGTAAACCGATCCGTAGCCTCCCTGACCTAGTTTATCTTGAAAATTCCGAGTCATCTTCTTAACCTCCAAATACGAGTATTTAATTGGCGCAAGCTTGTTGTTGCTCCGTAAGAAGCATTCTATAGCGTCGTACGCGGACAAATGCCTTCTCCGGAACTTGCGGATCAAAAACCACACTACCAGAGGGTAAAGGATGATTTTTGGAGCAATGACAATGATCAAACCTTGAAGAACAACAAGAAGAAGAAGTTCTTTAAATGGTGGTTATATCAACAGATAATCTATATACTATATAAAAACTAAGTACGGAGGGTATTTTGGTAATTTACTCTTAAAGTGTCAATGCACTTTTTTCAATTATAACTTACGTTTTTAAATTAGAAAAAATACTCTTAGCATGCAATTTAATTTTACATATTTTGTTGAACCACTTCGATTAGATGCCACCACCGATTAGTTAATTTTTTTATTTAATAAAGTTAGTTAAAAAAAGAAAAAGTAAGCCTTCAGTTACAATACGAATCTCTAATTGAAAACTTTTCGGTGGTTATGGAAACCTTTCCAAGCGTCACGTGTCTCCAAATCCCATACATATGTGCAAAAAGGGAGAGAAGAAAACATCTCCAGAGTCTAAACCCCATGCATATGTGATATGTGCGGAAGGAAAATAAAAAGAAAACATTAAACTACTGGTGCCATCTTTCCTTTTCAAAATACTGAGAAGAGAATGGTTGCGACGCATCGGGTGAGAATTATTATCGAATTATTATCGGTATCATCTTCTCTTTATCGTCTATAATTTGACATTTACATGTTTTCAATTTTGTTTCAAATTCTAGCACTGTGTATGGATGAATATATATGTATGTCATGTGTAATCTAATGTGTTTCCACAATCCTCAAAAAACAAAAAATGTGTTTCCACAATAGTGCGGATAACATTGTGTTTCTATCTCTGCTAGATATATTCATTAAGTTTTTGCTTTGGAAACACTTCCACCGATGCGTATTCTTTTGATTTTATATGTTGTGTGTAAAATTTCCCATTCCTCTATACTTTTGACTATTTGATATTTATGATGTTTAAATAATATCGTTTTTGCAGATTCGGTACATTTTAAGATAGATGTGGTAAACTCACTCTCACTCGCACATTTTTTTTTTCTTCCAAGAATCAATAAAATTATGATTGTTCATCATTGAATACTGAAAGCAATCTGAATAAAATGGAGAAAGAGCATATTAATTGAATTGCTTGATACTTTGAATTTAGTGTTGTATTTAATTTGTGTGTATGTACAGTAATGGATAGATCCAAATCAGGCATTTATATTTGAGATTATTGATTAGTATTTTGGCTGAAGTAATTAGTGAAATAGTATGATTTAGTCGAGGTTATAGATATAAAATAAGAGTTGACGTAACATATGCCTAATACAACAATTAATGTGTTCCAAGTGAAGAGGGTGTTTATGTAACTTGACTTACTTTACATCTAAGATTACAATAGAAGAGATGCATAATCTGTGTTGCATTCAACGAAATCAATTGTGGGCTCTTATGCACATTTATTATAGTTTATGGATATCATTTTTTCTCGAAATCTTCTACAGTTGCAGTAGACAGTTTTGTACTCTAATTCTTCAAAAGAAAGGGGCTGCAGACGGCAATGGTAGGTGGAGTTGGAGAGGAGAGTTTGGGGGCAACGATAAATATTCGCAATGGGTGTGTGTGAAACTCCATTGGAGATCGATCTTAACACAAAAATTTCTTATATAATGGAGGACTTTCTCGTTATAATTAACAACTAAAATTAGAGTTGCACCAGAGATTTCGATAATTGATGTGTTGCTCCCTGCAAGCACAAGAGGTGTGTATATGTGATAAGTCATGAGCATGCTTGATTAATGAATTGATTAATGAGAAACTAAGGAATTAATCTAATTACCTGTCTGCAGCAAGCTAAATACGTGCAATGCAGTGACTAATAAGAGTGCTAATCCAACCATGCTTATCAAAGGACAGCTTACCCCCACAGCTAAGATAACTGCACAAAACAAGAATATAATTAATCTCTTCCAACACACGACATGAGATGTATCGATCGACAAGAACATGTAAGGATGATGAAACACACCTACGGTAATCGCAATAAACGAGACGGCCCCTGCGGATCGAAAGGATATATCATCAAGAAAATAATACAGATCTCACAAAGTTCATAAGCGTATAAAAGAGAAAGAGGTTGAGAATACTTACCCAATAACAAATTACTCAGCCTCTCTGCAATTTTCAAGAACACAATGCATTAGTAGCATGTTATATGGATCCATGTATATATTATAGAAAGTGTCTTGTTTACAAAATTTGATTCAAGAATATTAATATTTAATATATACTAATAACATGAATAATATACGTGCATTGCACGTAATCTCAGCTAGTATAGAGAAAAGTACGTAATCTGCTCTCTTACGTACCCCATAGCGAGTAGTCCGTGCAGCCACCACAAAACCTCACCTCGTATCCATACGAGAGAGCATCATGGATCTCTGAAAGTGAAACGTTGCTCAAATCCTTGAATCTCCACGAAGTCATGGCTATCGCCTTGAATGTGCACATGTTTTCAACTCGTGAAGCCTTCAACCCACCAACCATGACATACCTATAAAGGGATGAAGAGTTGGAGGGACAATGAGTTACATTAGTGAAGAGGGAATAATTCTTCAATGGATTTGGGTAGCTCATGAAATTTATAGGCAAGGGATCAGTGGTAAAATAGGGGTAATGAAAGTCATGATAATATGCAGAAGAGTTCGGGAAAGAGCAGGTGTTAGTGTTGATGGAAGGATCGGCAACCCTAATATTTTGTGTGTTGTAGTTGATGTCTTTAACAAGGTACTTGTGAGAGTTGAGATATACGGAGGCGACGTCGTGTTCGCATTCGATTTCTATTCTGCCGCAGTTTCTGGGGTCGTGCTTGAGTCGGAAAGGGGGGTTGATATTGCGAATGAGGCCGCATGCAAAGTGGTGCAGTGAGACTTGGCGGCGTTGCAGGCTTGAAAGAAGAAGTGGTGGAGAGAGAGAATGTAGAGAGAGAGGATGAGGTGTTGAGGGTTCATTTCTCTTTGTCATGCATGGATCGGAGAAACTTATGTGCAGGCGAGGAATTTGACTTGTGTTTTGGTTTTGTGCTATAAGTCTAGCTATGACACAACAAGATCAAACTTTAATCAAATTATTATTTAGATATACTATCAGGGATAACGTGCGTTGCACGTTGATCCATTTCTTTTTACAAAATGAAAAATATTATATTTTCTTTAAGTTCAATATTTGTATATAAATGATACGGTGATGATGTTGCATTGTTGCTTTTAGTAAATTATTATTATCATGCTTATTTCATGATTCAAGATTAATATTATACTACCATATATTGGAGGCTATCAGAGGAAGATGTTAATAAAGTATATTTAATTATGAAACTAATAATTATAATAATAAATAAAGACTTACTTATTTTATATAAACATTATATTATAGAACAATAATAGAGTACGATGAATGAATAAAAAAAAGGTTAAAAATATTTGATTAACAAATGTCTACGGTACCATGAATAATATGAAAGAAATGAAAACTATATAAAACAAAAGTATATGACTACTGATAAGGTAAGGCGTAAAGGTGTGAATACTCAAATGCAAGTGACGGAGGAGAAGAGCAGATGCTGGTGTATAATTACCCTAAAAAAAAACGCGTTTTAACGACCGAAAATATGCGGTCGCTAGTTACCGACTGTTGACTACCTGTAAGTTTTACACTTGCCGACCAAATTAACGACTGACTAACGACCGAACGTGGCGCGAAAATTTAGCGCGTAAAACGCTGACCGGCTAACGACCGAATATCGGTCGGCTTTTTTAACGACCGAATTTTCGGTTGCTAAAAAGCACTTAAAATTATATGTAGCAACCGAATTTTCGGTTGCTAAAAAAGCACTGCATTTTTTATATTATATGTTCGGTTGCTAAAAAAACACTGCCTTTTTTATGAAGTAATAAAATACAAAATCATTTCATACAAAATCATTTCTTATTCCAATTCACCCAATTAAGTACGTGTTGAGCCCTAATCGACCAATTCGCCCAGAATCACCGCCGCGTTGTCGCCGCTCCCTGCCGCGCCGGTCCGGTGATTTTCCACCGTTGTCATTCGTTTTCGTCGGCACCTCTCTCTCCCTCTCTACTATCTCGGTGCTCTCTCTCTCTCTCCCTCTTTCCCCTCAGTCTCTGTGTTTGTTTAGTGACTGTCTAATCTTAGCTGCGCTCCCTCCCCCATCGAGTACTTTTCGAATTAATTGCTGAGTATTAGACTATTAATTCATCCTTGCTAGAGATTGCCGTTTTTGCTGGATTTTCTCGCCTTTTTCTCGTCTCTTTTTTAGCTCAATCTTTCTCTCATGGTATTATAGGGTGATTTTTCTGGTCTTTGTTTGGTGCATACTAGGTTCGATTCGACGTAGTCTTTACCTCAGGGCTGGGACTTAAACTGCTACATGAATTATAATGTTTTAAGATTGTTATGTTTAATGTTATTTACTTCCTGCATTTTGTTACATAGATAGTTTTAAGCTTTTCTCTCTTCGTCCATATCTTTCTTTCTTCACATGTCATTACTCATCTGTTGTTTTCAATTGTTGCAGAGAAAAGTCAAGTAGAATCTGCACGGATCAGAGAGAGAAATATCCAGAGAGAATTCCAGCGAGTGATATTCGTAAAAAACAAGTTATTCTGCACTTGAGGCTTACTTTGCACTGTTTGTGATTCCTTTTTCCTTTCTGTTATATTTCTCAGGTGATTGTCGAGAAGGCAGATAAAAGTGATGGTCCTGATATTGATAAAAAGAAGTAAGTGGAAAACCTGATACTCATAATTTTCTTTCTTTTTCTCTGTTTTGTTTACAGTTAGTTTGGTGTGTAATTGGAAAAGTTGCCATTTTTCCAGCAAGAATATATGATGCAGTTACTAGTTCTTTTTACTTATCATGATATGTTCCTTTATTAGTTGATTTAATTAACAAATAGTAAATGCTTTAGAGTCTAATGATTGTAGTGAGGGATTCATAATAAGCATATCTACTTATCATTCTTTGTGACAGTTGTTGTTGTTAAGTGTTGTCTTGGACTTAATTAATCAATTTGCTAATCTCTATAAAACTGTATTAGTATTTTATTTTATTCTCTGATCTCTATGCTCTTAAACCATAATATTTAACAAACATGGATGCTTAAACTGATCCAAGTATAGGGTAGCACCATATGAGAGAGAGGGAGAGAGAGAGAGAGAGAGAGAGAGTTTATTCTCTGATCTCTATGCTCTTAAACCATAATATTTAACAAACATGGATGCTTAAACTGATCCAAGTATAAGGTAGCACCATATGAGAGAGAGAGAGAGAGAGAGAGAGAGAGAGAGAGAGAGAGAGAGTATAACTAGACTGATATGCTGCAGTTAACACAAGAAGAACCCATGATTGATGCATTTCAACTATTGTTCTTGTTGTTTCTCTTTAATTTAAATGGTTAAACTGAAGTCTTTAGTTTATGATGCATAATCTCTAAAAAATTAGTTTATGAATATTGGAGAGTTTTTATTATTAGCAATCTCTGTGTAGGTTAAGGAGGATTCATCTTCACATATGTTACCTTTACATATGTTCTTTCACTTATTCATTAGCTAAAAGGATGGTCAGATAAACTTAAAAGGATATTTCTGGTGAGAATTCATCTTCACCTTGAAATAGCAATGGATAATTTTTGGATTTCCTGAGCTTAACACTCAGTTCTGTTAAACTATTAGTTGAATTTGGGATGCTTATATTTTTACGTTCTTAATCCCTTTTTACATATTTTTGACAACTCACTTCATTTATAACTTCTTGTTGACCTTGTTGTTCCAAATGATTGTTCAATTTCTGCTGCTGATACTTAAAGACATGCAAGTCTCATTTAACTAGATACTTGTAAATTGTAACACGTGCTCCCTTCCTGTTGCCCTGTGATATAATGGCATCTGTGCTAATGAGCATTGGAGTTATATTTTTTATTATTAATATTCTATTGATAATCCTTTCTCAATTAACTTTTGAATTTGTGTTAACCAAACTTGTAGGCTGAAGAGTTGAATTTGCCTGAGGATAAGATAGATTGGCAAGTTTTCTTGAGGTACCATTATAAAGATGGAGAGTACACAGATGCCAAGTCAAAGAAGATTGTTGTAAGTCTTATTTTATTAGTATAACAGATACACATATTTATATAGTTTACCAATAATATTTAACGAAATGTAGGACGAGGTATATCGTTTAGCAAAGAATAACGCCGGCCTCTGCTCGGCACTACTGAAGAACGTGACGTCGATATGAATGAGATATATCTTAGAGTGGTGAAGGCCCTTGAGAAGAAAAATAGGCTCTTTGGGCAGGGATGTCGCTATACTACAGCTTAACACAATCTCATGGATCTGCAGCAGAGGTATCTTCCTTCACTAGTGCTGCAATGGAGGAACAACTCACTTCTTTACAAACTCAATTAAGTACGGAGCGAGAAGAGCGTCTCCAAATTCAAACAAAGCAAACAGAGCTTGAGGAGAAGCTTAAGAAGCAAGCCGAGGAGCATGAAAAGATGAAAGCTCAGTTGGAGCACATTATGAGGCACTGGTCAGGCCCCCCACCTTAGTCTTCTTAGCATATTATGGTTTTGAGCTTGATTTAGTTTGTTAGGGTTTGGATCATTATTGGTTAGTTTAAGGAGCTTGAGGGATTTGGAGAATTGTGTTACTGTGTATGACTATGTATGTTGGAGGCTTGGAGTGTTTTAGATATGATTTTGTATGGTATTGGAGCTGTGTAGGTTTTGGATATTAAATATTGTTACTTTGGGCAGGATTCTTGAAACCAATTATCTGGGAAAAAAAATTATATATAAATATATTTAACGACCGAATGCCGACCGAAAAAAATTGTACACGTCAGAGTTTCCAGACCGAAAAATCGGTTGCTAAGTTTAGCAACCGAATTGCAACCGATTGTTTGTTGGCAAATTTTGCGATTTAGCAACCGTAAAAATCGGTCGTTAGGTTGCTAACAGAAAAATCAGTTGTAAATCAGTTGCTAAGACTAGCGACCGAAAGTTAACGATCGAAAAATCGGTTGTAAATCAGTTGCTAACCTAACGACCGAATTTTTCCGGTTGTTAAAACTGTGGCGACCAAGGTTTTGCCTACCATTTTGATCGGTAGGTATTCGGTTGCTAACGCTTCTAGCAACCGAATTTTTGACTCTAGCAACCGAATTTTAAGTTGTTAAAACGTGTATTTTTTGTAGAATACGTTGTTGTTTATGGAAACATTGGCGAACCCTGATGGTGAGATTCCGGTAGTTGATTTCCTTCACGTAGTATTTCTGGGAGTTTAGATAGACGAAGGCGGCGGCATTTTCGCATGCTAGTTCGTATTTAGGATTGCTGTTGAGGCGGAAAGGGTGGTTGATGTTTCGAACTTCGCCGCACGAAGAAGGGGTGCAGTTTGCATTGCAGGACTCGAGGAGGATTGAGAGAAGAATGAAAAGAGATGAGTAAGTGAGGAAGGTGTCAAGGGTTTGAGTGGTGATCATGGTATGATTTTTACTCCAACAAACTTCTCTTATCTTAATAGGCAACAAGACTTGAGTGCAGCGGTCGTCATACGCAAGAAAAAAGGAATTGTGCGGGTGACTAAGCACTTAGTGCTTATAAGCTCGTTCAAATAAGTTTAGGCATACACGTAAGTCCGAACAAAACCACATTAGATAGTTATCATATACTGTACTCACATTGATGTCTGCCTTTAGAAACTTGAGCTTAGAAGTTGATTAGAAGGACGCAAGGCTATATGTTCACAGTGGCGGAGCTAGGAATTTTTCATGGCAGGAGTTGGGTTGACTAGTGGTATAAACGAGACGAGAATTACTCGTTTTTTTCACAGTTGGCATGGACTGACGAGAAAAAAAATCGATAAAGATCAAAAAATTCAAGAACTAAAATTAAATAAAAATAAAAATGGAGTGGGCTTAAGGTGGCTCCGCCACTGTATGTTCATACGCATGATTGACTATGTCCGCACGAATTAACACAACAATATTGGCGGTTCAAATCATTTATTGTCAAATTGTGTTGCATCCTCTCTAGTACATTTGTAGATAATTGACATGCAACATAATCAATGATTTAGAATTTAAGATTTATATTTATAAAGAAAATATATAACCTAACCGTTTGAATTTTCTAAACCTTATTATAACTTGTTGGATGTCAATCATTTTCAAATATAACAAAGAATCTTATTCGCAATAGCAGCCCAAGTTTTTAGCCCTTTTAATTTCTTTTATTTTGTTTATTCTTAATTTTGGTTTATTTTACTTGATTTTAAACCTAACTAATTGGGTCACAATTATTTTATTAAGAAATGGTTTGAAATGAATGAAACGTTCTGATGAGAAAAATGACCCAATATAAATGAAAGGGATAGATCACTAAGATCCAAATTGTGGTCGATTTTCCAAATTGTAGAGGTGCACATGTTGCCCATTTTGACCGGTTCAAAGGAATATGACATGCTAAATTCTCGATGTGGACGTATTTGCTGCAGTCAGTCCCCAGTCAACCACAATCTTTGATACTAATGCTTCATCAATTATCAATATTACAATTATCTTTTCCTAAATAAAATTTAAGAAAGAAAAATAAAAATAAACTCTTAAAAATCGTCAAACCACATATACAAGGTTATTGCTTCTTCAATACACTATTGCAAAGTATATGTATTTGCTAATCATAAGACATCAAAAGTGCTCACTCTTCAATAGTTATCTCAACACTAGGCGAAGAAACATTATTATGGTGCAGCAAGGATGCAGAGTCACTTGAGCACGTACCCCAGCTACCGTCCCCGTTTACCGGCATATGTGCCGATTCCGATGGATATTCGGGAATTCGCAGACGCTCGACATCAGCTTCCAACATATCCAACACTTTGTTCATTGACGGACGGTCGTCTGGATTCATCTGTATGCACCATAATGCAACTATCGTCATCTTCCGACCAAACTTCTGCACATCATCACTATCATCAATTTCATCGACAAAATTTCCCATTGTGATGTCCGTGCCTTGATTAAACTGGTCATATATCCAATATGGAAAATACTTGCTAGAATCACCAACCTTTTCTCCCTTGTCTTTGTTTAAGCCCACCATTTCCATCAGCAACATTCCAAAACTATACACGTCAGCTTTATAAGACACTCGGCCAATGCCTCGATTGATCAGTTCAGGAGCGACATAGCCTATGGTTCCTCTGGCAGCAGTCATGGTCATTGTATTCTTCTCTATCGAGCAAAATTTTGCTAGCCCGAAGTCGGATACTTTTGGGACGAACTTATCATCAAGGAGTATATTATGAGGCTTGATATCGAAATGCAAGATTTGAATGTCACACCCTCGATGCAAATACTCAATCCCTCGTGCCACGCCAACTGCAATCTCAAATTTCCTGTCCCAACTCAAGGTGTTCATGTTATCCCGGTTGAAAATGTACTTTTCAAGGGAACCGTTAGGCATGAAATCAAATACGAGGGCACGCATGGATCCTTGTGCACAGTATCCAACTAGGTTTACGACATTGACATGGTGGATCCTTCCAATGGTCGCGATTTCATTGATAAAGTCTTGACCGTCTGCTTTAGAATTTCCGAGCACTTTTATAGCTACATGACCTCCACTTCTAAGCTTTCCCTTGTAGACAGAACCATAACCCCCTTCTCCTAACTTTTCCCGAAAATTTCTAGTCATGTTCTTTATGTTTGAGTAGGAGTACCTTATCGGCACGAGCTTGGCGTCACTTTGTAGGAAGGATTCGATCGTTTCGTAATGCGACAAATGCCTTCTTCGAAATTTGCAGATCAAAATCCACACACCGATGAGACAAAAGATGAACCTTGGCGTACATAACATTATAATGCTTGAAACGAAGCCTGAGATGATGGAATGCGATATTGCAAGAGATTTAGTGATGAGATTATGTAGAAACTTACTTTTTAATTGCAGTCTAATTTTTATACATGCATACGTTTTTACATACTATACTACCTATACCTCTTTTCTTGGTTATTATTTTCTAATTTATACCAACTCGAGAGACAAATTTTCTATATATTTGGCATTCCTAATCAATATAAATAATCAACTATTTTCTAATCTTAGAATTCAACTAAGAGTATTTGTCAAATTTTAGTATAGATTAGAAAAGAACGAATTTATCGGCGTGATTATAATAGAACAGAACATACTATGATAAAATTAGAGCTCATTATGCATGTACTAACCTAGCACTATTAGGTTAATGCATAAAACCAAAAGTCCCATATTCGATTAAGTTAATTAATTCGTTATAAATAAAGAAAAATTTAGAGCTCACCAGTACTTGGCACAACATATCTGATAACTGCAAAAACACATCGACACCATAACCAAATTGTAGTGAGACAATAAAGCAAAAAAAGTATATATATATATATATATATATATATATATATATATATATATATATATATATATATATATATATAGGAAATAAATCATATGGAAACTATTTTTTTCGTAAAAACAAAAAACCATGCATTTTTATTATGCATATGATGTTGCATAACAAAAATATATTATTTTATGATTTATTTCCTTTATTCATTAAAAATGAAAGATCATAGACATAAAAATGCATCATGGTATGCATAAAAATGCATGGTTTTTTAGTTTTCACAAAAAAAAAAAAAAATAGTTTTCATCGTAGTATAGATTAGAGTTGCTCACCGTCGTTATTGAATGGATCATACATACGTGCAATGCAAACACACCATGCATGATTAGGAAAGAGGAATCAATAGAATTTTGTCTTCTCTAAAACCTCGAACTTATAGAGACTATTGATTTATATTATAATTAATTTCTAATAATAATTATATGCATATACATAATTAAGATAATTAAGATAGATAATTATTAGACAATAATGGGGAATTAGCTAATAATCCCTCTGTTTTGTCTCAAGAAAGACATTTCTTAAATAAATGTGGGGTATAAAATAAAGAAACGGCTCTTTTTCGTCGGGACATGAGAAGAACAGAAGAGTATAGATCAGAAAAGAACGAATTTATCGGCGTGCTTATAATAGAACAGAACATATCTATATAATATATAAAAACAAAAAACAAGGGTTATTTAAGTAATTTCACTTCTATTTTTAGGGCTATTTTCGTATATTTGCTAAAACTAATAAATTTTATTTAAAATGCATATTAGATTGTTATTAACTGCAATTTCAAATTAGGGACTTATGACGTCATTCATGCCTCTTCGTCATGAAATATCTAATCGCAAACCATCGTGTCCCATAAGTCAAAAATCCAAAATATGTATTTAAAGGCTAAATCTCAGAGCATTATGATTCAAACAAATACGCTCAACAAATATTTATGGAACAACAATTTTAAATTTGCGTTCCTGCTTCCCGCACGCGTCTCCGTTCTTCGATGTCGACACATTGGACGTTTCGATTGCTCCCCAAAACGGGTATTCTTTGCTTTTTTGTTACAAATTTTTACTTTTTAGGTAATTCTTTTCCATATTATTTTTGACATAGTAAAAATCTAATGTATTTGTGATGTATACTTCCTTTTTTAACACAAAATAACACATGAATCGAAAATCTTCATTGACTCATTAGTACAATCACAATGAGGGAGGGAGTGTCTATATATAGCAATTGAAGGGAAGAATCATAATTAGACGCTACAAAGAAAACTTGATCTCCTAAAATAATATTTTCTCTCAAATTTCTTATCAAATATAATCTTAACCCAACAAAGTAAGTACATTGCTTCAGAAAACTTGTGATCTAGGTGATTTTCCGATAATTTGGGAAATTATCTATCTTAAAATTGGATTTTATGTGAAATATATAAGTGGATTGATTGTTCATTCTGATGATCGTGTTGATTTTTATCAATTCCATCAAAAGAGTGTGCTTAGATATGATGTTATTTTATGGATGTTGAATTTTATGTTGGGTATTACAGATGTAGTCTAAAAGGGGAAAAAATGTCCACGGAAAATAACTAATTTATTGGAAGAACAGTTTCACGAAATGATGCTTTCTTCATTAATCTTAGAACTAAAATGACTTTGAGTCCACTTCGTCGTTATCACTGTCATGAACAATTCAATTTAGTGGAGATATAAATTTGATATAGATACAAATTCATTAAGATATATTCCCATAAAAAGTATTTTGCACCTTTTTCCTTCATGATTTCAAAGATGATGAATTTGATTAATGGCCGCATCAATATTTTTATGGTGGTAAATGTTTTACCTACTCAAAATATAATTTTGATTAAAAAAAAAAGGTGGTTCACTCTACCGTGTACATGAAATTGCCATAAAGTAAAAAAAAATGTGAGAATACCCATGAGTGATATCTATTTAAGAAAATGATATTTATGTCAATTTCAAGTGAATCAAATCTTCATTCAAGGTATGACAGTTCTTATTAGATGTTGAAATTCTTCATTTGTCGATTAATTCTTCCATTTTTGTTGCTGGAATTTTTATTTCTTTTTCTATGTAAAATTGTAATTCATGAATGGAATATTAGGTAGAATAAAATTTTTAGAAATTGGTTTTATATTTAAAAGTTTTTTTAGAACTCTAATTCTACTTTAAATTGTATTTATGCAGATATATGCAGTTAATATGTTTATCCTAATAAGTAACAACACAGTTAATATCTATATATTATATAAAAATAAAATACAAGGGACATTTTCGTACTTTCACTTCTAATATAAGGGGTACTCCTGTAATTTCCATTAATTTCAATTATAATTTTTTTATCTACTTAATTTTCTGCGCTGCGGTTGCGATTAACACGACACATACTTTGGTGAGAAGGTGTCTTCACAAGGGTATATATATCTCATCCCTATAATTTTTACCGTATGCGTTGAGTGAAAAGATATATAAATTTAATTGAAACTCTCCCTCATTCCAGCGTTTTCGCTACAGCTTGATCGCAAAAGTAGAAGAAGAAGAAGAACGCAGAACGCAGAAGAAGAAGAAGAAGAAGAAGTTGGATACAAAAATCCAAGCCAAAAACGCCCTGTGTAAATTTATACTATTGCAATCGAGAATGCCACGTTGAACAGTAATGCAAAACTCGATCATTTCGCAATCAAGGTTAATTACAAATGGTTACTTGATTTGGTATGTTTTCTTTTTGTTTTTGCCCCCAGCTTTTTTTTTCTCGCTTTCAACTGTATATATGCTTTTACATCATTGTGAAAAAAATACAGCGACGTGGAGAAGAAAGACAGCGACGTGGAGAAGAAAGAAAGAAGAACTTATTTGGTCTTTTAATTAAGTAATTTCTATTTCCCTCCATTGTATAGGCTCCTTCTCTATCGTTAGGTTTTATAAACATTTATTAGGCTATTATCTGTTGTTGGGTTTAATTTCACTACTTGCTCCAACTATATTCTTTGAGATTAAAATGTACAGTAAAATTTATTTATTGAATGTTATGCTATTGTTATCTATTACGATTAATAAAGTTAGAAAGATTCATTTACCATACTTATGAGTCCAAATTGTTTATAAATAAATTAATATTTTATGTTCATTAAAATTTTATATTTACCATACTTATGAGTCTATTTTTTTGTTTGCTTAAAATATTTTGTCAATTGTCAACGCATGAGTTCTTGTGGTAGGACTTAATTTAATATATATATATATATATATATATATATATATATATATATATATATATATATATATATATATATATATATATTTATTCGAGTTGTGTGTTTTTTTTCCTATGTAATTAACGAGTCAATTACTTATCTATTAATTTATTCCTTATTTATGATTATATTATCTTATTAATAATTTGTTTTGTATAGTATTATTAAATTAAAAGTCATCGCGTCAAAGTAAAATATTGAAAAATATGCGTGAATTTTCACAAATTAAGAAAATTAATTTAGAAGCAAATTAATTGGATAGTGATATCATTATATCATTATTCATATTTAGATTTAAATGAAGAAAGGTAAAAATAATACAACACAATGCCAAACAAATAAATCATTAAGTAGTAGTAATTAACAAGCACTAAAAAATTGCTACCATTTTATAATACTAACGGAGACCACGTGCGATGTACGTAGAATCCCCGATTTAATGTTTTATCTTTAAAGAAATTAATTAATATTATGAATATTAATTATATGCTTGAAGATAAATATAAAAAAAAATCATTATAAATCGTAAAATTATAAATTACTTAATTAATTCTAATGATAATATTATTGAACTATATGAATTGAAATATATTTGAAATTAATATTCTAATGATAATACATATATATTTTAAAGATTTACTCTGATGATAATAAAGGTAAGATGGGCAAATCAAAATTGGTAAACAAGACACATTTTATAATATCGTAAGTATAGATATGGAATTAAAAAAAATTATGAACGTATATTTAATTCTCTTCACATAATTTAAATTTGATTTTAAAATCATTTTCATGGAACCTAAATGAATCTCAAAATTAATCATTTTACCGCTTATATTTCTTAATTCTTTAAAATACATACTAACTTCATAAAACATTTATCATAAAATCCCTATGATTTTTTAATGAAATGTACATCCGTGCGTAGCACGGGCGAAACGTTCTAGTTTAAATTAATAAAGGAGCTACGATTAACTAACATATCTCTTTAATTACGGCTTCTAGGCTTCTAGGACTTGCATACATTCATTTATTGATTCCAAAATGTTTGTTTAAAAACTATGGATTAAACTTTTATTGAGTATATATTTGATCCAAATATTTCAGCTATCTACATATATATAAATATGGAATTCATTCAATTTAAAATCAATTTGAGTGACAATTTTATAAATAAAAACAACTTCAATGTTTAAAGATATACAAATATAATTTTGATTTATTAATTAAAACTCATATAAACCAACTACTCCACGTCCATTAACTCTTCTACCGGTAATTACATGCAAATCATGAATTAATTTTAGAAATACTGTACAACTAATATATAAATATCAAATCAATGACTTATGTTATTAAATTGAGAAAAGGACACACGCATATAGTATATTGCTAAGCTAATAAGCCAAGACAAATTATAATTCACAAAACAAATTCATTAATTTGAAAAATGTAGATTGTTTTCAACTATAAAATTATACTAGGAGTATTAATTAACCACTTATAACCCATCATAAACTCATTAGCTCATGATATTTGGTGAATTTAGAGAAACACATAAAAAAATGTAGAAAAAAATGAATCATGTTTTGAAAACAATTACTATATGTTAAATGAAATAATATTTTTAAAAGTTGTATATGTTTACTAGGGTAACCGAATTGGCTACCGATTTAATTAATAACAATTTCATCTATACTTTTCCCCATTGAATACAAAATCGATAAATCAATATATAATTAGGTGTTATTGGGTGAAACTGTTAAAATTGAATAACTGCGAACAAAATTATAGTCTATAAAATACTTATTATTTATTAATATTTTTATTTTTCACATTCGTGGAAGTGGAAAAATAATTTTGATAATTTAGGAATTACATATGTTATATATAGGTTTATTATTATCACATTATTATTTTACAACGAAGTAAATATTTCTACATTGTACGGGTGCAAATCTAATTTTATAATTATATAGAAGTATGAGATAAAATATGCAATAAGATAATATGCAAAATATTTATGGTAATATCGTATAATAATGAAATATTACGAATAAATCAAATTATTTCTTTATCAAACGAGTTTGCCTCACATCGTGCGGGCAATTTTCTAGTTATGATAAAATTAGAGCTCATTATGCATGTACTAACCTAGCACTATTAGGTTAATGCATAAAATCAAAAGTCTCATATTCGATTAAGTTAATTAATTCGTTATAAATAAATAAAATTTTAGAGCTCACCAGTACTTAGCTCAAGATATGTGATACCTGCAAAAACACAAACACCATAACCAAATTGTAGTGAGACAATAAAGCAAAATATATATATGTTGGATCATATGAAAACAAAATATTTCGTGAAAACGTGAAAACCATGCACTTTCATTCATAACATGAGGCACTTTCATGCATGTCATGTTGCACCAAAAATATAAATATTATTTTATTAAAAAAATGCATATATTTTTGGTGCAACATGATATGCATGAAAGTGCATCATGTTATGAATGAAAGTGCATGGTTTTCACGTTTTCACCAAAAGTAAGGTTTTCCCCATATCCCAACCTTATATATATATATATGAAATAAATCATATGAAAACTATTTTTTTCGTAAAAACAAAAAACCATGCATTTTTATTATGCATATGATGTTGCATAACAAAAATATATTATTTTATGATTTATTTCCTTTATTCATTAAAAATGAAAGATCATTGACATAAAAATGCATCAAGGTATGCATAAAAATGCATGGTTTTTTTAGTTTTCACAAAAAAATATAGTTTTCATCGTAGTATAGATTAGAGTTGCTCACCGTCGTTATTGAATTTACCATACATACCTGCAATGCAAACACACCATGCATGATTAGGAAAGAGGAATCAATAGAATTTTGTCTTATCTAAAACCTCGAACTTATAGAGACTATTGGTTTATATTATAATTTCTAATAATAATTATATGCATACATAATTAACATAATTAAGATATATAATTATTGGACAATAATGGGGAATTAGCTAATAATCCCTCTGTTTTGTCTCAAGAAAGACATTTCTTAGATAAATGTGGAGTATAAAATAAAGAAACGGCTCTTTTTCGTCGGACCATGAAAAGAATTAATAAAGTAGGTACGTAGCTCTTGATTAGTCTTACCCCAGTATATTTGATAGGCAATGAAGGTTATGAGTCCGACTACAGCGGTCAATCCAATGAGGGCCATCACAGGTGGGCCCACCGCTGCGCCTAACATAACTGAACGATGAAGGTTAGCTCTCGATTAAGTGGAGTATTAATACTCCCTCTCTCTCTTGACTTTATGAAGAAAGCTGTGAAATAATATTCATGGAGTATATAAATTGGTTACCTAGAATGACCAGAATAATTAGGAGAGGGCCTGCATTTTTAAATATTACATATACAAAAAGAAAATATTAATTATAGCCTGAATTAACTAACACACAAGAAATTAAGAAGCATGGAATGGATAATGATTAATTAAGTTTATTTAAGAATGAAAAGCTTACTGTTAAGTCTGTTGATGAAGAAGTCTATGAATGTAACTGCATTAATTACCCCAAAGGAAAAAGTAACTGTTAACAATAATATACTCATGCATCAATTAACTTGGATGAGAATGATCTTGAGCTCTTTCGTTACATTTCAATATGACATTTCCTATTACACCATGGATGTTTAACATGTGTGAAAGAAAAAAAAAAATCAAGATTAGTATTTTGTTTTACTCCCTCCGTCCTCCATTTAGTGATTATGGGCACATGTTTTTTTGCATTTTGATGGTATAATAATAAATTAATGTATTAAAGTGTTAAAGTGAAATAATTGTGGGTCCATTTGAATTTTTTAATAGTATTAAAATGTTAAAATAATAAAAAGCAGATGTATAAAGTGTTAAAGTGTTAAAGTGATTGTGGGGTCTACGTCCCAAAACGGAATATGTCAGTAAATGGAGGACGTCCCAATATAGTATTAATGTCAGTAAATGGAGGACGGAGGGAGTATAAAAATTTCTATTTATTGCTGGTCCTGGAAAAATGTTTTAAATCATCAACATGTATCAAACATCCAAGGTATAATAGGAGATGTCACACCGAAATGCAATAGATGATCTCATCCACAATTAATTAACCGGTGTTATAAATTAGTTGATCAGAGAGAGAAAATCAATACTAGTAGCGGTATATTATTGTGAAAATGCGCAATTAATTGGAAGTACATATATAACTACGACAAATATATATGATCAAGTCAAGCTAGGATTCTTACACCAAGTTGGGGTATGACCATATGGATTTCTGCAGTCTTTGCAGTATCTGAGCTCAAATCCATACAAGAGAGATCGGTGGATTTCTGGCAGTGTAACGTTAATCTTCGAATATCTATCGAACTCCGGCCACGACGTCATCACCATCATGTCTAATTCGCACATGTGTGGTAACTCTGAGGGTAGCATGTGGCCAAGCCTCACATAAGTATATCTACTAGTCGATGATGAGTGATTACAATCACGAGTGGTATCAGCTGTAAATAGGGAAGAATAATTAGAACTGCTCAAGGGAAGTGGACAGCTCATTAGACTAATAACGGTGGTGGTTAAGGAATCTGTAAAGAGTAGGTAAGGATCGTCATTAGGGTAACCATGAAGTCTAAAACTACTAGAACTGAAGTTAAAGGGATATGTAGAGTGGATGGGGAAAGAGCAGATGTCGGTGGTGTTGATGGAAGCATCAACCAGCCTAATGGTGGAGTTGAGGTAGTTGATGTCTTTGACATGGTACTTCTGAGAGCTTATATGGAAGAAGGCGATATCGTTTTCGCAAGATAATTCGAATCTCCGGTCGCCGCAGTGGAAGGGATCGCCGGTGAGGCGGAAAGGGTAGCTGATGTTGGGGATTATTCCGCAGGAAGAAGGGATGCAGGGAGGAGGGTTCTTGGCTTGAGATGTTTGAGAGAATGAGTGGAGTAAGAGAACCAAGAGAGAGAGAGAGAGGGATTTTTCTGTGATTATCATCTCATCTAAATCCCGTGCTCATTAGTTTATCACCAGTTGTGGATTCTATTTAAAGTATATAAATATGATGAGTGGCTGAGTCTTCTCCAAAAGGACAATACCTTATTTACTTTATTCAGAGTTCTTTCCGTATACGTAAACAGGACTATAGAAGTTGAACATTCCAATATAATATATGTGAATGTTGAAATGAGACAAATAGAGCAGTATATTGTTCACACACATGTTATAAAACAATAGAGTGTGTCAAATTACACTTTATACATTTTTATGTTGCATTTTCTATTACAACGATGGATGACTGAGACGTATTAAAAATGTCTCCGAATCATTAAAGATTTTTATAAACCAAATATTGCGGGTGTTTTTGAAAATACTTTTACATGCACTAATCATTTGTTAGTATAATAAAAAAAAAATCTAATTAACGTAATAATACGATTCAATAAATATACGGGTCATGAGATTCTATAAAAAAAAATTATTTTTTTAATATTACATTCGTCTTTTCCTAAAATATTAAAAGAGATCGCTCAAAAAGAATAGAAAGGAATAACAAATATCTTATGCATAAAAAACGCGTCGATTGGAAGAGGATTCAAAGCACATCAATATATCCGTGTTGAAGTTGGCGGCGATGGAGGGTTGAAAGAAGAAGAAGTGGTGGAGAGAGAGAATGTAGAGAGAGAGGATGAGGTGTTGAGGGTTCATCGTTGTGTTGTTGTTTATGAGGGAATTGTTAGGGTTTGGATGAGTTGAATAGGTCATGCATGGATCGATCGGAGAAATTTATGTGCAGGCCAACTAAGAATTGACTTGTACTTAACGACGTTTTCTTACTACAACACATACACGCTTCGTGCACCTGACGTGACTCGAACCTCGACCTCAGTTAGTTAACTTATATGCAGGCCCCATGAGGTACACATAAAAGTTAAACAAAAACACGCATTGGACAGAATATGCTCCATAAGAAGCTACTAATATAAATAGATTTGGTCCAGAATTATGTGGGTTGATCGAGACGGATATTCAGGAATCTGCAGGCATTGATCATCAGCTTCCAACATTTCCAACACTTTACTCATTGATGGACGATCGTCTGGACTCATCTGTATGCACCATAATGCAACTATCGTCATCTTTCGAACGAGTTTCTTAGTATCCTCATTATCATTCTCATCAGCATTTCCGATCTGAATGTCTTTGTCTTGGTTAAGGCAGTCGTATATCCAACATGGAAAATACTTGCTAGAAACATCATTTTCCCTCGTGAGGTCTCTGTTCAAGCCGACCATTTCCACTAGCAGCATTCCGAAGCTATACACATCGGCCTTGTAAGAAACCGGACCGATACTTCTACTTATTAGTTCGGGAGCAACATAGCCTATGGTTCCCCTAGCAGCAGTCATGGTCACTCCATTCTTCTCTGTGGAGCAAAATTTCGCTAGCCCAAAATCGGATATTTTAGGAACGAAGTTAGCATCAAGAAGTATATTATGAGGCTTAATGTCGAAATGCAGAATCTGTACACCACACCCTCGATGCAAGTATCCTATCCCACGAGCAACTCCAGCTGCAACCTCGAAATTTACATCCCAACTCAAGGAATTCACCTTTTCTCTGTTCGAGAGGTACTTTTCAAGAGAACCGTTGGGCATGAAATCGAACACAAGAGCACGATTTGAAGCCTGTGCACAATATCCAACTAGCTTCACCACATTGACATGGTGGATCCTTCCGATGGTCCCGATTTCATTGACAAAGTCTTGGCCATTCCCTCCGGACTCTTTAAGCAGCTTGACCGCAACTTCCTGACCACTACGGAGCTTCCCTTTGTAAACGGAGCCGTAGCCTCCCTGTCCTAGTTTATCTTGAAAATTCCGAGTCATCTTCTTAACCTCCGAATACGAGTACTTAATTGGCGCAAGCTTGTTGTCGCTCCGTAAGAAGCATTCAATATCCTCGTACGCGGACAAATGCCTTCTTCGGAATTTGTGGATCAAAAACAACAATGGCACAGGGCAAAGGATGATTTTGGGCGCAACGACGATGATCAGACCTTGGAAGAAGAAGAAGTTCTTTAAATGGTTAATTATAGAACAGAAAGCATGGTAACTATAATAACAAAAACTAGAGTCGCACTCGCACCAGAGATTTCAGCCATTGATAAGTGCTCTGCAAGCACAGCAGGTATATATATATATATATATATATAAGTCATGAGCATGCATATATAGAAGGAGAATTAAGAGCAAAAGTGGAATAACTAATCTTACCTGTATTCTGCAGCGTCAAGCTGTATAATTGCCCCCAACCATGCATGTGCTTATCAAAGGACAGCTTACCCCCACAGCTAAGACAACTGCACAAAAAAGGAATAATCTAAATCTTGACCTGAGATCGATCGGTCGATCAGAACATGTATATATGGATGACGAAACACACCAACGATAATCGCAATAAACGGGCCAGAGCCTGCGGATCGGAACAAAAGGATATATCATCAAGAATAAAATACAAATTCACAATAATTCAATTCATAAACATATAAAAGGAAAGAGGTTAACCTTTCTTACCGAAGAACAAATTACTCAGCCTCTCTGCATTTTTCCAGAATCAGAATGCAACATACAGCATTATTAGCATGCGTGTGTATAGTACTATAATGGATCCAAGTATTATATCTAGAAAAGTAGTTTGCTGTCTTACGTACGTACCCCGTATCGAGTACTGATCTGTGCAGATGCCACAGAACCTCACCTCGTATCCGTACAAGAGAGCGGTGTGGATTTCCGAAAGCGAAACGTTGCTCAAATCCTGGAATTCCCAAGAAGTCATGGCTACAACCTCCAAAGTACACATGTTTTCTACTTGTGAAGCCTTCATCTCACCAACCATGACATAAGCATTAGTATTATGGGATGGATAGTTAGGAGCACAATGAGTTACATTTGTGAAGAGGGAAGAATTCTTCAATGGATTTGGGCAGCTTATGAAATATATAGGCAAGGCACTAGTAGAGAAATAGGGGTAGGGCTCGTCGAAATGTTGATAATATGCAGAAGAGTTTGGATAAACGGAGGCGACGTCGTTTTCACATTCGATTTCTATTTTGCCGCAGTTTCTGGGGTCGTGCTTGAGCCAGAAAGGGAAGCTTATGTTGCGAATGAGGCCGCATGCTGCAGATGCGGTGCAGTGAGACTTGCCGGCGTTGCAGGCTTGAAAGAAGAAGAAGAAATGGTGGAGAGAGAGAATGTAGAGAGAGAGGACGAGGTGTTGAGGGACCATCGCTCTCTTCTTTGAGATAAAGAAACTTATGTGTGCAGGCTAAGAATTGACTTGTGGTGTTATTTAGTGATATAGAAAGAATGAAGGCTTCATTATTCCAAGGAAAAAACGACGTTTTCTTAGTACAACACAAACACGCTCACGCGTGCACCTAGTTTTTCTCGAAAACCTCTCGTCATCTTCTTTGCGTCCGAATAGGAGTACCTGATCGATGCAAGTCCATTCTCACTTTGTACGTGGTTCTATATGTCCTCGTTCTCCAACAAGTCCCCCCTCCGGAACTTTATAAATACACGACAAACCCTGTCACGCAAAGAATTCACGAACCTAACTATATAACATGAACACTACAGAAAGCAAAAGTCACAGATAAATTGGTGAAAACACTACAACATCGATGATTACTGATCAACACAGGAAGGAAATAGAACAGACAAAACCTGTACATTATTTGTGTTATTATTCCATAAAAGCTTGGCTTTCAATACCAACAATCATAATTTTTCAACTTATAAACACCCACGTAGGCAGTACTTCTACACCCCTAAATCCTACAATCCTCTGTCCGATTCCGAGACCCTATCCTTTCTTCTACACCGTCTGGTTCCTGTTCAGTTTGGATGACCTGGCATCTTTCGATCCGTGCAGCGACCTCTCAAACTGAACATGCAGTTTTCAGACAACACGATTTGGATCTAACTGAGATGGCATTATCAGACTACGTCCTTACGGTTTGCCTCCAGTTGTCTTGTTGCTGCCTTCGTTCTCGTCTTTCAGGAGGAATTTGTCAACTTGTGCAGCTGCTTGTCTGCCTTCGGAGATTGCCCAGACCACTAGTGATTGTCCACGTCGACAATCTCCAGCAGCGAAGACGCCTTCAACATTGGTTGAGAAACGGCCATAATCAGCTTTGTAGTTCGATCTGTTGTCTTTATCCAGAGTTTGTCAGCAACCGTCTGAAAAAAGGGGGATATTTAGAACACAACAATTCACAAGGATTTAAGAGAAAAGGGAAATTTTGATAATGATGATGGTCTAACCTCTTCAGGACCAAGGAATCCCATGGCTAGCAGGGCTAGATCTGCTTCGATGATCTCCTCCGAACCTTCGATTTCATTGAATTGGAACCTTCCACTTGCATCCTTCTCCCATCTGACCCGCACAACCTCAAGTCCTTCACCAATCAGTGCTCCATTCTCATCCCCAATAAAACGTTTTGTCAACACTTCATAAGACCTCGGGTCCTCACCGAACTTGGTGGCAGCTTCCTGATGCCCATAATCTACGCGGAAAACCCGAGGCCAAGGGTTGCGTGGAGCCCTGGTAGCCGGTGGCTTAGGGAGAAGCTCAAGATTGCTATCAAGCAGACTTTTTGTATTTGCATGAAGAAACTCCATCGCAAAATGGACTCCAGAAAGCTCTCTCCCAGGCACAGGAAGGTCCCTGCAAAGTTAGACAATATGTTAGCTCATCCTTAAAGAATATGCACTTCAAGCTCAAAATATCATTGTCAGAATACAATGAATTCCACGAGTCATTGTTGCACACCTTGGCTTTGTGGCTCCCACAGCCAAAACAATAGCATCATGCTCTTGACGAAGCTGTTCTAACGAGAATGAGGGATCCTTTCCTACATTAGCATTAACTACAAACTTCACTCCTTCACTTTCCATGAGATTGACCCGTCTCTGAACTACATCAATTTTGTCAGTCTTCATGTTGGGCACACCATACATCATTAGACCACCAATTCTATCAGCACGTTCAAAAACTGTCACAGAGTGTCCCTTCTTATTCAACTGATCAGCAGCAGCTAATCCAGCAGGCCCACTTCCAACAATAGCAACTTTCTTTCTGCAATACGTTAAGGTACAAAGAGTTAAATTCCACAAGTGAGAATAAAACAAAAGAGTCGGGCATAGCACATGATGAGGTTCGCGCGTAACGTCCATGTGGGAGTTAAATTTCTAGAGCAAATAACGAGGCGTAATGTATTTTTGCCTCCACTGATTAGCAATAATTGTTGGGTCTTTTGAGTTCTTGTATATATAAATAAAGGAAGATAGGAGTGGGGGAGAGGGACGTCTTTTTTTGATCTATCTTCTATCTGGTTAGAGTTTCTACTCTACATGTTTCTCTTCAACTTTTCTCTTCATGTGATGATTTTCATCTCTTCTCTGACTTCAATCTCCATCATTTGGTAATCAGAGCTTTGGTTACGTTCTTGGATTTCCTACCTTCTCATCATGGCAGCAAGAGGTAGAGGAAGACGTAACAACCGAACGGGAGATGAACGAGATGAGGAAATTCAAGCACTTCGAAGACAAGTTGAACAACTTACGCTACGGCTGGAGCGGCAAGAGGCTCGGCATGACTTCGACGATTCTCTTCATGATGATACCAGTGACGAATCCGAGATTAATCCGTTTGCACGCCGTGAAGAGCAAAGGATTAGTCAGCATCATGATTCTGTACGAATCGATTTGCCGGAGTTCTAGGGTCGCCTTCAACCAGAGGAATTTCTTGAATGGCTTAGTGCTATTGAGAAATTTTTTGACTTCAAAGAAACGCCCGAAAAACTTCGAGTGAAGTTGGTGGCAACAAAGTTACGTGGCTACGCATCTGCGTGGTGGGATAAGGTGCAGGAGATGCGACTTCGTAAAGGTAAGCCTAAAATCTCTTCTTGGGAGAAGATGAAATCAAGGCTTAAAGAGAAGTTTCTTCCTCTTGACTATGTTCAAATGGTTTTTTCTCAATTTAACAATCTTCGTCAAGAATCCAAAAGTGTAATGGACTACACAAAATCTTTCTATAAACTTATGGCTCACAATGATGTGCAAGAAAGTGAGGAGCAACTTGTTGCACGATATGTGGGTGGCTTGAAAATGCAGATCCGGGAAGAAGTTGAAATGCATCGTCTGTTCAAGCTCAACGACGCATACCAAATGGCCTTGAAAGTGGAGGCTAGGCTCGCTCGTGGTAGTGCGAGGAAATATGTGGAGGTGAGAAGTCTTTATCCTTCTCCTAATGGTGAATCGTCACGTGGTAAGGCAACTATCTCAAAGTCGGATTCTGCTGAGAAGTCCAAATTTTCATTTGGTAATGCTAATGCAAATCAATCCGGAAGAAATAAGCCAAATTCTTGTTTCAAATGTGGAGAAATGGGCCATCACTTCAACTCTTGTCCGAAAAGACAAATTAACCCACGTGTTAATTTTGTTGATGAAGAAGGTTTTGATGACTCGAACCCTCCAATTTACGATGACGATGGTGAGATTGATGAGCACTTGGAGCTGCCACCGGAAGAAGGAGAAAGTTTGGTGATTCGCCGTGTCCTTACAACTCCCAAGGCAGATTCTGAAGAAAATTGGCTGCGTTCCAACATATTCAAAACACGATGCAAAACACAAGGTGGGAAAGTGTGTACTATTGTGATAGACGGTGGGAGTTGTGAGAATATTGTTTCTCAAGAGATGGTGGACAAACTCAAACTTCAAACAGAGCCGCACCCAAAGCCGTACCGGATTTCTTGGTTTAAGAAAGGGAACGAGGTAACCATTTCTAAACGCTTCCTAGTTTCAATTTCTATCGGGAAATATCATGATAATATCATGTGCGACGTTGTTCCTATGGATGTTTGTCACGTTCTTTTGGGAAGACCTTGGCAATATGATAGGCATGCTATTCACGATGGGAGAGCAAACACTTATACTTTTAAGTTCGGAAAGAAAGAAATTGTACTTCTACCATGGAAAGAAGAAAGAGTGGAGTGCAAAAGTCAGGGCAGCATCCTTCTTAGTTCTTCAGAATTTATAAAAGAAAGTGAAGAAAATGGAATTGTATATTTGTTGTTTGCTAAAGAACATGTGAATCCAATGGATGCTCCCGATGAGGTGATCTCTCTTTTGGAGGAATTTGTTGATGTGGTCCCTGAAGAGTTGCCGAGTGGACTACCCCCTTTGAGAAACATTCAACATCAGATAGACTTGGTACCAGGTTCAAACCTTCCAAACAAAGCCCATTATCGTATGAGTCCGAAAGAGCATGAAGAGCTCAAACGACAAGTCATGGAGTTACTTGCTAAAGGCTACATCAGAGAAAGTATGAGTCCATGTGCAGTTTCGGCTCTCTTAACACCAAAGAAGGACGGGTCGTGGAGAATGTGTATTGATAGTCGTGCTATAAATCACATTACTATTAAGTATCGTTTTCCCATTCCTCGAATTGATGATATGTTCGATATGCTTGCTGGTGCCAAAATATTCTCCAAGATTGATCATAGAAGCGGCTACCATCAAATACGCATCAAGCCCGGAGATGAGTGGAAGATAGCTTTCAAGACACGAGAAGGATTGTATGAATGGCTTGTTATGCCATTCGGTCTTACAAACGCTCCAAGCACTTTCATGAGGGTAATGAATCAAATTCTTCGCCCTTTCATTGGTAAATTCATAGTCGTATACTTCGATGATATTCTCGTCTATAGTGCTAACAAATCGGAGCACCTTCAACATTTGAGGGCCGTTTTCATGACTTTAAAAGGGGAAAACTTCTACGCAAACCTCAAAAAGTGTTCTTTCATGACCAATAGCCTATGCTTCCTAGGCTTTATCTTGACATCAACTGGACTCAAGGTTGATGAAGAAAAGGTCAAAGCTATCCGAGAGTGGCCCACACCAAAGAGCTTGCAAGATGTTAGAAGTTTCTATGGATTGGCGTCATTTTATCGTCGATTTATTAGAAATTTCAGCATCATATCAGCACCACTGACAGATTGTATGAAGAAAGGGGATTTTAAATGGAGTACAAATGCCGATAAAAGTTTCGATGCGGTGAAAGAGAAGCTGTCTAACTGTAGAAAATGGAGCTCAACCTCCATACGAGAACTGAAAGTAGAGAGAGAAAGAAATGAAAACGGGAGATATTCTCATTCAACTCAAAAACAGAGTATCAATTACATCACATCAACTTAACTAACTAAAACAGTATTTATAGCTAATTAACTAACTGAAGAAATAACAAGAAACGTGATAGCGCTTCTTCAAGTAACGCAGCTCTAATCTCAACCATTAGATGGAATCAACGGTTGAGATTATATCCTATTTATTACACAGATAGAGGGATCGAATCCCAGTAATAACAAAAATAACAGATAAAGCTATTTCTTCAGTTTCTTCTTCCTCTGTTCTGCACCATCTCCAGCTACATCTTCCTCCTTCATGCTCTTCCCTTCAACTCCTCCATTCTTCCCTTCAACTCCTCCATTCTTATTTTCCATCAGATCACTACACCCCCCCTCAAGCTGGATCTGGTGGATGTCCATCAATCCAAGCTTGGACAATAAAGAAGTGAAACGGGGAGAGGCCAAAGCCTTGGTGAAAAAATCAGCCAATTGAAGAGTTGAAGACACACCAGTAGGAGTTAGGAAACCAGACACATACCGCTCTCGAATGATGTGACAATCCATATCTATATGCTTGGTGCGTTCGTGAAACATGCTGTTTTTGGTGATATGGATGGCTGCAAGATTATCACACCATAATGGAATGGGAAGATGCACAGGAACTTGGAGATCTTGAAGCAAATAAGTAATCCAAAGCAACTCACGAGTAGTGAGACTCATGGATCAATACTCTGCTTCTGCTGTGGAAGAAGCAACAGTCTGTTGTTTCTTGCAACGCCATGATAGGAGCCCATCACCCAAGAAAACACAATAGCCAGAGAGAGAACGCCGCGTATCCACACAAGTGCCCCAGTCCGCATCCGAATAAGCTCTCAACTGGAAATTACAGGTGGAAGAATAGAAAATTCCAAAAGATGGACTCCCTTTGAGATACCTCATCACATGCAGAGCAGTATTCCAGTGAACTGAGGTGGGGCGAGCTACAAACTGGCTCAATTGTTGAGCAGCATAGGAAATGTCAGGGCGTGTGAGATTAAGGTAGAGTAGCTGCCCAACAAACCTGCGATAGGGTTCAGGATCTGCTAAATACTCTCCATCTTTCCTAGAAAGAGTAATTCCAGGAGGAAAAGGAGTTAAAGCAGGTCTGCATCCAATGAGACCCGCAGAGGAAACAATATCAAGAATATACTTCCTCTGATTTAGGATGATTCCACTGGACTGCGAGCAATCTCCATCCCAAGGAAGAATTTAGCATGTCCAAGATCTTTAATAGTGAAAGCATCATCAAGAAACTTCTTAAGAACAGCTATATTTTCTTCCTTTGGTCCAGCAATAAGAACATCATCCACATACATGAGGAGGCAAAGAAATTCTGCACCTGAGCCCTTGGTAAACAAGCAATGATCGCTTTGAGATTGAGTGAAGCCAAACTTGCGGAGCTGCCTGGTAAATTCTGCATTCCACTCCCTTGAAGCTTGCTTCAAACCATAGAGACTCTTCACTAATCTGCACACTTTGTTGGATTCTGCAATATGTAAACCAGGAGGAAGGTACATATATATCTCATCCTTCAAGAACCCATGTAGAAATGCGTTATTCACATCAATTTGATGGATGGGCCAGTGATGAGCAGCAGCAATAGCAAAGATAAATCTGACAGTAACCATTTTAGCTACAGGGGAGAAGACCTCAGTATAATCAATACCATATTCTTGGTTGTAGCCTTTAGCAACTAACCTTGCTTTGTATCTCTCCACTGTGCCATTAGGATTGAGTTTCACTTTATAAACCCATTTACATCCTATAGGATGTTTACCAGGAGGCAGATCACATATTTCCCAGGTTTTGTTCTTATGCAAGGCCTCTAGTTCCCTATCCATTGCCTCAACCCACTCAGCTGTAGTACATGCCTCTTTATAAGTTTTAGGCTCAGTGATCATGGACATGTTAAAGAGATAAGTAGTATATGATGATGATAAAGCTGGTGAGACAGTATAGGGAAAAGTAGGAGGAGTAAGGCAAGAGGAATTAATGCCTAAATGTGAACCAGAAACCAGATTGCAGACATAGTCTTGCATCCAAACAGGTGGCCTACGATTTCTACCATGATCTACAGGTGAAGATAAAGCATCTTGACCTGCAGTGGTAGATGTAACAAGAGGGGTTTCAATAGAAGGATGCTCACCCTCTGGTATATCACTAGGATGAGTATCACTCATCACTGAATCTGATTCAGGTGAAAAAATTGTAGCTAAATCATCATGCAGTGATGAAGGCTCTACATGAATCTCATCATCTGTAGAAGAAGGCACATAACAATCATTATCTGAATAAGGTAATGAAACAGGAGTAGGCCCATTATCAACAGGCAAAGAAACAGAAGGTGTTTCATTTTGTTTAAAGGGATATTTTTCAGGAAAGAACTTCACATCTCTGGATGTAAAAACTTTGTGATAATTGAGATCATACAAAGTGAATCCTTTATAGTGAGCATCATAGCCTAAGAAAACACATTTAATACTTCTGCTATCAAATTTACCTCGAGTTGGGGTTAAATCCACTGCAAATGCCAAGCAACCAAACGGCCTAAGTAACCCAAAATCTGGTTTCTGTTTGAATAAGATTTCATATGGACAACCCCACTCCAAAACCCTGCTTGGCACCCTGTTCACTAGCCAAGTAGCAGTAAGTAAGGAATAAGGCCAAAACTTCCTTGAAAGACCACTAGTAAACATAAGTGCTCTGGCTGTGTTGAGCAAAATTATGTGTCTCCTCTCCACAACACCATTTTGTTGTGGAGTATACTTGCATGATCTCTGATGTAGAATACCATTATCTGAGAATAATTTGTGCACAAATCTGTTCACAAATTCACTACCATTATCTGTCTTAAACTGCTGAATTGGTATGTGAAACTGTGTCTTGATCATATTGATAAAAATCTTGAGAATCTTTGATACTTGCTCCTTTCCTGTCAACAAATAGATCCAGATCATACGACTATGATCTTCCACCAATGTCAACATGTACTTAATTCCACATATGTTGTCCTCTGTATAAGGACCCCACAGATCTGCATGCACAAGCTGAAATAAAGAGGATGTCCTCTTATTCAACACAGGAAATTGCAGCCTTGCCTGCTTAGCTTGCAAACACACTTCACATCCCTCAATAGCATCCTTCTCCATCAACAACTTCTGTTTATCTAGAATATCCATATGAGTCATGGCTGTGTAAGAGGGATGTCCCAAATAAATGTGCCACTCCATCAGTGTCATCTTCTTTGAACTAAAGAAATTTATATGATAATTCTCTGTAGTGGAATTAATAACATATAAATTTCCCTTCATCTTCCCTACCCCCAATAGCTGATCTGAATTATCTCTCTGAAAAACACAATGACTTTGATAGAAAATACACTTAATTCCAAAGTCAGTGATGAGCCGTGCCACTGACAACAGATTGTGAGTAAATCCTGGAATGTAGAGCACATTAATCAGCACTATGTCTTTGTTCAGCCTCACTTTCCCTCCACTTCTTACCATTCTAGTTGATCCATCAGGAAGATGAACAACCACTGGTTTCTCCAACAAGCTAACACTGCTGAATAGCTCAAGAGTAGAACAAATGTGTGTACTAGCTCCTGAATCTACAACCCATATTGTCTTATCCATGCTTGATAAAATACTGAAAGCATAATGCCCTTCAAAGGGTGTACTCTTCACAGTGGCTTCTTGAACCATGTTCACATCACTTTTAGCAAAGTTACCTCCCTGCTGCAAATAACTACTCATATACTTGGCAATTTCTGACTGAATAACCTTGCTCATATCAATGTTCTCCTTCCCCTCTCCACCACTCTGTGAAGACTGTCCATCATCTTCATTCTCTGCATAGTTAATCCTTGCTTGCTGCTGTCTATTTTCCTTAAACCTCTTGTACCAATCTGGTACTCCATGCAACTTAAAACAAGTATCTGCCTCATGTCCATTCTCATGACAATGTGAGCACCTCAACTTCTTTCTATCTTCCTTAGATAACCTTTGCTTGTAAGGTCCTCCTTTAGCACCTCCAGCATTATCATAAAATCCTTTCCCAACTTGATTCACATTCATGCTCATATATCCATCACTATCATTAGTTGCATTCTTCATTTTCCTTTCTTCTACTTGCACAATCAATGCATATGCCTTTTCCAAATCAGGTAGAGGATCTAACATCATGATTTGATCTATGACAGATTCATACTTATCATTTAAACCTTCCAAAAACTTAACCAAACGCTGTTGCTCCTCCCTAGCAACAATAGTACCTCTAGCAGCACATATACATTCAAGTGGAGGCAACACTGCATCCAATTCATCCCATAGACTCACTAGATTATTGAAATATTCTAAAACACTTTGAGATCCTTGAGAAAACTTATAGATCTGCTTTTGAAGCCTATATATCTTTGGTCCATTTTTCCTACCGAATCTCAAAGTTACAGCTCTCCATAATTTTGCAGTAGAGTCTATGTGAGTAAAAGCATTTACAAACTCCTTAGAGATTGAATTTGTTATCCAAGTAGACACCATACAGTCTACCTTCAACCATTGAGCATAATATCGAGAAGTAGGAGGAGGTTCTGTAAGCGTACCATTGATGAATTCCAGTTTAGAACGAGCTGCAAGTGCGCGACGGATAGATCTGCTCCAGTTGATGAAGTTTGTTGCTGTTAGCTGAGCACTCACAATTTGAATGCCAGGATGATCTGACGGCGGCAAATAGAGAATTTCTCCAAGTTGCCGAGCCGTAAAACCTATCGGAATATCCTCATTTCTTCGATTTCCTCGATCTTCTCCTTCTCCATCAGATCCATCTCCTCCAGATCCATCTTCATCATCATGAGCTCCACCTACGACTCGCGGCGGTGTTTTGTCCGGTACAAATCGCGGCTTCGTCTCAGGATTAAACCGTCCATTACTGGACTCACCCTGCTCTTCCTTCCTCATCTGCTCAAAATTGAGACGTTGCTGCTTCACCATTGATAACACTCAAGCAAAATCGAAAAACACAGGTGGAAAAACAATATTAAACCCTAACAAAGGCTCTGGATACCATGTAGAAAATGGAGCTCAACCTCCATACGAGAACTGAAAGTAGAGAGAGAAAGAAATGAAAACGGGAGATATTCTCATTCAACTCAAAAACAGAGTATCAATTACATCACATCAACTTAACTAACTAAAACAGTATTTATAGCTAATTAACTAACTGAAGAAATAACAAGAAACGTGATAGCGCTTCTTCAAGTAACGCAGCTCTAATCTCAACCATTAGATGGAATCAACGGTTGAGATTATATCCTATTTATTACACAGATAGAGGGATCGAATCCCAGTAATAACAAAAATAACAGATAAAGCTATTTCTTCAGTTTCTTCTTCCTCTGTTCTGCACCATCTCCAGCTACATCTTCCTCCTTCATGCTCTTCCCTTCAACTCCTCCATTCTTCCCTTCAACTCCTCCATTCTTATTTTCCATCAGATCACTACACTAACGCCCCAGTTCTTCAGCTGCCAGATTTTGAGAAAATTTTTGAGGTTGATTGTGATGCCTCGTTTATCGGCGTAGGTGGGGTACTCAGTCAAGAAGGTCATCCTGTTGCTTTTTTCAGTGAGAAACTTAATGAAACAAGGAAGAAATATTCGACTTATGATCTGGAATTCTATGCCATCGTTCAAGCTCTTAGAACTTGGAGGTCGTACTTGATTCAACGAGAGTTCATTCTGAACTCTGACCATGAAGCCCTTAAATATATCAACAATCAAGGAAATCTGAACCCGAGGCATGCGAAATGGATTTCTTCTTTGCAAGAGTATACTTTTGTATTAAAATACAAAAGTGGGAACTCTAACAAAGTCGCTGATGCTTTGAGCAGGAGAGTTGCACTCTTAAACTCGATTAGAGTACAACTCGAAGGATTCGATTCTCTCAAAGATGAGTATGCCGATGATGAAGATTTTGGTGAGATTTGGCAGAGGTGTCAAGGGAAAAGCTATGGTGAATTCTTTCTTCAAGAAGGTTTTCTATTTAAAGGGTCTCGGTTGTGTATTCCGAAGGGTTCTCTCCGAGAGTATCTTATCAAGGAGCTGCACTCAGGTGGATTAGGTGGTCATTTTGGGAGAGATAAAACCACCTTGCTGGTAAAAGAAAGATATTATTGGCCTGCCATTCAAAGGGATGTGATTCGTTATGTGAGGCGATGTCGAATTTGTCAAACTTGCAAGGGGCAGACTAATAACACACTGGTTTATACACTCCTCTTCCAGTTCCTCAAGCTCCATGGGAGGATGTAAGCATGGATTTTGTGGTTGGCTTGCCTAGAACTCAAAGAGGTAATGATTCAATTTTTGTTGTTGTGGATCGTTTCTCTAAAATGGCACATTTTATTCCTTCGAAAAAGACTATGGATGCATCTTATGTAGCTGAACTTTATTTCAAAGAGGTGGTTAAACTTCATGGTGTTCCCAAGTCTATTGTTTCAGATAGAGATACCAAATTTTTGAGTCATTTTTGGCGCTGTTTGTGGAGAAGAATCGGTACCAAACTACTTTATAGTAGCGCGTATCATCCGTAAACTGACGGACAAACGGAAGTTGTCAATCGAACTTTGGGAAATCTACTTAGAAGTTTGTCGGCGAAGAAGCCAAAGCAATGGGATATGGCGTTGCCTCAAGCGGAGTTTGCATATAATTCTGTGGTTAATCGTTCTACAGGAAGGAGTCCTTTTGAGATAATTTATGGAAGAGTTCCGCAGCACTACCTTGATATTGCCCCTGTTCCAGACTTGTCAAACAAGAAGGTTGATGATTTTACTACCTCACTGGTAAAAATTCATGAAGATGTGCAGAGGAGGCTGAATGAAAGTAATGCTAAATATCAAAAGGAGGCCATTTTACATCGCCGTGCCAAGGTTTTTAACGAAGGAGATCTTGTTTGGGTTTTCTTGAGGAAGGAGCGATTTCCTCAAGGTTCATACAACAAGTTGAAAGAGAAGAAAATCGGGCCATGTCAAATTCTTAAGAAGATCAATGATAATGCTTACAAGATAGATCTCCCTCCCAATATTCAGACTCATCCTACCTTTAATGTCAAAGACTTGTCAGAGTACTTTGGAGAGATTGACGATGGCAACTCGTGGTCGAGTTTTTTTCTTACCCGGGGAGAATGATGAGGTTCACGCGTAACGTCCATGTGGGAGTTAAATTTCTAGAGCAAATAACGAGGCGTAATGTATTTTTGCCTCCACTGATTAGCAATAATTGTTGGGTCTTTTGAGTTCTTGTATATATAAATAAAGGAAGATAGGAGTGGGGGAGAGGGACGTCTTTTTTTGATCTATCTTCTATCTGGTTAGAGTTTCTACTCTACATGTTTCTCTTCAACTTTTCTCTTCATGTGATGATTTTCATCTCTTCTCTGACTTCAATCTCCATCAGCACAAAAGGAAAAGGACATACCCTGTTCTATTCTGAGGAGGCCTGGGCACCATCCATCCCTCCTCAAAAGCTTTATCTATGATAGAGCACTCAATAGATTTGATTGAAACGGGATTTTCAATGATACCAAGTACACAAGAACCTTCACAAGGAGCAGGGCATACACGGCCAGTGAACTCTTTTTAAGCTCTTCAAATGCATCTTTTTCATCCAACTCTGCCTCTTCTTCTACCTCAGCCTCTTTGGCTGCAACTTCGCCAGTCTTTTCTGAAATTTCATCCACTTTCTTATTAGCTAAAATGCGTTTGTAGTCACGAGGGAAGGCCAGCCATCTGGTAGCGTTTTGTCACTTCATGGCTTAGCATGGTTCCAACAGCTCGATTTACATTGCAGATCGGAGATTCAATGTATACAGGAACACTTTTATCCAATGCAGGTTTGGCTGAAGCTATTAGTTTGTTATCTAAAGCCATGTCCAGCCCATGGTCCTGTTTCTGCACACAATACTGTGCAGCATCCGGCCGGATGTCAGCAGCTGGGCGGAGTAGAAGGGACAGATCAATGTTCTTAAGCTTCTCGTTGCTCTCTGCCACATCTTTATCCAGTTCAAGCATGTCTGCGCGGCCCACCATTTCATTGAGTGTTCGAAAACCAAGCTCAGACATGATCTCCCTTAATTCTTCTGCCAGCATGAAGAAGAAGTTGATGACATGTTCAGGTTCACCAGCAAACTTTTCTCTAAGAACTGGATCTTGAGTAGCAATACCAACAGGTAATGTGTTTTTATGGCATTTCCGCATCATGATGCAACCAAGTGTTATAAGAGGTGCAGTGCTGAAACCAAACTCTTCAGCACCAAGAAGTGCAGCGATAACTACATCTCGTCCAGTCTTCAGTTGACCATCAGTCTGAAGTACAGTACGACCACGAAGATCATTAGCCACTAAGGTCTGATGCGTCTCTGCTAAACCAAGTTTCCAAATACTACCACCTCTCAATTTCAGGTTGCTTAGGATTCTGGACTCATGCAGATCTATACCCATTGTAAGCACAGAATTCATAGAAGGAATACATCGATTAGTTAACTTGAGGTTTCTTGCTATTGCGACAGACTGTGAATTCCCTCGTCCAATCTGGCATTTTTGGAATCTACAGACATTAGTCGTTGGCCGTTTATGGGGGTTTACTGCTCCAATTGATATTTGGTCCATGCCTCACATCAGGCATATCAAGTTCTTACGGCTTTGCCTTCCCGACCCTCTAAGTGGCCATGATAACATTGTTTTGGGAAGTCTACAATCATTGGGAAGAATAAAGAATTTCAAGTGTAGCGAACAAGTGATCAAGAGGATTCCCAATATCAGGAAACTGCAAATATGTTATGACAAGGGACTTGATGGTAGCTACTGTCTCACCAATCTAGATCGTCTAGATAAACTTGAGTCCTTGAACTGTGCTTTCTCAAGTGACGAATGAAACTGGACCTGACTATCTACAAAGACTCATCAGCTTTCCGGAGTCGCTCAAGAAGTTGACTCTAGTTATCGACAGATCTCAATGTTGGAAAGTGATGAGATCCAGTGATGAATTGCAGTACACATTGAAGAAGAAGATGATATTTTCATGCATTTTTTGTAGTTTGCAGCTATGAGGACTCGATCCTTGTTTCTGTTTTTTTATTCCGCTTTTATCGTGACCGTTGATCTTTACTAAGATCTAACGGTCACCAGTCTATCTAGGTTAACAGTTCTTCTTTAGTTAGTCGTGCTCTTCTTAAACGCGACTTTGAGTAGTTTGTAGTATATATATGTGGAACTGTAGCAGCCGTCTTTGCATGAGAAATCTATGAAATGAACCCTATTTTCTCTCTTAGCTCCATACTCTAATATGGTATCAAGAGCGAAGGTTTGATCGATCCTACTTTATAAAGTTTCTTCCTTTCACGTTCTTTCTACTTCTATGGGGAAAGAGGGAGATGATGATGGTGGTATTAAGCACGATAAACCGAAGACTGAAGAAGGATCTGGTAATGAAGAGGAGAAGGGAAACATAATCGATGCTGAATCTGGGTTGCGTATTCGACAGATTGAGGAGATTTTGTCCATACCTGTAGCTGATCATTCTGGTATTCAGCTCGTGTCTTCCCAGCTGACAGGATCTAACTTCTTGAACTGGAGCAAGGGAATCAAACGAGCACTTGCAGCTCGGAGCAAAATGGAGTTTCTGGATGGTACATTTCCTGAACCTTCCTCTGACTCTGTTTTCTATAAACGCTGGCTAAAGGCAGATTATATGGTGTCCACTTGGATCACAAATTCTATATCAAAGGAGTTTGTAGAAATTTTCTCTAGTATTGAAAATAGTCAGAAATTATGGTCTGCTTTGTGTCATCGTTTTGGAGGTAGTAATGGTCCAAGAATATTAAAATTGCAACGAGATATGTACTCTTTGAGGCAGGGAAACTTGAGTGTATTCATGTATTTCAATCAATTTACTGCTCTGTGGGATGAAATGGATCTGTTATTGCCTCCTTTGGATTGTGTGTGCATAGCAAAGGCTAAGAATATGCAGAGACAGGAACAATTGAGGCTTGTTGCTTTCCTGTCTGGGTTGAGTGATGTATATGAGGCTACAAAGACTCAAATTCTGTTGCAGAAGCCTTGGCCTTCTATGGACCAGGCCTATGCCATGGTTGTGCAGGTGGAAGACCAGAAACAATTGAATGATGCAGGGGTAGATACTAGAAATCTCATGTCCTTAAATGTGAATGTAAGTCCAGGAAGGCAAGCACCCACACCACCTACTCAAGCCATGGGACAAAAACCTCAGTATCAAAATTCATACACAGGGCCTTATAAGAAGAGAATGAGTAAAGAGGAGAAAAGAAAACAGAAGTGCTCTCATTGTCATGAAATGGGACATGGCAAGGATGAATGCTTCAAATTGCATGGAGTACCTGAGTGGTATACCAAACTGAAGGAACGAAAGGGGAATCAGTACAGAGCCAATTGTGTTGAAACTAATAGGGATGCAACTGGTGAGACTGGAAGTGATACCTACAAAGACAACTCCTCAGACATGAGCAAGATGATTCAAACTGAGTTGATGAAGTGCATGGGGCACTTCTTTCAACAGCAGCAACAATCTAGTGGTGCCAGTAGCAACAAAACTGATGCTAATCTGGTGCATCAAACAGCCAAGGGATCACAACCGTTTGATGGCCATTTTGCCTTCTCTGTTTTACCTACTATGCTAGAAACAGAGTGGGTGATAGACTCAGGAGCTAGCTCTCACATTTGCTCTAATCCAGAGCTCCTGTACACTACACACCAAATGGATAAACCAACTATTATCTATCTCCCTGATGGATCTTCCAGGAGTGTTGCATATGCAGGAAAAGTGAGGTTAACTAAAGACATAGTGCTGAACAATGTTCTTTATGTGCCAGGGTTTACACACAATCTATTGTCTGTTTCTCAGTTGTTGGCTACTACAGATACTAGATGTGTTTTCCACCCTTCACACTGTCTTCCATAAGTCTAATACAGATCAAGTTATTGGAATAGGCAAGTTGAGGGGATCATTGTATATTATGGAAACTGCAGCAGAGAAATTATATCACAGTGTTAACAGTGCACTAGATATGTCAGCAAAGGATTGGCATATCTATCTTGGCCATCCTTCTATTACTGCTATGAAACATATGAAGATTGGAAATGCCCAGTTTCATAGAGAGGCTCTGGAAGTTCTTGAAAATTGTGAAATCTGTCAAAGGGCAAAGCAAACTAGGGACTCCTTCCCTACTCTTAACAGAAGATCTGATTCACTTTTTGATATGATACATGGTGATGTCTGGGGACCTTATGGTGAAGAAAACATCAGTAATGGAAAGTTTGTCCTGACTTTGGTTGAAGACCACAGTAGGAATATATGGACTTATATTCTGCAGACTAAGGATCAGGTATGCACTGTCCTTCAAAGCTTCATTGCTATGGTGCACACACAGTATGGAAAGAAGATCAAAATCTTCAGATCTGATCATGGAACAGAGTTTGTTAACTCTTCAGTGCATACTCTCTTATCCACACTTGGTATTCTTCATCAAAAATCTTGTGTATATACCCCCCAGCAGAATGGGATTGTAGAGAGAAGACACAGGATGCTTCTCAATACAGCCCGAGCTATGATGTTTCAGAGTGGTTTGCCATTGAAGTTCTGGCCTTATTCCATCTTGACTGCCACTTGGGTGATCAACAGAACTCCCAGTCAGGTTCTTAACTGGAAATCTCCTCATGAGATTTTATTTAATGCTCCCCCTGATTATGATATTGCCAAGCCTTTTGGATGCTTTGCATATGCTGCTAATCTTGTTCCAAACAAAAGTAAGTTCTCTTCTAGAAGCATTAAGAGTATTTTCATTGGTTATGATTCTTCTCACAAGGGATACTTGCTCTTTGATTTGGATAACAATAAATTGCTGATATCAAGGGATGTGCATTTTGTCCCAAACACATTCCCTTTTCTTACTCCTTCCTCTGCTATTCCCAATGCTCCTACCCTGTTTCCTATTCTTCCAGATGATGAAACTGATTTAAATCCTGCTATTTTGCCTCTGCATGATGGTCATGTTGCTTCTTCTGATTCAATGATTGAATCACACACTGAATCATCTACTGTCCCTTCCCCATCCTCTTCTGCAGATGAGGTACAAGTACTGAGAAGAAGTACTAGAACTGTGGTGCCTCCAGTTTGGATGAAGGACTTTGTGGGTGCAGTTGATACTACTATTCCTACTTCCTTGAGTTCTGGTACTGCACCTCCCACTTTTCCTTACACCATAAACCTTTCCTTCACCAAAGCACATGTGGAATATTTATTTAATTTAACAATGGTTACAGAACCAAAGAGCTTCAAGGAAGCTTGCCAACACAGAGTGTGGTTGAAAGCTATTGATGAGGAGTTATCTGCTCTTAATGCTAATGGAACTTGGGTTCTTACAGATTTACCCATAGGCAAGAAGCCTATTGGATGTAAATGGATTTTCAAAACTAAACTCAAATCTGATGGGACAGTGGAAAGACATAAGGCACGATTAGTTGCTAAGGGTTATACTCAAGAATCTGGCATAGACTATCAGGAAGTGTTTTCTCCTGTGGCCAACTTGGTTACTGTGAGGATGTTTATTGCAGTGGCAACTGCTAATAGCTGGCCTTTACATCAACTTGATGTAAACAATGCTTTTCTCCATGGCTATCTTAGGGATGAAATTTATATGCTTCCCCCTCCTGGTCTTCCTAATGTTTCTAAAGGACAGGTATGCAAGTTAATCAAGAGTCTCTATGGCCTTAAGCAAGCCTCTAGAGAGTGGAATGCTGAGTTTTCTAGAGTGCTTGTAGCTCATGGTTTTACAGCTTCTTTACATGATCCCTGTCTGTTCACTAAGAGAGAAGGGGATGAGTTTGTGGCTCTTCTTGTTTATGTAGATGATGTTATAGTCACAAGTCCTTCTCTCACTCTTATTGATGATTTGAAGAATATATTACACCAGGCCTTTACTATCAAAGACCTTGGCTCTGCCAAGTTCTTCTTGGGAATGGAGATTGTGAGGGGAGAATCTGGTACTTCTTTGTGTCAGCGCAAATATGTTTTGGATATTCTAGCTATGCATGGGATGCTCTGTTGTAAACCAGCTTCTACACCTCTCCCAGCTGGTCTTGTCCTCACACAAGGATCAGATCCTGTTCTTCAACATCCAGAAGAGTATAGAAAATTGGTGGGCCAATTACTGTACTTGAATCTTACTCGACCTGATTTGTCTCATGCTTCACAGCATCTAAGTCAGTTCATGGCAGAACCCACACTTGTGCACTGGCAGGCTGCAATTCATGTCCTAAAGTACTTGAAAGGTACCCCTTCTTTGGGTGTATTCTATCCTTCCACTTTATCTTTCAATCTGGCTGGTTTCTCGGATGCAGATTGGGGTACTTGCAATGATACTCGTAAGTCCCTCACTGGCTATTGTGTTTTTATGGGATCAAGCTTGATTTCCTGGAAGTGTAAGAAGCAACAAACAGTTTCATCCTCCTCCACAGAGGCTGAGTATCGAGCATTAGCTACCACATCCAGGGAATTAACTTGGCTTCATAATCTTTTGAAGGCTTTTCATATACATTCTCCTCTGCCAATACCTCTTCATTGTGACAATCTATCTGCCATCCAAATCACTCAGAATCCCGTTTTCCATGAACGGACTAAACACCTGGAGATAGATTGCCACGTTGTCCGAGAAAAATATGTAGCAGGTTTCTTGAAGCCGACTGTTGTCTCCTCTGCCAATCAGATTGTTGACTTCTTTACGAAGCCTCTTCCTGGTCCTCGCTTTCGTAGCTTGTTGTGCAAGATGGGCGTGATTGATCTCCATCAGCTCCATCTTGAGGGGGGGTGATGAGATCCAGTGATGAATTGCAGTACACATTGAAGAAGAATATGATATTTTCATGCATTTTTTGTAGTTTGCAGCTATGAGGACTCGATCCTTGTTTCTGTTTTTTTATTCCGCTTTTATCGTGACCGTTGATCTTTACTAAGATCTAACGGTCACCAGTCTATCTAGGTTAACAGTTCTTCTTTAGTTAGTCGTGCTCTTCTTAAACGCGACTTTGAGTAGTTTGTAGTATATATATGTGGAACTGTAGCAGCCGTCTTTGCATGAGAAATCTATGAAATGAACCCTATTTTCTCTCTTAGCTCCATACTCTAATAGAAAGGCATGTTGAATAAAATAGGCACATTGCCCTTTCTTCAGAAGCTCGCACTTTATGGGGGGTGCTTCACGGAAGGGCAGTGGGAGACAACCGAAGGGCACTTCTGCAGCCTCAAATTCTTGCTTCTTCGCCAATGTGACAGTCTGCAACAATGGAGAACGGATAGCTCCACTTTCCATGCCTTGATCATCTTGTTCTTGATCGGATACATGAGCTCACGGAGATCCCATTAGATTTTGCATAAATGTCCACACTTCAAATGATTGACTTGGTGTACTGCAGCAACTCTGTTATCTTTTCTGCTAAAAATGTATTAGAGTTACAAGAGGAATTATGTGGGGAAACAACACTCCAAGTCACGCTCAAGACGACGGACAAAGCACTGAAGAGATTGTCGAGTCATAACTTTCATGTTATTTAGACACCTTCCGTCTCATTGATATATCAGCAAACTATCCCAGTGAGACAAGGGAGTATATGTATGTGCTAACAGAATATATATTGTTTATTTTAGAGAAACTAACACACGACGGTTAATGACACATCACAACTAGAACTGCCATTTCAGTTGCTACATGAGTTCATTGTATTATGATAATCAAAAGGAGAATGCACATTCAAGCAATAGCAATCTCAATGCTTGTAGCATTGTTACAATGGAGCAAGGATATAAAATCGGTTGAAGTTGTACCCCAACTCTCTTCCTCATTTATTGCTACATGTGTTGATCGTGAAGGATATTCGGGAATCTGCAGACATTCGAGATCATCTTCCAACATTTGCAACACTTTATTCATTGATGGACGATCGTCTGGATTCATCTGTATGCACCATAGTGCAACTATGGTCATCTTTCGAACGAGACTCTTTGTAATCTCATTCTCATCATCAGCACTATTTTCCTCTCCTTTATCAATCCCAATACTACTGCCTTGGTTGAAGGATTCATATATCCAGGATGGGAAATACTTAGTAGATTCGTCAATGTTTCCCTTCAACTCTCTGTTTAAGCCCAAAATCTCAATCAACATCATCCCGAAGCTATACACATCAGCCTTATAAGAGATTGCACCGATACCTCTGTTGATTAGTTCAGGAGCAACATAGCCAATGGTTCCTCTAGCGGCGGTTATGGTCACATTGTCCTTCTCTAAGGAGCATAACTTGGCTAGCCCAAAATCGGATACTTTTGGAACAAACTTATCGTCCAAAAGTATATTATGAGGTTTAATATCAAAATGCAGAATCTGAATATCACAACCACGATGCAAATACTCAATCCCTCGAGCCACTCCGACAACAATCTTAAATTTCATGCCCCAGTCCAAAATACATGTGTTTTCTCGATTGAAGATGTACTTCTCAAGCGAACCATTCGGCATGAAATCGAATATGAGTGCACGTTTGGATCTTTCTGCACAATATCCGACGAGTTTGACAACATTCACGTGATGGATCCTCCCGATGCTTCCGATTTCATTGATGAAATCTTGGCCCTTAGTTTTGCCCTTCCCCAGTAGCTTGACTGCTACATGATGGCCACTTCTGAGCTTCCCTTTGTAAACAGATCCAAAGCCCCCCTCGCCAAGTTTTTCTCGAAAACCTCTCGTCATCTTCTTTATATCCGAATAAAAGTACCTTATCGGGGTGAGTTTGTTGTCACTTTGTAGGAAGCCCTCTATATCCTCGTACGCAGACATGCGCCTTCTTCGGAACATGTAGATCAAGAATCCCATTGCACAGAGAAACCCAATGCCCAATCTTACTTCGAAGAACATAGCTGCCATTTAAAACAGATTTAGAAAAATGCTTGAAAGATCTACCATTCCTTATTTTGTTCAGAACTCAAAACTTGACATTACGGCATATATTAGAAACGCACCGATAATGCGTTGAATATCGCTTCGGCCCCCTGCAAGTAATCAACACGCATGAATTATGATATCATATATCAAAACATCAAATCCCATGTTTTGTTTCAATGTTCATCTCGAACATATATTCCTGGTGGTCCCATCGAATGATGTGCGTTTCTATATTTTATACGTTACTTATATTCAAGAAACACATATCATTCGGCGAGACGAGCAGAGTATAAAAAGAGGTGTGGTGTGTAGGAGTTCTTACAACTTTTCACAAGAACCCAGTAAGAGACGCCAAATCCGACGATGATCTTCAACGGAATGGTTACCCCTGCAAGTACAACAACTGCAAATTTTTCTCCAAAAAAGTTACTACTTCATTAGAAATTGCCTCCACATATATAAATCTCTCGTCTGAAAAAGAATTAATAGTGCTGAATAAAATTTAAGAGCTCACCAACTACGAGCATAAAAATCATGAGTGGGCCAGCAACTGGATCTGACGAGCAATGGAAATTAAGGATGAGTTCTCTTCAACGAAAATGAGGGAAAAGATTAAATTTTGATCAATTTCTCACCGTAATATGGTTTGAAGGACTCCATCACATGTGCTGCATTTTATTGAACAAAAAAAAAAAAGCATAAATTAAGCTTATAGTTGGTGGTTGATTCTGCAAGAAATTAAACATTCTTACACCAATGGTAATAGAGCCAAGAATGGATCTTGTGGCAGATAAATTGGCCATTCGATCCGAGCGAACAACCAAAGCTGCATTCGCGACCTCGACACATGAAAGTGAACCAAGACACATTAAATCCATAAAACAGAGACTTATGGATTTCAGAAAGCGATATGTTGTTCAAATATGTTGTGAAATTCCAACTCATTGCAAGTACGGAATCTAGTGTGCACGAGTAGTCCATATCCGTGGGGCCGATCGCCCCGAGCTTGAGGTAAGTATGCCTGCCGCTGCCTTCCTCCTCGCACTCTGCAACTCGTGTCAAGAGTGAAGGATTCTGCAATGGATTGGTGCAGCTTACGAAACTGATAGGCTGGTGTGTTGCATCATTGTTTAAAAAGGAGTAAGCATCCAAAAACATATACTCATCTGTAGAAGGAGAGAAATATTTGCATATGTCGTTGTTGTTGTTGTTGTTGTTTGGGAGGATATGGGAGAGCCTGACGGTGGAACTGCCATAGTAGATTTCTTTCACGTAGTATTTTACAGAGTGTGCGTGGATCGAGGCGACGCCGTCTTGGCATGAAAGTTCGGCGACGCTGGGATCGCCGCAGCTGATGGGATCGGTGTTGAGGCGGAAAGGGGCGGTGATGTTGGGAAGGAGGCCACAGGAAGAAGGGGTGCAGCTTGCAACTGCATCCCAGGTTTGGAGAGAGAGAATGAAGAGAGATAAACATGTGAGGAAAAAGATGAGGTTTTGATTGTTGACCATGCTTCTTTGCTTGAGATTTTTCCAAGAGAAGAACTATATAGCTCCAATCAGTTGCAGGAATTTTGTTTCAATCGGTAGACTTTGAACAAGACTAACATACATTTATATGGGTTTAGTACATGAATTAAGATGTGAGCGATAGTGGTGGATAAAACAGTATGAATGGATTTAGTGGATTAATTTTGCCACTCAACGTAATATCCTTATACTCCCTCCGTCCTAATGGGAAAGAGACTTTTTTTTTTCAGCACGAGAATTAAGACATGAGTGATGATAGTGTGTAAAGGTGAAAGACAGTGGGTAAAAGTGACGTGTCTTAATTTTATTGAGTTAGAATTCGCTACTCCTACATTAAGAATAATATTTTCATTTTTTTGTCATTTTATTTTCAAAAGATTGAATTGGTTGTTGGTCATCTTTTCAAGTTTGTGTGGGATATGATTATATGAACTAAGTACGAGTACATACTTTAGGAAAACTAGCAAACCTAACGTGCATACGCACGTTAACCGCATGATTTTAAATCTTAATGATATTTTTATTTTAAAAGTAATGTTTATAATTTACGTTTTTATATGTGATAATTAAAACATTAATTTTTTTTGATGAATTTGGTATTATAATAATTTGATATTGTTGTTATTTATATAAATATTGATATTTATATTATATCTTATGAGTGATAGAACATAAACTTTACTATAACAAATATTCATTAATCTCATATATTTAGTAAAAGTGTCATACATCGAGAACAAGAGTGTCTTGAATAAAAATATCGATTGATCTGAATAAAAGTGACAATCCTATTAAGATAGAATATTCAATTTTACAAACTTGGTATTGTAATAGTTTAATATTATGGTTATTTATAATTTTATGTATGATAATAAAAGTATATTGTACCCTCCATGACATACAATATCATTATTCGTCTTTTCTTATTAAAATGCCAATTGTCATGGACAAAAGTGGCAATCGATTTGATTTTCATGACGGTTTTTGGAAGTGCCAATTAATTTAGATAAAAATATCAATTATGATCTAGTGTCAATTATTATGAATAAATGTGTCAATTAGGATTTGGCTACACCATACAACTTAGCTAACAAGAGTGCGGTTAAATGACCATCAATCCGTGATTTTGTCTAAAAAACCATTTTTAATTAAACATTATTGATCTTTATAAAGTTAATAAAAGTAAAAGTGCAAAGGTAGTAAAATATAGGTTTAAATTGGTTACTAAAGTTATATTGCAATATTTTTTTCTTCTTGTTTCATTGTAAAGATAGTATTTAATTATCACAAAAATTTTGAAAAAAAAAAAAAACTCACATAATTTTCTAAACTATAAATTTTCTTGATAAATAAAGTAATAACTGAAACTCCGCCAATAGTTTTATTATCAATTGTCCTGTAAATACTACTCCCTTTGTTCTTCAACTATGTATTTTGATTATTTTGGCACGCATTTCAATATACCCAAAATTCCTTGTTACAATGAAGTTTAAATTGAATATGATATATAGATTATTATATACTACTACGGAGTATTACATAGCGTAGAATAATACCTCCTTTGACTCATGATTTTTGATACTATTTCCTTTTTAGGTTGTCTTATAATTTCTGACATTTTTCCTTTTAAAAAAATAATTTGCATACTAATGTACAATTAGGTTTTCCCTTATTACAATTACTTTAAAAATCATCTAATCACCAAAAATAAACATACAAAAAATAAAACAAAAAAATATTTAAAAAATCTCAAAATTAAATTAAATAAAGTAATTAATTTAATTATGCAATAACAATAATAATAAGAATAATAATAAATATCCATCAATTATTTCTTTATACAAATATGGTTGAATAGATATACTACTATACACTATATCCCTAAATACAACACACTTTACTTCCTGAACACATGTATTAATTTTGAGTTGAAATAAAAGGTCTTAGAAATTGTGAGCTGAAGGGCACTACATCAAATTCGACCTAAACTTTATCGTAACATCGAATTTTCAACACATTAAAATGCATGCCAAAATTGTCAAAGCAGATTTGGGGACGAATGGAGTACTATATATATATATATATATATATATATATATATATATATATATATATATATATATAGGATGGATCATATAGAAATAAGTCCTGGTGTGAGAAATAGGAATAGATCTGGACCATTGATCTTGATTTGATCTGTGGTTGTAATTGATTTAAGCATGATTATAAGGTATCATAAGCATGACTAGGTTTAAGCATGAATTTGTACATTAAAAAGCATAATGGTGTTATAAGCATACATATATACTGACTTAAGCATGATTTTGTATAGTTTTAAGCATCTTTAATTTCTCATTTTCTCACGCAAGGATTTATTTGCACACGAATCACTCCCTATATATATATATATATATATATATATATATATATATATATATACATATATATAGGGATTGGTTCATATGCTAACCATATTAGTTAGTGGGAACTAAGAACCAATCTAGACCTTCCATCTTAATAGATTGATGGTTATGATTTATTCATGGAAATTAATTAAATAAGGCATATTTTGTTTAGGAAAAGGATATTAATGTAATCTTCATTTATTTGTTCCATATTTTAAGGGATTAATTAATCACTCATTTAAAATTTCTCTCCCGTAATCTTCTTCTTCTTCTTCTTCTTCTTCTTCTTGATTCTTTTCTTCTTCTTCTTCATGTTCTTCTTCTATCTTGACATTTTCATCTATGTTTTTATATTCTGTTTTCTTTCTTTTTTTCTTTTTTTGTAATTTTCTTATACAAATTAGTAAGCATAAATAAATAGGAAGATAGCATATAAACATGATTATTTAAGCATAGGAATAAATCTTAGTTGCATTCGAATATTCATCTATGTTTTTTTATTCTGTTTTTTGTAATTTTCATATACAAGTTATTAAGCATAAATAAATAGGAAAATAGCATATAAATATGATTATTTAAGCATAGGAATAGGTCTTAGTTGCATTCGAATATTCATCTATGTTTTTTTATTCTATTTTTTTTTTTTTTGTAATTTTCATATACAAGTTATTAAGCATAAATAAATAGGATCATAGCATATAAAATATGATTAATTAAGCATAGGAATAGGTCTTAGTTGCATTCGAATATTCATCTATGTTTTTTTATTCTATTTTTTTTTGTAATTTTCATATACAAGTTATTAAGCATAAATAAATAGGAAGATAGCATATAAAATGATTATTTAAGCATAGGAATAGGTCTTAGTTGCATTCGTATATTCATCTATGTTTTTCTAATTCTTTTTTTTTTTTTTTTTTTGTAATTTTCATATACAAATTATTAAGCATAAATAAATAGTAAGATAGCATATAAGTATGATTATTTAAGGATAGGAATAGGTCTTAGTTGCATTCGAATATTCATCTATGTTTTTTTAATTGTATATATTTTTTTTAAATTTTCATATACAAATTATTAAGCACAAATAAATAGGAAGATAGCACATAAATATGATTATTTAAGCATAGGAATAGGTCTTAGTTGCATTTGAATATTCATTGTCATTCACCGTATTTAAACATGAATTGATATTAAAAAAAAAAAAAAAAAAAAGCATGTAACTTTCATAAACAAGTTATTAAGCATAAATAAATAGGAAGATAGCATATAAATATGATATTTAAGCATAAGAATAGGTCTTAGTTGCATCGAATATTTATGTTAATTAATAGGATAATTAGTTTTAGGAAGTGGCGACAATCTTGGAACGCGTAATCTTTTTTTTTCTTTTCTTTCCTAAATTGCCCTTTAAAATTTGAAATAAATCATTAAATAAGTAAAATAGATAATTTGAGATTTAATATCCACCATTAGATTATATAAAATGAATGGATAAGATTGGTTCTTAGTTCTCAAGATTCATACCATCTCCCATAAGAACCCACCCCTATATATATATATATATATATATATATATATATATATATATAGTGGAGAGATCAAATACAAAAGACATGTCTAGTAAGAAATGAGAAATGATCTGGACCATTGATCTCAATGTGATCTATGGTTCATATTAACTGGTGCATTATGATTATACTGAAAATGCATTATGATGGTTGATGCATTATAGTAGTATAGAACGTGCATTATAATGCACAATGCATTATAATTATGCATACCTTGCATTATAGTTATGTATAAAATGCATCATTTTTTATTTTTTACGATAACCTCATTTTGTACATGATCTCACTCCTATATATATATATATATATATATATATATATATATAGAGGATGGATCATATAGAAATAAGTCCTGGTGTGAGAAATAGGAATAGATCTGAACCATTGATCTAAATTTGATCTATGGCTATAATTGATTTAAGCATAATTATAAGGTATCATAAGCATGACTAGGTTTAAGCATGAATTTGTACATTAAAAAGCATAATGGTGTTGTAAGCATAAATATATACTGACTTAAGCATGATTTTGTATAGTTTTAAGCATCTTTCTCATTTTCTCACGCAAGGATTTATTTGCACACGAACCACTCCCTATATATATATATATATATATATATATATATATATATATATATATATATATACTCCTTCCGTCCCACTGATATATGGACCTTTTCCTTTTCGGGATGTCCCACTGATATAGGGACCTTTCCCAAAATGGAAAATTCTAACCCAATAAAATTCTGACACATCACTTTAACCCACTACCTTTCACTTTATCCCACTATCATCATTCTCATCTTAATTCTCGCGCCGAAAAAAAAGGTCCCTATCCCAGTGGGACGGAGAGAGTATATGATAAATATGGTTGGATAACCAAATATATATTTCTTATTTAGACAAATATTTAATGTGCTTTTCTAACATTATTTTTTTAACAAAACAAAATCTGATGGTACATTAAAAAACTTATATTTTTACGTTATAAAATGTATGCTCCTCGTTAGAGGTGCCCACGGTTCCGGTTCCGGTTCTAACCGAAACCGAACCGCCGGTTCCGGTTCCGTCGAGGGAGGAACCGAAACCGAACCGCAAACACACGGTTACGGTTCCGGTTCCGGAACTGCCGGTTCCGGTTACGGTTCCGGTTCTAACCGGAAAAAACCGGACAATTATTTATTTATTTTTTCATTTTAAACTTTTTTATTTCATAAGGCTTTGAACATTCTTTCAATTTTATAGGTGTTCCTCATGCAACTCTTCTCATAGTTTGGGATGTGTTAGATATCAAATATCAAATAAATAAGAAGCTTGAAAAGTGTAATACTCTTATAAAAACAATAAACATACCTCACAATGAAGAAATAACAAATGAGTGTTTGAGAGTAACACTTATATAATTGAAAAAAGTCCAAATTATATATATATTTAATTATTATTTATGAAGTTTAACAAATAATGTTATATTTGTTTATAAATTATATTTAAAAAAATAAAAATAATAGAATTTATATAAATTGGACGGTTCCAAAATTTGGAACCGCCGGTTTGGAACCGGAACCGGAACCGAACCGCCGGTTACGGTTCCAAGCCTTAGGAACCTTAACCGAACCGCCGGTTCCACCGGTTCCTTTTCCGGTTCCGAACCGCCGGTTCCGGTTCCTGTTAAAAAACCGCCGGTTCCGGTTACGGTTACGGTTTTAACCGCCGGTTCCGGTTCTTTTGAACACCTCTACTCCTCATATTAATTTTCTTTATTCTAATTAAACTATACTTGCGCATTTATATTTTATCATACATTTTATCATATTAATATTCTTATGGTATTCAACTTCTATATCATACTATATTGTTCTATGTATTGTTTTGACCCATTATAAAATTGACAACTTTGAGAATGGATATATTAATAATATTACTTTATATATATAAATAATTATCTTGTAAGATTTTAATTTTATTTTATCTTCGAAAATCATCCCATAGATTCATTTTAATTAATTTTTGACACATTAGACCCAAAACATACTTAAAATATGACCATTCAATAAGATATGAATAATTATGTATGCTTCATATTTTTAATTTTTATATATAAATGATATTCGTACTTTATTTATCAACGTGTGTCTAAGAACAAATTGGTGGGCATCTACCAAAAGAATAATGAAATTTAGTAAGAGGTAAAATATTAATATATCGTTATAATTACACGTTCATATGCTTTCGGATTAGTAATTGGTAAATTTTTATATTAATATCTTTTTATATTAATATCTTTGGATTAATAAGGACATAATATATTTTGTAAAATAAGGCTCTGTTGTATATATAAGACTATGAGGGTATATTAGGCAATCTACATTTTGTAAAACAAGGCTCTTTTTATATAAGTATAGATAGATTATCAATAAAGAGAATTAGTACATAACGACTTTTGCTATAATTAAATCGTTGCTCACTATTTTACTTTGTTACGCTAAAATAGATGTACAACGTGCAACTCGCAACGCACCTTATCTTGTACATTGAAATTCAAGCATAAAGTCAAACCTGTATTTGACCATATTAATTAAAAGATAAAAGTTATTAAATTTTGAATCTCAATATGCGAATAAGGTTATTTGATACCATTTCACGTTGAATTCACAAACAATTGTAAACTGGTACTTAAGTTAAGGTCAAATTTCAACGATTAGTTTTTGGGTGGAGTTAGAATTTTTAGCTTGGATTATTTGATTGTTTCCATAACTATTTATGATTCGAACACCAAGCTGGCAAAGCAGCACGAGAAAACTTCCTCCCTTAATTATTACTAGTAACTTCTAAAACTGAAAATTTAACAGGAAAGTTATAGGGCAATTTTGATGTTATGATCGATTAGAAATTTCGTTTCATTGCTTTAGGTAAATATATAGATTTTTAATTGATTTAGGAGAATTGCTAATTCAGTCGTGATACTTGTCGTTGTCGAAATTTTAATTGTTGTTAGGATTAAAAACGCATCTATCATAATTTATAAATCCGTGATGAAACTTCTGCCTCGTTAACTTCTTACATGCCATCAGTATATTGGTCAAAGTCTAGTCTTTTCTTTCTTCTTTTATTTATTTAGGTTGCGTTCTCTTTTATGCGAAAGAAAATGAGAGAAAAGAGAAAATCACTTTATAAATTCCACCCCTTTTCTCACATTTTGTATTTTTTTCCCCTTCATTTGCACTATAATGGAGAGAAAATATTATCTCTCCAATTTGGTGTTGTAAATATTTTCTCCAATTTAAAGAGTAAATTAAAATCTTCTCTCATTGATAAAAGGTGAGAAAAGGGGAGGAAAATGGTGGAATTTATAGTGTAATTTTCTCTTTTCTCTCATTTTCTTTCGCATCATAGAGAACGCAACCTTAGGGGAAAGTCTTGTCTCCATTGTCTTCGTTGCTCTGCTTGACTGCTTCTAGTAATTGACCAACTATAAGGCCACCCTAGTGCATTGTTTTCAATTACTCTCTCTCCCCGTCCAATTTCAATACTTATGTTTCTTTTCGATTCAAAATTTTATATGAAGTGTTAAAGTAAAAAGTAAGTGATCCACACTGAAAATGTAGGGTTAATACTTTCCATTTTAGAAAACATAACTAGTAAAATGAGATGACCCAAACAACAAACATGACTAATGAAATGGAATGGAAAGAATATTAATTCTAGATACCCTGCTCAATGTTTAGATGTATATGTTTCATATTTTGTTTAATCTAGATTAAATTCCCTAAACAGATTGATATTTAATTTTAAATAAAAGAACGTTTCATGACCTATAATTTCATATCAAAATTATAAAAATCGAAAAACAAACGATTAAATTACTTGTAATCTAACCAGGTGACTGAGCACACCTGCTAACCGGGCTCCTCTCTTTAATGAGGGACACGAGTTCGATCCCTTATGAGAAGCATTTGAATTCTTATCAATTATGCCTAATTATTTTCATATAAAGAAACATGTTGTCTTGATGAACGACGGCTAAAAAGGAAAAAGCGTCATCTTTTGTCGGACGGAAGAAATATATTTTGATACATAAAATATGTATCAAAACCATGAGGACAAGATAAGGAATGCATATTTAAACGTCACATTTTTTTTTCATGATTTTTTCTGATTCATCACCAGTATTGCAATTTATTTATTTTAAATGAAGTCAAAATTGCATTTTGGGCCTTTGAAGTTTGAACTATAGGTTATTGGGCTGGATTGAAGAATGGAGGGAGATAATATTACCATTGCATTTTTTAGAAATTTACAAATCGATCCATAAATTTTGAAAGAATTTTAGAATAGCCGGAGAACTCTGAAATTATCATATGGTCTAGAAATTCTATATTTACATTTCAGTCCAAAATTTACTAGAAATAACACTTAATTAGAATTCATTATGATTACTATAAAGCAACATATGATAGCATAACATACAGATTGTGCATTAAATATCTATATATTTAGTTGATTACTATACTATATGTATCCATTTCTCAATCTTCAATAGTAATCCCAACATTATGCAAAGAAACATTATGATGTAAAGAGGATGCAAAATCAGTTGACCATGTACCCCAGCCGTCGTCCTCGTTTATCGGCACGTGTGCCGATTGTGATGGATATTCCAGAATGTTCAGACGTTCGACTTCGGTTTCTAGCATTTCTACCACTTTATTCATTGATGGACGATCGTCTGGATTCATCTGTATACACCATAACGCAACTATCGTCATCTTTCGAACAGGCTTTTCCGCGTCACCATCATGATCTGCATAGATGGCATTTCTCGTTGCCGTGTCCATGCCTTGATTAAAACGATCGTAGATCCAATATGGAAAATATTTGCTAGAATCGCCATCATTTTCTATCTTGTCTTTGTTTAAGCCAACCATTTCCATGAGCAACATACCAAAACTATACACGTCGGCTTTGTAGGACACTCGGCCAATACCTCGATTGATCAGTTCGGGAGCGACATAGCCTATTGTTCCTCTGGCGGCGGTCATTGTCATTGTATTCTTCTCTATTGAGCAAAATTTTGCTAGTCCGAAATCGGATACTTTTGGGACGAATTTATCATCAAGGAGTATGTTATGCGGCTTTATATCAAAATGTAAGATTTGAATGTCACACCCTCGGTGCAAATACTCAATCCCTCGAGCAACTCCAACTGCAATCTCAAACTTCTTTTCCCAACTCAAGGAGTTCTTATTTTCACGCTTGAAAATTTATTTTTCAAGAGAACCATTGGACATGAAATCAAATACAAGGGCGTGCTTCGACCCTTGTGCACAATATCCAACTAGATTTACGACATTGACATGGTGGATTCTTCCGATGGTCGCAATTTCATTTATAAAGTCCTGACCATTCGCTTTGGATTTTCCAAGCATTTTCACAGCTACATGATTCCCACTCCGGAGCTTCCCCTTGTAAACAGAACCATAACTAGGGGTGAGCAAAATATGGTTCGACCCGAAAACCCGAACCGAACCAAACCGAATTAGGCGGTTTGGTCCGGTTTCTATATCCTTTGGGTTTGGTTCGGGTTGAAATTTGAGACCCGAAAATATTTCGGTTCGGGTATGGGTTTGCATAAAAAATTCGGGTCTAACCCGAAACCCAAATTTATATAATTCTTTAAAATAATACTCCCTCCGTCTCGCGATTTCTGAGCCTCTTTCCTTATTGGGACGTCTCGCGATTTCTGAGCCCTTTCCTTTTAAGGAAATAATTAACATACTAATGGTGCAATTAGTATCCCCTTATTGCAATTAGTATTTTATTTAAAAATTATATCATTAAATTATATCATTAAATTTAATCATTAAATTTAATTAATACGTTTTTTTAAATTATATTTTTTAAATTATTGCAATTAGTATCCCCTGAAATTGATGAATACATTTTTTTTAAATTATATTTTTTAAATTATATCATTAAATTTAATTAATACGTTTTTTTTTTTAAATTATATTTTTTTAATTATTGCAATTAGTATCCCCTGAAATTGATGAATACATTTTTTTTAATTATATTTTTTAAATTATATCATTAAATTTAATTAATACGTTTTTTTTAAAAATTATATTTTTTTTAATTATTGCAATTAGTATCCCCTGAATTTGATGAATACATTTTTTTTTAAATTATATCATTAAATTTAATTAATAAGTTTTTTTTTTAATTATATTTTTAAAATTATTGCAATTAGTATCCCCTGAAATTGATGAATACATTTTTTTAAAATTATATTATTAAATTTAATTAAGCACAAAAAAATTAAATTAAGCACAAAAATTAAATTAAAATTGGAACACTATTTTTTAGAAATTTATTGAGGTATATAAATAATGTTAATTCCCTAAACCACATTTCATCCCTAAACAATACACTTAAAACACTAAACACTTTCGCCATAATTCCCGTGCCGAAAAGAAAGGGCTCAATAATCGCGAGACGGAGGGAGTATTATATAATTTATGTGTATTTAACTATTTATTAATTATATATCTTAATTTCTACACATTCAATTCTTTATGCCTTTATTTATTCAATATATATCATAATTCCTACACATTCTTTTAGCCATAATTGTTGGTTTCGTTGAATTCTAAATTAGCTTTGTGTATTATGCTTAGATTATGGATTTATTAGGTTGATTTGTGGATTGATTTTGTTGTATTATGGTTGGATTTTGTGTTGGTTTGATGTTATTATGTTGTTTAGATGTTATTAAAGCCGATTAAATGTTCGTCTTTAAAGTAGAAATTTCATGTATTTGCTCAAAAAAAGAAAGATTTAAATTTCATGTATAAATTCGGGTTCGAACCAAACCGAACCGAACCCGAACCGTAAAATATGGTTTGGGTTTGGTTCGGTTTAGATTTAGATGTTAGTTTGGTTTGGTTCGAGTTTAAAAAAAATGTAAAATTCGGGTTTGGGTTTTTCGGGTTTGGTTCGGGTCTAACCCGAACCACCCGAATGCTCACCCCTAACCATAACCCCCTTCTCCTATTTTTTTCTCGAAAGCCTCTAGTCATCTTCTTTATGTCAGAGTACGAGTACCTTATCGGAGCAAGTCTGTTTTCACTTTGTAAGAAGAATTCGATTGTGTCGTAATGTGACAAATGCCTCTTCCTAAATTTGTAGATCAAAAACCCTACTATAAAAGGGTAGATGATGATTCTTGTCGCACAAACCATCATGATACTTGAGACGAAGCCTGTAAAATCATATTTTATAAAAATCTACACTTTTATAATATGTAATAGATAATAGTAGTACATAGACCACGCCATGCTATATTAAAGAAATTTAGAGCTCACCGCTACTTAGCGCATCTCCTTTGCTCCCTGCAAATTAACACATGCAAACACCAAAACCAAAACGCGTCAGCTAGGATGAGACGTATAGAGCACAAATTAATTACAGATGTAATTATAAGCAAAAATTAAGAGTGGCTCACCGGAGTTGAGCGGGTCAAATCCCCAATCTGTAAACACAACAAGTATAAGACTATTCAATTATTTATTTTAAATTTTTTGAGAAAAAAATTAGAAATAAAAACATAAAATTACCCCATCTAATATAGTAGTCCAATTGATGGACAATGAAGATTATTAGCCCCACTATTGCTGTAAATCCAACGAGGGCCATTACAGGAGGGGCCACTGCTGCACATAAAAGAGCTGCAAAAATATAATCTTCACCAAAATTAGCTACTAAATTGGTAGGTTTTATCATACACGACAATATTTAATAAAATTACATGCACATCTAGAAGATAAAATTATACTCCCCCGTCTCATTCGAGGTGCTACAATTACTTTTCAGCATGAGATATTAGAAATATGCAGGTGTGATGTGGTTTAAATGTAGTGTTTGCTTGTGTATACTTTTACTAAATAAAGAAATATACTAACATCTTGTATGGTATACTCTGTAAAAGAAATTGTAGCATTTCGAATGAGACTGATAAAGTACTATTTAAGGAAAGATAATATAAATACGCACCTGCAATCACGGGAATAATTAGGAGAGGGCCTGCAAACATTCAAGATTATACTAATAAGTTCAAACTCAAAGGTAATAGTATTCTCTCCGTCTCGCTATATTTGAACCATTTCGGTGTAATGATACACTCAGTTGAATGTAGTAAGCACAAGTAGAGTAGGACAGAGGAATATGTGAGAATGCTTACTTGTAAGTCGCGTGGTGAATACATCTCTAAATTTCACTGCGTCACAAAAAAAATAATAATAAAATAAAATAAAAATAAAAAAATGTTAAGCATATATCACAATTATGGTTTAGTGTAAGGTGACTTGACCCCTTGGAACGGGTACGTAGCCTAGCGGTGGAGGGGTTCTTAAATGGTCACATGTTCAAAGTTTTGTTTATACTTTTCTAGGTGTGAAACAGGGGCTTGGGGTTTGAGTTTACCTATTAGCAATAAAGATAGCGACCGCGAGTTCTTACGACATTTAAAATTTTCACAAGAATATAATTATGCACATGAGTATCATTACCCCAATTGGTGAGTGGTCGTTCTTCGTTGCAGCCACTGCAGAGAAAGCGGAGTTCAAATCCATACAAGAGCGATCGATGGATATCCGAGAGCGAAACATTGCTCGAATGTTCGTTGAACTCCGGCCACGACGTCATCGCTATCACATCCAACTGGCACATGTACGGCAGCTCCGAGGCAAGCATGTATCCAAGCCTTACATAACCATATCTAGAAGGATCGGACGAACAATCACGAGTAATCTCTGTATACAGAGAAGAATTCGAAACCTTCAACGGATTCGGGCAGCTTATGAAATTAATGTTAGTGTTCCAATAGTTAAATAGGTAAGTGTAGGTGCGGATGGGATAGAGGGAGAGAGGGAGAGAGGGAGAAGGTTGGGAAAGAACACGTATCGTTGGTGTTTAGGGAAGCATCCACCAGCCTCATGCTGTAGTTTCTGTAATTGATCTCTTTCACGTGGTACTTCTGAGAATCGAGATCGAAGGTGGTGACGTTGTTTTCGCAGCCTAGTTCGTACCTCCGAGCACCGCAGTGGCCGGGGTCGCTTTTGAGGCGAAAAGGGGGTTCGATGCGGATAGTGCCGCAGAAGGAAGGGGTGCACGGAGCTGGGCTAGCAGAAGCTGCGAGAGAGGCGTGGAGAAAATATTGTAGTGAAAGACGGAGGAGAATTGAGAGAGACGGATTCCGACGATGCATGTTTCTTTTCGGTTGGATGAAGAGAAGATGTTTGGTTTTCTGGTACTTCAAAGAAGGTTGAAGTATTAGCCTTTTAAGAAAGATGAAGTCGGATGGAATCCTCTGTCTCGATATTCCGACTGTATTTTTATCATGTTTTTTTCGTAAAAACAAAATCATCCACACAAAAATAGAATTTGGGAAAAAAGTATAATTCAGTGGAGTCATTTTTGTGAAAGAGAAATATAAAGGCTTCGATAACTAATAAACCATTTCATTTAATTTAATTTTTTTGAAAGAATAATTAATTAAAATTAGGTACTTATATGTTTGGTAAAGTCGACTTTGATTAGTAAACCCTTGTTTAATTATGTCAAATTCTTGAATTTTACCAAGTCGACTTTGATTAGTAAACCCTTGTTTAATTATGTCAAATTCTTGAATTTAATGTTCATTAGACTCGTCTTTCCTAATTCAATCAATTATACATCATATATAATACTCCCTCCGTCCATATTATCAAGTCGACGAGTAATTCGCTTAATAGATAGCAACTCAAATACATACACACATAAACATAGTTCCTTGCAACGTATTTGAACAAATTCATAAAATCCCATGACTATTGTAGCATAGTTGGTCATTCTTCAATAGCAATCTCTATACTAGGAAAAGAAAAGGTATGATGTAGCAACGATACCGAATCACTTGAGCTTGTACTCCCACTCTTTTCCTCTTTTACTACCATTTCCATATGGCTTGATTGAGACGGATAATCTGGAATCTGCAAACGTTCAACGTCGCCTTCCAACATTTCCAACACTTTATTCATCGATGGCCGATCGTCTGGGTTCATTTGAATGCACCATAACGCAACTATCGTCATTTTCCGACCAAGTTTTTGCACATCGTCACTATTGTCACTTTCGTCGACATTTACAATTGCAATATCCATGCCTTGATTAAAACGGTCATATATCCAACACGGAAAATACTTGGTAGAAGCATTGTCTTTCTCTACCATGTCTATGTTTAAGCCCACCATTTCCATCAGCAACATTCCAAAACTATATACATCAGCTTTGTAAGACACTCGGCCGATACCCCTATTGATCAACTCAGGAGCAACATAGCCTATAGTTCCTCTAGCAACGGTCATCGTCATCGTATTCTTCTCAGTAGAACAAAATTTGGCTAGCCCGAAATCAGATACTTTGGGGACAAACTTATCATCAAGGAGTATATTATGGGGCTTGATATCAAAATGCAAGATTTGAATGTCACACCCTCGATGTAAATACTCGATTCCTCGAGCCACTCCAACTACAATCTCAAACTTCGTATCCCAACTCAAGGCATTCTTTGTTTCTTTGTTGAAGATGTACTTGTCGAGCGAGCCATTTGGCATGAAATCAAAGACGAGGGCGCGCTTGGATCTCTCTGCACAATATCCGACTAGTTTAACGACATTAACATGGTGGATCCTCCCAATGGTTGCGATCTCATTGATGAAGTCTTGTCCATTAGATGTGGCCTTCCCCAATACCTTGACCGCCACATGATGGCCGCTTCGGAGCTTTCCTTTGTAAACACAACCGAAACCTCCTTCACCCAGCTTTTCCCGAAAACCTCTAGTCAGCTTCCTTAAGTCCGAATAGGAGTACCTGATTGGTGTACCAAGTATACGTTGAATATCGGCGCGCCTCCCTGCGATTTATGGCATCAATTAGTGTGGTTTTTCATTAATCAACAGAGAATGATGTCAATAAATTCTTACAGTCTCTCACAAGAACAAGATAGAAGGAGCCAAATCCGATTACGATCTTTGCCGGAATGGTTACCCCTGCAAATACAACAGCTGCAAATGTTCTCCACAGAGTTCTTTTAGTAGAGTTGCTTGCATAAGCATGAAATGGTGGGAAGGAGTTCAGCCCTTCATCCTCTGCATATCTTAGAAATCATGGAAATCATGAGACAGCCTACATATGGACCTGATCATCATCAATGAAAACTTTTTTCAGAATATTCTCCACTTTAATCCATGAATAGTACATATATCAACTAGCCTTACCTTCAAATGGTGGGAAGGAGTTCAGCCCTTCATCCTCTGCATATCTTAGAAATCATGGATTCTCAAGAAAATTTACAGCTATTAAACCTGTAAATCAGTCTTACTCAACGGTCATCGGAAGGAATCCCTGATGTTCTGCTCTGCATTAGCCAGAGTAGAATAAAGCATCAGCTACATAAATCGAAACAAAACAGAAAAAGTAAAGAGGACACAAATTGACGTAGTTTGTATTAACTACGGTCACATACATAAAGGAGAACAGATTGTATTAAGCGGTTAGGTTCTCTAAAATTATATAAATAGCAAGATAGATTCAAGGCATATTAACACAGCGGGATTTGATTAAATAACTCGTAAAAGTTAAGCAGTCTTACGCCACTTGTAATACTCCCTCCGTCCTCCATTTAGTGACGGAGGGAGTATGGGCACGCGTTTTTTCGCATTTTATGGTATAATAATAAATTAATGTGTTAAAGTGTTAAAGTGAAATAATTGTGGGTCCATTTGAATTGTTTAATAGTATTAAAATGTTAAAATAATAAAAAGTAGATGTATAAAGTGTTAAAGTGTTAAAGTGATTGTGGGGTCTACGTTCAAAAATGGAAATTGTCAGTAAATGGAGGACGTCCTAATATAGTATTAACGTCACTAAATGGAGGACGGAGGGAGTATAAAAAAGAATGGCTCCCGCTGCAATCACTCAGCCGGCCGTAGCGGAAGTCTCCTCCTTTGCACTTGCACCAAGTCAGGTCAAATCCATAGAGCAGAGACCGACGGATTTCCGAAACAGACATTCCAAGACGTCGCGAATACGGACTCGAGCGTGCACATGTTCTCCATGTCATGGGCGAACATCTCCCCGACCTTTATGTAGGTATGTCTGGCTTGCTCGTCGCAGCCTGTGGCCTGCGTGAAGAAGGAGGGATTCTGCAGGGGTGATGAGCAGCTGATGAAATGAATAGGCTGGTTGTAGAGGTTGGAATACAAGAATGCGAACGACGAAGGAGACGAGCAGATGCTGGTGTTGCTGTTCACGGAAGCCTCGGCGACCCTGATGGTGAGATTGGAGTAGTTGATTTCCTTCACGTGGTATTTTTGTGAGTTTAGATAGACGGAGGCGACGTCGTTTTCGCATGCTAGTTCGTGTTTAGGATCGCCGCAGCTGGCCGGATCGCTGCTGAGGCAGAAAGGGGAGGCGATGTAGCGAAGTTCCCCGCACGAAGAAGGGATGCAGGCTGCGTTGCAGGTTTGAAAGAAGTGTTGGATTGAGAGAAGAAGAGATGAGTAAAGTAGGAAGATGAGGGTTTGACTTGGAGTGTTCATGATGGATGGATTGTTGCTTCACAAATTAAGTAAATGAAGGTCACTTGGGCATTTGTTGGGTATATTTTAATCGTTTTACTTATAAATACGCTATTCGTTGACCCATTAAAAATATTCACGATGAGTAGGCGAACATTCCTCTTTGTTGAGGGGGATTTTAAACATAGCCATCATTTCTCTCCCTATAGCCACCAAATAAAAATAATAATTAAATTAATTATAAATGTACACTTATGCCCTTTTATAACCCCATTATAATTACATAGCCTCCACAGTCGAATGACAAGAGTAAATTGAAGAATATACGATGTTTGAAAGGAATAGAAACACACAAGTGGGACGCGAAAATCATTTACGGGGGAAAACGATGCAATTCAGATGGTAATTCGACAGAGAAAATTTTTTCGAGACTCGAGGAAAAAAGAGGAAAGACACATTTCTTGCAAACGCGGTTGGATATTCGAGTATTGTTAGTTGTATTTCATTTCGACTTAATTGTATGTTCATTCTTTTGTATTTTCTGGGTGAACTGAACAAATATACATCTGAAAACCTTGTCAAAAAGATAAAAGAGATAATGCATCTCAATCTACATAGTGTGGAAAAAAGATTAGTTGTCGTCGTTGCAGTCTACGGGGTGGTGGTTCTCGAAGTAGCGGCAGGCGAGTGAATAGAACATAGGGAAGATTTGAGGGAGGAATGAGAAATGGGCGCAGTTAATCGTGAAGATTTTTTAATGGAGGATACTGAATTTCCCTTGCTTGTTGGTGGGGGCTATCAAAGGGTATCATGGTACATTTAGAATTAATTTAATTATTATTTTAATTTGGGGGCTATGGGGAGAAAAATGATGGCTATGTTTAAAATCCCCCTTTATTGAAGACCAAGTCCCAAAAACAACCCACATGCATTAGTTGTTACTACTCATATCATATACTACTATAATTAGGGTAATTCTAAATATAACCCCAAATTGCCTAATCATAGCCCCCAAATTAAAAAATAAATAATAATTAGTGATTAATTTACAATCCTATCCCTAAACTTATAACCCCCTATTATCCTAATTCTAATTAACCTAGGATATAACCCCTCCCATAACCGAGTTATACATTGTAATTTATAACCCCACATAATCATATAACCTCATGCAGATTAGGTGTGGAAAAATAGTTAGAGATGCCGCAAGCAAATAGAGAGAGGCGCTACAGAGAAGAGTTTGCGAGAGAAGAGAGAAAGAGAGAGGGAAGTTTAGTCGCGGGTTAGAGGGAGGAGGAGACGAGGTAGGCGACGGCGGCTCTCGCCGCCGGCGACGCCGGCGTCGACTCATACAGTTCAGTCCAAGAAAGAGAGATAGAGAGAAGAGGTCGAGAGAGAGAGAGAGAGAGGGAGGTTTAGAGCGGGAGAGGGAGGAGATGCTTGAAGTACCTCATCAATCCCTTCGACGATCCCAAGAGCTTCGAGAGAACCGGCCATGGCAACATTCGTCATGCAAGTTCGCGAGGAGCTTGAATCGCTTGCAGAGAGCCTGCAAACTCCTCGAAAGCCGTGGAAATCCATTTCAGCTTGAATCGAACGCGATCGAACCCTAATCTCTCTGCACGCTGTGAGATTTTCGTTTTTCCGATGGGTGGGTTATGATTATGTGGGGGTTATGAATTACGATGTATAACTCGGTTGTGCGGAGGGGGCTATGCGTTTCTTCAAATTTGGGGTTATAAGTTTAGGGGTAGGATTGTAAATTTATCACTAATTATTATTTATATTTTAATTTGGGGGCTATGATTAGCAATTTGGGGGTTATATTTAGAATTACCCCAATAATTATTTCTCTAATGATTTTTTTTAACTGATAAAAATAAAATTAAATGTTAAAAGATGAATAATAAAGTTAAAATTGGATTTGTGAATCTAGTCAACTGAAGTTTATAAGTGAAAAAAGAAAGAAGAAATAATAAGAAATATATTTTAATACAGAATGTGAATATATTTGAATAAAGGATTTCATATGGTTTTGATGTGTATTAAATCGGAAGGTATCCCCTGTTCCGAATTCTGTGTCTCAATCCTATTTTAAATCCTAATTTTTATTAGTTAAATATTATATCTAAAAAAAATAAAAATTGCATTATATATTTTTGAGTGGGTCCAAAATCGATTAAGTTAGATTCAATTACTTATATGGAACTAGATTTTGCACCCGTGCGATGCACGGTAAGGTATATGATTATCGATTAAAAGATACTTATATTAAAACTAAAATAATATTTACAAATATGTTATTAAGTTTGAGCATTCAATTATACTTCATCCGTCTCACTTCACTTGGCTTGTTTTATTTAGACACCATATCTTATAGGCAATGTTAAAAGTGTAAAGTACGCGTTCACATTGAAGATTAAGGTTTAATTCTTTCAATTTTAGAAAACATTTCAATTCAAATGAGAAGTTCCGTTTAGAAAATGAAGTCAAGTGAAGTGATATGGGGGAGTACGTAGTTGTGACATAATTAAATAAAATTATTATAAATATTTATCTTAAAATAAACCCTATACGAACCTACGCAACTATCAAAAGAATCTAAATCTTGAATGAAATTTTTATTAACTTGACAATGTCACGTATCATCTTGAGCACATTAAGTGCATTCAAAGTCCATAGAAGAGTTTGTGATAATCATCACTATCCAAATAATTATGTCCATAAAATCTTTATAATTATTTATTCACTGGTCAAATAAATAAATAAATAAATAAGAACCAGTTAATTTATTCCCAGTTCATAAGTTTAAGTTTTGTTATGTTGTAATCATGTAGACATTAATTACAATTCACATACTATATAATACTATATAATGTACATTTTTTTTCTTGTGGTGTTAATATATGTGACATATGCCAAAAATGAATTGGAAACTAAATTTTTATTTTTTATTTGTGGTTTTTATGCATCATGGACTCGTCATATAAATTATAGATATATGCTGCATTAAAAATGTAATAATAGAATCATATTTTTAAGAAAACTGGATTCATAACTTTTTTTTTATTATTATAATAAAAAATTGAAAAAAATAGTGAAATTATAATTAAAATGTATATATACATACGAATTTCAAATGTATATTTTGAAAAAAATTAAAATCCAAGACATCAAAAACATATAATTTACCTATATTTTTTAATTTGCCTCCAATCTTTAGAATGCTTATAACTTATTTGCTTTTATTCTACTTCTAACAAATAATATATCAATTTAAAACCCATTTTGTACTCTTTAATCCAAGATACATATTGCATATGTTTTTTATAACGAAAATTCCAAGAAAAATATAATGGATAAAAGTTATATAGAAAGGAAGAAAAAAAAGAAAAAAGAAAAAAGAGATAACCGCAATAATTAGAAAGGGTTAGAAAAAAAATCGTCCCCTTAATTGTAGGAAAAAAAAAGTAACTATATTATTTTACATTAATTACAACATTGCCACCAATAACTAATTCTCAATGGGGAACACTCCTGTCAGCCCAGCCTCACCGTGAGGCCGAATTAAGATTGACACTTTTGTTTATAAAGATTGACACTTTGAAACATTGACACTTTTGTTTACAAAGATTGGCACTTTTGAAACATTGACACTTTTATTCATAATAATTGGCACTTTTACGAAAAATACGTTAATAATGAATATTAATTTCATGTTATGGAAATAAATAATATGTATATATATATATATAAAATAATATAAACCATAATATAAAAACATTATAATAACAAGTCGATAAAAAAATATAAAATTTTCGATATCAAATAGATTGGCACTTTCATTTAGAACAAATGGCACTTTTATTCATGAAGATTGACACTTTTGCTGGAGAATTATATATCCTAAGTTTCAATTTATAATCCATATTCAACCTTATAAAATTGAAGTTAAATACTAAACAATAATTATAAAACCCTAAAATGATATATGAACCCTATAAAGTAATTTTAAAATTAGTACATACATACAAATTACGTATAAATTTTTATTTATAAGATTGACACTTTTGTTCATAAAGATTAGCACTCTTATTAACAAAGATTGACACTTTACCTAAACGGGTCGGATCAACACGGATCGGGTCGGGTTGACCCGAACCGAAATCGGGTCAACCAGGTCGGGTTGACCCAAGTCAAACCGGGTCGGATCGGGTCGGGTGGGTCCAGCTGCATGGTGCATGCGGCTGGCCACACCCAAGTTTTTGCCATTCTCAATTGATTTCTCAATTTCAAACTCCCTCTTTATGTATATACTCCCTCCGTCCTCCATTTAGTGTCATTGTTTTCTGGGCACAGTTTTTTTTTGCATTTTTATGGTATAATAATAAATTAATGTGCTAAAGTGTTAAAGTGGAATAATTGTGGGTCCATTTGAATTTTTTTAATAGTATTAAAATGTTAAAATAATAAAAAGTAGATGTGTAAAGTGTTAAAGTGATTGTGGGGTCTACGTTCTAAAACGGAATATGTCAGTAAATGGAGGACGTCCCAATATAGTAATAATGTAACTAAATGGAGGACGGAGAGAGTAATAGATTCATCAAAAAAACTTAGTTAAGTACTTCTATATATAAGCTTAATCGTTTAACTTAATTTTAAACCCACTTTAGGATTGGCTGTTCGGGTAGGAATCTCCTATCCGAGTTTCTTTGCTCTTCGCACCAACTGATAGAACCCCGAGACGTTCAATTCAAAAAACTAACCCACAAATTTAACTCAAAAATGGTAATCGTCTCCGTCCCAAAAGTGTCCCAACCCCTTGAATAGTAAATACCAAGAAAATGAGTGATTTTACTATAGTTACCATTATTTATTGCATAGATACTTATAAGAGGACGGAGGGATCAGAGAATCATAATGCATAAAAAAGTTCTTAAACCTTGTTAGTAAAAATGATAAACAAACCTGAATTCTGGAAGACCGATCGAATTGCCCAGCAGATGAGTGCATCTTGATATGATGCAATATATGAACCTTATTAATCGAAATTAATAAGAGTTACCCATCCCCCTCAAACCATAAATTTCTAATGAGTCGTGTTCATTGGTTTGCCTCCCTCAAATATATAAATTGCTAGTCCATCACTACCGCTCGATATTCGTCTTATGAATTCAAAGAAAGGTGGGAGATGTTTTTACGTATTGATAGGAGTGGTGGCTGTCGGCGGCAGGAAACAATGTTATTGGCGAGAGAAGAAACAAAGTAACGTAAAAATAATAATAAAATTTTGTTGGATGATTATAAATTATAACCATAATGGCTAGAAGAATTACAGAATTATTTGCCCCATTGGTATTTGGTGCCGCCTAATTCCATCATCTCCTTCAAATTACTCCATAAAAAACTTATGTGGCCTCACGTTTTATAGAGATAACCTCCATGGGTTCATCCTTTAAAAGGTCGCGCCCATTCACATTTAACGAAAAGACAAATTAACTGAATTTTGTAGCAGTTTCTGATCTCTTAAAACCGTTTGAAATTTTGGGATTTTTAGGGAGAAAAAATTGAACTAAAAAAATTACAAAAATATCCCTAAAAAATAGAAGTGAAATTACAAAAATGTCCCTCGTATTTTGTTTTTATATAATATATAGATGTGATATTTGAGCTAGCATCGAAAAGTCATTTCACGTCAATAAAAAGTTGTAAAATTTGCTATGTAGATCAGACTGCATTATCAATAAAGAAATAAGGGTAGTTTGAGAATATATATTTGATTGAGTTAATCATAAGAAAATACTAATTAATTGCTAACCGTAACACCTCATGAACCATGAACGTATATAGTTCAATCTTACAAAAAGGTAGTCACTCTTCAATAGTTATCTCAACACTAGGCAAAGAAACATTTTTATAGTGCAGCAAGGATGCAGAGTCACTTGAGCACGTACCCCAGCTACCGTCCCCGTTTACCGGCATCTGTGCCGATTCCGATGGATATTCCGGAATTCGCAGACGCTCGACATCGGCTTCCAACATATTCAACACTTTGTTCATCGACGGACGATAGTCTGGATTCATCTGTATGCACCATAATGCAACTATTGTCATCTTCCGACCAAGCTTCTGCACATCATCACTATCATCAATTTCATCGACGACATTCCCCATTGTGATGTCCATGCCTTGATTAAACTGGTCATATATCCAATATGGAAAATACTTGCTAGAATCACCAGCCTTTTCTCCCATGTCTTTGTTTAAGCCCACCATTTCCATCAGCAACATTCCAAAACTATACACGTCAGCTTTATAGGACACTCGGCCAATGCCTCTGTTGATCAGTTCAGGAGCGACATAGCCTATGGTTCCTCTGACAGCGGTCATGGTCATCGTATTCTTCTCTATCGAGCAAAATTTGGCTAGCCCGAAGTCGGATACTTTTGGGACGAACTTATCATCAAGGAGTATATTATGAGGCTTGATATCGAAATGCAAGATTTGAATGTCACACCCTCGATGCAAATACTCAATCCCTCGTGCCACTCCAACTGCAATCTCAAATTTTCTGTCCCAACTCAAGGTGTTCTTGTTATCCCGGGTGAAAATGTACTTTTCAAGGGAACCGTTAGGCATGAAATCAAATACGAGAGCACGCATGGATCCTTGTGCACAATATCCAACTAGGTTTACGACATTGACATGGTGGATCCTTCCAATAGTCGCGATTTCATTGATAAAGTCTTGACCGTTTGCTTTAGAATTTCCGAGCACTTTTATAGCTACATGACCGCCACTTCTAAGCTTTCCCTTGTAGACAGAACCATAACCCCCTTCTCCTAACTTTTCCCTAAAATTTCTAGTCATGTTCTTTATGTTCGAGTAGGAGTACCTTATCGGCACAAGCTTGGCGTCACTTTGTAGGAAGGATTCGATTGTTTCGTAATGTGACAAATGCCTTGTTCGAAATTTGTAGATCAAAATCCACACACCGATGAGACAAAAGATGAACCTTGGCGCACATAACATTATAATGCTTGAAACGAAGCCTGAGATGATGGAATGTGATATTACAAGTGATTTAGTGATGAGATTATGTAGAAATTTACTCTTTAATTGCAGTCTAATTTTTATATATGCATGTTTATTTTTCCTTGTTGATTATTTTCTAATTTATATTAATTCAGAGAGACAAATTTTCTATTTGGCATTCCTACTCAATATAAGATGATAATCAGCTATTTTCTAATCTTGAAATTTAACTAAGAGTATTTATCTAATTTTGGTATAGATCAGAAAAGAGCGAATTTGTCGGTGTGTTTATAATAGAACGGAAAATATTATGATAGCTAAAATTAATTAGAGCTCATTTTGTGCATGTATTAATTTAGCTCGGGTGTATGCATAAAACCAAATGTCTCATGTTCGATAATTTAATTAAATCGTTAAAAATAAATAAATTTAGAGCTCACCGGTACTTAGCGCATCATCTCTAGCACCTGCAAAAACACATATTGACACCATAACCAAATTGTAGTGAGACAATAAAGCAAAAAAAAAAAAATTATATATATATAGGAAATAAATCATAGGAAAACTATTTTTTTTTTGTGAAAACTAAAAACCATGCATTTTTATGCATATGATGTTGCATAACAAAAATATTTTTTTTTTTATGATTTATTTCCTTTATTCATTAAAAATGCAAGATCATACACATAAAAATGCATGGTTCTCTTAGTTTTCACAAAAAAATAGTTTTCATCGTAGTATAGATTAGAGTTGCTCACTGTCGTTATTGAAGTGATCATATCCCATATCTGCAATACAAACACAACATGCATGATTAGGGAAGAGGAATCAATAGAATTTTGTCTTATCTAAAACCTCGAACTTATAGAGACTATTAGTTTATATTATAATTAATAATAATCATATGCATACATGCATAATTAAGATAATTAAGATAGATAATTATTAGACAATAATGGAGAATTAGCTAATAATCCCTCTGTTTTGTCTCAAGACAGATATTTCTTGGATAAATGTGGGGTATAAAATAAAGAAAACGACTCTTTTTCGTCGGACCATGAGAAGAATTAATAAAGTAGCTAGGTAAGTAGCTCTTGACTAGTCTTACACCCTTTTTGATTCCAGCATATTTGATGGGCAATGAAGGTTATGAGTCCGACTACAACTGTCAATCCAATGAGGGCCATCACAGGTGGGCCCACCGCTGCGCCTAACATAACTGAACGATGAAGGTTAGCTCTCGATCGATCAAGTGGAGTATTAATATATATATGTCACTTTCTCTCTCTCTCTCTCCCCTTAATGAAGAAAGCAGTGAAATAATAATATTCATGGAGTATATAAATTGGTTACCTAGAATGACCGGAATAATTAGGAGAGGGCCTGCATTTTTAAATATTACATATACAAAAAGAAAATATTAATTATAGCCTGAATTAACTAAGACACAAGAAATTAAGAAGCATGGAATGGATAATGATTAATTAAGTTTATTTAAGAATGAAAAACTTACTGTTAAGTCTGTTGATGAAGAAGTCTCTAAATGTAACTGCATTAATTACTACAAAGGAAAAAGTAACTGTTAACAATAATATACTCATGCATCAATTAACTTGGATGAGAATGATCTTGAGCTCTTTCGTTACATATCCTATTACACCGTCGGATAATAACATGTGTGGGGAAAAAAAAAAAATCAAGATTAGTATTTTGTTTTATAAAAATTTCTATTTATTGATGGTTTTGAAAATGTTTTTAATCAACCAGTGTCGAAGATCCGAAATATAATAGAAGATATCACACCGAAATGCAATAAATGATCTCATCCTCAATTAACAGGCGATATAAATTAGCTTATCGTGAGTCCATATAGAGAGAAAATCAATACTAGTACCGGTATATTATAGTGAAAATGCAATTAATTAGAAGTACATATATAACTACGACAAATATATATGATCGAGTCAAGCTAGGATTCTTACACCAAGTTGGGGTTTGAGCAAATTTGCAGTCGCTGCAGAACATGAGCTCAAATCCATACAAGAGAGATCGGTGGATTTCCGGAAGCGTAGCGTTAATGTTCGAATATCCGTCGAACTCCGGCCACGACGTCATCGCCATCACGTCTAATTCGCACATGTGTGGTAACTCTGAGGGTAGCATGTGGCCAAGCCTCACATAAGTATATCTACTAGTCGATGATGAGTGATTACAATCATGAGTGATATCAACTGCAGATAAGGAATCATAAGAACTGTTCAAGGGAAGTGGGCAGCTCATTAGACTAATAACGGTGGAGGTTGAGGGTTCTTCAAATTCATCTCTTAAGAGTAGGTAAGGATCGCCATTAGGGTAACTGAAGTTATAGGGATATGTAGAGTGGATGGGGAAAGAGCAGATGTCGGTGCTGTTGATGGAAGCATCAACCAGCCTAATGGTGGAGTTGAGGACCTTGCGGTAGTTGATGTCTTTGACATGGTACTTCAGATAGCTTATATGGAAGAAGGCGATATCGTTTTCGCAAGATAATTCGAATCTCCGGTCGCCGCAGTGGAGGGGATCGCCGGTGAGGCGGAAAGGGTAGCTGATGTTGGGGATTATTCCGCAGGAAGAAGGGGTGCAGGGAGGAGGGCTCTTGGCTTGAGATGTTTGAGAGAATGAGTGGAGTAAGAGAATCAAGAGAGAGAGAGAGAGGGATTTTGCTGTGATTATCATCTCACCTAAATCCATTGCTCATTAATTTATCACCAGTTGTGGATTCTATTTAAAGTATATAAATATGATGAGTGGCTGAGTCTTCTCCAAAAGGACAATACCTTATTTACTTTATTCGGAGTTCTTTCCGTATTAGTAAACAGGACTATTGAAGTTGAACGTTCCAATATAATATATGTGAATGTTGAAATGAGACAAATAGAGTAGTATATTGCTCACACACATATACACACATGTTATAAAACAATAGAGTGTGTCAAATTACACTTTATACATTTTCATGTTGCATTTTCTATTACAACGCTGGATGACTGAGACGTATTAAAAATGTCTCCAAATCATTAAAGATTTTTATAAACCAAATATTGCGGGTGTTTTTGAAAATACTTTTACATGCACTAATCATTTGTTAGTATAATAAAAAAAATCTAACATAATAATACGATTCAATAAATATACGGGTCATGAGATTCTACAAAAAAAAAATTATTTTTTTAATATTACCTTCGTCTTTTCCTAAAATAATAAAAGAGATCACTCAAAAAGAATAGAAAAGGAATAACAAATATCTTATGCATAAAAAAACCGTCGATTGGAAGAGGATTCAAAGCACATCAATATATCCGTGTTGAATTTTCTGTCACGTTGACTTTCGATGAGTTGGCGGCGATGGAGGGTTGAAAGGAGAAGAAGAAGTGGTGGAGAGAGAGAATGTAGAGAGAGAGGATGAGGTGTTGAGGGTTCATCATCGTTCTCTTGTTTGTGGGAATCGCTAGGGTTTGAAGGAGTAGAATTGGTCATGCATGGATCGGAGAAACTTATGTGCAGGCGAGGAATTTGACTTGTGTTTTGGTTTTGTGCTATAAGTCTAGCTATGACACAACAAGATCAAACTTTAATCAAATTATTAGTAAGATATATTAAAAACTACTCGATTTTTTTATTTTATTTTTTTAAGTTAGAAGGGTAGAAAATAAACTAAGCTCCAAATTTTATATATTTTGTAAATTTAATCATTTCAATTTTAATTTATAGGATACTCAAATATAAAATAATTGGAAAAATTGAACATTTCGAATTTCAATATCCTTGTCTTGGCTAAGACAATCGTAATTCCAATCTGGGAAATACTTGGTAGTGGAAGCCTCATTTTTCTCAATCGATTCTTCCTTTATGCCTACCATTTCCACTAGTAGCATTCCGAAACTATACACATCAACCTTGTAAGACACCGCACCGATACATCGGTTGATTAGCTCTGGAGCAACGTATCCTATCGTCCCTCTAGCAACGGTCATGGTCACTATATTCTTGTCTATAGCACAAAACTTCGCTAGACCGAAATCGGATATCTTGGGAACGAAGTTATGATCAAGAAGTATATTATGAGGCTTGATATCAAAATGCAGGATCTGGACATCACACCCTTTGTGCAAATACTCAATCCCTCGAGCAACTCCGATTGCTACTTCCAACTTTGTGTCCCAACTCAACAAAGTGGCCTTTTCCCGATTGAAGAGGTACTTTTCAAGAGAACCATTAGGCATGAAATCGAACACAAGAGCACAGTTGGAGCCCTGTGCACAATATCCAACTAGCTTCACCACATTGACATGGTGGATCCTTCCAATGGTCCCGAATTCATTGATAAAATCCTGGCCATTCCCTCCGGACTCTTTAAGCAGCTTGACTGCAACTTCATGACCACTACGGAGTTTCCCTTTGTAGACCGAGCCGTAGCCTCCTTGACCTAGTTTGTCTTGAAAATTCCGAGTCATCTTCTTAACCTCCGAATACGCGCGAGCTTGTTGCCGCTTTGTAGGAAGGATTCAATAGCCTCGTACGCGGACAAATGCCTTCTTCGGAACTTGTGGATCAAAAACCACACTACCAGAGGGTAAAGTATGATTTTGGGAGCAATGACAATGATCAAGCCTTTGAAGAACAAGAAGAAGAAGAAGTGCTTTAAATGGTTAATTATATGAACAAAAGTATAGTAATTATAATAAATAACATAAATTTGAGCCGCACCAGAGACTTCGACAATTGATGTGTTGCTTCCTGCAAGCACAAGAGGTATAATATAGAGGGAATATATAAAGAGCAAAAGTAGAATTAATCAATTAATTAGAAATTAAGGAATTAATTAATCTTCTTACTTTTATGCAGCTCCAAGCTAGATAAGTGCAATGCAATAACTAATAAGAGTGCTAACCCAACCATGCTTATCAAAGGACAGCTTTCCCCCACAGCTAAGATAACTGCACAAAACATGAATATAAATCTCCTCCAACACACGACATGAGATGTATCGATCGATAAGAACATGTACGGATGACGAAACACACCTACAGTAATCACAATAAACGGGACGGCTTCTGCGGATCGAAAGGATATATCATCAAGAATATAATACAAATTCACAATGTTCATAAACATATAAAGAGAAAGAGGTTGAGAATACTTACCCAATAACAAATTACTCAGCCTCTCTGCATTATTCAAGAACACAATGCATTAGTAGCATGTTATATGGATCCATGCATGTATATATATATAGAGAGAAAAGTACGTAATCCGATCTCTTACGTACCCCATATCGAGTAGTCGGTGCAGTTGCCACAGAACCTCACTTCGAATCCGTACAAGAGAGAGTCGTGGATCTCCGAAAGAGAAACGTTGCTCGAATACTTGAATCTCCACGAAGTCATGGCTATCGCCTCGAAAGTGCACATGTTTTCGACTCGTGAAGCCTTCAACCCACCAACCATGACATACCTATAAAGGGATGAATAGTTGGAGGGACAGTGAGTTACATTTGTGAAGAGGGAAGAATTCTTCAATGGATTAGGGCAGCTCATGAAATTTATAGGCCATGGATCAGTGGTAAAATAGGGGTAATGAAAGTCATGATAATATGCAGAAGAGTTTGGGAATGAGCAGGTGTCGTCGTTGTTGATGGAAGGATCGGCAACCCTAATATTTTGTTTGGTGTAGTTGATGCCTTTGACATGGTACTTCTTAGAGTTTAGATATATGGAGGCAACGTCGTTTTCGCATTCGATTTCTATCCTGCTGCAGTTTCTGGGGTCTTGCTTGAGTCGGAAAGGGGGGCCGATATTGCGAATGAGGCCGCATGCTGTGGTGTAGTGAGAGTTGGCGGCGTTGGAGGGTTGAAAGAAGAAGAAGATGTGGTGGAGAGAGAGAATGTAGAGTGAGAGGATGAGGTGTTGAGGGTTCATCGTTCTGTTGTTTATGAGGGAATTGTTAGGGTTTGGATGAGTTGAATAGGTCATGCATGGATCGATCGGAGAAATTTATGTGCAGGCCAACTAGAGATTGACTTGTACTTAACGACGTTTTCTTACTACAACACATACACGCGCTTCGTGCACCTAACGTGACTCGAACCTCGACCTCGACCTCGACCTCTGTTAGTCAGTTTATGCAGGCCCAATTATGTACACATAAAAGTTAAACAAAAGCACGCATTGGACAGAATATACTCCATAAGCTACTTTATGTGCAGAGGAAAGTAATGCTAATGTATATAGTATTTTAATTCATAATCAGAGGAAATTCATTTATAATCAAAAATGAGTTGAACTTGAACATGTGTCGTCAACATCTACTACTATGTGGGTTGATCGAGACGGATATTCAGGAATCTGCAGGCATTGATCATCAGCTTCCAACATTTCCAACACTTTACTCATTGACGGACGATCGTCTGGACTCATCTGTATGCACCATAATGCAACTATCGTCATCTTTCGAACAAGTTTCCTCGTATCCCTCATCATCATTCTCATCAGCATTTTCGATTCGAATGTCCTTGTCTTGGTTAAGGCAGTCGTATATCCAACATGGAAAATACTTGCTATAAACATCATTTTCCCTCGTGAGGTCTCTTTTCAAGCCGACCATTTCCACTAGCAGCATTCCGAAGCTATACACATCGGCCTTGTAAGAAACCGGACCGATACTTCTACTTATTAGTTCAGGAGCAACATAGCCTATAGTTCCCCTAGCCGCAGTCATGGTCACTGCATTCTTCTCCGTGGAGCAAAATTTGGCTAGCCCAAAATCGGATATTTTAGGAACAAAGTTAGCATCAAGAAGTATATTATGAGGCTTAATGTCGAAATGCAGAATCTGTACATCACACCCTCGATGCAAGTACCCGATCCCTCGAGCAACTCCAACTGCAACCTCAAACTTTACATCCCAACTCAAGGAATTCACCTTTTCTCCATTCGAGATGTACTTTTCAAGAGAACCATTGGGCATGAAATCGAACACAAGAGCACGTTTGGAGCCTTGTGCACAATATCCGACCAGTTTCACCACATTGACATGGTGGATCCTTCCGATTGTCCCGATTTCATTCATGAAGTCTTGACCATTCCCTCCGGACTCTTTGAGCAGTTTGACCGCAACGTCGTGGCCACTTCGAAGCTTTCCTTTGTAAACGGAACCATAACCTCCTTGGCCTAGTTTATCTTCAAAACTCCGAGTCATCTTCTTAACATCTGAATACGAGTATCTAATTGGCGCGAGTTTGTTGTCGCTCTGCAAGAAGCACTCTATCGCCTCGTATACCGACAAATGCCTGTTCCGAAACTTGTGGATCAAAAACCACACTGCCAAAGGAAAGATGATGAGTTTCGGTGCAGTGATGAGGAACCCTGAGATGTGAAAAGGACATGATCATAACTCCTTACATGGTTTATCATTCTATATAAACAAAGAACATTAAAAGGAAAAAATCAAGAATCGCACCACAGATTTCAAGAATTATTAAGTCGATTCCTGCAATCACAAGTGATACATTACAACTCATTATAAGCATAGATATATCATAGGAATGAGAGAGAGAGAGAGAGAGAGAGAGAGAGGAATAATAAAGAGATATAAATTACCGGTGCCTCTGATGAGAATTAGTTGGAATAGAAAAAATGATAAGAGTACTAATCCAGCTATGATTATCAAAGGAAAGCTTAGCCCTGCAATAAAGAAAACTACGACCGCCCCGAGAATCGGAAGAACCCCTGCAGATACAGATGAAGATGATCAATACAATTCAAAAGAGCACCGAAATGAGGTTGAATGAGCTAGAGTCCTTACCCAAGAACAAGTTTCTGTATTTCTCTGCATTTTCAAGAGAACAAAAGGCATTATTAGCCAATTTATAGAAAGCTAAAATACATATTCTTGAGTTCTTTCTTACCCCACTGCGTTTGTAACTTCTTGCATTCACCACAAAAGTTGACTTCATACAAGAGAGAGTCATGGATCTCTGAAATCGAAACGTTCTTCGAATCCACGAATCTCCAAGAAGTCTTGGCTACCACATCTACTCTACATGTGTTTGCTACTTGTGAGGCCTTCATGCGGCCAATCTTGATATAAGCGTACCTATTACGCGACGAATGATTATATCCACACTCTACATTAACATCCGTGAAAAGGGAGGAGTTCGTCAACGGATTCGAGCAGCTAATGAAATAAATAGGCCGGCTGCTTTTAGCAGGGTAGTATGGATAAGGATACTCGTAAAAAACAGAAGTGTTTGGGAAAGAGCAGGTATTGTTGTTGATGGAAGGGTCAGCTAGCCTTATTGTGTGGTTGAGGTAGTTGATTTCTTTCACGTAGTATCTTTGAGAGTCGAGGTCGATGGAGGCGACGTCGTTTTCGCATGCTAGCTCGAATCGGCCGCAGTTCTTGGGGCGGTTGCTTAGGCGGAAAGGGGAGGTGATGTTGTGGATGATGCCACAGGAAGAAGGGTTGCAGTTGGAGTTGGCATAGCATGTTTCGAAGAAGAAGTGGAGAGAGAGAATTAAGAGAGAGAGGGAGAGGTTTTGATGGATCATAGTGTTCTTGATTTGAGGAAGAGCTCAAACAAGAAACAGATTTTTCATGGCTAAATTTTTTGGATTTTGATTGATTACCAAATTATTTTATTTATGTTATGAAATGAAGATATATTTTTTTTTTTGTTTGATTTCTTATGTGTATAATATTCTATGCAATGCAACAAAGAATTTGACTTGTAGTGTTATGGTTTTGTGCTATAGAACAACAGAATCGGACGGAATTCAAATAATTATTCAAATGAATAATATATGTTTCATTATTCTAATACATTACATATGGACTTCTTCTATAATCTTAGAATATTAATTTAACTATGCAGCTAAATCGATGATGTCTAGCTCAAGTTGTAAGTCGAGGCATCATAAGTCTCCAAAATGAGAAGGTATGGGTTCAAAACCCCTGGCATGGGTTTGTATAGTTTCATTTATACGAGTTTGTTGTATTGTTAATGATGAAGAATCCGTTAAACATGTCTCATTTTCATCAGCGTCAGCTACAATCTACGTCAATTGAGATGGATAATCCGGAATCTTCAAACGCTCTATTAGAATTAGATATTATATTAGTGTGTGTGTGATGTGGAATATAGTGCTGAGGTGTCACCCATTGAGTGGCTAGTCATTAGTATAAATGTAGAGTTAGTTGTAACAAACAAAGTTAGTTTTGCAGATTGAATGAAAATTTGTTTCTCTCTTCTCTCCTCTCTCTCTCAATAACCGTCACTCCTTTTGAGCATTTCCATTGCTTGCTTTATACTTCAACATGGTATCTTTGAGCCAGTAATCAAGGTGTTCTTCGCGTTTTTGTTCGCATTTTTTGTTGATCTAGTGCGTGTATTCGTCACGTTGCTAGATCTTCTGTTTTTTGTTGAATTTTTTGGTGTTTTTGTGGTGGTTTCATGGCGTCTACGGGTTCTTCGGGGGCGAGAGCGACTGAGCTTCGTCTTCCTTAGTTTAATCCGATTCAGCTCTGGCTGGATCGCTCCAATTACGCGTTCTGGCGTGTACTGGTTTTGTCTGCGATTCGCGGTCAAGGCCTTGAAAATTTCATCTCGCCGATGGCGGCGGTTCCGTCGCCGTTACTTCCTGGATCGTCGACTGGTGAAATGGTGCCGAATCAAGAGTATGTGGATTGAATTATGCATGATCAGTGTTTGATGAGCTGGCTATTGTCGACAGTTGGGGAGTCGATGCTGGGGCACGTTGTTCGTTGCAAATCAGCGTGCGAGGTGTGGATCAGCCTTGAGAAGGCGGTGTATGCGCAATCTAAGTCACAGACGATGAAATTTCGGAAACAGATTCAATCCACGAAGAAAGGAGATCTGCCCGTCGAGGATTATTTTATGAAGATGCGTGCGATTGCTGATCAGCTTGCTGCGATTGGGAAGCTATTAGATGATGATGAGCTGATAATGCATATTCTAGATGATTTTGGTCCAGATTATGAGGCTTTGGTGGTAAATACTATGCAGCGATCGGATTATCAGGATCTGCAGGAAATTCAGTTGGCTTTTCAAGCCTATGAGAGTCGTATCTCTCAACAACACTCCTCGTTTCTGGAACACTCTGCAAACATTGCATATCGTGGTCGTGGAGCTGCTGGTTTTAATGGATCTGGTCGCGGTAATCCGACGTATGGTGGTGGAAATGCTGGATCCAATACTACTGGAGCTGGTAGAGGCTTCAAACAGAATTTTGGTAAGGTACTTCTCTGTCAGTTATGTGGTAGGACTGGACACGTTGCTCGTAAGTGCTTCAAACGCTTTGATGTATATTTTAACTGGTGTGGATGAGTCAGCTCCTACCTCTACTCAACCTGTGAATACAGCTGCTCCTCAGAAGGCATTTGTTGCAGGTTTTGCTGGACATGTGGATCAGAATAGTGATGGTGAGGGTGGTAATTGGTGTGTTGATAGTGGTGCAACCACCCATATTACAAATGATATGCAGAATCTAGCAGTGAGTTCAGATTACCTTGGGAATGAAGGGCTTATGGTTGGAAATGGTAACCTAATCTCTATCTCTTCTGTTGGTTCAAATATCATTCCATTAGCCTCTAAGTCTACCTCTAGTACTGCTTCTCTTCTTCTAAATAATATCTTGTTTGCTCCTCAAATAACCAAAAACTTGCTTAGTATTTCACAGTTTTCTAGAGATAATAATGTAAGCATTGAGTTTAATTCAGATTCTTGTTTTGTCAAGGATTTGCTCACTCACAAGATCTTGCTGAAGGAGAGCCTCTCTAAAGGTCTCTATCACCTGGATCTTTCCTCTCTTATCTCCAGGAATGTAGCTGCAAAGCCAACTTGTTTTGGTGATGTTTTTGCTCCTCTAGACACTTGTAATCAAACTTTTGTTGCTTCTGTAGTACATGGAAGTGCTGATAGGAATTTGGTTTCATGTAATCAAAAGTTTGATGCTACTTCTTTGAGATCTCATGTTCAGTCTTTGTCTCCTCATTTTGTTGGCTTATCTGTACTCCATGCTGATACTTTGCACCAGATGTTTGGTCATCCAAATAATGTTGTGCTAGCTAAATTGTGTGGTGATTTGAACATTCCTTTCTTGATTAAAAATCTGAGTTTCTGTGAGGCTTGTAAACTAGGAAAACTTCATCAGGTTCCTCATACTTCTTCACCTACCAAAACTACTCATCCGTTTGAACTTGTTCATTCTGACTTATGGGGGCCAAGTCATGTTGTGTCTAGAGCTGGTTTTAAGTACTACATATCCTTTGTTGATGACTTTTCTAGATTTACTTGGGTGTTTCCTCTTAAAGTGAAGTCTGAAACAGTAGAGGTGGTTAAGCATTTTGTAGCCATGGTTCAAACTAAGTTCAATACTACTGTTAAGGCTTTCCAGTCTAATTGGGGTGGTGAGTTTAGGCCCTTGGTGTCTCATTTCCGATCTTTAGGAGTACATTTTCAACACCCATGTCCTTACATACATAGTCAGAATGGGAAAGTGGAGAGGAAGCATCAACATATTGTTGATGTAGGTCTTACTTTGCTAGCTCAGGCTTCTCTCTCTTTGTCATTCTGGTGGGAAGCTTTCCATACAGCTACTTTTCTTATTAATAGACTCCCTACTGCTGTGTTGAACATGTCCTCTGTTGGAGTCACATAAGATTAGTAACCAGAAATAATGATAAATTACTTCAATAGTCTCAATTAGCTAAAATAATGATAAATACTACGTTTGCACCAGATTTGAAACTCAAAGAGCTTGCAAATAATTTTAGTTTATGAAACCAAAACCAATACAGGCTAAGTGTAGAACAAATTGATTGAATTAAAGAGATAATTAATATGTTAATCTACTAACTCCGTTACTTTAAAATTGAAAAATAAAGTGACAATCTTTTGATTAGCCTACGTGTGAAATTCCGGTTGTCACGTAAGATAAAATTGATAAGAAAAGTGTTAATGAAACAAAATATTAGTTTAGTGATAATTTTAAAACAAATTAAAGTTTAGTGATAAATTCGTAACAATGAGTATAGTTCGGTGATATTTCATAAAATTATCCTGTTTGAGAGCTTTACAATTTTATGTTGGAAAAATAATTTAGCCAAATCATACACGTCTTAATATTGATGTTTGTTGTGTTGATGTTTTTTATTGATTTAATATTTTTTTCAATTTCTGTTAAATATAATAAATTGTTAAACTTAAGAGAAAAAATTTAGAAGAAAAACTTGAACATTTATTTTCCTCCCCGCTTCCAGCCGTGAACTCCCACCCCTTGAACTTAGGTTTTGCACTTCACCTCTTCATTCAACTTTGCCTCCGCCGCAACCATCGACGGTGTATTCTCCGGCCGTCAACGTGGTGTGTCGTCGGAGAGCAACATCAGCCTTCACGAACAGCCGCTGATTTGCCGTCGATTTTCCATTATTCGTGGGATTAGGGTTTAGCGCCGCCGGCCACCTCAGCGTCGACTCCGGCTGTTTCCGGCCCCACTGCCTTGGACCCACTCTACAAGGTCGGACGAACATTGGGGAGGACTGGTGGTGCCCGGGATTGAGTGAGATCAGGCTATGCCTTGTTAACGAACTCTCCTCCTATCTCGTATGGAAGATAGCAATCCATCCATGTGACGATTCATCGTCCCTCTCTCCGATTGAAATTTGAAATTCTGCAGTTTTAAGTTAAATTCTGTAGAATTTGCTACTATCAATTACCGCATTCCAGGTTTTCGACGAAAATCCTCAATGAATTCTTGTTGTTGTTGGGAGCCGGCTACTGGAATTACAATCCCAGCTCGATTGTTGTACCTGCAAAGATTACGACCCTGACCAGCTCGTGAGCCATCCCCCGCTGTATTCTCCTCGTCGGCAGGCATTCGACTCCGCTTGAACCACCTCGGCATAATATTGAAGTGGAGCTGCTTTCACCTGTTAAGGACGTGTTGGAGACCGAAAATTTGCTGTGATTTTGGCTAAGGGTACTGTGGATTGACTGTGCTCGATATTTGCGATTCGAGAGTGTACTAGCTGGGCGCCACGTACGGTGTTGTTTATTCTGCTCGCTTGTGTGTTGTTGTTCCTGACCAGCTCAACAGTACGCTAGGGCTGCAACGATCATCCCCTTCTGTGGCTAAGCTCTCTACATCTCTTGCTTATTTACGTTTACAACTTAACTGCTGTGCTTACTGTGTCATTTAGGCTAGCTGCAGCCGCTATTTGTGCTTCCTAAATATTTTTATTATTTGTTCTTGAGCTGTGTTTTTGCCTTTAATCTCAGCTTTACTTGTAGTTCGGTGGATTATTGTGCATTAATCTTTCGGCAAGTTGCTGCCTGCATTTTGTCGTGTTTTATTGGCTTTTCCTTGGCATACAACTGCACTCTGTACTGCTATTTGATTTCTGCTTTGATCTTTGATCAATGCAAGCTGATGTTGGTACCTTTTATCTGTTTATCCTGGAATTAGTTTGCTGATTTCGGCTAGCTACAGCCAAATATTGTATCTTGCTTCTTGTATTAGCCATTCCTTGAGTGTATTTAAACAAGGTGTTGCCTAGCTTTTAATTATCTGCGCTTCCTTAGTCAGTAGATTATTACTTGATTTATGTGCTTCCTTAGTCAGTAGATTATTACTTGATTTACTGCTACTAATTTTGCCATAATATCTGATTTTGTTGTGCTGTTTTGCGTGCAATCTACCACTTTATTGTTCTAATTGCATAGGAAGCTTTTTATTGTGCAGTTTTGCAGGGATTCTAAGGCTTGATCTCATCGAAGAGCCTTTGAGAGAATGGGTTGCAAGAGCGGTTGTAACGGAAGAATCAATACTCAACGGTTGAGTAGAATCATAAGTTCTGTATGAAATATTGTTTGATCAGACCTGCTATTAACGTCGGAATATCTATCAGTCGCATCACATGTGCCGGTTAGTTGTTCAATGGAAGAACCTTTCAGAAATTCCTAAGGTGATTTACCTATTCCTACTTATTTTTGTTCTAGAGAGAGAATACACTTATTTTATTTTATTTTATTTTTGAAAATTAAAATTATTGATCTTATGTATAGGTTAAGTATGAAGAACAAAAAATGACTCATCAACACCACGACCATCGGGCACGGCCATAGTAGGATGCAAGCAAATTCCTATCAGTTCAATACGTGTGATGAGATTCTTTAGTTAGAATAAATTTGCTTCTTTTTTCTTCTGTTTCTTTTAACTTTGTTTTCATGAGATTAAAAATATTGTAGAAATTTTGGATGGTGTAGACAATTTTTATGTGGTAATATATGTATGAATTTTGTTTTTGGATAATATCTATTATATATTTATTTACGGATTCATTTATTAATTTATTGAAATTAAATTGGAAAAATAAAAAATAAAAAATAAAAAATTTAAAATCTAAAACTAGGGACACTAAAAGTGTTGAATATATTACGTCGATAATACAAAAAATGTCGTATAATTGCTACACAATGTTTTGAGTCACAATCATGACTGACATTAAAGTATGTCGCAAAATATATTTGTGCGACAATAAATAGTGATGTAAAAAATGTCGCAAAATATATTTTGCGACATTAAATTATGATGCAAAAAAAGTCGCAGATTATATTTATTTTCGACATTAAGTTGTGATGCAAAAAATATCGCAAATCAGGATTCGTCATATCAACGAATGTCGCGTAATGTGTTGCAAATATAACGACGCATAATGCGTCGTAAAATTTATATGACATATTTTAGTGTTGCAGAAAGTGTCATTGATATTGCGACACAAACGAAAATAAAATGTCGTAAATTTGCTACATACCCCTTTTGCGACATAACTTACTGTGACGCAGAAAATGTCGTAAATCAGCATTTGCGACAGTAAAAAGGGTCATTTGCGACACATTTGTATGTCGCAAAAGCCCTGTTTTCTTGTAGTGTCTTTAAGTCTGAATACGAGTACCTGATAGGTGCGAGTTTGTTATCACTCTGGAGGAAGAGTTCTATTTCGTCGTACACCGACATCCGCCTTCTCCGGAACTTGTAGATAAGGAAACACATTGCGCTAAGGAATCCGACGATGAATCTCACTTCGAAGCTAACAACTACCATAAAAACAAAAATAAGCAAGGAAACAAAGAGTTCTTCATCAATTTCTACAACTAGGTAAGTGCAGATTTTGATCGTTGTGTATTAGGAGCCTACCAAACACAACAAATAGCAAAATAAGTTCCTACAAATTTGTAGCCATCCAAACCTCATTTCACTACATAGAATGAGACGAAAGGATTCATACAGTTTTTCACAAGAACCCAATAAGAGGATCCTAATCCGATAACGATCTTCAATGGAATGCTTACCCCTGCAAATGCAACAGCTGCAAAAATTTCTCCACAGAATTAGTACTTCTTTAGAAATAGTACATATACTAATTTCTTAGCTGAAAACATCGAAAAACGTACCAACTACGAGCATAAAAATCATGAGAAAGCCTGCAGATGGACCTGATCCTGAACAAGGAGGAATGCAATGCATTTTGTTTAGAACAAAATACGTTACTTCACAAAGTATAACTAATGAAGATCTAATTACCTTCGGGCGGTTCGAATGAGTACTTGATGCTCTCTGCATTTTCATGAATACGAAAAACGAAACATCAGCATGTATGTATACGTTGAAACTTACAAACTTGTTGGTAGTCCAACTTGTAGTAGAGACTAGAGTGGTACTCGTAGCACGTAACTAGGCCATCGGGGTGGACAGAGCACCCCGATTTGCAGTGTCGACACCTATAACTGTGCCAAGAAAGATCAAATCCATGAAGCAGAGACTTATGGATTTCGGAGAGCGATGCATTGTTCGGATCCGTGAAATTCCAAGACATCGCAGCTACGGCTTCCAGAGTGCATAGATAGTCCATGTTTTGCACGCCCGAGTTCCCGACATATACGTAAGTATAACCGCCTTTCCCACAAGCGGTGACTCGAGTGAAGAGGGAGGAATTATGCAGAGGATGTTGGCAGCTTACGAGTTCAATAGGCCGATTACCGGGGTCTTCGAGACGACGGGAGTAGCCGAATGCAGGGAAAGAGCAGATGCTGCTGCTGTTTATGGAAGCATCGGCTACCTTGATGGTGAAGTTGAGGTAATCGATGGCTTTCACGTAGTATTTGTGGGAGTTGAGATGGATCGAGGCGATGTTGTCTTCGCATACGAGCTCGTATTTGGTGTCGCCGCAGTTGTCGGGATCGTTCTTGAGGCGGAAAGGGGGGCTGATGTTGGGAAGGAGGCCACATGAAGAAGGTGTGCAGTTTGCATTACAAGTTTGAGAGGAATAATGGAGTGAGAGAATGAAGAGAGAGAAACAAGTGAGGAAGAGGAGGTTTTGAGAGATCAGATCATGATTCTTGCTTCTGAGCTCAGTGCATGATTTTTTTTTAATTATAGTAGCAAATATTAATTTCTGGATATGCTCGTTGGTGATTGCATGAAATTTGTAGGAAAAGTCACGTACAAATGTGAATTTGACTTTTTCTTCTTGCTTATTTCAAGAATATATAGCAAGTACTCTCTGCCTAAACGAACTCAAGATATTTCTTAAACATCTGTTAAGTACTTCTTCTATTCATGTTATCATGTTACTTTATAGTTTATTATTATCTATTTAACAAAAATATCATAATAAAATAAACGAAGAGAGTATAAAATAATGAAACAAATCACGTTCATTACGGACAGAGAAGTAGTATATGCTGATCATAAAAAGATGTAATCATGAGAGAGTTTGGATTTTAATTAATTATATTGCACAACTATTTTGACCACTAAGGTGTCTTCTTGCACAATTAATATTATATGGGAAAATGTTCAACATAGATTGAAATTGAAGAAGGTGGTTGTAGTATTTGGTCAAGCCAAATAATGTTGATTTAATCATCTCATTTTCGGTTTTGTCAGTATCTTATTGTCCTTGAGCAGCATCACCTTGTATTTAAGCAGATAATATTAAGTCAAGTTCGATAAGGATTTTTCGAGCCTATTGATGACGAGTTTTAAAACATTTTTTTAAAAAATTTTTGCTTACGAGATACTGAAACACTTAAAGTATATGATAAAAGAAAAAAAAAATCTTTAAAGAAATACTTTAAAATTCATTAACAAGACGTTTAAAAACGATTGCCACAAATGCTAAAAAAATAGTATAACAACTTTAAAAATAGGAGGGAATAGAAGATGAGATATAGTAATAAATCAAAAGTACAGTAGTTTTCAACCATATGTATATTAGTATTACTATAATGAAAGCTAAAGTTTATATAATTAGTTCTCCCACCTAGTGGTGCCCACGGTTCCGGTTTCGGTTCTAACCGGAACCGAACCGCCGGTTACGGTTCCGTCGGGGGAGGAACCGAAACCGAACCGCCAAGACACGGTTACAGTTACGGTTCCGGAACCGCCGGTTCCGGTTACGGTTCCGGTTCTAACCGGAAAAAACCGGACATTTTATTTTTTTAATTTTAAACTTTTTTATTTCATAAGGCTTTGCACTTTCTTTCAATTATATAGGTGCATATTCCTCCCATACTATTATTTGCTATTATTTCAATGTGGGATAGTGATCTGTGCTCTCTTCTCATAGTTTGAGATGTGTTAGACATCTCACATTAAAAAAATAAGAAACTTCAGAAGTGTAATACTTTTATAAAAGCAATAAGCATATCTCACAATGAAAAAATAACAAATGATTGTTTGAGAGTAACACCTATATAATTGAAAAAGTCAAAGTTTTATATATATTTAGTTATTATTTATGAAGTTTAACAAATAATGTTATATTTAATTAGAATTCATATTTAAGAAAAAATAAGAATAATAAAATTTATATTAATTGGGCGGTTCCAAAATTTGGAACCGCCGGTTTGGAACCGGAACCGGAACCGAACCGCCGGTTACGGTTCCAAGCCTTATGAACCTTAACCGAACCGCCGGTTACGGTTCCAAGCCTTATGAACCTTAACCGAACCGACGGTTCCACCGGTTCCTTTTCCGGTTCCGAACCGCCGGTTCCGGTTCCGGTTCCGGTTAAAAAACCGCCGGTTTCGGTTCCGGTTACGGTTTTAACCGCCGGTTCCGGTTCTTTTGAACACCACTACTCCCACCCAGCAATAATCGAACATAATTTCAATCAAATTTAAAATTAATTGCCCCTGTTGATCCCTGTATGAGAGTGATACAAGGCAACGAGCATGAGAATATCCATGGGCAGAAAGAAATGTGTCATATTGGATGAGAAAGAAGGAGTATGTCGAAGAGATGGATGGAATGGAAATAAGATGGGAGAACATATATTCAAGCAATACTAATCTCAGTGCCGGTGGTGGTGTTATAATGGAGCAAGGATGCAGAATCAGTTGCACTTGTACCCCAGCTCTCTTCCTCATTCACTGTCAAATGATTAATATGGGATGATGGAGACGACATATACTTAGGGATTTGTAGACTTTCGACATCACCTTCCAACATTTGCAGTACTTTATTCATTGACGGACGATCATCTGGACTCATCCGTATGGACCATAATGCTACTATTGTCATCTTTCGAACGAGCCTCTTTGTACCCACATCCTCATCATTACAATTGCTTACCTCTGCTTTCTCAATTTCAATGCCCTTGCCTTGGTTGACGAATTCATATATCCACTGTGGGAAATACTTGGTAGAATCATCGTTGTTTCCATCCAACTCTTTGTTTAATCCCAACATTCCGATCAACAACATTCCAAAACTATACACATCAGCCTTGTTAGAGACTGGGCCAATGCTTCTGTTGATCAGTTCAGGAGCAATGTAGCCTATGGTTCCTCTAGTTGCAGTTAAGGTTACATTGTCCTTCTCTATAGAGCATAACTTTGCCAGACCAAAATCCGATAATTTAGGGACAAAACTTTCATCAAGAAGTATGTTATGAGGTTTAATGTCAAAATGTAAGATCTGAACATCACAACCACGATGCAAATACTCAATCCCTCGAGCCACCCCGGTTACAATCCTGAATTTCGTATCCCAATCCAATTGATGTGTCTTATCTCGGTTGAAGATGTACTTCTCAAGTGATCCATTCGGCATGAAATCGAATATGAGGGCACGTTTGGATCTCTCCGCACAATATCCGACTAGTTTGACAACATTCACATGATGGATCCTCCCAATGGATCCAATTTCATTGATGAAGTCTTGGCCCTTTGTTGAGCCTTTCCCCAATAGCTTGACTGCTACAAGACAACCACTTCGAAGCTTTCCTTTGTAAACAGATCCAAAGCCTCCTTCACCTAGCTTTTCTCGAAAACCCCTTGTCATTTTCTTCAAGTCCGAATATGAGTACCTAATAGGCGTGAGTTTGTTGTCACTTTGTAGATAGCCCTCTATTTCGTCGTAAGCCGACATCCGCCTTGTTCGGAACTTGTAGATCAGGAAACACATTGCGCAAAGAAATCCAATGATGAATCTTACTCCCGAGCTAACAACCGGCACAAAGTAAAATGAGTGTAAAACGAACTACTTGTGTAGAACTATGATCTTTGTATTGAAATGTTAATTAGATTACCAATGATACGGTTAGTATACTCTGAGTCGGTATACCCTGCAAATAGATCACACACATTGTTGCAAAATAAGTTGATGGAGAAATTGTAGTGAAAATGAGACAAAGGGTGATTAAGGACTCCTACAGTAAGGTCTTAGAAGCCAAAAAGGGGCGACAATTCCAAATATGATCTTTAACGGAATGCTTACCCCTGCAAATACAAAAGCTGCAAATTTTCTCGGCACAATTAGTATTCCTCCGTCCTATTGATATAGAGATAACATTTATTGGGCACGGGAATTAAGACGAGAGTGATGATAGTAGATAAAAGCGTACCAACTACGAGCATAAAAATCATGAGAAACCATGCAGATGGACCTGAGAAATGCAAGGCACTTTGTTCAGAACAATATATCACAAGTTGTTTTCATAATTCTTACTTGACAAAGTAAAATCTTACCTTCCGGCAGTCTGGATATGCGCCTGAACTCCCCTTCATTTTCACGAACAAATACGAAAAAGCAAACATTGATCAGCACACACACATATATATTTTAAAACTTATAAACTTGTTGCTTGAGCTTGTAAATCAGGCATACTCCAGTCGTAGTACAGATCGGAACGGTATCCGCTGCAAGTAGCTGGTAAATCGGGCCCGACAGAACAACCCGTTTTGCAGTGCCGACACTCAAACATGATCCAAGACAGATCAAATCCGTGAAGCAGAGACTGATGGATCTCGGAGAGTGATGCGTTGTTCGGATCCCGATCCATGAAATTCCAAGACGTAAGAGCTACGGCTTCTAGAGTGCACGTATAGTCCATGTCTTGCACGAGCAACTCTCCAACCTTTATGTAAGTATAACCGCCTTTCGCACAACCGGTGACACGTGTGAAACCAGAAGAATTATGCAACGGCTGTTGGCAGCTTATGAAAGGAATAGCCCAAGTACTACTGCGGCTTTCGAAAGGAGAGGAGAAGTCGAATGAAGAGGAGTTAGGGAAGGAGCAGATGCTGCTGCTGTTTATGGAAACATCGACTACCCTCATGGTGTAGTTGCGGTAATCGATGGCTTTCACGTAGTATTTGCGGGAGTTGAGATGGATCGAGGCGACGTCGTTTTCGCATGAGAGCTCGAATTTGGAGTCTCCGCAGTTGTTGGGATCGTTGCTGAGGCGGAAAGGGAAGGTGATGTTGCGAAGGAGGCCACATGAGGATGGGGTGCAGTTTGCATTTCTAAGTTGAAACGAATATTGGAGTGAGAGAAAGAAGAGAGATGAGCATGTTAGGGAGAAGATGAGGTTTTGAGAGGTCATGGTTTCTTGCTTTGTGATTTTAGATTTGAATTTGGCTTCTTCTTCTTCTACCCAATTTGAAGACTAAATAACTCCATGTTGAAGTTTCTGCCAACGTTGACTTATTACCCACTATAAGTTTATTGGTCAAAGCTAGTCTTTATTGCTATGTTTCTGGTACATGGTTCGTTCCATTTCATTTTCTCGCTTTTCTAATTTGGCTATCATATACGAATTGTTCAATTCTCTAAAATAAAAAACATTGACATATACATTTTATTGTGGACCCCTTACTTTTTAATTTTAACATTGCGTCTAAAATAACGTGTCGAAACGAAACGGGATAATGCAAGCGAGACAATGAGAGTATTTATTTATTGATAAAAGCAATAATTGATTACATTGAGGGGTATCTATGACTCAAACTTTGGCTGTTTTTTTATTTATGACTAGAAATTTGATTTATTTTATTTTTTTTAAAAACCCCTCAATTTTCATTTTTTTTAAAAAATGTATAACATAAACTTTGATTTATTTTTTTAAAAAATAAACCTCCAACTTTCAATTTCTTTTTTATTTACGGCCCAAACTTTAATTTTCTTTTAAAAAAAACTCTTAATTTTCAATTTTTATTATTTATGACCTAAAGATATGACTAATCTCACAAGGTTGACTAAAAAATGGAATAACTATATAGTACATAGTTATTAATTAATTGAAATTTAACATGTAATGATAAAAAATATCTTCAAACACCAACCCAGAATCATAACTTGTTTTATAATTTTAAGAATGTCGAATAAGCCGGTTGGGCTAATATGTAAACACAATAACTTAACTAATGAATCATGATATGTTCAGACCGTAGATTGACCAACTATAAGGCCACCACAATACATTGTTTTCTATTATTAATTCTCATTTCTCACTACGCCTGCTTAGTACTTCATTGTTCATTCCTTTCATTGAGATAATACGTATATTTTGGGCACGAAAATTAAGAAAAGAGTTTTAGGAATTTAAGTGTATAGATCTCATATTTTGTTTAGTCTATGTTTAAAATCCTTAAATATATTGACGAACGAAAATATCGAAACTTTTAATTTTATATACAAATTGTAAAAATCAAAGAACAACGAAAAAATTATAATAATTTTAATTTGTGTAGTTTTAATAAGAGTGAGGTATGCTTTTCAGACTTGTTAATGGGCCTTTGAACTATAGTGGACTTTGGTTGTTGGGTCGGATTGAAAAATGGAGGGAGATAATTATTAATTACCATTGCCTCTTTTATGAATTTACAAATCGATCCATAAATATTGAAAGTATTTTAGAATGGCCTGAGAACTATTTTGAAATCATCTATATCGTCTAGAAATTCTATATTTACATTTCAGTCCAAAATTTGGGCATAAAATTTACTAGAAATAGCACTTAATTAGAATTCATTTTGACTACTATAAAGCAACATATGTTAGCATAACATATAGATTGTGCATTAAATATCTATATATTGAGTTGATTACTATACTATATGTATCTATTTCTCAATCTTCAATAGTAATCCCAACATTATGCAAAGAAACATCATGATGTAGAGAGGATACAAAATCAGTTGACCATGTACCCCAGCTGTCGTCCTCGTTTATCGACACGTGTGCCGATTGTGATGGATATTCCAGAATCTTCAGACGTTCGACATTGGTTTCTAACATTTCTACCACTTTATTCATTGATGGACGATTATTTGGATTCATCTGTATACACCACAATGCAACTATTGTCATTTTCCGAACAAGCTTCTCCGTGTCACCATCATGATCTGCATCGATGACATTTCTCGTTGCCATATCCATGCCTTGATTAAAACGATCGTAGATCCAATATGGAAAATATTTGCTAGAATTGCCATCATTTTCTATCTTGTCTTTGTTTAAGCCTACAATTTCCATGAGCAACATACCAAAACTATACACGTCGGCTTTGTAGGACACTTTGCCAATACCTCGATTGATCAATTTGGGAGCAACATAGCCTATTGTTCCTCTGGCTGCGGTTATGGTCATTGCATTCTTCTCTATCGAGCAAAATTTTGCTAGCCCAAAATCGGATATTTTTGGGACGAACTTATCATCAAGGAGTATGTTATGCGGCTTTATATCAAAATGTAAGATTTGAATGTCACACCCTTGGTGCAAATACTCAAACCCTCGAGCAACTCCAACTGCAATCTCAAACTTCTTTTCCCAACTCAAGGAGTTCTTATTTTCATGGTTGAAAATGTACTTTTCAAGAAAACCATTGGACATGAAATCAAATACAAGGGCGAGCTTCGACCCTTGTGCACAGTATCCAACTAGATTTACGACATTAATATGGTGGATCCTCCCGATGGTCGCAATTTCATTTATAAAGTCTAACCATTCGCTTTGGATTTTCCAAGCATTTTCACGGCTACATAATTCCCACTTCGGAGCTTCCCCTTGTAAACAGAACCATAACCCCCTTCTCCTATTTTTTTCCCGAAAGCCTCTAGTCATCTTCTTTATGTCAGAGTACGAGTACCTTATCGGAGCGAGTTTGTTGTCACTTTGTAGGAAGAATTCGATTGTGTTGTAATGTGACAAATGCCTCCTTCTAAATTTGTAGATCAAAAACCCTACTATAAAAGGGTAGATGTTGATTCTTGTCACACAAACCATCATGATACTTGAGACGAAGCCTGTAAATCATATTTTATAAAAATCTAAACTTTTATAATATGTAATAGATAATAGTAGTACGTAGACCACGTCATGTTATATTAAAAAAATTTAGAGCTCACCGCTACTTAGCGCATCTCCTTTGCTCCCTGCAAATTAACACATGCAAACGCTACAACCAAAACGCGTCAGCTAGAATGAGACGTGCATAGCACAAATTAATTACAGATGTAATTAGAAGCAAAAATTAAGAGTGGCTCACCGGAGTTGAGCGGGTTAAATCCCGAATCTGCAAACACAACATGCATAAGATTATTCATTTATTTATTTTAAATTTTTTGAGAAAAGATTAGAAATAAAAACATTAAATTACCCCATCTAATATAGTAGTCCAATTGATGGACAATGAAGATTATTAGCCCCACTATTGTTGTAAATCCAACGAGGGCCATTACAGGAGGGGCCACTGCTGCACATATAAGAGCTGCAAAAATACATTTTTCACCTAAATTAGCTACCAAATTGGTAAGTTTTATCATACCTAGAAGAGAAAATTATACTCCCCTGTCTCGTTCGAGGTGCTACAATTACTTTTCAACACGGGAAATTAGAAATGTGCATGTGTGTTGTGGTTTAAATGTAGGTGTTTGCTTTTACGAAATAAAGAAATATACTAACATCTTGTATGGTATACTATAAAAAAGAAATTGTAATATTTCGAATGTGACTGATGAAGTACTATTTTAAGAAAGATAATATAAATACGCACCTGCAATCACGGGAATAATCAGGAGAGGGCCTGCAAAATTTCAAGATTATACTAATAAATTCAAACTCAAAGGTAATAGTATTCTCTCCGTCTCGCTATATTTGAACTATTTCAGTATAATACTACGCTTAGTTTAAATATACTCCCTCCGTCCTCAATACGGTGACCCTCAAGGTTGGGCACAGGTTTTTTTGCATTTTGATGATATAATAATGTGTTAAAGTGTTAAAGTGGAATAATTGTGGGTTCCATTGGTTTTTATAATAGTATTAAAATGTTAAAGTATTAAAAAGTAAGTGGATAAAGTGTTAAAGTGATTGTGGGTCTACGTCCTAAAACGGAAAGGGTCAGTAAATGGAGGACGTCCTAATATAGTAATAGTATCAGTAAATGAAGGACAGAGGGAGTGGTAAGTTTAAGTAGAGTAGAACAGAAGAGTATCTCATAACACTAAGACAATGCGAGAATGCTTACTTGTAAGTCGCGTGGCGAACACATCTCTAAATTTCACTGCGTTACAAAAAAAAATAAAAAATTATGGTTTAGTATGAGGCGACTTGACCCCCTTGGAACGGGTACGTAGCCTAGCGGTGGAGGGGTTCGTCTGTAGCTTAAATGGTCACATGTTCAAAATTCTGTTTATACCTTTCAAGGTGTGAAACAGGGCTTAGGGTTTGAGTTTACCTATTAGCAATATAGCAACCGCGAGTTCTTACGACATTTAAAAATTTCACAAGAATATAATTCTGCACATGAATATCATTACCCCAATTGGTGAGTGGTCGTTCTTCGTTGCAGCCACTGCAGAGAAAGCGGAGTTCAAATCCATACAAGAGAGATCGATGGATCTCCGATAAGATCCTCTGTCTCAATTTCGATTATATTTTTATCATGTTTTTTCGTAAAAACAAAATCATCTAGGATCTTAGTATTTTTTTCATCCACATAAAAATAGAATTTTTGGAAAAAATATAATTCAGTGGAGTCATTTTCGTGAAAGAGAAAAGAAAGGCTTCGATTATACTACCTCCATCTCACTAAATAAGCTACAAATGCTTTTGGACCAAAAACCAAGACAAAAAAAATCAGGGAAATAAAGTGGAGATTAAGCACAAAATTAGAAACTGATGTTACTGTTCATATATTACTGTAGCGGGATTTACTGTACATCATTTTACTGTTCATACAATTAAAAAAAAAAAGAAAAAAGAAAGAAAGTGGGAAAGAGATTGAACAACAACAGCAGATGATCATACTCGGGTGAGGGGGGGGGGGGGGGGGGGGGGGGGGGGGGGGGGGGAAATTTGACATTTAAATTTCCCCCCATTTCACTAGATACAATCTATATATCCATCAGCTTAGCATCATTTGGATATAAACTCTCTCAAGAACAGAAGAAGAAGAAGAAAAAAACAGAAGAAGAAGAAGGAGAAAACAGAAGAAGAAGAAGAAGGAGAAGATGGGGAAGATGGCAGATGTTCCAGCAGAGAGGAAGACACAGATTATGCAGCACTTGCTGCAGTTGGAGAAGAATGGGAAGATGGGCAAAGGGAGCATCAGTGAAGCAGCAAGCATGTTCCAAATTTCCACATGGAGTGTCCACAGAATCTGGAAATCTGCAAAACAACAAAGAGAGAGGGGTGAGGCCATTAATGTTGCTGCAAATAGAGAGGGCAGAAGCAGAAAGAAGAAGCACACAATCAACTATTCAGTTATTGAGGCAATAGACCCCAGTAAAAGAGGTACCATTTCCTCACTTAGTGATGCATTAGGTCCATTCATTTCAAGAGCAATAGTGGGAAGATGGGCTAAGTTACTGCTCAGACATCATAGTAATGCTATAAGGCCCCTATTGACAGCTCCTAACATGTTATGGAGGTTAGGGTTTAGTCTACAAGCCTTACACTTCGATTTTACTAGGAACACTCCAACATTCAAGCCCATGAAAAATACCATTCACATAGATGAGAAGTGGTTCTACTTACAAAGGAAAAACTGCAGATACTACCTGACCCCAATGGAGGCAGACCCCCTAAGAGTTACACAGTCAAAAAATTTCATCCCTAAGGTCATGTTTATGTGTGCAGTAAGTAGACCAGTTTTTAGGGGGGGTGGGAGTGTTCTATTTGATGGAAAGATTGGTATATGGCCATTTGTAGAGGAGTATACAGCAAAGAGAAACAGCAGCAAGAGACCAGCAGGCACAGTGGAGCTAAAACCCATTCAAAGCATCACAAAAACAATTGTCAAGGATTGCATATTAAAAGAGGTAAGTAGCCTTTTTTAAATCTCTATCAGTTTCCATCATTTGAGAACACTCATATTAACACCCTAACACATTGCTCAATCTCACAGATTCTGCCTGCCATCAAACAAAAATGGTCAGTTAGTATGAGCAAGATAATACATATACAGCAAGACAACTGCAGAGCACACATCAACAACACTGATCCAGACTTCCAACAAGCAGCTAATGCAGATGGTTTCAACATACAACTAGTACAACAGCCATCAAACAGTCCAGATTGTAATGCAAATGATTTAGGCCTATTCACAGCAATCCAAAGTCTACAGCAGAGGATGAAGTGCAAAAATCCAGAAGAACTCATCAAGGCAGTGCAGGAAAGTTTCCAAATAATGGAGCCACAGACACTAAAGTGTAGGCACAGACAATCAAAACCATGTAACAGAGGTTGAAACCACTTCAATAGAGGCCAAAGCATAAATAGATACTTAAACATGTCATCACTGCAGCTAATTAGGACCCCTAAATCCCACAGTTGCCCAAGAACAGACCATACTCACATGCACATACTACCTCCATCTCAATAAATAAATAGACCAGAACAAAGCATCATTTGACCATTGTATGTCATCAGCAGGTTCATATGACAAGAACAGAACATCATTTGAGCATACAACGGCATCAGCAGGTTAGAATGTCAAGAACAGAGCATCATTTGACCGTTGTATGTCATCAGCATACACATACAGAAATAACACCACACCTAATCCAACTATCACATAAAGACAGGGAAGGATACAACCCATGTATATATCCATCAGCAGATCATCAAATGGTTCCTCCACAGCCCCATCAAATGGTTCCTCCACAGCGCCAAATCCAGTCACCCAATCTGCATAAACACCAACAACATAGCATCAAATCTCACTGAAAATCTATCTTTTTATGACCCTCAGCTCATAAGTATTGCACAAAAACAACCAAGCAGTTTGGGTATAGTACAGTGAAGGGGAAAAGAGGAAATTCGAGCCCATGTACAACATTTATGTGCTGAGGGTTCATAAAAAGAGATTAAGGAAAGATTCACCGCCATGTAGTAGTGGTCAGATCACCCCATCTCCATCGTCAGTGCACGGCGCCGCCTCGGAGCTCCCAGCCGCTTCAACTCCGCCGCCGCCGGTGGCCCACGATGGGAGAATCCGGTACCGGTAGAAGTAATCTGGGAGCCGCCTCCATTTCTTCGGGTCAGATTTGTCCGGAGGTGGAGGAGCAGCTGGGACGGGCAACGCCGGCGCCTCCGGTGACGGGAGCCCAAGCTCTAGGGTTTGCCGAGGCGGGGGGGAGGACGGCGGAGAGTCTGGATACTCCTCCAGTTTCGCCCCCCTTTCCCGGCGAGGCAGACGGCGGCGATTCCGACCCAGAGGGTCAGATCTGGGAGGAGGGATGGGACGAGAACGCCTCCGCCCGCGTTTATGGAGATTTCCCGCGGGGGGAGACGGCGGCGAGGGAGGGGTAGGGTTTTGGGGGCTCCCTTCTTCATCCGAAGGGATGGAAAGCTTCGCTCCGACCATCGAAGGAGATGGAGGAGAGAGGGAGAGCGACAGATCGGGAGAGGGAGAGGGAGAGGGAGAGGTATTTTTTCACAGAGAAGAGGGGGCGGAGAGCTCGAGTGAGGGATGTAGGGTTTCGCAGAGAAGAGGGAGGCGGAGAAGAAGAGGAAGATTCGAGAGAAATGGAGAAAATGACAGCACTGGGAGGCGGAGAAGTGAGGGGTAGGGTGTTGACCCCTCACATATTGGGCTCCCCTCTCCCACCCCTAATTTGGGCTGCACAATTAGGGGCCCAATTATGGTTAATTAACCATAATTAGGGCCCTTATTTTAATTTGATGGGATGGCCCATTAGGGCTAATTTTTTGCCAAAAACGGAAATGGAGCTAATAGTTGAGACGGACCGAAACGGCATCTGGGGCTAATTTAATGAGACGGAGGTAGTAATTCATAACTAATTCGTGTTGAAATTTGCAGCTCACCTTTTTTGACCATTGTAAATAGGCCTAATCTAATAATTAAACGTCGTCGTATACTAATAAACTATTTCATTTCACTTTTTGTTTTGAAAGAATAATTAATTAAAATAATGTACTTATATGTTTGGTAAAGTCGACTTTGATTAGTAAACCTTTGTTTAATTATGTCAAATTCTTGAATTTAATGTTTATTAGACTTGTCTTTCCTAATTCAATCAATTATATAGCGTATACGTACACAGTACTTGCACATAAACATAGTTCCTTGCAACCTATTCGAACAAATTCATGTCACTCTTCAATAGCAATCTCTATACTAGGCAAAGAAAAGGTATGATGTAGCAACGATACCGAATCACTTGAGCTTGTACTCCCACTCTTTTCTTCCTTTACCACCATTTCCATATGGCTTGATTGAGACGGATAATCGGGAATCTGCAAGCGCTCGACATCACCTTCCAACATTTCCATCACTTTATTCATCGATGGCCGATCGTCTGGGTTCATTTGAATGCACCATAACGCAACTATTGTCATTTTCCGACCAAGTTTTTGCACATCATCACTATTGTCACTTTCGTTGACATTTACAATTGCAATGTCCATGCCTTGATTAAAACGGTCATATATCCAACACGGAAAATACTTGGTAGAAGCATCGTCTTTCTCTACCATGTCTATGTTTAAGCCCACCATTTCCATCAGCAACATTCCAAAACTATACACATCAGCTTTGTAAGACACTCGGCCGATAGCCCTATTGATCAACTCAGGAGCAACATAGCCTATAGTTCCTCTAGCAACGGTCATTGTCATCGTATTCTTCTCCATAGAACAAAATTTGGCTAGCCCGAAATCAGATACTTTCGGGACAAACTTATCATCAAGGAGTATATTATGGGGCTTGATATCAAAATGCAAGATTTGAATGTCACACCCTCGATGTAAATACTCGATCCCTCGAGCCACTCCGACTACAATCTCAAACTTCGTATCCCAACTCAAGGCATTCTTAGCTTCTTTGTTGAAGATGTACTTGTCGAGCGAGCCATTTGGCATGAAATCAAAGACGAGGGCGCGCTTGGATCTCTCTGCACAATATCCGACTAGTTTAACGACATTAACATGGTGGATCCTCCCAATGGTTGCGATCTCATTGATGAAGTCTTGGCCATTAGATGTGGCCTTTCCCAATACCTTGACCGCCACATGATGGCCGCTTCGGAGCTTTCCTTTGTAAACACAACCGAAACCTCCTTCACCTAGCTTTTCCCGAAAACCTCTAGTCATCTTCCTTATGTCTGAATAGGAATACCGGATCGGCGTGAGCCCATTGTCGCTCTCTAGGAAGCACTCTATGTCCTCATACATCGATAAGCGCCTCCTTCGGAACTTGTAGATGAGGAACCCCATTGCGCAGAGAAATCCAACAATCGACCTTACTTCAAAGCTGACAACTAGCATTTGAAAGTAGAAGAAACAATGTTTATGCCATGCATCATATCTTTATAGTAGTTAAACTCTATCTTCATCAAGCATATACAGAAAGTGTACCTAGGATACGTTGAATATCGGCGCGACTCACTGCGATTTATGGCATCAATTAGTTTGGTATTTCTTTAATCAAAAGCGAATGATGTCCAGAAATTCTTACAGTCTCTGACAAGAACAAGGTAGAAGGAGCCAAATCCGATTACGATCTTTGCCGGAATGGTTACCCCTGCAAATACAACAGCTGCAAATGTTCTCCACAGAGTTGTTTTAGTAGAGTTGCCAAGATATGAAAAACATAGATATTCATGTATTGGAACTTGGAAGCATGAAATGAAGGGCTCACCAACTATAAGCATAAAAATCTTGAGACAGCCTGCATATGGACCTGATCATCATCAATGGAAACCTTTTTCAGCATATTCACCACTTTTATTTATTCATTCTTGTTTCTTCATGTATATACATGGATAGTATATCAACTAGTCTTACCTTCAAATGGTTGGACGTAGTTCATCCGTTCATCCTCTGCATATTTCAGAACAGAACAGAATAGAGCATCAGCGTAGAAATCATGGATTCCAAAGAAATTTACTAACTATTGAACTTGTAAATCAAGTCTTACTATGTGGGCTTCGGAAGGAATCCCAGATGTTCTGCTCTGCATATTTCCGAACAGAACAAAGGATCAGCTCAAAAATCAATGGATTTCGAAACTTTCTGCTTGAATGACGTGTAGAAAGAAGACTTACTCCACTTGTAATACAAAAAAGAATGGTCCTCATAGCAATTACCGGGGTCAATGCAAAAGTGTCCGTCTTTGCACTTGCACCAAGTCAGATCAAATCCATAGAGCAGAGACCGACGGATTTCCGAAACGGACACATTATCCGAATCCGAGAAACTCCAAGATGTCATGAATACAGAAACGAGCGTGCACATATTTTCCATTGATCTGACGAACGACTCCCCAACCTTTATGTAGGTATGTCTAAATTGCTGATTGCAGCTAGAATCTTGGGTGAAGTGGGAAGAATGTTTCAGTGGAAATGAGCAGCTAATGAAATTAATAAGCTGGTTGTTTGTGGGGATGTCATAAAAAAAGGCGTAAACGTCGGAGTCTTCAAATCGAAAGGACGGAGGAGAAGAACAGAGGCTGGTGTTGCTGTTTATGGAAGCATCGGCGACCCTGATGGTGAGAATGGAGTAGTCGATTTCCTTCACGTAGTATTTCTGGGAACTTAGATAGACGAAGGCGACGTCGTTTTCGCATGCTAGTTCGTATTTAGGATCGCCGCAGTTGGTGGGATCGGTGCTGAGGCGGAAAGGGTGGCTGATGTTTCGAACTTCGCCGCACGAAGAAGGGGTGCAGTGTGCATTGCAGGACTGAAGGAGGAGTGAGAGAAGAATGAAAAGAGATGAGTAAGTGAGGAAGGTCTCAAGGGTTTGAGTGGTGATCATGGTTCTTGCTTGGCATGGCATGATTTTTACTCCACAAACTTCTCTTATCTTAATAGGCAACAAGACTTGAGTGCAGCGGTCATCATGCGCAAGAAAAAAGTAGTTGTGCGGGTGACTCAGCATTTAGTGCTTATATGTTATGGACCGCCATATGAGCTACTAAACCACATTAGTATGATATTATTTACTATTGGGTCTAAGCCCGCACGATTTTACTATTGAGCTTAGAAGTTAATTAGAAGGACGTGAGGCTATATGTTCACAGTGGCAAAGCCAGGAATTTTTCATGGCGAAATTTGGGTTGGCTAGTAATATAAACGAGACGAGAATTACTCGTTTTTTTTACGGTTGGCATGGACTGACGAGAACAAAATTCGATAAAAATCGAAAAATTCAAGAACTAATATATACATATTTTTTTTAATAAAAGGTTGGAGTGGGCTTAAGCTGGCTCCACCACTGTATGTTCATACGCATGATTGACTAAGTCCGCACGAATTGACACACAACAATATTGGCCGTTCAAATCATTTATTGTCAAATTGTGTTGCATTCTCTCTATTGCATTTGTAGATAATTAACATGTGATATAATCAATGATTTACAATTTAAGATTTATATTTATAACTTGTCAGATGTCAATTATTTACGAATACAATAGATAATCTTATTCGCAATAGCAGCCCAAGTTTTTAGCCCTTTTATTTTATTTTATTTTATTTTATTTTATTTTATTTTCTTTATTCTTAATTTTGGTTTATTTTACTTGATTTTAAGCCTAACTAATTGGGCCACAATTATTTTATTAAGAAATGGTTTGAAATGAATGAAACGTTCCGATAAGAAAAATGACCCAATATAAATGAACGGGATAGATGATCAAGATCCAATTTGCGGTCGATTTTCCGAATTGTAGAGGTGCACGTTGCCCATTTTGACCGGTTCAAAGGAACATGACATGCTAAATTCTCGATGTGGACGTATGCTTCATCAATTATCAAATACTACTATATATTACAATTATCTTTTCCTAAATAAAATTTAAGAAATAAAAATAAACTCTTAAAAATCGTCAAACCACATATACAAGGTTATTGCTTCTTCAATACACTATTGCAAAGTATATGTATTTGCTAATAATAAGACATCAAAGGTGCTCACTCTTCAATAGTTATCTCAACACTAGGCAAAGAAACATTATTATGATGTAGCAAGGATGCAGAGTCACTTGAGCACGTACCCCAGCTACCGTCCCCGTTTACCGGCATCTGTGCCGATTCCAATGGATATTTAGGAATTTGCAGGCGCTCGACATCAACTTCCAACATATCCAACACTTTGTTCATCGACAGACGATCGTCTGGATTCATCTGTATGCACCATAATGCAACTATCGTCATCTTCTGACCAAGCTTCTGCACATCATCACTATCATTAATTTCATCGGTGACATTTCCCACTGCGATGTCCGTGCCTTGATTAAACTCGTCATATATCCAATACGGAAAATACTTGCTAGAATCACCAGCCTTTTCTCCCTTGTCTTTGTTTAATCCCACCATTTCCATTAGCAACATTCCAGAACTATACACGTCAGCTTTATAAGACACTCGGCCAATGCCTCTGTTGATCAGTTCAAGAGCGACATAGCCTATGGTTCCTCTAGCAGTAGTCATGGTCATTGTATTCTTCTCTATCGAGCAAAATTTTGCTAGCCCGAAATCGGATAATTTTGGGACGAACTTATCATCAAGGAGTATATTATGAGGCTTGATATCGAAATGCAAGATTTGAATGTCACACCCTCGGTGCAAATACTCAATCCCTCGTGCCACTCCAACTGCAATCTCAAATTTTCTGTCCCAGCTCAAGGTGTTCTTGTTATCCCGGTTGAAAATGTATTTTTCAAGGGAACCGTTAGGCATGAAATCAAATACAAGGGCACGCATGGATCCTTGTGCACAATATCCAACTAGGTTTACGACATTGACATGGTGGATCCTTCCAATAGTCGCGATTTCATTGATAAAGTCTTGACCGTTTGCTTTGGATTTTCCGAGCATTTTTACAGCTACATGACCGCCACTTCGGAGCTTTCCCTTGTAAACAGAACCATAACCCCCTTCTCCTAACTTTTCCCGAAATTTTCTAGTCATGTTCTTTATGTTCGAGTAGGAGTACCTTATCGGCACGAGCTTGGCGTCACTTTGTAGGAAGGATTCGATAGTTTCGTAATGTGACAAATGCCTTGTTCGAAATTTGTAGATCAAAATCCACACACCGATGAGACAAAAGATGAACCTTGGCGCACATACCATTATAATGCTTGAAACGAAGCCTGAGATGATGGAATGCAATATTGCTAAGTGATTTAGTGATGAGATTATGTAGAAACTTACTCTTTAATAGCTGTCTAATTTATATTAACTCAGAGAAACAAATTTTCTATTTTTTTCATTCCTACTCAATATAAGATGATAATCAGCTATTTTCTAATCTTGAAATTTAGCTAAGAGTATCTATCTAATTTTGGTATAGATCGTAAAAAGAACGAATTTATCAGTTTGTTTATAATAGAACGGAACATATTATGGTAGCTAAAAATAATTAGAGCTCACTTTGTGCATGTGTTAACCTAGCTCAGGTGAATGCATAAAACCAAATGTCTCATATTCGATAACTTAATTAAATCATTAAAATAAATAAATTTAGAGCTCACCGGTACTTAGCGCATCATCTCTAGCCACTGCAAAAACACATATTGACACCATAACCAAATTGTAGCTAGTAAGACAATAATAAAGCAAAAAAAAAAAAAAAAAATTATATATATATATATATGAAATAAATCATATGAAAACTATTTTTTTTTCGTGAAAACTAAAAATCATGCATTTTTATGCATATGATGTTGCATAACAAAAATATATTAATATATTATTTTATGATTTATTTCCTTTATTCATTAAAAATGCAAGATCATAGACATAAAAATGCATGGTTTTTTAGTTTTCACAAAAAATTAGTTTTCATCGTAGTATAGATTAGAGTTGCTCACCGTCGTTATTGAATGGATCATATCCCATATCTGCAATGCAAACACACCGTGCACGATTAGGAAAGAGGAATCAATAGAATTTGTCTTATCTAAGACCTCGAACTTATAGAAACTATTGGTTTATATTTTAATTTCTAATAATAATTATATGCATATACATAATTAAGATAATTAAGATAGATAATTATTAGACAATAATGGGGAATTAGCTATTAATCCCTCTGTTTTGTCTCAAGAAAGACATTTCTTGGATAAATGTGGGGGTATAAAATAAAGAAACGACTCTTTTTCGTCGGTGAGAAGAATAAAGTAGCTACGTGGCTCTTGATTAGTCTTACTCCATTTAAGATTCCAGTATATTTGATGGGCAATGAAGGTTATGAGTCCGACTACAGCGGTCAATCCAATGAGGGCCATCACAGGTGGGCCCACCGCTGCGCCTAACATAACTGAACGATGAAGGTTAGCTCTCGATCAAGTGGAGTATTAATACTTTCTCTCTCTCTCTTGACTTAATGAAGAAAGCAGTGAAATACTAATATTCATGGAGTATATAAATTGGTTACCTAGAATGACCAGAATAATTAGGAGAGGGCCTGCATATATATTTAAATATCACATATAGAAAAGGGAAGAAGTTTGAGAATGAAAATTAATGAGTAATTAAGTTTGAGAATGAAAATTAAAGCTTACTATTAAGTCTGTTGATGAAGAAGTTTCTAAATGTAACTGCATTAATTACCAAGAAAAGTAGCTGTTAACAATAATATACTCATGCATCACTTAACTTGGATGATGAGATATTTCCTTGCATTTCGGTGTGACATCTTCTTTTATATCGCCGGATGTTTGACACGTGCTAAAAATATTTTCAAGATCAGTATTTTTGTTTATAAAAAATTCTATTTTTAATCAACACGTGTCAAACATCCGAGATATAATAGGAGATGTCACGCCGAAATGCAATAGATGACCGTGAGTCCATATATAACAACAAATCTATATGATCTAGCTAGCTAGGATTCTTACACCAAGTTGGGGTTTGAGCAACTCTGCAGTAGCTGCAGAATCTGAGCTCAAATCCATACAAGAGAGATCGGTGGATTTCCGGAAGCGTAGCGTTAATGTTCGAATATCCGTCGAACTCCGGCCACGACGTCATCGCGATCACGTCTAATTCGCACATGTGTGGTAACTCTGAGGGTAGCATGTGTCCAAGCCTCAGATAAGTATATGTAGTAGTCGATGATGAATGGTTACAATAATGAGTGATATCAGCTGTAAATAGGGAATAATAAGAAGAATTGTTCAAGGGAAGTGGGCAGCTCATTAGACTAATAACGGCGGAGGTTGAGGATTCTTCATTTTCATATTCATTTCTTAAGAGTAGGTAAGGATCGCCATTAGGGTATCCATGAAGTCTAACACTATAACTGAAGTTAAAGGGATATGTAGAGTGAGTGGGGAAAGAGCAGATGTCGGTGGTGTTGATGGAAGCATCAACCAGCCTAATGGTGTAGTTGCGGTAGTTGATGTCTTTGACATGGTACTTTTGAGATTTTATATGGAAGAAGGCGACATCGTTTTCGCAAGATAATTCGAATCTCCGGTCGCCACAGTGGACGGGGTCGTCGGTGAGGCGGAAAGGGTAGCTGATGTTGGGGGTTATTCCGCAGGAAGAAGGGGTGCAGGGAGGAGGGTTGTTGGCTTGAGAAGTTTGAGAGAATGAGTGGAGTAAGAGAATCAAAAGAGAGAGAGAGAGAGGGATTTTGCTGTGATTATCATCTCACCTAAATCCATTGATGTTTTATCACCAGTTGTGGATTCTACTTATTTATATTGATGGGTGATTGAGTCTTCTCCAAAAGGTGCATACCTTTATTAATTACTTTATTTGAAGTTCCTTCAGTATTAGAAATCAGGACTATTGAAGTTGAACGTCCCAATAATATACTATATGAATGTTGAAATGAGATAAATGGAGTAGTATATTACTCACACACATGTAGTACACACATGTTATAAAACAATAGACAGTGTGTCAAATTACAAATTATACATTTTCATGTTGCATTTATTTTTACAACGACAGATAACTGAGACGTATTAAAAACGTCTCTAAATTATTAAAGATTTTTATAAACCAAATATTATTGGTGTTTTTGAAAACACTTCTTTGACTTTAACATGTACTGATCATTTGTTAGTATAATAAAAAAAATGTAACATAAAACTACAATAGATAATACGATTTGATAAATATATGGGTCATGAGATTCTATAAAAAAAAAAAAAATTAATTTTGAGCATTACCTCCTTTTCATCTTAAGTGATTCCTTTTATCGTTGTACGTGAAGTATAAAATTATAAAAAGATACTATCACTTAAAAAGAGTCGAAGGTAATAACAAATATCTTATGCATAAAAAACGTGTCGATTAGAAAGAGGATGAAAAACACATCAATATATCAAAATATAACTCCGTGTTGAATTTTCTGTCACGTTGACTTTTGGTCAAAGTCTAGTCTCCCTTTGCACTGTTTCTAGTCGTTATCGATTAATAATTACTTCCATTGAGACCAACTATTTTTTTGTGTTCAATTACTAATTATTGTTTGGCACTCATTGATCGTAGTTTCTTGGTAATTAAGGGAAGGTCATAGCACATGATTGCAACAAAAGACCCTCATCAACACCGTCGACTTTCCTATCCCTCTGTCCACCAAATACGCACTCAATTTACTTTATTTGTTCGTCCACGTAATTTCACTCTAATTTTCTATTTTGCCGTCCTCATATTTTTATAATGTTTTCGTATTTGGAATACTTAACACTTTTCTATCATTCTTACAAAAACAAGACAAGAACTAAGTTAGGTTGTTTTAAGCAACCTTGTGGCATAACAATGACGAAGAATCGTCAGTCAAACATGTCCCATTTTCATCAGAATCTGCCACAATTTGGGTTAATTGAGACGGATAATCCGGAATCTCCAAACGCTCGACACCTGCTTCCAACATTTCCAATACTCTATTCATTGAGGGGCGGTCGTTTGGATTTAATTGTATGCACCATAATGCAACTATAGTCATTTTTCGAACGAGACTCCTTGTACCATCACTATCGTCGTTACCGTCAACATTTCCGATTTCAATATCCTTGTCTTGGCTAAGATAATCATAAATCCAATCTGGAAAATACTTGGTAGTGGAAGCCTCATTTTTCTCAATCAAGTCTTCCTTTAGGCCTACCATTTCCACTAGCAACATCCCGAAACTATACACATCAGCCTTGTAAGATACAGCACCGATACATCGGTTGATTAGCTCTGGAGCAACGTATCCTATCGTCCCTCTAGCGACTGTCATGGTCACTGTATTCTTGTCTATCGCACAAAACTTTGCTAGACCGAAATCGGATATCTTGGGAACGAAGTTATGATCAAGAAGTATATTATGAGGCTTGATATCAAAATGCAGGATCTGGACATCACACCCTTTGTGCAAATACTCAATCCCTCGAGCAACTCCGATTGCTACTTCCAACTTTGTGTCCCAACTCAACAAAGTGGCCTTTTCCTGATTGAAGAGGTACTTTTCAAGAGAACCATTAGGCATGAAATCGAACACAAGAGCACAGTTGGAGCCCTGTGCACAATATCCAACTAGCTTCACCACATTGACATGGTGGATCCTTCCAATGGTCCCGATTTCATTGATAAAATCCTGGCCATTCCCTCCGGACTCTTTAAGCAGCTTGACCGCAACTTCATGACCACTACGGAGTTTCCCTTTGTAGACCGAGCCGTAGCCTCCTTGACCTAGTTTGTCTTGAAAATTCCGAGTCATCTTCTTAACCTCCGAATACGAGTATTTAATAGGCACGAGCTTGTTGTTGCCCCGTAAGAAGGATTCAATAGCCTCGTATGCGGACAAATGCCTTCTTCGGAACTTGTGGATCAAGAACCACACTACCAAAGGGCAAAGCATGATTTTGGGAGCAATGACAATGATCAAGGCTTTGAAGAACAACAAGAAGAAGAAGAAGTTTTTTTAATAGTTAATTATATGAACAAAAGAATTGTAATTATAATTAATAACACAAATTAGAGTCGCACCAGAGAATTCGACAATTGATGTGTTGCTCCCTGCAAGCACGAGAGGTATAATATAATATAGAGGGAATATATAAAGAGCAAAAGTAGAATTAATCAATCAATGAGAATTAATTAAGGAGTTAATCTTCTTACGTTTATGCAGCTCCAAGCTAGTTAAGTGCAATGCAATAACTAATAAGAGTGCTAATCCAACCATGCTTATCAAAGGACAGCTTACCCCCACAGCTAAGATAACTGCACAAAATAAGAATATATATAATCTCTTCCAACACACGATTTGCAGATGTATCGATCGATACGAACATGTATGGATGACGAAACACACCTACGGTAATCACAATAAACGAGACGGCCCCTGCGGATCGAAAGGATATATCATCAAGAAAATAATACAAACTCACAAAGTTCATAAGCATATAAAAAGAAAGATATTGAGAATACTTACTCAATAACAAATTACTCATCCTCTCTGCATTATTCAAGAACACAATGCATTAGTAGCATGTTATATGGATCAATGTATATATAGAGAGAAATGTACGTAATTCGGTCTCTTACGTACCCCATATCGAGTAGTCCGTGCAGCCACCACAAAACCTCACCTCGTATCCGTACGAGAGAGCATCATGGATCTCTGAAAGTGAAACATTGCTCAAATCCTTGAATCTCCACGAAGTCATGGCTATCGCCTCGAAAGTGCACATGTTTTCGACTCGTGAAGCCTTCAACCCACCAACCATGACATACCTATAAAGGGATGAATAGTTGGAGGGGCAATGAGTTACATTTGTGAAGAGGGAAGAATTCTTCAATGTATTAGGGCAGCTCATGAAGTTTATAGGCCATGGATCAGTGGTAAAAAAGGGGTAAGGAAAGTCATGATAATATGCAGAAGAGTTCGGGAAAGAGCAGGTGTTAGTGTTGATGGAAGGGTCGGAAACCCTAATATTGTGTGTGGTGTAGTTGATTTCATTGACATGGTACTTCTGAGAGTTGAGATATACGGAGGCGACGTCGTTTTCGCATTCGATTTCTATCCTGCCGCAGTTTCTGGGGTCGTGCTTGAGTCGGAAAAGGGGGGCGATATTGCGAATGAGGCCGCATGATGTGGTGCAGTGAGAGTTGGCAGCGTTGGAGGGTTGAAAGAAGAAGAAGAAGTGGTGGAGAGAGAGAATGTAGAGAGAGAGGATGAGGTGTTGAGGGTTCATCGTTCCGTTGTTTATGAGGGAATTGTTAGGGTTTGGATGAGTTGAATAGGTCATGCATGGATCGATCGGAGAAATTTATATGCAGGCCAGCTAGGAATTGTCTTGTGTTCTGGTTTTGTACTTAACGACGTTTTCTTACTACAACACAAACACGCTTCGTACACTTGACGTGACTCGAACCTCGACCTCTGTTAGTTAATTTATGCAGGCCCCATGAGGCACACATAAAAAAGTCAAACAAAAACACGCATTGGACAGAATATACTCCATAAGAAGCTACTAATTAATATAAATAGATTTCCGTCCAGATTTATGATCAGTCTCTCTCTATATATAGAGATGATATGCTAGTCACCTCATGGTGGACATTTTCATTGGCACCTTCGTCATTTTTTCATTTCGACATTATTTTATTCTTTTTTTTCAATTGTAATATATTCTAATGCCTTATAAATTAATATTGAAATCATTAAATCAACAAAAAGTATAAATATCAAGGTCCGTTTGTTCGTTTTTCCTTCTAAGTTCAAAAAATGAATAATAAAATAAATCGAGCTATGATAATTGTACTTAATTTTTGTTGATTTAATGTTTCCAGTATTAATTTATAAGGTATTAGAATATATTATAATTGAAAAAATCGAACAAAATAATGTCGAACACGAAGGTGCACACAAATGACTAGCATATCACTTCTCTCTATATATACACAAATTAACTTTGCAAAGATGAAAAATTAGTTGAACTTGAACATGTGTCATCAACATCTACTACTATGTGGGTTGATCGAGACGGATATTCAGGAATCTGCAAGCATTCATCATCAGCTTCCAACATTTCCAACACTTTACTCATTGACGGACGATCGTCTGGACTCATCTGTATGCACCATAATGCAACTATCGTCATCTTTCGAACGAGTTTCCTCGTATCCTCATCATCATTCTCATCAGCATTTTCGATTTGAATGTCCTTGTCTTGGTTAAGGCAGTCGTATATCCAACATGGAAAATACTTGCTAGAAACATCATTTTCCCTCGTGAGGTCTCTTTTCAAGCCGACCATTTCCACTAGCAGCATTCCGAAGCTATACACATCGGCCTTGTAAGAAACCGGACCGATACTTCTACTTATTAGTTCAGGAGCAACATAGCCTATAGTTCCCCTAGCCGCAGTCATGGTCGCTACATTCTTCTCCGTGGAGCAAAATTTGGCTAGCCCAAAATCGGATATTTTAGGAACGAAGTTAGCATCAAGAATTATATTATGAGGCTTAATGTCGAAATGCAGAATCTGTACATCACACCCTCGATGCAAGTACCCGATCCCTCGAGGAAGGGTCAGCTAGCCTTATTGTGTGGTTGAGGTAGTTGATTTCTTTCACGTAGTATCTTTGAGAGTCGAGGTCGATGGAGGCGACGTCGTTTTCGCATGCTAGCTCAAATCTGCCGCAGTTCTTGGGGTGGTTGCTTAGGCGGAAAGGGGAGGTGATGTTGTGGATGATGCCACAGGAAGAAGGGTTGCAGTTGGAGTTGGCATGGCATGTTTGGAAGAAGAAGTGGAGAGAGAGAATTAGGAGAGAGAGGGAGAGGTTTTGATGGATCATGGTGTTCTTGATTTAATTTGAGGAAGAGCTCAAACAAGAAACAGATTTTTGATGGCTAATTTTTTATTTTTGATTGATTACCAAATTATTTTAGGTTATGAAATGAAGATATAATATTTCTTAATATTCTATGCATTAATACAACAAAGAATTTGACTTGTAGTGTTATGGTTTTGTGCTATAGAACAATAGAATCGGACGGAAATCAAATAATTATTCAAATGAATAATATATGATTCATTATTCTTATACATCACATATGGACTTCTTCAATATCTTAGTATATTAATTTAACTATGCAGCTAAGCCGGTGATGTCTAGCTCAAGTGGCAAGTCGAGGCATCGTAACTCTCTAAAATGAGAATTTATAGATTCAAATCTCCTGGGATGGGGTTTGTATATATAGTTTCATTTACATGAGTTTGTTGTATTGTTAATGATGAAGCTAAATCCGTTAAACATGTCTCATTTTCATCAACATCAGCTACAATCTGCATCAATTGAGATGGATAATCTGGAATCTTCAAACGCTCGACATCAGCTTCCAACATTTCCAAGATTTTAGTCATTGATGGGCGATCGTTTGGATTCATTTTTATGCACCATAATGCAACTATAGTCATCTTTCGGACGAGACTCCTTGTATTACACTCTCGTCGTTTTCATCAATATTTCCGATTTCAATGTCCTTGCCTTGGCTAAGATGATCATAAATCCAATCCGGGAAATACTTGGTAGAAGCATCATTTTTTCAGACGAGTCTTCCTCTAGGCGCAACATCCCAAAATTGTACACATCAGCCTTGTAAGACACCGCACCGATACACCGGTTGATTAGCTCTGGAGCAACATATCCTATCGTCCCTCTAGCGACGGTCATGGTCATTGTATTCTTGTCTATAGCACAAAATTTTGCCAAACCGAAATCGGATATTTTAGGAACGAAGTTATGATCCAGAAGTATATTATGAGGCTTGATGTCAAAATGTAGGATCTGAACATCGCACCCTTTGTGCAGATACTCAATCCCTCGAGCAACTCCGATTGCTACTTCCAACTTCGTGTCCCAGCTCAAGGAAGTGGCCTTTTCCCAATTGAAGAGGTACTTTTCAAGTGAACCATTAGGCATGAAATCGAACACAAGCGCACGGTTGGAGCCCTGTGCACAATATCCAACTAGCTTCACCACATTGACATGGTGGATCCTTCCAATGGTCCCGATTTCATTGATAAAATCCGAGCCATTCCCTTCGGACTCTTTAAGCAGCTTGACCGCAACTTCATGACCACTACGGAGTTTACCTTTGTAAACCGAGCCGTATCCTCCTTGACCTAGTTTATCTTGAAATTTTTGAGTCATCTTCTTAACCTCCGAATACGAGTATTTAATTGGCACAACCTCAAGTCCTTTCAGTGCTCCATTCTCATCCCCAATAAAACGCTTTGTCAACACTTCATAAGACCTTGGGTCCTCACCGAACTTGGTGGCAGCTTCCTGATGCCCATAATCTACACGGAAAACCCGTGGCCACTGCAAATTTTGAAGAAAATAGAAGTTCAATTTTCCGTCACCAAGAGGAGCTAGTTAAGTGTTGCTGCATGGATTGCATGGTTCGATTATTTATGGCATGAGTTATGTATGCAAGGAATGTTTAGAATGGTGTGGAGTTCATATGGTATAAGGATTCCTTCCTTATTATTTATTCACACGCTATATGGGAAGATATGCACGAAGATTTGATTAACCCTATTAAGGATATCTTTTGAGATATGCCTTAATTATCTATTAGGGTTTTGCATGAGTCGTATATAAGTGTGAAGACCTAATTAGAGCCGCTGCGCATATTGGAGATCATTGAGTGCTCGTCTTCTTCGTGTTTCTTAGAGTTGAGTTTGTTCTTTTCATTCATCAATCGTTGGGGTAGTTTGTTTATTGGTGAGTGATTGTAATACCTTGAACGATTCCACGTTCAAGGTTGGGCTTATCTTTTCAATTTTGTGAAAAGTATTTCGGGTAGACTAGTGAGAGTTTACCGAGGATTCATTGGTGAGGAGTAGAGTCGGGTGATGAGAGAACGTTCAGTGTAACTGTCGTTCACGAGTCTTGTATCCCTTATACTCATCATAGTGAATTGTTTCTTGGAATAGCTTCCCCCAGACGTAGGTGTGTTTATCACCGAACTGGGTTACCAACTTGTGTTCTCAACTGTGTTACTTTCTGTGTTACGTGTTGAGTTACTTTTACCTACCAAAGTAGGGATTATACAATTTCAATTGGCACCAGAGCAGGTCATCGAGGTGCGGTGTTAGATCCTGGGATATTCGTATAATCCGTGGTATATTGGTGGTTCGTGTGATGAGTATCATCAAAGAAGGTGGCTCTACGGTCAGACCACCATTGTTTGATGGCACAAGTTATGGGTATTGGAAGATCAGGATGGCGTCGTTCATCAGATCTATTGACGAGGCTGCATGGACTGCAGTGGAAAATGGCTGGAGTGTTCCGAAAGATGAAGATGGCTCGGAGAAACCTAGATCAAAATGGTCGGAAGAGGAGCTAAAGTTGTCAGGCATGAATCAGAAAGCTATCAACGCCATACACACTGGTGTGAGTGTTGAGGTCTTTGCCATTATTTCTACGTGCAGATCTGCCAAGGAAGCATGGGATATCTTGGAGATCACTTATGAAGGCAATAAACGGGTGAAGAATCAGAGGCTGCAACAACTCACTTCACAATTTGAGTCCCTCAGAATGGACGAGAGTGAAAGCATCTCAGAATTTTATGCTAAGTTGCTGAGTCTATCAAATGAATTCTTTTCGTTGGGAGAAAAGCTCACGGAAGCCAAAATTGTGAGGAAAATCCTGAGATCTCTTCCCCGAGAGATTTGATTACAAGGTTACAGCCATCGAGGAAGCAAAGGATGTTGATGAGCTATCACCAAATGAACTTATTGGTTCCTTGAGGACGTTTGAGATGGGCATGCGTGTGAATCCTAGTGAAAAGAAGAAGTCCGTGGCGTTCAAGGCTTCATCTACAAGCCAATATGAAGAGGAATTAACTGCTGAATATATGGCTGAGTGCATTGCGTATATCTCAAAGAGGTTTGGGAAGAAATTTTTCAGGAGAGGAAATGGTGAAGGGAACTCCAGATTTCGTCGGACCGAGAATCAAAGCGGTACTCAGAACAGGGGTCCTAACATCTCAGAGAAGAAAGAAAATGGAGATAGGGGACCACAGTGCCATGAGTGTGATGGTTTTGGTGACATCAAGAGCGAATGTGCAAATACCTTCAAATATCAGAAAGTCAGCAAGAAGGCGTTCCAAGCCACGCACAGTGATGAGGAAGTCATTGATACTGAGTTTGAAGAAGGACAGGATACATCTCATACTGCACATGTTGCTACAGTAAATGGTCCAAGGCTCGTAAAAAGGAGTGCCACAGTCCATACAGCGAGCAGACTGTGTTTTCAACAATGGTCCGGGTTTGGATTCTTCCATAACTTCTTTCCAGTCGTTCATCCTAACAGTGGGATCCCTGTATGAAACGCCCTCCCTCTCATAAGCCACAAAACCCCGATGTTTGACAGCATCAGGAACCCTACTTGGCCTCTTTTCTTGTTTATCTTCCTTGATGATCTTTTCTTGTTTATCTTCCTCAACCTATCCAGTCAAAAATGTTTATTAATGGATGGATCAAGAAACAGCTTCAATATGCATCAAAAGTTCCTACGGCTTTGCCTTCCCGACCCTCCAAGTGGCCATGATAACATTGTTTTGGGAAGTCTACAATTATTGGGAAGAATAAAGAATTTCAAGTGTAGCGAACAAGTGATCAAGAGGATTCCCAATATCAGGAAACTGCAAATATGTTATGACAAGGGACTTGATGGTAGCTACTGTCTCACCAATCTAGATCGTCTAGATAAACTTGAGTCCTTGAACTGTGCTTTTTCTCAAGTGGCGAATCAAACTGGACCTGACTATCTACAAAGACTCATCAGCTTTCCGGAGTCGCTCAAGAAGTTGACTCTAGTTATCGACAGATCTCAGTGTTGGAAAGGCATGTTGAATAAAATAGGCATATTGCCCTTTCTTCAGAAGCTCGCACTTTATGGGGGGTGCTTCACGGAAGGGCAGTGGGAGACAACCGAAGGGCACTTCTGCAGCCTCAAATTCTTGCTTCTTCGCCAATGTGACAGTCTGCAACAAAGGACAACGGATAGCTCCCACTTTCCATGCCTTGATCATCTTGTTCTTGATCGGATACATGAGCTCAAGGAGAACCCTTTAGATTTTGCAGAAATGTCCACACTTCGAATGATTGACTTGGTGTACTGCAGCAACTCTGTTATCTTTTCTGCTAAAAATTTATTACAGTTACAAGAGGAATTATGTGGGGAAACAACACTACAAGTCACGCTCAAGACGATGGATAAAGCACTGCAGAGATTGAAAAGTCATAACTTTCATGTTATTTGTGTCTAAGGTAAAAAAAATAATTTAGACTCCTTCCGTTCCATTGATATAGCAGCAAACTAGCCCAATGAGACCGGGGAGTATATGTATGTGAAACATTTCAAGTGTACTGTGTGCATGTCGTGCATGCCATGAATCCATATGCTTTAGCGCCATTCTTCTACTAGTACATTTCAGTTTTGGGTTATTACATCAAAAATCGCAAATTTTCTTAAAATCAGATTTTTGCACGCGCCATATACTAACACAATATTGTTTATTTTAGAGGAACTAACACACGATGGTACATTATAAAGACATTGGGTAATTCTACTGAAGCAAATCCTAGTACTTCTGAGAAAAGAGCTGCTGAATCAAATAATGGTACAGTATAAAGACATTGGGTAATTCTACTGGTTTTATAGCTTGTTTGTGTTTTGATCCTTTGATAAAATTGAAGCTCTTTGAAACCATTAGAGGGTAGTATTAATATAAGTGATAAAAAAACTTATTGTATCATGACCTTAAATATCCAATGCATCAGTTGATTGTAAGGCATCTCTCTAAGTGATACAATAATATATTCTATTTATGTTGTGTGTATTAGTGTAGTTTGTGGCTTTTGAAAATCCTTCTTCAGGTGTTTGCTGATAGAAGATGCTAGCACTAGTTTACTACTTTCTTTCATGTAGTAACTCGCCTGGAGTTATAGGCACTTTAAGAATTATGTCTAGTTAGGCTTACTAATTAGTGATGATTACAAGCATAGTTCAAATGAATTATTCATGATTAAACAACTTTTTAGTGTTTCGCTCCTATCTGATGACTTCTTATTTTGAAAAGTTTTTTATTTCTTCAGCCTTTGGCCTATGATTTAAACTTTTATAGACAAGCATATGTCCGAATCACCATATGTTGACAATCTAATCTTCTCTATGAGGCCTATTTCTTTCAATTTCAATTCATTTCATCTCCAATTCCGTTGATTTTCTTCCAATGATGACTGTTGCTTATTATTTCTGACACCTCCTGTATGAGAAGAGCCTTGTTTGGCACTTGAGCACATAAAGCACCTATCTGAGTCTTAATTTTGATAAGTTACTAATTTTTCTTTCACTAAATTATGTCTCGGTTTTGTTTGATTAGGGTTTAGATTAATCTGAGTAGATATTCAAGCAACCTCCTTCTGTCTTATATAATATTGGGAAGGAAGGTGTTACTCTGTTCATAGATTGTTACTGTGCTCATAGATAAATTCTTCTGCTCTTCAGACTTGCTGATTTTATTTCTTGAAGCTGGTCTAGTTGAATATGGGAAGTGGTGGTTGTAGATGTGAGTCACTTGTTGCTTGATGCAACTGTTCCCAGCTTGAATATGAATTGTGCTTTTGAACTGAATTGCCTCATATGTTCCGCAATCGTATGAAGAGTGTTAAGAATATCCAAAAAATCACAAAAGCTGAAAACTCGCGTGGTCTCTGGCAGCCATTCACTGCCCTCCTTGGCGACCTTCCAAGTAAGTTGAATATATATTTGAGGTCGCTTAATTCCTCTGTGACTGTTTTCTTTACATCCCACTCCTGCCTTTGTTTCATTTGCTGTTAGCTCAATTCTGGTCTTTTACTTGCTGATCATATAGGTTCATTGCATTCTGGTGTCTGCCAAAAGCACTAATGCATATTAAGATTTCCTGGTTAAAGTACTAAAGTCCTGGTTGGCTTCTGAACTTGACTTTGTCATTAGGGAATAATACTTTTTTTTTCCTTCTAAAACTGGCGTATGGGCGAGCATAAATTATTTGTTATGTTTCCGTACAACGTTTTTCTTTGATTTGGTCCCTATTTCCTTGTCATGCTCGCATAATACTTGAAAATGGAATGTGGCCAACCTTTCTCATGCAGGCTAGCTAGAGAGATCATCATCTGGTGTTTTTCTTGGTATTCATAAGATAACCACCAGATTCTTTATCTTAACTTGTAGATCTCCTGCCTTCTGGGTGTTTTCTAACATGAAGAAACAATTGTTACTTTATTGGAAATATTGTATTTTTGTGTTCGGATGTCTTCTGGTCCTCACAGTAATCTGGCAAATGTAAAATATGCTTTTAGTTTCAAACACTCAGAATATCGCTAGATGGAGGTACATGAAATTGATTAATGCATAGACTGTCACAATCTTGATCTTGTGATTATTCTATACCCTACTATGTAGGAATAGGAAATACTCTGTATGAGAACTTGAAATTTTAAAATATGGTAAAGGAGGGAAAAGAACCTGCAATGAATGTATGTAGTCCTATCTTTCTTTCTCTAACTTTGCTTTTGCTGTCACTTGGGTTCATCTCAAGGTCATCAGCTTATATATTGTGGCTCAACTTACTTAGTAGGTTGAGCCGAAATTCCCTTTATCATCGATCTTCACCGAATTGGTTGTGGTAACGAAGCGTACTTCCCTTGAATCTTGTAAGATGAGTCCTATGTAATACATAAATTGATTTTCTCCTTAAAAATATATAATTTGTTATAAGATTTGATACATTTAGGTTTGATTTGGAATTATTAACTAACCTAGTTGATTGATGATATATATTCATCCACCGAGTATCCCACGTACACCGCCGCGACATCGTTAAACATAGTAACATGCGCATCGTAATCCCCTTGCGTAACATTTAGAGTTATCGTGTACCTGCAATTATATAGTAAATACAAGTTAAATATATGTACAATATTGTAGCTTTAACGTATTTTTATTTGGGAAAGTACCTTGGTATTGTTTCAATGTTTCAATTACTTTCTCATTGCACTTCCTACATATTGAATGCACATTAAAGTTATTCTATATTGAATCATATAATGACTCATTAAAGTTGAAATAATGCGTAAAATAAAATGATTAATAGATATTGAATAGTAAAAATAAAATAAAGTTAAAAAATATTCAACGTCATTTTATATGTTTTTGTTTCCCCCTTTTCTTAATCTTCACGACGTTGCAACTCTATGCTTGATTTTTTTCTTACCAACCACTTAAACAGTTAAACCGGCTTAGAGGTTTTTATTTGAATTTTTTTAAAATTATTTTTTACCTCTTCCTCATTTTTGGTTTTATCTTTTGGATTGCATCAACTATAAGGGTCAAGTTCCCTTTATCATCGATCTTTACTGAATTGATCGTGATAACGAAGTGTACCTCCCTTGAAAACTCGTCATTTAACTTATTCATATGCTCATTTCTAGCCGTTAATATTGCTCGATTTATCACGTATTTTGAAGAATGTGCATTCTTCTCTAAATTTGGAAAAATGGCTTTAATGAGTCTCTTTGTTAATTTTTCTGCTTATCATACTCAATAAGCATCTCGTATGAAATTCTAATATTTCCGTCAACGTAAGTTTGTTCTTCACTATTTTCAATTCTAAGCAAGAGTTACTGAATTTTATATCATTTCTCGATCTCATATTGACATCTTAATTTTTTTCATTTTGAGCCATAGACAAAAGTTGACCAGATTTAGTGATATTATTAGGTTGACTGTAGTTTTAGGCACAATCAGTAACATTTGCCTAAAATCACCTCCAAAACCCATCATTTTTTTTACCAAAGTCCTTTGCTAAAAAACTATAGCTCTCATTGCACTTAAAGTGATTTATAGACCGTTTTGGATTTCTGATTTGTAATTTATAGCAAGTATACTCTCTACACGAGACACATTTATCATGCTGCCTCCATGTAACTGATGGATATGTATTTGAACGTACAAAATTCTTATCAATACGTATATATTGTTTAAACATGAATTCATATTATTATGTTCAAAAGGTTAAAAAAAAAAAAAAAAAAAACTTCTTTCACCAGAGATAATATTTTCTTCGGTTATAATTACGGTACTTAACTTTGTATCATTCAAAGTTCTAAGTTCTAACACGAGCTGAGAGATGTTACAAAAATATAAAATTACAAAAATATAAAGTAAAATATTCAAATAATCTAATCTATACTTATATAAAAAGAGCCTTGTTTTACAAAATATAGATTGTCTATTATACCCTTATTATTAAAATATATGTAAGATAAATATTGGATACAAATAATTTATATTTATGGTAGATATTTAAAAACACAAACAAAAAATCTCACTCATAATAAAGAATAAAGTTGAGCCTTGTTTTACAAAATATAGATTGCCTATTATACCCTTATTATTAAAATATATGTAAGGTAAATATTGGATACAAATAATTTATATTTATGGTAGATTTTTAAAAAACACAAACAAAAAATCTCACTCATAATAAAGAATAAAGCTGTAAATTATTATTTTTAGCACGCATATCTCACACAATTTGATCAAAAGTATTAAGTTGTCGTCATTACACATCAATATCATTAATTTGATAATAGTTAAACCAATAATACACTTTTATAGTATTTTTATAATTATAATATTTATTCATTGTTTTAATTATACTTTCATTATCGCACATATGATATTTTAGATACAAAAATTTAATAGAAATATAAAGTAAAATAAAATTTAAAATACAATTATGAGTTTTCTTATATGTTACTATAATGTTCTCATATTTTAAGGCAATGTAATTAGATCAATAATCAATTTTATCTTAGTGTTCGTTTTTTTTTTTTGTTTCTTTAAGATCTTAAATAAAGTGGAATTTATTGTATTGAAATACACTATAATATTTTATCTATTACTCAGCAACAACGACATTCATATTTTAAGGCAATGTTCTTAGATCAATAATAAATTTTGTCTTGTTGTTCGTTTTTTGTTTCTTTAAGATCTTAAATAAAGTGGATTCTATTGTATTGAATTAATACACTATAATATTTTATATACTACTCAGCTACGACTTTCATATTTTAAAATACATTCAAAATGAACATGTTAATAAGTGAATGACCATATATCCATGCATAATTAAGAACTAGAGTGTACATTTCTTCAAATTTAATGTGAGTAGTTAGCGGGATATATATAGTTTATCGAATATGTGACTAACAATAACATGTTCGAAATATGACTTGAGAATAGATTATATATATCACATGTTGAAACATGTAGAAAATAATTTTAGAAAATGCTCAATAATACTAAGTATGAGGCTGACTCAAAATATCAGTGATTAGAAGATGAACATGAATTAAAATAATTGAGGAGCTTGATATATTACTATTATTTTTTGTTTACTGTGAATTTAAATAGTGTGACAGTCACAAGGAAATAAAGAATTGTTTCTAAATATCTCTATTTGTTTGGATATATAATGGGTTAAATGGAAATTTAATTTAATGATTTAATGAAGTAATATTTTGATTAATTCCAAAACCTTGTTATTTTATTTCCTAAAAAGATTTAGTCGTTAAAATTCTCTTTCCAAAAGATCTACGATTATCATTTCTTCATGACCTAGCTTATGATCTTCTAATCTTATATTTTCCCTTAGGCTCAATAATTAATCCATAGCATAGAGAGAAAATCTATAATTTGTATTATTCTTTCAATATATAAAAAAGTTCCTCATAGTTGAAAAACAACCCCAACCCCAGAGCTAGATTATTGAGTTTGAGAGTTAAGTTTTCAGAATGTTGGAAGGCTCTTAGGTGTGCATAAGCTCAAGGATAGGCTTTTGGGTTCCCGTAAATCGAAGGTGAGACTCATGGGTGCACGCAAACCCATAGTTATATATAATTTTGTTTTTAATTTCATACTACTTGAGGGTATAATAAGTTATACATAATTTTTATATTACAAGAATTTTACTATTGTTTTGCTTATATAATATTGAGAAACATAGGACATGAAAAAGTCTATTATGTAGGAGTATATATAATTATTTTTAATTAATTTTCTTCTTTCATATGAATATCAATTCATGTGAATAATATTCTAATGAAGAAAGAATGGCATTATTAATATAATTCTAAAAAATATAATTAGGGGTGTTCATAGTTTGGTTTAAACCGTAAACCAAACCGGATCAAACCGTATTTTGCGGTTTGGTTTGGTTTATGGTTTGAAAAAATATGGTTTGGTTTTATATTTTCACAAATTATGGTTTACGGTTTAGGTTTGGGTTTTGAAAATATATAAACCAAACCAAACCGTAAACCGTAAAACCGCAAGTTAATTATAATAAATATAATATTAATTATGACATAACTTATTTCATTTTTAATTCATCGCCATTTAGAGTTGAAAATTAATAATAAAATATAAGTACTTAATACATTACAATTTAATATAATTTTTTTTTTTATAAAAATTATTATATTCAACTCTAAAAATATTCTTTTTACGCTACCAACTACGTATATTTTTTACTCCAATGTTTATTGAAATATTAAATTATTTTATTTGGAATGTATCCCATAATTTTCGTTATCTTATGTACTCATTTTCATGAACGATTTAGATTTTATAAAAGAATTGTTTTTACTATTCATACTCAAATACAAATATATAGTACTAAAACCGCAAACCGAACCACACCAAACCGCATTTATATGGTTTGGTTCGGTTTCAAAATTTTAACAAACCGTATTATGTGGTTTGGTTTGGTTTTTATGTTAAACTGCACCAAACCAAATCGTGTACACCCCTAAATATAATATTAGCAAATTTTAAAATCATTATTTTAGTATCACGTTATTATAAAACTAAGGCATATATAAATCAACTATTTAATATATTAAATGAAAAAATTATTTAATATTCTCTATGAAAAAATTATAACAGTAATAATAATTACTTATAGCGCACCTAACCACCGGGCTCCTCTCTTTGAAGAGTGAACCGGGTTTCGATCCCTTGTGGGAACGAATTGTGGGAGATATAAGGTGGACTTTGAGAATTTTCTAGGAGTTTGGGTGCTTGGCGTACTAACATCTAATCTACAAACTAACATTGCCCTATCAAAAAAAATAAAAATAATAAATAATAATAATAATAATAATAATAATAATAATAATAATAATAATAATAATAATAATAATTACTTAATTATGATATACCTTATCAATTAATTATCCTTAAATTTAAGTCATAAAATGCATTATTTCTTTGTGTGGATTCAATATTGTAGTTATGAAAAATAGTGAAAGACAATATTAAGAAGATTAAGAAGTGAATTCTAAAAATCTCTAAGCAAATAAAGTATTTTGTCCGAAGATGAACTATAATGAATTGTTTACACAACTATTTATTGCAACAACATTCAAAAGGAGCATGCTAATAGAAATGAATCATATGTATATGCACACTGAAGAACTAAAGTATGCGTGATGATCCCAATATAAATATAAGTAACGATATGTATATACTCTATCAATTATGTAATTGGCAATAATATGTATAATAAGTGATGTAAGACCAAATTATATATACATCATGTAGCTTAACTTTTCTGGAGTGGAAAATTTGTGGAGTTCCCTACTCACTTATAAACTGTATTATGTGGGTTAATAACTCCTAAGAGGTGGGTCCATCTAAATTTATGTTGATTAAATTATGACTTTGATTTGATAATGAATAAAATTATTAAGCACCAACCAGGTGTCTTAGCGCACCTGGCCACCGGACTCCTCTCTTTAATGAGGGACCCGGGTTCGATCCATCGTGGGAACGAATTTGGAGATATAAGGTGTCTTGGAGTATTTCTTGGAGTTTGTGATGGAGCTTGGTGTACTAACATCTAACCAAAAAAACAAAGTAAAGTGCATATTTATGGCATAAACCTGAAGGAAAAAACTTAAAACATTTTTTTAATAGACGAAGAGAATATTAAATTTGTTAATTTGAGGATAAAGGATATAAATAGTGTTAAGACATTTTCTATATTTGTTACGATTTCAGTGTAATCATTTGGACAGATATGTAGATATAAATAAGGGGAAAATGGAAATTGAAATAAAATAAAATAGAAAAATAAACTGTATTTTAAACAAAATATGTAAAAGGTATTTAAAAAGTGGAAAAGGTTTTTATTTTTTATTTTTATGAAATGTGGATATTTTTTTTAAACTGTTAGGTTAATATTGAGAATTTTAAGCCAATTTTTACAATATAAATCATGTAAATTATTGTACTTGATTATTATTGTAATTTAGATTTATAAATAGATTATACGTGCAACGCACGTCATGTTTGCTAGTAATTAAAAGTAGTTGGAATCATACAAATTTCAAATGTACAACAATTCTCAAGATAATTCAACCAACATTAAGGATAATTGTTGAAACTTAGAACCCGTCTTCTTTGGATGTCTACATTACTTTTTAACTAAAACATTAAAATATATATATATATATATATATATATATATATAAGAGCAAAATTTCCAGTATTTACGTTGAGAACGAACGATCTCACCACAATTTACTTTGAAATGCAACTAATTTTCTTAGATTCAAAAGTTATGATGCGGACTACAACATTATTGATTGATTTCTAATCAACCACTAATCGACACATAGTTTAAACCTCATTAATTTCTACATACTCTAATGTGCAATATCTAATACTCCCTCCATCCTCGCAAGATGATACGTTTCATTTTGTTAATTTCTGGCACGTTTTTCCACACTTATGGATGATAAGTTTTAAAATGGAGTTTTGAAGAATTTTTTCTTTTGCGGGATATCTCCGTCGACTACCGCCTCACCCCAGAGCACAAGCTCCCCGATGCCTACGACGACTGCTACGCCGCCCTCGAATGGTTGGCCTCCTCTCCCGCGCCAACCCATGGCTAATAAACGCTCCCGCGTCTACTTCGCCGGCGCGGAAACATAGCCCACCACGTGTCTTTGAAATTTGTTGGTCCCGGGAAAGAGTAATTGGTGTATGGGGGGGGGGGGGGGGAATACACCAATAACCAACCGTTTTTGACTATTATAAAATCAGGTCGATTGTCAAGGTCGACCCTATCAGAGGCAGTTTGATCTATCAAGCTCGTATGGTATCAAGCTTGATTTATCAAACTGTTGTTAATGCGGAAGTTGGTGGAGGTTGATTTACTCTTTGAAAAATCTTAAGGCTGGTGAACAATAGCAGGTTGATGCGTGATATGCAGGTTGATGCTAGTCAGTTTGATAAGAAAATATAAGGGCGATAAATAAAGAGAGAGAGAGAGAGAGAGAGAGAGAGAGAGAGAGAGAGAGAGACACCGCGATGTATCGTGGTTCGGAGAAACCCTCCTACGTCCACGTCAGGTCGACTCGACCTGAGAATCCCTTTACCTTTGGATTCAACCTCTCTCTTATTTATACTGACTGAGTATCAGTTCTAGATACAATCTAACCTGAAAATATCTAGACACGAGTTTTGGGTCGTGACCCTTACAACCTTCGTACTGAAACGTACAAACAATCTTACGCTAATTACAGAGCTTGACAAAACTCTATAATGGCGAAGAACACAAACAAACTTTCTAACTTCGAACTAGTCGGAGAAGAAGTTGTTGAACAATCGACAAGCAGCAGTGAAAGCTTCGTCGTTGTAGTGTTTATCGGAATCGGGAACCTCTCTTCGTCAAGTGTTTGGGAAACTAATCGGATTTCGAACACTTGAATGGATATGAACTTTGAGAGAGATTTGGGCAGAGATATGGCGTTGATAGCTTGTGTTTCCCGTGCTTGAATCCGATAATGGCTGAAGTATTTATAGGCAGTTTTGAAAAACTAGTCGTTGGATTCAGGCTGACGTGGCACTAGCCGTTGGAAGCTGACTCACTTCTAGCCGTTGGGAATATTCGTCCTTGCTGGCACTCGACGTGGCAAGGATCAGGTCGTGACGCTCCATGAAGGCAGAGCATCGACCTTGATTGATAATCCAGCTCTTGAAATCTTCTAAGTCAAAGCAGGCTGGAAGCTTGCTAAGGAAGGTCGATAGACAGGCTGATGATCCAGCTCGATCCAATTGAGGCAGGTCGATACATCGACCTTTCTCTTACAGGGTGGATCGAACTTGATTCTAAACATTAGAGGGCATCGACCTGCACTAACAGGTAGCAGGTCGATCTATCGGCCTTGACCCTAAACAAGTAAAATATGCCTAAGTGTGGTTTCGATAAACATCATCAAAATCAAACTGCAAGGGGTTCCCAACAATTTCCCCCGTTTTGATGATGTCGAAACCATACACTTTACAAATAATTCCTAAGATATAAATCAATGAAAGATCGATAACCACGAAGGTTGATAAGGAATTATAAGAAAGTCAGATAATAAAGCAAAGAAAATAAAGCAGTAAAGGCAGATGCCTGGACAAAGAGATATTGTCGTCAGGACGAAAGATGATTTTTGCTTCATTAAGCTCGATAGCAGAATACATAGAGAATTTACAACAGGCTGAGAGCATAAATGAATAACAAAAAAATTACAAAATCATCTAACTACATCTGCTGGATCTTGGCACGGGCTGCTACTCTCTCTTCCTGGACCTGCTCCCTCGACTTCGACTGCATACTCGCATAAATTCCATCCCTGATTCGGCGAAAGTCGGGATCGGAATTTGAAATATTTACGCCCAGGCCGATGGCGGTCTGCGCGATGTATTGGTCGACCCGGGAGTAATCCAAGTACCCCGAATCACCAAGAAACAAGGGCGTGAAGAATTTTCTTGGCTGGCGCCCTTATCATCACACCGGCCTCTGCAGCTTTCTTCCGAAGCTCACCAATGAAATCTTGGTAAGGGAATTTAAGCATGTAAGCTGCATAGGCGTCATCGGCATCGGCAGAAAGTGAGGGTCCTGGATCCAGTAATGCAGCAGGATGAAGCAACTGTTGAGCTCCCGCAGCAGGTTGTTCTGAGATTCGTCGAGCCATTCAACGACCCGCTGCTGGACTCCAGCATTCAAAACGAGGGCGGACTGGCTGATCCAGTCCATCTCCCTTTTCTTCCTTGCTTCATCAGCCCGGCGCTTGGCAATGAAGCGCTTTTGCTCCTCCGGATCAACGGACTGCTCCTGCGTCGCCCCGGCCAGAATCATGGCAGAAATAAGTTCAGAATGCTTGGCCAGATGGGCTTTGGCAGCGGCGGCCTCGGCAGCACCAAGAAGAGAAATTGGATCGGCCTGGGAGGCAACGGCCTTGGAGGAGACGGCCTGGGGAGGCTTCTTTTGAGGAGGCGGAGGAGGAGCCACGGAAGTTGAAGGAGTTTTAGATTTGGAGGGCTTCTTCTTCTTCGCGGCGGCGGCGGCTCTTTCTTCTTCCCCCTTTTCGACATCATCAGAAAGGGCTTTGATGAGGGAAAGAAGAGTCGCATCCTCCTCCTGCAGCTTGGTCACGGCATCCTTCAACTCCTGTTGACCATTGAGAAGGGAGGAGATGGTGCCGTGAATGGCGTTGATTTGATCGTTGGAGGTCAATGCCGAGTTGGAGACTGAAGAAGTCAGATTGGATACTCGCTCATCGACCTTGGCCAAATCTTCCAACACTTCCCCGATCTGGTCGCGGGATGCCATATTGAGTTCCTCGAGCTGGCCAGGCAGGAGCTTGTTAGTATATTCCTTCAATAATCTCACGGCAAAGTCCGTGACACGCTCCCTGGCAGCTTCATCGGCCTGGATCTTGGCATCTTTGACAATATCGACCCGGGCCTCAGCTACGGTCTGTTTGATCTGCTCGGGAAGGCTGGTGATAATGGACTCGAGCTTGGCAGAGATTGTATCGAGCACCACCTCCACATCAGCCTTTGAAATTTGAGAAGTCGGAGCAGCAGCTTCAAGAAGCTGATTACCACCCTCATTCCTGGATGGCGATTGCTCCGGAGTTTGAATCAACTCAAACTCGTCTCCAGCTTCTGCGGCGGAATTGTAGAGAGCACGAGAGTTGATGTAGAGGGGGCGAAGGTCGATGCCCAGAACTTTGGCCTCGACCTTCATGCGGCGCAACACAAGAGATCGAAAGTTTGAGGCCGCATCCCCCACATTGAAGAAACCAAACTCCGCTTCCAGTGCCAACTCCTCGACCTTCAGGTCGTTGAGAGTAACGACCTGCAGCAAGGCCTCGAAGACAAAATAATAACTCGACTTACAATCCAGATAGAACTGGAGGCGAGTGGCGAGGTCGAGAGTCTTGGGGAGTTGGGCTATCCCTGGCATCAGGTCGATGACCTTCAGCCTAGCCTCGGCCTTCATGGCAGCGACCTGGGAGTGAGCAGCAGACATCGGCTGCTCAGAAAATGGCTGGATTGGCAGCACGACGTCCTCCTCCACGGGCACGTCCCGAATGGGGGAAGACAGAGAGTCTTCAGCAGTGAGATCCTGGATCTCAACGGATCCAGCTCTTTGGACTGGGGGGGATCTCACTGGAGAGGGAACAACGACCTGCGGAGAGGATGCAGGGCGTTGCTTCGAGGCGGACGGCTCGGCGGCGGAACGGACTGGAGATGGAGTCCGTTCGGCAGAATGAGAGGGCGATGAAGAGGGCGATGAGGAGGGCGAGGGCTCCCTGCGAGGTGCAGATTCCTCGGTTATGGGGAGAATCCTGTGAAGCGGCCTGGGCGGATCACCGGAGGCCGACTGCGTCCTCCGTGGAGGAGTCTTCACAGGAAGAGTCTTCTTGGCAGGGCGAGAGGGGACCAGGTCGACATCAGCCTTCCTCTTCTTTTGAGCAGGTCGAGGTGGAATCCTCCAACCGACCTTGGATTCGCCGCACTTGGCGAGGTGCACCCTGACATTGTCTGGGGAGTTGTAATAAATCTGCGGTGCCACCCCAATCGCCATCTCCAGCTGGTGGAGATCTTTCGGAATAAACAGTGGGGGGAAGGCCGGCTCATTGGACCATTTCCTGTTTTTGAAGAAGGAAATGATAATGCAGGTGGCCTTCGTCCCAAGGCGAAGTGGTTTATTATTGTGGAGAGATACCTTCACCACGGCCTCACCCTCTGATTCGCACACAATCTGCCTGGCCTAATCCCAGAGCAGGGAGACCATTAACTTGGCCCAACTAATGGGCAGGTCGAGAATTACGGCCGTCAAAATCTAAAACTTGAACGGGGTGACCTGGTCGTAATTCCCGATGTGCCCTAGAAAGCACTTCTGGACGAAGTCCATTAGGAGGCGGTATTTGGGACGCAGCTCGTTCCTCTTGAAGGATGTCGCTACGTACTGCCTCTGCTCAATCAGGACACGGTCTGCAACCAGCTGCAGTTGATCCCGAGAGATTTCGGAGAGCTGCATCGTCCCTCCATCCCCAATACCGAAGGCGGACTTAACGGCGTCAAGAACATTGATGGTGTGCATGACGTTCTGGGTTCCGAGGGAGACTGTGTGGGAAGACACAGAATCACCCTCGTTCCAGTTGTAGAAAAAGGCAGATACAATCTTGGGGAGACTTTTCGCCGGCCGGGTGGAGATGATTTGGTGGAATGGAAAGCATTTCTCCACCAAGGCAAACATGGAGTCAAGATCACGAAAACCTAAGTTATCGCGTACCATGTAGGGCTCGAATTTGATGCGAGCCTTCAAGAAATCCTCGATTTCGGACCACTGCATTTCTTTTCGACCAGAAGTTTGATTTCCTGCCATTGTTGATTTTCCTGCAAGTTTTTTGAGAAAAAATTAGAAAACAAGAATGAGGAACTCGGCGGAAACCTTAAACAGAATCGGTGAAAAGAATACAAACCACGGAGAGTGATTTGATGCAGATAGTGAGTAAGCAGAAAAACGAAGAACACGATGGCGGCAGTTGAATTTTTGCGGAGAGAAAAATTAGGTTTTTCGAAGAAGATGATGAGAGTAAGTAAAGTTTGAGAGAAAACTGCATGCCATATATATAGAGTTTTCGAACGGTTGTGATCGTTCGAATTGGAAAAGGTGAAAATCTCTCTTTAATTTTCATCCACACGATGGGTGCGCATGAAATGTGAAACGTTACACATTCGCGCGTGAGATATTGAAAACGTGCGATAATTTGCACTTTTGCAGAGAGAAGGCAGGGAATTAAATGCAGCCTCGGTCAATGTGTCAATATTTGACACTTGACTGGATGTTTTACAAAAATGGTAATCATTACTCCCTTTTTTCCTCATTTTCTGCAAATTATCAGACCCTTAAATAATGAAACACATTGAGAAATAAATATCATTAATAAATGAAGAAATCATTGCGTATTAAAGAAGTTATAAGAAAAAAGGGTGATACTGCCCTTTTGATTCTTCCTTCATAAATGCAGTTGCATTCAGGTTGATATCGGCCTGTTGATATCGGCCTTGAGACGGAGAACGGCCTGTCGAAATGAACGGCCTGTATTTGTGATATCGGCCTGGAAATATATCGGCCTGGCGAATAAACACCCTGAAGACAGATGTTATCGGCCTGGATATACAAACGGCCTGAACATATGACATCGGCCTGGCGAGGTGGAACTGCCTGGAAATATTTCGGCCTGGCGAAGTAAACGCCCTGGAAGATGATATCGGCCTTTGTCCCCCCTCAAATGATGGATCACTTTGGCCAAGTGTTCCCCCTCAATTGAGGAACACAGGTCGATCTGTTGAAAGGTCGACGGTCTGTAAATGGATACATCCTGTTGACAGACACAGCCTGTAGATAGGCACGGCCTGTAGATAAGCATGGCCTGAAGATAGGCACGGCCTGTTGAGTAGATGACGGCCCTGTTCCCCCTTAATATCGGCCTGTTAGAAAAGAGACGGCCTGCTTATTGGTCCCGATTGTTGGTCCCACACAAGCTTTTGAAAGATGTGGCAGGCTGATGAGGAGATAACGGCCTGTAGGCTTACGATCGGCCTGATGACTCAACATTTAATAACCCTAGCTTTCCACATAGCATTTTGAATCTTTGTTCGGCTAGAGGTTTGGTTAGGATATCAGCTCGCTGAATATCAGTGTGTATCTTCTCAATAACCACGTTCTTCTTTTCCACGTGATCACGAATAAAGTGATGTCGAATATCCACGTGTTTGCATCTTGAATGAAGAACTGGATTCTGAGTAATGGCGATGGCACTCAAGCTGTCGCAGAATATTGGCACTTCACTGACTTCAACTTCATAATCCTTAAGTTGTTGTTTGATCCACAAGATTTGTGCACAACAACTCCCTGCGGCCATGTACTCGGCCTCTGTGGTGGAGGTGGCTACTGAAGTTTGTTTCTTTGAAAACCACGAAATCAGCTTGTTTCCGAGAAAATGGCAAGTACCCGAGGTAGATTTCCTATCGAGCTTGCACCCTGCATGATCAGAATCTGAATAACCTGTAAGCTGCAAATTATCATCACAAGGATACCAAAGACCTAAATTTGTGGTTCCTTTGATGTAACGAAGAATTTTCTTTGCTGCTTCCAAGTGTGATTCCTTCGGATTAGCTTGAAATCTAGCACACACTCCAACTGCAAAAGTGATGTCAGGTCGACTAGCAGTTAGATAAAGTAATGAACCAATTATACCCCTGTACTGTGTTATGTTGGCAGGTTTTCCTTCGGGATCCGGGTCGATCTTCCCACCAGAGAGCATCGGTATTTTGACAGGCTTGCTGTCTTTGACACCAAACTTATCGACCAGCTCGTGTGCGTATTTTGTTTGGCTAATGAAGATTCCTTCATCGGACTGCTTGACCTGCAACCCTAGAAAGAAATTCATTTCCCCCATCATAGACATTTTATATTTTTCGGTCATGAGGTTACCAAATTTTTCGCACAAACTGGGAGATTTAGATCCAAAAATGATATCATCAACATAAATTTGTACTAAAAGGATATGTTCATTCACTTTGATAGTGAATAGTGTCTTGTCGACTGAACCACGCTTGAATCCTGATTCGATGAGGAAGGATGACAGCGTCTCATACCAAGCTCAAGGAGCTTGCTTAAGACCGTAGACGGCCTTGTGCAGTTTGTAGACTTTGCTTGAATCACCCTCCTCGAATCCAGGAGGCTGTTCCACATAGACTTCCTCTTCGAGAACGCCATTGAGGAACGCACTTTTAACATCCATCTGGTAGACTTTGAATCGTTGATGAGCGGCATAAGCTAGAAACAGCCTTATAGCTTCTAATCTTGCAACGGGGGCAAACGTCTCATCATAGTCGATTCCTTCTTGTTGACAGTAACCCTTTGCAACCAATCGGGCTTTATTTCTGACAACTTCTCCAGATTCATCTCTCTTGTTCTTGTAAACCCATTTGACTCCAATGACGCCCTGATGATAAGGACGATCAACTAGAGACCATACTTCATTTCTCTTGAATTCATTGAGTTCTTCTTGCATGGCTTGAATCCAGTCAGCATCTTGAAGAGCTTCAATGGCATCTTTGGGTTCTACTCGAGAGAGATAGCAACTTAAAAGCGCACTTTCACCAATCGTCCTTCTTGTCCGCACTCCTTGGTTTGGGTTCCCAACAATGAGCTCTTTTGGATGAGCATCGATCCATCGTCTGCGTCGAGCTCTTTCTTCATTTGAAATGATTGGTTCGGGCTCATTAATGGGTTCATCAAACTCCGGGTGAGTTGAAGGTTGATCAGTGGGCACATGCTGTTGCTCGGGCTGTTGATCAGACTGTTGATCAGGCTGCTGTTCGGCCTGAATGTTGAGCTGCTCCATTGTGCTATCGAGCTGCTCGATCTGGGATGTAAGGTCGTGAACAGCATCAGTCTGAGGGACTGAGGGAGGGGGATCAGCCTGGTTAAGTCCGGCTGGTGTATTACAGCTCGAAGTATCATTTGCATCACTTCCCCCTTGCTGTGTGACCCTAGGATCAGATTGATCCTCTTCCTCCAAATCATTTGGAGTCCATACTAGCAGGTCGTCAATGGGGGAGTTAGACGGCCTGTTAGCAGCGGGTTGTTCTGTATCTGTACTTGATTCTCTGTAAAGACAAGTAGATTCATCAAACACAACATGAGGTGTTACCTCCACAACTAGGGTTTTCTTATTAAAGACTCTATAAGCTTTGCTAACCTCTGAGTATCCTAAAAATACTCCTGGATCGGCCTTGCTATCAAAAGTCTTTAATTGAGATTTCCCATTGTTATGAATGTACACAAGCACCCAAAAGCTTTAAAATACTTTAACCTGGGGAGCTTGTTGTTCCACAGCTCGTATGGAGTCTTTCCATGTCGGGTCGTGATGACCGACCTGTTTTGGGTGTAGCAGGCTGTGTTAACGGCCACTGCCCAAAACTTCTTTGGAAGATTGGTTTCATCCAACATGGTACGAGCTGCTTCCTTCAGCGACCTGTTACGGCGTTCCACTACGCCGTTTTGTTGAGGTGTGCGTGCAGCTGAAGTTTGATGATGAATTCCACTATTTGTGCAATATTCTTCGATCATAGCGTTGATAAATTCGGTGCCTCGATCTGATCGAATGGAGATGATGGATTTCTCCTTTTGATTGCACAGTTTGCTCAGCAACGCAGGTAGCTTCTCCAAAGTCTCCTTCTTTTTGTACATGAAAATAACCCACGTAAATCTAGAATAATGGTGCGTCGTTTTACACCAAAAATAATTCCGACTTTTCAGCCGGTATGCTCACACTGCTCAGACAGTGGCAAGCAAGATCGTCTCCCAAAGGACTGGCGAGTTTCTCCTCTGAATTTTCAACTGCAAAACAATGATTTTTTATTAAACTACTAACGAAAATAAATAAGAGAAATAGAAGAACGAGGAACCTAGGAGGTAGCTTGCAATTTGGTTTCACAAAATAAAAACGATTCCGGCGGCGAACAATTCCACTCTAGCTTAATTATTCTGATCCTCGATGCAAAAATAACTCTAATTACATGCAAACAAACCAGTTATGATTACCGAAGACGCTTCTGACGTAATCTCATTTCTCCATAAATTATCGAAAATCAGGAAGACGCTTCACCAATTATTTCCCTAATCGACTGACAACCGTAAGAGACGCTCTATAGATTTAATGAGCCGACAGCATTAAGAACTAGAGAAACCCGATTCAAAACCGACAAACTCTGACGCAGGATTGTCGAATTAAGACTATTATTCCCTCGACTTAAACAAGTCGATTTACCACTAATTAAATCTGATCACGATTACGTATGACCGATTCAATTGGCTACAAATCAACTCTACTCAACTAAGCATTGTACACTACCTAGACGAATAAAGCGATTAATAGAAATCAACACAGAGAATAATCGATGCTTGTATAGAATTAAAGTATGAACACAAATTAGATCTCACAGATTAATTTTGCTAGAGCTTCCTTGTTCTCACCGGAATAAGAAAATTAGCTAGAACTCATAATTGAATTACAACCAATAATAAACGATGAAGAATGAAACGTGAATGGTGAAAGAAAAATAAGAACTTCAAAAATATTTCCAGAACAGCTGCTGCTCCTTGCGTTCAAAAAGATGATCCCTCCCCAAGAGATAAACTACTATCTATATTCCTAAGGAATTCCTTTACAAAAAAGGAATATGTCTTAAAATCCTCCTCAATCAAGGAAAGTAATAATAAATAATAAAAAGTCTAGTAACTGAAAATAAAATATCAGAGAATAGATTGCTCATTGCACTAAATAATCCCGTAACCGTAAGTGCCTTCAAAATCTGATATCTCTCTTTTCTTTCTCGCCAGCAACAGGCTCTGCAGTCGGTATGGGCACACCGGCCGAATTTCCAGCAGACTAAATTCCCTACTCAGCTTCAGCTTTGAACACCTCTTCCAAAATATCTCCAAAATCATCAAAATCGTATTTCTCCTACAAAAAACACATTATTTCACAATTAATCCATATCAAGGTGATTTTAGTCAAAATAACACCTAAAATTGCCAATATATCCAAGAAATAATGAGACAAATAACGCCCAATCAAACTCCCCCACACTTAAGCAATGCTCGTCCTCGAGCATAAACTACAAACTAGGACAGACTCAGACTCAACACAAGACACAATATGAGCTTGGCAACTTTTTTCAACAAACAAGAATCATAGTCACGATTAGGATACAACCATTCAAACCGCTAACCCTTCTTCCAGTCAAAACAACATGCAAATGCCCATCATTCTTGTCAAAATATGATGCTAAGTTGATCCAAGCCTCACCAGGTTCACTCCATATCTCTCAAAAGAATAGGGACAGATTTAGAACTCACATTCATAGCTTAAAAACTCTCCATCATAGTTTGCCCATATGCCAAAATTTTCACAACAAAGAATGAGATTAATGCACAAATCAAAAGGTCTTTGATAGGGTTGTAATGGGGTTAGGGTGAGAGGCAGGATACAAGAAAAAGGATCAAGAAAAATAGGCTTATAAACTGAAAATATGCAAGTTATTAAAGCATAAGCCATCAATCCAAAATCTCCAAAAACTCCACAGTCCATTCCTCTCATTCCCATTTCCTTCTTTCTTTTCTTTTTCATCCCCAAAACTCTCCCCCTTTTTTACACTATTCAGTCCTCCATTTCTTCCTCTTTTTTTATTTTCATGACTGATCTCTTCCCTTTTTTCATGCTTTCTTTTTTTTTTTTTTTTATTTTTTTTTTTTATAAGATCCCTAATTTACCACAAAATGGATTCCCAAATACCCTCTTCACCCTCTAAATAGATAAACACTCCCACCATATTCTTATCGATTCATATACTTCAATAACTTGCACATTTCAGTGGGACAAAAGTAAGGCTAAAGAGGCTGACAAGGTTCCATTTAAGTGGCTAAAATCGAGAAGAGAATAGGATATTAAAGCTCAAATGGGGAAACTAAGGGAATACTGTGAGGGTAGGAATATATCAGGCCAAGAGGTGAAAATCCTAAGTGCCTAAATCATCTTTGTGCAAGAACATCAATATGCAGCTTCAATTATGGCAATGGGGCAAACCAAATATCAAGCAATCAAGACTACGAAAATCTCTCATCAAGAAAACAAAGAGCATTATTTATGTATTTGCTCAAGGCTCAAATCTCACCATTTAAGTAAGCTTCATTTTTGACCAACTTCGCATCAAACTTTTTCATCCAAGAATTCATCTAGGCAAGTAACACATCATTTTTCATGAAAGAATTCAGCCAAACATACCACATCCAATCCTAATCATTCCTATTCAACTTATTCATTTCAAAAGCTGCCAAGACCCATAAAAAAAAACGGAACTAGACTCTTTTTTTTTTTTTTTTTTTTTTTTTCAAAATAAAACGAAAAAATATAAACATCCCCTCCCCCACACTTAAACAACACAATGCCCTCATTGTGTAAAGGAAGGAAACACCTAAAACTATGCACAAAGAAAACAAACTGAAAAAATATTAAAAGACAAGATAAAGAAAACTGCCCTGAACAAGCTATTAAGATGGGTCCGATGGGGGAAGTAGAGGGCGAACAGTGTCCTCTAAAGTGGTTATGCGCTCTCCCAACGCTTTCACCTCCTTTATCAGCTGCAATGCCCATGGAGGTGTCGAATCCGTGGCTGGGACAGCAGAGGAAGATGCTCCAGGATTACCTGCACAAGAAGATCTGCTCGGGCCTTTTACACCCGGCTTCAACAACTGGTAAGCTCCACTATCATTCACAAAGACCAGCCCCATGTTTAGAAAATCCACAACACCGAAAGTAGAAGAAGGAAGAAGCTGAGATTCATCAAACTCGACACCTAACTTTTTAGCCAAAAGGGTAACAAGAGCACCAAGAGAAATTTTTCCACGAAAACGAGTAGAGTTTAACCTCCACTGATTTGCAATCCAATAACCAAAATTCATCTTGACACAACTAAGCATATTATCAAGAATACCCACTTCTTGTTGAGTGACAACATTCATAGAATCAGTGCGACCGAACAAATTATGTGCGAGAAATCTATGACACAATCGCAACCCATCATCTACAATGTTGGCACTTTTAGAACACCCTTTAGCATAAAAACTCTCAACTGACATATTCTTCCATTGCTCAGCAAAAGTACTCTTCAGTTCGTCAGGAATATCACACATTGCAGAAAAATATGCTTCACTTAGTAGAGATTCATCAGTTTCAAAACCAAGCAAAACATTCAATGTGTTCACAGACAAGTTAAATTTCTCCCCTGTCATAGTGAATAAAATAGCATTCGAATCAGATAGCTCTAAATGGGGTAGAAACTGAACCGAAGACATAAATTCCACCACTAAATCTCGATGAACAGGCTGATTTATTTCTAGAAAATTTTCCCAACCAATATTCGAAAATAAGGTTCTGATTCTAGAATTGACGCCTAACACCTCAATGGTATCCCAATCAAACAACCGAGCAGGTATTAAAGTTCGAAGAGAATTTTTACCTGCCCTCGCCATCACCTCATAATTAGACAGAAACTTGGGAGCTTCCGGAGTTGAATCCTCGTCATCTGAAGGAGAAGCTTCAGGTTCGACAGTAGCTTGCTCTGCATCCTCTTCCTGATTGCATGCCGATGGCTCCGGAGTGCCATTGCGAGAGCTGCGACGAGATGGAGGAGGGCGGCCTCGTTTCCGCGTCTGAATCTGAGGTGCTGCAGCAGTAGGCGGTGACTCAATTTCCGGCGCTGTGGTGGTTATGGCTGGAGCTCGTGGCCTTCCTCTTCTCGCCACCTGCTTCGCTCTCATTGTGGAGTAAGCAACGTGTGGTTGCTCTCTTGGTCGGAGTCGCAGCTGTGAGAACGGCGGTAGACTGCGGAGGGGATGGCGATTTGGAGAGGAGGTTGAATTCCTTGGGGATTTGGGGAAATTTTGACTCTAAAGTCAAAAACCCTTCCTGCCGTCATTTAACCCCTGTACCACTTTTCCCTCTCTTTTTTTTTCATTTTTTTTTTTTTTTTTTTTTTTTTTTAATATACTAGTACATATAGAAGGGAAAAATAAAAATAAAAATAAAAATAAAAATAAAAATAAAAATAAAAATAAAAATAAAAATAAAAATAAAAGAAAAACAGATAAAATAAAAATAAAAATAAAGAAAAAATAATAATAAAAATGCCGAAAAAATTTGGGTTGCCTCCCAGTAGCGCCTTTATTTAACGTCCTCGGCCGGACACGATGAGAGCTCGAATTATTCCTGAACGATGGGTGGAGCCAACTGCATCTCCTCAAATGTTTCCCCATCCATCATTCCATAGTATGGCTTCAACAACTGCCCGTTCACCTTAAAACGTTTTTGAGTGCTCAAACTTTGAATCTCTATGGAACCATTTGGACTAACACTCAAAACCTCATACGGGCCCGTCCATCGCGACTTCAATTTGCCCGGCATGATTCGAAGTCTAGCATTAAACAGGAGCACCTTCTGGCCAACATCAAAGGACTTCCTTCGAATGTACTTGTCGTGAAGAAATTTTGTACGCTCCTTGTATAAGCTTGCATTATCATAGGCCTCCAATCGTATCTCTTCCAACTCTTGTAATTGGAATTTTCTCTCTTGACCAACGACCTCTCGATCCATGCAAATCTGCTTCACTGCCCAAAAAGCTCTGTGCTCTAGCTCCACGGGTAGATGGCATTGCTTCCCAAAAAGCAAGCGATATGGAGACATGCCGATCGGAGATTTGTACGCTGTGCGGTATGCCCATACCGCATCATCCAGACGAAGACTCCAGTCCTTACGGCTCGGATTAACCGTTTTCTCCAAAACGCTCTTGATCTCTCGATTTGAAACTTCAGCCTGACCATTTGATTGGGGATGATAAGCTGTAGCGACCCTATGGTGGACTCCGTATTTCTTGAAAAGAGCTTCCAAAGTCCGATTGCAGAAATGGGTTCCTTGGTCACTAATGACAGCCCGCGGTACACCGAACCTATTGAAAATGTTAGCCTTAAGGAATCCTGCAACCACTTTAGAGTCATTAGTTCGGGTAGCTTTTGCTTCTACCCACTTCGAGACATAGTCAACAGCCAATAAAATATAAGAATTACCGAACGAGTTTGGGAACGGCCCCATGAAATCCATTCCCCACACATCAAAAATCTCGCAAACTAGAATAGGAACTTGAGGCATTTCATTACGAGAAGAAATGTTACCTGTTCGTTGGCATCTATCGCAATTCTTACAGAACTGATAAGCATCCTTGAAAATGGTTTCCCAATAAAAACCACAATCAAGAATTTTCTGGGCTGTTCTTCTTGGTCCAAAATGGCCCCCACACGCATGAGAATGGCAGAAACAGAGGATGGATGGAATTTCCTCGTCGGGAATGCATCGCCGTATGACTTGGTCAGCACCGGTCTTCCATAAATAGGGGTCGTCCCATATAAAATACCTCGCTTGACTCTTCAATTTGTTCTTCCGAGCAGTGGGCATCCCCTTCGGAAACCTCTTTGTGGTTAGGTAGTTAACCAAATCTGCATACCATGGTGTGGTATTTGCAGCGAGCAGCAGCTGACCATCAGGAAAATCATCCGGTATGGGCATACCATCCGATTCTGTCAGGAGTCGACTCAAATGATCTGCAACATTATTTTCAGCCCCTTTTTTGTCTTTAATCTCCAAATCAAATTCCTGCAATAAAAGAATCCAGCGAATCAGTCTTGGTTTAGATTCTTTTTTGGCGAGTAAATACTTAAGAGCTGCATGGTCAGAGTACACAATGACTTTAGAGCCAACTAGATATGAACGAAATTTTTCGCATGCAAAAACAATGGCTAAAAGCTCCTTCTCTGTTGTAGTGTAATTGCATTGGGCTGAGTTGAGAGTTTTAGAGGCATAATAAATGACATGACTCTCTTTCCCGTTCTTTTGCCCTAGCACAGCTCCCACAGCATAGTCGCTCGCATCGCACATGATCTCAAACGGCTCTCCCCACCTCGGAGGCTGAATGATAGGGGCTGAGGTTAGCTTCTTCTTCAAGAGATCGAAGGCTTCTTTGCATTTTTCATCCACTTCAAAAAGAGCATCTTTATGCAGCAACCTTGTTAGAGGTTGAGCAATTTTTGAAAAGTCCTTTATGAAGCGTCTGTAAAAGCCTGCATGTCCTAGAAAACCACGAATCTCTTTCACGTTAGTAGGATAAGGTAATTTAACAATCAAGTCAATTTTTGCCTTATCAACCTCTATTCCTTTCTCCGAAATCACGTGACCAAGTACTATACCCTCCTTGACCATAAAATGGCACTTTTCAAAATTAAGTACCAAATTAGAGTCAACACATCTCTGCAAAACTTTCTCAAGGTTAGCCAGACAAATATCAAAAGAATCTCCATGAACTGTAAAGTCATCCATGAATATCTCGATACAATTTTCAATCATATCAGAAAAGATGCTCATCATACACCTTTGGAAAGTACCGGGAGCATTACATAATCCAAAAGGCATACGACGATAAGCAAAAGTACCGAATGGACAAGTAAATGTGGTTTTTTCCTGATCTTCTTGGGCAACAAATATTTGAAAATATCCAGAATAGCCATCAAGAAAACAGAAAAAAGATTTACCTGCCAACCTTTCCAACATCTCATCAATGAATGGTAGAGGAAAATGGTCTTTCCTAGTGGCATCATTAAGTTTTCTGTAGTCTATACACATACGCCAACCAGTTTGAAGCCTCATAGGAATTAATTCATTTTTCTCATTTTTAACCAACTGAATTCCAGACTTCTTAGGAACCACATGAACAGGACTGACCCACGCACTATCAGAAATCGAATAAATAATCCCTAACTCTAACAATTTAAGGATTTCTTTATGCACAACTTCTTTCATGACAGGGTTGAGTTTTCTTTGAGGGTCCCTAGAAGGTTTGCTATTAGGCTCTAGCAAAATTCTGTGCATGCAAAGAGAGGGACTTATACCTTTTATGTCAGCTAAAGTCCATCCGATGGCAGTTTTGTGCACCTTCAAAAGCTCTATCAACCTTTCTTCTTGCTCTTCAGACAAATCCTTGCTTATGATGACCGGGAGTGTTTCTCCATCCCCCAAAAATGCATACTTCAGATGCTGTGGAAGTGTCTTCAATTCCAGCTTCGGTGCTTGCTCGATGGATGGTTTCAGTTTTTCTGGATTGGGAAGTATGGGCATACTGTCCGATATATTCCGAGCAGGAACTTCACCAGCCGAGTTCAACTGCATGAAAATCTCCTCAACTGTACTGTCACAGTTCACTGTACTGCCCTGATTCACCAGACCTCCGAAAAGAACTTGCTCCAGCTTATCTTCCCTGAAATTATTTTCGACAAAATTGTCAATAAAAGGGTCGATACAATCAATAGCAAACATAGACTCAGGATCTTCCACATGTTTCATAGCCTCAAAAATGTTAAAAGTAACAACTTCTCCATCAAATTCAAGACTCAGCATACCCTTATCAACATCAATTTTCGTTCTTGCAGTTTTCATGAATGGCCTTCCTAAGAGGATTAAACACTTATTTGTTGACACAGCCTCGCCCATATCAACAATGTAAAAATCAACAGGAAAGATCAATTCATTTACCTTTACAAGAACATCTTCCACCACACCTTTAGGATAAGTATTAGACCTGTCAGCTAACTGAATAATAACTCGAGTTTCTTTTAAAGGTCCTAATTGCAAATCCTTGTACATAGAGTATGGCATGACATTTATTGAGGCTCCTAAATCAAGCATAGCTTTTTCCACTCGTGTATTACCAATAATGCAAGGAATAGTAAACATACCAGGATCCCTACATTTTTGTGGCAACTTCTTTTGAATAACAGCAGAAACATTCTCACTAACTCTAATTCTTGCATCTTTCCCATGTCGCATCTTATTAGTGCACAACTCTTTCAAAAATTTTGCGTACCTGGGAACTTGCTTAATTGCATCGATTAGAGGCAAGTTTATCTCTACCTTCTTGAAGACTTCCAGAATTTCCTTATCATCCTCCGCTTTCTTGTTTCGTGCCAACCTGGAAGGAAAAGGAGCTTCAATTAGTGTTTTAGGATTTGAATCTTTCGGTTCTTCACTTACCTTGGGAGAATTAAAATTTTCCTCTTTCTGCGTTCCTTCTCCAGATTCAATCCCCTTAGGATTTGTTTCCTTTAGCACCTTCCCATTCCGTAGAGTCACGGCATTTACATTTTCTTTGGGATTGATCTCCGTTTGAGATGGGAGTTTACCTGAGTTCGGTTGCAATTTATTTAATTGGGTGGCCAACTGTGTGATTTGCGTACCCAGATTTCCCAGTGCAGCATGAGTTTCTTGCTGGAATGATTGCTGGCTGAGGGCGAGACTCTTGACTATCTCACCTAGACTCTGCTCAGGCTGGTCGGTGTGGGCATGCTGTCTGGTTTGCTGTTGGTTTTGCGTGTACACACCAGGTCCATTTTGCTTCCAGCTGAAATTGGGGTGATTTCTCCAACCAGGATTATAGGAGTTCGAAAAAGGATCATTCCGTTTCCTATATTGTGCATCTCCGGAGCCAAAGCAAACTTGCTCGGTAGGATTTCCCTGCAAGGATGGACAAGTATCAGTAAAATGGCCATTTTCAAAGCAAACTCCACATTGAATATTTTGAGTTTGAGCTACAGCAAGTCCTCTAACTAAAGAGGTGAGAGCATCAATCTTTTCATTAACACCCGAATCAGCTGTTCCTTCGGCTCGTTTTACTGATCGGTATCTGTCGTCGTCCTCGTCTTCATATTGTTGGCCATTGGATACCATATCAATAATAAGTTGACGTGCTTCATTCAGCGTTTTGTTGGTTAACGAACCGCCACACGCAGCATCTACAATTTTCCTGTCAAAAGACGACATCCCACGATAGAAATAGTTAGTAAGCAACTGATATTCAGAAAAACCGTGGTCTGGACATTTACGACATAATTGCTGAAATCTCTCCCAATATTCAGCCAAACTTTCCCCTTTCTTTTGTTTGATGCTGCTGATCGCCATTCGTAAATTTGCAGCTCTCGACTCGGGAAAAAATTTCCGCAAAAACTGCTCCTCCAAGTCATTCCAAGTAGTGACAGATTCTGGTGGTAAATCGAACAACCAATCTCGAGCTTTTCCCTGCAAGGTGTGAGAAAAAGTCAGTAACCTTAAGTTATCATCGGTAAAACCTTGTGGGCGTAAAGTCGAGCACACTAAATCAAACTCAGCCAAATGCTTGTGTGCACTCTCTCCAGGAAGATCTCCAAATTTAGGGAGCACTTGAATAAATCCTGGTTTGATTTCAGAGTTACGATTTATGGTAGGTAGAACGATGCACAGGGGGCGATTGTTCCGATGGCGTCCTAACTCCCTTATCAACTGATCACGTGGAGGTGGTGGGTTTTCAAGTTGGCGATCTTCGTTCTCCCTTTCGTCCTCCATGTTGATTTCTGATCTCTGTTCAGCCACACAATCCCTCGAAAGTGAATAGGAAGCTTCTTTTGCTAGTCTTGCTTCTTTCCTCAACCTTCGTGCTGTTCTTTCGATCTCTAAATCAAAGACTAAATCTCCTGTACGAGAGGAACGAGGCATAAACCAGAGAAAGACATAAAAAAAATACAAGTCGAAAATTCAGAATTAAAATACTGCTTAAAACCAGTCCCCGGCAACGGCGCCAAAATTTGGTGCCGTCGTTTTACACCAAAAATAATTCCGACTTTTCAGCCGGTATGCTCACACTGCTCAGACAGTGGCAAGCAAGATCGTCTCCCAAAGGACTGGCGAGTTTCTCCTCTGAATTTTCAACTGCAAAACAATGATTTTTTATTAAACTACTAACGAAAATAAATAAGAGAAATAGAAGAACGAGGAACCTAGGAGGTAGCTTGCAATTTGGTTTCACAAAATAAAAACGATTCCGGCGGCGAACAATTCCACTCTAGCTTAATTATTCTGATCCTCGATGCAAAAATAACTCTAATTACATGCAAACAAACCAGTTATGATTACCGAAGACGCTTCTGACGTAATCTCATTTCTCCATAAATTATCGAAAATCAGGAAGACGCTTCACCAATTATTTCCCTAATCGACTGACAACCGTAAGAGACGCTCTATAGATTTAATGAGCCGACAGCATTAAGAACTAGAGAAACCCGATTCAAAACCGACAAACTCTGACGCAGGATTGTCGAATTAAGACTATTATTCCCTCGACTTAAACAAGTCGATTTACCACTAATTAAATCTGATCACGATTACGTATGACCGATTCAATTGGCTACAAATCAACTCTACTCAACTAAGCATTGTACACTACCTAGACGAATAAAGCGATTAATAGAAATCAACACAGAGAATAATCGATGCTTGTATAGAATTAAAGTATGAACACAAATTAGATCTCACAGATTAATTTTGCTAGAGCTTCCTTGTTCTCACCGGAATAAGAAAATTAGCTAGAACTCATAATTGAATTACAACCAATAATAAACGATGAAGAATGAAACGTGAATGGTGAAAGAAAAATAAGAACTTCAAAAATATTTCCAGAACAGCTGCTGCTCCTTGCGTTCAAAAAGATGATCCCTCCCCAAGAGATAAACTCCTATCTATATTCCTAAGGAATTCCTTTACAAAAAAGGAATATGTCTTAAAATCCTCCTCAATCAAGGAAAGTAATAATAAATAATAAAAAGTCTAGTAACTGAAAATAAAATATCAGAGAATAGATTGCTCATTGCACTAAATAATCCCGTAACCGTAAGTGCCTTCAAAATCTGATATCTCTCTTTTCTTTCTCGCCAGCAACAGGCTCTGCAGTCGGTATGGGCACACCGGCCGAATTTCCAGCAGACTAAATTCCCTACTCAGCTTCAGCTTTGAACACCTCTTCCAAAATATCTCCAAAATCATCAAAATCGTATTTCTCCTACAAAAAACACATTATTTCACAATTAATCCATATCAAGGTGATTTTAGTCAAAATAACACCTAAAATTGCCAATATATCCAAGAAATAATGAGACAAATAACGCCCAATCAAACTCCCCCACACTTAAGCAATGCTCGTCCTCGAGCATAAACTACAAACTAGGACAGACTCAGACTCAACACAAGACACAATATGAGCTTGGCAACTTTTTTCAACAAACAAGAATCATAGTCACGATTAGGATACAACCATTCAAACCGCTAACCCTTCTTCCAGTCAAAACAACATGCAAATGCCCATCATTCTTGTCAAAATATGATGCTAAGTTGATCCAAGCCTCACCAGGTTCACTCCATATCTCTCAAAAGAATAGGGACAGATTTAGAACTCACATTCATAGCTTAAAAACTCTCCATCATAGTTTGCCCATATGCCAAAATTTTCACAACAAAGAATGAGATTAATGCACAAATCAAAAGGTCTTTGATAGGGTTGTAATGGGGTTAGGGTGAGAGGCAGGATACAAGAAAAAGGATCAAGAAAAATAGGCTTATAAACTGAAAATATGCAAGTTATTAAAGCATAAGCCATCAATCCAAAATCTCCAAAAACTCCACAGTCCATTCCTCTCATTCCCATTTCCTTCTTTCTTTTCTTTTTCATCCCCAAAACTCTCCCCCTTTTTTACACTATTCAGTCCTCCATTTCTTCCTCTTTTTTTATTTTCATGACTGATCTCTTCCCTTTTTTCATGCTTTCTTTTTTTTTTTTTTTTTTTTTTTTTTTATAAGATCCCTAATTTACCACAAAATGGATTCCCAAATACCCTCTTCACCCTCTAAATAGATAAACACTCCCACCATATTCTTATCGATTCATATACTTCAATAACTTGCACATTTCAGTGGGACAAAAGTAAGGCTAAAGAGGCTGACAAGGTTCCATTTAAGTGGCTAAAATCGAGAAGAGAATAGGATATTAAAGCTCAAATGGGGAAACTAAGGGAATACTGTGAGGGTAGGAATATATCAGGCCAAGAGGTGAAAATCCTAAGTGCCTAAATCATCTTTGTGCAAGAACATCAATATGCAGCTTCAATTATGGCAATGGGGCAAACCAAATATCAAGCAATCAAGACTACGAAAATCTCTCATCAAGAAAACAAAGAGCATTATTTATGTATTTGCTCAAGGCTCAAATCTCACCATTTAAGTAAGCTTCATTTTTGACCAACTTCGCATCAAACTTTTTCATCCAAGAATTCATCTAGGCAAGTAACACATCATTTTTCATGAAAGAATTCAGCCAAACATACCACATCCAATCCTAATCATTCCTATTCAACTTATTCATTTCAAAAGCTGCCAAGACCCATAAAAAAAAACGGAACTAGACTCTTTTTTTTTTTTTTTTTTTTTTTTTCAAAATAAAACGAAAAAATATAAACATCCCCTCCCCCACACTTAAACAACACAATGCCCTCATTGTGTAAAGGAAGGAAACACCTAAAACTATGCACAAAGAAAACAAACTGAAAAAATATTAAAAGACAAGATAAAGAAAACTGCCCTGAACAAGCTATTAAGATGGGTCCGATGGGGGAAGTAGAGGGCGAACAGTGTCCTCTAAAGTGGTTATGCGCTCTCCCAACGCTTTCACCTCCTTTATCAGCTGCAATGCCCATGGAGGTGTCGAATCCGTGGCTGGGACAGCAGAGGAAGATGCTCCAGGATTACCTGCACAAGAAGATCTGCTCGGGCCTTTTACACCCGGCTTCAACAACTGGTAAGCTCCACTATCATTCACAAAGACCAGCCCCATGTTTAGAAAATCCACAACACCGAAAGTAGAAGAAGGAAGAAGCTGAGATTCATCAAACTCGACACCTAACTTTTTAGCCAAAAGGGTAACAAGAGCACCAAGAGAAATTTTTCCACGAAAACGAGTAGAGTTTAACCTCCACTGATTTGCAATCCAATAACCAAAATTCATCTTGACACAACTAAGCATATTATCAAGAATACCCACTTCTTGTTGAGTGACAACATTCATAGAATCAGTGCGACCGAACAAATTATGTGCGAGAAATCTATGACACAATCGCAACCCATCATCTACAATGTTGGCACTTTTAGAACACCCTTTAGCATAAAAACTCTCAACTGACATATTCTTCCATTGCTCAGCAAAAGTACTCTTCAGTTCGTCAGGAATATCACACATTGCAGAAAAATATGCTTCACTTAGTAGAGATTCATCAGTTTCAAAACCAAGCAAAACATTCAATGTGTTCACAGACAAGTTAAATTTCTCCCCTGTCATAGTGAATAAAATAGCATTCGAATCAGATAGCTCTAAATGGGGTAGAAACTGAACCGAAGACATAAATTCCACCACTAAATCTCGATGAACAGGCTGATTTATTTCTAGAAAATTTTCCCAACCAATATTCGAAAATAAGGTTCTGATTCTAGAATTGACGCCTAACACCTCAATGGTATCCCAATCAAACAACCGAGCAGGTATTAAAGTTCGAAGAGAATTTTTACCTGCCCTCGCCATCACCTCATAATTAGACAGAAACTTGGGAGCTTCCGGAGTTGAATCCTCGTCATCTGAAGGAGAAGCTTCAGGTTCGACAGTAGCTTGCTCTGCATCCTCTTCCTGATTGCATGCCGATGGCTCCGGAGTGCCATTGCGAGAGCTGCGACGAGATGGAGGAGGGCGGCCTCGTTTCCGCGTCTGAATCTGAGGTGCTGCAGCAGTAGGCGGTGACTCAATTTCCGGCGCTGTGGTGGTTATGGCTGGAGCTCGTGGCCTTCCTCTTCTCGCCACCTGCTTCGCTCTCATTGTGGAGTAAGCAACGTGTGGTTGCTCTCTTGGTCGGAGTCGCAGCTGTGAGAACGGCGGTAGACTGCGGAGGGGATGGCGATTTGGAGAGGAGGTTGAATTCCTTGGGGATTTGGGGAAATTTTGACTCTAAAGTCAAAAACCCTTCCTGCCGTCATTTAACCCCTGTACCACTTTTCCCTCTCTTTTTTTTTCATTTTTTTTTTTTTTTTTTTTTTTTTTTAATATACTAGTACATATAGAAGGGAAAAATAAAAATAAAAATAAAAATAAAAATAAAAATAAAAATAAAAATAAAAGAAAAATAGATAAAATAAAAATAAAAATAAAGAAAAAATAATAATAAAAATGCCGAAAAAATTTGGGTTGCCTCCCAGTAGCGCCTTTATTTAACGTCCTCGGCCGGACACGATGAGAGCTCGAATTATTCCTGAACGATGGGTGGAGCCAACTGCATCTCCTCAAATGTTTCCCCATCCATCATTCCATAGTATGGCTTCAACAACTGCCCGTTCACCTTAAAACGTTTTTGAGTGCTCAAACTTTGAATCTCTATGGAACCATTTGGACTAACACTCAAAACCTCATACGGGCCCGTCCATCGCGACTTCAATTTGCCCGGCATGATTCGAAGTCTAGCATTAAACAGGAGCACCTTCTGGCCAACATCAAAGGACTTCCTTCGAATGTACTTGTCGTGAAGAAATTTTGTACGCTCCTTGTATAAGCTTGCATTATCATAGGCCTCCAATCGTATCTCTTCCAACTCTTGTAATTGGAATTTTCTCTCTTGACCAACGACCTCTCGATCCATGCAAATCTGCTTCACTGCCCAAAAAGCTCTGTGCTCTAGCTCCACGGGTAGATGGCATTGCTTCCCAAAAAGCAAGCGATATGGAGACATGCCGATCGGAGATTTGTACGCTGTGCGGTATGCCCATACCGCATCATCCAGACGAAGACTCCAGTCCTTACGGCTCGGATTAACCGTTTTCTCCAAAACGCTCTTGATCTCTCGATTTGAAACTTCAGCCTGACCATTTGATTGGGGATGATAAGCTGTAGCGACCCTATGGTGGACTCCGTATTTCTTGAAAAGAGCTTCCAAAGTCCGATTGCAGAAATGGGTTCCTTGGTCACTAATGACAGCCCGCGGTACACCGAACCTATTGAAAATGTTAGCCTTAAGGAATCCTGCAACCACTTTAGAGTCATTAGTTCGGGTAGCTTTTGCTTCTACCCACTTCGAGACATAGTCAACAGCCAATAAAATATAAGAATTACCGAACGAGTTTGGGAACGGCCCCATGAAATCCATTCCCCACACATCAAAAATCTCGCAAACTAGAATAGGAACTTGAGGCATTTCATTACGAGAAGAAATGTTACCTGTTCGTTGGCATCTATCGCAATTCTTACAGAACTGATAAGCATCCTTGAAAATGGTTTCCCAATAAAAACCACAATCAAGAATTTTCTGGGCTGTTCTTCTTGGTCCAAAATGGCCCCCACACGCATGAGAATGGCAGAAACAGAGGATGGATGGAATTTCCTCGTCGGGAATGCATCGCCGTATGACTTGGTCAGCACCGGTCTTCCATAAATAGGGGTCGTCCCATATAAAATACCTCGCTTGACTCTTCAATTTGTTCTTCCGAGCAGTGGGCATCCCCTTCGGAAACCTCTTTGTGGTTAGGTAGTTAACCAAATCTGCATACCATGGTGTGGTATTTGCAGCGAGCAGCAGCTGACCATCAGGAAAATCATCCGGTATGGGCATACCATCCGATTCTGTCAGGAGTCGACTCAAATGATCTGCAACATTATTTTCAGCCCCTTTTTTGTCTTTAATCTCCAAATCAAATTCCTGCAATAAAAGAATCCAGCGAATCAGTCTTGGTTTAGATTCTTTTTTGGCGAGTAAATACTTAAGAGCTGCATGGTCAGAGTACACAATGACTTTAGAGCCAACTAGATATGAACGAAATTTTTCGCATGCAAAAACAATGGCTAAAAGCTCCTTCTCTGTTGTAGTGTAATTGCATTGGGCTGAGTTGAGAGTTTTAGAGGCATAATAAATGACATGACTCTCTTTCCCGTTCTTTTGCCCTAGCACAGCTCCCACAGCATAGTCGCTCGCATCGCACATGATCTCAAACGGCTCTCCCCACCTCGGAGGCTGAATGATAGGGGCTGAGGTTAGCTTCTTCTTCAAGAGATCGAAGGCTTCTTTGCATTTTTCATCCACTTCAAAAAGAGCATCTTTATGCAGCAACCTTGTTAGAGGTTGAGCAATTTTTGAAAAGTCCTTTATGAAGCGTCTGTAAAAGCCTGCATGTCCTAGAAAACCACGAATCTCTTTCACGTTAGTAGGATAAGGTAATTTAACAATCAAGTCAATTTTTGCCTTATCAACCTCTATTCCTTTCTCCGAAATCACGTGACCAAGTACTATACCCTCCTTGACCATAAAATGGCACTTTTCAAAATTAAGTACCAAATTAGAGTCAACACATCTCTGCAAAACTTTCTCAAGGTTAGCCAGACAAATATCAAAAGAATCTCCATGAACTGTAAAGTCATCCATGAATATCTCGATACAATTTTCAATCATATCAGAAAAGATGCTCATCATACACCTTTGGAAAGTACCGGGAGCATTACATAATCCAAAAGGCATACGACGATAAGCAAAAGTACCGAATGGACAAGTAAATGTGGTTTTTTCCTGATCTTCTTGGGCAACAAATATTTGAAAATATCCAGAATAGCCATCAAGAAAACAGAAAAAAGATTTACCTGCCAACCTTTCCAACATCTCATCAATGAATGGTAGAGGAAAATGGTCTTTCCTAGTGGCATCATTAAGTTTTCTGTAGTCTATACACATACGCCAACCAGTTTGAAGCCTCATAGGAATTAATTCATTTTTCTCATTTTTAACCAACTGAATTCCAGACTTCTTAGGAACCACATGAACAGGACTGACCCACGCACTATCAGAAATCGAATAAATAATCCCTAACTCTAACAATTTAAGGATTTCTTTATGCACAACTTCTTTCATGACAGGGTTGAGTTTTCTTTGAGGGTCCCTAGAAGGTTTGCTATTAGGCTCTAGCAAAATTCTGTGCATGCAAAGAGAGGGACTTATACCTTTTATGTCAGCTAAAGTCCATCCGATGGCAGTTTTGTGCACCTTCAAAAGCTCTATCAACCTTTCTTCTTGCTCTTCAGACAAATCCTTGCTTATGATGACCGGGAGTGTTTCTCCATCCCCCAAAAATGCATACTTCAGATGCTGTGGAAGTGTCTTCAATTCCAGCTTCGGTGCTTGCTCGATGGATGGTTTCAGTTTTTCTGGATTGGGAAGTATGGGCATACTGTCCGATATATTCCGAGCAGGAACTTCACCAGCCGAGTTCAACTGCATGAAAATCTCCTCAACTGTACTGTCACAGTTCACTGTACTGCCCTGATTCACCAGACCTCCGAAAAGAACTTGCTCCAGCTTATCTTCCCTGAAATTATTTTCGACAAAATTGTCAATAAAAGGGTCGATACAATCAATAGCAAACATAGACTCAGGATCTTCCACATGTTTCATAGCCTCAAAAATGTTAAAAGTAACAACTTCTCCATCAAATTCAAGACTCAGCATACCCTTATCAACATCAATTTTCGTTCTTGCAGTTTTCATGAATGGCCTTCCTAAGAGGATTAAACACTTATTTGTTGACACAGCCTCGCCCATATCAACAATGTAAAAATCAACAGGAAAGATCAATTCATTTACCTTTACAAGAACATCTTCCACCACACCTTTAGGATAAGTATTAGACCTGTCAGCTAACTGAATAATAACTCGAGTTTCTTTTAAAGGTCCTAATTGCAAATCCTTGTACATAGAGTATGGCATGACATTTATTGAGGCTCCTAAATCAAGCATAGCTTTTTCCACTCGTGTATTACCAATAATGCAAGGAATAGTAAACATACCAGGATCCCTACATTTTTGTGGCAACTTCTTTTGAATAACAGCAGAAACATTCTCACTAACTCTAATTCTTGCATCTTTCCCATGTCGCATCTTATTAGTGCACAACTCTTTCAAAAATTTTGCGTACCTGGGAACTTGCTTAATTGCATCGATTAGAGGCAAGTTTATCTCTACCTTCTTGAAGACTTCCAGAATTTCCTTATCATCCTCCGCTTTCTTGTTTCGTGCCAACCTGGAAGGAAAAGGAGCTTCAATTAGTGTTTTAGGATTTGAATCTTTCGGTTCTTCACTTACCTTGGGAGAATTAAAATTTTCCTCTTTCTGCGTTCCTTCTCCAGATTCAATCCCCTTAGGATTTGTTTCCTTTAGCACCTTCCCATTCCGTAGAGTCACGGCATTTACATTTTCTTTGGGATTGATCTCCGTTTGAGATGGGAGTTTACCTGAGTTCGGTTGCAATTTATTTAATTGGGTGGCCAACTGTGTGATTTGCGTACCCAGATTTCCCAGTGCAGCATGAGTTTCTTGCTGGAATGATTGCTGGCTGAGGGCGAGACTCTTGACTATCTCACCTAGACTCTGCTCAGGCTGGTCGGTGTGGGCATGCTGTCTGGTTTGCTGTTGGTTTTGCGTGTACACACCAGGTCCATTTTGCTTCCAGCTGAAATTGGGGTGATTTCTCCAACCAGGATTATAGGAGTTCGAAAAAGGATCATTCCGTTTCCTATATTGTGCATCTCCGGAGCCAAAGCAAACTTGCTCGGTAGGATTTCCCTGCAAGGATGGACAAGTATCAGTAAAATGGCCATTTTCAAAGCAAACTCCACATTGAATATTTTGAGTTTGAGCTACAGCAAGTCCTCTAACTAAAGAGGTGAGAGCATCAATCTTTTCATTAACACCCGAATCAGCTGTTCCTTCGGCTCGTTTTACTGATCGGTATCTGTCGTCGTCCTCGTCTTCATATTGTTGGCCATTGGATACCATATCAATAATAAGTTGACGTGCTTCATTCAGCGTTTTGTTGGTTAACGAACCGCCACACGCAGCATCTACAATTTTCCTGTCAAAAGACGACATCCCACGATAGAAATAGTTAGTAAGCAACTGATATTCAGAAAAACCGTGGTCTGGACATTTACGACATAATTGCTGAAATCTCTCCCAATATTCAGCCAAACTTTCCCCTTTCTTTTGTTTGATGCTGCTGATCGCCATTCGTAAATTTGCAGCTCTCGACTCGGGAAAAAATTTCCGCAAAAACTGCTCCTCCAAGTCATTCCAAGTAGTGACAGATTCTGGTGGTAAATCGAACAACCAATCTCGAGCTTTTCCCTGCAAGGTGTGAGAAAAAGTCAGTAACCTTAAGTTATCATCGGTAAAACCTTGTGGGCGTAAAGTCGAGCACACTAAATCAAACTCAGCCAAATGCTTGTGTGCACTCTCTCCAGGAAGATCTCCAAATTTAGGGAGCACTTGAATAAATCCTGGTTTGATTTCAGAGTTACGATTTATGGTAGGTAGAACGATGCACAGGGGGCGATTGTTCCGATGGCGTCCTAACTCCCTTATCAACTGATCACGTGGAGGTGGTGGGTTTTCAAGTTGGCGATCTTCGTTCTCCCTTTCGTCCTCCATGTTGATTTCTGATCTCTGTTCAGCCACACAATCCCTCGAAAGTGAATAGGAAGCTTCTTTTGCTAGTCTTGCTTCTTTCCTCAACCTTCGTGCTGTTCTTTCGATCTCTAAATCAAAGACTAAATCTCCTGTACGAGAGGAACGAGGCATAAACCAGAGAAAGACATAAAAAAAATACAAGTCGAAAATTCAGAATTAAAATACTGCTTAAAACCAGTCCCCGGCAACGGCGCCAAAATTTGGTGCCGTCGTTTTACACCAAAAATAATTCCGACTTTTCAGCCGGTATGCTCACACTGCTCAGACAGTGGCAAGCAAGATCGTCTCCCAAAGGACTGGCGAGTTTCTCCTCTGAATTTTCAACTGCAAAACAATGATTTTTTATTAAACTACTAACGAAAATAAATAAGAGAAATAGAAGAACGAGGAACCTAGGAGGTAGCTTGCAATTTGGTTTCACAAAATAAAAACGATTCCGGCGGCGAACAATTCCACTCTAGCTTAATTATTCTGATCCTCGATGCAAAAATAACTCTAATTACATGCAAACAAACCAGTTATGATTACCGAAGACGCTTCTGACGTAATCTCATTTCTCCATAAATTATCGAAAATCAGGAAGACGCTTCACCAATTATTTCCCTAATCGACTGACAACCGTAAGAGACGCTCTATAGATTTAATGAGCCGACAGCATTAAGAACTAGAGAAACCCGATTCAAAACCGACAAACTCTGACGCAGGATTGTCGAATTAAGACTATTATTCCCTCGACTTAAACAAGTCGATTTACCACTAATTAAATCTGATCACGATTACGTATGACCGATTCAATTGGCTACAAATCAACTCTACTCAACTAAGCATTGTACACTACCTAGACGAATAAAGCGATTAATAGAAATCAACACAGAGAATAATCGATGCTTGTATAGAATTAAAGTATGAACACAAATTAGATCTCACAGATTAATTTTGCTAGAGCTTCCTTGTTCTCACCGGAATAAGAAAATTAGCTAGAACTCATAATTGAATTACAACCAATAATAAACGATGAAGAATGAAACGTGAATGGTGAAAGAAAAATAAGAACTTCAAAAATATTTCCAGAACAGCTGCTGCTCCTTGCGTTCAAAAAGATGATCCCTCCCCAAGAGATAAACTCCTATCTATATTCCTAAGGAATTCCTTTACAAAAAAGGAATATGTCTTAAAATCCTCCTCAATCAAGGAAAGTAATAATAAATAATAAAAAGTCTAGTAACTGAAAATAAAATATCAGAGAATAGATTGCTCATTGCACTAAATAATCCCGTAACCGTAAGTGCCTTCAAAATCTGATATCTCTCTTTTCTTTCTCGCCAGCAACAGGCTCTGCAGTCGGTATGGGCACACCGGCCGAATTTCCAGCAGACTAAATTCCCTACTCAGCTTCAGCTTTGAACACCTCTTCCAAAATATCTCCAAAATCATCAAAATCGTATTTCTCCTACAAAAAACACATTATTTCACAATTAATCCATATCAAGGTGATTTTAGTCAAAATAACACCTAAAATTGCCAATATATCCAAGAAATAATGAGACAAATAACGCCCAATCAAATAATCACGAGCATATTTTCTACCGTTTATACTCAAGGGAGTGACTGGACCAAAGAGGTTGAGATGGAGAAGCTCAAGAATTCGATTTGATGCTTGTGCCGTCACGCTTGGAAATGATGATCTTGTTTGCTTTCCAGCTTGACAGGCTCTGCAGATGTGATCACGATCGAAGACTTGATCTGGCAGGTCGTTCACCAGCTTGTTGCGTGCGAGCTTGTTGATGGCCTTGAAGTTCAAATGACTCAACCTCTTGTGCCATAGCCAGCTTGTCTCGGAATCAGCCTTTGTGACCAGGCAGGTCTCTATCCAATCTGTCCATTGAACAATATAGAGTCTATCCTGCAAAATTCCGGTAAGAAGTGTTTCTCCTTCCTTATTTTTCACGAGACATTTGTTAGCGGTGAATTCTACTCGTTTACCACTCGAGCAGAATTGCGACACAGAAAATAGGTTATGATTAAGACCTTCAACATAAGAGACGTTAGAAATAGTTGTTTTACCAACTTTTAGATCGCCCTGGCCTCTCGTAAATCCCTTAGAATTTCCTCCAAAGGTTACAAGTGGCCCGTCTCGTTCTTGAAAGTTTGATAGTAGCGTTTTGTCACACGTCATGTGCTTTGAGCATCCACTATCAATGATCCATACAGCTCCACGAGCTGCTTGGCTCCTTCTTTGAGCCTTCCCGACCTGCAATTAGTTAAACTTAGCAACCCATTTGAGATTGGGTGCTACATCGGTTGCGGGAACGGCCTTGGGGACCCAGATTTGTTTTGCCGGTCTGCTTCTATCCGAGGCTGAGGACGAGGCAGTGGCGGTCTTGGGCTTGGGAGCCTTGGATTTCTTTGAGCGGGAACGGCGAGGCTGATAGAACTGCTCATCATGAAAGCCAGATTGATACTGCCAGTATTGATAGTTAGACCGTTGAGTATAGTGGCAGTGACAACCTTGATGAGCAGGATAGAAGAACTGAGGGTGATACGGCCTTTGATAGTATTGGCATTGGTATCTCCCTGGATGGACAACCTGCTTTTGATGTGAGGGGGCAGGTCGACGATGCTGGGCAGGTCGACTCTCTTTCTTTTGAGGAACAGGCTGTTCCCTCTTGTGTTGCTTTAGGAGGATGGCTTGGGGCTGTCGAACTGGGTTCTTCAGCTTGACCATCTTGTCTGGGAGAGCTTGATGAGCTTTCCGAACACTCTTCGATTTAGACTGTGCTTTCACGAACGTGATCTCGCAGTCTTTGTCCTTGCTTTTCTTGGATTCTCCCTTAAATCCAATACCAGAGTGATCGCGCGGATTGCGTTGCATGGATTGGACCTCTTCTAATTTCTTTCCGCTTTTCTTCAACTGACTCAAGGTGAGTTGAAGTTTTTCTTCCTTTTTCACGAGGAGTTCGTGTCGAATTACCAACTTTGATGTAAGGCTGTGTATTTCGGCATCTTTGGCTTTGAGGGACTCGTCCTTCTCGAGCTCCCTGGTATCGAACTCCTTGACCCGTAAAGTCAATTCGTCAACCTTTGACTTTAGGGCTTCGATCTCCCTTTCCTTTTCTTCATCGTAGGGAGAGAATCTTTCTTCTAATGCTAGCTTGTATTTTTCATTTTTGTCCAATAGCTCAGCATTATCTTCAACGACCTCTTTGAGTGTATCCACGAGGTCGGCATAGTCGTCGAGCTGTTTCTTGATTTCTTCCCAAGACACAGCCTCGGATAGATCTTCATCACCTTCTTCTGTACAATCATCGTCAGAAAAAGAAAGTGAAATGGGTTGAAGATCTACCTTTGAAGATCCCTCGTTTTGTTGGTGCTCTCCAACGAAACATTCTTCATCATCACTTTCGTCGAAAGCGATGTAACCTTCGTCATCACTTGACGAGCTATCCGAGAGGTGAGCTTCCTTTGTTTCTTCGGCAATCATTGCAGCTCGTTGATCTTTGAGCTTCTTATCGCGCTTTGCACGGAGATCGTCTCTCTCGGCCTTGGTAAGATCCGGGCAGTCGGTCTTGTAGTGACCTGGCCTGCCACAATTAAAACAACCACCCTCGGGTGTGTTAGAAGAATTGAAGGTTGAGGGTTTACCTTCTCCCTTTTTGTCAGGGCGGTCGTGGTTGCGGTTTGAGATGTTTCGCTTGTTGTCACGGTAGAATTTCTTATATTTGACAACCTTCCCTAGGAGCTTCTCATTTCTCCTAGCAGCTAGAGCATAGTCGAGAGTCATCTTCTCGAACTTCTTGACGATGGATTCGTCAATCGGACTTGGGGTAGCAGCAGAGGCTGAGTCGGCCTTGAAAGCTACCTCCTTGTTCTTTTCATCAGCCTTCTTGCTGGTGGAAGGCTGTGTTGATCCATGGATGCGGATCATCTCATATTCATTTCCGACAAGAATGTCGAAAAGGTCTTCAGTGGTGAGGGAGTTGAAATCCGATCGGGCTGGATGCATGGCGGCGTATACGTGCCAATTTGCAGGAAGAGCACGTATCACTTTAAGATTCTTCTCGCGCTGCGTATATTTGTACGGGTTGATTGCAGCGACTTCGAGAATAATCTCGGTGAAGCGAATTTTCATCGCTTCAATGGTTTCACCCGAAACCATCTTGAAGTCATCGAACTTGCTGCACGCCATCGACAGCTTGTTCTCCTCCATTTCCTCTGAGCCAAGGCTGATGGACCGGAGGGTGTCCCACATTTCTTTGGCCGTTTCAAGATTTCGGATCTTGGCCAGGTAGACACCCTTCACGGTGCTGGAGATGAGTCCCTTTGCGTAATCATCGAGGCCGGCCTCTTTCCTTTCCTCGGTTGAGTAGTCGCGAGGGTTTTTGAGGAATCTCTCGTATGTAGCCTCCCCGGGGGATGTTCCATCCACAATAATCTTCGCTGCATAAATGGGGGAGGGGTCATTCTCGATAATATCCCACATGAGGACGTGATGTGCCTTGAGACACATCTTGATTCGGAAGCTCCAATCTTCATAGCCTTGAATGGAGAAGTCTTCACATACCCTGAGAAGAGAAGCTTCCATTGCAATATAATATGATATGAATGAATGAAAAAGATTTTTCTAAGGATCGGTTCAAAATGACCAAAAGTTAGATAAAGAACTTTTAGTATGCAAAGCAGCGGTCAAAAGAACCACTGCTCTGATACCACTTGTTGGTCCCGGGAAAGAGTAATTGGTGTATGAGGGGGGGGGGGGGGGGGGGGGGGGAATACACCAATAACCAACCGTTTTTGACTATTATAAAATCAGGTCGATCTACAGGTCGATTGTCAAGGTCGACCCTATCAGAGGCAGTTTGATCTATCAAGCTCGTATGGTATCAAGCTTGATTTATCAAACTGTTGTTAATGCGGAAGTTGGTGGAGGTTGATTTACTCTTTGAAAAATCTTAAGGCTGGTGAACAATAGCAGGTTGATGCGTGATATGCAGGTTGATGCTAGTCAGTTTGATAAGAAAATATAAGGGCGATAAATAAAGAGAGAGAGAGAGACACCGCGATGTATCGTGGTTCGGAGAAACCCTCCTACGTCCACGTCAGGTCGACTCGACCTGAGAATCCCTTTACCTTTGGATTCAACCTCTCTCTTATTTATACTGACTGAGTATCAGTTCTAGATACAATCTAACCTGAAAATATCTAGACACGAGTTTTGGGTCGTGACCCTTACAACCTTCGTACTGAAATGTACAAACAATCTTACGCTAATTACAGAGCTTGACAAAACTCTATAATGGCGAAGAACACAAACAAACTTTCTAACTTCGAACTAGTCGGAGAAGAAGTTGTTGAACAATCGACAAGCAGCAGTGAATGCTTCGTCGTTGTAGTGTTTATCGGAATCGGAAACCTCTCTTCGTCAAGTGTTTGTGGGAAACTAATCGGATTTCGAACACTTGAATGGATATGAACTTTGAGAGAGATTTGGGCAGAGATATGGCATTGATAGCTTGTGTTTCTCGTGCTTGAATCCGATAATGGCTGAAGTATTTATAGGCAGTTTTGAAAAACTAGCCGTTGGAGTCAGGCTGACGTGGCACTAGCCGTTGGAAGCTGACTCACTTCTAGCCGTTGGGAATATTCGTCCTTGCTGGCACTCGACGTGGCAAGGATCAGGTCGTGACGCTCCATGAAGGCGGAGCATCGACCTTGATTGATAATCCAGCTCTTGAAATCTTCTAAGTCAAAGCGGGCTGGAAGCTAGCTAAGGAAGGTCGATAGACAGGCTGATGATCCAGCTCGATCCAATTGAGGCAGGTCGATACATCGACCTTTCTCTTACAGGGTGGATCGAACTTGATTCTAAACATTAGAGGGCATCGACCTGCACTAACAGGTAGCAGGTCGATCTATCGGCCTTGACCCTAAACAAGTAAAATATGCCTAAGTGTGGTTTCGATAAACATCATCAAAATCAAACTGCAAGGGGTTCCCAACAAAATTTGCCGGAGCTAACATCCCCAACATCTCGATCAGAGGGTTGCTGCCGATCCATCCGTTCGTCGGCAGCGAGGCGCGGACGGAGATGGAGGCGGCGGAGGGATATTTTATTTTTAAATTGAAAAATGACGTGACAATCTTTTGATTAGCCTACGTGGAATTCCGATCCACATAAGAAAAAATTGAACGTAAAAGTGTCAATGTAACAAAATATTAGTTCAGTGATAATTTTGAAACAAATTAAAGTTCAGTGATAAATTTGTAACAGTGAGTATAGTTCGGTGATATTTCATAAAATTATCCCAAATTTGGATTAATTCTTCTTTTAAAGGAAAGTATAATTATAACTATTAAACTGCTACTCTTAATAAAATGTAATTCTATACATCTTTGTTAATAAAATGTACCACTCCGGTCCCCTCGTAGTATCCCGTAAAAGAAATAATATTTCAAAATTATATCGCAAAACCCGCACTACGTCTCGGTGGAAATGCGTGCCGAAAAAGCAAAAAGCAAACGAGTCAACTTGAGGGGACCGGAGTGGTAATATTTAAAGGAAAAAAGTACATTGGGTTGGAGTTGTATTCTTCTTAATATTTGGATGTCAACCAGTTTCACATTTCGAAAAAAGAAGTGGATACTGCAATTGGCCATAACATCCATAGTAATGTATTATTTTATGTCTCTCCCCCGAATGCACATGAATTACAATATCTCTCTCATATGAGATGTTATAATTATCTCTTTCAGCTCATACTGCTGCATTTTGGTCTGCAGTAGGTGAATTGTACACCCGTTGATCCAAATTTATATCTTTAGAGATATGAAGTTTAACAGTAACCACAGAAGGTCAGTTCCTCAATCTTCGAAAAAATTTGGCATATGAATTGGTGTCCATAATTTTTATCAGCTTCTTTACCGTTACATATGATATATGTTTGAATTTTGTAGCTTGTTTATTCTATTTTCAACCTCGTTTATTGTCTCAAAAATACATCTGAAAAAATCCTGGATTAGAATTATTTAGAATTAACCCTGGAAGATCATGATAAACCATTCTCCGCGTCTTGCAGATGCAAGTTCTTTATCCAAACACCAAATGATGTAAATGAAAATATAGAATTGTACGAACGAATATTTTTCCTAAAATCAATTGCCTCTTGTGATTCAGAAGTAAATAGTTTGTACAATTCATTAGGAACTTCAGCTATGCAAGTACAATTTTTCCATTATCACAACAAAAGGTCAGAGGTTCGTACTCTAATCTGGCAGCACCGCAATGGACACAATATAGATTTTTTTTTTTCCCATACAAGAACTGTTGTACCTATGAGGAAAAAATATGAATCAAAGTGTATCAATATTAATGTTTGTTATTGTGCTCGTGTGCATAACATGATTAGAAGAAAATAATTACCATTCAAACCGTGTGAATTAATATTAAAACTTTGTTTCTTTATTTTGAAATATTTTCTTTTCATGTGTAAAAGTATCATTTGCAGATACACCTATGTAGTTGTTATATTAAAAGATACAAAGAAGTTTACAACATGGTGACATAAATATTTTATTTTAAATTACTGAATTATTGCTTAAAAAAAGAATTACTGAATTATAAAAACTACCTGAAAATAAATAAAATATATATTCTATAATATTAAGAAATCAGAATTTAAATTCTCTTCAATCTTTCTCCTGTTTGACTTTGATGTGTGTCGAACTTTTCTTCTTTTTATTTTTGGAGATAAAAAATTTCAAGGTTCATCATCATTGCCACTGGAAATATCGACACAATCTTCAAACTTCTTTCGGAATATTTTTCTTTTCCCTCTCTCTTGATCTTCATGATGTTCCAACTCCACGCTTGAATTTTCTTAGAGGTTTTCTTTGGCTTCACGTTTTAGTTTGAACTTTTTTTGACATCTTTATTTTTGGGTTTTATATTTTGGATTGCATCCGCTATAAGGGTCAAGTTCCTTTCATCATTGATCTTTACCGAATTGGTTTGTGGTATCGAAGTGTAATAAAAAAAATGTGTGTTAGATAATAAACCCATTGTTGTAAGAATGCCGACGCCAAGGGAGATCCAAGCTTGGTCCTTATTCCTCTTGAAATATTCGACAACGTAAGAATTATGAAATTAAAAACACTAATTACAGCCAACTTTGTCCGTTCCAAATCATTGAACTGCGAATAGGCTACAAGGATCAACACCGATGTCCAAAATATTCGATCTGGTTAAGGAAATAGTAGAAATTAATTAGGGAAAGAAGAAGTAGAAAATAGGCTATTCGAACTTAATTTACATGACTTCTAATTATATTTTATTGTTTGTGTAAAAGAAAATTGAAATAAATTTATCTAATATTAGACCAAATTAGAAACGTGTTAAAAACTTATGTAGAATGACTATGTTCACATGTTTATCGGTTTGAAAATCTAATGAATTCGTTCCAACGATATCTCTCTTATGAGATCATTAATTGTAGTTAATGTATATATGCACGTTTTTCTCTCTTGTTCTTAATAATAATAGTTTAATATTGTACTTTAATAGTTATAATTTTTTTCCTTTACAAAAATAATTCATCTAAATTTTAACAATAATAATAGTTAAATATTTAAGGTCTCTCCTATGAGATCATTAATTGATTTAATAGTTTAATATTAAGATCTTGCCTATGAGATCATTATTTTGTTTAATAAATAAAAAATATATCATGAGCTACAAATTGAAGTGGTAGATATTTTAAGCTTATCTATGCTTTTACTTGTTTGATGTAGACTATTAATTGATTTGCTTTTCATCGATAATAATAGTTTAATATAAGAGATATTAATTGGTTTGATAAAATAAAACAAATAAAAATAAATAATAAAAAACATCCAAAGAATATAATTTAAATTTGACTCCTTTTCTTTTAAAACAATATTCATCCAAATTTCAATAATAATAATAATAATAATAATAATAATAATAATAATAATAATAATAATAATAATAATAATAATAATAATAATAATAGTTTAAAATAAAATGAGGGGAGGGGTATACTTGGAAATACATATTTTGTAAGAATCCACATTTTTATAATAGTAATAGATTTGGTCTCTATTTCCTTGTCACTTGGGTTCATCTCAAGGTCATCAGCTTATATATTGTGGCTCAACTTACTTAGTAGGTTGAGCCGAAATTATCCTTAGCCATTCTTAATATATATGCATTCTAAGCATTGGTCTCATTACGATTACTTTGATCATATAACTTTTTTACTTCATCTGACGTTTGGACAACATTTTGGTTTGGGATGAGCTTATCAAGAAAGCAGTAGTAGCTTTTTTGTGGCAAATAATTTGTTGATTATTAGTTCAACTATTGCAACTTGTCCTAGACTTAATTATGTGGAATTTGATAAGTAATTTTTGCTATGTATATTACACAGGGAAGGGAAGCTTTTTGCTGTGACCATGAAGGAGGGAGATACTAAGCGTGAACCTTTCTCTTACTTATTCCTTACAGTTTGACAACAGTTCGTTCGGCAATTGGTGCCCTGAAGCAACTTCACCTGTCAAGCAATAAGTCGGCGAGGAACACGACTTTACTTTTGTGTTTTGGTGAAATCGGAACAAGAATTCTGGGATTTGGTCATGTGATTTTGAGATTTTGTAGTAAATTTGTTTGGATAATGAACAATTATGTTTATATGATACCATTTTGTGTTTTTCATGAATGAAAGACTAAACTTAATTAGTTTTTGGTATTTCATTGTATGCATATATGTTATTCATAACGGTTACAAACCGTAATGTATTCAACTACAAGAAGTAGCACTATAGAATTCTTACATAACGGTTAAAAACCGTAATGTAAGCAAATAAAAAGATTACGAAACCATTGAAAATAGTAATCTATGAAGATAAATTATTACGAATAGAATATTATAGATAACGGTTGTCAACCGTAATGTATCATCACTATATATTACGATTATCTACTGTTATCTATGAACTTTCAAAGTGTTATGAGTAAGTCACATAGATTACGCTACAAAACCGTAATGTATGAGCGTGACTATACATTACACTCAAGTTCTATAACGCTTTTTCTGGTGCATAGATAACTCAAAATTTAAGTTATCTATGAGCGAATTTCTCCTAGTGGTGTCACGTCACAACGAAAAAAAGCCGGTTCAATTGCTACACGAGTTTATTGTATTATGATAATCAAAAGGAGAATACACACTCAAGCAATAGCAATCTCAATGCTTGTCGCATTGTTACAATGGAGCAAGGATATAGAATCTGTTGAAGTTGTACCCCAACTCTCTTCCTCATTTATTGCTACATGTGTTGATCGAGACGGATATTCGGGAATTTGCAGACATTCGAGATCATCTTCCAACATTTGCAACACTTTATTCATTGATGGACGATCGTTTGGATTCATCTGTATGCACCATAGTGCAACTACGGTAATCTTTCGAACAAGAGTCTTTGTAATCTCATTCTCATCATTACCACTACTTTCCGCTCCATTATCAATCCCAATACTACTGCCTTGGTTGAAGGATTCATATATCCAGGATGGGAAATACTTAGTAGATTCATCAATTTTTCCCTTCAACTCTCTATTCAAGTCCAAAATCTCGACCAACATCATTCCGTAGCTATACACATCAGCCTTATAAGAGATTGCACCGATACCTCTGTTGATTAGTTCAGGAGCAACATAGCCAATGGTTCCTCTAGAGGCAGTCATGGTCACATTGTCCTTCTCTAAGGAGCATAACTTGGCCAGCCCAAAATCGGATACTTTTGGAACAAACTTATCGTCCAAAAGTATATTATGAGGTTTAATATCAAAATATAGAATCTGAATATCACAACCACGATGCAAATACTCAATCCCTCGAGCCACTCCAACAACAATCTTAAATTTCGTATCCCAGTCCAAAATACATGTGTTTTCTCGGTTGAAGATGTACTTCTCAAGCGAACCATTCGGCATGAAATCGAATATGAGTGCACGTTTGGATCTTTCTGAACAATATCCGACTAGTTTGACAACATTCAGATGATGGATCCTCCCGATGCTTCCGATTTCATTGATGAAATCTTGGCCCTTAGTTTTGCCCTTCCCCAGTAGCTTGACTGCTACATGATGGCCACTTCTGAGCTTCCCTTTGTAAACAGCTCCAAAGCCCCCCTCCCCAAGTTTTTCACGAAAACCTCTCGTCATCTTCTTTATATCCGAATAAGAGTACCTTATCGGGGTGAGTTTGTTGTCACTTTGTAGGAAGCCCTCTATATCCTCGTACGCGGACATGCGCCTTCTTCGGAACGTGTAGATCAAGAATCCCATTGCACAGACAAACCCAATGCCGAATCTTACTCCGAAGAATATAGCTGCCGTTTAAAACAGATTTAGAAAATGCTTGAAAGATCTGCCATTCTTATTCTGTTCAGAACTCAAAAACTCGACATTAAGGCATATATTAGAGACGCACCGATAATGCGTCGAATATCGCTTCGGTCCCCTGCAAGTAATCAACACGCATACTCATGAATTATAATATTATATATCAAAACAAAGTTCAGATTTGCCATGCTAATCTCATGTTTTGTTTCAATGTTCATCTCTAACCTATATTCCCCGTCGTCCCATCGAATAATTTGCGTTTCTATATTTTATACATAACTTCAATTCAAGAAACACATATCACTCGGCAGGATGGACGGAGCATAAGAAGAGGTGCGGTGTGTAGGAGTTCTTACAATATTTCATAAGAACCCAGTAACAGCCCCCAAATACTATGATGATCTTCAACAGAATGGTTACCCCTGCAAATACAACAACTGCAAAATTTCTCCAGAAAAGTTATTAACTTCATTAGAATTTATTACATTTATTCTATTACTCTCTCCGTCTCTTCTTAATTGACATCATTTATTATTTTATACAAGGGGCCACTTAGGAAGAGACGAATGTAATATAAAAAGTATCTTGTTTATAAAATTCGATGTATCAATTTTAACGTTATCATAAAAATAAATCTTCATAACATTAATCTATACCTATTATAAAAGTGTCTTGTGTGATAAATTTTGGTTTACCTATTTTGTCCCTATAATAAAGTTTAGTTTAAGGTTAATATTGTACTATCATATTATTATACATGGATTTAAAGATAAAGTATAAATTGGTAAATATTGATAATATAATAAATAATTCTAATTTTAATTTGACTTCGTATAAGTAATAATTATTACTAGAAGTACATACTAAGACAACTTCTACTTCTAATCAAATTTCCTAAAAAATTAAATTATTTTCATAAGAAATATTATAATATACACTACTATATATAGTACTCATATACTTTAGTTTTCTTCTATTTTTTTCTTTTTAAAAGGAAAAATACAAGTTCGGTTGGATAAAAAAATATTAGAATTTTGAAGTTTAAATATTTATTTACCAATTCATATTAATTTAGTTAATCATTGTAAAAGTAATTTTAAATAACTCTTATACAGGAAAATGCTCATCTACTTACCGTGGGCACATAAAGAATGCTCACTGCTAACATGACATTATCATCTTAACAATTTCTCAATAAGGGTTTAGTTTTTATGGTTTAGGTTTACAGTTTTTAGGTAGGGATTATTTTTATGGAATGTATTAATTACATTATTGACACATCAACCGTGGACATATTAAAATGCTCACGGTGGGTAGAGGAGTATTCTTATTCATTCAAACAATCGGAACAATATTACATTTCTTTTGCTAAAAAAAATGTTTTCTAAAATTATATATTGAGATGAATGATCTGAGTGATACCACTATAATAACAATTCATAATACTTATCAATTTATCTAGGAATTAATATGAATTAGAGGCAGTTTGTCTTTTGAATAACAATAGATGGTTTACTTAGAATCATCTAAAAAATTCTTTTTTCAGAGCCTTCATGTAAGAGTTTCATAATATTATAACAAATTAATTGTTTTTATGGGAGCTTATACATAGTACTACTTATTTTAATAAAATAAGAAAAAGATTGGTCATGTTCAAATTTAAACATACCAAATCCGAACATATAAAATTTCATAACTATATTTAACATATATTCTTGAAAGAGTTATACTCAAATAAATTTTATAACTACGGTTTAAGATAAATAGATCTACAAACAAATAAATATTTTGGATTTCTTATTAATCTTCTAAACTTAGTAATATACGCATGAATTTATGAAAAATTCTATAACCTTTGATTCAAAGGAAAGTTTAAAGAAGAATATTACAAGGATATGTAGAAAATATATAACTCTTTAATAATTCAATCGTAGTATTTACGTGCGAATGCACGTAATCTCTGCTAGTATTATAAGTAGAATAATGATTCCAAATATATCTCAATTTATATCCGACTACGACTAGTGATGATTTTTTTCAATTTATTTTTAAATATATTATAATTTATAATAAACTAATAACATTAAAAAATAAACATTATATGCGAAACAAGATTATACGTGCATAACACGTTATTTCAGCTAGTATAAAATTAATAATGCAGAATAAAATTTAAGAGCTCACCAACTACGACCATAAAAATCATGAGTGGGCCATTAGCCAGACGACCTGTTGATTTGAAGGACTCCATCACGTGTGCTGCATTTTCCACAATAGTTATGGAAAAAAAAAAAAAAAAAAAAATCAGCACAAATTAAGCATTTGATTCTGATTCTGCAAGAAAACACTCTTACACCAATGGTAATAGAGCCCAGAAGGGGATTTGCGGCAGATAAGCCGGCCCTCCGATCCGACGGAACAACCGGAGCTGCATTCGCGACACATGAAAGACCAAGTCACATTAAATCCATAAAACAGAGACTTATGGATTTCAGAGAGCGATGTGTTGTTAAAATCTGTTGTGAAATTCCAACGCGTTGCAAGTACGGAATTTAGTGTGCACGAGTAGTCCATATCCGGGCCGATCGCCCCGAGCTTGAGGTAAGCATGACTGCCTTCCTCCTCGCACTCTGCAACTCGTGTCAAGAGTTTTGATGGATTCTGCAGTGGATTGGCGCAGCTTACGAAACTCATAGGCTTGTTTGATAGTCTATAGTTGGCCAAGGAGTATAAATCCAAAGGCATATACTTATCTGTAGAAGAAGGAGAGAAATATTTGCATATGTCGTTGTTGTTGTTGTTGTTGTTTGGGAGGATATGGGAGAGCCTGAGGGCGGAACTGCCATAGTAGATTTCTTTCACGTAGTATATTACAGAGTCTACGTGGATCGAGGCGACGCCGTCTTGGCATGACAGTTCGGCGCTGGGATCGCCGCAGCTGATGGGATCGGTGTTGAGGCGGAAAGGGGCGGTGATGTTGGGAAGGTGGCCACAGGAAGAAGGGGTGCAGCTTGCAAGTACTGCATCACAGGTTTGGGGAGGAGAGAGAATGAAGAGAGATAAACATGTGAGGAAGAAGATGAGGTTTTGATCGGTGACCATGCTTCTTTGCTTGAGATTTTTCCAAGAGAAGAACTATATAGCTCCAATCAGTTGCAGGAATTTTGTTTCAATCGGTAGACTTTGAACAAGACTATCATACATTTTTTTTTGGGAAATTTCTTGGATACTGAATGTGAATGCTTAATTAATACTACCTTCGTCTATATATAGTTCTTCTCTTGGAAAAATCTCAAGCAAAGAAGCATGTTTCAATCGGTAGACTTTGAACAAGACTATCATACATTTTTTTTTTTTTTGGGAAATTTCTTGGATACTAGGCTTGTATTCTAAAATGAAAATATTTAACTCTTACTTTTCATTGTGGACCCCTTATTTTTCTCTTTTAACAAATTTATACCTATACTAAAAAAAGAGTCTTATATTACAAAATAATAGATTGCCTAATTTACCCTTAATGTATATTATTCTTAGGTAATATATTTATTGATCAATTATTTGCTTTTCCTAATACACATATTTTGTATATGGTATGATACCATATACAAAAATATGTATATATATATAATTTTGATTGGCTTAAGTGATTGGGAGAATGTATTTGACGACATGTATGAATGAATATTGATTTTTTCTTTATTGACTGAATTTCAGTCTTATTTTTCTTACTAACTGCTTCTATTAATTTTATATAATTTCTTTCACTATTTTAATTTATTATGATACTAGATAATTTTATGATTATTTTTTAGGATTCACTTATCGACTTAGGGTTTATTATTATTTTTAGCATATGCGGATTAAATTATTAGCATAACACCTTCATTATTTCTTATTCATATTTTTTTAGAAGTACTTATTGTGTACAATTATTTTGTTTTGAACATATTACGATTCAATATATCTTATTTATATTTAATAGTACTCCATCTGGCCAACTTCAAAATGTAAGTAAAAAGTAAGGGTTTACATCAAAGTGTAAGTGTTAATTTTTTCCATTTTAGAGAACATAACAATTCATGTGAAACAGTCTGATTAGAAAAGTAAGACAATCAAAATGAGACACGGGGAGTAATAAATAAAGGATTAGGTTTATCCTACATGAGATCATATCCCAAATTCAAAATTAATAAATTCTTACGTACGTTTTTTCTTCAATTTAAACATACTATGATTAAATTTTATTTTAAGATTATTATAAAGGGTTAACTATTCAAACTAGATTTATAATTTTTTTTATCATATAATTTAAATATTATTAGGTAAAATATTATCGATAAAGTTAAAACTAGGGTATATAATTTTTTCAAAATATATAACATAAGATAAGTCACAAATTTAGGAAAAATTCGTCACAAAGTGATTGTGTCAAGAGGTGGTGTCAAACTATAAATTTATACTAATATGATTTTCTTATAAAATTACAAGAGACGGTGTGTCTAATTATGATTTTAGGGTTTTTAACCCTATTAAGCATTTGACGAAGTTATGCTGAGTATAATTATCTAAACGACGGAGATGAAGTTAATAACATACGATGGATCAGAGCTGTCCAATGTTAATTATGATACCCAAAAGTATACTAATTTTTTTTCTAACATACGACGGACGACAATGTCAATAATTTTTTTAATCGGTCCTTTTGAAATAACAAAAGCACTATCTATCCACCGTTGACACTTTTAATGTGCCAACTACCGATGTGGCAGTGATAGGGTTCACTTTTTTTAGATAAGTTATGGTATATATTAAAAAAATTAATTCATTAATAGTGATTCACATCATCCGTAGGCATAATAAGAATGCACACGATGGATACGAGAGCATTCTTCTTTGAAATTTCTAGAGTATGGTGTTGACACAATAATAATTAAAGATAAAATATATAGGAAAATATGCAACATAATATTTATTAGATTCATAAGAATACAATGATTATTGATTCTGAAATACCATCACGAGAGATTTAATTTGATATGAAACCATAAAAATCAGAGAACAAACTGAACAAGTTATGATGATTCAAAATCTTGTGATCTAAATTGTATCGAAATATGTTTTAGAGGTATGAATAGATGAGTAAATTAATTAAATACTAAGTTAGTTTTTTCAGCCTAATTGAACATATTTATTTTCATATTGGAACTTTACAAATGATGAATGTGACATCCTAATATAGAACTTGATTGATTGTAAATAGAAACATAAGGAGTATAATGTAGTTATCTAACTAAGATGTCCACAAAAATAAATTACGAATATAGTAAAAGTGGACATGTTCTTCTGTCAATTTAGAAGATTCAGTATATTTTCGTAATTAGGTATGATTTTGCCTTCAGAATTCAGGATATTACTTTCAAATGATTTCTTTTGTGTCTAAAATTGACTATAGTCGATGATGTCTTGTGTAATACTCTCTCCGTTCGTTCAGTTTGACGTTTTTACTATTTTTATACATCACTATACATTCAAGTAACACGTCAAACTGGATGCACCAGAGGGAGTATTAATTACTTATTCTTCTTCTTTAAATGTTTTTCTTATATGTACTTATCGACGTTAACAAAAGTATTCATGTTTTATGAGCACTAATCTTCAATCTTATTAGCATGTCTTTGAAAATATTTTGCTCTGCATGCAATGCGATTTTTCATAGAGAGATAAAACGTACTTTCACGTTTGAGAGCTTTTTGATAGGGATCGTTAATAATAAGACCTTAGCGAGAGCTTAAAGAGTTGTTTTATGTTGTTCATCTATTGTTAATTAGTTCATAAATTAGTTCTTTAATGAGTGACCCGGGTTCGATCCCTTATGGGAGCGAATTTGGGTGATATAAGGTGGCTTGGAGATTTTCTTGGAGATATTGAGAACTTGGTGTACTAACATACAATCTAACAACTAACATTTGCCTAATAAAATAAAATATTAAATAAAAAAGTTCATGCATTAATCTTTATTAATTTCTATATTTTGTGTTATGGTTGGACCAGAAGATTGTTTCATTAGTTTCATTACCAAATTAAATTATGATACTCACGTTATTCGATATATCGTTTGAATTGTAGTTTTATAGTATAATTCTATCTTAGTCTTTGTTTTTGTCTAGATTCTTTAGATATGATTCCAGTACTTGATTTGATGTCTTCACAGGTAAGGTACACAATTAGTCTAATGAATTTGGTCTCAAGGTGCATAAGCGGGCAATTTTTCTTTAATTAAAGAGATTATATTTTTCGAAGACCGTATATATTTATCTTAGTAATTTAGTCTTTGTAACTATACAATCTAATGTGATGGCTCTAACTCGACAAGCAAGTTGTATAATAACGCATGATAACATTAAATTCAACCATTAAGAGCATCAACAGCAGAGTACGAGAGTACGGCGTATGTTAGACAAAAAGTATGCTGACTAGGACTGAGTACGGCGTATGCTGAAAAGTAGTGCATTAGAGTGCTGAAAAGTAGTGCATTAGAGTGCTGAAAAGTAGTGCATTAGAGTACGGTGTATGCTGTTTATTTTATATGATGACTGAACATTTTAGTGTGTTATTAATTCTTATTTTGTTTTAATTTTTTTCATCATTTAAATACGAGATTTTAAATAAATCAATGTATAATGCATATTCGAAAATTTATAATAAATATTAACTGAAAAATTAAATAAATGAAATAATTAAAGATGAAAACAAAGAAAAGAATAGGGAACAAAAAACGAAAGAAAACATTTAAATAGAAAAAAGGAAAAAAAAAAAAAAAAAGGGAAATCAAACCATTTAAAAGGGAAAAGAACGCTTAAGAAAAAAGGAAAAACATCGGAAATTAAAAAGGAAAAGAAAACGTTAAAAAAAAAAAAAAAAAAAAAAAAAAAAAAAAAAAAAGAAGAAGAAGAAGAAAGGAAGGAAGGAAGGAAGAAGGTCGCAAAATAAAAAAGGAAAAAAAAAAGAACCAATAGAATGTTGCCACGTGGCGTATGGTGTGACTCCATACGCGTATGCGCAGGCGTACACCGAAGCGTACGCCGTACGCCACGTGTCACACTGTATCAGCACACATTTGTCACCACTGTACGCACGCCGACGTGGCGCGGCCACTTATGCGCCACGTGGCGTGCGCACTCAAGTAGCTGTATGTAGCTGCTAATGCTCTAATAGTATTATAATTTCAAACATTTATTTTATTAAATATGAGGAACGCACGTTCTCTTTACCGGTGCATATAAAATCTCGTGCCGAAAAAAAATAAGGGTAGTGAAGTGGAACGGAGGGATTGTTTTTTGTCCCATGCTCTTTTGTCATCCGGTTGAATGAATCAAGAAGGAATATGTAAACATTTTGAAAAAGTAAAATTATGGTATGCGTGTATCGACTTTATTGACTTAATGGTAGGGAATTGAAAGGTTTTGACCTTTAAATTTCTGATTAATGGTTTTCAAAAAAAAAAAAAAAAAAAAAAAAAAAAAAAAAGAAGAGAGAGAGAGAGAACCATGTGTTTGTGGAGATTAGAGCTGAGTAAGTAAGGTACATTTTGCCTATTTTGACCTGCGTTTTCAATACTAAAATGAAGATATTAGGCCAGTATAATCTCAATGTTGGTATCATTGTTATAAAGCAAGGACACTGAATGAGTTGCATCTGTGCCCCAGCTCTCTTCCTCATCCACTACCAGATGTGATGACTGAGCCGACGTATACTTCGGAATCTGTAGAGTTTCAACATCGGCTTCTAACATTTCCAACACTTTATGCATTGATGGACGGTCGTGTGGACTCATCTGTATGCACCATAATGCAACTATTGTCATCTTTCGAGCAAGCCTCTTTGTACTCTCATGCTCATTGTTCCCACTACTCACCTCTGATTTTTCGATTTCAATGTATGTGCCTTGGTTGACGGATTCATATATCCATTGTGGGAAATATTTAGTTGAATCATCATCATTGTTTCCCTTCAACTCTCTGTTTAGTCCTACCATTTCCATCAACAACATTCCAAAACTATACACATCAGCTTTGTAAGAGACCGCGCCAATGCCTCTGTTGATTAGTTAGGGAGCAACGTAGCCTATGGTTCCTCTAGCTGCGGTTAATGTCACATTTTCCTTCTCTATGGAGCATAACTTTGCCAGCCCAAAGTCTGATACTTTCGGAACAAACTTATCATCAAGAAGTATGTTGTGAGGTTTGATGTCAAAGTGCAAGATTTGGATATCACAACCACGGTGCAAGTACTCAATCCCTCGAGCCATTCCGGTGGCAATCTTGAATTTTGTATCGCAATCCAAAGACATAGTCTTCTCACGTTTGAAGATATACTTCTCAAGCGAACCGTTTGGCATGAAATCGAATACGAGGGCACGTTTAGATCTCTCCGCACAATATCCAACTAGTTTGACAACATTCACATGATGGATCCTCCCAATGGATCCAATTTCGTTGATGAAGTCTTGGCCCTTTGTTGAGCCCTTCCCCAATAGCTTGACTGCTACATGATGGCCGCTTCGAAGCTTTCCTTTGTAAACAGATCCAAAGCCTCCTTCACCTAGTTTTTCTCAAAAACCTCTAGTCATCCTCTTTAAGTTTGAATACTAGTACCTGATAGGCGCGAGTTTGTTATCACCCTGGAGGAAGAGTTCTATTTCGTCGTACACCGACATCCGCCTTCTCCGGAACTTGTAGATAAGGAAACACATTGTGCAAAGGAATCCGACGATGAATCTCACTTCGAAGCTAACGACTACCATAAAAACAAAAATAAGCAAGGAAACAAAGAGTTCTTCATCAATTTCTACAACTAGGCAAGTGCAGATTTTGATCGTTGTGTATTAGGAGCCTACCAATGATACGTTGAATATCCTCTCGATACCCTGCAAAGTAATCCACACACACACAAAAAAAATAGCAAAATAAGTTCCTACAAATTTGTAGCCATCCAAACCTCATTTCACTACATAGAATGAGACGAAAGGATTCATACAGTTTTTCACAAGAACCCAATAAGAGGATCCTAATCCGATAACGATCTTCAATGGAATGCTTACCCCTGCAAATGCAACAGCTGCAAAAATTTCTCCACAGAATTAGTACTTCTTTGGAAATAGTACATATACAAATTTCTTAGCTGAAAATATCGAAAAAAACGTACCAACTACGAGCATAAAAATCATGAGAAAGCCTGCAGATGGACCTGATCACGAACAAGGAGGAATGCAATGCATTTTGTTTAGAACAAAATATGTTACTTCACAAAGTATAACAAATCAAAATCTTACCTTCGGGCGGTTCGAATGAGTACTTGATGCTCTCTGCATTTTCATGAATACGAAAATCGAAACATCAGCATATATATACAAACTTATTGGTTGAGCTATCAAAAGCAGTCATACCCCACTTGTAGTAGAGACTAGAGTGGTACTTGTAGCACGTAACTAGGCCATCGGGGTCGACAGAGCAGCCCGATTTGCAGTGTCAACACCTGTAACTGTACCAAGAAAGATCAAATCCATGAAGCAGAGACTTAATGATTTCGGAGAGCGATGCATTGTTCGGATCAGTGAAATTCCAAGACGTCGCAGCTACGGCTTCTAGAGTGCATAGATAGTCCATGTTTTGCTCGCCCGAGTTCCCGACACATACGTAAGTAAACCGCCTTTCCCACAAGCGGTGACTCGGGTGAAGAGGGAGGAATTATGCAGAGGATGTTGGCAGCTTATGAGTTCAATAGGCCGATTACCGACCACCGGAGTAGCCGAATGCACGGAAAGAGCAGATGCTGATGCTGTTTATGGAAGCATCGGCTACCCTGATGGTGAAGTTGAGGTAATCGATGGCTTTCACGTAGTATTTGTGGGAGTTGAGATGGATCGAGGCGACGTCGTTTTCGCATACGAGCTCGTATTTGGCGTCGCCGCAGTTGTCGGGATCGTTCTTGAGGCGGAAAGGGGGGCTGATGTTGGGAAGGAGGCCATATGAAGAAGGCGTGCAGTTTGCATTACAAGTTTGAGAGAAGTGTTGGAGTGAGAGAATGAAGAGAGAGAAACAAGTGAGGAAGAGGAGGTTTTGAGAGATCATGATTCTTGCTTCTGTGCTCAGTGCATGAAATTTGTAGGAAAAGTCACACACAAAGGTGAATTTGACCTTTTCTTCTTGCTTATTTCTTAAATACTTTGTTAAGTACTTTTTCATCCATTTTATTATGTTACTTTATAATTTATTATGTATTTATTGAATACAATTGTTACGATAAAATGAACAAATAATGTATAAAATAATAAAGAGTGATGCTATTCGGCCATAATGTGGCCGGCCATAATTTAACTTGTTTCATTTTTTATAATATCAAATAATTTATATATTTATGCCAAATTTTTTTAGATTATAAAATACTCAAAAAGTGATACTCTGTATTTTTTACGTATTTTTTAAAATTAATCCTTTAATTATTTGATAATTTTTACTATTTTAAAGTATTTTTTTACCTTTTTTACCTAAAAAAATGAAAAAAATATGTAATTTTTGGGGGAAAAATATTTTTAAATTAAAATATGAAAGTAATAAATTATTGTTATCATTTACAATATTTAAAATTACAAAAAATATGAAAAATATTGTTGTGTGGCCGGCCACATTATGGCCAAATAGCATTATTGAATAATAAAACAATTCATATTCGTTAGGCTTAGGCCGTAAATGTAGTACATGTTGATTATAGAAAGATGTAATCATGAGAGAGTTTGGATTTTAATTATAGTGCACAACTTTTTACCACTAAGGTGTCTTCTTGCACAATTAATATTACAGTAAAACCTCTATAAATTAATAACCTTAGAACCATGAAATTTTATTAATTTAGAGAGATATTAATATATCGATAAATTAATATTTTATTAATTAAAAGAGTGACTTTTTAAATTAAGCTAATTTAGTACTATATGTGTATCTGAAATAAATGAATTCATATATATTTCATTGATTATATTCATTCATCAACCAATCTATAAAACTAATTACATATATTTATATATACTAGCAGTAAAAACGTGCGTTGCACGTATAACCGCTCATTTATTATATATTATTTTATAATATATTTACAGTCTAAAAAATCATTAATAACATAACATTACTGATAGTTAGCATTAATTAATAAAGCTTTGTTAGGTGTAAAGACAATCATATAATTGATACAATCTTAATTTAGAAAACCAAGATAAAATCTATGCATTGTTACTACTAACTATGATAACATATTAAGAATTTTAATTCTTATTGTGTCAATAGAGCATAAAATAAAGTCACTATTTTGAGATTGTTTATAACATGCTCCATCTTTACAATATTGAAACAATAAATTTAAAGGATAAATTAAGCTATAATCAAGTTAAAATAAACTAATAAAATACAACCATATATATGCAATGTCTCATTCTTGTGACATGAGTAATCAATATAAATATAGAGAAATCCAAATTAAGAGCATGAATTGACTTACAATATATAATTTATCATTTATAAGAGTCTCTTTAAAGAAAGAACAATACACAATGAATGGAAATAAAAAAATCCAATAATGCAATGTTATCGAAAAATATAACTCAACTTAATATTCCATTTGCAATTATATAATCAGATAATAATATGAAAACCAAACGATATGCAATTACTTATCCAATTCTATTTTTTAAGTGATAAGATCGTATAGATTAACACAATCTGTACACCATCTTCTACAATCAAACCAACACAGAACTTAAGTCAACAAATTTTGCAATTCAAAATTATTTTATTATTGAAGAAATTCGTACGTTGTAGAGATCAAGTGGGATGTCCCGATTATGAATGGAAGCCAAGTAAAGTGAGACGGAAGGAGTAATAAATACTATGACTTATTGTGTAGTATAATGTTTTATTTATGAGATAATTTCTTTCTAAGATACCAAATTGCATTAAATTTCATATGGCTAAAGGTCAACTTGGTTAAATAGAGGGAGTATATATTATTTTAAATCTTATATTATGATATTATTAACTATATATTTTGTCAAATGAATTTCGAGCAAAGCTTACAAGATAGACTTAATATGTTATTTTATAGCCTAAACTATTTCTTAAAAGCATAAACAAAATTATATAATTTTGGTAACATAAAAGAGAAATCAATGATCTCACTTCTCCTTTTGTATAGAAAGTATGTCCGCCTTTTGTTAATTACAATTACTTATAAGACATTCCCAAATTAATATTATATGTTTTCTCCATGAACAAAAGTGAAGCTTCTAAATAGACAATGGTAAAGTTATAGTTACTTATACGTAAATTATGAGTAAGAGAGAAATGTATATATATGGCTCCACCCTAGACAATACATTTTTATCAACGAACCAATTGAAAATATTATTGTACTTATTTATAATGTTGTCATGGATGCAAATTAGTCATTAGCATAAACTCTATTAGCTGAAATAAAATTGTTCAAAGTGAACTCTTCTAAATGTTAGTTAGCACTGAATTTTATTAAATCCAACAATATTAATAATATGATATGAATTTTATTCTATTTTATCCTAGAAACTTGATTGTGATGTTATTATTAAGTGTTAAAATATTTTTAAGACGTGGAATGTGAATTGCGACTCTATTCTATTTTTTTTCGAAACTTACTATTTGAAGAAAACATCAATATATTGCAAGTGTCTAATAATTGTTAAGAATTCTAATATAAATTAATGAATAGATTACACTCATTTCTATAACATGAAGAGGGTATCTAGGCAACAAATAATCTCTTAGAGGCCGTTTCTCTAAGAGATAAGAATGGACTGACTAATTTTTATCCAATATATATAATTTCATATTTACTTTATAAGATTGCAAATCAGTGTTATCTCAAAGTACATGTTAGGGAGACCCTCAATTTTTGCTTAGAATTGGAACTAATTGTACAATATGAATTCGACTCTAGCACATATCATTAGCCTAATACACTACAAGAAAACTGGTCTTTTGCAACATAAAAGATGTGTCGTAAATGCCCCTTTTAATGTAACAAATGTCGATTTGCGACATTTTGTGCGTCATCGTAAGTTATGTCGAGAAAGGTCATGTAGCAAAATTACGACATTTTTTTTGCTTGTGTCGCAATACAAATGACACTTTATGCAACACTAAATTAATGTCATATAAACTTTACGACGCATTATGCGTCACTATATTTAAGTGAAGCATGATAATTTGCGACACATTATGTGACATTAATTGATATGATGTATCCTGATTTCCGACATTTTTTGCATCATAATTTACTATCGTAAAAATATAATTTGCAACATTTTTTGCATCATAATTTACTGTTGCAAAAATAATTTGCGACATTTTTTGCATCACAATTTACTGTCGCAAAATATGTTTTGCGACTTTTTTTGCATCACTATTTAATGTCGTGAAAATATATTTCCGACATATTTTAATGTCACTTTTGATTGTGACGCAAAAATATTGTGTAGCAATTTTACGACATTGTTTTTGATTATTGACGCAATATATGCGACACTTTTAACGTCACTAAATTAATTGTCGTATTCATTCATGACTGAATGTGCGTCACTACTTTTTGTGATGCATTTTAACTTACGACTTATCATGCTACAGTAGTGGATATATGACGTGCTAGTTTGCAACACTTGTTGTGACATAAATTGAGTGACACAATTTTTTAAGACATATAAGAATGTCGTATTTAAAATGACACATTTTTTATAACATATAGTATTATGTCGCAAAGGCTACAACATTTTTTGAATTGCCTCATTATTGCATTTGCTTTCACGACACATATATTTAATTAGATAAATTCACATTTTTTTTCATCCCTCGTATATAGAATATTAGCATAGTAAATAACAAATTAAAAAGAATTCAAATATCCATTCAAAATAAAATAAAAAGAAATTGTATTACAAAGAGAAGAAAATATAAAAAACAACATTAATCATTCAAATTAAATATTCAAAGCTAGATGAAAATTGAAATTACTATTGTGCTAAATTTATAATGCAATAATCCTAAACAAGAATGTGATAGTCAGGGATGCTTTGTCTTCTTCTTCTTGTTGATCCTTTCAGTGCCTTCTTGTTCCTATATAATTAAAACAAAATATATATTACAATTTAGATAAGCAACTAAGTAATGATGCAGGAACCAAGAAATATTAAACCAAGGACAATTAGGCATCATGATCTCACGAAGAAATTTTATCCTTGCCCCCAAAGCATAATAAAGTGTAAAACAATTGGCAAAGTATTAATTAATTAATAACACTACGTCAATACCTGGAGAAGTCCACCATCAAAATTAATGCTCATATTGTTCTCATCATGATCATCTATCTCCCTTCTCATCTAACAAATTCATAAACTCAAAAAGGTAAAAGAAAAAAAAAAAAAGTTTTATGCCAAAAATTAAATAAAATTTACCCCACGAATAATTTCTCTGGACAACTCTAAGTTCACCAACTCTTCTTGCGATGATAATCCATTATTAGGAGCTTGCACGCGACGAGAATTGAAGGCTCCCAATGCCTTGCATTTTATAAATTTAAAAGTAAGAAACAATACTATATTAATATGATAAGCATGTATAGCGTGAACTTACAATTGTGTTTTGGTTCTCTGAAGTGAGAAATCGGGACTCAAGAGTTGCCATCATTGACGAATATTCATCTTGAAATTTTGATAATTTCTCTTCCATTTCTTTTGAAAACATCTCTGCCATTTCTTTTTTCATGCTTGCAATCTTGTCATTACTTCTCTCTTCGATGGCTCGATTTAATTCTCCCCGGGATATATATACCAAATTCTTATTCTTCGAAGATCCACCACGGTTTCTACAAAAATACTTCGGTGCCTCGTCTCCAATCACTTTCTTGAAAATTTCATCATTTGTCTCGATATCATCGATCACTTCCTCAGGCAGCCTTTGCTTAAGCTCTTTCAACCGAGCCTAAATATGAAAAATAATATGAGCAGAGAAAAAAAACTGACCACCAGTTACTATAATTAGCTGCAAATATATATAAAAAATGGAACATCATACAATTAGCATCGTGGTTCAGTTAGAAAATAATAATTAATTAAACAAGATAAATTACTACTAGTTTAACATATATTACTACACAACAACAGTGACAATTACGACTTATTCACTCCAAAAAAAAAAAAAAAAAAAAACACACACACACAAGCACAAACATATAGCTTAGTCCAAAATGAGCAAAAATGCACTGAATGCTGACATGAAGAGAGAAAGGGTGGAATTGTTACACGAAAAATTCATTGCTATAGGTACTTATTTGCATCCCACTATAATGATAGCTCATAATTTCAAGAGTTGATTAGAGCATGCATACGAATTTGTTCTCCCATAAAGTCCACAATAAACTCAAAGATATTATGGAAAATATGTTACTAGATTAAACGAATTTAAAAATGAACCAAGGAACAAAGTCAAATTATTTATCACAGATTAAGTGCAAGAATGCGGCCAATCATTAAAATTCATAATTTTAAAATAGCATTCATGCACATAAAGGATCACGATGCTCAGCCATAAATTTTGTATTAAAATAAAATATAATATAATAATAATAATATGAAGCAAATTGAAAACAAGTAGCAATACTTACAACTTTATCTTCAGTGTATTTATCAACCGCCTTCTCACTTCTTTTTTGTCTCGCATAGATGAATAAATCTAACATTGATGGCTCTTTCCCATGTTCTTTACGATACTATTAAAACAAGGCAAAATTTTTGATAGTATAATGCATTCGATAGGATGACAAACTGAAGAAAAAAATAATTTGAATAATACCTCATATTTAGCACCAGCCATATCCTTCCTTCCCACTCTAGCTGGCAATTTCACCTGCTTTCGGCTTTTTCTATTCATCCTACTAACTTTCTGTGATCCATCAAAATATCCAATGGTAAAACTTGTATCCTTACAAAATATGTAAATATATATATGGCACGTTTAATAACATTACAATGCAATTCTGACCTTTGCATTATTAGAGCTCCAATAGTCAACCAATACAGGCCATTGATCACGTTCAACTCTTTGTGGACAATTGGACAATATCTTATTCTTGTCGTGTCTATGCGGGGTGTAAAATTTACGTTTTAGTCTACTTTTCCAATCTTTCCACAGTTTCCCAAGCTTCTTCAAACAATTATGTTTGTAATCTTCTGTTAAGTTTGTGTTCTCCTGCAAACAAATAAAAAATAAGATCCATATAAATAGACACAACAAATTAAAAAAGTAACGAAAGCAGATTATAAAATTTAATACGAAGAGAATTAATGCCTTCACTTCATTCCAAACGATATCTTTTTGGGGGCCAGGCACTGCCCTCCAATCTGTATACGATAGGGGTAGCTTGTTTCCATCTTTTGCGAGAATTCCCAACTGAGAAGCAAATAAACCAGCATTATCCTCGGTTACGTCATTATCTGCATCTAACTCCGGCAAAATATATATAAATTTTCTTTTGTTATTTTTATTTTCTTTTAGGGTTGTATTTAAAATGTAATTTTTATTTTAGTTCAAGTTTTATTCATTCCATGATTTAATCCGTGTTCAGTAAATTTCACTTTTATATTAAATAATATACTATTATATCACGTACCTTATCCAAATATTTCTCAATTCTTAAATTAAACAATCCATCAAAGTATATGCCCTCATAGGTAGTTCAATTCTCCTATCTACAAGATTCACCATCTTATAGTGCATATAAAATGATGAATATTTTTACCAAAAAACAATAATCTACTTAAATAACTCAATCATGATACAAGGTAAATATACAATAATGGTACATTTACTTTTTATACTTCTATGTGTAAACAAATAAATGGGGATAATACAATGTGAAATAAATTTATAACAAACAACCGAACTTACAACTTTTATATTACCTTTACTTTGAGTGATAATATAATTATTTTGTAATAATATAGACGGAATAAAATATGAAAGTTGTAGTTAATATTAAAAAAAAAAATTGGTATATGAGGGTAGATAAATCTTTTTACATATCACTCCTAGGGGTGAGTCGGTACGGTATACCTTGACATTTTATTCGTACCTTATACCTTACCTTAAATTGCGGTATGCAAAATATGCATACCTTTACCTTACCGTGCCTTTCGGTATACCTTAAATTCGGTATATCTTACCACAGTACGGTATGACGGTGTACCTTTGTCATACCTTACTTTTGATACACCAAAAATATATTTTTATACCAATTTTTTTCATATCGAAAAATTACTATTATATATATATATATATATATATATATATATATATATATATATAGAGAGAGAGAGAGAGAGAGAGAGAGAGAGTATAAATCATATAGAAACTAATGTTAAGTTTGAACTTAGAAACCGTCCACAACCGTTGATCTTGAAGATCTAATGGATCAGATTTGATTTCAAATTAACAATTAAATATTGTTTTTTGATTTTTTTAATGCATTTTTGGTATTATTTAGGGTTATAAGTGTAATTTTAATTATAAAAAACTGAATCTTCCTAATTTATTGGATATGCATGATCTTTATTTATTTTCTTCCTTATCCGATCTTTTTTTTTTCTGCGTTTTCTTCTTAATCTGCGTTTCTTCTTCTTCTTCGCATCCTCCTCCTTATTTTTTTGAAGATTGATTATTCTGAATTTTGTTGAAGGTTGATTATTCAGAAAACGAATTATAGTGAGAGAGACTTTAGCGCCCAGAACCAGAGGCGGCGGAACTGGGCGATACAACACCATCTCGGCTTCGTATTCATCGTATTTTCTTCTTCTCGAAATTCTTCTGCGATTCAATTTCTTGCTTCGCATATTTGTTTTAGAGGGTTTTCTGGTAGATTCGCTTGGTGTTGATCCCGAGTTCCTTGAGCAGCGGCGGCTCGTCGAGAGAACATTGCTGAAGTTCTCAAAAATCTTCTCCTCCCTCCCCTCCTTCAATCCTGAAATATCGAGAGATCGTTGCTGCTGTGGAGGATCAATCGTCGCCGTCGCCGCCTTCTATTTGGACTTCGCCCTTTGTTGTTACATCGGAGGGTAATTCACCGTCGAAGTGGTGTCTCGCCCCGGGTGTGCGTTCGCCGTCGAGATGGATCTGGGTGGCTGCGCGCAGAGACGTGTCCTCGGCTGCTCGCTCAAGTTCTACTGGACATAATGCATATTATGTCAAATTTGTTGCATTTTATAGATCATTCTAATGCATTTTCAATTTATTTAATTAGAGACTTCAGTTTTTCGTATTAGGGATAGTTTTCCATACAAGTTAGGGTTTAACTTTTCCTACATGTTAGGGTATAATTTCCCTTACAAGTTAGGGTATAACTTTCCCAAATAGGGTTTCGATTTCCCTAATGGGTTAGGGTTTTAGTTTGGTTTTTTGATACATATTAAACAAATTTTGTGTAATATGTTTTGTTGTACATTTTTTTGAATGCATAATAAACACATTTTAATGCATTTTATATTAGATTTTGTTGCATTGTATCTGGTATCATCCTCCCTTTTCAACTCGTCGACAATCTTGTTTTTTTTTTTCAATTTTCTTCTCTTTTTTTTTAATGCATAATGAATACATTTTATTGCATTTATAATAGATTTTGATGCATTGTATCTGACGTATTAATTGTTGTGTTTTCTTCACCTTTCTATCGATTTTTCTCGCCGATTTTTACTGGTTTTCTCCCCTCTTTTCCGACGGCCGTTTATTTCTTGAATGAAGATGTCGAAGGTAGTTTTGTTGGTAGGTGAATTTACTCCCTCAAATTCCGGCTGGAGAGAGAAGGGGGATAGTGTAGGTGGTTATGGAAATATCCTAATATTATGGAAGGTGGATTTGTTGCTATATTTTTCAAAATTTATGGACAGATTTGTCCTTAATAATAGACGTTTTTTATTTTAAATGCAATATTTTGGATTAATCTCAGCCCTCCATCTCTCCCTAATCAACGAATGTAGACAGTTTCTAGGTTTCAACTTAAGATTAGTTTCCACCAGAATGCTACCCTATATATATATATATATATATATATATATATATATATATAGGGCAAAATTCGTCAGCCCACTAAGCTGCCCAAAATATTTGAACAGCCAATTCAACTCGCTAAGCCCATCTTGCGAACCGGCCAGCCGAAGGCCCAAGGGTTTAACCCAACTTCCCTAAATAACCTAGGTATTCGACTAGGGTTCGGGGGGGTCCACAGGCGAGGAAGGTATTGTCTCCGCTATAATCGGAACTGACAGGGAAGTGGAGGCAACGGATAGATCTGAGTGGAGCAAACCCTAATAGGGAGGCAGCCCTATATAAGGCGTTTATCTAGGTCATAAAGGGCATCGAGACTCTTAGACTCACACACGACTTCACCATTGCTCTCTAACTGCCGCCATCGCTACCATCGCTACCATCGCTACCATCGCTACCATCACTACCATCGCTACCATCACTACCATCGCTATCATCGCTACTTCCATACCAGTGCACGATTCCATCATCTCTCTCGAACCACCATCTTCGCCATCATCGTCACCAATCGGTCCAACCAGTGCATTGGGACCGTCCGCTCTATCATTGCTATTCTTAACTTCATTATTTCGATCTTGTTCTCTTTGTTATTGTGTCATTAGCCCTACTGACTTGAGCGTCGGAGGCCCTTCACCGGACACCCCACCGGTCCCTTCGAAGGGCTCTCACGTTCTATTGGTTGTGTTGACAGGTTGCTAGTGCCCAATCGTCTCATCAGGTCAACCCGGCCAGCTTGGTCAGCCGTGCCAGCCGGAGTCAACCTTAATTGTAGATCTACCCTCTACAATTTGGCGCCCACCGTGGGGCCCTAGCAATCAAGCGAGTCGATACGATCAACGCGTAGGATCCTTCTCGCTGACAGACATGGCCGACGGTAGCAATGCCTCGAACACCTCCCTCGAAGTCGACCTCGCCGCTCAGATAGCCGCCCTGACTGAGCAGATGAATGAAGAGCGAGCGAGCCGGGAAAAGCTTGAAAAGGAGAACGCCGATCTGACTGCCCGCCTCGAAGCAACTGTAGCACAAGTTCAGGCGGCCCAGGCATCTCAGTTCAAGTCTCCAGTCAACACCATGCAATCCCTCGAGGATCACTTCACCGACGACGATGACCTCAATGATTTCAACCCTAGAAGTTCATCCGGTTTGGTAAGCAATCGGAATACTCATCAAACTAGCGCTGATCGCACTCGTGTCTCCTTTCTTACAGGTAATCGGGTCTCTTTGGATCTCGAGCCCCAAAGAACAATAACACATGCTATGAGATCTGTTGGAACCGGGCCGACTGCCCCAACAGGTGCCCTCGGAGCCGGACCAATCACTCAGTCTGCCGGAACACAAAATGTAGCCTTTGAGCCAACTTACGCAACACCGGGTGCGGGGACTAGCCATGCGAGTGGGAGCATCCCCCAAGCGACGCAAGTGAACGCCCGCCAGCCGGTTCTTGCTACCAAAGCTACAATGATTCCAAATGACGGACCCATGCAGACTGACCAAGGCTTTGGCTATGCCCACCAGGAACAATTCGTCACTATTGAACCCCGTCCGGACGGCAACAGCCGGACCCCTCATGAACCTTGATTCAAATCTAGCCTACAAGTTGGCAGAGATGGAGGCCATGATACAGAGGATTCCGGGTGTACCAGCTCCAATCAAGAAGAGTGCGGCCAGCTGCTATGCCGATTCGCCCTTCGTCGACGACATCGCATTAGTGGATATGCCCAGCAGATTCAGCTTCCCAAATATGAAGCCATTTGATGGCACTTCCGATCCAGACGACCACATCGCCCAATACCGACAGAGGATGTTTACCGTGGCCATTCCTCGCGAGTTGAGGGAGGCCTGCATGTGTAAGGGGTTCGGTTCTAGTTTAATAGGACCGGCCCTCCAGTGGTATACAAACCTTCCTAATAATTCAATTTCCTCTTTTGCTCAATTAACAGATACTTTTGTGCAGCAATATGTTAGTAGCAGGAAGTTGGAGAAAATTTCTGAAGATTTATATGCCATTGTCCAACGACGTGGAGAATCCCTCCGTGACTACATCGGACGCTTCAACAGGGAAAAGGTGTCTATAACAAACTGCAACACTCAGACAGCTGTCACAGCTTTCAGAAAGGGTCTCCTCCCCGATTCGGATCTCTACAAAGATCTCACCAAATACCCTTGCAAAACCATGGAGGATGTCCTCGCCAAGGCATGGGCACAGATCAAGTGGGAAGAAGACCAATACAACAGTCGTTGATCTTCTCCACCTATGAGCTCCAGAAGAGATACCCGAGTAGACAGGAGAGTTCCGGAAAAGCGACCCGAACCATACCCATCATCGCGAAGGCAAGATAACCGCAGGAGAGACTATGGTCCGGTCGCGGACACTCGACCTCGTGAGAGAGCAAAAGTTTCGGAATACAACCTATCTATCTCACCTGCCCAAGCCGTTGCAGCTCTCAAAGGGCTCGGAAATAGGGTGAAGTGGCCCGAGAAGATGAGGACTCCAGCTGAACAAAGTGACAGGTCGAAGTGGTGTGAGTTTCATGCAGATCATGGTCATCGAACAGATGACTGCATTGCCCTCAAGCTGGAAGTGTCACACCTGCTGAAGCAAGGCCATCTAGTTGATCTACTAACGGATAAGGGCAAGCAGACGTACCAACAGGGACGTGACAGACAAAATCAAAATGGAGAAGTCAGCCCTCCGAGGCCACCAGTCCATGAGCGAACTGTAAACGTGATCACAGGAGGTTCGGAGGTGAGCGGAGTCAGCCATTCAGCGGCTAAAAGGCACACCAGGCAAGCTCAGCGCAGTACGTTGGATTCAACTGGATCAGAGAGGACCATAGCTGGCCAACCAGCTCAAACGATAAGCTTTACAGCCTCGGAATCAACCAGGCTTCTAATCCTTCATCATGATGCTCTTGTTATTTCATTATATGTTGCAAATTGCTTAACCAAACGAGTGCTAATTGACAACGGCAGCTCTGCCAATGTCTTGTTTCTTTCTGCTTTCAGGGAGATGGTGTTAGATGAAACCAAGATTACCAAAAAGACCACCGTCCTCATAGGCTTCAGCGGCGAACACAAGAGCACAGTCGGAGAGATAGAGCTACCCGTGTACGCTGAAGGAGTCAACCTTGTCACCAGATTTCTAGTTGTCGACTCCCCATCTGCCTACAACATCATCTTGGGCCGACCGTGGATTCATGAGATGGAAGCAGTACCATCAACCTACCACCAAGTCCTTCGGTTCCCAACCAAATGGGGGGTGAAGGAGATAAAGGGAGACCAGAAAGACTCCAGAGCTTGCTACCAGACTACCATGAAGGCCAAACATGCCACCTTATAGCAATTACAGCAACAGGGATCGCTCGGCCTCCAACCGCAACAGCCAATCCATCCAGACGAGCCGGACATGGTGGAGTTGGACGAAGTCCCAATCCACCCAGACTTCCCCGAGCACACCGTTCGCATTGGAGCCCAATTGATGCCAACCATCAGAGAGAAGCTTATACAATTCTTCCATGATCGTTATGATTGCTTCGCTTGGTCCCATGCGGACATGACTGGTATTGATCCCGATGTTATTGTGCACAGGTTACAGGTCGACCCGGACCATCCTCCAAGAAAGCAGAAGAGAAGGAAATTCGCCCCTGAAAGGAATAAGATCATCAACGAAGAGGTCCAAAAGCTACTCGATAACGGACTGGTTAGGGAAGTCCATTACCCGGAATGGCTAGCCAACGTGGTCGTCGTGAAGAAGAAAAACAGAAAATGGCGGGTGTGCATTGACTTCACCGACTTGAACAAAGCCTGCCCAAAGGATTCGTTCCCTTTACCTCATATAGACATGTTGGTAGATGCCACGGCCGGACACGAACTGCTGAGTTTCATGGACGCGTACTCGGGATACAACCAGATATTGATGCATCCAGATGACCAGGAGAAGACGGCCTTCATGACCAACATGGGTATCTTTTGTTACAAGGCGATTCCCTTCGGATTGAAAAACGCAGGAGCAACATATCAACGATTAGTTAACAAGATGTTCGCCGAACAGATAGGGAGGACAATGGAGGTCTACATCGACGATATGCTCGTCAAGTCCCTCCGTGCAGAAGACCACATCGATCACCTCAGTCAATCCTTCGATATCCTTAGAAAATATAACATGAAACTTAACCCAACTAAGTGTTCTTTTGGTGTTACCGCAGGTAAATTCTTAGGCTACATGGTCACGCAAAGGGGAATCGAAGCTAATCCAGCCCAAATTGAGTCAATCCAAAGGATAGCCTCCCCAACATGTGTGAAAGAGGTGCAAAAATTGACCGGAAGGATAGCTGCTCTTAGTCGTTTCATATCGAAGTCGTCAGAGCGATGCCACCCATTCTTCAACACCTTGAGAAAGTCAAAGACGTTCGAATGGACAAAGGAGTGTGAAGAAGCATTGAAACAACTCAAGCAGTACCTGACCAGCCCTCCTCTGCTATCCAAACCTAAAGATAACGAAACCCTTTTCGTGTATCTAGCAGTATCAGAAACAGCCGTTAGCGCGGTCCTCGTTCGCGAAGATTACGGAAAACAACACCCGGTTTACTACGTGAGCAAGTCGCTACTCGATGCAGAAACTCGATACAGCCAACTGGAGAAGCTAGCGTTGGCACTCGTGCATGCAGCTCGAAAACTCCGTCCTTACTTCCAATGCCATTGTTTCACTAAAAAGTGTTTGCAATAGAACAAAATCCTATCGTAGCACTAGCAAGTAAAAACCTAAGTCGAATCTCAAGGAAAACTTAACAGGGCAATCAATTATGTAGTAAACCTAATCTAAGAAAGCAAGTAAAGAATATTTTGGGGTTTTTGTTTTAAATCTTAGGCAAATAAAATAAATCAAAGCAATAAATAAAAGCAAGTAAATAACTAATCTAGAACTCAAGAAATTAATCTAAGAATTAAACTAGAAGAAAGCAATTAAATCTACCTAGGCAAGAATCGAAAAGAAAGCAATAAAGGAAGCAACGAAGGAAACGAAAGCAAAGAAAGAAGCATAAATAAATCTAGACATGATGAATTGAAATCTGGAAATTAAAGGCAAATAAATCTATCTTGAAAAGCTTTTAAAAACGAAAGGATTGAAATCGAAGAAAAACGAATCTAAACTTTAAACTAGAAATCGAAAGAACGAAATTAAACTAAGGAATTTAAACGAAGCAATTAAGAAAACGAATCTAAAACGAAAGCAAGCGATTAAAACAAGTAAACGAAAGTGATAAAAGAACTTACGAAAATTGAGACGAAGAACTTGAATTAAATAAACGAAGGCTTGAATTAAACGAGCAACGAATCCGGATCCGAACAATAAAAAGCTAATAAAGTATTTAAGTGCTGAAAACTAGAGCTAAAAATATGATAAGAGATGTCTAAGATGTTACAAAATTCGTCCAAGGCACTAATATATATACTAGGAAGAAAACCTAATTAAATAAGGAAACACAGCTGGACGCCGACATCTGGACGATCGTCCAGATGTTGAAGGAAATCTGGTCGGTCGGCCAGATCAGAAACTGCTAAACACGCACATAAGTACTTGGCCGGTCGTCCAGATTGTGAAGGAAATCTGGACGGTCGTCCATATCAGGTACTGGCACGTTCGCGCGCGACTCTCTTGTTTCGGCCGTATCTTCCTCATTCGAACTCCGAATTGACCTCCGTTTTCGCTATGTGCTCCTATCGAACCCCTCTTCGATATAATGCTTTCATTACATCCAAAATGAATCTTCAATAAAATCATGAGAGATTAGAACTCGAGGTCAATGATTGCTCAACAACCTTTCTTCTCGTTTTCTTCTCGTTTCCGTCCTTTTCATCCTACAAGTACCAAAAACTCCAAACAAACGAATCATAGCCAAAAGACACACTAAAAGACACGAAACACAATGAAAACGAACACGAAAACACAACGAAAAACCTAACAACTAAACACCAATCAAAATCCCCCACACTTAGACCTTTGCTTGTCCTCAAGCAAAACAAAATAAACAATAGACTCAAGTATTGTGAACTATATAGGCCTCAAAACTTTTCGAAAACAAACTCTCATGATCATGATCAAAACTATGCACACAACCTTAGCATCAATCAACACAATCTACTCAACTAATTCAAAATATGCTAATCCATCAAAGAACACTCTCCAACATGTGAGATTTTATATATGAAAGTGAACACTCAACTCTCTCAAAGAAAAGATGTATAAGATAATGCACATCATAGGGTTCACTCAATATCAATGCAATGCAACATGTTTACCATAGGCTTGCCTTCAATCTCAACATCTCCACCTAATGTAATACTTACAAATTAGGATAAATAAGGTCTGTATATAAGCTTGTAATGTAGGGACATTGGTTAAGGTAGGGAAAGTATAGGCTAAGTGACTCAAATAAATCTAAATCATCAACCTCTTTTCAACTCCAACCAAAGTATGGATTTTTACTCCATCTTCTACAATCCAACATACCAAATACAAACTCAAAGATGCTAAAATATCAACTATATAAAGCAAAGCTAACTATCCCCTTATGCTTATATTCTTATTCTCTCTTTCTTTTCCCTTTTTTTTTCTTTTTTTTTTCTAGAGCTCCACTAATAAACGTTCTTTCTAATGTTGAAAAAAAAAGGTTCTATTTTTTTTTCATCTTTATTCTTTTTTTTTTTCCTTTTCTCTTCTTTTTTTTCTTAGCTCATAGGGATAGCTAAATACATAAATCAAGCATCTAAAACTCCTTTCTCCTCCTTCTTCACCACAACCAAATTTTTCTATTCAACTCCTTCCATATCACCAACAACAAATACTAAGGATACCCATAACCATCCAAACCTCCTATCATCCGGTTTTACAAAGAACGGCTATAAAGGCTCAAAAGGGTAAACAAAGGTTTATGAACAAGGTTAGTGTATAGGGATCATGTGGCTAAAGAAAGATGGCCTAAGATCATCTCCTAGTTCGTAAATATACTAAGGTCTTGATGGAGAAACAAGGCAAGTTCTAGAAACAACGAAGCATGCATGATCACTCAATCAAAGAATAGGCATAAATATGCACAAATAGCTCAATTCTCACGGGTTCAAACTAACTAGTTCCCGACATCATAGCATACTTCAAATTCAATGAATAAAATGCGTCGCTTCGCCAAGGTTCCATGCATAATAAAGATCATGAATTTTTCTCCAAAAATCAACAAAAATTTTCTATCATCGGCCAAATCCACAATACTATCATCACATGCTCATTTGACTCAATTAACTCCTAAGACTCAACAAAATTAAACACATCATGCCAAAGTTTCAAAGACCCCCCCCCCCCCCTCCACACTTAAAATCAAGCAATGACCTCATTGCGAGAAAATAAAAAGGAAGGGATAGAAGGAACTTATCACACAATGTCGACCAACACACTTGAAATCCCGAGAAATTCCAAGTAGTACACCTACAAAACAAACACAAAACACAATACCAAAGCGTAAAATCGAACAAAATATAGAAAAAGCAATAAAAGACTCAAACAACAAGAAAAAGGCACACAAATAAGCTATGAATCGAATGGACCTCGGAATCGTGGATCATTCCATCGGGAATCGTGCGGAGACCAATAGCGGGGATCATTCGGGTTCGGTGGAGGGCTGCAACGGAACGAGTCGGCAAAGGAGAAGAGTCCACAAATCTGGCCGATCGTCCAGATTTCCTAAGGAATCTGGCCGATCGGCCAAATGAGATACTGATGCTGACTTGATTTCACCGATCTGGCCGATCGTCCAGAATTCCTAAGGAATCTGGCCGATCGTCCAAATGAGGGACTGAGTGCCCGACGCCAATTCCTGCAAAAACACACTAACTAACACGAAAAATCAAATATTAAAAAGAAATACTATGAAAAATAAGAATCTAACTAATTTTTTTTATACGTGGGTTGCCTCCCACCAAGCGCTTGTTTAACGTCATTAGCTTGACGAAGGATACGATCAACCCAAGCCCGTAGCGCCAAGTGACGTCTTGATGCTCCTTGCGACACACTCACACTCCCTCCTCGAACAATCTCGACGATCCAAAACGTGGTCATCATCAACTCTTGACTCCCCCACACTAAGCTCGAACTTCTCCTCAAACATCTTCGAGCTAAACTCTGCAAGAAAAGATGTTCCACAAATGGTGAGGTTAGAAAGAAAAGAATTAATGATCACTTCCTCATTCAATTCATGTATCGAGCTGTCCTCTTCATCATCCTCCTCCAAATTCCGTAGAAATTCTTCGATTATGTCCTCTTCTTCATTCGGCGCAAGTGTCGATCTTTCCTCTTTCACCTCATCAACCTCCTCCAAATTTTGTAGAAATTCCTCAATAATGTCCTCTTCTTCATCCACGCAACTAAAGAATTCGTCATCTTCAATGGACTCTTCATCTTCAATGAATTCTTCAAAGGCTGCTTCCTTGTTAAAAATCTCACAAATATTTTCCTCAACACAAGGGTTAGCAAGCTTAACATAAGAGCATAAATGAAAACATGAAGTAGGAATAGAAGATGAGTTCCCAAATACCGAAAATGTTACTGAACCTCCTTCACCGGCCATGCTCAATGTGCCGGTACCTACGTCAATTCGAGCTCGAGTAGTGGCCATGAATGGTCGTCCCAATAAAAGTAGATGTCCGGTTGCACTCTTAGCTCCTTTGCCTTCGTGAAGCACAACAAAGTCGGTGACGACTCGGATTCCACCAACTAAGACAGTGACATCTTCCACAACTCCCAAAGGACTGCTCACGGTGCCATCTGCTAACTCAATGCGCATGTCGGTAGCTTGAAGGACTCTTGAGTTCATCTTCTCAAAAATAGAATACGGCATCAAGTTCACCGCAGCTCCTAAGTCCATCAATCCCGAGACGGTCTCTCCGCTATCCAAAATGATGCTCAAATCGAAACCACCCGGATCCCCTCGTTTAGGAAATGAGTTGATAGGCTCGAAATCCTTCTTCTCCTTCTTCACGATACTCCGAATAGGTGGAACATACGGGTTGAGCATTTGCTTCTTGTTCTTCACTCTACTCGGGAATGGAATAGGGGGGACGTACGGATCGGGTGTCTTGTGGAGAACGGGAGCATCCTTCTTATCATCCTTGGAATCCTCGCTGTTGTCGCCGGATTTGGCCGATCGGCCAGAGTCGAGGTGACTTGGCCGATCGGCCAGATTAGCTGCTGGGTGCTCGCGAGTGTTGAAGGGTTTGGCCGAGCGGCCAGATTCTGGCCGACCGTCCAGATCACCTCCTGGACGGGTTTGGCCGAGGGTTGTTGCCGGCGTTCTCGGGCCGTTCCATCGAGGGCTCGGGCCCCGTCTATCTCCCATGGGCCCTTGGGGGGGGGGGGGCTCGGAACTCCATTGCGTTGTAACACAGTGATTGCATGAGCTTGGTGAGGTGGAACGGGAGGAACATATGGAGGATATGGTGCTTGCACCTCGTTGGCTTGTTGTGTTTGAATCCCTTGGCTCGGAATTCGCCCCGGTTGTTGCATCAGGTGCATGGAACTAGAAATTTGGCCAATGGCCAACTCGAGCCTCTTTATGTTCGCATCAAGCGCATGGAGACGATCCTCATCGACGGGAGGCTTTTGTGGAGGTCCTTGAGGACGAGAATTTGGGTATGATGGTGGTGGTGTAGGAGTAGGTTGAGGGGGGTAGTATGGAGGTGGTGGATAGTAGGGATTTGGAGGATATTGAGGAGGAGGATAATATGGTGGAGGTTGAGAGTAGTAGGGATTTTGAGGAGGGTAGGGGTTATTATATGGAGAGGGGCGACGATATTGAAAATTCGGGTTCGTACCTTGCCCTTGGGGTGGTGGCATGTACCCTTGGGCAGCATATACATCGGCTCCTCCTTCATAAGTGGATGCTCCCACGTTTTGGCAAACCTCCTTGATGTGTCCCAACTCTCCAAAAATCTCGCATTTGTCGGGCTTCCTCTCTTCCTCCTTCGGGGCCGGTGCACTTTGCTTAATCTTCAAGTTCTCGAGATCCCTATACATGTCGGCAATTTGCTTCTTCAAATCGGGGCTCATCGAGATTGCACTCGTCTCCACTTTCCTTGGCCTAGCTGATTTTTGTTGAGAACTCGCAGCGAGCGTCTCGAATATCGTCTGCAACTCGTCAGCTGTCTTGACCGCTATGTTGCCTCCGGCCGAACTGTCCACCATAAACTGACAAGTCTAGTTGAGGGCGTCGTAGAAATATTGCCAAAGCAACTCCGGTGCCATTTGATGATGAGGGCATTGTTGAAGTAGCTCTTGGAACCTCTCCCATGCTTCGTGAAATGGCTCATCGTTGTCTTGGGAGAAATTCATAATCTTTGACCGCACCTCTTGAGTCTTGCGGTTGGGATAGTACTTGAGCATGAACTTCTCGCACACCGCATTCCATGTGGCGAGAGAGTTGGCCGGGAGCGCCAAATACCATGACTTTGCTCGATCCTTGAGGGTGTACGGGAAGCACTTCATCTTCAAGTTGTCCTCCGTGAGTCCCGAGAGTGGGAAAGATTGCACCACCGTGCAATACTCTCGAATGAACGTCAATGCATCCTCGTTGGGCAGCCCGTGGTAGGATGGGAGCAACGCCATGTGGTGAGGTTTAAGCTCATGATTCCTGACCGCTTCCGTCAGGACAATCGCCGAAGTGGTGGCTGTGAATGTGGGCCGAGCAAAATCGCCCATAACGACTCTAGCTGCCATGACTTCGGGCTCTGCAAATAACAAGACCAAAGAGAAGTCTTGTGAATCAATTTCCTCCTTCTCCTTCGCGGCTAAGATCGCTTTCCTTTGATGGATGTTGTCGAAGTAGGGCGCTAAACTCCTTTGAAGACTTCGGCGACCATGCATAAACAACACTCAACAAACGGGTTAAACGCACCGAGTGGGAGAAATAAGAAATCGAAGAAACACAAATAAAAATAAAACAAATAAAAAGACTACACAATAAATCGCCTAAAGGTTTCCCCGGCAACGGCGCCAAAATTTGTTTCACTAAAAAGTGTTTGCAATAGAACAAAATCCTATAGTAGCACTAGCAAGTAAAAACCTAAGTCGAATCTCAAGGAAAACTTAACAGGACAATCAATTATGTAGTAAACCTAATCTAAGAAAGCAAGTAAAGAATATTTTGGGGTTTTTGTTTTAAATCCTAGGCAAATAAAATAAATCAAAGCAATAAATAAAAGCAAGTAAATAACTAATCTAGAACTCAAGAAATTAATCTAAGAATTAAACTAGAAGAAAGCAATTAAATCTACCTAGGCAAGAATCGAAAAGAAAGCAATAAAGGAAGCAACGAAGGAAACGAAAGCAAAGAAAGAAGCATAAATAAATCTAGACATGATGAATTGAAATCTGGAAATTAAAGGCAAATAAATCTATCTTGAAAAGCTTTTAAAAACGAAAGGATTGAAATCGAAGAAAAACGAATCTAAACTTTAAACTAGAAATCGAAAGAACGAAATTAAACTAAGGAATTTAAACGAAGCAATTAAGAAAACGAATCTAAAACGAAAGCAAGCGATTAAAACAAGTAAATGAAAGCGATAAAAGAACTTACGAAAATTGAGACGAAGAACTTGAATTAAATAAACGAAGGCTTGAATTAAACGAGCAACGAATCCGGATCCGAACAATAAAAAGCTAATAAAGTATTTAAGTGCTGAAAACTAGAGCTAAAAATATGATAAAAGATGTCTAAGATGTTACAAAATTCGTCCAAGGCACTAATATATATACTAGGAAGAAAACCTAATTAAATAAGGAAACACAGCTGGACGCCGACATCTGGACGATCGTCCAGATGTTGAAGGAAATCTGGCCGGTCGGCCAGATCAGAAACTGCTAAACACGCACATAAGTACTTGGCCGGTCGTCCAGATTGTGAAGGAAATCTGGACGGTCGTCCAGATCAGGTACTGGCACGTTCGCGCGCGACTCTCTTGTTTCGGCCGTATCTTCCTCATTCGAACTCCGAATTGACCTCCGTTTTCGCCTATGTGCTCCTATCGAACCCCTCTTCGATATAATGCTTTCATTACATCCAAAATGAATCTTCAATAAAATCATGAGAGATTAGAACTCGAGGTCAATGATTGCTCAACAACCTTTCTTCTCGTTTCCGCCCTTTTCATCCTACAAGTACCAAAAACTCCAAACAAACGAATCATAGCCAAAAGACACACTAAAAGACACGAAACACAATGAAAACGAACACGAAAACACAACGAAAAACCTAACAACTAAACACGAATCAGCCATCAGATCGTGGTTCTCACAACATCTCCTCTAAAGACAATCCTGCATAAACCGGAGTTGTCGGGTAGGTTAACTAAGTGGGCGGTGGAGCTCGACGAGTACGACATTTCCTATCAACCAAGGACATCGTTGAAGTCGCAGGTATTAGCTGATTTCATAGTTGATTTCACCCCTAACCTTCAAGTGCAGGCGGAAAAAGAGCTATGCTGCCTAACCGAAGACGTATCAAGCGGCATCTGGAAACTCAACGTAGACGGCTCAAGCAATGCCAAAGGCAGCGGGCTCGGCATGGTCCTTACCTCTCCACAGGGGGACATAATTGAACAGGCGATAAGGTGTGGATTCAAAGCCACGAACAACGAAGCTGAGTACGAGGCCATGGTGATCGGGCTCAAGTTGGCCAGCGAGCTAGGCGTCAAGCGCATACATGTTTTTAGTGACTCCCAACTGGTAGTAAATCAAATGCAGGGCAATTATCAAGCTCGGGACAACAAGATGACCGCCTACCTCGACAAGACGAAGGAATTGCAAGCCCTCTTTGAAGAATTTGTGATCAAGCAAGTTCCAAGAGAGGAGAACAACCGTGCAGATGCGCTAGCGAACCTGGGCTCAGCCATACACACAACCGAGTCAAAGGCCATACCGGTGATCTACCTACAATGGCCATCCATTTGGAGAAACGAGGAGGAGCATATATGCGACATATCAAACAATACAACTTGGATTACGCCCATACAAGACTACTTGGAGCGAGATATACTCCCAGACGATAAAACTGAAGCTCGTCGCATTAAGGCCCAATCGGCCCGTTTCTCCATCATACGAGGTAAACTTTACAAGCGTTCATTTTCCGGCCCATACTTAAGGTGTGTTACCCCTGCAGAAGCAAAGTATATTCTAGCTGAGCTACACGAGGTGGAATGTGGCAATCATTCTGGCGGAAGAAGCTTAGCCCATAGAGCCTTAACCAGCGGATACTATTGGCCTACCTTGCGGACAGACGCGAAGGATTACGTTCGACGATGTGACAAATGTCAGCGGTTCGCCCAAGTGTCTCACCTACCACCAGAGCCTCTAACATCAATCACGTCGCCTTGGCCATTCATGAAATGGGGGATGGATATAGTAGGGAAACTACCCATGGCGCCTGGGCAAAAGGTGTATATGCTGGCCGTCACTGATTACTTTAGCAAATGGATTGAAGCTGAAGCATTCCATCAAGTTCGAGACAAGGAGGTTAAGAACTTCATCTGGAGGAACGTAATATGTCGATTCGGCGTGCCAAAGGAGATCGTCACTGACAATGGATCACAATTCATAAGCAACGAGTTCCAAAGTTTTTGTGAATTCTGGAACATCAAGTTGAGCTTCTCAACCCCAAGATATCCACAAGCAAACGGGCAGGCGGAGTCATCGAACAAGACAATTATGAACACCCTAAAGAAGAGACTCGAGAATGCAAAAGGAATGTGGGCACAAGAGCTACCCGGCGTTCTATGGTCCTATCGAACGACCGCCAGAACGTCAACCGGAGAAACTCCATTTTCCTTAGCCTACGGGATGGAAGCTGTCATTCCTACCGAAAGCGAAGTACCTACAGCAAGGTTCGAACTCACGTCAGAGCAACACAATTCTGAAGGCATGTGCCATGAGCTTGACACACTCGACGAGAAAAGAGACAAGGCTAGACTGAGGTTGGTATCATATCAACAGAGCATGGCCAGACATTACAATAAACATATACGGACCAGAACGTTCAAAGTAGGGGATCAGGTACTCCGACGAGTGTTCCAAAACACGAAGGAAGCAGGAGCCGGTAAACTCGCACCGACATGGGAAGGACCTTACCTGATCACCAAGGTGGTCGGGCACGGAGCGTACAAGCTTCAAACCAAAGATGGACGTGACATAGCTAACAGCTGGAATGCCGTCCACCTCAGGCAGTATCATCCTTAACTTAAATGCTCATTTCGTTGCTTTCTTCCATACTGGTTCTAACATTTCATGCAGGACAGAACTACATCAAGGCTTGATCCCCGAAAAAGGGTATGTAGGCAGCTCTACGGAGTGCAGTCTCCCCCTCCCTTCTAACTATGATGTTTTTCCTTCTTAAAAGGTTAACTAGGTCCTACTGTGATCAAAGCTTCAAGGGAAAAGTTCCCCAAACAAACAAGTAAGGGAATCAAAGCCACACTCGGATTTTCATTCATCATAGTCACTCTACGAGAGCTTACCCATCTCTGACCTTTCCATGCAGGTCAGAACTACATATGGGCTTGATCCCTTAAACGGGTATGTAGGCAGCTCCATGGAGCGCAGCCCTCAATCCCCCTGTAAGCCCCTCATCTAGGGTGATCGAGATAGAACAATCATCACGAAGTAAATGTATAACAAGAGAAGTAGAGGAGCAAGACGAAACATCACAATAAGGTGCTCATATTAATACGGAAAATGGAGCACGACCAAACAGACCACGATACATGGCGAGACACACACTAACCAAACAAGCACATAACAACAAGGCAGGCCAACAGAGCCAACCTCGGGCAGAAAGAGCAAGTAGATAAGTTCACCCATGCAACACACAGAAAAAGGCACATCAGCCGATGAAAGTAGTTTGTCCAAACACTTCATCATTACAGGCGCAAATAAAACATAAAGGGTGTGAGCTTGAGGATAGAATCAAGCATCTCCATCGTCACCAGGAGTCGGGTAGGGCGGATCGAAGGAGCAGTGAAGGGTAGGGTCATAGTTAGGATCAATGTCAGCAGTGCTCATCGCAGTCAAAGACATGTTCAGGGCCTCAAGCTCCCTAGCTTCAGCTTGATAGTGAGAAACGTCCCAAGGGCCATCGGGATGGTACTGGGCATACGTGTCCGCCATGAAGCCCTTTGTTCGGACCTCCGCCTCAGCCCTTACATCCGCCATGTGCTCCTTAAGCTCCGCCACCTCCGCTTCAAGGGCAATACACTTTGCGACAGCTTCATTGACCCTTTTCTCACTAGCCGTCTTCACCTCTTCCATCAGTTGTTCTGCGACAGCCCTACATTCCTTAGCCTTCGCCATTTCAGCCTTTAAGTTGGATCTCTCGCTCTTCAGATCCTTGATCTCGGCAGTCAGCCACTTTATGCTTCCCCGGAGCGCTCCTACTTGTTGTAAGACCTACATGACCAAGTCATAGAGAACATGTTTCTTCAGCAAGTGAATATTATACACTAAATATACAAAGAGTTAGTGAACAGTACCCTGAAGGTATCGATGAAGCAAGTATCGGACAGGCTCTCATGGCCCATTTGCCCAAACGTATCAGCGTCATTGGGAAATATCAGCTTTTCAGCCTCGCCAAGGTACGGACCAAAGTCTGACTGTGCGACAATGTTTGATGGAAAAGAGAGGTTTATATAGTCACCCGTAGAACCGCCCACATCAAGCGCTTCAGCCCTTCTCTTCGGCTGGGGCATTCTTACCGGGCTAACTTGAACTTCAAGCACTTCTTCAGACCTCTCAACATTGGAAGTAGACGTCTTCTTCTTCCCGCGACGACGAAGCCTTTCCATCGCTCCGTCCCCGAGCAATGAGAAACTAGGCTTCTTAGACATATCAAGACCTACAAGAGTCAAACATGCCAATGAGCTCAAGACTTCCGTAATGAAACAAGAACTTCACTTACAAACGCGACATAGCATTCAAAATGGGTAACCATGTCAACAAGTACCTTCAGGAAAGACAAATGTATCTACGACTCGGCTCCTCAAAGAGCTGGGCTGAAGGTTCCGCTCAGTTAATATCTTCGAATAATCTCGTTCCTCACAGGAGAATTCCAGCCACTTAGCTACCTTCTCCTTGAACCAAGCATGACAACTGATTTCTTCGTGCTACCTGCAAAAGATTAATAAAGGGAGAGGGACGTTAGCATTGCCAGGATCGCACCAAGGAGAGCATTCACCTAAGTTAGAGAGCATAAGTGCTCACTAGCGGTATCCCATGAATTCGGGATATCGGGGTAATCGGCAACACCCAAAGCTTCGGAAGGAATAAAGAAGTAACGTTCTTTCCAATCGGTAGTGTCACCGATTCTCTTCTCGACAATCAGTCGATCGTCTAATTGATTCACAAGCATGAACCTTCCGGCATCTTGTCTATTAACTTGTAAGCGATAAGCGGTCAAGACTTCGTGACAAGTAAGCTCAATCCCTTTCATCTCCCCAAACAGCTCAATAGCCATCAATATTCGCCAAGCATTAGGCATCAGTTGGCTCGGGGCAATATTATGAAAGTCACAAACTTCGAGCACTAGCTTAGGAAGGGGAAACCGAGCACCCAATAAAAGGGGAAACTCATACATGGTAGTCCAACCAGGTATCACCCAGTCCGCCCTTTCATTTGTAGAGGGAAGAGCCAAGCTATAAGATGGAGGAACCCCAAAACATCTGCGAATAGTGCTCAAGTCTTTCAACTCCAGCTTTGTTTCAGGATTCCCATTCCTAAGGAAATGGCCAGGCCTACCCCCTCTAATCGGCCCAACAAAGTCGATAGCCTCATGAGGGACTTCGTCTACGTTTGAGGGCGGGACGCACCGAATCAAGCCATAAGGAACATCAACACAACTACTGCCCCCTTCGGACGACCCAAACCACCCGTCAGCCGACCCAGAGGAGCCAATATAGCCATGTGTGGGAAGCTCATCAAACCTAAGACAAATGACACCCTCTAAATACCGAGGTACAAGTGATAGTCTCGATCATAGGAGCAATCATGCCAACAATACCAACCACGTCAATCGAACCAATAACGCAAATAAATATACATGGTTCCCAAACACAACGAAGTAAATGATTCTACACCATCAAATGGGCCAGCCATGCCAGACGGGGCAATCGAGTCAATCAAGTAAGTCAAGATAATCATAAATGAGGTATGCTAGGTATGAGCATGCAAAGAAAGCCCTAAAGCAATGAACCAAGCCAACCATGCTAGCCATAGCAATCGGGCTAATCGATCGAAATGCAACGCTCACAAGTGTAAGTTCTGGAGGCCTAAACATGCAAGGAAAATCCTAAGGCATCGGTCCGAGTTAGCCATGCTATTCGACCCAACCAGACCAATCGAATTATCCGTATCAGCAAGGCAATACTACCAATCTAGTACACGTTCCGGAAACAGAAAAACATATAAATTCAAGTCACATTTGAAGATCGAATACAAACGGCGAATCGTTCTACCCCGAACCCATATTATCATCATGCTAGTTTCGACGAAGAACGTAGCAAGCAAAAAAATTTAGAGTTTACCTTCGTGAATTGTCGCCGTAGTTGGAAAATCCAGCCATGTGAAGAACTCTTCTCAGCTTCTCTACAGCTTCGAATATTTCTCTCTCTATGGATTCTCCAACTTATCAAAAATTCTCGGTGATTCGGTGAAGTAAAAATGAGTACGGTTCTGCACTTATATAAACATCTGAAAATCTGAGCTCACTCTAAATGTGACAATCAAGGCAACCAATTGAAACTCACCAAAACAACCCATACAAGACAAGTCTTGTTAATGTCGCGGGCCACCAATGACAGTATATTGGGAGGCAATTGAACATGAGCTATTAAATGCTCCCATCAACCCTTTCAACCAATTCATTCGTTTCCTACAAATGGGAAGGGTCACACCCTTAACCCATACGCGTCCATCTCAACCCTAGTCATCATAGCCATCGGAGCCATTGGATCCATCGGGGTTATCATGCTCGTCATGCCCATCGCGGATGACTATAGCGAGTAAATGCTTAGGCATCCGCCCCAACTTAGCCATCGGAGCCATTGGATCCATCGGGGTTATCATGCTCGTCATGCCCATCGCGGATGACCATAGCGAGTAAATGCTTAGGCATCCGCCTACCTAGCCATCGGAGCCATCGGATCCATCGGGGTTATCATGCTCATCATGCCCATCGCGGATGACCATAGCGAGTAAATGCTTAGGCATCCGCCCCAACCTAGCCATCCGAGCCATCGGATCCATCGGGCTCATCGTGCCCATCGCGGATGACCATAGCGAGTAAATGCTTATGCATCCGCCCCAACCTAGCCATCCGAGCCATCGGATCCATCAGGGTCATCGTGCTCATCGTGATCATCGGGGCCATTGAGGTCATTGTATTCATCGTAGCTATCACGGTTAAGTATAGCGAGTAAATGTTTATGAGTCCGCCCCAACCCAGCCATCCGAGCCATTGGATCCATCGGGGTCATCGTGCTCATCGTGGTTATCATAGTCATCGGGGTCATCGGGGTCATCGTGATCTTCAGGGTCATCAGGGCCATCGTAGTCGTCATATTCGTCACACCTATCATGGATGTTCATAGCGAGCAAATGCATTGCATTTGCCCCAACATACTCATTGGGGCCATCAAGGTCATCGTGCCCTTCGTGGTTATCATAGCCATCGTAGTCATCATGGCCATCATAGTCATCATGGCTACCTTTGACAAACAGTCTCAACGAAAAAGGCCATGTCACCCCCCTTTGAGCCACGAGCTAAAAAAAAAAAAAAAAACAGCCTCGGCGATCAAGCTAAGAGCCGTGGAATCGATATGAATCGAATGTATCTACTCTCTAATTAAAATCAATTTAATTAGAGAGTGGGGGACAAACTGTATAGGGCAAAATTCGTCAGCCCACTAAGCTGCCCAAAATATTTGAACAGCCCAATCAACTCGCTAAGCCCATCTTGCTAACCGGCCAGCAGAAGGCCCAAGGGTTTAACCCAACGTCCCTAAATAACCTAGGTATTCGACTAGGGTTCGGGGGGGTCCACAGGCGAGGAAGGTATTGTCTCCGCTATAATCGGAACTGACAGGGAAGTGGAGGCAACGGATAGATCTGAGTGGAGCAAACCCTAATAGGGAGGCAGCCCTATATAAGGCGTTTATCTAGGTCATAAAGGGCATCGAGACTCTTAGACTCACACACGACTTCACCATTGCTCTCTAACTGCCGCCATCACTACCATCGCTACCATCACTACCATCGCTACCATCACTACCATCGCTATCATCACTACTTCCATACCAGTGCACGATTCCATCATCTCTCTCGAACCACCATCTTCGCCATCATCGTCACCAATCGGTCCAACCAGTGCATTGGGACCGTCCGCTCTATCATTGCTATTCTTAACTTCGTTATTTCGATCTTGTTCTCTTTGTTATTGTGTCATTAGCCCTACTGACTTGAGCGTCGGAGGCCCTTCACCGGACACCCCACCGGTCCCTTCGAAGGGCTCTCACGTTCTATTGGTTGTGTTGACAGGTTGCTAGTGCCCAATCGTCTCATCAAGTCAACCCGGCCAGCTTGGTCAGCCGTGCCAGCCGGAGTCAACCTTAATTTTAGATCTACCCTCTACAATAATATACACTAAATTTTTGATATACGGTATGAGACGGTATATATACTTCGGTATTTGAAAGTTCATACCTTTACCTTACCGTAGGTTTTACGATACGGTTGTCATACCTTATTTTTGATACACCAAAAATATATTTTTATACTAATTTTTTTCATATCGAAAAATTACCATTAATTATATATGTATACAGTATATATATATAACAATCTCAATGGTACCGTAAAATTATAACAACATTTAAATCATATTACAACTTGAGATGAAATATATATTAGAGTTTTAGAATAATATAATATACACTAAATTTTCGATATACGGTAAGAGACCGTATATATACCTCGATATTTGAAAGTTCATACCTTTACCTTGCCGTAGTTTTATGATAAGGTATGATATCTTACAAAAAATCTCGGTATACCTTAATTACGGTATTTTCGATATTTTTGCGATACTGTATGGACGGAATACCGAGTTTTTGGTATATTTCCCCAGCCCTAATCACTCCACTTTCTTAAAATAATACTCCTTCCGTTCCAATTCAATTGTGCTATTTTCCTAATGGGGTCGTCCCACATGAATGACCATGTTTCTTAAAATGAAAAGAATTAACCTTCACAATTTATATAAACCCCTTATTTTTCTTACTTTTAAGTTTTTAACACTCCATTTAAAATCTCGTTTCGAAATGAAACATGACAACTAAAGTAGGATAGATGAAATACTATATTATCGTATAGTATAAAAATCACCCATACTTTTACAAAGTCTAGCCTAATTTTGTACTCCTTTCATCCCACTTAACTTAACTTCCTTTCTTAATCGGGTCCCACTTTAATTGACTTGTTTCCTTAAACGGAAAGAATTAACTCTTACTCTTTGATGTGAAGCCCTTACTTTTCATCTTTAACATTGGGCATGAAATCTCGTGGCAAAATGAAACAAGTCAATGGAAGTAGGACGGATGGAGTATATATCAAACGTCTTTTCACGTTAAAGTAGGCTGAGCCCAAAATAATACCAATAGATAATAATGCATATAACGTATAATATGCAGTATATAAATTTGAATCCTCATGGTAATAACTTAGCATAAATGCTCTACTGTTCACCGTGGATACTCTTAACGTGCCCATTGATGCAGCGATAGGGTTTACCTTTTTTTAAAAATAGGTTATGATATATATTCAAATCTTTTTTCTTCATTAAAGAGAAAAATGCAACAATACGTAAGGAAGGATTCCTCAATAACTTTAATATTTATTATAATGTATAATATGCATTATATGTTTTAAGCCACACATCCAAAAATAAATTTAATCCTAATAAATTATCAATTTATTTTAAATTAAATTTAATATTCCGATAACTACAGTAAACAATAAATCTAATTCTAATATATTATTTTTCTTCCAACATAAATTAAAGTATAATATTGTAGATTTTATTTTCATTGTTATAACTATAACAATTAAGTATACAAAAATAAATTAAAATGCATTTAAAAAATTAAAAAAATAAAAATTAAAACGAATTGATGATAATATATTAATAGTAATATATTCAACCGGCTTTGACGAATTAAAATATGAAAATTTTAAAACAAATTGAGGATTATTGATTATGAAGTCTATACTATTATAAAAATTAAATGTGAAAGTATTTTAATTACCTGAGAGGGAGCGAATAGAATTTAATTTGAATAACAACATATTCAATATTAATATTAATTATTATATTGTAGTAATAAGGGTATAATAGGCAAATCAAATTTTGTAAACAAGACACTTTTTATAATAGTATAGTATAGATTATCAATTCATCGTATACAATCAACTATTATATGTATGGACGCATGTATCAAGATATTGTAATTACTTGGATGTGCATGTTTACATTAATTCGCTGCACTTTAAAACTATTATAGCCAATTAAATATTTTCATGGACGATGAATCAAACATATATATAAATCTCAGTATAGAAATAAAATAATTCATAACATCCAATCATATCTATTCATCTAAAAGACATTGCAAAATCATCTATGATTGATCAAACGCGTAAAACATTATGTAAGATAAGAGAGATCATCTCATATGCAATCAAAAAAATTTACAAGCTTAAGTTGATGAAAAATTATAGTTTGAAAGTTAGTTAAAGTACAAAGACCATAATATTTAAACTTTAAGAAAAATCAAGTAACAATATATTCATATTTTAGCAAATTAGTATAATTTTTATAATTGTAATATTTATGAATTATTAATTTAGAGTTTTAATGGGACCTAATATTTATAAAGGGGTTTTTTGAAAAGTTATTATTTTATTATCTTATCGAATTTGATGATTTTTTACAAAGGCCCAAGTCGGGACCGAAAGATTTTATTATTTTAGAGAGGTTATTAATTTATCGAATATTAATTTATAGAGGTTTTACTGTATATGGGAAAATGTTAAACATAGATTGAAATTGAAGAAGGTGGTTGTAGTATTTGGTCAAGCCAAATAATGTTTATTTAATTATCATCTCACTTTCAGTTTTGTCAGAATCTGATTGTCCTGGAGCAATATCATTAGCAGATAATATTAAGTCAAGTTGGATAATGATTTTTCGAGCCTCTTGATAATGAGTTTTATAACACCTTTAAAAAAAATTGTTGAAAAAAAAAAACATAACAACTTAAAAGACCTAAGGGAATAGAAGATGAGATATAGTAACAAATCAAAGCTAAAGTAAATATAATTAGTACTCCACCCAGCAGTAATTAAACTTAATTTTCAATCAAATTTAAAATTAATTGTTCCTGTTGATCCTTGTATCGTGTAATGCTACTTGTGTCGATACATTTAACTTGTAATGAAATACGAGGATTAGTAACACATTTATATAAGTTGATAACAAACAGAAGAAACATGAGAGTGATACAAGGCAACGAGCACGAGAATATCATGGGCAGAAAGAAATGTGTCGTATTAGGCGGGATAGAGGGAGTATATAGAACATATATTCAAGCAATACTAATCTCCGTGCTCGTGGTGGTGTTATAATGGAGCAAGGATGCAGAAACAGTTGCACTTGTACCCCAGCTCTCTTCCTCATTCACTGTCATATGATTAATATGGGATGATTGAGACGACATATACTTAGGGATCTGTAGACTTTCGACATCAGCTTCCAACATTTGCAGTACTTTATTCATTGACGGACGATCATCTAGACTCATCTGTATGGACCATAATGCTACTATTGTCATCTTTCGAACGAGAATCTTTGTACCCTCATTCTCATCATTACAATTGTTTACCTCTGCTTTCTCAATTTCAATGCCCTTGCCTTGGTTGACGAATTCATATATCCACTTTGGGAAATACTTGGTAGAATCATCGTTGTTTCCATCCAACTCTTTGTTTAGTCCCAACATTCCAATCAACAACATTCCAAAGCTATACACATCAGCCTTGTTAGAGACTGCGCCAATGCTTCTGTTGATCAGTTCAGGAGCAACGTAGCCTATGGTTCCTCTAGCTACAGTTAAGGTAACATTGTCCTTCTCTATGGAGCATAACTTTGCCAGACCAAAATCCGATACTTTAGGGACAAAATTTTCATCAAGAAGTATGTTATGAGGTTTAATGTCAAAATGCAAGATCTGAACATCACAACCTCGATGCAAATACTTAATTCCTCGAGCCACCCTTGTTACAATCTTGAATTTTGTATCCCAATCCAATTGATGTGTCTTATCTCGGTTGAAGATGTACTTCTCAAGTGATCCATTCGGCATGAAATAGAATACAAGGGCGCGTTTGGATCTCTCCGTACAATATCCAACTAATTTGACAACATTCACATGATGGATCCTCCCAATGGATCCAATTTCATTGATGAAGTCCTGGCCCTTTGTTGAGCCCTTCCCCAATAGCTTGACTGCTACATGATGACCACTTCGAAGCTTTCCTTTGTAAACAGATCCAAAGCCTCCTTCACCTAGCTTTTCTCTAAAACCCCTTGTCATTTTCTTCAAGTCCGAATATGAGTACCTGATAGGCGTGAGTTTGTTGTCGCTTTGTAGATAGCCCTCTAATTCGTCGTAAACCGACATCCGCCTTCTTCGGAACTTGTAGATCAAGAAACACATTGCGCAAAAAAATCCAATGATGAATCTTACTCCCAAGCTAACAACTAGCATAAAGTAAACTAACGAGTGTAAAACGAACTATTTGTGTAGAACTATGATCTTTGTATTGATCCCAACTTGAAATGTTAGATTACCAATGATACGATTAGTATACTCTGAGTCGGTATACCCTGCAAATAGATCACACACATTGTAGCAAACTAAGTTGATGGAGAAATTGTAGTGAAAATGAGACAAAAGGTGATTAAGGACTCCTACAGTAAGGTCTTAGAAGCCAAAAAGGGGCGACAATTCCAAATATGATCTTTAACGGAATGCTGCAAAAAATTCTCGGCAGAGTTAGTATTCATCCGTCCTATTGATATAGGGATAACATTTATTGGGCACGGGAATTAAGACGAGAGTGATGATAGTAGATAAAAGCGTACCAACTACGAGCATAAAAATCATGAGAAACCATGCAGATGGACCTGAGAAATGCAAGGCACTTTGTTCAAAACAATATATCACCAGTTGTTTCCATAATTCTTACTTGACAAAGTAAAATCTTACCTTCCGGCAGTCTGAATATGCGCCTGACCTCCCCTTCATTTTCACGAAGATATACGAAAAAGCAAACATTGATCAGCACACATATATAGTATATTTTAGAACTTATAAACTTGTTGCTTGAACTAGTAAAGCAGGCATACTCCAGTAGTAGTAGATATCATAACGGGGCTCGTCGCAGATAACTGGCAAACCGTGCCCGACAAAACAACCCAATCGCAGTTTCGACACTCAAACATGATCCAAGACAGATCAAATCTGTAAATCAGAGACTGATGGATCTCGGAGAGCGATGCATTGTTCGCATCCCGATCGATCCGTGAAATTCCATGACGTTAGAGCTACGGCTTCAAGAGTGCACGTATAGTCCATGTCTCACACGAGCAACTCTCCAACCTTTTTGTAAGTGTAACCGCCTTTCCCACAAGCGGTGACTCGTGTGAAATCGGAAGAATTGTGCAACGGTTGTTGGCAGCTATGAAAGGAATAGCCCAACTACGGCGGCTTTCGAACGGAGAGGAGAAGTCGAATGCGGAGGAGTTAGGGAAAGAGCAGATGCTGCTGCTGTTTATGGAAACATCGGCTACCCTCATGGTGTAGTTGCGGTAATCGATGGCTTTCACGTAGTACTTGTTGGATTTGAGATGGACCGAGGCGACGTCGTTTTCTCATGCGAGCTCGAATTTGGGATCGCCGCAGTTTTTGGGATCGTTGCTGTGGCGGAAAGGGAAGCTGATGTTGCGAAGAAGGCCACAGGAGGATGGTGTGCAGTTTGCATTACTGGTTTGAAAGGAATATTGGAGTGAGAGAAAGAAGAGAGATGAGCATGTTAGGGAGAAGATGAGGTTTTGAGAGGTCATGAATTCTTGCTTTGTGATTTGAGATTTGAATTTGGCTTCTTCTTCTTCTACCCAACATCAAGACTATATAACTCCATGTTGAAATTTCTGCCACGTTGGCTTCTAGCCTACTGCTGGTTTATTGGTCAAAGTCTATCTTTTTTCATTTCCTTTTTTTTACGTCAATTTAAGTAGTGTTTATGCTATGTTTTTGGAACCTCCGTTCTACTTCTATTGTCCCGCTTTATTAATCGGGTAGCACGGTCCTATACGAATTGTTAAATTTCCTAATCGAAAAGCTTAATCTTTATATTTTAATGTTAATCTCTTACTTTTTCCATTTTAATACTACGTGTAAGATCTCGTGTCAAAAAAAAATGGGATAATTGAAGCGAGGCAATGTGAGTAATTATATATTGATAAAAACAATAATTTGATTACATTGAAGGGTATCTATACTTTATAACCCAAACTTTAGCTGTTTTTTTTATTTATGACTCAAACCGGATGGGATCCTCTGTCCCCAAATTGGTGTATCAATGGTGTACCAATATAAAATTAGGAAGTTTTGACATACACTAATAACCAAAATTAAAATGACAACTAAGAGAGAGAATTCAAAACTTCCTAATTTGATGTATGGTATACCATTGGTACACCAATTTGGGGACAGAGGATCTCATCCGGACTCCAACTTTGATTTTTTTTTTTTTTTAAAACCCAACTTTCAATTTCTTTTCGATTTACGGCTTAAACTTTGATTTATTTTTTATAAGAAAACCTCAATTTTCAACAAAGATTAATCTAGATATGAAATATGGACAATTAAATTCCTAAACTCCTTCCTTAATTCCATGCTCAAAAGGGTTGTATCGTCTTAGGTGGCACACAAATAATAAATAGAAGAAATGGATGGAAAACGAATATTGTAAATGAATATGGATTCAAGCAATTGTAATCTCAATGCTGGTATCATGGCTATAATGCAGCAAGGAAACAGAATCAATTGCACTTGTACCCCAACTCTCTTCCTCGTTCGTCGTCATATGTGATGACTGAGCCGGCGTATACTTAGGAATCTGTAGACTTTCAACATCAGCTTCTAACATTTGAAGTACTTTATTCATAGAGGGACGATCATTTGGATTCATCTGGATGCACCATAGTCCAATTATTGTCATCTTCCGAACAAGACTCTTTGTACTCTCATTCTCATCATTACAATTACTTACCTCGGCTTTCTCGATTTCAATGTCCTTGCCTTGGTTGACGGATTCATATATCCACTGTGAGAAATACTTGGTAGAATCATCATTGTTTCCCTTCAACTCTCTGTTCAATCCCACCATTTCCATCAACAACATTCCAAAACTATACACATCAGCCTTGTAAGAGACCGCGCCAATGCTTCTGTTGATAAGTTCAGGAGCAACGTAAACTATGGTTCCTCTAGCTGCAGTTAAGGTTACATTTTCCTTCTCTATGGAGCATAACTTTGCTAGCCCAAAATCTGATACTTTTGGGACAAAATTTTCATCAAGAAGTATGTTATGAGGTTTAATGTCAAAATGCAAGATCTGAACATCACAACCACGATGTAAATACTCAATCCCTCGAGCCACCCTGGTTACTATCTTGAATTTCGTATCCCAATCCAAGGGATGTGTCTTTTCTCGATTGAAGATGTACTTCTCAAGTGAACCATTCGACATGAAATCGAAGATGAGGGCACGTTTTGATCTCTCTGCACAATACCCAACTAGTTTGATAACATTCACATGATGGATCCTCCCAATGGATCCAATTTCATTGATGAAGTCTTGGCCCTTTGTTGAGCCCTTCCCCAATAGCTTGACTGCTACATGATGGCCACTTCGAAGCTTTCCTTTGTAAACAGATCCAAAGCCTCCTTCACCTAGCTTTTCTCGAAAACCCCTTGTCATTTTCTTCAAGTCTGAATATGAGTACCTGATAGGCGTGAGTTTGTTGTCACTTTGTAGATAGCCCTCTATTTTGTCGTAAACCGACATCCGCCTTCTTCGGAACTTGTAGATCAGGAAAAACATTGCGCAAAGAAACCCAACGATGAATCTTACTCCAAAGCTAACAACTGTCATAAAGTAAACTAAAGAGTGTAAAATGAACTACTCCCTCCGTCCCACTTAATTAGTCCCATTGGAATATTATATACCTCACATATGAATATCCAATGGGACTAATTAAATGGGAGGGAAAGAGTATTTGGTTAGAACTATGATTTATAGATAGATTCTAACTTGAAATGCATGTTAAAGGTAGTTCATAGAATAGGAGGTTACCTATGATACGTTTAACATAATATCTATACCCTACAAATAGATCACACACATTGCAGCAAAATAAGTTCAAGGAGAAATCGTAGTGAAAATGAGACAAAAGGTGAGTAAGGATTCTTACAGTAATGTCTAAGAAGCCAATAAGGGGCGACAAATCCAAATATGATCTTTAACGGAATGCTTACCCCTGCAAATATAAAAGCTGCAATTTTTCTCGACAGGGTTAGTATTCCCTCTGTTCAGACGAACTTCGGTTATTTCATTATTTTATTCACACGTATATATATTCAAGAAACACTTCAAGTTCGTTCATATATTGGATGGATGTACTGCTTCATTAGCTAGAATGGCCTACATCTTACAATTGAAATCGAAAACGTACCAACTACGAGCATATAAATCATGAGAAAGCCAGCAGATGAACCTGATCACCAGCAATGAGAAATGCAAGACACTTTGTTCAGAGCAATATATCACCACTTGTTTTCATTCTTCCTACAAATTAAAATCTTACCTTCAAGCGGTCGGAACGAGCGCACGACCTCCCCTGCATTTTCATGAATACGAAAAAGAAAACAACATCAGCACATATGTATATATACATACATTGAATCTGTTGGTTGAGCAGGCATACTCCAGTCGTAGTACAGATCGGAACGGTATCCGGTGCAAGTAGCTGGTAAATCGGGCCCGACAGAACAACCCGTTTTGCAGTGCCGACACTCAAACATGATCCAAGACAGATCAAATCCGTGAAGCAGAGACTGATGGATCTCGGAGAGCGATGCGTTGTTCGGATCCCGATCCATGAAATTCCAAGACGTAAGAGCTACGGCTTCTAGAGTGCACATATAGTCCATGCCTTGCACGAACAAGTCCCCAACCTTAATGTAAGTATAACCGCCTTTCTCACAAGTGGTGACACGTGTGAAACCGGAAGAATTATGTAACGGATGTTGGCAGCTTATGAAATGAATAGGCAAATTAATGTCGCTTTTTTCGAACGGAGGGTAGTAGTCGAATGGAGAGGAGTTAGGGAAAGAGCAGATGCTGCTGCTGTTATGGAAACATCGGCTACCCTCATGCTGTGGTAGTGGTAATCGATGGCTTTCACGTAGTACTTGTTGGAGTTGAAATGGATCGAGGCGACGTCGTTTTCGCATGCGAGCACGAATTTGGGATCGCCGCAGTTTTTCGGATCTTTGTTGAGGCGGAAGGGGAAGCTGATGTTGCGAAGGAGGCCACATGAAGAAGGTGTGCAGGTTGCATTACAAGTTTGAGATGAATAATGGAGTGAGAGAATGAAGAGAGAGAAACAAGTGAGGAAGATGAGGTTTTGAGAGATCATGATTCTTGCTTACGAATTCGAATTTCAAGACTATATATATAAGTAGATACTCCTTTCGTCCCACTAATATGGAGGATGGCAAGGAGTACATTAATACCTATATTTGACCATATAAATTAAAAGATAAGAGGTATAAAATTGTGAATCTAAATAACCGAATAAAGTTATTTGATAAAATCCCACGCCGGATTCACAAGCAATTGAAAAAATTGGTATTGAAAAAATTGGTATTTAAATCTCCACTAACAGACTATACAGCTTTTGGGTAGAGTTAGGATTTTTAGCATGGGTTACCCATATCAAGTTAGATGCCCTAACTCGAGAGCTACCAGTGGACCATGGTCAGAGTTACCCTGTAGAGTGAGAGACGTCACTCCGATTCCAGAGTGTGAGCCATACGTCCATGGACACCCGACTCTTAAGGGGGATCGAATGATACGATTCCACATCGAACCAAGCTTATTCTATATTTGCCATTTTAATTATTTCATTATTTCAATAACTATATTTATGATTTGAAGACCAAGCAGCTGCAAGAGAATACTTCCTTTCTAAAATTGAAACTTGAATACGCATACTTCACTCTTGAGCATTCCATGGCACGTACGTACATTATTCATGTTTTAACATGCATGCACTCATATATTGAAATAAACATTGTTTAACTATTTTTTAATAAAGTCGTGTAGTAACATACATTTTGATTCCTACAATCTTACAATAATAATATTTGTTATATAAGAATATATAAATTCGCTTAAATCCATGAACAGTGACAATATGATTTTACAATATTGACCTTAAATTAAAATTTATTATAGGGATAAAATAGGCAAATTAAATCTTTATCACATAAAGCCACTTTTATGATTGGTATAAATATATCGATTTTAATTTATTTTAATTTATAAATCGGTGTTAGAAATTTCTGCCACGTTAACTTCTTACATGCCATCAGTATATTGGTCCTAATCTAGTCTTTTTTTCCTTATATTTTATTTACTTATTTAGGGGAAGTCTAGTATTTATTGATAGAAGCATTGATTACGTACATAGACCAACTATAAGGCCACCCCAATTTATTGTTTTCAATTATTAATTCTAACTACCCCTACTTAATACTCTATTCATCCCGTTCAAGAGAAGACGCTTGTTTTGGATACGAAAATTAAGGAAGAAATTCTCGAAATTTAGTATATAGGTTTCACATTTTGTTTAATCTAGGTTAAATCCGTAAACATGATGATGTTTAATTTTAAATAAAAGAACGTATCATGACCTTTAATTTCATATAAAAATTGTAAAAATTGAAAAACTTACGAAAAAATTATCTGTATTTTGAACTAAGATTGAGATGTCTGCAGAGTTAAGTGTTTGAATTCATTTTATTATGTTGTTTTGAATGAACGACTCAAGAGAGAATACGTAGCGTTTTTTGCAAGACGGGAGGAACATATTTTGGTACATGAAATATGTACCAAAAACCATGAGGAGAATATCACAATTTTTTTCATGATTTTCTATTCATCATCAACTACAACTAGTACCCTACCTACCCTTGCGATGCACAGCTGTGCGATGCATGTATACTAATTTATTGTATGTTAGTAATAATTTCGGATGTTTTTTGTGTCGTTCCAACTAATTAAAACAACAAAAATATGATAAATATCGCAATTAAAACTTTATGTCAAACAAAATACTCCTACTATAATGTTAGCACAGATATGTAAATTTTCAAAATTAATTATTGATAATTTAATTTGTTTTTATTTTATTGAAAGAATTTAATTTATTTTCTTCAAAAGTGGTAGTTGAGAATGATATTTGAAAGAATTCGTCGGTAATTAATGTTAATTGTTCGAATAAAGATGTTATTTAAATAACGTCTTTCTTTCTTATATCCTTTTATATATAATAGGGATGCGGATTCGGAGCCCCACGTTAATCGACGTGCCTACGTGGCGCTCCCTATGCTCTTCGTTCCTATTTATCTAAAAATCTAATTTTTTTTAACGTAAAATGTATATATAATATATATAAAAGATTGTAATATTGTAATAATAATTCATATATGTATATATCATGTAATTTACGTAAAGTGTATATATATCATGTATATATAATATTGTAAATAATTTATGTATATCTCATGTAATTGATAATTAATTGATTAATAATTTATTTATATATATAGAAAAATATAATAGAATATATAATATATTTTAAATCATGTATGTATATATCATGTAATTTACGTAAAATGTATATATATATCATGTATATATAATATTGTAAATACTTTATGCATATCATATGTAATTGATAATTAATAGATTCATAATATATATTTAAGCGGATTCGGAGCCCCACGTTAATTCACGTGCCTACGTGGCGCTTCCTATGCTCTCCGTTCCTATTTATCTAAAAATCTAATTTATTTATAATAAAATATAATTCTTCTATATTAATAGATAGATATAAATTTATAGATATAGAAGAAGATATTAATAAAATATTATTCATCAAACTATGAAATATATAGAAAACGTACTAATTCTAATAAAATTTTATTTTATTTATAATAAAAAGTATTATTTCATTATTTTATAGTTATCATTATTATTAATACTATTCATATGATTAATATAATTATATTCATGTTTAGATATTCATATTATATTTATTTACTATTCCATCCGTAAAATTTTTTATATTTACTTATTTTAAAATTCTTCTTTTATATTTGATTATAATAAACAACGGGTGACTTAACATATTTTAATAATTTCATTTATATTTTTTTTCTTAAAAATAATTCTATTTGAGACATTCTTTGACATTTTCGTTAACTATGTAAGACTCTCTTTAACATATTTTATTTATTAAAATAAACAACGGACGGTTTAACTTATTTTGATGCAACAACGTTTTGTTTTTATAATAATAAACATCGGGCTACGTGAGACTCTCTTTGACATTTTCAGCTTGAGAAATAATGACACGACGAGATAAAACCAATATAACTATTGAGACCCACTTTGACATTTTCGTTTTATTAAAATAAACAACGGGCGACTTGACTTATTTTAAAAGTCTTCTTTTATATTTGATTACAATAAACAATGGGTGACTTGACATATTTTAATAATTTTATTTATATTTTTTTTGTTAAAAATAATGTTATAAAGCGATTTGTATCGAATTTTGACGGGAGACAAATGTATCTATCATCAAAATATTCCCTTTTAAACTATTTTCTTACAAACCCGAGTAACGGACAACTTTATATAATTATATATTCTTCTACTAATTTAATTTAAAATTTATAATTAAGCTAATACTTATATGATAAGCATAGATAGTAGCATACAATATAAAACTAAATATAATATTGATATTGTGTGAGATTGAAATATATCATACGTAGTATTTTATATAATTAATATTTGCAAATATATGTATTTTAGATAAATAAGAAAGACGGATGTAGGAATTGACACGTATGCATGTCGATCAACGTGGTGGTTCGAAACGGGCATCTTAACTTATTTTGATATAACGACATTTTCTTTCTATTAAAATAAATAACGGGTGGCTTTACATATTTTAATATTCATTTCTATTTCACATTAAAATAACGTTTTAAAGTGATTCCTATCGAATTTTGATATATAGGATTCAAATGCACCTATCATCAAAATATTTCCTTTTAAACATATTTTCTTATAAACACGAGTAACGGGAGACTTTATATTGACATTTTATTTTTATTAAAATAAACAACGGGCTATGTAAGACTATCTTTGAAATTTTTGTTGATTAAAATAAACAATTGACGGCTTGACTTATTTTGATATAACTGTCATTTATTTTTTATTACAAACTCTCTTCGACAAGAAGTGTGCATCATTATGCTCTTGTGAAATATTGACCCATCAAATGAAGTTGCAATAACATAAGGATGATGGTAACAAAATAATTATAAATGAACATATTATTTTTATAGGAGAATAAATTGTAAGAGAAAGAATACTCTCAAACTTCAATAGCTTTGTAAAAGAACATATTATTTTGGTCCGGATTTCTTATATAATTTTCATATTGTTTCATTTGTTTTTAGTATTTTGTATTACTTTTAAATATATATTTTTTATATTTCACGAGGAACTTGGCTTTGTCGTTTTCGGCACCAAATTGAGTTATATGTCTTCAAACATCAAATATTTAAATATGACATGAATCGGCATTGAATTGGTTCTTCATATTTATTATTCTTATTCTTTTTATTGTTTGTAAATACATAAAAATCGAGAATTATAGTATAAAATATTTTTTAAATAAATTTCATTGATAAAGTATCTTAATGTTAAAAATAATTAGCACCCCGTCGATTTTCGACGGGTTGTAAACTGGTTTATTTATATTTTAGAGAGGGATAATAGGGGTGTTGGTTTGTTGTTTTGGGATAATGCATGAATTAATTTACATAATTAACTGTCCACTAACTTCGTAAGAACTGCCCCGGTATTATAACATATATTGTTAGATTGCAAGCAACCACTTATTTGGATAACATAACTTTTTTTAATAACTTCGGATTAATTTTATATAACTAATTTTTAAATAGCGGAAGCAAAAAATAACGGTCATTTCATTTTGTTTTAATATATAAATAGATATTCAAAGGGCCGCGTACTGCCTCTTTGGTTTGAAGAATTTATAATGGGCCTTAGAAGTTAGAACTATAGTGGACTTTAGTTGTTGGGTCGGATTGAAGAATGGAGAGAGATAATATTATAATATTACCAATTTATCATTGCCTCTTTTAAGAATTTACAAATCGATCCATAAACTCTGAAAGAATTTCACTGGCATGAGAACTCTTAGAAAATATCTATATGGTCTAGAAATTCTATATTTACATTTCAGTCCGAAATTTGGTAGAAATGGCAGAATTCATAAGCAACATTTGTTAGCATAACATATAGATTGTGCATTAAGACTACATTTATCCGCGGCCAAAAACACCCGACCCCAACCTTTAAAAAAAAAAAAAAAAATCAAAATTAATGTTTATATCCATTACGAGGTTGGATGCATGCCAACCACCAACCTCTCAAACTTTGAAGGTTGGTGTAATATTATACTAGAAAGTTTACCCACGCGGTGCGTGGCATTGGATTTCTTAAAAAAAATATTATGTCATATATTGATAATTAAAATTAAGATAATTTATCGATTAATTGACATTCAATATTAATTAAACATTGCACTCAACTTAAATGGAAAAACACTTTGGATCTTGATGTATCAATCTAGCATATATGCTTTACCATGCATGAACTTATTCGTTAAATTAAATTAAGGTTTCTTAGCATCAAAACTATATCATTTTGATGAAAAAAAAAATGTGCTGCTATTTTGTGCACCTTTTGTCTTCAATTCTAAACATAACTACATAAATTTATCGTTTTATATGTGAAATTTACTAAAATGCATAGAAAATGTATTTACATTCATCATGATCTCCAACAATCGAGCAATAACAATATGCACTATTATTCTATTCTTTTTACTATTATTCGTTGTAGGTAAGAAATCCGTGGTCCAACTGTACTTAGGGTTAATAGGTAGTGAAAGATATGGCGTTAATTACAATATTGAACTGTTATAAATAATTAATAAACAAATAATATTACCAAAAAAAACTATATTATCTCAACTCTAGCTTTTTCACCATAATTATTAATGCTAAAAAAATACAGAACATATTTTGGGATCCATTGACGTGATTCATTAGAGAAGAAAGAATAGAAAAATAGTAAAATTACTTCATATCGGAGATAACGCTTACACTGCTTATCATCATTTTCTAAACGCTCCTCTCTTAAAAAACATGCTATATAGAAAATAAAAGAAGACATATAAAAACTTAGGAACATAAATTCTTCTTTTACATTACCTCTATAGTCTATACCCCTATCATCGGCACACATCTCATCGTCAACTAAAATGAATGTAAGAAATTCTATTGTATTAAAATAACTATGAAAGTATATTAATGAGATAAATTGGATCACGTGAAACCAACCACAATTATTCATAAAGCCCAGATCAGAGGATAGCCTACCCAATTAAAAAAAGAATTGTTCTTTCTTTCTCCTCGTTGAAAAGTCTGTGTTCTTCATCCCATTTCCTTTCTTCTTTCTTATGCACGAAACTTCAAAGGGGATTCGGCGGTTTTGTGCAGTGTGAACACACATATGAATTTGGAAGACCCTACAAAAAAACCATGTCTTAATAAAATTAGAGAAGGACATGTCTATTCATAAATATGACACAGTGCAAGTAATTAATCCACAAATTGCTAATGATATTGGTGGATTTGGAACTGTTGAAATATTTATATGTCTTTCATAACAAATGGCGTTAGTTGATTTTCAAACGTAGGTGTATTTTCATAGAGTAATGTGTCCATTCAAAGAATTGTGTCTTTTCACAAAGTTACGGTTATTGGAGGGAGGAAATAAGTTTTAGATTTTAATATGAAATTGAAAATAATAATTTAAGATTTGAAAATGACAAAATTATCCTCTATTTTTAGAAGTGAAAATACAAAAGTACCCTTTGTACTTTGTTTTTATATAGTATATAGATTATAATATAAATATGAAAATTTAATTTTGTTTGTATAATAGTAAATAAATATTTTTTTTATTTAATATATTTTTTGAAAAAAGATAAATACAATAATCTGTAAAATAAAAAACTCTATACATGTGAATAATAAAGTTCGGTGATGACGATTAAATGTGTATTTCATATTATGTTTTATTAGTTGTTTATTTAATTTTGTGTTTTAATTGCAATTGTTTTTGTGATAATGAAAATGTTTATGTAATATGTGTTCATACTATGCAAAATGCTTATTTTTTTCATTTATTTTATTTTTAATTATTATTCGAACATAATTAAATTATTATTAAAATTATATTAAAAAATTATATATAATGTTGGGGTTGGGTAATTTTGAATCGTCATGGATAAACATATAAAAACAGAAGTGGTTGAGGTTGGATGAATAGTGAATTAATATAATAGAGATAAATTAATATAATAATGTGAAGGTAGTATTGGATGGTTGGGGTTGCTGATAAAGATAGTCTAAATATCTATATATTGAGTTGATTACTATATTGTACGTAACTATCTCTCAATCTTCAATAGTAATCCCAACATCTTGCAAAGAAACATTATGATGTAGAGAGGATACAAAATTAGTTGACCATGTACTCCAGCTGTCGTCCTCGTTTATCGGCACGTGTGCTGATTGTGATGGATATTTTGGAATCTGCAGACGTTCGACATCGGTTTCTAACATTTCTACCACTTTATTCATTAATGGACGATCGTCTGGATTCATCTGTATACACCATAACGCAACTATTGTTATTTTTCGAACGAGCTTCTCCCCGTCACCATCATGATCTGCATCGATGACATTTCTTGTTGCCGTGTCCATGCCTTGATTAAAACGATCGTAGATCCAATATGGAAAATATTTGGTAGAATCGCCATCATTTAATGTCTTGTCTTTGTTTAAGCCTACCATTTCCATGAGCAACATACCAAAACTATACACGTCGACTTTGTAGGACACTTTGCCAATACCTCGATTGATCAGTTCGGGAGCAACATAGCCTATTGTTCCTCTGGCGGCGGTCATGGTCATTGTATTCTTCTCTATTGAGCAAAATTTGGCTAATCCGAAATCGGATACTTTTGGGACGAACTTATCATCAAGGAGTATGTTATGCGGCATTATATCAAAATGCAAGATTTGAATGTCACACCCTTGGTGCAAATACTCAATCCCTCGAGCAACTCCATCTGCAATCTCAAATTTCTTTTCCCAACTCAAGGAGTTCTTATTTTCACGGTTGAAAATGTACTTTTATAGAGAACCATTGGACATGAAATCAAATACAAGGGCATGCTTCGACCCTTGTGCACAATATCCAACTAGATTTACGACATTGACATGATGGATCCTTCCGATGGTCGCAATTTCATTTATAAAGTCCTGACCATTCGCTTTGGATTTTCCAAACATTTTCACGGCTACAAAATTCCCACTTCGGAGCTTCCCCTTGTAAATAGAACCATAACCCCCTTCTCCTATTTTTTCTCGAAAGCCTCTAGTCATCTTCTTTATGTCAGAATACGAGTACCTTATCGGAGCGAGTCTGTTGTCACTTTGTAGGAAGAATTCGATTGTGTCGTAATGTGACAAATGCCTCCTTCTAAATTTGTAGATCAAAAACCCTACTATAAAAGGGTAGATGGTGATTCTTGTGGCACAAACCATCATGATACTTGAGACGAAGCCTGTAAATCATATTTTATAAAAATCTACACTTTTATAATATGTAATAGATAATAGTAGTACATAGATCATGTCACGTTATATTAAAGAAATTTAGAGCTCACCGCTACTTAGCGCATCTCCTTTGCACCCTGCAAATTAAACACCACAACTAAAACATGTCAACTAGGATGAGACGTATGGAGCACAAATTAATTACAGATATAATTTTGTATAATTAATCATTGGTTACTATTGATTTATGTGAAATAATTAGAAGTTATAATTAAGAGTGGCTCACCGGAGTTGAGCGGGTCAAATCCCCAATCTGTAAACACAACATGTATAAGACTATTCATTTACTTATTTTAAATTTTTTGAGAAAAAATTAGAAATAAAAACATAAAATTACCCCATCTAATATAGTAGTCCAATTGATGGACAATGAAGATTATTAGCCCCACTATTGTTGTAAATCCAACGAGGGCCATTACAGGAGGGGCCACTGCTGCACATAAAAGAGCTGCAAAAATATATTCTTCACCTATACATGACAATAATGTTGGAAATAAAAAGAATTAATTATATTTTCCCATGTTTATTTAGTTTACTTAGTGGGCAAGTTTCGTGGGATAATGGGCTTCTCCACATTTCCTATTGGGAGAAGTATTCTAGTAAGATTAGGTTATTAATTCCACAACTATATATATGTAGGGAGCGTCGATCCTAAAGACGACGAAAAACGTCTTCTGTGCCTACCCATCATCATATCCATACACGTGTCTTTACATTTATTCTTCTTCTCGTTCCTGTCTCTTTCCTGCCCCACCCGAGTCTATCATCCCAACTCCCAAGACTCCATTGCCCACATTTTATTTTAGTTTTCCCCAACTTTTTTCTTTTCTTTTCTTTTCTCATTTACAAACTTTAGTTTTGTTGTATAAATTGTTATTGGATTTTTTTTCTCACTCAAAAATATTCATATATATATATATATATATATATATATATATATATATATATATAGTGTATATTATATTCAAATGCTGCATTTATTTTATATCGAAATTAATTCTTACACCCTTTTTTTTTCAGTTTTTAAACGATACGTAAAATCTTGTAATGAAAATAGACAAGACCGTTAATTTGATGGAGGAAATACTAGTAACATTTCATTCTTTCCATTTATAAATTATAGTACATCTATGTTAGATTGATGTTGAAATAAATATTTTTTTACATCTCAATGATAAAAGGATAATAACCAAAATGATATTCCCTCCGTCCCGTCAAAGACGTTACATTTTTTTTAAAATATCATTTCGAACTATTTTTTCTTTCACGGGATACTACGAGTGTCGGGCTATCCCGTAAAAGAAAAAATAATTCGAAATAATATTTTAAAACCCGTACTAAGTTCCATTGGAAACACGTGTCCGAAAAGTCAATAAAGCAAAGAGGACAAGTGAAGTGGGACGGAGGGAGTAGTTTGGAAGGAGTAGTAGACTAGTAGTATCTTTTATTCCGTAACATTCCATTAAATCGTGTCTTAATTGTATCAGATTCTTGTATAGTGCACCAAATTTGCCATGTGTCAAAATTTCATAGGATTAAAAAATTATAAGGAACAAATTTATAATAATTTTATAAAAGTATATACCGTAATTGTTACGTCATCTTTGTGCATATTAAATGTGTTCACGGTAAGTATGTGAACATTTCTCTAATTATACATCCCCATTATTAGTTTATATTAATTTTTTTTGTATTGCCAAGATTCGATTTTTATTTTATTTTCTTTTTGAGAAACTTAAAATTTTATATATATACACACATTAAATTAATTATAAAACTAGTATTTGTCTTTCAATATTTTCTACTACAGAGTACTAATTAGAGTAGTAGTTTGATTAAATTTAATTTAATAAACATTATATTAGTATAAAGTGGGGTAATAAGTAAGAGGCGGGGTGGGTGCATTGGAATTTGGATTGGCCTAGCAGCTAGTTATTGCCTACAAAGTAACGTAATTAGGAAGGAAAACAATTGTACACGTGTACGGTGATTAAGGGGGAAGGCACAGAAGACACTTCCCCTGTCTTTAGGATCGACTCCCGCATGTTATGTATGTTGGCTTGGGAATTAATACCTACTACACAGCCGCCAATTCTTCATACAGGCCGCCCAATTCATTCTTTTCTTCTCTCCGCTTTTCATTATTTTTGTTTCCTTTTCTCCGTTTTCTTCCTCCTCCTTGAAATCGTCTCCAACTCGATTTTTGCGAGTGCACGCATAATTGAGTGTTGTGTTAACCTTCGAGAGTGTTTTCGGCATTGAGACTTGGCACCGAGGGTCTGCCGGAAATAGCTTTTAGGGCAGTGGTTCGGCCACGACACAACGATTAACTTTCGCTTTCGTTTAGGGCTTCCGTTTCATTTGTTGAGTTTATCAAATCTTTGGCTCCAGTTCTAACAATCTAAAAGCTATTTTATGACCTCCTCAAATCGTACGTGCTCATCTGAATGGGAGAAACTAATAGATATGGTCTCAGAGCTGTTCAAACAACTCATCGTAGCGGAACGGCCCTAGGAAAGAATCATGTTCTTTCCTCAAGGTACTATTCAATTATTTAACAATACACGAGGCAATGTTTATCTTGATAAAATTTTGTATTCGTGAGTTGCTTCTGTGGTATATGAAATGGAGTTTTTTGCGTGCTCATGTTCCTCATTTCATCATAAATAAACACTCGGTGTGCATGTTTATAATACTCGTATATTTAAGAGTCGAGTATTTGGAAGTTGATTTTATTCGAATTTTTGCATTCTTCTTGGTGGTGCTCTTGTATTATTTTATGTGATAATTTTAATATAGAGAGTCCCTATAATATTAGATGGAAAAATTTAAGTTTGCGTTGCTTCTTATTCTCCTGAACAAATTAGTGTTACTTAAGGAAAGTATAATTCTTAAAAAAAAAAAAAAAACATGATTAATGTTATATTGTTTAGTTCATGTTTACATAAGTAGCATGTGGGGAAGCTCCACTTGGTTGCTATGAACACATGTTTGTTGTCTTACATAGTGGTATGTCATATGATGTTTTAATTCATGTAATACATGATATAGATGTTGAGTCGTATTTGAATTGGATGCAGAAGTCGTACATGTGTTAATTTCATTTTAATATGCACGAATCTCTATTCAGATTTGTTTCGGATTGAGGATTTAAACATAGATTGTGACATGTGTCTTTGTGATTCGTTATAAAGTGTATGTTTATGTTTTATGATTCAATATATATGGTGATGCAATTTGGTTTGGCGGCGGATAGGAGATCTATTATGTTAATTTGTTGATAAATTTGATTTAAACTTTATCATGCTAAATTTTCACCTACACCATATTCTTTTGTTTTGATCATGGTTGGATCAAAATTTTATATGTTACAAAATATATTTCGATGTATATGATATATATATTCATATATATGGATTGTTTATGCTTATAAATTCATTGATTAAGCATGTACTACATATCTTTTGTTGATGTTTTTCAAGATATACTCGGTTATACTTATTAAGAACTAAGGATAGAACTACTGATAGGTTATTGTATGCATAAAGTTGAAATACAGGATCAGTTGAATAAGAGGATTAAAATTTAAGATCAAATAGAGGTGGTGAATATAGTGCTTCATTTCTACATGATCTATGTGAGATGTTCGGTGAATTTACTGCTCCTTACTTTTTCTTGAACACAATGTTATTGCTGAAAGAAAGAATATAACTCTTAAGAACATGTTGAATGTTATGTTCGGGTTTACCTATCAGTATGTGGGAGGAAGCCGTCTTGTCTGCATGTTATATTCTTGATCGAGTACCTCATAAAAGGTTAGATAAGACTCCTTACGAGATGTGGAAAGGTTTTGCACCTTCTTTGAAAATTTTTAGAGTGTGGGGGTGTCTAGCTAAGGTGAGGTTGAATGATCCGAAGCAGATGAATGTTGGGTCTAAGACATTTGACTGCATATTTATTGGCTATGCTCAGAATTCTGCTGCTTATCGGTTTTTGTCTCTGTGTAATAATTCTATTTGTGAATCTCGAGATGCTGAATTTTTTGAGCATGTTTTCCAATGAAAACTAATGTGTTCGTTAAGAATGTGTCTAGTTCATCCGAGCATGTTACAGCTGAGCCATCTCACCGATTAGTTCGAGAGTCTGAAGTAGCTCCAAAACTGAGAAGGAGTAAGAGACAGAGAACTAAAACTTCATTTGGTACTGATTTCATTAATGCTTTTGTTGTTGAGCATCCTGATCTTATTGATGATTATGTGGTATTAGCCTTTATGATTAGTGATGATCCTATTTCGTATAGAGCTGTTATGTCTAGTGTAGATGCTCCTCTTTGGAAGGAGGCTATACAAAGTGAACTAGAGTCTATCACTAATAATCATACTTGGGAACTAGTTGACTTGACTGTTAAATGCAAACCTATTAGATCGAAGTGGATTTTTGAGAAGAAGTTAAAAACTGATGGGTCAATTGATAGGTATAAGGCAAGGCTTGTGGTAGTTGGAAATTCTCAGAAAAAGGATGTTGACTTCTTTGACACTTATTCTCCCGTTGCTCGTATTTCTACCATTAGAACGCTAGTTGCTTTAGCTTCTATTCACAGTCTTGTTGTGCATCAAATGGAATTGAAAATTGCAATTTCGAATGGTGATCTTAATGAGGAGATTTATATTCATTAACCTAAGGGGTGTGTGGTACCTGGGATGGAGAATAAAGTGTGTAAGTTGAATAGATCTTTGTATGGCTTGAAGCAGGCTCCTATTCAGTGGTATGAAAAGTTTCACAATACAATCTTGATGAATGAGTTTGTAGTCTGATTCATGTCTTTATTCCAAAACCCTTGGATCGGAATGTGTACTTATGTGTCTATATGTGGATGATATGTTGATCTTTGGCACTTGTCTTGATATTGTGATGGAAACCAAATCATTCTTGTCTTCTGCTTTTGATATGAAAGATTTGGGAGAGACTGATGTCATTTTTGGTATTAAATTGGTTAAGTCTAAGGAGGGATATGTGTTGAGTTAGTCTCATTATGTGGAACAAGTGTTAAATAGATTTAACTGTAGTGATCTGTTCCTGTTAAAACTCCTTATGATCCTAGTATGCATTTAAAGAAGAATGATGGTGAGCTTGTTTCTCAAGAATAGTATGCTAGGATTATAGGGAGTATGATGTATCTGATGAACTGTACTAGGCCTGATATTGCTTACTCTGTAAGTCGATTGAGTCGTTATACTCATAATCCTAGTAATGATCATTGGACTGCGTTATATCGCTTGTTGAAGTATCTAAAGGGGACCAAAGATCTTTGCTTGCACTAATCCTGTTTTCCCGAGGAATTGGAAGGATATTGTGATGCGAACTGGTTTCAGATAGTGATGAGGTAAGCTCCACAAGTGGATTTGTATTCACGCTTGGTGGGGGTGCCGTGTCCTGGAAGTCTGGAAAACAGAATTGTATTGCTAGTTCAACCATGGAATCTGAGTTTATTGCTTTGGAACTTGCGAGTCATGAAGCGAAATGGTTGCGAGAATTGCTAGCAAAGATACCATTTGGTAAGAATTTTAAAGCTCTTATTTCTCTTCACACTGACTCACAGTCTGCTATTTATGTTGCGAAGAATAGCGTATATAATGGGAAACGGAGACATATCCGGGTGAGACGTGCTGTGGTGAGAGAAATGCTTGGAGATGGTGTTATTTCTCTTGACTTTGTAAAGTCAGAAAGGAATTTGGCGGATCCTTTCACCAAAGCTCTCATAAAGCCGGTATTGAATGAAGATGTTGAATGAAGGAAGGTAACATAGTGGATACCTAACAGGTCAAACGAAACTGTGTTATCTAATCTTTATTTGATATCTTGTACATGTATTAACTTGTGTTAATTACAGTTAGTTGGATATAGCTTTAAGCTATTTTGGTTCTGCTGCGGAGAACTCTGGACATAGACGAATCGTTGCCTGACGAGGTAATCCTACTGCGGTGGATTTTAATTGTACAATGATGATTTGAGGTTGAGCAAATTTAGCTCTTAATGATTCATGCAGTTATGTTTTGCGAAACATTTCTGGTATATTATAAGCGTATAATATATTTAGTGCCTTGGCGATTGCACTTTCATAGAATCACCTAAGTGTATGTGAAGAGTTCTCTCTTCTATGAAATGCGTTTTCTAGAGCATACACGAGAATCGAAGGTATTGATTTGACCTTAATTGTCATCGCGGAGACGTATTTTCTTCCTAAGGAATGATGTGTGTTGTGGGGGTATACTTATGAGCTCATAAAGTTCAAGCTGCAAAGCACTTTTTGAGATTTATATGTTGCCTACTTCACTAACGTACAAATTCAAATCGAAAGATATTTGTATCTACGCATCAATATTCCTTTCCTTAGTAATTCTTTTCATTTGTGGGGGATTGTTGGAAATAAAAAGAATTAATTATATTTTCCCATGTTTATTTAGTTTACTTAGTGGGCAAGTTTCGTGGGATAATGGGCTTCTCCACATTTCCTATTGGGAGAAGTATTCTAGTAAGATTAGGTTATTAATTCCACAACTATATATATGTATGTTGGCTTGGGAATTAATACCTACTACACAGCCGCCAATTCTTCCTACAGGCCGCCCAATTCATTCTTTTATTCTCTCCGCTTTTCATTATTTTTGTTTCCTTTTCTCCGTTTTCTTCCTCCTCCTTGAAATCGTCTCCAACTCGATTTTTGTGAGTGCACGCATAATTGAATGTTGTGTTAACCTTTGAGAGTGTTTTCGTCATTGAGACTTGGCACCGAGGGTCTGCCGGAAATAGCTTTTAGGGCAGTGGTTCGGCCACGACACAACGATTAACTTTCGCTTTCGTTTAGGGCTTCCGTTTCATTTGTTGAGTTTATCAAATCTTTGGCTCCAGTTCTAACAAATAATACTCCCCCGACTCGTTCGAGGTGCTACAATTACGTTTTAGCGCAGGATATTAGAAATGTGCACGTGTGTTGTGGTTTAGCTGTAGTATTTAATTGCTTGTGTATTCTTTTACTGAATAAAGAAATATACTAACATCTTGTATAGTACACTCTAAAAAAGTGAAATTGTATAATCCCTACTTTGGTAGGCAACTGTAACTCAACACGTAACACAGAAAGTAACACAGTTGAGAACACAAGTTGGTAACCCAGTTCGGTGATAAACACACCTACGTCTGGGGGAAGCTATTCCAAGAAACAATTCACTATGATGAGTATAAGGGATACAAGACTCGTGAACGTCAGCAACACCAACCGTTCTCTCCTCACCCGACTCTACTCCTCACCAATGAATACGAGGTAAACTCTCACTAGTCTACCCAAACACTTTTCACAGAATTGAAAAGATGAAACCCCGACCTTGAACGTGGGAACGTTCAAAGTATTACAATCACTCACCAATAAACAAACTACCCCAACAATTGATGAATGAAAAGAAAAACTTAACTCTCCAAATACACGAAGAAGACAAGCTCTCAATAATATCTCCAGACGCGCAGCGGCTTCAATAAGATCCTCGAGCTTATATACTTCACGAAAAACCCTAAGAGATAATTAAGGCATATCTTGAATAGATATCCTTAATAGGGTAAATATAATCTTCATGCAAATCTTCTAATTAATACGGGAATATAATATAAGGAACAAATCCTTGGACCACAAGGAATTCTACACCACCGAGAATTCCTCCGCATACATAAAAACATGCCATATAAAATACTCCATGCAATCCATGCAGCAACAATCTCCCCCTTGGCATTTTATGTATGCAATCACACACAACTCACACAACTCCTCCAAGATACAAAGCACCCAATGCAAAATCAAGTAGGCAAGGAGCGCACCCACATAACCATACTCGAATGCATAGTGCAGAAAAACTCCCCCTTGCTACAAGCACTCTCTAAAATGAAGTACTAGCTGAGCGCACCCAAACTAGAATACCACACATAGAGAGAAAATAAACGCACTGCATAACACCACAGATAACCAGCTGATCAAATATGCTTCACCAGAAAATCCAAGCATCACAGCAAGAAGCCTAATTACTATTACAGTCCGAAAACTGAAAAATCCACTCCATCAGCAATAACAAGAGAACCAAAGTGTTCAACCAACCAACCAAACAACAGAAATTTTAATAACAACCATATCGAATCATCAGAGCAGCGTAAGAATAAAAAAAATACCAGCTTAGCAAATACTCCCCCTTGAGTGCAGACATGAAATGCCAACCTAAGGCAGTTCTGCTTCAATCTCCTCATCAACGGCCTCATCATCATCTGCACCAACCGCAGCATCAACATCAGGAGCACGAGCAGCAGCAGCAGCTCCCCCTTGCGGTGTGCCACCAGCCAAGATGAGCAATTTTTCCATCTCATCCTTCTTCTTGAACAGCATCCGAATCTGCTCACAAGTCATTTCATATTCCAAGGAGATGGCTTGGAACATGAGCTTAGATACAACCGGCTCATAATGGGGAGGAGCATGGCCAAACGGCAGCTGAATATTCTCAATATTATCCTCATGAGGCATCAATGAAGATGATGCCTTCTCTGATTTCCTGATGAACGGAGGAGACTCAACTTCAACACCAGTCTGAGCCTTAGTGAACCTCATATACGGAGCAGCTGGAGCCTTGGCACCTTCAGGAATGTCAAACTCCACAAACTTACAGAAATAGGCATACAAGACCCAAGGGAAGCAAATTGCTTTATTTGCTGAGACCACCTTCTCAGCATGCTCTGCGAGGGCATCAAAAACCAACCTTCCAAAAGACACTGGAATTCCTTGCCCAACCTTAAACAGCAAAGTTGCCAGTGAAAGGTTAACATAGGTCTTGTGGGTCGTAGGCACCCAATTTCTGTTGGCAATGTAGTACAGGGCCTTGTACTTTGGAGCAAGAGAGGAGGCTCTAAGCCTTTTGGCCTTCACTGGCCACTTAGCATCTTCATCATCCAGCAGAGTAGCAGCAATCAGATTTGCATCAATAGGCTCGAAGCTTTCTATCACAACTTCACCACATATGAAAGCATCAATCAATGACGGAGAGAAATTAAAGAACTTCCCTCGAACGAAGCCACGATGATAATCAGGAGAAGTAATGTCAAACATCGACAAACTTAAGTTGGAGTAGAACTCCAAAATAACATCCTCTACCCAACAAAACTCCTCGGCCAAAGTTGTCAACAATTTGGCATCAAAAACGCACTCAAAGACCCCTGCCCTTCGCAAATCGAATTCCCTAGCAGGTCTATCCACGATAATGATCTTCTCCCGATTTATATCCCAAAACTTAGCAAATGAAGCAGAGCGGAAAATAGGCATGAAAGAATAACCAGCAGGTAGAGATGGAGCCTCTGTACCTCTCGAAGATGATGGAGGAACAACATCTTCTTCATCAGAATCACTGGGGATGGGAACCTCGGCATCAGATGCCGAGTCCAAATCGATCACTGGCTTCTTACCCTTTCCTTTCACTGACTTCTTCTTCCCCGAACCAGAAGCAGGAGAGGTGGCCTTCCTTTTCCGGGTAGAGGCCGAACCAGAAACATTGATAGCTACACGAGCTTGAGACCTCGTCCGACGAGCGACGCCAACAGGGGGCGGCAGAGGAGGTGGGGACTTGTTCTTTCGAGCAACCTGCTTGATTTTCTTCTTCCGCTGAGGGGGCTCCACCGATGAAGCAGAGACAGAAACCCTAGGGGAGGGTTCTGACGGCGGAGGCGGAGGGATAGAATCATCCCCGAATAATGGAAGAAGGGGCTCCTGGGAGATCTCGTCCCTGGGCGGAGAAGGAGGAATGGAATCATGAAGAGGAGATGGCTGAGTAACCTCCTCGACAAGCCCAGCGCCGTACCACGGCAACAGAGGAGTTCTGGGCGCAGGCTGAGCAGCCGCAAACAGCAACTCAAGATCGATCCCCTCTGAAAGCGCGAATGAAACCATGGTTGCAGCACAAAGAAAATCCAAACAATCCGGCAAAGAATCGAGAGCTAATCGGAGAGAGATGAACGATTCTGACGGAGGAAAATAGGAATAAGGAACCCTAGCACAATTAGAGAGGGAGCGATGATATACTCTGCAATAAGCAAGAGGCGGTTCGAATTCCAAGAGCAACAATAATAGCAAAAGGGCGCGCAGAAAAATAGCCCCTTTTCAACTGACAAAAATACCACGTCAGATAATAACCCAAAGAATAACACCAAAGATAACACCACCCATCACACCAAGAAAGCAAATAATAGATGAAATCAAATTATCATAATCTGAGGAGCTCAGATTATACACATCCCGAGTGACTTTCGTAAAGCCTCAACCCTTTCTCCATCTAAAGGTTTGGTGAAAATATCCGCAACTTGCACACGAGTAGAGACATGCTGAAGAGATAAAGTCTTGTTTTCAACAAGATCTCTAATAAAGTGGTGTCTGATCTCAATGTGTTTGGCCTTCGAATGACTGACTGGATTTTTGGATAGATTGATAGCTCCAATATTGTCACAGAACAAGACATACTCTTTCTCATCGATCCCATAATCATACAGTATCTTGGTCATCCAGATTAACTGAGTACATGCACTCCCAGCTGCTATATATTCAGCTTCTGTAGAGGATAGAGAGACACAATTCTGTTTCTTGCTATGCCACGAGATTAGATTATCTCCCAAGAAAAAACATCCTCCAGTAGTACTCTTCCGATCATTTGGATTTCCAGCCCAATCTGCATCACTGTATCCAGAAAGCTTCAGAGAACTTCCCTTTCCAAACCATATGTCAATCTTGCACGTTCCTTTGACATACTTTATAATGTTCTTCACAGCCTTGTGGTGACTTTCCTTAGGATTTGATTGGAATCGCGAGCAGACTCCAACACTGTAAGCAATATCTGGTCTACTGGCTGTTAGATACAGTAGGCTACCAATCATACTTCTGTACACAGTTTGTTCCACCGGTTTGCCTTCTCCTTCTTGAGTCAGCTTGACTGATGTACCCATTGGTGTCCTCTTCGCCTTAGAATTTTCCATACCAAACTTTTTCACCAAATTTTTGGCATACTTCTCCTGACTCACAAAGATTCCATCTTCACCTTGCTTGACTTGAAGCCCCAAAAAGAACTTCAGTTCTCCAAACATACTCATCTTGAATTCAGAAGTCATTAATTTCACAAATTCATTCACCAGAGTCTCTGATTTCGAACCGAAGACCAGATCATCAACATACACTTGAACAATAAATATGTGACCTCCTTGATGCTTAACAAACAATGTCTTGTCAGCACTACCACGAACATATCCCTTCTTAAGGAGAAACTCAGCTAACGTGTTGTACCAAGCTCTGGGAGCTTGCTTCAATCCGTATAGAGCCTTGTTCAATCTGTACACATACTTTGGATGCTCGGGGTCTTCAAAACCCTTCGGTTGCTTGACATACACCTCCTCTTCTAAATTCCCATTCAGAAAAGCACTTTTGACGTCCATCTGGTATAGCTTGAAATCCAAGCTGCTAGCCATACCCATCAAAAATCTCACAGACTCCAATCTGGTAACTGGAGCAAACGTCTCCCCGTAGTCAATGCCTTCTTCCTGTGAGTATCCTTGAGCAACCAATCTGGCCTTGTTACGAGTGATGTTCCCTTGCTCATCGGTCTTATTCTTGAATATCCACTCCGTACCAATCACATTAGCACCTTTGGGAAGAGAAGTTAGATACCATACATTGCAACGCTGAAATTCCAAGAGTTCTTCTTGCATGGCTGCTATCCAGTTTTCATCCTGGAATGCATCATTGACGTTCTTGGGCTCAATTTTTGAGACAAAACACACGGTTGCTATGTGGGAAACCAACTTCTTGAAGTCTATCTCTCTCTTCCTGGTTTGCATCCCATCATTAATATGTCCAATCACATCTGAAGCTGAGTGATTCTTATGAACTCTTGTTTCGGCAATGTCTGAAGTACCAATTGGAGTACCATCTTGAGTACTCTCCAGAGTCATCTCCTCCACTTTGACATCCTTCTCCTTACTAGGACTCTGAGAACTTCCCGCACTACTGGTAATCAGGACCTCTTCTTCAGCATTTACATCGCCTTCTACAGAATCATCAAAAGTCACATTAATTGACTCAATAACAGTGCTTTGATTCTTCAGGTACACTCTGTAAGCTCGGCTGTTTCTGGAGTAGCCTACAAAGATTCTCTCTATTCCCTTGTCATCAAGTTTCTTCCTCTGCACTCTGTCATTTACCACAAAGCATCGTGAGCCAAAAATGTGAAGGTGTTTCACATTTGGCTTCCTTCCTCGCCAGATCTCATAAGCAGTAACCTCTGTCTGTGGCCTGAGGTACACTCTATTGCAAATGTAGCAAGCTGTCTCAAATGCTTCAGCCCAGAGTCTAAGAGCAATCTCTTTCGCCTTCATCATAGTTCTGGCAGTGCTCTGCAGGGTCCTGTTTTTCCTTTCAACCACACCATTCTGTGTAGGTGTGATAGGAGTTGAGTATTCGTGTCTTATCCCTTTGGATTGGCAGAACTCCATGAACTCTTGATTCTCAAACTCACGCCCATGATCACTTCTGATTGCCTTGAGTTTGTTCTCCTTTTCAACTTCCAATCTTAGACACAAAACTCTGAACGCCTCGAAAGTGTCTGATTTCTTTCTTAAGAATTCAACCCAGGTGTATCTTGAGAAGTCATCTACGCAAACAAGAATGTATTTCTTTCCTCCTAGACTTTCAACTTGCATGGGTCCCATCAAATCCATGTGCATGAGATCAAGGACTTTGGCTGTAGTGATTCGGAGTACTCTCTTGTGTACCTCCTGAGTCTGTTTCCCTTGTTGACACGGTCCACAAAAATCAACATCTCCAAATCTGATTTTGGGAATTCCTTCAATTGCATTCAGTTGAATAAGCCTCTGAATATTCCTGTAGTGCTTGTGCCCAAGTTTCTGATGCCAAATTTCACTCATCTTAGAAGTAAATCTGTAGCTTGTGATCTTTGGAGTAAAGATGTAGCAATTGTCAGCTGATCTGTTTGCCTCCAGAAACTTATCTGTTCCTTTGTTGATGATGCAGCTATTTTTCCCAAAGCTTACGCTCATCCCATCATCATACAACTGGCTGATACTAACCAGATTTGCTCTCAAGCCTTCGACATAGAGAACCCCTTCCAGAACTGGCATTCCAGGTACATTCAGTGTACCAATTCCTCGAATTTGGCCTTTTCCACCATCACCAAACACAACCGACTCATTAGAACAACTTTGCACATTAACAAGAAGATTCATGTTACCTGTCATGTGCTGCGAGCATCCACTGTCAATATACCAAGAGTTTCCCACTCTGGAGCTATTACTGGTGTGAACAACGTAAGCCCTGTATCCCTGACCTTGATTCCTTCTATTCTGATATTTGATCATCTCTTGCCTCTTATCACCAAGATAGAACCAACATCTTGGTCTGATATGGCCAAGTCTACGACAGTAATGACAGAGAGGAATGAATACTTCAGAATCTGGATTATGCTCGGGTACCTTGTGGAGTTCTTGTTTGGGTACCTCCTCTGTAGCTCCTTGTTCTCCAGGCTTCTGTTCGGCAGCAACTGAAGTTTCGGTTGGTTTAGGCCTCCATTCTTCACGCCTAACCGATTTCCCACTAGATTGAGTTCCAACAAAATCATTGGATTGTCTCCATCCTTCGACTCCTCTCTCTCTTTGAGCTCTTTGTTGATATTGGTATCCAACTTGTTGATAGTTGTTTCGGTTGAATCCAAGGCCCTCCTTGTCTGCAGCTCTCTTTCCAAGTCTAAGAATTTCATCAAGCTTCTCAGTACTGGAATTCATCATCCTTATCAACTTCTGAATATGACTCAGTTCTTCGTTAGTCTCCTTTCTTCCGTCCTCACAGCTTTTGAGCTTTTCTTGTAGAGACTCAACCTCAAATCTCAAAGCGTCTCTTTCCTTTTCAAGATTCTTGACCTGCTCAGTAAGGCTCTGGTTCAAAATCAGTGCCTTCTCACACGCATCCATCAACTTATCATAGTCCTCCTGACCATCTTCTTCTTCCTCCACGCGTTTAACTTTGAATGGATCTTGATCATCAACAATAGACACGAGCCTTGGACCATTTACTGTAGCAACATGTGCAGTATGAGATGTATCCTGTCCTTCCTCAAGCTCGGTGTCAGTGACCTCATCATCACTGTGAGTGGCTGTGAACGCCTTCTTGCTAACTTTCTGATACTTGAAGGTATTGGCACATTCGCTCTTGATGTGACCAAAACCATCACATTCATGGCACTGCGGTCCCCTGTCTCCATTTTCTTTCTTCTCTGAAGTGTTCGGTCCTCTGTGCTGAGTACTGCTTTGATTCTCGGTCCGACGAAATCTGGAGTTCCCTTCTCCATTTCCTCTCCTGAAAAATTTCTTCCCAAACCTCTTTGAGATGTACGCGATGCACTCAGCCATATCTTCGGCAGTAAATTCCTCTTCAGATTGGCTCCTAGATGAAGCCTTGAACGCCACAGACTTCTTCTTTTCACTAGGATTCACTTGCATGCCCATCTCGAATGTCCTCAAGGAACCAACAAGTTCATTTGGTGATAGCTCATCAACATCTTTAGCTTCCTCGATAGCTGCAACCTTGTAATCAAATCTCTCAGGAAGAGATCTCAGGATTTTCCTCACAATTTTGGCTTCTGTGAGCTTTTCTCCCAATGAGAAGAATTCATTTGAAAGACTCAGCAATTTGGCATAAAAATCTGAGATGCTTTCACTCTCCTCCATTCTGAGAGACTCAAATTGTGAAGTAAGTTGTTGAAGCCTCTGCTTTTTCACTCGTTTGTTGCCCTCATAGGTGATCTCCAAGATATCCCATGCTTCCTTGGCAGATTTGCACGTGGAAATAATGGCGAAGACTTCAACACTCACACCTATGTGAATAGCGTTGATAGCTTTCTGATTCATGCCGGACAGCTTTAACTCCTCTTCTGAGTTCTGACCATTTTGTTCTAGATTTCTCTGAGCCATCTTCATCTTTTGGAGCACTCCAACCATCTTCCACTGCAGTCCATGCAGCCTCGTCAATGGATCTGATAAACGAAGCCATTCTGATCTTCCAATACCCATAACTTATGCCATCAAAAAACGGAGGTCTAACCGTAGAACCACCCTCCTTGATAGTACTCATCGCAAGCACCACCAATGTACCAACAGATTATACAGATATCCCAGGATCTAACACCGCACCTCGATGACGTGCTCTGGTGCCAATTGAAATTGTATAATCCCTACTTTGGTAGGCAAATGTAACTCAACACGTAACACAGAAAGTAACACAGTTGAGAACACAAGTTGGTAACCCAGTTCGGTGATAAACACACCTACGTCTGGGGGAAGCTATTCCAAGAAACAATTCACTATGATGAGTATAAGGGATACAAGACTCGTGAACGTCAGCAACACCAACCGTTCTCTCCTCACCCGACTCTACTCCTCACCAATGAATACGAGGTAAACTCTCACTAGTCTACCCAAACACTTTTCACAGAATTGAAAAGATGAAACCCCGACCTTGAACGTGGGAACGTTCAAAGTATTACAATCACTCACCAATAAACAAACTACCCCAACTATTGATGAATGAAAAGAAAAACTTAACTCTCCAAATACACGAAGAAGACAAGCTCTCAATAATATCTCCAGACGCGCAGCGGCTTCAATAAGATCCTCGAGCTTATATACTTCACGAAAAACCCTAAGAGATAATTAAGGCATATCTTGAATAGATATCCTTAATAGGGTAAATATAATCTTCATGCAAATCTTCTAATTAATACGGGAATATAATATAAGGAACAAATCCTTGGACCACAAGGAATTCCACACCACCGAGAATTCCTCCGCATACATAAAAACATGCCATATAAAATACTCCATGCAATCCATGCAGCAACAAAAAGAAATTGTAACATTTCGAATGGGATGGATGAAATACCATTTAAGGAAAGATAATATAAATACGCACCTGCAATCACGGGAATAATTAGGAGAGGGCCTGCAAACATTCAAGATTATACTAATAAGTTCAAACTCAAAGGTAATAATATTCCTCCGTCTCATTATATTTAAACCATTTGATGTAATAATGCACTCAATTTGAATGTAGTACGGAAGAATATAAGACAATGTGAGAATGCTTACTTGTAAGTCGCGTGGCGAATACATCTCTAAATTTCACTGAGTCACAAAAAAAAAAAATTGTTAAGCATATATCACAATTATGGTGTAGTATGAGGTGAGTTGACGCCCTTGGAAAGGGTACATAACCTAGCGGTAGAGGGGTTCTGTTGGTCCCGGTTTGCTATAGGAAAAATACGTAGAGGGGGGGGGGGGGGGGGGTGAATACGTATTTTGAAGTTTTTCAACTTCAATTCCTTAACTCAGAGTATAAAGTAAAGAGCTCTTTGGAAATACTAAGACCTAGCCGAGGGCTAGATCGAAAGCAATCACGAATCTCTTGACCTAAGCTTAGAGCTTGATCAAGAGTGAGACTTTACTCTTTGTGCGGAATTTGGTGAGCTAAAATCTTTCCTAAGTAATTGAAAATCCAAGTTAAGTTTGTTTATATGCACGTGCAATGGATAATCGAATACTGTAAAAGATTAAGGTAAGAGAGATACGACACAGAGATTTATAGTGGTTCGGAGATAACGCTCCTACGTCCACTTTGTTGCACGACGGCAACTGTTCTTTTCACTCAAGAACTTGAAGGTTATGGGTCCTTCAAAAACCTGGTCGGGATCGGGCTTCACTTGCCTAGATCAAACGACAGACGTAGTGATTGCGGGTTCACTACACAAACCTAACAAAGACTGGAAGCTTCACTTGCTTCAGTCAGACAGACAGGGAGATTACGGGCTCTCCTTACAGCCTAGCTTCGATCGAGCTTTACACAAACGATGTAAGTGTAAGCTTGGATCTCAACTCTACGATCGAGGCTTCTTCAGTCGATGAAAGAAGGGCCTTAGATCTGAACAACCTAACGACGACTCAAAAACCTAACAGACAACAGTTTAGGGTTTTTGGTTGACGAACACACTAATGAAGAACTCTTTACAGTAGATGCAAAGATGGGTAGAGTTCTTCTTCTAAGCTTGGATATTTGAAGTGGGCTTAGAATCTAAGTGTGAAGGTTGTGAAGACGAGTTCCGATGGACTGGAAACTCGGAGAACACTTGAAACAAAGACTCGAAGATTTGCTCGAAGGCTTGGGAGTGTTTGTTTGCAGTAGGCTCGAATGCGCAAGTAGTGTTCTACTTCTTCACGTCTTCATCCTTCACTATTTATAGGCGGAGGGTTGGCTGAGATCGGTTGCTTGGTTGGTGGTCTTGTCCCTCCTCCTCTCGACAGTACTTGCGCAGGCAGTAGCTTTTGCAGACGCGCAGTTTTGGCATTTTGCCAAAATTGGCTAACTTCCAAGTTTAACAGTAACTGGAGCGACCCAGTACTGTAGCGGCGTCTTTGTCGGCCTGGCAGTCAACTCCTCTGCTCCTCTCCTCGTTCGACACGTGGAGATCTTGCAATTAATGCAAAGATCTCTAGTTGACTGAAATTCAAATTTGGAGCGGGAATTTGTGCTGTCGCTTTCTGGTAGGTAGTGGCTCGCTTCGCTTTGAAGTTGTAGCGGCCGCTCCGAAGTGATTCGCTTTAGGATCATATTATAGCGGGTCGCTTTGCTTCGCTTTGCAGCGTTTGCTTCGTTTTGCTTTAGCGCTTGCTTCGCTTCGCTTTGCAGCGTTCGCTTCGCTTCACTTTACAGCATTCGCTTCGCTTCGCTTCGCTTCGCTTCGGTAGACTCGCTTCGCTTGCTTTGAACTGTAGCGCTCGCTTCGCTTCACTTTGGCAGACTCACTTAGAATCTACTGTAGCGATCGCTTCGCTTCGCTATTCTTCGGCACGCTTTACTTCAACTTGCTTGACTTGCTTCGCTTTGGAAAACACACTCAAGCGAGTGGCCTTCACTTGAACTTTTGAAGCCTAATCTAAGCAAAATAAAAGAGCCATCCTAACAGTGTAGGCCTAGAAAATTCTAACCTATTAACTACATCAAAATGGGTCGCTTGGGAAAAGGACGCTTGGGGTTTTGGGATCTAATCAAAACAAATGACTTCATTTATCAAATGTCCCATGAAGTTCCCCCTTAACAATTTAGTCCTTAACAATTCCCAACAATTTCCCCCTTTTTGATGATGCCAAAACCCAAAAGACTTAGATAAGAATAATAAACCTAGTCTATTTAACCGTGAAGGGAACTCCAAGCGACTGCTTCCTTTGCAGTTTCGTTTGTAATTTTCTTTTAAGTTCCTTCCCCCCCTTTTTTTTCGGTTAAATTAATGAGTTTGTAGCAGAAATATAAAGTCATTCACAAAGCGAGTAAATGACACAAGAAGAGACAGAAATTTAAAAATAGGATATATGAACAAGATGTTCACAAAATATGAAGCATGTAATTTCAATGGTTTCCTGCCGCTTTATCCTACTCCTCTTTCTCCTCCTCCTTCTTCTCCTCTTCTACATCTGCCTCCAAATCCTTTGCAATCATGTCTTCAGGTATGGTGTATGCACTGAAAACCCTTGCTTCCATCGACTCAGCACTGTGGATACTTGGCCTCCTCCAAGTCTCTTCCAATTGGAAGGCTTCATCCACCTCAGCGTCGATGATGCTGCGATTGAGGATACTGGTGCCAGGTAGGAATGGCATGATGAATTCTTCCTTGGCTGGTACCTTGATGATTAACGGTGCAGGCTCTGCAAACTGTGCAAGAGCGAAGACTTCTTGTCTAAACTTCTCATCATAGATACTAAGGAAGTTGTTGAGCGCAGTGACCCTTGAGCATTCAGTCTGCAATGGCACTACCTCCCAATAGTAGTAAGCTTTGATAAACTTCTCCTTGTAGTATAGCCATTGCTCGAGTAGTTCGTCAGGAATGAACTGCTCAATCTCACGGGCATCAGGGTGCTCATTTCTGCGTACAGCCAACTCCTCCTCCGACCAGCTGGACATCTGAGCTATGATTGTTTTGAACTTCTTTCCTGACTCGCTGCTCCAGAGAGGAAGCTTCTTGTTGAGTTGCTTGCGAATGTAGTTGCGTTCTTCTCTGAGAGGGTAGCGGCCAGAGTCAATCATTTCTTTCGCAGTTTTGTGACATGTGTCGATCGTAGCCTGATCTATGCATGCATCGGATTCTTCTGGCGTGATTGGAGCAAAGATGCTTCTGACCAAAACGGACTGGATGACTTTCATTTCATTGAAATTTTTCTCAATTCGTTCGTCAATGACTTCCAGTCGTTTTGTCCTTGTCCTCTTTTCCTTTTCTGCCCTTGGAACAACTGCCTTCTCAACTTTTTGGCGCTTGGTCCCTGATTCATCTCTCTCAGTTTCTGGATCTGTTCGCTTCAGTATTGATGATGGGGCAGATGAAGTGGGTGCTTCGTCTGAAGTGGGCGCTTGAGAACTTGAAGTACCTGCAAGAGTTTTCAGATTAGACTGGCGCTCGCTCTCCCAAGCCATAGTCTCGCTCGCCTCTGCTAGCTTCCGCCTTTCCTCCTTTGTTAGCACAGTAACTGGAGGATGTCGAGCAATGGAAGAGGCAAGCACTTTATCTCCAAGTGGCTTGCGGGGTTCTTCAGGCTTAGTGAGCTTTTCTTTGCCTTTCTTTGCAGACTTCGCCTCTCTCTCCTCTTCTCCAGCACCACTATTCTCCTTCAACAATCTCTCTGCTTCAACAGCTCCAATTCCTCCACCTTGTGGCTCCAACAGATTGACATTTTTCAGTACCATCCCTTCCCCCTTTTTGGCATCATCAAAACCAGGGGTTGGGACGCTTGTCTTTCCAGTAAGAGACTTGTGAAGTACCTCAATCTTGTCAAGTACAATATGAAACATTTCTTCCGTTCGAGACTCGAGGACTTGCTTTTCTGACAATCCAGCATTTCTCCTTAGATTTTCAAGCTCTCGCTTGTCAATTGCACTCTCCTCTTTGACTTTCTTCAATTGGGTTCGAAGTAAGTCAAGAGTCTTCTTGGTGCTGAGGAGTTCGCTTTCTTTCATCACCAAATCTCCCTCCTTATTCTCCAGTTTCCTTTTCAACTCCTTCACCTCCTTTTCCAATGTGTCCTTTTCTTTACCAACTGTGACCAGATTGGTATTCACCACTCTCAAGCGGCTCCGTTCTGCGTCACGCGAGTCCTTGAGATCATTCACCAGATTTACTTGTGCCTCCAACACTTTCTCCTTCTCCTTCAACTCCATCTTCTGTTTAGAGATCTCGTCTTGTAAACTTGCGATCTCTGCATTCTTAACCTTCATCTCTTCTGCATGATCCCTCATTAGCTTCTTCTCATGCATGGTTGGGATGAGTTCAGGGATATGGGTAGTTTCAGTAGGTGAGGATTGAGATTTGTTAACTTCAATGTCCTCAAGCGGCTTCTCCTCAGCCTCGCTTTCTTGGACAGGTGAAGTTTCTTGCTTTACTTTCTTCTTCCCTTGCTTTGCAGCCACTTGCTTCAAAGATGAAGCGGCTTGCTTCGCTTGGGACACTTCAGCTTGTGTTTTCACACCTTGCCTAGCTGCGGGCACTTCTACAATTAGAAGTCCCTGATCCATTGGGATTTTTGTTTGCTTCCACTTGTCGTAGAAGGTGGTGTGCTTGTTGTAGATGATCGTGTCAGATTCTGGCCATATCATCTCTGGATACTTCATTTCCAGAGCAACAGACAGTCTGGAAAAGAATTTCAATTTTCCTTTGCGCAGGATCTTATCTGGAGTTCCTGGTACGAAGGCAAAATCGTCAGCAGCTTCGTGGATTTGCTTGAGAAGCCACCCGTGCCAGTTAAACTTTGTTCCGGCGAGACTGTCGACGATCATGGCGGTTCCGATCAGTTTCATCTCCGACAGCGTATCAAAGGATCCAACATAGCATGCGATGCTCTTCGTAAAGAGTTCGCAGATGAGATTGAACGGTTTCTTCAAGCTTTTGCGAATGTTGGCTTCCTTGAAATTCGGATTAGCTTCAGCGACTGCAAATCGGTCATACTGCTCTCCGGCTGAAAGACCCAGATCTAACAGAGAATCTCCTCCTTCTCTTGGTAGATCGAACACCTCAATGAGTTTACTCATATCAACCTCCACCGGTTTCCTGGTCCGTGGATTAGTGAATGAGGAAGTATTTTGGTCCTTCCTCAGATTCAGCAGAATCTCTCCAATGGCTTTCGCCAGAATCTTCGTCGGCACTAACGTTATGAACTTCCATAGACCGGCCGTGGTCACGGCTCTACGAAAGAAGCCATTTACTTCGACGACAATTGGGTCGAGATGGGGCTCGACGTTGATGTGCTCACCAACATTTGTCATGAACTCCTCCATTGTCACAATATTCTTCTTCTTTCCCATGTTGAGATTTGAAGAAATTTGAATGGAATTTTAGAGAAAAGGGGTTGAGACTCGTGAGTTGCAGAAATCGCAGATCTAAGCACGAGAATGGCAAATTTTGAAGGCTGTGAAAGGTTTGCAGTTCTGCCTCGTCCCATATATATAGAAATAGGTTATGGCTGACGTGGTAGGGGTAGAATGGTAATAACGCCGAAAATCCTGTAGGTAGGCGGCGGACGTGCGATGATGGATCTGACGTGTCCGGCGTCATCACAGTAAAAGTGAACCGCCACTTGCTCGGCGTCGCCACGTGGCCTTCTATGGTTGGCTTGTTGTATACGGCGTTGATCGAACGGTTCCAGATTGGGGCCTGTTGAGATTCGACGGCTGGATCTTCTCCGCCTTTTCCCGCTTCAAATTCAAGCGTGTGAACACGCGCCCGTTATTTCCGTCGTTCCTGCACCTGCATTAAATGCACAGCAGAAAGTAAAATTGCACTCGAGTGCAGACAGCTCATACTCGCTTCATGCCCGCTCGCTTCGAGTTGGGCCGCTACGCCTTGACTCGCTTGAGAGGCATTCGCTTGAGTGACTGTTCTGCACTCGCTTGCGATGGCTAGCTTTGAGTGACGAAGCACTCGCTTGGCCATCTGAAGCGATTGGAATAAGAAATTGAATTTCTTTGCTTAATTTAAAATGTTTCTGACTTACATACTTCGAGGATAAACAAGAGTGTTTTCCTCTTTGTATTTGTGTCAGATTCATTTCATATTTTCCACGTAGTGAGTGAAGGTTTCTAGCACGCTTCGGCTCACTTAGTGTACTTAAAATTGAAACACTTACCAGTCAATCTCACTTCGTAGGAGATTGATACCACAAATTGAAGACTTCACTTGAATTAGTTACCACATGTTGAATGCTACACGTTGAGTTAGATCTTCATGGCATTCATCTTCATGGCATTCATCTTCATGGCATTTATCTTCATGGCATTCATCTTCATGGCATTCATCTTCCTCTACGAATTAGAGAGTCCTCCATTGAAGTGAATGGGGGAGAAAATGAATAAAGTACACAAGCTTACTACAACCCGAAGGGAGCATCACGTAAGTGTACTTATTCACGACGAATGGGGGATGAGTACAAGTCCTTATCTCAGAGCAGAAATGGACAGGATGACAATGAGAATGCTCTGACAAGACAATCTCGTATTTTACGCAGAAGCATGTCACCAGCCCTGCAACCTTTTGTATAAAAAGGTAAACCTTCAAGCTTTCCTACATTCTAAAGAATGAATCTGCAGTCGGCTCGCTTTGACCCAAGCTAGGGCAAATTGAAGCGATGCAGAATTCAAGATTGCCGCAATCTTGCTTGCTTTGGAAGTAGCTTGCTCCGAGAGAAGCATTAGTTCCCCCTTAACCATATACTTAACAATTCCAATAAGTTGGTAGGGAACTTCTTCTAATACTCCACCTTTCTCCACCTAACTTCAGTTTCTTCAAGCGAGTGAGATTTGAAGTGGCTCGCTTGAGTTGGTGAAGATCCGAAGCGAGTGATGCTCAAGAGAAAAAGCGAACACTCCTTCGTGCATCCTGGAACTAGCATTCTTCACCAGGGTCTAATAACCCTAATTCCATGCATAGCTGGTTGAATCGAGACTCAGCTAGAGGCTTGGTGAGAATATCTGCTCGCTGGAGATCGGTATGAATCTTCTCGAGCTTGATATCCTTCTTCTCGACATGATCACGAATGAAGTGATGTCGAATTTCCACGTGCTTGCATCTGGTGTGAAGCACTGGATTCTGCGAGATACATATGGCACTGTTGTTGTCGCAGAAGATCGGAATTTCATTCGCTTCAACTTTGTAGTCCTTCAACTGTTGACGAAGCCATAGGATTTGAGAACAGCAGCTTCCTGCGGCCATATATTCAGCTTCCGTTGTTGAAGTGGCTACACTTGTTTGCTTCTTTGAGAACCACGAGATTAGCTTGCTCCCCAAGAACTGACATGTGCCCGACGTTGATTTCCTATCAACTCGGCAACCTCCATAGTCAGCATCGGAATATCCAGTGAGCTCCAAATTGTCCTCCGCTGGATACCACAGCCCCATGTTGACAGTGCCCTTCAAATATCGAAGAATCCTTTTGGCAGCTTCAAGATGGCTGTGTTTGGGATTGCTTTGGAAGCGAGCGCAGACACCGACTGCAAAAGCAATATCTGGCCTGCTTGCAGTGAGATAGAGAAGTGACCCAATTAGGGCACGATAATCTGTAGGATCTACAGATTTTCCTCCTTCGTCTGGCTCCATCTTCCAGTTGGTATTCATAGGAATCTTCACAGCTTTAGCATGTTGAACACCAAACTTCGCAAGCATATCTCGAGTGTACTTGGCCTGGTTGATGAAAATTCCATTATCCTGCTGCTTCACTTGAAGACCTAGAAAGCAGCTCATCAAGCCAATCATCGACATCTCATACTTGGTCTTCATTAGCTCTCCAAACTTCTCGCTAAGCGACTGATTTGGTGACCCAAATATGATGTCGTCCACGTAGATCTGGACCCATAGCATATCATCTCCATGATTGATGGTGAAGAGAGTCCGATCTATCTTTCCCTTTTGGAATCCATTTTCCACTAGGAATTGAGATAATGTATCATACCAAGCTCTGGGAGCTTGCTTCAACCCATACAGAGCTTTCTTCAAGCGATACACTTTATCTCCCTGCTCGAAACCCGGTGGCTGCTCCACATACACTTCTTCCTTGAGTTCACCGTTGAGGAATGCGCTCTTCACATCCATTTGGTACACTTTGAATTTCTTGGCCGCTGCATAGGCTAGAAATAAACGGATCGCTTCAAGACGTGCCACTGGAGCGAAGGTCTCGTCAAAGTCGATTCCTTCCTCTTGGCAGTAGCCTTTGGCAACTAGTCGCGCCTTGTTCCTCACTACGTTGTGGTCCTCGTCCGTCTTGTTCTTGAACACCCACTTGGTGCCAATAACATGCTGAAACTTGGGACGATCCACGAGGTACCATACGTCGTTCCTGGTGAACTGATTCAGCTCTTCTTGCATGGCGATCACCCAGTTAGAATCGGCTAGAGCTTCCTCCACGCTTGATGGCTCAATGTTTGAGAGAAAGCAACTGAACATGGCACTTTCTTCAAACACTTGACTTCTGGTCACTACACCCTTGGATGGATCTCCAATGATTTGGCTAGGTGAGTGATCCTTGAGCCACGCTCGCTTTGATCCGCCAGCTTCATCTTCATCCGCTTCCTTGTCGCTCGCTTCACCGTCCGAAGCGACAGGATTGGGTGCTTGGCCAGCACTAGCTTCAGGAATCTTGGGGGCAGCTTCGACTTCTCCTTTGGGATCCTGCTCGCTTGAGTCCTTGATCTCATCATCTTCATCAAGCACGTCCCAAGTGAGTTGATTTGAGGGTTCCTTGCTTTGATTCTTTTCATTCGCTTGGGCCTGTTCCTGTGGAAGACTTAAAGAAGATTCATCAAATACGACATGGGGTGATTCCTCCACAATTAGGGTTTTACAGTTGAATACTCTGTAGGCTTTGCTAGATGTAGAGTATCCTAAGAATACTCCTTCATCAGCTTTGCTTTCAAAGGCTTTCAACTGTGACTTCCCATTGTTGTGAATGAAGACCCTACAACCAAAAATATGGAAATAAGATATGTTAGGAATTCTCCCTGTCCATATTTCATATGGTGTTTTGTCGTGCCGTTTGTTGAGAAGCGTCCGGTTCTGTGTGTAGCACGCCGTGTTGGCAGCTTCAGCCCAATATTTCATCGGAAGCTTCGAGTCAGCAATCATGGTGCGAACGGCTTCTTTGATGATTCGATTCCTTCTTTCAGCAACTCCATTCTGCTGAGGAGTGCGTGCTGAAGAGGTTTGATGTGCTATGCCATGCTCCGTGCAGTATGCTTCAATTGTAGAGTTCAGGAACTCTGTGCCTTTGTCGGAGCGAATGGTCACGATAGCTTGATTCTTTTCCACCGCCAATCGCTTGAGTAGTTGTGGCAGTTTGGTCAGTGTCTCCTTCTTGCTGAATAGAAATACAACCCAAGTGTAGCGAGAGAAATCGTCGACTACAACTAGAGTGTACTTTCTTCCATTTACACTAACTGGAGTAACTGGACCAAACAGATCCATGTGAAGCAGCTCGAGCACTCGCTTTGATGAGGCTTCTTCGAGACTGGCGAAGTGCTTCTTCGTCTGCTTCCCTCGTTGGCATGGTGAGCATGGATGGTCTTTGATGAAGACTTCATTCGGTATGCCTTGCACCAAACCTTTTCGAGCTAAGCGATTGATAGCTTTGAAATTGAGGTGGTTCAAGCGTCTGTGCCATAGCCATCCAATTTCTGTAGCACTTCTTGCAACTAGACAAGTTTTCTCCTTGCAGCTGTCCCATTGTGCTATGTAGACATTCCTTTGTCTAACTCCAGTGAGCACAATCTGGGATGTGAGTTTGCTCTTCACAATGCACTTGTTGGAGATGAACTCCACCCTGTACCCTTTATCACAAAACTGTGAAATAGATAACAGGTTGTGCTTGAGTCCTTCCACGTAGGAAACTTCTTCAATTTTGAGCTTTCCAACTTTCAGTGCGCCGTATCCCCTGGTGCTTCCTCGAGAGTTGTCACCAAAGGTTACGTGTGGACCCTTCTTCTCTATGTAGTTGTGAAGTAGAGCTTTCATGCCGGTCATGTGTCTTGAACATCCACTGTCCAAGTACCAAACTGGTTGACCCTCACTTGGCATGGGATCCACGGCGCTCACCTGCAATTAGACAGATTTTGGTACCCAAATCAGTTTGGGTCCTTGCAGGTTAGTTCCCTTAGGTACCCACACTTGCTTCACTCTCTTTTGAGATGAAGCTTGTGTCTTGGGCTTCTCGACCTTCGAAAACTTGGTGTACTGCCTATAGGCAGCTTCACATGTGCAACAGTGTGTGCAAGAGGGGTAGCGGCTCGCTTCAGACCTACCTACGCTCTTCCCATTTTGTTTATATCCTGAAGCGACTCGCTTCGGATTAGCTTTGGGTTTAGAGACTGACTTAGGGTTTCTAGTCTGTTGAAGCGGCTCGCTTGGTTTCCTCGAAGCGGTCCAACTAGGGTTTTGACCCCGACTCGCTTGAGTAACCTTGGAAGTTTGAAGCGGCCTCTTGGTTGCTTCAAGTTTTTCCCCCTCAACGTTAGTCCGGTTGGACCATCTCCAGTCCGGATAACGTGACACATAGACATTACTCCTCTTTTTAGGAGGTAGATCCTTTGTCTCTCGTGTCTTGGCTTGAGACTTAGAAGCTTCAACAGTTCTTCCTTTACCCTTGGATTGGTAAGACTTAGCAGGTTGAGTGCTAGGGACTGTTGAACTTTGCTTGCCCTTAGGGTCTGCCCTTAAAGATATAGACATCTTCATAGGCTTCTTCTTAGGGTTCTCAGCCATTTTGCCTTTGTCCTTGTTGGTGGTCGCTTTGGATGCAGTGGGCAATTCCAAAGTGACTGATGGTAAAGTGTGTGATGCACCAACAAAGACAGTCGGCTTGGGAGGTCCACCCTCATATCCAAGTCCTCCCTTTCTACCAAAAGGTAGAAGAGAACTCTCTAGTGCCTGTCTAGCGTATGATGCTTTATTTAAGTTGGCAACTAGAGTGGATTGGGTTTCATACCTTCCCTCCAAGCTTTGATGTCTAGCGAAGAGATCCTCGAACTTACTAGTCATAGCCCTTAGATTAAGTTTGACTTGGTCAAGCTCAGTGGCTAGCTTTCGGTTCTCCTTCTCGCTTCGAGACAGAGCTTGTTTTACCACTTCGTGGTCGCTTGACAATTTCTGGTGTTTGTCAAACAACTCACTCCATGTAGAGGATTGCTCTTCCTTATTGACAGTGTGTGCTAGTGTAATTGAAGTGATTGAAGGATAGAAGAATACCTCCCCAGTTTCTTCATCGGTGAGCGCCATGAGTCCCAGATCCTCTCCCTCGCTTGAGTTGGGATCTGTGAATGCATCTGAGTCGCTTGAGAGATCTTCAGTTGAAGCGATCGGCATTTCACTCGCTACGAGCGCTCGCCTTGGGGCATCCCTCTTGGCCTTCAATTCTTCGCGCTCTTTGGCACTTAGCTTTGGGCAATCGGATTTGTAGTGGCCCATTTTGTGGCAGTGGTAACACTCCACTTCCATCATGTCGCGCGGGATCGGCTTGGTCGTCTCTTCTCTCTTTCCTTTTCCTTCTCGAGCATCAGTGCTCCTTCCTTTGTACTGTTTGTAGAATCTTTTATACTTGCCCACTCGAGAGTTCATCTTGTTGAAGTTCTTTGATAAGAACGCAATGTGTTCTTCCAACTCTTCCCTTGTCATTTTGGCAAGCGACTGCTCGCTTGGCCCTTCGGCAGCTTTGAATGCTACTCCTTTTGACGTAGTGGGCGCTTCATCCTCGTCGTCAAGGCTCATTCGATTCAGATCAAACTCGTGAGCTTTGAGCTCGGAGAACAGCACTTCTGGCGTGAGCTTCGTTAGATCCTTGGTAGCTAGATATAGCTCCTTCATAGTCTGCCACTTCCTTGTGAGAGCACGGACTATTTTCAGATTCACTTCCTTGTCTGTGAGTTCCTTCCCAAGCGAGTTGAGAGTTGCAGTAATGTTGGTAACTCTCAGCTCGAAGGCGTCGATGGATTCTCCTGACTTCATCACCAAACTTTCAAACTCCCGCATCTGAACGGCGAGCTTGTTTTCCTTGATTTTGTCTGTACCTTGAGAAATGAGGGCTAGAGTTTCCCACATTTCCTTTGCTGTTGCGCACTTCCTAATCCTTGGAAGGTATGCGTCTGACACGGTGCTCTGCATCGTGTGGCGTGCAATCTTGTCGAGGTTGGCAACTTTGAAGTCATTTGGAGTATACTCGTCCTTATCCTTCTCCACGTACTGTTGTCGAACATGGGCTGGACGACCTTCAGCGGCTGGAACCTCCACAGATATGGCTTTCTTAATTTCGATTGGTCCGTCTTCAATGACTTCCCACATCCGGTCGTGGATTGAGCATAGGAAGCTCTCGACTCGGAAACTCCATATCTCGTATCCTTCGATCGAGAACTGTGGAAGATTTGATGCACTGTATGTAGACATAGCAAACTATCAGCAGTAAATGCAATATGCGTGGGTGAGGTTTTGATGCACTTAGGAAATAGGATCCGGTTCAGTGAGACAATGTGAAGTGAGTGGGGACTCACTTCGGATATGCAAAGCAGAGGCTCGAAAGAACCGCGGCTCTGATACCACTTGTTGGTCCCGGTTTGCTATAGGAAAAATACGTAGAGGGGGGGGGGGGGGGTGAATACGTATTTTGAAGTTTTTCAACTTCAATTCCTTAACTCAGAGTATAAAGTAAAGAGCTCTTTGGAAATACTAAGACCTAGCCGAGGGCTAGATCGAAAGCAATCACGAATCTCTTGACCTAAGCTTAGAGCTTGATCAAGAGTGAGACTTTACTCTTTGTGCGGAATTTGGTGAGCTAAAATCTTTCCTAAGTAATTGAAAATCCAAGTTAAGTTTGTTTATATGCACGTGCAATGGATAATCGAATACTGTAAAAGATTAAGGTAAGAGAGATACGACACAGAGATTTATAGTGGTTCGGAGATAACGCTCCTACGTCCACTTTGTTGCACGACGGCAACTGTTCTTTTCACTCAAGAACTTGAAGGTTATGGGTCCTTCAAAAACCTGGTCGGGATCGGGCTTCACTTGCCTAGATCAAACGACAGACGTAGTGATTGCGGGTTCACTACACAAACCTAACAAAGACTTGAAGCTTCACTTGCTTCAGTCAGACAGACAGGGAGATTACGGGCTCTCCTTACAGCCTAGCTTCGATCGAGCTTTACACAAACGATGTAAGTGTAAGCTTGGATCTCAACTCTACGATCGAGGCTTCTTCAGTCGATGAAAGAAGGGCCTTAGATCTGAACAACCTAACGACGACTCAAAAACCTAACAGACAACAGTTTAGGGTTTTTGGTTGACGAACACACTAATGAAGAACTCTTTACAGTAGATGCAAAGATGGGTAGAGTTCTTCTTCTAAGCTTGGATATTTGAAGTGGGCTTAGAATCTAAGTGTGAAGGTTGTGAAGACGAGTTCCGATGGACTGGAAACTCGGAGAACACTTGAAACAAAGACTCGAAGATTTGCTCGAAGGCTTGGGAGTGTTTGTTTGCAGTAGGCTCGAATGCGCAAGTAGTGTTCTACTTCTTCACGTCTTCATCCTTCACTATTTATAGGCGGAGGGTTGGCTGAGATCGGTTGCTTGGTTGGTGGTCTTGTCCCTCCTCCTCTCGACAGTACTTGCGCAGGCAGTAGCTTTTGCAGACGCGCAGTTTTGGCATTTTGCCAAAATTGGCTAACTTCCAAGTTTAACAGTAACTGGAGCGACCCAGTACTGTAGCGGCGTCTTTGTCGGCCTGGCAGTCAACTCCTCTGCTCCTCTCCTCGTTCGACACGTGGAGATCTTGCAATTAATGCAAAGATCTCTAGTTGACTGAAATTCAAATTTGGAGCGGGAATTTGTGCTGTCGCTTTCTGGTAGGTAGTGGCTCGCTTCGCTTTGAAGTTGTAGCGGCCGCTCCGAAGTGATTCGCTTTAGGATCATATTATAGCGGGTCGCTTTGCTTCGCTTTGCAGCGTTTGCTTCGTTTTGCTTTAGCGCTTGCTTCGCTTCGCTTTGCAGCGTTCGCTTCGCTTCACTTTACAGCATTCGCTTCGCTTCGCTTCGGTAGACTCGCTTCGCTTGCTTTGAACTGTAGCGCTCGCTTCGCTTCACTTTGGCAGACTCACTTAGAATCTACTGTAGCGATCGCTTCGCTTCGCTATTCTTCGGCACGCTTTACTTCAACTTGCTTGACTTGCTTCGCTTTGGAAAACACACTCAAGCGAGTGGCCTTCACTTGAACTTTTGAAGCCTAATCTAAGCAAAATAAAAGAGCCATCCTAACAGTGTAGGCCTAGAAAATTCTAACCTATTAACTACATCAAAATGGGTCGCTTGGGAAAAGGACGCTTGGGGTTTTGGGATCTAATCAAAACAAATGACTTCATTTATCAAATGTCCCATGAAGTTCCCCCTTAACAATTTAGTCCTTAACAATTCCCAACAGGTTCGCTTCTTAAATGGTCACATGTTCAATATTCTGTTTATACTTTTCTAGGTGTGAAACAGGGCTTGGGGTTTGAGTTTACCTATTAGCAATAAAGATAGCGACCGCGAATTCTCACGACATTTAAAATTCTCACAAGAATATAATTCTGCACATGAATATCATTACCCCAATTGGTGAGTGGTCTTTCTTCGTTGCAGCCACTGCAGAGAAAGCGGAGTTCAAATCCATACAAGAGCAATCGATGGATCTCCGAAAGCGTAACATTGCTCGAATGTTCGTTGAACTCCGGCCACGACGTCATTGCTATCACATCCAACTGGCACATGTACGGCAGCTCCGAGGCAAGCATGTAGCCAAGCCTTACATAGCCATATCTAGAAGGATTGGACAAATTAACAGAGGCACAATCACGAGTAATCTCCGTATATAGAGAAGAATTCAAATTCGAAACCTTCAACGGATTCGGGCAGCTTATGAAATTAATGTTAGTGTTCCAATAGTTGAATAGGTAAGTGTAGGTGAAGGGAAAGAGGGAGAAGGTTGGGAAAGAACACATATCATTGGTGTTTAGGGAAGCATCCACCAGCCTCATGTTGTAGTTTCTGTAGTTGATCTCTTTCACGTGGTACTTCTGAGAATCGAGATCGAAGGTGGTGACGTTGTTTCGCAGCCTAGTTCGTACCTCCGAGCACCGCAGTGGCCGGGGTCGCTTTTGAGGCGGAAAGGGGGTTCGATGCGGATAGTTCCGCAGGCGGACGGGGGGCAGGGAGCTGGGCTAGCAGAAGCTGCGAGAGATGCATGGAGAAAATATTGGAGTGCTAGACGGAGAAGAATCGAGAGGGGCGGATTCCGACGATGCATGTTTCTTTTCGGTTGGATGAAGAGAAGATGTTTGGTTTTGTCGGTACTCGAAGACGGTTGAATTATTAGCCTTTTATTGAGGAAAGACGAGACGGATGAGATCCTCTGATTCCGACTATGATTTTATCATGTTTTTTTCGTAAAAACAAAATCATCTAGGATCTAAGTATTTTTTTCGTCCACATAAAAATAAAATTTGGGAAAAAAGTATAATTCAGTGGAGTCATTTTCGTGAAAGAGAAATAGAAAGGCTTCGATAATAATTCATAACTAATTCGTGTTGAAATTTGCAGCTCACCTTTTCTGACAATTGTAAATAGGCCTAATCTAATAATTAAACGTCGTCGTATACTAATAAACTAATTAATTTGTTTTTTTTAAGAATAATTAATTAAAATTAGGTAATTATATGTTTGGTAATTAAAGTCGACTTTGATTAGTAAACCCTTGCTTAATTATGTCAAATTCTTGAATTTAATGTTTATTAGACTTGTCTTTCCTAATTCAATTAATCATATAGCGTATATAGTATTTCCTCCGCCCATAATTCATATTATCGAATCGACGAGTAATTTGCTTAGAGCATGTACAATGGTAAGGGTCTAGTCTATGAGGCAAAAATAAGAACTAGTCCTTAAATTTTGTTCCCATTGGAGGTCTCCAAAATAAGAACCCAGGTTCTTATATAAGGTGCTGTATCTTAACAAAAAAGTGGGCCCTTTTTAATTTTGATAAATGATTTTTACTCTTTTTTTCTCTTTTTTTCCTTTAATTTTTTCCTTTAATTTTCATTTTCTACTTTCATCCGATTTCATCTATTTTCAATAGCAAATTTGTTCTTTTAAAAAATTTAATCGTATTTTTTAGGATCTAAACTATTTAAATACTAAAACATATTATTTGAAAGTAATTCATAATTTATATACCGTCAAATATATTTAGTAAATATATTTACGTTTATTGTAATCAAGTTTATTAATTTTATGATAATAAAATAAAATTAATTGTAAAATAAAATAATAAAAAATAAAATAAAATAATAAGTGGGACCCTTCAATTATGATAAGAACACTTGTTAAGAACCTTACCGTTGTCATTTTTTAATAACAATGGGTTCTTGTCTATGTGGCATCTTTAAGAACCCCATTTGTGGTTCTAGCATTGTACATGCCCTTAATAGATAGCAAGTCAAATATATACACTGTATACACATAAACATAGTTCCTTGCAACATATTCGAACAAATTCATGACTGTTGTAGTACAGTTGGTCATTCTTCAATAGCAATCTCTATACTAGGCAAAGATACCGAATCACTTGAGCTTGTACTCCCACTCTTTTCCTCTTTTACTACCATTTCCATATGGCTTGATTGAGACGGATAATCGGAAATCCGCAAACGCTCGACATCACCTTCCAGCATTTCCATCACTCTTCAATAGCAATCTCTATTTTAGGCAAAGAAAAGGTATGATGTAGCAACGATACCGAATCACTTGAGCTTGCACTCCCACTCTTTTCCTCCTTTACCACAATTTCCATATGGCTTGATTGAGACGGATAATCGGGAATCTGCAAACGTTCAACGTCACCTTCCAGCATTTCCAACACTTTATTCATCGATGGCCAATCGTCTGGGTTCATTTGAATGCACCATAACACAACTATTGTCATTTTCCGACCAAGTTTTTGCACATCGTCACAATTGTCACTTTCATTGACATTTACAATTGCAATGTCCATGCCTTGATTAAAACGGTCATATTTCCAACACAGAAAATACTTGGTAGAAGCATCATCTTTCTCTACCATGTCTATGTTTAAGCCCACCATTTCCATCAGCAACATTCCAAAACTATATACATCAACTTTGTAAGACACTCGGCCGATACCCCTAGATCAACTCAGGAGCAACATAGCCTATAGTTCCTATGGCAACGGTCATCGTCATCGTATTCTTCTCCGTAGAACAAAATTTGGCTAGCCCGAAGTCAGATACTTTGGGGACAAACTTATCATCAAGGAGTATATTATGGGGCTTGATATCAAAATGCAAGATTTGAATGTCACACCCTCGATGTAAATACTCGATTCCTCGAGCCACTCCAACTACAGTCTGAAACTTCATATCCCAACTCAAGGCATTCTTAGCTTCTTTGTTGAAGATGTACTTGTCGAGCGAGCCATTTGGCATGAAATCAAAGATGAGGGCGCGCTTGGATCTCTCTGCACAATATCCGACTAATTTAACGACATTAACATGGTGGATCCTCCCAATGGTTGCGATCTCATTGACGAAGTCTTGGCCATTGGATGTGGCCTTTCCCAATACCTTGACCGCCACATGATGGCCGCTTCGGATCTTTCCTTTGTAAACACAACCGAAACCTCCTTCACCTAGCTTTTCCCGAAAACCTCTAGTCATCTTCCTTAAGTCCGAATAGGAGTACCTGATTGGCGTGAGCCCGTTGTCGCTCTCTAGGAAGCAGTCTATGTCCTCATACATTGATAAGCGCCTCCTTCGGAACTTGTAGACGAGGAACCCCATCGCGCAGAGGAATTCAACGATCAATCTTACTTCAAAGCTGACAACTAGCATTTGAAAGTAACAGAGGTAATGTTTATGCCATGCATCATATCTATATATATAGTTAAATTCTATCTTCATATAGTTCGAAAAACTTGAATATATCAAAGCATATACAGAAAGTGTACCTAGTATACGTTGAATATCGGCGCGCCTCCCTGCGATTTATGGCATCAATTAGTGTGGTTTTTCATTATTCAACAGAGAATGATGTCAATAAATTCTTACAGTCTCTGACAAGAACAAGATAGAAGGAGCCAAATCCGATTACGATCTTTGCCGGAATGGTTACCCCTGCAAATACAACAGCTGCAAATGTTCTCCACAGAGTTGTTTTAGTAGAGTTGCCAAGATATGAAAAACATAGATATTCATGTATTGGAACTTGGAAGCATGAAATGAAGAGCTGACCATCTATGAGCATGAAAATCATGAGACAGCCTGCATATGGACCTGATCATCATCAATGAAAACTTTTTTCAGAATATTCTCCACTTTAATCCATGAATAGTACATATATCAACTAGCCTTACCTTCAAATGGTGGGAAGGAGTTCAGCCCTTCATCCTCTGCATATTTCCGAAAACGGAACAGAACAAAAGCATATCTTAAAAATCATGGATTCTCAAGAAAATTTACAGCTATTAAACCTGTAAATCAGTCTTACTCAACGGTCGTCGGAAGGAATCCCTGATGTTCTGCTCTGCATTAGCCAGATTAGAATAAAGCATCAGCCACATAAATCGAAACAGAAACAACAGAAAATGTAAAGAAGACACAGATTTACGAGGTTTGTACACCAACAATGAGTTGACTACAGCCACGGACATAAAGGAGAACAGATTGTATTAGGCGGCTAGATTCTCTAAAATTATATAGTAAATAGCACGATAGATTCAAGGCGTATTAACACAGCGAGATATGATTAAATAACTCGTAAAAGTTAAGCAGTCTTACGCCACTTGTAATATAAAAAAGAATGGCTCCCGCTGCAATCACTCAGCCCGCCGAAGCAGAAGTCTCCTCCTTTGCACTTGCACCAAGTCAGGTCAAATCCATAGAGCAGAGACCGACGGATTTCCGAAACGGACACATTACTCAAATCCGAGAAATTCCAAGACGTCGCGAATACTGACTCGAGCGTGCACATGTTCTCCATGTCGTGGGCGAACATCTCCCCAACCTTTATGTAGGTATGTCTGGCTTGCTCGTCGCAGCCGGCGGTCTGCATGAAGGAGGAGGGATTCTGCAGGGGTGATGAGCAGCTGATGAAATGAATAGGCTGGTCGTTTAAGGGTAAGCCCCAGTCCAAGGCGTAGAGGTTGGAGTACACGAATGCGAATGACGAAGGAGACGAGCAGATGCTGGTGTTGCTGTTCACGGAAGCATCGGCGACCCTGATGGTGAGATTGGAGTAGTTGATTTCCTTCACGTGGTATTTTTGTGAGTTTAGATAGACGGAGGCGACGTCGTTTTCGCAGGCTAGTTCGTGTTTAGGATCGCCGCAGCTGGCGGGGTCACTGCTGAGGCGGAAAGGGGAGGCGATATAGCGAAGTTCCCCGCACGAAGAAGGGACACAGGTTGCGTTCCTGGTTTGGAAGGAGTGTTGGATTGAGAGAAGAAGAGATGAGTAAAGGAGGAAGGTGAGGATTTGACTTTGAGTGTTCATGATGGATGGATTGTTGCTTCACATGTTTCCTCCACAAATTAAGTAAATAAAGGTCACTTGGAATTCATTAGTTGTTATAACTACTCATATTATATAATTCATTCGTCCCGCTTCATTAGTTTTGTATAATGATTTAGATCGTCTCACTTCAATAGTTTTATTTTATAAAATAAAGAAATTAACTTTTAATTTTCAATGTTAATCCCTTACTTTGTACTTTTAATATTTGCACATAAATCTTGTATCGAGAAAAAATAGGAATACAGCGTGGAGTATAATTATTCTTTTGAGGTTTCATGACCAAGAAAAGTGAAATTACAAATTAAAAGATAATACAGTCAGATTGGGTTCTTAAAAAAGAAAAAGAAAAACTAATTAAAAAAAATCGATTTTGATAAAAAGAAGAGTTAATGTAATAGACTACCCCATATGGGATAACAAAATCAATATAAGGACACCCATTTAAAAAACTCAAAATATACCCATTTTTTATGCGAAATTACACAACTACCCTCACTTTACTCTAAAACCTATTTTTCTCCCTCTCTATTTTCGCGCTCATCACCGCACAATCTCTTTTCACACACACGCGCACAATCTCTTTCTCTCCTCTATCGGCCCTTTCTCTCTCTAATTCTCCGTTCCGGTGCGCCTCCTCCATCTCCGCCTTCACGGAGGCTCTCGGCACCAGGCTACCGTGCGCCGCCTTTGCACCAGGCGGTGCTTCCTCACCCCTTACTTCTCTGCCGATCGACTGCGACCTCGCTGCCGCCACTCAGATATGGCGCCTTCGTCGGAGTCCTCTTCGTCTCTGTTCAGACGGCCTCGCCATCACCGTGAGATCATCGATCAGTTCCATTTCAATTTTAAGTTTTTGTATGGTGCCGTTTCATATCGGATCTCCGGCTTGATTAGTGCGGATCCATGTCTCCGATTTCAATTTTAGGTTTTAGGTTTTCCTTTTCTTCAGTTTTTATAGGGGGATGTTTGTCGGATCTGCAGGAATTCTGGCAATGTGGATAATCCGTTGCGGTATCCCTGCGCGTGCAGCGGCAGCATCAAGTTCGTTCACCAGGATTGCCTTCTTCAGTGGCTGAATCACAGCAACGCTCGCCAATGCGATGTTTAAACTACGATTGCCGTGATTTGTGTTTTGATTCAAGCGATTTTTTTGTTTTTTCAATGATTGGGTGTGATTTTGTTATTGTGATATGTTGAATTGCTCCAATTAAATTTTAAAATGGAAATTATGAGGCGGTGACTGGAGCCGCCGTGATCCGAATCGGAACTAGGGGGAGGTAATTTATGTTTTCCGTTGAGTTTCGTTGGTTTTTGTTATTAAAGGATTTGATGATTTCAGTCAATTTGTTGGATAATTGTTGATTTATCGTTGAAATGATCTCTATATACTGAATATGCTGTGTTTTGGTTAAAATCTGTGAAATATGTTGATATTGGTTCTGTTTTGCACAGATTTTGTTAATACTGTACTGTTTTTTCAGATTTTTGGATTCGAAATGATCTAATTCGTACTGCACGTGTTGTGTTTTGGTTAAAATTTGTGAAGTTTGTTCATATTGGTTATGTTTTGAACAGATTTTGTTAGTATTAAAGTGTTTTTTAAGACTTGCTGGTTCGAAATGATCTAATTCGTACTGCATATGTTGTTTTTTTTTTTTGTTATAAACTATGAAGTTTGTTCATATTGGTTATGTATTGCATAGATTTTGTTAGTATTAAAGTGTTTTTTAAAATTTGCTGGTTCGAAATGATCTAATTCGTACTGCATATGTTGTGTTTTTTGTTATAAACTATGAAGTTTGTTCATATTGGTTATGTATTGCACAGATTTTGTTAGTATTAAAGTGTTTTTTAAGATTTGCTGGTTCGAAATGATCTAATTCGTACTGCATGTGCTGTGATTTTTATTATAAACAATGAAGTTTGTTTATACTCCCTCCGTTCCACTCTATTTGGCCTGCTCTATTATTTTATACCTCACATCTATTCACGCTATAGGCCAAATGGAGCGGAACGGAGGGAGTATTGGTTATGTATTGCACAGATTTTGTTAATATTAAAATGTTTTTTAAGGTTTAATTTTTAGTTTCAGGGTTTAATTTCTCAGTAGACTTTAGTACGAAGTAAATCTATTTCGTACCAATACATAGTTGATTTAGTACGAAGTGAATCTTATTCGTACCAATACATAGTTGCTTTAGTACGAAGTGAATGTATTCGTACCAATAACTGCATAATTGCATACTCAAATATGTATTTCGTAATTCTTATATATAACCGGTACGAATTCTTTATATTTCGTACCTCCTTAAAGTTATACGAATATCACAGTTACAGTAGTCAGAAAAGAGAAGGAAAAAAAAATTTGAAATTCAAAAATTCAAAAATAAAATAAAAATTAAAAAAAAAAAAAGAAAAATTAATAAGGAGAGAAGAGACACGTGGAAAAGGGAGAAGGAAGGGGAGGAGAGAAGAGTGGTGTTGACTAGTAAAAGTCAAAGTCTATTAGTAAGGGTATTTGTGTCCCTTCGCATCAAAAATGGGTATTTTTTGTGTTTTTTAAATGTGTGTCCTTAATTTGATTTTCTTATACCATATTGGGTATTTTATTTTTCCCCTCTAAAAAGAATGTAAATATATTTGAATAGAGGATTTCATATGGTTTTGTTGTGTATTAAATATTTGGTTAATATTCTTTAATTTTAATACAACTATTAAGTTTTTTTAAGTCCTTTTCTATTGTTTTCTTTATTCCTTAGGTTAGTTTGACTTGATTTTAAAAGGATTAGTACCTTGTATCTAGCTTATATATCAAAGTGGATTCAAAATCGATGCGGTTGATTTGATTATTATATATATGATGTGATTTTCGAGGTTAAATGAAAAGTCGTTTCACCTCGAGAAAAAAGTTGTTATTTTTGCTATGCAGATCAAACTGCCTTATCAGTAAAGAAAATTAAGAAAATAATGTTAGTTTGAAAATATATTATTTGATTTAATCATAAGAGGATACTAATTAATTGCTAGCAACAGATTACAAATCACAAAGCATGCACTCTTATATAGTTCCTCAAATAATTAAGGTAGTCACTCTTCAATAGTAATCTCAACACTAGGCATAGAAACATTATTATGATGTAGCAAGGATGCAGAGTCACTTGAGCACGTACCCCAACTATCGTCCCCGTTTACACGAGGCATATGTGCCGATTCCGATGGATATTCCGGAATTTGCAGATGTTTGACATCAGCTTCCAACATATTCAACACTTTGTTCATAGACGGACGATCATCTGGATTCATCTGTATGCACCATAATGCAACTATCGTCGTCTTCCGACCAAGCTTATGCACATCATCACTATCATCAATTTCATCGGCATTTCCGATGGCAATGTCCGTGCCTTGTTTGAAACGGTCATATATCCAACACGGGAAATACTTGCTAGAATCACCATCCTTTGGTATTTTGTCTCTATTTAATCCCAGCATTTCCATCAGCAACATTCCAAAACTATACACGTCAGCTTTATAAGACACTCGGCCAATGCCTCTATTGATCAGTTCAGGAGCAACATAACCTATGGTTACTCTGACAGCGGTCATGGTCATCGTATTCTTCTCTATCGAGCAAAATTTTGCTAGCCCAAAATCGGATACTTTTGGGACGAACTTATCATCAAGGAGTATATTATGAGGCTTGATATCGAAATGCAAGATTTGAATTCACACCCTCGGTGCAAATTACTAATCCCTCGAGCCACTCCAACTGCAATCTCAAATTTCGTGTCCCAACTCAAGGTGTTCTTGTTTTCCGGGTTGAATATGTACTTTTCAAGGGAACTGTTGGGCATGAAATCAAATACAAGGGCACGCTTGGTTCCCTGTGCACAATATCCAACTAGGTTTACGACATTGACATGGTGGATCCTTCCAATAGTAGCGATTTCATTGATAAAGTCTTGACCGTTTGCTTTGGATTTTCCGAGCATTTTTACAGCTACATGACCGCCACTTCTGAGCTTTCCCTTGTAAACAGAACCATAACCTCCTTCTCCTAATTTCTCTCGAAAATGTCTAGTCATCTTCTTTATGTTTGAGTAGGAGTACCTTATCGGCACAAGCTTCGCGTCACCTTGTAGGAAGGATTCGATCCTTCTGTAATGTGACAAATGCCTTGTTCGAAATTTGTAGATCAAAATCCATACACCGATGGGACAAAAGATGAACCTTGGCGCACATAACATTATAATGCTTGAAACGAAGCCTGAGATGATGGAATGCGATATTTTTAAAACGCTTCTAGCAACCGAAGTTTTGACTCTAGCAACCGAATTTTCGGTTGTTAAAACGTGTATTTTTTGTAGAATATGTTGTTGTTTATGGAAACATCGGCGACCCTGATGGTGAGATTTCGGTAGTTGATTTCCTTCACGTAGTATTTCTGGGAGTTTAGATAGACGAAGGCGGCGGCGTTTTCGCATGCTAGTTCGTATTTAGGATCGCTGCTGAGGCGGAAAGGGTGGTTGATGTTTCGAACTTTGCCGCACGAAGAAGAAGGGGCGCAGTTTGTATTGCAGGACTCGAGGAGGATTGAGAGAAGAATGAAAAGAGATGAGTAAGTGAGGAAGGTCTCAAGGGTTTGAGTGGTGATCAGGTTCTTGCTTGGCATGGCATGATTTTTACTCCACAAACTTCTCCTATCTTAATAGGCAACAAGGCTTGAGTGCAGCGGTCGTCATACGCAAGAAAAAAGGAATTGTGCGGGTGACTAAGCACTTAGTGCTTATAAGCTCGTTCAAATAAGCTTAGGCATACACCGTAAGTCCGAACAAAACCACATTAGATAGTTATCATATACTGTACTCACATTGATGTTTGCCTTTAGAAACTTGAGCTTAGAAGTTAATTAGAAGGACGCAAGGCTATATGTTCACAGTGGCGGAGCTAGGAATTTTTCATGGCAGGAGTTGGGTTGACTAGTGGTATAAACGAGACGAGAATTACTCGTTTTTTTCACAGTTGGCATGGACTGACGAGAAATTTTTTTGATAAAGATCGAAAAATTCAAGAACCAAAATTAAATAAAAATAAAAATGGAGTGGGCTTAAGGTGGCTTCGCCACTGTATGTTCATACGCATGATTGACTAAGTCCGCACGAATTAACACAACAATATTGGCGGTTCGAATCATTTATTGTCAAATTGTGTTGCATCCTCTCTATTACATTTGTAGATAATTGACATGCAACATAATCAATGATTTAGAATTTAAGATTTATATTTATAAAGAAAATATATAACCTAACCGTTTGAAATTTCTAAACCTTATACTTGTTGGATGTCAATCATTTTCAAATATAACAAAGAATCTTATTCGCAATAGCAGCCCAAGTTTTTAGCCCTTTTAATTTCTTTTATTTTGTTTATTCTTAATTTTGGTTTATTTTACTTGATTTTAAACATAACTAATTGGGTCACAATTATTATTATTATTATTATTATTATTTTTTTTTTTTTGAAAGCGGGTCACAATTATTTTATTAAGAAATGGTTTGAAATGAATGAAACGTTCCGATGAGAAAAATGACCCAATATAAATGAAAGGGATAGATCACTAAGATCCAAATTGTGGTCGATTTTCCAAATTGTAGAGGTTCATGTTGCCCATTTTGACCGGCTCAAAGGAACATGACATGCTAAATTCTCGATGTGGACGTATTTGCTGCAGTCAGTCCCCAGTCAACCACAATCTTTGATATTAATGCTTCATCAATTATCAATATTATAATTATCTTTTCCTAAATAAAATTTAAGAAAGAAAAATAAAAATAAACTCTTAAAAATCGTCAAACCACATATACAAGGTTATTGCTTCTTCAATACACTATTGCAAAGTATATGTATTTACTAATCATAAGACATCAAATGTGCTCACTCTTCAATAGTTATCTCAACACTAGGCAAAGAAACATTATTATGATGTAGCAAGGATGCAGAGTCACTTGAGCACGTACCCCAGCTACCGTCCCCGTTTACCGGCAAATGTGCCGATTCCGATGGATATTCGGGAATTCGCAGACGCTCGACATCAACTTCCAACATATCCAACACTGTGTTCATTGACGGACGGTCGTCTGGATTCATCTGTATGCACCATAATGCAACTATCGTCATCTTCCGACCAAACTTCTGCACATCATCACTATCATCAATTTCATCGACAAAATTTCCCATTGTGATGTCCGTGCCTTGATTAAACTGGTCATATATCCAATACGGAAAATACTTGCTAGAATCACCAGCCTTTTCTCCCTTGTCTTTGTTTAAGCCCACCATTTCCATCAGCAACATTCCAAAACTATACACGTCAGCTTTATAAGACACTCGGCCAATGCCTCGGTTGATCAATTCAGGAGCGACATAGCCTATGGTTCCTCTGGCAGCAGTCATGGTCATTGTATTCTTCTCTATCGAGCAAAATTTTGCTAGCCCGAAGTCGGATACTTTTGGGACGAACTTATCATCAAGGAGTATATTATGAGGCTTGATATCGAAATGCAAGATTTGAATGTCACACCCTCGGTGCAAATACTCAATCCCTCGAGCCACTCCGACTGCAATCTCAAACTTTTTTTCCCAACTCAAGGTGTTCTTGTTTTCCCGGTTGAAAATGTACTTTTCAAGGGAACCGTTAGGCATGAAATCAAATAAGAGGGCACGCATGGATCCCTGTGCACAGTATCCAACTAGGTTTACGACATTGACATGGTGGATCCTTCCAATGGTCGCGATTTCATTCATAAAGTCTTGACCGTTTGCTTTGGATTTTCCGAGCACTTTTATAGCTACATGACCGCCACTTCTAAGCTTTCCCTTGTAGACAGAACCATAACCCCCTTCTCCTAACTTTTCCCTAAAATTTCTAGTCATGTTCTTTATGTTCGAGTAGGAGTACCTTATCGGCACGAGCTTAGCGTCACTTTGTAGGAAGGATTCGATTGTTTCGTAATGAGACAAATGCCTTGTTCGAAATTTGTCGATCAAAATCCACACACCGATGAGACAAAAGATGAACCTTGGCGCACATAACATTATAATGCTTGAAACAAAGCCTGAGATGATGGAATGCAATATTGCAAGTGATTAAGTGATGCGATTATGCAGAATTTACTCTTTAAATTGCAGTCTAATATTTATACATGCATATGTTTAATATACTAATACTACCTCTGTCGTTGGTCATTATTTTCTAATTTATACCAGCTCGAGAGACAAATTTTCTATTTGGCATTCCTAATCAATATAAATAATCAACTATTTTCTAATCTTAAAATTTAACTAAGAGTATTTGTCAAATTTTAATTTGTATAGATAAGAAAAGAACGAATTTATCGGCGTGCTTATAATAGAACAGAACATATTATGATAGCTAAAATTAGAGCTCATTATGCATGTACTAACCTAGCACTATTAGGTTAATGCATAAAACCAAAGATCTCATGTTCGATTAAGTTAATTAATTCGTTATAAATAAATAAATTTAGAGCTCACCAGTACTTAGCGCATCATATCTGGTACCTGCAAAAACACATTGACACCATAACCAAATTGTAGTGAGACAATAAAGCAAAAAAAAAGTGTGTGTATATATATATGGAGTTGGATCATATGAAAACCAAATATTTCGTGATAACGTGAAAACCATGCACTTTCATTCATAACTGATGCACTTTCATGCATATCATGTTGCACCAAAAATATACAGTAAATATTATTTTATTAAAAAAAATGCATATATTTTTGGTGCAACATGATATGCATGAAAGTGCATCATGTTATGAATGAAAGTGCATGGTTTTCACATTTTCACCAAAAGTAAGGTTTTTACCATATCCCAACCCTATATATATATATATATATATATATATATATATATATATATATATATATATATATGAAATAAATCATGTGAAAACTATTTTTTCTTAAAAACTAAAAACCATACATCTTTGTGCATATGATGATGGATAACAAAAATATATTATTTTATAATTTATTTCCTTTATTCATTAAAAATTCAAGATCATAGACATAAAAATGCATCATGGTATGCATAAAAATGCATGGTTTTTTAGTTTAAAAAAAAAAAATAGTTTTCATCGTAGTATAGATTAGAGTTGCTCACTGTCGTAATTGAATGGATCATATCCACCTGCAATGCAAACACACCATGCATGATTAGGAAAGAGGAATCAATAGAATTTTGTCTTATCTAAAAATCTCGAACTTATAGAGACTCATGGTTTATACTATAATTTCTAATAATAATTATATGCATACATAATTAACATAATTAAGATATATAATTATTGGACAATAATGGGGAATTAGCTAATAATCCCTCTGTTTTGTCTCAAGAACAAGAAAGACATTTCTTAGATAAATGTGGGGTATAAAATAAAGAAACGGCTCTTTTTCGTAGGACCATGAGAAGAATTAATAAAGTAGGTACGTAGCTCTTGATTAGTCTTACCCCAGTAATCATTCCAGTATATTTGATGGGCAATGATGGTTATGAGTCCGACTACAGCGGTCAATCCAATGAGGGCCATCACAGGTGGGCCCACCGCTGCGCCTAACATAACTGAACGATGTAGGTTAGCTCTCGATCAAGTGGAGTATTAATACTTTCTCTCTCTCTCTCTCTTGACTTAACGACAAGAAAGCTGTGAAACAGTGATATTCATCTATAAATAGGTTACCTAGAATGACCGGAATAATTAGGAGAGGGCCTGCATATTTAAATATTCCATATAGAAAAAGAAAATATTAATTATAGCCTGAATTAACTAACACACAAGAAATTAAGAAGCATGGAATGAATAATTGATTAATTAAGTTTGAGAATGAAAAACTTACTGTTAAGTCTGTAGACGAAGAAGTTTCTAATTGTAACTGCATCAATTAATTACCACAAAGGAAAAGTAGTTGTTAACAATATTCTCATGCATCAATTAACTTGGATGAGAGAATCATGAGATACTTCGTTCTATTTCGGTGTGACATCTCCTACAATATTGATATGCGTTTAAAACATTTTCAAGATCAACATTTTTGTTTATGACAAGTTATGTTTATTGCTGGTTTTGAAAAAGTTTTTAATTAACATGCGTCGAACATCACAACAAAATACAATTGATGATCTCATCCGCAATTAACCTGTGTTATAAATTAGCTGACCGTGAATCCATATAGAGAGAGAAAATCAATACTACTACAAATATGATCAAGTCAAGCTAGGATTCTTACACCAAGTTGGGGTTCGAGCAAATTTGCAGTCGCTGCAGAATCTGAGCTCAAATCCATACAAGAGAGATCGGTGGATTTCCGGAAGCGTAGCGTTAATGTTCGGATATCCGTCGAACTCCGGCCACAACATCATCGCCATCATGTCTAATTCGCACATGTGTGGTAACTGAAAGGGATAAAGCATGTGGAAATGGGCAAGCTTAACATAAGTATATGTACTGATCGATGATGAATGATTACAATCATGAGTGATATCAGCTGTAAAATATAGGGAATCATAAGAATTGTTCAAGGGAAGTGGGCAGCTCATTAGACTAATAATGGTGGTGGTTGGGGATTCTTTATATTGATCATCTGTTAAGAGTAGGTAAGGATCGCCATTAGAGTAACTGAAGTTAAAGGGATATGTAGAGTGGATGGGGAAAGAGCAGATGTCGGTGGTGTTGATGGAAGCATCAACCAGCCTAATGGTGTGGTTGCGGTAGTTGATGTCCTTGACATGGTATTTTTGAGAGTTTATATGCACGGATGCGACGTCGTTTTCGCAAGATAATTCCAATCTCCGTTCGCCGCAGTGGCCGGGGTCGTCGGTGAGGCGGAAAGGGTAGCTGATGTTGGGGATTATTCCGCAGGAAGAAGGGGTGCAGGGGGGAGGGTTGTTGGCTTGAGATGTTTGAGAGAATGAGTGGAGTAAGAGAATCAAGAGAGAGAGAGAGAGGGATTTTGCTGTGGTTATCATCTCACCTAAATCCAGTGCTCATTAATTTATCACCAGTTGTGGATTCTATTTAAAGTATATAAATATGATGAGTGGCTGAGTTCTCCAAAAGGACAATACCTTATTTACTCTATTCGGAGTTCTTTCCGTATTAGTAAAAAACAGGACTATTGAAGTTGAACGTCGTTCCAATATAATATACGTGAATGTTGAAATGAGACAAATGGAGTAGTATATTGCTCACACACATGTTATAAAACAACATAGTGTGTCAAATTACACTTTCATTATACATTTTTGTGTTACATTTTCTATTACAACGACGGATGACTGAGACGTATTAAAAATGTCTCCAAATCATTAAAGATTTTTATAAACCAGACAAATATTGTTGGTGTTTTTGAAGATACTTTCTTTAACATCTACCGATCATTTGTTAGTATAATAAAAAAAAATGTAACATAAAAATACAATAGATAATACGATTTGATAAATATATGGGTCATGAGATTCTGTAAAAAAATAATTTTTGAGTATTACCTCCTTCTCTTCCTAAGTAATTCATTTCACACTTATACGTGAAGTATAAAATAATAAAAGATACTATCACTTAAAAAGAATCAAAGGTAATAACAAATATCTTATGCATAAAAAACGCGTCAATCGGAATGAGGATAAAAGAACACATCTATCTATCAAAATATAACTCCGAGTTGAATTTTCAGTCAAGTTGACTTTTGGTCAAAGTCTAGTCTCCCTTTGCACTGTTTCTAGTCGTCATGGATAAATAATTACTTACGTTGACCGACCGACTAAGTTTTAGTCTCCCTTTGCACTGTTTCTAGTCGTCTTGAATGGCAACGATCGATCCTAGTCTCTTGGTAATTTAGGGAAGGACATAGACATGATTGCAACAAAACCCCTCCATTAATCAACACTGACTTTCCTAACAACGGCTCAATCCATCCACCAAATACGCACTCAACTTACCTTATTTGTTCGTCATACGTGTTATTTCTCTCTTATTTTTTATTTTGGGTCGTTCTCATAAATTTAAAATGTTTTCATATTTGGAAATTAAAGTTACACTACAAAACTCTTATCATTCTTCCAACACACAAAACAAGAACTAGCTAGTGTTTTAAGCATCGTTGTGGCTTAGCAATGGCAAAGAATCAGTTAAACATGTCCCATTTTCATCAGAATCTGCTACAATCTGCGTAGATTGAGATGGATAATCCGGGATCTTCAAACGCTTGCCATCAGCTTGCAACAATTCCAGTACTCTATTCATTGAGGGGCGATCGTTTGGATTTATTTGTATGCACCATAATGCAACTATAGTCATCTTTCGAACGAGACTCCTTGTACCATCACTATCGTCGTTACCGTCAACATTTCCGATTTCAATATCCTTGTCTTGGCTAAGACAATCATAAATCCAATCTGGGAAATACTTGGTAGTGGAAGCCTCATTTTTCTCAATCAAGTCTTCCTTTAGGCCTACCATTTCCACTAGCAACATCCCGAAACTATACACATCAGCCTTGTAAGATACCGCACCGATACATCGGATGATTAGCTCTGGAGCAACATATCTTATTGTCCCTCTAACGACGGTCATGGTCACTGTATTCTTGTCTATAGCACAAAATTTTGCCAAACCGAAATTGGATATTTTGGGAACAAATTTATGATCCAGAAGTATATTATGAGGCTTGATGTCAAAATGTAGGATCTGAACATCGCACCCTTTGTGCAGATACTCTATCCCTCGAGCAACTCCGATTGCTACTTCCAACTTCGTGTCCCAACTCAAGGAAGTGGCCTTTTCCCGATTGAAGAGGTACTTTTCAAGTGAACCATTAGGCATGAAATCGAACACAAGCGCACGGTTGGAGCCCTGTGCACAATATCCAACTAGCTTCAACACATTGACATGGTGGATCCTTCCAATGGTCCCGATTTCATTGATAAAATAATAGCCATTCCCTCCGGACTCTTTAAGCAGCTTGACCGCAACTTCATGACCACTACGGAGCTTACCTTTGTAAACGGAGCCGTAGCCTCCCTGACCAAGTTTATCTTGAAAATTCCGAGTCATCTTCTTAACCTCCGAATACGAGTATTTAATTGGCGCAAGCTTGTTGTCGCTCCGTAAGAAGCATTCAATAGCCTCGTACGCGGACAAATGCCTTCTTCGGAATTTGTGGATCAAAAACCACAATGCCACATGGCAAAGGATGACTTTAGGCGCAACGACGATGATCAAACCTTGGAAGAAGAAGAAGTTCTTTAAATGGTTAATTATATAACAGAAAGCATGTTAACTATAATAACAAAAACTAGAGTCGCACCAGAGATTTCAGCCATTGATAAGTGCTCTGCAAGCACAGCAGGCATATATATATATAAGTCATGAGCATGCATATATAGAAGTAGAATTAAGAGCAAAAGTGGAATTACTAATCTTACCTGTATTCTGCAGCGTCAAGCTGTATAATTGCAATGCAATAAGTACCATGAGTGCTAATCCCACAGCTAAGATAACTGCACAATTCGTTTTCAATGTCCGCATCACGCCTCATATCTCCTAAAATGTAGGGCCAGATAATAATGTTACAAAACAAACACCCAAAAAAGTTCCTGAAAAGATACCTGGGGATTTTTGTTGAGAGATGCAGCTGCCATCTTTTTAAGCTCTTCAAATGCATCTTTTTCATCCAACTCTGCCTCTTCTTCTACCTCAGCCTCTTTGGCTGCAACTTCGCCAGTCTTTTCTGAAATTTCATCCACTTTCTTATTAGCTAAAATGCGTTTGTAGTCACGAGGGAAGGCCAGCCATCTGGTAGCGTTTTGTCACTTGATGGCTTAGCATGGTTCCAACAGCTCGATTTACATTGCAGATCGGAGATTCAATGTATACAGGAACACTTTTATCCAATGCAGGTTTGGCTGAAGCTATTAGTTTGTTATCTAAAGCCATGTCCAGCCCATGGTCCTGTTTCTGCACACAATACTGTGCAGCATCCGGCCTGATATCAGCAGCTGGGCGAACTAGAAGGGACAGATCAATGTTCTTAAGCTTCTCGTTGCTCTCTGCCACATCTTTATCCAGTTCAAGCATGTCTGTGCGGCCCACCATTTCATTGAGTGTTCGAAAACCAAGCTCAGACATGATTTCCCTTAATTCTTCTGCCAGCATGAAGAAGAAGTTGATGACATGTTCAGGTTCACCAGCAAACTTTTCTCTAAGAACTGGATCTTGAGTAGCAATACCAACAGGGCATGTGTTTTTATGGCATTTCCCATCATGATGCAACCAAGTGTTATAAGAGGTGCAGTGCTGAAACCAAACTCTTCAGCACCAAGAAGTGCAGCAATAGAACCGTAGCACATTGCTCCAGTACAAAAACGTTTTACAATCTCACTTGCTGGTTCAACTTCTTCAAGAGGGACCTTTACCTCCCCTTCTCAAATTACAAGACTTGTTTAATTTTTCAACAAGTTTCGAGTATTCTTTATAGGCAGCCACGCTGTTGGTTCTAGCAGCCTCTTGTAACTTTGAAATAGCAAGGGGATCATTTAAGAAACCATAAAAAGCAAAACTCTTATTATATCTTTCAAGAACTAGGGTTGGCTACCTCGATCAGAGAGCACTATGGTTGTATACCCCTCCTTGATTGCATTATGTGCTTCATCACATATTCTGTCTAGGGTCTCCTCCAACCCCTTCCTACCACGATTCTTTGAGTAAGTAATGTCAAGAACTTTGCTTTTCCAGCCTCTGCAGTTCATCTTTTTCATTGCTTCCATTTCCTCAATGGTCAGGAGAGGTCCTTTAAGCGACAGACGGTGGCACTGTTCTTCAGTGGTCTCTGTAAGATCACCTTCTGCAGCAATCATGCATTCCGTGGAGGTGACAATCTTCTCCCGAATAGGATCGATCGGAGGGTTAGTGACCTGTGCAAACATCTGCTTAAAGTATTCAAACGTAAGTTTCTCTCTGTTAGACATCACAGCCAATGGAGCATCGTTCCCCATTGAACCAAGTGCCTCAATACCATCTTTTGCCATGGCAGTAATAGCATTTCCAGGAATTCAACGGTGTAACTGCACGAGGACAACAATTATTCTATCAATAAGCAACCAAAAGCAAAAGGTACATGAAGCACAACAAATATGTATGAAAGACATGACATACCCAAACGCCTTCAATGGTGCCAATATCCCATGCATTCCAATGTTCTCCATATTTTCATCATCAGAAGATGCCTACAAAGTTGTGGACAATTAGCTTGTGAATACAACTTATGGGATCAATCATCAATGACAACACTGAAAATACTGCTTAAGAGAAGCTCAAAGGGACAGGTTTTTCAGTGTTATCACAAGACTGCCAACTTCTCAAGGTCAAGGGATAGAAAACACCCAACGTCGTATTGTTATTTCAAAGAATGAAGCCATAAATGCCTTGTCTATGTCTCTACCTCGTTCTTTAATATGGGATGTTCAGCAAATACTACCACCTCTCAATTTCACGTTGCTAAGGATTCTGGACTCATGTAGATCTATACCCATTGTAAGCACAGAATTCCTATAAGGAATGCATCGATTAGTTAACTTGAGGTTTCTTGCTATTGCGACAGAGTGTGAATTCCCTCGTCCAGTCTGGGTTTTTTGGAATCTACAGACATTAGTCGTTGGCCGTTTGTGGGGGTTTACTGCGCCAATTGATATTTGGTCCATGCCTCACATCAGGCACATCAAGTTCCTACGGCTCTGCCTTCCTGAAGGTGGCCATGATTATTGGGAATCATAATATAAGCCAATAGATTCCCACCCTCTCTACAAGTTCGAGCTTTTAGATGAGACGGAATTCTATCATGGTATCAGAGCCTTCAGCAAATGCTGAGGTCCTGTGTTCGAATCCCGCTGAAAGCAACTCCACCCATATTACGCGTGCACTTGTTGGGCCTCCTACCCAGAGGGTAGATGAAAATCGAGCCCACAAGTGAGGGGGAGTATTGGGAATCATAATATAAGCCAATAAATTCCCACCCTCTCTACAAGTTCGAGCTTTTAGATGAGACGGAATTCTATCAATGATAACATTGTTTTGGGAAGTCTACAATCATTGGGAAGAATAAAGAATTTCAAGTGTAGCGAACAAGTGATCAAGAGGATTCCCAATATCAGGAAACTGCAAATATATATGTTATGATAAGGGACTTGATGATAGCTACTGTCTCACCAATCTAGATCGTCTAGATAAACTTGAGTCCTTAAACTCTGCCTTTTCTCGAGTGACGAATCAAACTGGACCTGACTATCTACAAAGACTAATCAACTTTCCGGAGTCGCTCAAGAAGTTGACTCTAGTTATCGACAGATCTCAATGTTGGAAAGGCATGTTGAATAGGATAGGCACGTTGCCCTTTCTTCAGAAGCTCGCACTTTATGGGAGGTGCTTCACGGAAGGGCAGTGGGAGACAACCGAAGGGCACTTCTACAGCCTCAAATTCTTGCTTCTTCGCCAATGTGACAGTCTGCAACAATGGACAACGGATAGCTCCCACTTTCCATGCCTTGATCATCTTGTTCTTGATCGGATACATGAGCTCACGGAGATCCCATTAGATTTTGCAGAAATGTCCACACTTCGAATGATTGACTTGGTGTACTGCAGCAACTCTGTTATCTTTTCTGCTAAAAATGTATAAGAGTTACAAGAGGAATTATGTGGGGAAACAATACTCCAAGTCACGCTCAAGACGACGGACAAAGCACTGAAGAGATTGTCGAGTCATAACTTTCATGTTATTTAGACACCTTCCGTCTCATTGATATATCAACAAACTATCCCAGTGAGACAAGGGAGTATATGTATGTGCTAACAGAATATATATTGTTTATTTTAGAGGAACTCACACACGACGGTTAATGACACATCACAACTAGAACTGTCATTTCAGTTGCTACATGAGTTCATTGTATTATGATAATCAAAAGGAGAATGCACATTCAATCAATAGCAATCTCAATGCTTGTAGCATTGTTACAATGGAGAAAGGATATAGAATCGGTTGAAGTTGTACCCCAACTCTCTTCCTCGTTTATTGCATATGTGTGGATCGAGACGGATATTCGGGAATCTGCAGACATTCGAGATCATCTTCCAACATTTGCAAAACTTTTTTCATTGATGGACGATCGTTTGGATTCATCTGTATGCACCATTGTGCAACTATGGTCATCTTTCGAACAAGGCTCTTTGTAATCTCATTCTCACCATTACCACTATTTTCCTCTCCTTCATCAATCTCAATACTACTGCCTTGGTTGAAGGATTCATATATCCAGGATGGGAAATACTTAGTAGATTGATCGATGTTTCCCTTCAATTCTCTATTTAAGCCAAAAATCTCGATCAACATCATTCCGTAGCTGTACACATCAGCCTTATAAGAGATTGCACCGATACCTCTGTTGATTAGTTCAGGAGCAACATAGCCAATGGTTCCTCTAGCGGCGGTCATGGTCACATTGTCCTTCTCTAAGGAGCATAACTTGGCCAGCCCAAAATCGGATACTTTTGGAACAAACTTATCGTCCAAAAGTATATTATGAGGTTTAATATCAAAATGTAGAATCTGAATATCACAACCACGATGCAAATACTCAATCCCTCGAGCCACTCCGACAACAATCTTAAATTTCGTGTCCCGGTCCAAAATACATGTGTTTTCTCGGTTGAAGATGTACTTCTCAAGCGAACCATTCGGCATGAAATCGAATATGAGTGCACGTTTGGATCTTTCTGCACAATATCCAACTAGTTTGACAACATTCAGATGATGGATCCTCCCGATGCTTCCGATTTCATTGATGAAATCTTGGCCCTTAGTTTTGCCCTTCCCCAGTAGCTTGACTGCTACATGATGGCCACTTCTGAGCTTCCCTTTGTAAACAGCTCCAAAGCCCCCCTCCCCAAGTTTTTCACGAAAACCTCTCGTCATCTTCTTTATATCCGAATAAGAGTACCTTATCGGGGTGAGTTTGTTGTCACTTTGTAGGAAGCCCTCTATATCCTCGTACGCGGACATGCGCCTTCTTCGGAATGTGTAGATCAAGAATCCCATTGCACAGAGAAACCCAATGCCGAATCTTACTCCGAAGAACATAGCTGCCATTTAAAACAGATTTAGAAAAATGCTTGAAAGATCTGCCATTCTCATTTTGTTCAGAACTCAAAACTTGACATTAAGGCATATATTATAAACGCACCGATAATGCGTCGAATATCGCTTCGCCCCCCTGCAAGTAATCAGCACGCATGAATTATGATATCATATGTCAAAATAAAGTTCAGATTTGCCCCGCCGTCCCATCAAATGATAAGTGTTTCTATATCTTATACGTTACTTATATTCAAGAAACACATATCGCCAAATCCGACGATTATCTTCAACGGAATGGTTACCCCTGCAAATACAACAGCTGCAGATTTTTCTCCACAAAAGTTACTACTTCATTAGAAATTGCCTCCACATATATAAATCTCTCGTCTGGAAAAAATTTAAGAGCTCACCAACTAGGAGCATAAAAATCATGAGTGACTCCATCACATTTGCTGCATTTTATAGAACAAAAAAAAAAAAAAAAATCAGCTTGAATTAAGCATATAGTTGGTGGTTGATCCTGCAAGAAAACATTCTTACCCCAATGGTAATAGAGCCAAGAATGATACTTGCGGCAGATAAGCCGGCCCTCCGATCCGAGCGAACAACCGGAGCTGCATTCGGAACACATGAAAGTGAACCAAGACACATTAAATCCATAAAACAGAGACTTATGGATTTCAGAGAGAGATGTGTTGTTCAAATCTGTTGTGAAATTCGTTGCAAGTACGGAATCTAGTGTGCACGAGTAGTCCATATCCGTGGGGCCGATCGCCCCGAGCTTGAGGTAAGTATGCCTGCCTTCCTCCTCGCACTCTGCAACTTGTGTAAAGAGTGAAGGATTCTGCAGTGGATTGGCGCAGCTTACGAAACTGATAGGCTGGTTTGTTACTTCACGGTTTTTAAAGGAGTAAGCAACCAAAAACATAAACTCATCTGTAGAAGGAGAGAAATATTTGCATATGTCGTTGCTGTTGTTATTGTTTGGGAGGATATGGGAGAGCCTGAGGGTGGAACTGCCATAGTCAATTTCCTTCACGTAGTATTTTACAGAGTTTATGTGGATCGAGGCGACGCCGTCTTGGCATGACAGTTCGGCGCTGGGATCGCCGCAGCTGATGGGATCGGTGTTGAGGCGGAAAGGGCCGGTGATGTTGGGAAGGAGGCCACAGGAAGAAGGGGTGCAGCTTTCAACTGCATCACAGGTTTGGAGAGAGAGAATGAAGAGAGAGAAACAAGTGAGGAAGAGGAGGTTTTGAGAGATCATGATTCTTGCTTCTGAGCTCAGTGCAAGATTTTCTAATTTCTGGATATGCTCGTTGGTGATTGCATGTAATTTGTAGGAAAAGTCACATACAAATGTGAATTTGACTTCTTTTCTGGCCAATTTCCGACTGTATAATTATACAGTATAATAAAACAACTCAAGTTCGTGTAACATCGGTTGATATTTAACATAGAAAGATGTAATCATGATAGAGTTTAGATATTAATTATGTCGCACAACTATTTTGACCACTAAGGTGTCTTCTTGCACAATGAATAGTAATTTGGTCAAGCTAAATACTCCCTCCGTCTCTTCCTAAGTGATCCCTTTTATTATTACTAGTACGGATAACATGCGTCGCACGTTAATCCATTTCTTTTTACGAATATAAAGTTTAATATTTGTATATAAATGATACGGTGGTGATGTTGCATTATTGCTTTTAGTAAATTATTATCTTGCTTATTTCATGGTTCAAGATTAATATGATACAATATATTGGAGGCTATCAGAGGAATATAGATATCAATGAAGTATATTTATTTATAAAACTAATAATTATAATAATAACTAAAGATGTACTTGTATTATATAAACATTATATTACATAACAATAATAGAGTATAATGAATGAATAAAAAAAATGTGAAAATATTTTATTAACAAATGTCTACGGTACTATGAATACCATGAAAGGAATAATCTCTACTAAGAAAGGAAAAACTAAAGGTAAAGTAACGTGAATAAAAATTCATATTTTTTCTTGTTTGATCTTGATGGAAGGAGAGCATTTCTTCTTATTGTTTTTTATTCTAACTAATACCTTATCCAACGCCTCTTCTATGTCAGTGTCGTTGTCCGTCGAAATCTCAATATATTCTTCAAGTTTTGTTAATGTAGGCCTTCGTTTTCTCTTTCCTTTCACGTCATCATGTTTAAGCTCCACTTTTTTCGCTTTCCTTTCTGCAATTTGGTTTTTTATTTTCTTCCACCTCCGTGGGTTTGAACTTCTTTATATACTTTCAATTATCTTCCCTAGCAATGGATTTGTAGTCGATTCTTCAACCATTCCAATTGCTGAATGAATTTCGGTATCCATCATGTCATGTGGTATCTTTCGAATTGCATTGGCTATCAGGGACATATTTCCATTCCCATCGATAGTAGACTTGATTGTAGTCATGAAGCGTATCTCCTTGTTGTTTCAAGAACTTCTTCGTCGCACTTTTTGCATACTATGATATATTCATTTTTCGGGCACGACGTTGCACATTTTTTATACGAATTATACCATATTGATGACATATTTTCAACAACATCAACAACCGTGGATAGTACTAGTAGTATGTGTTAATTTTCTTTGAATTCTTTCAACGTCACTTGTTTTACACTTGTCATTTTTGGATCATCTTTGACTCCTCAATTTTTAATGGATCGTATACCTCACATGAGCTACATTAACACAATAGACTTTACTTTATTTATTTTAAAAACCATATAATAATTCAAACAAAAGAATTTTCTATACCTTCGGGCCATTGGCTCAACTTCCTAACATTTTGGTGAAATTTGTACTATGGATCTCATTGTACTATGGAACTGTTACCAAAGTTCCATAAACATCTGTTCAATGTCGGGAAACGAATAATAGTAATTAATAAAAAAAAATATGTTATTTTAAAAAATACGTATTAAAGAGAGTTACAACCGAATTCTTCTTTTGTGCCCGATTTTGCTTCTATATCTTCGAATTCCAAAAAATTGTATTGTATCTCGAGATCGATATTATCGGATGTTTCATTTATAACAGTGTACTTCTTGAGAATTAATTCTTTTTCATGTATGCTAGGAACTCCTCTCTTAACATCCTTAACCTCGGCATTAGAGATTAAATATGTCTTGTGCACATCAATTTTCCGGCAAAGTGATCTATGTCATTATTGAACATTACAGCTCCGATTTGGACACCCTGTAACACATGTATGATTGATATGTTTAATAATTGTGCAAATATAGATTCTAATTATTACATATTACCTACCTCATAATCCATCATTAATTATCAATCTTTTAATCCTTGTAGTGAAGTTACTTCCGCAAGGTTTTTCATGTCCTAGTCGTAAAATTTTCAATTTTATCGAGGTTGATATTCGATCTGATTGTAGACTTCCATTGTTACTGACATGTTTGCTACAAAAGAAAAAAACTTATAAATTATAATATTTTAAACATGAAATAATCTAATTGTGGGGTAAACTAAAAAAAAAAAAAAAAAACTTATGAATTATATCTCACAACTATTTAGTTTGTGTTTCCCTCAGACTTTTAATTGTTTAAGTAAAATAAAATGGAAGACATGTACTCAATTCAAAATTTGACAAACTAAACATATAGAAACTATTCAAAGTATTAACAATAGGACCCAAAGAAAAAGAAAGAAGGCTAATCTGATTGAAGCAATGGTCTTGTTCGAAAAATTAAGAATTATAATAAATACTTTATGAATTCAATACTGTATGAATTAAGAATTAAGAATTTAATAGAAGGATTTTAATACTTTATTATTTATGTAGCCTATAATCTGTACTTTCATTAAATAAATTATTTTGTACTTTGATTTAATAATTTTTTGTGTATTTTAAATAATAAAAAATAAATTATTATGATATTTCAATATTAACCTTAAAATAAACATTATTATAGGGACAAAATAGGTAAACCAAAATTTGTCACACAAGACACTTTTATAATAGGTATAGATATACCTCACATATGAATATAAAAGGGGTCACTTAGGAAGAGACGGAGGGAATAATGTTTATATAATTATACATCATCTCACTCTCGGTTTTGTCAGAATCTTATTGTCCTTGAATAGCATCATATTGTCTTTAAGCAGATAATATTAAGTCAAGTCAAATATTAATTTTTTTCGTGACTTTTGACGATGACTTTTAAATACGATTTTAAAGAATTTTTTCAATTACAAGATGCTACAACACTTATAATATCTGATAAAAGAAAAAAAAAATCTTAAAAGAAATATTTTCAAACTCATTATCAATACGCTCGAAAACACTTGCCACAAATACTGAAAAAAAGTATAACAGCTTAAAAAGATTGAAGGAAATAGAAGATGAGATATAGTAATAAAATCAGAAGTAGCTTTCCAATCCAAGGCTTTCAACCATATGTAAATTAGTAGTACTATTATGATAGCTAAAGTTAATATAATTAGTACTCCTACCCAGAAATAATCAAACTTATTTTTCAATCATCAAAACAAGACAAATTTAAATTTAAAATTAATTGTCCCCGATCCCTGTATGGCGTAATGCTACTTGTGTCGATGCGTTTAACTTGTAATGAAATACGAGGATTAGTAACACATGTATGTATATAATTAAGTTGATAACAAACAGAAGAACATGAGAGTGAAACAAGGCAACGAGAGCATGAGAATATCCAAGGGAGAATGAAATGTGTCGTATTGGACGGGATAGAAGGAGTATGTCGAAGAGATGGATGAAAAAAGCATATTGGAAATAAGATGGGAGAACATATATTCAAGCAATACTAATCTCAGTGCTGGTGGTAGTGTTATAATGGAGCAAGGATGCAGAAACAGTTGCACTTGTACCCCAGCTCTCTTCCTCATTCACTGTCATATGATTAATATGGGATGATGGAGACGAAATATACTTCGGGATCTATAGACTTTCGACATCAGCTTCCAACATTTGCAGCACTTTATTCATTGACGGACGATCATTTGGACTCATCCGTATGGACCATAATGCTACTATTGTCATCTTTCGACCGAGACTCTTTGTACCCTCATTCTCATCATTACAATTGCTTACCTCCGCTTTCTCGATTTCAGTGTCCTTGCCTTGGTTGACGAATTCATATATCCACTGTGGGAAATACTTGGAAGAATCATTGTTGTTTCCATCCAACTCTTTGTTTAATCCCAACATTCCACTCAACAACATTCCAAAGCTATACACATCAGCCTTGTTAGAGATTGGGCCAATGCTTATGTTGATCAGTTCAGGAGCAACGTAGCCTATGGTTCCTCTAGCTGTAGTTAAGGTTACATTGTCCTTCTCTATAGAGCCTAACTTTGCCAGGCCAAAATCTGATACTTTAGGGACAAAATTTTCATCAAGAAGTATGTTATGAGGTTTAATGTCAAAATGTAAGATCTGAACATCACAACCACAATGCAAATACTCAATCCCTCGAGCCACCCCGGTTACAATCTTGAATTTCGTATCCCAATCCAATTGATGTGTGTTATCTCGATTGAAGATGTACTTCTCAAGTGATCCATTTGGCATGAAATCGAATACGAGGGCACGTTTGGATCTCTCCGCACAATACCCGACTAGTTTGACAACATTCACAAAGTAGCTTTCCAATCCAAGGCTTTCAACCATATGTATATTAGTAGTACTATTATGAAAGCTAAAGATAAATTTAATTAAATTTTAAATTTAATTGTCCCTGTTGATCCATGTATGGTATAATGCTATACATTTTAACTTGTAATGAAATACGAGGATTAGTAACACATTCATGTATATATATAAGTTGATAACAAATAGAAAACCAGAATTTCCATGGGCAGAAAGAAATGCATCGTATTGGAAGGGATAGAGGGAGTATGTCGAAGCGATGGATGGAAAAAGCATATTGGAAATAAGATGGGAGAACGTATGTTCAAGCAATACTAATCTCAGTGCTGGTGGTGGTGTTATAATGGAGCAAGGATGCAGAATCAATTGCACTTCCCCAGCTCTCTTCCTCATTCACCGTCGTATGATTAATATGGGACGATGGAGACGACATATACTTAGGGATCTGTAGACTTTCGACACCAGCTTCCAACATTTGCAGTACATTATTCATTGACGGACGATCATCTGGACTCATCCATATGACCGTATGGACCAAAATGCTACTATTGTCATCTTTCGAACGAGACTCTTTGTACCCTCATTCTCATCATTACAATTGCTTACCTCTGCTTTCTCAATTTCAATGCCCTTGCTTTGTTTGACGAAGTCATATATCCATTGTGGGAAATACTTGGTTGAATCATCATTGTTTCCATCCAACTCTTTGTTTAATCCCAACATTCCAATCAACAACATTCCATAGCTATACACATCAGCCTTGTTAAAGACTGCGCCAATGCTTCTATTGATCAGTTCAGGAGCGACGTAGCCTATGGTTCCTCTAACCGCAGTTAAGGTTACACTGTCCTTCTCTATAGAGCCTTATCCCCTTTCCAAAGTGCGAGAGCCTAGAAACAAACCTCCTGAACTAGAGAAGATCGTCGCCGTCGCTCTCGGAGTGGAATTGGAGGCAGGGGACGGTGGTCCAAAGATCTTTCCAGCGTTTGGAGAGAAGCATCGTCGCGACGACTTCTCTCATCGGAAGGCGCGAGAGGATATCGTGGATTAACGAGTCGAGCAACTCACTGAGTCGATCGGTGGCCATACTCAGTTCTGTGTTTTTTTACCAACCGTAAACTGAAAGAAAATGGAATCTCTCTCTCAATCTGCAGGGGTGAAGATAATATAGCGTTCGGTGTTGGGCCATATATAGCCCACCATTATGGGTTTTAATTTATCAAAATAATTTTCGTAGGGGGACTTCCAAAATTAATAATTAAAAGTGAAAATATATGTTAGAAGTTAAATACCACTCCATCAGTCCCAAATGTATTGACGTGTTTCATTTTAACACGAGATTTTAGGCTGCAACGTTAAAAGTGAAAAATAAGGTTTTCACATTATAAATTAAGGGTTGATTCTTTTCATTTTACGAAGCAAACTGATGCAGAATGATTTACGCGTCATTTGACACATTTGTTCGTTAGTGCCTACGAGTTTTTTCGGAGCTTTCCTTTGTAAGCAGATTCGAAGCCTCTTTCACCAGGTTAATTTTTTCTCAAAAGTACTCCCTCCGTCCCGCCAAAGACGTTACATTTCTTTTTGTCAATTTCTGGCACGTTTTTCCACGCTTCTTGATGAAGTGTTTTAAAATATATTTTTGAAGAATTTTTTCTTTTGTGGGATAATACAACTTTCATAGTATCCCGTAAAAGAAAAAAAAAATCAAAAATCTATTTTAAAACGCATCATCAAGAAGCGTGAAAAACGTACCAGAAATTGACAAAAAGAAATGTAACGTTTTTTGCAGGACGTAGGTAGTATATCGGATTAAGAGTACCTAATTGGCGCAAGTTAATTAATAGGGTTTGTTATAAATCAGATAAATAATTTTACTTCTAGATCAAAAATAAAAAAGACAAAAACTCGTGTGAGTCCAGCCTCACGCTGCGGCCAGATCCCAATCCGGATCTGCCCCGACCCGAATCCCTGAAACCCGACCCGGCCAATATTAAAAAAAAAAATAAAAAAATATCTCCTTTCGTTACAAAACTCGGGCAGAACTCATTCCTCCGCCACCGTGTCGCCGTTGTTCCTCCGCCACCGCGTTGCCGCCGTGAAGATTGTTGCCGTCATTACCCGCAGCCGTCGTCATTTTCCCCCTCCCATCTGTTTTCTCCTCCGATTTCTTTTCTTTTCTTTTTCTCTGACCCTTTCCTTCGTTTGAGTTGCAGGCGCAATATTCTCCCACCGCGTCGCCGCCGTGGAGAACGCCGCCAGTGAAGGTAATCGACTTTTATTTGAAGATTGTATTGTCGTTATTGAAATTTCTATGGCAGTTTAGTATTTGGGGTTTTGTGATGATGATCTGCATCAAAGGGAAGATACAAGATTTTTGCTGATTCATGGGATTTGTATTCTGTTGTAGTTTACATTTGTTGTAGAGTTCATAAACTGATGATGATAGAACAATTTGCTAAATGAATGGACATGTGTCGAAGTCCGAATCCAGATTCGAATATAGCTCGCTCGCACGGCCTCTTTTGTGATTTTTTTTTTCCATTAAATGAACTTGGATAAAACCATTACTATCAGTTGCTGCAAAGTTAGTTAGAATTGAACTGAGTAACTGATTTGTGTATAGTTCTATGCTCTTCCCGAACTAGCTTTAACTGTTCTTTTGCTTTGATAGAAGGAGATGTCTTTCCGTTTTTGGTAACGAAGCTTCGATGAATCTCCTTTAGTTATTAGGGTTGATGCTTTCATGTCTTTGTTGGGTTTAGTTTAGTGTTGGCTTGGATGCATATAAGGGGGGTTTAGTGTTTCTTGAACTCATTATGAAGGATGACTGCAATTGTTATTTTTCTCTACAATAATTTGTTTTCAGTACTGCTACCGTGTTTTGAATTTAAGGTCGTCAATTGGTTCGGACGGGATCTTGATGATTTTGTTTGGCAACCTCCTAATACATCCTTCCTCTTGCCACATTTGATCATTTTTGACCGGTATCTCTTATGCTTCCATCGCCTGCTCGTTTCATTAAGGCCACGATTTCGATGAGCTTTTGCTCTCACTCCAAGAAAGTTATTGTAACCAAGATCTACTGGATTACAGGAAAAACACTAAGCAAAACAAATGATATTGATTTTTCGAGTACTAACTGTTGTGCAAACAGAGATTGATTGTTGTTGAATAGTCACACTATTTCCATTTCCCGTTTCTTGTGAATATGTGATAAAGGCAGTAACGAATAGGAGGATTAAGTTGTAAAGGCTCAGTAGGCTTTATTTTGAGCATAGATGAAACTTCTGCTGCTATAATATATAAACTCAAGTTAGCCAACATTATTACACTTGATATTCTGCTGCTCATTTCTTGCATTTCCTGGATATTTGTAGACTGCAGACCTACTTGAAGCCTTCCGCAAAAACCAGGTTCGAGGAAAAACAAAGGTCACTAAAGCAAATTCTTGATCTTTGCAGATTTCTTGCAGATTTGTTGATATATAGTGTTTTCAGCTAAAAAGAAGATGCGCTGAAGGTAAAACTTTCCTGACATTAAGTATTTAGCTTGCGGTGTTCTTTATCCCATCTTGGTTGTTGTTTACATTTTAATAGTTGATCTGAGTACTATATAAGGAAGAGCTTTATGCAAATAAATGTCGATTCTGATCCTTCTGTGCCTTTTCATTTCTAGCTATTACATCCTAAGAAGCTAAGTATCTACCATACCCTATGACTGAAAATGCAAATAAGAGCTAGATTGTTACTGTTCTGCCACATCTTTTAACCCTCGGCAATGAATGTAATTAGGGAAGATGAATGTTCAGTAACGAATTAAGTTTCTTTTGTTAACTTGAACTAGATACTTTGGTATTTGCTTCAAGGGTCCTTACTACCGGGCTACAGGAGGATACTCATACATCTCAATGATCATCCATCAGAGGCATGTTTGTCATATCTGAAGGTTGTCTTTATATGATCCATTAGTTGATGCATGGCAAGCCTTGAAATTCTGTGAGTGTGTATGTGATTTTTGTTTCATAACTAGTCAGTAAGGGTTGTCTTTATATGATCTATTAGTTGATGCATGGCAAGCCTTGAAATTTTGTGAGTGCTATGTGTAAAGAAATCGTTGCAGTGAAAGCAACCCTTGTTATTGACTAGGGAAAGCAGGTCTGGGTTTTTAAGGATTATGATGCATCACTCGGTTTATTGCAACTGACCAGTCTGCAGATAATAGACTTACTACACATTTAAGCCCTTCATTTTATTTGTCTTTGCTTATTGGTCGTTGAATTTTAGTACTACACTACTTGTGTTGCCGGTATTAGTATCCCAAATAAATCAATTGCATTTGTTAGGGATGTTCTCGGAGCATGATATAATGTTGTTATGAATGAGATTATTGAATTTTGTACCAAAAGGAAGAAGTGATGAAGATACTAATTATTTATTTTTTAACAACATTTTACTGTATCTTTTATGCTTATTACTTTACATAAGATTTTGATGTGTGTGTGTGTGTGTGTGTAAGGTGAAGGACTGGGTTCGAGGATTGTTGTGATGAAGCAATGTTGCAGGAGAAGTGTTGTTGCAGAGAGAGGGCAAGCTGATGCTATGTGGATTTGTTTTTCATATTTCACCATGCTACTAAGACTACTATTGAGATATATGTTAAAATTTAGAAATTTCGTGATTCTGAAAGATTGACACTTTTGTGAACACAAAACTCCCTCTTTCTCAAGTGCGTAAATATGTATAGCTCGTAAAAAAGGTGTCTTATACATTGTAGTTGTAGTCGTAAAAGTGATAAATTTTGTGATTTTTGTGATACTGAAAGATTGGCACTTTCCTTCACGGAGATTGGCACTTTCACGGAAACGAGTTAGAAATAAGTGTTTAACCGACTCAAGTGCGTAAATATGCATAGCTCGTAAAAAAGGTGTCTTATACATTGTAGTTGTAGTCGTAAAAGTGATAAATTTTGTGATTTATGTGATACTGAAAGATTGACACTTTCCCTCACAAAGATTGACACTTTCCTTCATACAGATTGACACTTTCACGGAAACGAGTTAGAAATAAGTGTTTCACCGACTCAAGTGCGTAAATATGTATAGCTCGTAAAAAATGTGTCTTATACATTGTAGTTATAGTCGTAAAAGTGATAAATTTTGTGATTTTTGTGATACTGAAAGAAAAGATTGATCTTCTCAAAAAAAAAAAAAAAGAAAAGAAAAGATTGACACTTTCCCTCACAGAGATTGACACTTTCACGAAAACGAGTTAGAAATAAGTGTTTCACCGACTCAAGTGCGTAAATATGTATAGCTCGTAAAAAATGTGTGTTATACATTGTAGTTATAGTCGTAAAAGTGATAAATTTTGTGATTTTTGTGATACTGAAAGATTGGCACTTTCCCTCACAGAGATTGGCACTTTCACGGAAACGAGTTAGAAATAAGTGTTTCACCGACTCAAGTGCGTAAATATGTATAGCTCGTAAAAAAACTGTCTTATACATTGTAGTTATAGTCGTAAAAGTGATAAATTTTGTAATTTTTGTGATACTGAAAGATTGGCACTTTCCCTCACAGAGATTGACACTTTCACGGAAACGAGTTAGAAATAAGTGTTTCACCGACTCAAGTGCGTAAATATGTATAGCTCGTAAAAAAGGTGTCTTATGCATTGTAGTTATAGTCGTAAAAGTGATAGATTTTGTGATTTTTGTGATACTGAAAGATTGACACTTTCCCTCACAGAGATTGACACTTTCACGGAAACGAGTTAGAAATAAGTGTTTCACCGACTCAAGTGCGTAAATATGTATAGCTCGTAAAAAATGTGTCTTATACATTGTAGTTATAGTCGTAAAAGTGATAAATTTTGTGATTTTTTTGATACTGAAAGATTGACATTTTCCTTCACAGAGAGTGACACTTTCCTTCATACAGAGATTGACACTTTTAAGGAAACGAGTTAGAAATAAGTGTTTCACCGACTCAAGTGCCTAAATATGCATAGTTCATAAAAAAAGTGTCTTATACATTTTAGTTGTAGTCGTAAAATTACACTATCTTTAAAATTTTGTGATACTGAAAAATAGAATTGGAAATATTTCAATATTCATATACATTATATTGAGTTGTCTCAATTTAATAGTTTTTTTTCCTACAAAGAAAAGAATCAACGCCAAGTAATTCAACAAATAGAGTAAAGACGTAGTCGTAGTATAAATAAATAAATAAAACTAAGTTACATAATTCCATGTGACAGAATAGCACAGCGGGTTAACTAGTTAACTCCTGTATTGAAGGTTGTGGGTTCGACCCCCACTTTGTCTAGTTAATATATATACGAAGTATTTTTTTTCTCCCATATTTTTTCTCCCTTCTTTATCGGGCCTCACCATGCTGCTAGTTAATATATACCACTCCGGTCCTAGCTTTTTGACTCATATTCCTTTTTGGGACGTTCCATGTTTGTTGACTCATTTCCTTTTTTGGAAAGAATTAGAGTATAATTAGTACAATTAGTAAACCCCTTATTACACTTAACATTCCATACTTAAATCTCATCCACTCATTTTTCTACACGTAGTTCAATATAATTTAAATTTCGAAAGTTTAAATTATTATAACTTGCTCGTTTGTTATCGGATTTTTATGATTTTTATATCAAATTAAAGGTCTTTATACGATCTTTCATTTAAGATCAGACAAGAACATGTTTTTATGCATATATGATGCTCTGTTTCTAAAATATGTTTAAATACATAAACCACATTACATTCCCTACAAAATACACTTTATACACTAAACATTTTCGTCTTAATTCCCGTGCAAAAAGTAAATGAGTCAAGAAGCTAGGACCGGAGTGATATTTTTTTTTCCTCCCATATTTTTTCTCCCTTCTTTATCGGGCCTCACCATGCGGCCAGCGCATGGGAGTGTGCCCCAATAAAAAAGTTATCCACCTTGAGATGGGAGCTGCGATCCTAAAGACGCCTTTAGGCGTCTTCCATGCCTACCCTTCATCAGATCCGTCCACGTGTCTTTTTAATTTTGGCTAGTCTCTTTCCTGCCACACCCGATCCCGTTATCCCAAGGACCCCATGACCCACCTTTTTTTTTTTTTTTGTTTTTCCTTTCTCTTTCCTCATTTATGAACTTTAATTTTAGTGTTTGTTTAATTTGTTCTTTGAATAGTTTTTTCTCCTTTTATAGATTATACCAAAATTAATTTTTACACTTTATTTACTTTTCACTTTTAACATGATATTTAAAATTTTATATCGAAAAATAAACAAGGTTGTCGAAGTCAGATGGAGGAAATGCTAGTTGCATTCCATTAGCTTCCTAATTCACCCTCCTTAAAAACAGTGCTCAAAGTGGCCAATTCGGCCGGAATGAAGGGAGTACTATTCAAAGATTTTTTGGATAGTGTATATTTAGAGATAAAATGTCAGTGTTTGATCTTAATTAAAAAATCATATCAATATCTTTATTTGGTACTAAGATACAAAAAAAAAAAAAAATCAAAAAACAAACATGCAAATTGTGATCGTTTAAAATTTACGATTTAAATTTTATATCGGGATACGTGCTAAGGAGTAATGAGACGATAATGATTTATTTTATAGATTAATTCTTTCCATTTATAGAAAGAAGGTTAGTGGTATGGGACGACCCAATATAATATATATGACTAATAAATGTATAATAAAATATGTACATATTATAAATTTTAATAACCATTTTGTCTTGCAAAACGGAAGACATTTCTTAAATATTTGTGTAGTATAAAATAAAGAATGCATCTCTTTCAATGTGAGGTAGGAAGTACTATCTCCGTCTCGCTAAAGATGTTACATTTCTTTTTGTCAATTTCTGACACGTTTTTCCACGTTTCTTTGATGCGTTTTAAAATAGATTTTTGAAGAAATTTTTCTTTTACGGGATACTATGATAGTTGTATTATCCCTCAAAAGAAAAAATTCTTCAAAAATCTATTTTAAAACACTTCATCAAGACGCGTGGAAAAACGTGCAAGAAATTGACAAAAAGAATTGTAACGTTTTTGGCGGGACGGAGGGAGTATTAAAATGGGTACTATTAAAAATAGAGTATACTTTCATTAATGCTAAAATTAAAATTCTGATTATTATTAATTCATTAATGAAATATAAACTAATTAAATAAACTAACAACAATTATAATACAGTAATACTCCCTCCGTCCACCTATTTCTGACACGTTTGCTTTTTGTACGGGTTTTAAGACGGGAGTGGTGTGTAAAGTGTATTGTGTTTATGGATGTAGTGTATAAAGTGTATTTTGTAGGGAATAAACATATTTTAGAAACAGAGCATCATATATGCATAAAAACATGTTCTTGTCTGATCTTAAATGAAAGATCGTATAAAGACCTTTAATTTGATATAAAAATCATAAAAATCCGATAACAAACGAGCAAGTTATAATAATTTAAATTTTCGAAATTTAAATTATATTGAACTACGTGCAGAAAAAATGAGTGGATGAGATTTAAGTATGGAATGTTAAGTGTAATAAGGGATTTACTAATTGTACTACTTAGTGGCTAATTCTTTCCAAAAAAGGAAACGTGTCAGAAATAGGTGGACGGCCCAAAAAGGAAAGCGTGTCAGAAATAGGTGGACGGAGGGAGTATAATTTATTTCTCAAACATAATTATATGTAAATTAACAAATTATTGTATATTTTGCCATACATAAAAATGGAAAATTTGAAATGTAGCCCATGGGATTGGGAGGTGGTAGTGGGTGCTCCTCGGGAGTGGGGCTGGAGTGAGTGTATGTGCTATGCCTCAAGTTAAGTGAAACTATACACGTGGAGAGTGATTAATAGGGTATGCATGGAAGACACCTAAAGGTGTCTTTAGGATCGAATCTGCCCCTTGGGATACTGCTTTATTTTGGAAGAATAAGTTGGAATGGACTTTGACCAAAAGGTCCAAAACTGATAAGTTTCATTTATTTATTATTCTTTTAATGTGGCATAATTGATGACGGAAAAGTATCCGTCATACTTTCCGTTAAATATATAAGGAATGCCGACATTAAAATTCAACGTTAAGTAAAATAAAATATTATAAGATAAAAAAGTTTGAATAAAATAAATTGCAGTGTGAAACACTGGACTGAAACTGAATTTGAAATCTCTTTTGCTTTGCATTACTCTGCTCTCAAATTCTCCCCTCTCCTCCTACCTTCAACTTCAAAGGAATAAAACAAGTTCGAAACTATGGCGGCGTACGCAGCTCTTGTTTCCGTTATGCATATCATCGATAACCTTCAGCTTCACCCCCGCCCACCTATTTCTCTCCGCCAAAAACAGGTCGACTCCCTCGCTGAAAAAGTTCGCTTCTTACAAGAATTTCTCCAAGGCTACAATTCCCATCTAGGCTACACCGTAGAAGCAGATCCACTCGAGATCCGCATCGCGAATGCAGCTTATGCGGCCGAAGACGCGATCGAATCTCACATTGTGGATCGGATCACCGGGCAAAATAGCAGCTACGAAGGCTTTTGTCGAGTGGTAGAGAAGGTGACTGCAGAAATGGCATTGATTGAAAAAGAGGCCATGAAAATCAAGGAAACTGTCGGGGTCCAAGAAGATCTAGTACCCAGAAAGTCAAAGCCCCTTGATCCCTCCGCGTCATCTTCTCCGACCGGGCAGAACAATAGAATGGTTGGTGTTGATGATGTCTTGTTTCAAATGAAGGATAAGCTCACTTCTCATTGCCCCGATCTTCAAATCCTGGCCGTGGTAGGAATGGGCGGAACGGGTAAGACTACTCTTACTACGAACGTTTATCAAGACCGGTTTGTTAATGAGAAGTTTGATATTTGTGCTTGGATTACCTTCACTCATGAATTTAACATTGGAGAAATTCTCTTAGATGTTCTTTGTCAACTGAATATATTAGTTGATCCCCATTTGAGTGAGTCTGCATTAGGAGAAGTGTTGTATAAACACCTGTATGGTAGAAATTATCTTGTTATAATGGACGATATGTGGAGCGTTGAGGCCTGGTATGGAGTCGGGAGGTTTTTTCCGGATAACAAAAATGGTAGTAGGATAGTTATAACAACTAGGCTCTCAAATTTGGCTTCACAATTACCTTCCTCTAGTAGCCTTGAAATGAAACTTTTGGATGAGACTCATAGCTGGAACTTGCTCTCCAATATTGTGTTTGGGGTAAAAGGTTGCCCAGTTGAGTTGGAGGGAGTTGGAAAGAAAGTAGGGAAAAGTTGCAAAGGCCTTCCGTTGTCAATTGTTGTGGTCGGGGGACTTTTGGCCAAGTTTAGATCTGCCCTTAGTATAGAATTTTGGGATTATATAGCGGTAAACTTAAATTCGATTGTGAATTCAGTGGATGATGAACGTTGTTTAAAGATATTACACATGAGCTATAAGCAATTGCCGGTCTGTCTGAAGCCATGTTTTCTTTATATGGGTGTTTTTCCGGAAGATAAGGTGATTCGTGTCTCACGGCTCATTAAGTTATGGGTTGCTGAAGGATTTATAGAACTACAAAGAGGGAAAATCTTGGAAGAGACAGCAAGGGACTATTTAAATGACCTTATTGACAGAAATCTCATTTTGATTCATGAGTTGGGACGTACAGGAAACATAAAACGCTGCAAAATGCATGACGTGCTGAGAGACTTGTGCTTAAGAGAAGCTCAAAGGGAAAGGTTTTTCAGTGTTATCACAAGACTGCCAACTTCTCAAGGTCAAGGGATAGAAAACACCCAACGTCGTATTGTTATTTCAAAGAATGAAGCCATAAATGCCTTGTCTATGTCTCTACCTCGTTCTTTAATATGGGATGTTCAGCAAATACTACCACCTCTCAATTTCAGGTTGCTTAAGATTCTGGACTCATGCAGATCTATACCCATTGTAAGCACAGAATTCATAGAAAGAATACATCGATTAGTTAACTTGAGGTTTCTTGCTATTGCGACAGACTGTGAATTCCCTTGTCCAGTCTGGCATTTTTGGAATCTACAGACATTAGTCGTTGGCCGTTTGTGGGGGTTTACTGCGCCAATTGATATTTGGTCCATGCCTCACATCAGGCATATCAAGTTCCTACGGCTTTGCCTTCCCGACCCTCCAAGTGGCCATGATAACATTGTTTTGGGAAGTCTACAATCATTGGGAAGAATAAAGAATTTCAAGTGTAGCGAACAAGTGATCAAGAGGATTCCCAATATCAGGAAACTGCAAATATGTTATGACAAGGGACTTGATGGTAGCTACTGTCTCACCAATCTAGATCGTCTAGATAAACTTGAGTCCTTGAACTGTGCTTTTTCTCAAGTGACGAATCAAACTGGACCTGGCTATCTACAAAGACTCATCAGCTTTCCGGAGTCGCTCAAGAAGTTGACTCTAGTTATCGACAGATCTCAATGTTGGAAAGGCATGTTGAATAAAATAGGCACATTGCCCTTTCTTCAGAAGCTCGCACTTTATGGGGGGTGCTTCACGGAAGGGCAGTGGGAGACAACCGAAGGGCACTTCTGCAGCCTCAAATTCTTGCTTCTTCGCCAATGTGGCAGTCTGCAACAATGGACAACGGATAGCTCCCACTTTCCATGCCTTGATCATCTTGTTCTTGATCAGATGCATGAGCTCACGGAGATCCCATTAGATTTTGCAGAAATGTCCACACTTCGAATGATTGACTTGGTGTACTGCAGCAACTCTGTTGTCTTTTCTGCTAAAAATGTATTAGAGTTACAAGAGGAATTATGTGGGGAAACAACACTCCAAGTCACGCTCAAGACGAGGTACGAAGCCCTGAAGAGATTGTCGAGTCATAACTTTCATGTCATTTGTGTCTAAGGTAAAAAACAATAATTTAGACTCCTTCCATTCCATTGATATAGCAGCAAACTAGCCCAATGAGACCGGGGAGTATATATATGTGAAACATTTCAAGTGTACTGTGTGCATGTCGTGCATGCCATGAATCCATATGCTTTAGTGCCATTCTTCTTCTTTCATTTTCTTTCTTTTTAATTATCTACTCCTTTTACATTAATATACTAGTACATTTCAGTTTTGGGTTATTACATCAAAAATTGCAAAATTTCTAAAAATCAGATTTTTGCACGTGCCATATACTAACACAATATTGTTTATTTTAGAGGAACTAACACACGATTGTACAGTATAAAGACATTGGGTAATTCTACTGTTTTTATAGCTTGTTTGTGTTTTGATCCTTTGATAAAATTGAAGCTCTTTGAAACCATTAGAGGGTAGTATTAATATAAGTGATAAAACACGTATTGTATCATGACCTTAAATATCCAATGCATCAGTTGATTGTAAGGCATCTCTCTACTTGATACAATAATTTATTCTATTTATGTTGTGTGTATTAGTGTAGTTTGTGGCTTTTGAAAATCCTTCTTCAGGTGTTTGCTAATAGAAGATGCTAGCACTAGTTTACTACTTTCTTTCATGTAGTAACTCACCTGGAGTGATTGGCACTTTAAAAATTATGTCTACTTAGGCTTACTAATTAGTGATGATTACAAGCATAGTTCAAATGAATTATTCATGATTAAACAACTTTTTCTCTTTTGCTCTTGTCTGATGACTTCTTATTTTGAAAAGTTTTTGATTTCTTCAGTTTTGGGCCTATGATTTAAACTTTTATAGACAAGCATATGTCCAAATCACCATATGTTGGCAATCTAATCTTCTCTACGAGGCCTATTTCTTTCAATTTCAATTCATTTCATCTCCAATTCCGTTGATTTTCTACCTATGATGATTGTTGCTTATTATTTCTGACACCTCCTGTATGAGAAGAGCCTTCTCTGGCACTTGAGCACATAAAGCACCTATCTGAGCCTTAATTTTGATAAGTTACTAAATTTTCTTTCACTAAATTATGTCTCGGTTTTGTTTATTAGGGTTTTGATTAATCTGAGTAGATATTCAAGCAACCTCCTTCTGTCTTATATAATATTGGGAAGGAAGGTGTTACTCTGTTCATAGATTGTTACTGTGCTCATAGATAAATTCTTCTGCTCTTCAGACTTGCTGATTTTATTTCTTGAAGCTGGTCTAGTAAGCTGGTTTGGAAGTCAGACTAGCTGAATATGGGAAGTGGTGGTTGTAGATGTGAGTCACTTGTTGCTTGATGCAACTGTTCCCAGCTTGAATTTGAATTGTGCTTTTGAACTGAATTGCCTCATATGTTCCGCAATCGTATGAAGAGTGTTAAGAATATCCAAAAAATCACAAAGGCTATGAAGATGGTTGCAGCTTCAAAGCTCTGAGCTATTCAGTCAAAAGCTGAAAACTCGCGTGGTCTCTGGCAGCCATTCACTGCCCTCCTTGGCGACCTTCCAAGTAAGTTGAATATATATTTGAGGTCGCTTAATTCCTCTGTGACTGTTTTCTTTACATCCCCCTCCTGCCTTTGTTTCATTTGCTGTCAGCTCGATTCTGGTCTTTTACTTGCTGATCATATAGGTTCATTGCATTCTGGTGTCTGCCAAAAGCACTAATGCATATTAAGATTTCCTGGTTAAAGTACTAAAGTCCTGGCTGGCTTCTGAACTTGACTTTGTCATTAGGGAATAATACTTTTTTTTTCCTTCTAAAATCGGCGTATGGGTGAGCATAAATTATTTGTTATGTTTCCGTACAGCGTTTTTCTTTGATTTGGTCTCTATTTCCTTGTCATGCTCGCATAATACTTGAAAATGGAATGTGGCCAACCTTTCTCATGCAGGCTAGCTAGAGAGATCATCATCTGGTGTCTTCTGGGTGTTTTCTAACATGAAGAAACAATTGTTACTTTATTGGAAATATTGTATTTTTGTGTTCGGGTGTCTTCTGGTCCTCACAGTAATCTGGCAAATGTAAAATATGCTTTTAGTTTCAAACACTCAGAATATCGCTAGATGGAGGTACATGAAATTGATTAATGCATAGACTGTCACAATCTTGATCTTGTGATTATTCTATACCCTACTATGTAGGAATAGGAAATACTCTGTATGAGAACTTGAAATTTTAAAATATGGTAAAGGAGGGAAAAGAACCTGCAATGAATGTATGTAGTCCTATCTTTCTTTCTCTAACTTTGCTTTTGCTGTCACTTGGGTTCATCTCAAGGTCATCAGCTTATATATTGTGGCTCAACTTACTTAGTAGGTTGAGCCGAAATTATCCTTAGCCATTCTAAATCTATGCATTCTAGGCATTGGTCTCATTACGATTACTTTGATCATATAACTTTTTTACTTCATCTGAAGTTTGGACAGCATTTTGGTTTGGGATGAGCTTATCAAGAAAGCAGTAGTAGCTTTTTTGTGGCAAATAATTTGTTGATTATTAGTTCAACTATTGCAACTTGTCCTAGACTTATGTGGAATTTGATAAGTAATTTTTGCTATGTATATTACACAGGAAAGGGAAGCTTTTTGCTGTGACCATGAAGGAGGGAGATACTAAGCGTGAACCTTTCTCTTATTTATTCCTTACAGTTTGACAGCAGTACCTTCGGCAATTGGTGCTCTGGTAAGCCTGAAGCAACTTCACTTGTCAAGCAATAAGTCGGCGAGGAAGACGACTTTACTTTTGTGTTTTGGTGAAATCGGAACAAGAATTATGGGATTTGGTCATGTGATTTTGAGATTTTGTAGTAAATTTGTTTGGATAATGAACAATTATGTTTATATGATACCATTTTGTGTTTTTCATGAATGAAAGACTAAACTTAGTTTTTGGTATTTCATTGTATGCATATATGTTATTCATAACGGTTACAAACCGTAATGTATTCAACTGCAAGAAGTAACATTATAGAATTATTTAATAACGGTTAAAAACCGTAATGTAAGCAAATAAAAAGATTATGAAACCATTGAAAACAGTAATCTATGAAGACAAATTATTACGTAAAGAACATTATAGATAACAGTTGTCAACCGTAATGTATCATCACTATATATTACGATTATCTACTGTTATCTATGAACTTTCAAAGTGTTAAGAGTAAGTCACATAGATTACGCTACAAAACCGTAATGTATGAGCGTGACTATACATTACACTCAGTTCTATAACGCTTTTTCCGGTGCATAGATAACTCAAAATTTAAGTTATCTATGAGCGAATTTCTCCTAGTGGTGTCACGTCACAATGAAAAAAAGCCGGTTCAATTGCTACACGAGTTTATTGTATTATGATAATCAAAAGGAGAATACACACTCAAGCAATAGCAATCTCAATGCTTGTAGCATTGTTACAATGGAGCAAGGATATAGAATCGGTTGAAGTTGTACCCCAACTCTCTTCCTCATTTATTGCTACATGTGTTGATCGAGGCGGATATTCGGGAATTTGCAGACATTCGAGATCATCTTCCAACATTTGCAACACTTTATTCATTGATGGACGATCGTTTGGATTCATCTGTATGCACCATAGTGCAACTACGGTCATCTTTCGAACAAGAATCTTTGTAATCTCATTCTCATCATTACCACTACTTTCCGCTCCATTATCAATCCCAATACTACTGCCTTGGTTGAAGGATTCATATATCCAGGATGGGAAATACTTAGTAGATTCATCGATTTTTCCCTTCAACTCTCTATTTAAGCCCAAAATCTCCATCAACATCATTCCGTAGCTATACACATCAGCCTTATAAGAGATTGCACCGATGCCTCTGTTGATTAGTTCAGGAGCAACATAGCCAATGGTTCCTCTAGCGGCGGTCATGGTCACATTGTCCTTCTCAAAGGAGCATAACTTGGCCAGCCCAAAATCGGATACTTTTGGAACAAACTTATCGTCCAAAAGTATATTATGAGGTTTGATATCAAAATGCAGAATCTGAATATCACAACCACGATGCAAATACTCAATCCCTCGAGCCACTCCGAAAACAATCTTAAATTTCGTGCCCCAGTCCAAAATATATGTGTTTTCTTGGTTGAAGATGTACTTCTCAAGGGAGCCATTCGGCATGAAATCGAATATGAGTGCACGTTTGGATCTTTCTGCACAATATCCGACTAGTTTGACAACATTCACATGATGGATCCTCCCAATGCTTCCGATTTCATTGATGAAATCTTGGCCCTTAGTTTTGCCCTTCCCCAGTAGCTTGACTGCTACATGATGGCCACTTCTGAGCTTCCCTTTGTAAACAGATCCAAAGCCCCCTTCGCCAAGTTTTTCTCGAAAACCTCTTGTCATCTTCTTTATATCCGAATAAGAGTACCTTATCGGGGTGAGTTTGTTGTCACTTTGTAGGAAGCCCTCTATATCCTCGTACGCGGACATGCGCCTTCTTTGGAACGTGTAGATCAAGAATCCCATTGCATAGAGAAACCCAATGCCGAATCTTACTTCGAAGAATATAGCTGCCATTTGAAACAAATTTAGAAAAATGTTTTAAAATCTGCATGCCATTCTTATTTTGTTCAGAACTCAAAACATGACATTAAGGCATATATTAGAAACGCACCGATAATGCGTCGAATATCGCTTCGCCCCCCTGCAAGTAATCAACACGCATGAATTATGATATCATATATCAAAACAAAGTTCAGATTTGCCATGCTAATCTCATGTTTTGTTTCAATGTTCATCTCTAACATATATTCCCCGTCGTCCCATCGAATGATGTGCGTTTCTATATTTTATACGTAACTTCTATTCAAGACAAACATATCACTCGGCAGGATGGACGGAGCATAAGAAGAGGTGCGGTGTGTAGGAGTTCTTACAATATGTCATAAGAACCCAGGTGCAGACCCCAAATCCTACGATGATCTTCAACGGAATGGTTACCCCTGCAAATACAACAACTGCAAAATTTCTCCAGAATAGTTATTAACTTCATTAGAATTTATTACATCTATACTATTACTCTCTCCGTCTCTTCCTAATTGACATCATTTATTATTTTATACAATGGGTCACTTAGGAAGAGACGGAGGTAATATAAAAAATATCTTGTTTATAAAATTCGATGTGTCAATTTTAACGTTATCATTAAAATAAATCTTCATAACATTAATATTATAAGTAGAATAATGATTCTGAATATATCTCAATTTATATCCGACTACGACTAGTGATGATTTTTTATTTATTTTTAAATATATTAATATTTATAATAAATTAATAACATTAAAAATAAACATTATATGCGAAACAAGATTACACGTGCATAACACGTTATTTCAACTCACCAAGTACGACCATAAAAATCATGAGTCGGCCAGCAGCTGGACGACCTGATGAGCAATGGAAATTACTTTTTTGTAAGGATATGATGAGTTCTCTTCATTCCAAATCATGAAGGATCATTTGATTAAATTTTGATCAATTTCTCACCGTAACTTGATTTGAAGGACTCCATCACGTGTGCTGCATTTTACAGGGAAAAAAAAAAAAAAAAATCAGCACAAAATTAAGCATATAGTTGATGGTTGATTCTGCAAGAAAACATTCTTACACCAATGGTAATAGAGCTCAGAATGGATCTTGCGGCAGATACGCCGGCCATCCGATCCGAAGGCACAACCGTATCTGCATTCGCGACACATAAATCGGCCATCCATGAACAAGAACCAAGGCACACTAAATCCATAAAACAGAGACTTATGGATTTCAGAGAGCGATGTGTTGTTGAAATCTGTTGTGAAATTCCAACGCGTTGCAAGTACGGTATCTAGTGTGCACGAGTAGTCCATATCCGGGCCGATCGCCCCGAGCTTGAGGTAAGTATGCCTGCCGCTGCCTTCCTCCTCGCACTCTGCAACATGTGTTAAGGAGGATGTATTCTGCAAGGGATTGGCGCAGCTTATGAAACTGATTGGCGCAACATGTGTTAAGTAGGACAAGGAGTAAGCATCCAAAAACATATACTCATCTGTAGAAGGTGAGAAATATTTCATATTTGCATATGTCGTGGTTGCTGTTTGGGAGGATGTGGGAGAGCCTGATGGAGTCGCGGTAGTCGATTTCTTTCACGTAGTATTTCTCCGAGACCACGTGGATTGAGGCGACGCCGTCTTCGCATGACAGTTCGAATTCGGCTCTGGGATCGCCGCAGCTGATGGGATCGGTGTTGAGGCGGAAAGGGGCGGTGATGTTGGGAAGGAGGCCACAGGAAGAAGGGGTGCAGCTTGCAACTGCATTACTGGTTTGGAGTGAGAGAATGAAGAGAGAGAATGAAGAGAGAATGAAGAAACTGACTATTTCAGAAGAAATGGAGGGAGTAGTACAAAATTGAAATTTTTTTATTGTGTCGTAGGTTAGAAAAGATTTTCAAAAACAATTTAATCTGACAAAAGCAAAAAAAAAAAAAAAAAAAAAAAAGAAAAAAAAAAGAAAAAAAAAAGAAAAAAGAAGAAAGAAAAAAGAAAAAAGACAGAGAGAGAGAGAGAAAAAACCATATGCTTGTGGAGATTAGAGCTGAGTAAGGTACATTTTGCCTATTTGACCTGTGTTTTCAATACTAAAATGCAGATATTAGGCAACTGTAATCTCAATGTTTGGAGAGAGAGAATGAAGAGAGATAAACATGTGAGGAAGAAGATGAGGTTTTGATTGTTGACCATGCTTCTTTGCTTCAGATTTTCCCACTCGAATAAGATAACTATATAGCTCCAATCAGTTGCAGGAATATTGTTTCAGTCGGTAGACTTTGAACAAGACTATCATACATTTTTTTTTTTTTGGGAAATTTCTTGGATACTGAATGTGAATGCTTAATTAATACTACCTTCGTCTCATTTATATGGGTTTAGTACATGAATTAAGATGTGAGCGATAGTGGTGGATAAAGCAGTATGAATGGATTTAGTGGATTAAAATTTTGCCACTCAACGTAATATCCTTATACTCCCTCCGTCCTAATGGGAAAGAGACCTTTTTTTTTAGCACGAGAATTAAAACATGAGTGATGATAGTATGTAAAAGTGAAAGACAGTGGGTAAAAGTGACGTGTCTTAATTTTATTGTGTTAGAATTCGCTACTCCTACATTAAGAATAATATTTTCGTTTTTTTTGTCATTTTATTTTCAAAAGATTGAATTGGTTGTTGGTCATCTTTTGTTGTTGTTTGGGAGGATATGGGAGAGCCTGAGGGCGGAACTGCCATAGTAGATTTCTTTCACGTAGTATATTACAGAGTCTACGTGGATCGAGGCGACGCCGTCTTGGCATGACAGTTCGGCTCTGGGATCGCCGCAGCTGATGGGATCGGTGTTGAGGCGGAAAGGGGCGGTGATGTTGGGAAGGAGGCCACAGGAAGAAGGGGTGCAGCTTGCAACTGCATCACAGGATTGGAGAGAGAGAATGAAGAGAGATAAACATGTGAGGAAGAAGATGAGGTTTTGATTGTTGACCATGCTTCTTTGCTTGAGATTTTTCCAAGAGAAGAACTATATAGCTCCAATCAGTTGCAGGAATTTTGTTTCAATCGGTAGACTTTGAACAAGACTATCACATATTTTTTTTTTGGGAAATTTCCTGGATACTAGGCTTGAATGTGAATGCTTAATTAATATTACCTCCGTCTCATTTATATGAGGTTCAGTACAAGAATTAAGATGTGAGTGATCATGGTGTATAAAGCAGTATGAATGGATTTAGTGAATTAAAATTTTGCCACTCAACATAATATCTTTATACTCCCTCCGTTCCGCTCCATTTGGCCTATAGAGTGAATAGATGTGTGGAATAAAATAATAGAGCAGGCCAAATGAAGCGGAACGGAGGGAGTATATGTTAGTAGACGACGAAAATATAACTTATCCATATCTCTAGATGAATAGGACGGAGTTAGCAGGTAATCATTGAGAATCAAATACTATTATTTAGATCAAACCCTTGCCTACAAGAAAAATGGAAAATTATACTCCTTACGTCCAACTTCACTACTCTTATTTTCTAAAATGGAAATAATTAATCCTTACTTTTCTTTTTTAACATTTGCACATAAAATCTCATACCAAAAAAAAAAAAAAAAAGACCAGTGAAGTAGGACGGATGGAGTATCGACTTTATTGACTTAATACTCCATTCGTTTCTTCTAAAACGACCCCATTTTCCATTAGGGGCGCGTTGTTCGAAATGATCACTTTCTATTTTCAGCCCAACGTATAATTATCAATTATCATTTAATTGACCCTCTAATACCCATGATCAACCCAATATAATTAATCATTATCCACTAATCACCTATTTGACCTGTGTTTTCAATACTAAAATGCAGATATTAGGCAACTGTAATCTCAATGTTGGTATCATTGTAATAAAGCAAGGACACATAATGAGTTGCATCTGTACCCCATCTCTCTTGCTCATCCACTGTCAGATGCATGTGATGACTGAGCCGACGTATACTTTGGAATCAGTAGAGTTTCAACATCGACTTCTAACATTTCCTACACTTTGTTCATTGACGGACGGTCGTGTGGACTCATCTGTATGCACCATAATGCAACTATTGTCATCTTTCGAGCAAGCCTCTTTGTACTCTCATGCTCATTGTTCCCACTACTCACCTCTGCTTTTTCGATTTCAATGTCCTTGCCTTGGTCGACGGATTCATATATCCATTGCGGGAAATATTTAGTAGAATCATCATCATTGTTTCCCTTCAACTCTCTATTTAAGCCTACCATTTCCATCAACAACATTCCAAAACTATACACATCAGCTTTGTAAGAGACCGCGTCAATGCCTCTGTTGATTAGTTCGGGAGCAACGTAGCCTATGGTTCCTTTAGCTGCGATTAATGTCACATTTTCCTTCTCTATGGAGCATAACTTCGCCAGCCCAAAGTCTGATACTTTCGGAACAAACTTATCATCAAGAAGTATGTTGTGAGGTTTGATGTCAAAATGCAAGATTTGGATGTCACAACAATGGTGCAAGTACTCAACCCCTCGAGCCACTCCAGTGGCAATCTTGAATTCTGTATCGCAATCCAAAGAAATAGTCTTATCTCAGTTGAAGATATACTTCTCAAGTGATCCATTCGGCATGAAATCGAATACAAGAGAACGTTTGGATCTCTCCGCACAATATCCAACTAGTTTAACAACATTCACACGATGGATCCTCCCAATGGATCCAATCTCATTGATGAAGTCTTGACCCTTTGCTGAGCCCTTCCCCAATAGCTAGACTGCTACATGATGGCCGCTTCGAAGCTTTCCTTTGTAAACAGATCCAAAGCCTCCTTCACCTAGTTTTTCTCAAAACCCTCTAGTCAGCCTCTTTAAGTCTGAATACGAGTACCTGATAGGCACGAGTTTGTTATCACTCTAGAGGAAGAGTTCTATTTCGTCGTACACCGACATCCGCCTTCTCCGGAACTTGTAGATAAGGAAACACACATTGCGCAAAGGAATCCGACGATGAATCTCACTTCGAAGCTAACAACTACCATAAAAACAAAAATAAGCAAGGAAACAAAGAGTTCTTCATCAATTTCTACAACTAGGCAAGTGCAGATTTTGATCGTTGTGTATTAGGAGCCTACCAATGATACGTTGAATATCCTCTCGATACCCTGCAAAGTAATCCACACACACACACAAAAAATAGCAAAATAAGTTCCTACAAATTTGTAGCCATCCAAACATCATTTCACTTCATAAACTGAGACAATTTCATACAATTTTTCACAAGAACCCAATAAGAGGCACCGAATCCGACAATGTTCTTCAACGGAACGCTTACCCCTGCAAATGCAACAGCTGCAAAAATTTCTCCACAGAATTAGTACTTCTTTAGAAATAGTACATATACAAATTTCTTAGCTGAAAACATCGAAAAACGTACCAATTACGAGCATAAAAATCATGAGAAAGCCTGCAGATGGACCTGATCCTGAACAAGGAGGAATGCAATGCATTTTGTTTAGAACAAAATACGTTACTTCACAAAGTACAACTAATGAAGATCTAATTACCTTCGGGCGGTTCGAATGAGTACTTGATGCTCTCTGCTTTTTCATGAATACGAAAAACGAAACATTAGCATGTATGTATACGTTGAAACTTACAAACTTCTTGGTAGAACTATTAAAAGTAGTCATACCCCACTTGTAGTAGAGACTAGAGTGGTACTCGTAGCACGTAACTAGGCCTAGGCCATCGGGGTGGACAGAGCACCCCGATTTGCAGTGTCGACACCTATAACTGTACCAAGAAAGATCAAATCCATGAAGCAGAGACTTAATGATTTCGGAGAGCGATGCATTGTTCGGATCCGTGAAATTCCAAGACGTCGCAGCTACGGCTTCCAGAGTGCATAGATAGTCCATGTTTTGCACGCCCGAGTTCCCGACATATACGTAAGTATAACCGCCTTTCCCACAAGCGGTGACTCGGGTGAAGAGGGAGGAATTATGCAGAGGATGTTGGCAGCTTATGAGTTCAATAGGCCGATTACGGGGGTCTTCGAGACGACGGGAGTAGCCGAATGCAGGGAAAGAGCAGATGCTGCTGCTGTTTATGGAAGCATCGGCTACCCTGATGGTGAAGTTGAGGTAATCGATGGCTTTCACGAAGTATTTGTGGGAGTTGAGATGGATCGAGGCGATGTCGTCTTCGCATACGAGCTCGTATTTGGTGTCGCCGCAGTTGTCGGGATCGTTCTTGAGGCGGAACGGGGGGCTGATGTTGGGAAGGAGGCCACATGAAGAAGGTGTGCAGTTTGCATTACAAGTTTGAGAGAAGTGTTGGGAGTGAGAGAATCAAGAGAGAGGAACAAGTAAGGAAGAGGAGGTTTTGATTTTTCATGATTTTCTTGCTTCAGAGCTCAGTGCAAGATTTTCTAATTATAGTAGCAAATATTGCATGAAATTTGTAGGAAAAGTCACACATAAATGTGAATTTGACCTTTTCTTCTTGCTTATTTCAAGAATATTTAGCAGGTACTCTGTCCTCACGAAGTCAAGGTATTACTTAAATACCAGTATTTGTTACGTACTTCTTCTATTCATTTTATTATGTTACTTTATAGTATATTATATATATACTTTATCTATACTTATATAAAAAGAGCCTTATTTTACAAAATATAGATTGCCTATTATACCCTTATTATTAAATTATAAGCAAAGTTAATATTGTGATAAGAAAAGATTATATATACGGTACATATTTAATATTTATCTCTCATAAAAAATACATAACATACATCAAAATATAATCCACGTATGATTATAGAATTGTGTATTTGATTTGGTAAAATCTTTAATGCCACAAGAATATATCATTACCATGCGCCCATGCACCATTATTTTATAATTATATCATTTTTTAAAATAAAAGTTATATATATATATATATATATATATATATATATATATAAATGTTATAAATATGTTGTTTATTTTGTTAAAAATGGTTACATAAAATATGAAATATCTAAATTGTCATATTAATTTGTTTTTCTTATTGAGACGTAATATGTGATAATAGACAATCCTTTTACAAAAGTACTAAGACGTGGTATAAAAATATTATATTCTCTTAGATATAATATCATACCAAGATGTAGGAAAATAGGTTGTCCAAATTTTTATACACCCCCACCAAAAAATTATACATCAAAGTAAATCAAGTATAAAATGGTAAATAAAAATTGTAATTCCTTAGTACTCCCTTGTACCGACGTTTACCGTAACGTAAGATTCCATTTATATTTTACATCTATAATGACGTGAAATTAATAACAACTAATGAGACTCGAATTTTTTATATTTTGTTTACTTGCAACGATATTAAGTGTATAAAATTGTTTAATTTAAACATATATGTGTGTTACTTACTTTGAAAGAAATTGATGGATAAATATGAAATATCTAATATCTTCTTAAGTACCACATTCATCCCTTTGGAGGTAATAACATTTCTTAAAATACATAAGACAGACATGTAAAATAATAAAACATATATTCTTTAAAGGAGTAGAGGCAATATAATACTCCCTTTTATTAATAATATAATATATATGCAACATCCTATGCATAAAAATGTATCATTCTATTCATGAAAATGCATGGTTTGCAGATTTCACTGAAAATTTAGTTTTCACCTGATTTATTTCCTATGAATGTATATGTAAATTGTGGTTATAAATTTGAAAATGCAGATTTAATACTTATGAGATTTGATAAAAATAAAAATAGGTCTAAAATACTCTTGATAACTATACGACTTGACAGCTCTTTGTTTTATACTCTCATTATTAGGCATATATTAAAATTGTGACCATTAATTTAAAAACGTTCTAAAAAACGACAATAAAAATATTAAGTATAGTTATAACATTGTTTGCAATATTATACTTGAACTCTTTGTTTTTAGTTGGCTTTTAAAGTGACAACATTATTAAAGTTCAAATGCATCTTTTGAATATAAATAAAGAGAATTGCATAAGATTGTAGGATGAATGAAATTTCTTTATATGGCTTCAATATAGTAATGGAAAATAATGAATGACAATACATAAGATAATTAAGAAGTGAATTCTAAAAAATCTCTAAGTAAACAAAGTATTTTGTTCTGAGATGAGCTATGATGATTTATTTAGTCTATAGAATATATGTAACTGTTAATGGTATTTTTAACATGTAGTTTAAACATAAATGATATGTATATCATGTAATTTAGCTTTTTTGTACGGGAAATGTTGTTGAGTTTTTATGCTCTCACTTTCTAAAGTGTTTTGTGGGTTAGTAAGTCATAAGAGGCCATTACACCTAAAATTTATGGTGATTAAATTATGATGTTGATGGTACATAAATGAAAGGATCAAGCATGAGTTAATATCTGAAAAAAGAAAAAGTGCTTGTTTAATTACTGTGGACACCTAAAGCAAAACAAAATATAAGGGTTTTTTTTTAGCGGACGGAAGGAAATGGATATTAAATATGTTTAATTTGAGGACATATGAAACAAGTAGCGTTAAGTTTTTAATTTTTTTTAATTTTTTTAATTTTTTTTTTTACAAGTAGTGTTATGTTATTTTCTTTATTTGTTCAAACCTTAGTATAGAAGTCTTTAGTAAACTCAAGGGGAAAGTAAAAACGAAAAGGAAATAGAAAAATTAAGTAAAAGGAGCTTAAAAAGTGAAAAAATATTTTTATTATGAAATATGGTTATTCTTTTTATAATGCCGTTAATCAAAGAACTTTGGGTCAATTTTCACACTAGAATTCAAAATATTATTGCAATTTAAATTTAAAATAAAGATTATACGTGCAACGCACGTCATATTTGCTAGTATTCTTTAAAGGAGTAGAGGCAATATAATACTCCCTTTTATTAATAATATAATATATATGCAACATCCTATGCATAAAAATGTATCATTCTATTCATGAAAATGCATGGTTTGCAGATTTCACTGAAAATTTAGTTTTCACCTGATTTATTTCCTATGAATGTATATGTAAATTGTGGTTATAAATTTGAAAATGCAGATTTAATACTTATGAGATTTGATAAAAATAAAAATAGGTCTAAAATACTCTGGATAACTATACGACTTGACAGCTCTTTGTTTTATACTCTCATTATTAGGCATATATTAAAATTGTGACCATTAATTTAAAAACGTTCTAAAAAACGACAATAAAAATATTAAGTATAGTTATAACATTGTTTGCAATATTATACTTGAACTCTTTGTTTTTAGTTGGCTTTTAAAGTGACAACATTATTAAAGTTCAAATGCATCTTTTGAATATAAATAAAGAGAATTGCATAAGATTGTAGGATGAATGAAATTTCTTTATATGGCTTCAATATAGTAATGGAAAATAATGAATGACAATACATAAGATAATTAAGAAGTGAATTCTAAAAAATCTCTAAGTAAACAAAGTATTTTGTTCTGAGATGAGCTATGATGATTTATTTAGTCTATCGAATATATGTAACTGTTAATGGTATTTTTAACATGTAGTTTAAACATAAATGATATGTATATCATGTAATTTAGCTTTTTTGTACGGGAAATGTTGTTGAGTTTTTATGCTCTCACTTTCTAAAGTGTTTTGTGGGTTAGTAAGTCATAAGAGGCCATTACACCTAAAATTTATGGTGATTAAATTATGATGTTGATGGTACATAAATGAAAGGATCAAGCATGAGTTAATATCTGAAAAAAGAAAAAGTGCTTGTTTACTGTGGACACCTAAAGCAAAACAAAATATAAGGGTTTTTTTTTAGCGGACGGAAGGAAATGGATATTAAATATGTTTAATTTGAGGACATATGAAACAAGTAGCGTTAAGTTTTTAATTTTTTTTAATTTTTTTAATTTTTTTTTTTTTACAAGTAGTGTTATGTTATTTTCTTTATTTGTTCAAACCTTAGTATAGAAGTCTTTAGTAAACTCAAGGGGAAAGTAAAAACGAAAAGGAAATAGAAAAATTAAGTAAAATGAGCTTAAAAAGTGAAAAAAATATTTTTATTATGAAATATGGTTATTCTTTTTATAATGCCGTTAATCAAAGAACTTTGGGTCAATTTTCACACTAGAATTCAAAATATTATTGCAATTTAAATTTAAAATAAAGATTATACGTGCAACGCACGTCATATTTGCTAGTTAATAAAAATGTCATGATAAAACGAATGAATAAGTATAAAATAATGAAACAACTCACATTCGTTAGAGTTAGAGGACAGAAAAAGTAGTATATGCGAAAGATGTAATCATGAAAGAGTTTGGATTTTTATTATATTGCACAACTATTTTGACCACTAAGGTGTCTTCTTGCACAATTAATATTATTATGGGAAAATGTTCAACATAGATTGAAATTGAAGAAGGTGCATGTAGTATTTGGTCAAGCCAAATAATGTTAATTTAATTATCATGTCACTTTCAGTTTTGTTAGAATCTTATTGTCCTTGAGTTGAGTCACTTTGTCTTTATCCGTTAGGATTAATTATCAGATTTGGCGCCGGCAACAAATAAATGGATTAACTCTTTTTTTTTTTTTGAAAAAAGGGATTAACTTTTTAACTAAACTACATGCATGTACACACGTGTATAACAACATTTGCTATTAAACCGCTTTTAGTTATCATCACAAATCACCGTTAATAATTAAAAAACATAAATAAACTTCTTACACACGTCAATAAGTTAACGAACGTGAATGTACGCGACTCTACGTGTAGACACGTTTCTCTCTATATATACAATAAATATTTGTTCAGACGTCCACAAACTACCTTAAGCGTTTATTTTCCTTTCCTACTTAGCATGAATTATGCCTCCACTATTTGGAACCACCGATGATCTGCAACCAGGAAAATCGAAAGTGGCTTTGCAACTTCGTCTGATACGCCAGTACGATATTCCTGAATACAAAAACGACAAAGAAGTTTATAGTCATGAATGTATTTTCCATGACAAAAAGGTATGTTGTAAAAAAAATTTATTTATTTATTAATTCTTCGTATTAACACGCAATTATCATTCAGCAAAATATACTTAACATTCATTTGTTCGTTTTTAAATAGGGTATACGCATCCATGCTTCTATTCAACGTGCTGCCATTGCCAAATTCAAAAGCATACTAGAAGAAGAAAAAGTTTATGCTGTAAAAGATTTCATTGTTACAAACAATACAATGAAATACAAAACAACACTTTTCAAATATAAAATTTTGATCTTTAAACAAACTCACGTATGTGATTTGTGTGATGAAAAATTCCCCATGCAAATCTACAATTTGAAGAGTATACGTGAAATTACTACGATGGAGGACGTGTACAGTTCACCTATGATAGGTACACAATTTCATTCTACAGGTTATTGTTTATTTAATTGCTATTAGAGAAGTAATTCTTTTGTATTATTATGCACATATAATGGGTATGATTGTATCTCGAAGCCGATCGGAGATCAAAAATTTCAATGGAAAACAGACGACTATTATGGACATCACTCTCGAAGATCTCGAGTAACATATATAATTTTATGATTATTGTCTTACGGTTTCAAGTTTGTATTACAATTTATTAATTATTAATTGTTGGTGTTTAATAGGGGGCAAATAATAACTTGCACTCTATGGGATAATTATGCTAAAGAACTTATGGAGACTCTACGCAGAGAAGAAGGTGAACCAAACGCAATCATAATACAATTCTGCAGAGCCACTATTTATAGAGGTAATCTTTGCTTAGTACACATTTTATTCCACATTTTAAATTTGATAATATATAGTAATTTTTATCTTCAATATATAAAGTAGTTTCTACTTCTCAATTACGTAACTATGATTTCTAAATTGTAGGTGAGATCAGGCTATCCAGTGCATACTATGCTACGAAACTCATTCTCGATAAGTGATGTTGATATTAAGGAATTCATAAATAGGTAAGATATCTATATTTACATTTAATAAATTAGACTATGATAATATATTTTCTATCTATTAATTTATTTTATTGCAGTTTCAACTCTAGGGGTGAGATGGCAAGTCAATCAGTTTTGTCTCAAGCAAAAAAATGTAAGGAGGTTATTGTGGAGGAAAGCTTAAAAGTGAAACAATTTCTGACTTGCAAACCGATAAAGAGGTACATTTATGAATATACAATTTAAATATAATTATAAATATATATATATATATATATATATATATATATATATATATATATATATATATATATAGATAGATGATATGCATGAGCAGGTTTTCGATTTCTAAATTATGATTTATGGGATGTGTAGATTGGTCTATTTTGGGTGCATGCAACAATATTTAGTGTGGAAACAATTGGTGCATGGGCATACAGAGCATGCAAAAAGTGTTTAAAAAAACTGCAGCCTCGGGACAACAAATTTTATTGCGAGAATTGTAACTGCGTTGATGGCGGAGGTAGATTGAGGTATTAAATCTACTTTTAAAAGTAATTTATTATTTATTATATCGTCAACAATTCTACACTTGCATTTTAAGTCATTATTTTAAATGTAGATATAGGCTTACTGTTCGTATGATTGACGACAATGGCACGGCCTCTTTTCTCCTTTGGGATAGGGAATGTTTAGCATTGATTGGAAGGCCAGCAGATGAATTACACCATGTATGTGTTTATAAATTCCATATGATTAATATTATTTTTTTTATTATAGAAGAAACTAACACACAATTTCCGTTTTTAATAGAGTGGCAACATGGAAGAACTGCCTGAAGAAATAGAATCAATAGCTGGCCAAAAAGCAATCTTTAAGGTTCAAGTGAAGGAAGGGCAACTCAAAGATTATTCAGGAGCTTATACTGTTGTTGACATTACAAAAGATCCAAAAATGATTTCCAAGTATTGTGACAAAAATATAAGAAATCAGATACCGTAATAACCTTTTAATTAATTTATCCACTTAATGATTATGATACATATCTCATGTTTTATTATTTAGCCTACTGATGCAACTTCAGAGAGGAAAAAATACAAACTCCCAATTGAAGAGGTCAATTATCATGCTCTATATCTTCTAAATTGTGTTTTAAACATGCACATTAATGATGCTTACTATGTTTACCCGAGGGATCCTCGGGAATAATATTGATAACTTGTTTATTTCTAATGTATCATGCAATAAATGTAGATATTTATTTGATAATATGTTTAGAATATTAATATTATATTAATATTAATATCATACATATAAAATTTACTCCCTCCTATTTTTAATAAGTGTCATTTTAGACATTTTCACACATATTAAGGAATAATTTTTTTGCCTAAATTAACCTTAATAAATGCTTATTAACTCTTTAATTTATTTTCTTGATTAAGTTGTGGACTACTTCCATCTCACTCTTCATAAATGCCTGGAAGATTAAATGAAGACAAAGGGCAATATTGGAAAATTAATAGAACGACATATATTAAACAAATAATGAAAAATCTAAAATGACACTTATTAAAAATAGGAGGGAGTAATATTTATATTTGTTGTAATAATTCAAATTAAATTATACCGCATTATTACTCCAAAATTAATTACGTTACATACTTACATTATATCTCACATTATAAGTTAGTAGTATGCATGTGACATAAGAAATCAATTTTTTTTTTCTCCCTCCTTATTCTTATGACATTTTTCCTAAATATGTTGGACTCCTCTTGTTTTTCCCAAAAACCTTTCAACCGAAAAGGATAAAAACGGCATCTTCATTCTCTCCGATTTAATTCATATTATTAATTAATGTGTGAGGAACGTAAGTATCGATCGATCCAACTAACAGCGACACCCTCCATTTCACGAAAGGATTAACTTGGCAAATGGCAAAGAAATATAGTGAATTATATTATACTTCTATAAAATATACTCACATAAAGCATTATCCAAAAAATGAAAACAACATCTATTATATGCTAAAAACACACAAAAAATATATATAAAGCAATGTATATATCCAATACCACCGACAAACTATCACATAATAAATGAAGTAAAAAAAGAAAAGTAAGTTTTTATTATACTTAAAAATGCAGCCGCGCCGTATCGCAACAACATGCAAATAAGTTTTTTTTTTTTTTTTCAATCCAATTGCTCCCTTGTTGGATATAAGAGCATCAACACATCTACATTATTTGAAATCCCAATTTTAAAAAATACGGAGTGAAGAAAAAACTCAATTTCTACGTAAATTTAACATATTATTCAATTGAATTTAATAAATTATCATGACTAAACTATGAATATAATAATGAACATCTTAAAAAGATTAATTATACCCTATGCACCACCTTATAGAGTATTATTTTTTTAAATGAAAAACTTATTAAATCTTATAAGAAACTTATTGTTGTCTTGAAAATGAATGTCGACGATCATAAATAACATGTATCTTTCCACATTATTAAGATACATACATCATAGTAAATATGAAATATTGGAGGAATTTTTTTATTTTTTTTGTAAGACGAAATATCTTACCCATTTGTTTTTTATGCATAGTGTTTTTAGAAATTTAGTTGGACACCTACACAATAGAACTTAATAAGACATGCAACAACAATGGAAAACATATATAAATAACAATAATATAAAGAGACTAACCCCAAATGAAAATAAGCGCATAATGTATTGGTTCATAAATTTGAATTCGACCCATACATTATATAATGACCATGAAATGGTAGACATTTTTTCTAATTCATTAATTTTAATTCTTCCATGGACATTCATTTATCCTCAATTCATGGTAAGATTTAATATAAAGTCATACCTTGTTTCCTCCACTGACAATTCTCGGAACAAATATTATTTATTGCGGTCAAAAAGTCATGCTAATTGGAAATGATTTATTTTCGATTTTGCAGTCATCGCCATCCCATATATATATAACTGGAAAATTAATTTTAATTTTTACTCAAGGGACACGATGATTTGTAATAAAAAGTTGTGACTTTCCAGTTTTCAAGTTAGATGCGATTGAAAAAAATGACAGTTTTAATTTAAAAGTGAAATTACAAAAATGTCCCTTGTACTTTGCTTTTATATAATATATAGATAATATTATGTCAAGTTCGATAATAATTTTTCGAGCATCTTGATTACGAGTTTTAACACATCTTTTTAAGGAATTTTTTTACTTACGAAATACTATAAAACTTATAGCATCTGACAAATGAAAAAATTCTTTTAATATATATTAAAACTCATCATTAAGAGGCTCAAAAATGCGGGAAAGTGTAACAACTTTAAATAGAAGATGAGATATATAGTAATATATTAAAAGTAGCTTTCCGATCCAAGGTTTTCAACCATATGTATTAGTAATACTATTATGAAAGCTAAAGTTAATATAATTAGTACTCCCACCCAACAATAATCAACCTTAATTTTCAATCAAATTTAAAATTAATTGTCTCTGTTGATCCCTGTATGGTGTAATGCTACTTGTGTCGATACATTTAACTTGTAATGAAAATACGAGGATTAGTAACACATTTATATATATATATATATATATATATATAGGGTAGCATTCTGGTGGAAACTAACCTTAAGTTGGAACTTAGAAACCGACCATATCCGTTGATTTTAAGGATCCAATGGATGAGATTAAATGAAATAATGCATTAAAAAAATAAAATATTGTGTCATTAAGGACAAATTCGTCCAGAATTTTAATTAAAAAAAGAAATAAAATCTCATTCCATAATAATAGGAAATTTCCATAACCAACCTACACTACTCCACTTCTCTTGTAGTAATGCGATTTTCGGCCAGATCCGAATGACAATCGTAAAACGAACAACCATGTTTTATTCTACTCGAAGAGACAAAGAGATTCATGGGTGGATTGCTCATTTTGGTGGAGAAACGAATGAGATATTCGCTGAAGAAGTCGAACAGTAGCGAAATTGCGACTTCAGCGGCGGTGTAAACTTCCCGACGCAATTCCGGCCTCATCGTCGATCGGATTTGAATGTGCGACCTACCGTTGGAAACATCTTGAAGAGTAGAACATGTTTCTGGGTGGTTTCATCCGATTTGAGTGAGATTTGAGTTCGAAATTTGATAAATTTTATAACAATTGAAAATGCATCAAAATGACTAGAATATGCATCGATTTTCAATTTGAGTTAGTATGAGTTTTTTGTGATTACTCAACAATTGTTGCACATTCAAATAGTTTTGATGCATATTAGGTCACGAGTTGATGCATATTAATATATCTTCTTTTCATTTACATAATTTAATTTATGGGTCTGCATACATATTTTTGTTGCACAAAATATAATGTTGTTGCATATTGTTGGAACTAAATCTAGTAGGGAAGCTAAACCTTAACCCAGTAAAATACCCTAAACCCTAACATGTAGTGAATGATAAGCCCTAACCCATAGGGGAAGCTAAAACCCTATTTGGGCAAGCTATACTCTAACCTTTAGGGAAAGTTAAACCCAAACTCGTATGGATACTAAACCCTAATAGTACAAACTGAAGCCAAGAATGAGTATGAAACGAAAAATGCATCAGACTGAGTCATAAATGCAACAAAATTGATATAATATGCAATATACCAAATATACACACATAACTTATAAAAATTTACAAAAGGTCTAAAACAATCAACCGAAATTATTTCAGATTACACTAAAGCTTACATTCCGATTAGAATATGTTATTGGGAGAAAATTACAAACCGAAACAATCCCCACATGGCAGCTCTCTCGCTTCCATCGCTGCAATCTTGTGGACTATCTTCTCTTTACCCATGCCGAAAGCCCTGGCCCTATACACCGCAGTCGGGTGTTCCCTTGGCAACAGTACACAACCAACTCCGACTCTACCAAATGCCTGCGAAAGATGGCAAACGGTCTCTGGTACTTGAGATCCACAAAGATGGAGGCGTTGAAAGGCGCCGTTCCATTCCCGGTCTATATAGAAGTATCTAGGGCTAATACGTATACATCTTGTATGTATACGTGGATGGGGGCAGTGCAAAAACCATGAATAATATTACCACTATGGATAGGAGAATTGAAGATGATGTAAAACGTTACATCCAAAGCCAAGGTAAAAAGATCCTTTCTCCTCCTAGAATTATCCGCCATGATTACAGTAGCAGTTGCAAAAGTATATCAAACACAATCAAGAGTCGATAATTATACGAAGAAGAAGGAGGAGGAGAAGGAGAAGACGCAGAATAAGGAGACGCAGGAGAAGAAGAAGAAGATACGATGAGGAGGAGTAGAAGAGAAGATAAGATCGTGAGATTTGTTAACATAAATATCAAATAACTGCCAGCAAAAAAAATTAATGCATATCCATAAAATTAGGAAAATTCAGTTTTTTATAATTAAAATTACACTTATAACCCTAAATAATACCTTAAAAGAATTAAAAAAATCGAAAATCAATATTTAATTGTTGATTTGAAATCAAATCTGATCCATTAGATCTTCAAGATCAACGGTTGTGGACGGTTTCTAAGTTCCAACTTAACATTAGTTTCTATATGATATATCCTCTCTCTCTCTCTATATATATATATATAGGGAGTGGTTCGTGTGCAAATAAATCTTTGCGTGCTAAAATGCGAAAGATGCTTAAAACTAAACAAAATCATGCTTAAATCAGTATATATTTATGCTTACAACATTATTATGCTTTTTAATGTACAAATTCATGCTTAAACCTAGTCATGCTTATGATACCTTATAATCATGCTTAAATCAATTACAGCCACAGATCAAATCAAGATCAATGGTCCAGATCTATTCCTATTTCTCACACCAGGACTTATTTCTATATGATACATCCTCTCTCTCTCTCTCTCTCTCTCTCTCTCTCTCTCTCTCTATATATATATATATATATATATATATATATATATATATATATATAGGATGGATCATATAGAAATAAGTCCTGGTGTGAGAAATAGGAATGGATCTGAACCATTGATCTTGATTTGATCTATGGCTGTAATTGATTTAAGCATGATTATAAGGTATTATAAGCATGACTAGGTTTAAGCATGAATTTGTACATTAAAAAGCACAATGGTGTTGTAAGCATAAATATATACTGACTTAAGCATGATTTTGTATAGTTTTAAGCATCTTTCTCATTTTCTCACGCAAGGATTTATTTGCACACGAACCACTCCCTATATATATATATAAATTTTAAATTCTAAATCATTGATTATGTCGCATGCAAATTATCTATAAATACAATAGATGATGCAACACAATTTGACAATAAATGATTCGAACCACCAATATTGTTGTGTTAATTCTTGCGGACTTAGTCAATCATGCGTATGAACATATAGTGGCGGAGCCACCTTAAGCCACGCCAACTTTTTTTTTTTTTAATTTTTCTTTAGTTCTTGAAATACTACGTGAAGTGCAAAGATGGATCCTTTTGCCTTGGCAGGCCGGAGGACCCCGATAATTGCTACGAGGACGATTCTTTTTTGTATTACAAGTGGAGTAAGTCTTCTTTCTACAAGTCATTCAAGCAGAAAGTTTCGAAATCCATTGATTTCTGCGCTGATCCTTTGTTATGTTCGGAAATATGCAGAGCAGAACATCTTGGATTCCTTCCGAAGTCCACATAGTAAGACTTGATTTACAAGTTCAATAGTATAAGTTTCTTTGGAATCCATGATTTCTACGCTGATGCTCTCATCTGTTTCGTTCTGTTCTGAAATATGCAGTGGATGAGTACATGATCTCCTTCCAACCATTTGAAGGTAAGACTAGTTAAGAAACAAGGATGAATAAATAAAAGTGGTGAATATGCTGAAAAAGGTTTTCATTGATGATGATCAGGTCCATATGCAGGCTGTCTCAAGATTTTTATGCTCATAGTTGGTGAGCTCTTCATTTCATGCTTCCAAGTTCCAATACATGAATATCTATGTTTTTCATATCTTGGCAACTCTACTAAAACAACTCTGTGGAGAACATTTGCAGCTGTTGTATTTGCAGGGGTAACCATTCCGGCCAAGATCGTAATCGGATTTGGCTCCTTCTATCTTGTTCTTGTGAGAGACTGTAAGAATTTCTGGACATCATTCTCTTTTGATTAAAGAAATACCAAACTAATTGATGCCATAAATCGCAGTGAGTCGCGCCGATATTCGACGTATCTTAGGTACACTTTCTGTATATGCTTGATGAAGATAGAGTTTAACTACTATAAAGATATGATGCATGGCATAAACATTGTTTCTTCTACTTTCAAATGCTAGTTGTCAGCTTTGAAGTAAGGTCGATTGTTGGATTTCTCTGCGCGATGGGGTTCCTCATCTACAAGTTCCGAAGGAGGCGCTTATCTATGTATGAGGACATAGAGTGCTTCCTAGAGAGCGACAATGGGCTCACGCCGATCCGGTATTCCTATTCAGACATAAGGAAGATGACTAGAGGTTTTCGGGAAAAGCTAGGTGAAGGAGGTTTCGGTTGTGTTTACAAAGGAAAGCTCCGAAGCGGCCATCATGTGGCGGTCAAGGTATTGGGAAAGGCCACATCTAATGGCCAAGACTTCATCAATGAGATCGCAACCATTGGGAGGATCCACCATGTTAATGTCGTTAAACTAGTCGGATATTGTGCAGAGAGATCCAAGCGCGCCCTCGTCTTTGATTTCATGCCAAATGGCTCGCTCGACAAGTACGTCTTCAACAGAGAAACTAAGAATGCCTTGAGTTGGGATACGAAGTTTGAGATTGTAGTCGGAGTGGCTCGGGGAATCGAGTATTTACATCGAGGGTGTGACATTCAAATCTTGCATTTTGATATCAAGCCCCATAATATACTCCTTGATGATAAGTTTGTCCCCAAAGTATCTGATTTCGGGCTAGCCAAATTTTGTTCTACGGAGAAGAATACGATGACGATGACCGTTGCTAGAGGAACCATAGGCTATGTTGCTCCTGAGTTGATCAATAGGGGTATTGGCCGAGTGTCTTACAAAGCTGATGTATATAGTTTCGGAATGCTGCTGATGGAAATGGTGAGCTTAAACATAGACATGGTAGAGAAAGATGATGCTTCTACCAAGTATTTTCCGTGTTGGATATATGACCATTTTAATCAAGGCATGGACATTGCAATTGTAAATGTCGACGAAAGTGACAATAGTGACGATGTACAAAAACATGGTCGGAAAATGATAATAGTTGCGTTATGGTGCATTCAAATGAACCCAGACGATCGGCCGTCGATGAATAAAGTGATGGAATTGCTGGAAGGTGATGTCGAGCATTTGCGGATTCCCGATTATCCGTCTCAATCAAGCCATATGGAAATGATAGTAAAAGACGAAAAGAGTGGGAGTACAAGCTCAAGTGATTCGGTATCTTTGCCTAGTATAGAGATTGCTATTGAAGAATGACCAACTGTACTACAACAGTCATAAATTTGTTCGAATATGTTGCAAGGAACTATGTTTATGTGTATACAGTGTATGTATTTTGAGTTGCTATCTAAGCAAATTACTCGTTGTGATTCGATAATATGGATGAGTGAGTACTACATACGCTATATACTCGATTGAATTAGGAAAGACTAGTCTAATAAACATTAAATTCTAGAATTTGACGTAATTAAACAAGGGTTTACTAATCAAAGTCGACTTTACCTAATTTTAATTAATTATTCTTTCAAAAAATAAAATAAAATTAAATAGTTTACTAGTATACGACGACGGTTAATTATTAGATTAGACCTATTTACATATATCCTTATTAATGAACACACATACACACACAATGAGGTGTTTGAGCCATAAATAGGTTCTATAAATTTTAGTTCAAGATTATGCATTATAAATTTATGGAAACTAAAACATAAGTAAACGCATAATTATAGTTATTCAATATGGTTGAATTTCTGGATGAATATCCTTTGTTTCTAAGTCCAAGGAAGTGACTTAGCATCTTACAACTTGAGAGCGAAAGTAATAAGTTTTACAACGAATAAGTCTAATATTCAACCCTGACACTTGAAAGATACACAATTTTCCAACAATCAACTCACCACTAAACACAATCTTAATACTCACTCAAGTTTGAGTGTTGAAGAAATATTTAACTTTGAGTATCTCTTCACAAGAATAGAATCATAGTTGAATACACAACAAAAAAATTAGGTTTTTGCCACACATGTATATGACACTAAAAGTATGATTATGTGCGAGTATAGATCTTTTGCGACACATGAGCTAATTATCATCATGTGTCGCTATGTGCTCGCCAATAAAAGTTTTTACTCACACATATAAATGTGTGGGGTAAATAGTCTAATTTTACCTATACATATATTTGTCTTTAATGTATATTGTATGTGTGGGTAATTATATGTAATGATGATTTGGAAATGACATGGATTGATGACGTGGCTATTAGTATGTGTGGGTAAATATTAAATGTTATGTTTGGTTGATAAATGATTTTGTGAAATCAAATTATTAAAAATATATATAATTATATATGGACAATATAAAAAATTAATAAGATGTGGGTAAATATCAATTATGCACGAGAACAATCGACGAATAATATAAGGATTTGATGATTTTGCATATCTAGTTCGAGAGTAAAATGATCTACAAGAGAGCTTGAATATGATGAAGAACTTGAACATATTGAATTTTGTGTTTATTTTTTAACCCTCTTAAACTTCATTGAGTGTTGAACTCTATCTAGTTAATTTTAAGATAGACTCGTAAAACTATCTGTTGCATGTTGCAAAGATAGTCATTTGAATATTCTCTTTGGAGGGTGATCATCCGCAATAATGAAGTTTCCATTTTTAGTTAGATTACATCACTCTTTCAAGTAGCTTTATTACAATCGCTAATAATATCAAGGTTGTAGTTTGCCCGTTCTATGTTGAGTTTGTCACTTTAATAGGTTTTGCTTTCGTTAGGGTAAGATTGGGCCAACAAAAGTATTGGAAATCATAATATGAGCCAATATATTCTCACTCTCTCTACAAGTTCGAGCTATAAGATGAGACGAAATTATTTCATGGTATCAGAGCCTTCAGCAAATGTTGAGGTCCTGTGTTCGAATCTCGCTGAAAGCAACTCCACCATATTAGTTGGGCCTCATACCCAGAGGGTAGAGTTGAAAATTGAAATGTGCACTTGTTGGGCCTTATACCCAGAGGGTAGAATTGAAAATTGAGCCCACAAGTGAGGGGGAGTGATTGGTGTGTAAATGTTAGGATTTTCGTAATGTTTTTGAGTCCGTTTTCATTATGTTTTGTGTCTTTGTAACTATGATTTGGGTGTTTCGTGTATTTTTATTGATAGGGATCATGGGAGCCGAGAGAAGGAGAAAGAGCGAGAAAAGGACGGAAAAAGGAGTGCAAATTGGATAATTAGCACGGATCAGTTGGAGCGCCCGCTCCGTGGCATTGGAGCGCTCGCTCCGTGAACAGTGTTAGAGGATTTGCATGGCAACTCGGGAGCGCTCGCGCTAAGCCTTTGGAGCGCTCGCTCCAGTCAAGATTTCAAGATGGAAAAAGCGCAGCTACTATGGAGCGCCCGCTCCCTTCCTTTGGAGCGCCCGCTCTTTCCGCCGGGTTTTATTTTAAGTTTCCTTGTTGGAATCGAACTCTTACCTTATGTTATATATATATGCCATTAGGGCACGAATTAGAGACAACCTTTTACCGTAGTTTTTCAGTTCTAAATACTTTAGCTCTAGCTTTTATTGCTTTCTTTTGTTCGGATCCGGATTCCTCGTTTAGTTCGTTTAATTCAAGTCTTCGTTCTTCGTTACTTTCGTAAGTTCTTTTATTGCTTTCGTTTATTTGCTTTAATTACTTGCTTTAGTTTTAGATTCGATTTCTTAATTGCTTCGTTTAATTTCCTTAGATTAATTTCATTCTTTCGGTTTTCAAAGTCTAGTTTAGATTCGTTTTTATTCTGTCTTCAATTCTCTCATTTTTCAAAGTTCTTAGAGTTAGATTTATTTATTTAATTTCCAGATTTTCAAATTAGTTTAATCATGCTTAGATTCGTTATTGCTTTCTTTATTGCTTTCTTTTCGATTCTTGCCTAGGTAGTTTAATTGATTTCTTTTAATTCTCTAGTTTACTTAGTTCAAGTTATTTCCAGCTTTCTAGATTAGATTTATTTGCTTTGATTTAATTGCTTTGATTTATTTTCTTGTCTAGGATTTTAAAACCAAAAAAAACTCAAATATTCTATTTACTTGCTTTCTTAGTTTAGGTTGTTTTTACTACACAGTTATTTGCCCTGTTAAGTTTTCCTTGAGAATCGACTTAGGTTTTTACTTACTAAGTGCTAGGATAGATTTCGTTCTATTGCGAACACTTTTTAGTGAAACAGAGAGTATTGGGAATCATAATATGAGCCAATAGATTCTCACCCTCTCTACAAATTAGAGCTTTTAGATGAGACGGAGTTCTATCATGGTATCAGAGCTTTCAACAAATGCTGAGGTCCTGTGTTTGAATCCCGCTGAAAGCAACTCCACCCATATTAAAAATGTGCACTTGTTGGGCCTCCTACCCAGAGGGTAGAGTTGAAAATTGAACCCACAAGTGAGGGGGAGTATTGGGAATCATAATATGAGTCAATAGATTCTCACCCTCTCTACAAGTTCGAGCTTTTAGATGAGATGGAATTCTATCAAAAAGTTTATTCTCGTAGGTTTAGCGCAAATTTTAAGTATAACAACTATTTGACAAGTTTAAGTCATTGCACGGAATCACTTTAAAAAGTTGTCAATTTGAAGAGTCTTCTTTTATTTATTTGTCACAATTCACGAAAAAACACACATACACGCAATTATGAAACGCAAAAGAACACAAGATTGTTCACCTACTTCGTCTTATAACTACGTCTGGAGCGATGCTAATTGCTAAGTCAGGATTTTCTCACTATTTTTCAGATACATAATACAAAGAGTAGACAACTACACTAATAGCAGTAAATACTAACCCTTAATCAATTAGGATTAACTGGTCTTACTTCAACTTGTTCATTTCATACATGTAAATAATTAAAGCATAAGTTTTACATAATTCTTTCATTCAATAGGGTTACAACTTGTCATAAGAAAAGAGTTAAAAGTGTTCTCCATCTAAGATTTCCGAACTAAACTACTTTTTTCTAAGCCATTTTTAATATTATAATTTCAAAATGATATCACATAGAACTCTAAACTTTGAGACATTTTTTATGTATGTCGTAGGCATTAACATTATGAACGTTAGACACACACACACAAAATAGTTACCTTAGTTACTTCATATTTCATTCACTTTATACATAGTTCTTTTATTGCAAAGACGCCTACGTCATTCGACTCGCATGCAAGCGCTCGGCATGTTATACAAACTGAATTCACAAAATATATTGCTCAAAAAATGACACTTTCTTGACTTGGATCGTCTCAAAATTATTTGAGCTTAGTTACCATATTCCAAAAATAATATTCTTTTAGGTAAAATCATACCCTCTACCCCGATCTAAACACTACTTATATTACTCCACCAAACACAACTCATATTAATCATGACTCTTAAGATCTAACCATCACACAAAATTAAATTAATAATGTTATAATTTTTAGAGATATATATATAATATATCCAATATGGTATAAGGAAATCAAATTAAGGACATACATTTAAAAAAAACAAAAAATACCCATTTTAGACGCGCAATTACACAATTACCCTCGTTTTTACTCTAAAACCTATTTTTCTCCCTCTCTATTTTCGCGCTCATCACCTCACAATCTCTTTTCACACACACGCGCACAATCTCTTTCTCTCCTCTATCGGCCCTTTCTCTCTCCCTCACCCCATCTTTCTCTCTCTAATTCTCCGTCACCGGCGGCGGAGATCGGGATGATTAAAGCGGCGGCAACGACAGAGGAGGAATCGAACGGCGGAGGCGCGGCCTGTGGAGGCGACGAGCTCGCCGGAGGAGGAGGAACGACGGCGGAGGCGAGTCCGTGGGAGGCGATGAACTCGCCGAAGGAAGAAGCGAACGACGGCAGCTTCGCAGTGGATGGCGGCGGAGGAGGAAGCGTACGGTGGCGAATCTGTTCGCGGTGGACGGCGGCAGAAATCGGAGGTGGTGAACGCGGGCGGACGCTTTCTGGGCGAAACGCGACCCTACAACCCTAAATCGCCAGGTATATACACATCGATTACTTCGATTTTCTGTTTGAATTGAATCGATTAGGATTCCTTGATCTGATTTTCGCTGCGAAATTTTGAAAAGGGGAATGATGTTGGATCACAGTACAGATTGGGGATATACTACTACAGCGAGAATCAAGCGAAATTTTGAAAAGGTGAAGGAGATTTTGGGGACGTGTGTCTCAGTTGGCTGTACGGTCGACGGGAAGGATCCGAGAGATCTGCAGCCGTTGATAAGAGAAGGATTATTTCTTCTTAGATTTGTAATCTCTCTCGTTGTTCTCCGTCGGAGGTTGCTGCTTCTCCTTCGCCGCATTGCCTTGTATCAGTTCGTGAAATTGAAGTAAGTTTTTGCTCCGATTCTTTGCTTCTTTAGCGCAATTGATATTTATTCTGGAAAATTTTGTTGATTCTGCTGTTGGTTTCGCTCGACTTTCGTTGGTGTAATTACTTTGGAAATCACTGGGGAACTGGTTGATTTGATCGATTCCTGTACAGTACGAGTTATTTCTGATGTGAGAAATCATGAACTTGATGTTGCTGGCTCCGTATCTTTGTCTGTGTAAGTAGTTAAGCTCCGTATATGTTGAATTTTGGAAGAAATGATTGAAACACGAAATCGAATCTCGATGCTAGCTGTGTTGCTTTTAGAAATAGTGCAATGGGAGTAGTTGATTTGAATCGTGTATGAGTGTTTGAATGAGCAGATCATGATTCAATCATTTGACTTTATTTTCATTTTTTTAACACATTTTTTTCATATTGATTCAAACATGTAATTTGACATTGACAACAAGTGTTGCTAGTTGAATATGAGTGGGCGTTGTTGCTGCAGCTTTCTATTCCTTTGGTGGTCAAGTGGGCTGATACGGAGAAGGAAAGACAGACTCGGAAGGTTCGAAAGGCTCTCATGCAGGCATCTACTTTTCAAATTGCTTCTGGACAACATCAATCTGTGTATGGTGCTCTACCAATGAGTTACGTGCCTGCATATAATGGCTATGGCTATCAGGTTTGTGGATTCTCACTAGGAAATCTTCCTTACTTCAGAAGTCTTCTCATTGTACTTTGGTGATTTTTAACTGTTCTGGTGTTAGTTGCTTTACATTTGTGTGATTTTGGTCAGTTGAAGATTATTTTTCCAGTTTCTGGAGTTGAGGGAGTCCATATGCAAAACATCCTTAATTTGAGATAAATAAATGATAGCATGAGTTGAGAAGAGTTGATTATTCTCTCTCTCTCACTCTCTCTCAGATGTGTGCATAGTTTGATGATATGTGCGAAAGGTTCTTCAATTTGTTGTGGCTATAAGGGCATATTTGTTGTGGTTGTAGAGTTTGATCATGTTTTCCATGGGCGAACTTCATAGTTCGTACCTCTTTTTTGTGACAAAATAAACTAATTTCCTTAAGAAAATACATTATTAATGTAACGAAGTGTTTATTTCGTACTTCCTTAACTATAGTTTTGTTACGAATAACCATATTTCGTACCGATTTAACATTAATTTGTTTTTCGCACTGATTTTACTATGTGTTGCACTGATTTTGGTTAAAATTTGTGAAATATGTTGGTATTGGTTCTGTTTTGAACTGATTTTTGTTAACATTGGAGTGTTTTTTCAGATTTTATTGTTCGAAATGATCTCTATGTACTGAATATGCTGTGTTTTGGTTAAAATCTGTGAAATATGTTGATATTGGTTCTGTTTTGCACATATTTTGTTAATACTGTACTGTTTTTTCAGATTTTTGGGTTCGAAATGATCTAATTCGTACTGCACGTGTTGTGTTTTGGTTAAATTTGTGAAGTTTGTTCATATTGGTTATGTTTTGAAAATTTTGTTAGTATTAAAGTGTTTTTTTAAGACTTGCTGATTCGAAATGATCTAATTCGTACTGCATATGTTGTTTTTTTTGTTATAAACTATGAAGTTTGTTCATATTGGTTATGTATTGCACATATTTTGTTAGTATTAAAGTGTTTTTTAAGATTTGCTGGTTCGAAATGATCTCTGCATATGTTGTGTTTTTTGTTATAAACTATGAAGTTTGTTCATATTGGTTATGTATTGCACAGATTTTGTTAGTATTAAAGTGTTTAAGATTTGCTGGTTCGAAATGATCTAATTCGTACTGCATGTGTTGTGATTTTTATTATAAACAATGAAGTTTGTTTATACTCCCTCCGTTCCACTCTACTTGGCCTGCACTATTATTTTATACCTCACATCTATTCACTCTATAGGCCAAATGGAGTGGAACGGAGGGAGTATTGGTTATGTATTGCACAGATTTTGTTAATATTAAAATGTTTTTTAAGGTTTAATTTTTAGTTTCGGGGTTTAATTCCTCAGTAGACTTGAACTCAAAAAAAAAAAAAATTCCTCAGTCGACTTTAGTACGAAGTGAATCTATTTCGTACCAATACATAGTTGATTTAGTACGAAGTGAATCTTATTCGTACCAATACATAGTTGTTTTAGTACGAAGTGAATGTATTCGTACCGAAAACTGCATAATTGCATACTCAAATATGCATTTCGTAATTCTTATATATACGAATTCTTTATATTTCGTATCTCCTTAAAGTTATACGAATATCACAGCTACAGTAGTCAGAAAAGAGAAGGAAAAAAAAAAAAAAACTGAAATTCGAAAATTCAAAAATAAAATAAAAATTAAAAAAAAGGAAAAATAATGAAGATAGAAGAGGACACGTGGAAAAGGGAGAAGGAGAGGGAGGAGAGAAGAGTGGTGTTGACTAGTAAAAGTCAAAGTCTATTAGTAAGGGTATTTGTGTCCTTTCGCATCAAAAATGGGTATTTTTTGTGTTTTTTAAATGTGTGTCCTTAATTTGATTTTCTTATACCATATTGGGTATTTTATTTTTCCCCTCTAATTTTTATATCACAAGTTAGGAATAATAACAATTTACATATAAAGAATTTATTTCCTATAAGAATTATAATTAGATTTAGACTTTAAGAATGATAAAATCATAATGTTAAAGTGACTTTAATTAGATTATTTTTAAAAATATAAAGTAATAAAAAAACTCAAGAAATTTGAAAAAAAAAAAAACATTATCTCTATTTTTCTTGGTTATGGTATCAAAAGCAAAATGAACTAATTAAGTGGGACGACGGGAGTATTAGAGAAATAACGGTACATGTTTTTTTTTTTTTTTTTTGAAAGAACTAATAATAGTATACATAGATAATACACACTCATATTTCATTGTGGACTCGAAGTATCATCGTCAATCAACATGTAAACGTGCCATCTCATATGTACTCTATTTTTATGTATCTAAAATATTTTTGTCTGAAAATCCATAATTGAACATAATAAACATAATAAACATTTATATAATGAGATTTCGTTGGTTTATTATAAAAATATTTGAAATCCCAAGGATAATATTTATCATATCATTTCTTTTGGCAACACGTCTTATTTTATTTGTCTGTATTATTTTAAATAAAGTCCAAATGAGATTATAAAATTAATTTGGATCACAATCGTTCACAAAATTGATAGTTTCACTCTTGTTATTTCGTTTCAATTGGAATGCAGTTATATAAAATCGAATTGTTTGTTATGTTTGTGTTGGTCAAGCGGTAGAGAATTAAGTTACAGGACCAAAGGTTCCGAATTTAAGTCCTCCGTGGTTCGACCTTTAAATTTCTTATTAATTGTTTAAAAAAATAGAATCGAATTGCATGACTAATCATGCAATAATTACTCCCTTTTTTCTAATATATTAGTTTTATTTTTTTTCTTATTAATTATTCAAAGTGATCAATACTTTAGATCTTTCGTTTTAATTTTGGTTCAACTCAATATGTTAGTTGTTATGAACTTATGAACACTACGCTCACATATTTTTCTTAAAAAAAAAAAAAGAAAGAAGAAGAAAGGAATAAATTAAATCATCTCAAATAAGATATTTTTTATATGGAATAGATTACGTTTCTTTTAATTTTAATAAATGTAAATTCAATTATAATTTTTATACCTTAATTATGATTATACATAATTACTTACTTATCCTTGATTTTAAATAATTTTAAAGGACATTATAGGTAATACATTATTTTGTAACTTAAGGCTCTTTTTAGTATAGGTATAGATTTTTTCCCCAAATTCTATTTTTATGTGGATGAAAAAAAATACTAAGAGCATGTACAATGGGAAGGATCTTATTTATGTGACAAAAATAAGAACCATACCTTAAATTTCATTCCCATTGGAAGTCTCCAAAATAAGAACTCAGTTTCTTATATAAGATGTAGTATCTTAAGAAAAAATGGGTCCCAACGCATTAAAACATATTAATTATATGATAATAAAATAAAATCAATCGTTAAATAAAATAATAAAAAAATTAAATAAAATAATAAGTAGGACCCTCCAATTATTATAAGAACCCATGTTAAGAACTTTACCATTGTAAATTTTTAATAACAATGGGCTCTTGTCTATGTGGCATCTCTAAGAACCTCATTTGGGGTGCTAGCATTGTACATGCCCTAAGATCCTAGATGATTTTGTTTTTACGAAAAAACATGATAAAAATATAGTCGGAATCGAGCAAGAGGATCTCATCCGCCCCATTTTCCTTATTAAAAGGCTAATAATTCAACCGTCTTCAAGTACCAACAACCAAACATCTTCTCTTCATCCAACCGAAAAGAAACATGCATCGTCGGAATCCGTTTCTCTCGATTCTTCTCCGTCTTTCACTCCAATACTTTTTCCACCCATCTCTCGTAGCTTCTGCTAGCCCAGCTCCCTGCACCCCTTCCGTCTGCGGCACTATCCGCATCGTACCGCCTTTCAGCCTCAAAAGCGACCCGGGCCAATGCGGTGCTCGGAGGTACGAACTAGGCTGCGAAAACAACGTCACCACCTTCGATCTCGATTCTCAGAAGTACCACGTGAAAGAGATCAACTACAGAAACTACAGCATGAGGCTGGTGGATGCTTCCCTAAGCACCAATGATATGTGTTCTTTCCCAACCTTCTCCCTCTTTCCCTTCACCTACACTCACCTATTCAACTATTGGAACATTAACATTAATTTCATAAGCTGCCCGAATCCGTTGAAGGTTTCGAATTCGAATTCTTCTTTGGATACGTGCTTGCCTCTGAGCTGCCGTACATGTGCCAGTTGGATGTGATAGCGATGACGTCGTGGCCGGAGTTTGACGAGCATTCGAAGAACGTTACGCTTTCGGAGATCCATCGATCTCTCTTGTATGAATTTGAACTCCGCTTTCTCTGCAGTGGCTGCAATGAAGAACAACCACTCACCAATTGAGGTAATGATATTCATGTGCATAATTTTATTATTCTTGTGAAATTTTAAATGTCGTAAGAACTCGTAGTCGCTATCTTTATTGCTAATAGGCAAACTCAAACCCCAAGCCTTGTTTCACACCTAGAAAGGTATAAACAGAATTTTGAACATGTGACCATTTAAGCTACAGACGAACCCCTCCACCGCTAGGCTACGTACCCGTTCCAAGGGGGTCAAGTCGCCTCATACTAAACCATAATTTTTTTTTTTTGTAATGCATGTGACCATTTAAGCTACAGACGAACCCCTCCACCGCTAGACTTACGAGTGAGCATTCTCACATTGTCTTAGTGTTATGAACTTATGAGATACTCTTCCGTTCTACTCTACTCAAACTTACTGTATTTAAACAGAGCGTATTATAACGAAGGGAATACTATTACCTTTGAGTTTGAACTTATTCGTATAATCTTGAATGTTTGCAGGCCCTCTCCTGATTATTCCCGTGATTGCAGGCACGTATTTATATTATCTTTCCTCATATAGAACTTCATCCATCCCATTTGAAATGTTACAATTTCTTTTTTATAATATACCATACAAGATGTTAGTATATTTCTTTATCCAGTAAAAGTATACACAAGCAAACATTACACTTAAACCACAGCACACATGCACATTTCTAATATCCCGTGCTGAAAAGTAATTGTAGCACCTCGAACGAGACAGGGGATTATAATTTTCTCTTCTAGGTATGATAAAACATACCAATTTGGTAGCTAATTTTGGTGAAGAATATATTTTTGCAGCTCAAGCATGTGCAGCAGTGGCCCCTCCTGTAATGGCCGTCATTGGATTTACAGCAATAGTGGGGCTAATAATCTTCATTGTCCATCAATTAGACTACTATATTAGATGGGGTAATTTTATGATTTCATTATATATATAGTCATCCTTTGCATGCGTATGTAGGGGTAAATCTTTAATTTGAAGATATATATATTTTTTTATCATTATATGTTAATTTTCAATTAATTAATAACTATGTACTATATAGTTAGTCTTATCTTTAGTCAAGCACGTGAGATGGAGCATAAAATTCATCATTGGATTTCTTTGCGCAATGTGTTTCCTGATAAAAGATTCATCATTGGATTTTCAATTGGATTTCTTTGCGCAATGTGTTTCCTGATCTACAAGTTCCAAAGAAGGCGGATGTCGGCTTACGACGAAATAGAGGGCTATCTTCAAAGTGACAACAAACTCACGCCTATCAGGTACTCATATTCAGACTTGAAGAAAATGACAAGGGGTTTCCGAGAAAAGTTAGGTGAAGGAGGCTTTGGATCTGTTTACAAAGGAAAGCTTCGAAGTGGCCATCATGTAGCGGTCAAGCTATTGGGGAAGGGCTCAACAAAGGGCCAAGACTTCATCAATGAAATTGGATCCATTGGTAGGATCCATCATGTGAATGTTGTCAAACTAGTCGGGTAGTGTGCGGAGAGATCCAAACGTGCCCTCGTATTCGATTTCATGCCGAATGGATCACTTGTGAAGTACATCTTCAACCGAGATAAGACACATCAATTGGATTGGGGTACAAAAGTCAAGATTGTAACCGGAGTGGCTCGAGGGATTGAGTATTTGCATCGTGGTTGTGATGTTCAAATCTTACATTTTGACATTAAACCTCATAACATACTTCTTAATGAAAATTTTGTCCCTAAAGTATCGGATTTTGGTCTGGCAAAGTTATGCTCCATAGAAAAGGACAGTGTAACCTTAACTACAGCTAGAGGAACCATAGGTTACGTTGCTCCTGAATTGATCAACAGAGGCATTGGCCCAGTCTCTAACAAGGCTGATGTGTATAGTTTTGGAATGTTGTTGATTGAAATGTTGGGATTAAACAAAGAGTTGGATGGAAACAGTGATGGTTCTACCAGTATTTCCCACAGTGGATATATGAATTCATCAACCAAGGCAAAGCCACTGAAATTGAAAAAGCAGAGGTAAGCAACTGTAATGATGAGAATGAGGGTACAAAGAGTCTCGTTCGAAAGATGACAATAGTAGCATTATGGTCCATACGGACGAGTCCAGATGATCGTCCGTCAATGAATAAAGTACTGCAAATGTTGGAAGCTGATGTCGAAAGTCTACAGATCCCGAAGTATACGTCGTCTCCATCATCCCATATTAATCATATGACAGTGAATGAGGAAGAGAGCTGGGGTACAAGTGCAACTGTTTCTGCATCCTTGCTCCATTATAACACCACCACCAGCACTGAGATTAGTATTGCTTGAATATATGTTCTCCCATCTTATTTCCAATATGCTTTTTCCATACATCTGTTCGACATACTTCCTTTATCCCGTCCAATACGACACATTTCTTTCTACCCATGGATATTCTCGTGCTCGTTGCCTTGTATCACATGCACTCTCATGTTCTTCTGTTTGTTATCAACTTGTATATATATATATATATATATATAGGGATGCATTCCGGTGGAAACTAAGCTTAAGTTGCAACTTAGAAACTAACAACAACCATTGATTAGGTAGAGATGGAGGGCTGAGATTAATCTAGTGATTTAAATTTATTTAAAATTTCGCACTCTTATAAGGATACAATTGTCCATAATTAATGTTAATATATGGAAACAAATCATGCACTCCTACAATCTCGCCATTTACTTCAACCAACTACTACTCTTCTCTCCCCTCTAACCCTGCCGCCGCAACCCGCTATTGAAGCAAGAGAAATCGGAAAAAATCTCTCAGAAAACCCAACGGCTTCTCTCCCAGAAACACCAACGACAACACCATGACCGGAAGAAGAAGGTCTGGAAAAGGTGCGCATCGCGAAGACGACGACCAAGAACCCGAAAATATGCAACAAAATCGGCCAGAAATTCGTAAAAAATGTTCGATTTTTCAACATTTAAATGGATTTCGAATGTGAATAAGGATTTTGAATATTTCTAGGGTTAAACTAAATGTATTGCACGGAATCGGTGAATATTGTAGATGATAATATCGTGCATTATTACGTGGTTACGTTGCATAACTTTGTTTTTTGTATAATCGGTCTTAGAATCAAGAACAACCTCACATGTTATTTGTTGGTGATAATGTAGCACACAAACTGCTCGATGAAAAGCCACTAAGAATTCTGACCTTTACTGTAAAAGAATGTGCTGCATCTTACTACCTTCTTGCTAATCCAATTTAAGACTAATTGTAAAAGTGAATTTTAAACTAAGTCTGCCTAGGAAGATATAAAAAATTATGTTGATGCTTTTATCTAAGAATTAAAATCGAGTGCAATATTTTTCATCTCTTATCTTAATAGATAATTTTAGTCCCTGGATGGTGCAGTATCAAATCAAAGTGTATTATTCAGCATCAGATTTTTGCATACATTTGGGTGTTTATGCGATATTCTGCTTGATATATTGTTTTTTGTTGAAAACTTCCAATTCTAATGCTTTTCAAAATGACTTATATTGTTAAGGGTTTTGTTGCTTTAATAGTGTGTCTGCTGAGCTTTAGCTGTTTCCATATAAGTGGTTTTGATATTTGATTGCATTGAATTGAATTGCTATCAGCTTCTAAATTCTGTTGAGCCATACTTCGATGATAAGTGTCAGATTAGCAGCAATATACATAAGCTAGAGCAACGTTTAGATAGATGTGTGCACAAAATTTTGATAAATAAAAACTGTTTATAGGTTGTGAACATTGCATTTATATTGGTTTATGTTGCATATTTAGTTAAATATAAAGCATAAGAATTGAATGTGCACAACAAATGCAGGGGGCGATGATAAAGAACAATCCGACGACGACTTCATGGATGCGCCTCTAAGCACAGTCTTCAAACTATCCCTAAGTGCAAACAAGAAAAAGAATAGTGAAGGTATAATTATTTACTATATCAGTATACATGTTACTTCATTGTATTAGTGACTGATTGCTCTTTTTAAAATTTTTGGTGAACTAATGGATTACAGTTAGGTCCAAGGAAAACCATGACCGGCCACAACATAAAAAGGTTATCGAAATGAAACAGTCAGTTGGGGAGAAGGTTGTACCAGAAGCACCCAAATCAAATAAGCGGAAGAAGAAGGATAAGGATGCGAATACAACAAAAAAGGAGAAACAAGCAATGCAAAATCCAAAATCAAAAAGAGGTAATAAGAGCTGTGTAATTTATAAATAATTATGTTGCATTTTCTTTGTATTATTGCGCATTTTTTGACTAGTTTATTTGCCATTGCATGTTGTAATATATTTATCAGGCTCGAACAACAAATCTGATGATCCACCTTACGAAGACGATGATAAGTCTGGATCAGATAGTGATCAAGGACATCCTAAGCAGAAAAAACGAAAAAAGTACGATCCGACACCTTATCCAAAGCTCCATTGTAGGACAAGCCCCCAATCCTTAGTGAATGCAATCAAATCATTCACTATGCAGCAAAGAGCTGCTGTGAAGGAGCTAGGCTTTGAGCATGTACTGAACTTATCCATTACTGAAATACCATCTAGGCTTGCATACTGGGTTGTCGATAAATTTGATTCTTGCTGTTGTGAGCTAGTTTTGGAGAGGGGGAATAAGTTACAGGTCGATCCAGTCGACGTCTACAGGGTGTTTGGTTTCCCTATGGGGGATATCTCAATTACGGACGAAGGGGACGAAGTACAAACTGAGCTGATAGACGATTATAAACGTATATTCGGTTGGACTGGAGGTGATAAGGTTAAGATAGTCCAAAAGGATGTCGTAGGAAAAATGTTGGCAGATACGGAAGGCGGGGTTTTGTTTAAGCGTCATTTCATGGTATTGCTTGTTTCGTCTCTAATAGAGCATTCGTCTAACGGTTATGTGAACCCCGATATCATGCAACATCTAGGGGATCTAGATAAAGTGAAAGATATGGATTGGTGCACCTATACCTTTGACTGTTTGGCACGGACAAAACGTGCTTGGGAGAACAGTAAGCACAAGTCATTCCTTGGTCCAGCACTATTCTTGACGGTATGCACTTTTAATTTTTGAATAATGTGCAGCATTTATGGGATGTTAATCTAACTGACAGTTGATGCTATTTTTATTAGGTATTCTATGTTGACCGAGTTAAGGTGTTCGGTGCAAAAGTTGCAAGGGCATACCCGATTATTAGTAATTGGAATGACCAACTTCTGAGGGATAGATTGAAGGATGAGCTCAAAGATGCACGTTTAGGATGTGGACGACCACTCGATCCGATCAATGTCCAACACACTCGAGCGTCTGGATCATCGGGAACTGCTTTGGATCATTCCGATCCAACAAATGCATCAGAAGAAGAAAAATATGCAGCAAAATTAACCCACCATGCAAAGCAAGTCGCGCGCCATATGGTTGAGCTGATAGAGATGATAGAAAAAATGCCTGCTAGCTTGGGTGAAAATGACAGTCTGAAGAGAGCAGTACATACGTCGCAGATGCTATGTACAGGTGGTGGGATTGACACAATTGCTACCGGAGATACACAATTTGACTCAACACAGGCTGATAACTTCTGGGGAAAAGCAGACATCATTAATTGTATAACAGAGCTAGAAGAAGCACACAAGAAACAATCTGCTACTGTGCTTAAGACAAATGAAATCCCAAGTTTCAGTCTCGGTGTTACACAAATATCCGAAGGAACGAATGATTTACAGCGGCCTGAAACAGGAAACGAAAATAGGGTTCCTGAAGCGGATGCTGAAACTGAAATCGAGGTATTAAATCTTCTTAAAATCTAATTAGTGTTTCAAAAATTTATATGTATTATATGTTGTTGATGTTTGGAATCATTATGCAGAACGACATGATACTTGAAAAGCAACATCTTGCAGATTTGAAAGGGAAGCAGAAGGTATAAATTCAATCTAATATCCAGTTGATATATATAACATCTGAGTCTGAATTGTATAATACGTGTAGGTTGTCCAACCCGATGAAGCCATAAGTGAAGGAAGAAATGTGGCACCAGAATTATTGCATGTAAGAAAATGTTGCATTTCAACCATAATTTACTGCATAATATATAAATTTTGCTGCCTATTTCATATATATACATAGTTTTTCAGTTATACTTAGTTTGTAACATACATCTCGTATAACATTTACAATGACAAAATAATTTCCTTGAATTTCCTTGAATTTTGTAGTGTAATACACCTCGTATAACATTTACAATGACATTTGTGTAATTCATGTATGTTGTCCAGACTGATCAAGACAAAGATGAAGGGGAAAAGTTGGATTCAGAAATACCACCGGTAATAAAATGTTGCATTTCAGTACTATTACCCTGCATAAGACATAATTTTTTACACTGACATTTGGGTAATTCATGTAGGTTGTCCAGACCGATCAAGCCAAAAGTGAAGGGGAGAAGTTAGAGACAAAAACACCAAAGGTAAAAAAATGTTGCATTTTAGTAATATTACACTGCATTATGTATAATTTAATTGCAGATTTCACACAACTAACTGATTTCATAAATTTAATGTTAGGCAACAACAAAGAAGTTACGAGTTAAGAAGAAAACCGCAAAATTCTATTCTCCCAATATCGTCCGTACACTCCCGACGACGGAACGACTAACAAAAACAGAACGGGAGTTGATCACTACGTTCTATTAGATGATGACTCACCAAGGTAAATGTATATTTGCTGTATATATTAAAAAAAATTGTCACTCTAATTTATTTTACTTTTGGTTGATTATGATTCAAATATGCAGTGAGCAAGTTATCTTCAAATGCGGTAACGTTGCGTTAAGGAGGTCAGAAATGCAATCACTACGCACAGGCGCGTATGTTAATTCAGAGGTCGTCAGCACCTGGAGCATTATTTTAAACAACATGGAAAAGCTGCGGTCGAAGGCTTCACCGTTTCGCTTCTTTGCATCTGTGGCATCCACCGTAAGTTATCAAACGCCCTGCAGTGTTGCATTTATCGAATAAAATGTTGCATTACACAATAATTTTATTGAATAAATATTAATACCATCTTATTGGACAGTTAAACTCTGTAACTTCCCCGTTACGTAGTTGGGATGATGAGAAACGTGAGAAGTGGTTCTGCGACAACTTAACGCATGAGTTTGAATTATGTGGCGTGACACACCTCAACCAGTTTGACATGGTATGTCATCTAATACCATTAATATATCAAAAGCATAGTAGTTAATTTTGATAACATACAATACCTTTTCTTATTTGTGCAGTTTTGCTTCCCAATATTCAAGATAAACCACTCCTACCTCATCTGTTTTGACATGAAGAGGTCAGAAATGCAAGTGATTGATAACGCAAACACTGATCCAAGGAAATGCATAAGCCTGGCAAAATATCATGGACCTCCAGTCAAGCTTGTAAGTAATTTTGGGATCTATTAATGCTATAATTTTCGAATATTTGCAGACTTTTAAATTGTATGTTGATTGTTATGGATGCGCAGAGAAAAATGTTTGCCAGATACCTACGTTCTAGAGGATTGAACGAAATGGGAACAACGGTTGAGCGTGTCAAGACGAACATAATCCATGTGAGCTGGGCTCAAGAGGAGAACGGTGTTGACTGTGCAATATACGTCATGCGCCATATGGAGACGTTCATGGGTGAGACTGGAAAAAGGTGGAAGCACGGGCTGGATCCAGAGGCCACAGAACAAATGAAGTTCATGCGAGCAAGATACTTGGCGGCTATTGCAACCCATGAATGCAACGAAATGAAGCAGAACATTCTTGAAGAAACACGCCAATATTGTTCAAAACTGGTGAACGGCGAAGATGGAATATACGTCGATTTCGAGGAGGAGGTGTTGAATTACACTTGACTTTATGCTTCGTAAAAAAACATAAACTTTTTTTGTTATTAGATATGGTTTTGGATGTTTAAAAAATTTCGTTAAATATAACGAAATATATTAGATATGGTTTTGGATGTTTACAATATTTAACTTTATAATACTAGCGTTTTTTTGGTATTACTTTGTTGCACATTCTGCATGGACTGATGCATTTTTCTACAAACAGTATCAGAATAGAAAATACATAATTTTATAACCACTTAGCTAAAAAAAAATACAAAAAACACAATTGAAAAGCTTAGATAATTAATATTTACTCTTGCACTAACTGAATAAAGCGTTGCATTTTAATAAAATGGTAGTGCAATCATATCGAAAAAAATATCACATATAAATTTATCAGATGAACGACAATTTCTTGCATAAAAACAATGAAATTAAACAAAATATTGTACTGATATGATATTTCAAAACGACAAAATATAAAGGAAAAATAAAACCAAAAAATCTTCAAAAGAAGAAAATATTCTAACATGCATAATAAAAAAAAAACTCAACCACGAGAAGGACAATTCCTTGCATCATGATTGGCCATTTGCTTGCATTTGCTGCATTTCCTCTTTGGCTTATTTGCATCACGAATCGCCTTATCTCTTCTGGACTGCATGTCACTCCCACTGCCTTTGGTTTTAACAGGGTCTGGAGGCAAAACACCAACCTTATCAGGAATAGAAATGCCATAAAAATCCTGAAAACCAGCATCCTTAGATACCGTATTACCATCAGCTTCTACCACGTTGGCATACTTCTCTTCCAATGACTGAAAATCAAGTATTAGAGCTTTCATTCTATCAACATCCCCTCCAACTAGCCTAGCACACTTCTTCGACGACTGGTGCAACACATTCATTAAATACAACTTCTCGTTCTGCCCCACTTGACATTCATCAACGCTACATACAAGAGGGTCAGATACTGCATATCGTGTCCATCTTGGCATAACATACTTGGCAGGGATACGGCGAACACAAAAGTTCTTAAACACCGAATAGATATGGCGACACAGTAACCCATAACGCACAAAATAATTGCACTCACAATCATATGTTTCGTCAGATGAATTCGCGTACACAACTAGTACCTTGTCAAGCCAAGAATCTTGTATATCGTATGTCGTGACAGTTGGACCATGCTTAATATTGACTATGCTGCATGATGATGTTGCCCATCTGATCTCAGCTTGAATCTTGTCCAAAAAAACCCTTGTAGTATAAATAGAAGCAGCATGACTCTCAAACAATGAGTCATTCCGTGTCTTCGGGATCGAGGATTCATCCACACTTCTAAGTTTATCAAATCCATTCCATTGTGCATCAATTGCACTTTCAAAGTGCATCAAAAAAGTCAACAGATTATCCTTCTTATGCGAGTACCTCTGGAAAAAACTGTTCTCACTCTCAGACAATGATGTCGTACGGAACAAACCTGACATCGGCACATCTTTAAAATACGCAGGAATCCAACGTTCCCGAAGTGCAAACATGGTTGAAAACCATTCATTATCTAGTAACTCGTACTCTTCCATCACCATATTCCACTTCGACTCAAATTCCACCGGCTCGATAGTATCTGACCAATCGATGTCATTAAACTCCTTAGAAAAACCTTCACTCTCCCTCAACGAAGGACTTATCTTCGTAGCAACCTTCTTCATGATGTGCCACATGCATAGACGATGCTTCGTGTTAGGCATAACCCGTTCAACTGCAATCTTCAATGCAGGATCTTGGTCTGTTATTATCATAGCAGGAGGAGACTTCATACACTCCATAAACTTTTCCAAGACCCACGAATAAGAATCAGCATCCTCGCTCGTAAGCAACGCAGCCCCAAAAGTTACACATTTTCCATGATTATCTTTTCCCGTAAACGGTGTGAATACCATGTTATACCTGCATCATTCCACAAAATAACTATATTAGTTAATCACTTAAAAAAAAATATATACATATAAAATACATAATCATAGTCAGTAAAATACAATACATACTTGTTTGTTTCATACGTTGCATCAAAGGAAACAGCCTGACCAAACGCACGATACATCTTAATCGATGTCGTATCAGCCCAAAAAATTCGCGTCAATTTCTCAGCAGAATTTACTGAAAAATAGTACGTGAACTCCGGAAAAATCTCTTTCCTACTCCGAAACTTATCGAGCAGCAATTGTGCATCAACTCCATCAACAAATGCTTTCAGATCACGTGAAAATTTAGCAAAATCTACGCTACTACACCCTACGTCTCTATAACTACCAACTATTTCCTTAAATAGCCTGAATGATTTCATAGGGCCAATATTCGACTTAGCACAGTTCATAATGAAATTTTGATGCACATCATCCACGTTTCTGTTGCACTTTAAGAAGTGTCTATAGTTCTCTGATACAAATGGATGTGTGTGAGCTTCAACAAACACATCAACTACATAACCCATAGAACCACAAATCTTCAATACAATCCTAGCCATGCAACCAACTCTAGTAGTAAGCCGTCTCCTTTTTTTTTGATAATCTTCTCCCTTCTCACAAGTCTGATTCACCTTACCACCCTCACCCTCACGATTACAATATATATACCTCTGGATTACTGTTCCATCTGATGCTTTTTTAACCTGACCCAGACGTACATCAAAACCACATGCAGCTCCATAATCCCTATAGAAATCTTCACCCTCTTTCAAATTACTAAAAACCTGATGCACATACGGTTTCTTATCTTCATCACAACTAGGTACATATTCTCCGTCTCCGACTTTCGATTTACCATAATCAAACTTTCCTTCGAGATAGTCACCATTAAAATCGTTATCACCTATCATACATAACGAAAATGCATCAAACAATAATATAAATTCAACAAATTATAGACTAAATGCATAAAAAAATTATAAATTATTACATAGTGTATTTTAGATTCGTATCAAATATGCTTACAATACGTATATCGTAAATACATTTACACACAAAAAATACAATATCCGACTAAACAAAAAAAAAAAAAAAAAAAGAAAAAAAAGAGAGAAAATAAAAACCTGAAAACTCCATTAATTTCAGAAGGTTTATGAACACCAACTGCACACTCTTGAAGACTACACGCCACAAACTACAATCTACACAGCAAATTATATTCAAAATCTGCTATAAAATCTATAACTTCTGGAGATGATGCCGTTAACCACAAATCCAAAACTCTCCGTGAAAAATACTCCGCGTGAAATAATCCAGCAAAACAAATCACCAAAACTGCCGTGAAATAATCCAAAACTGGCGTGGAAATACTCAGCGTCCACGGGAAAAAACGAAAGGAAGATGACGATGAACACTCTTCGATGAAATCTCCGCTGCAACAAATCTCCAAAACAGCCGTGAAATCTCTTGTATACTCAGAACAACTGCCGTGAAACCTCCGCTGCAACAATGTAAAAATATACGCAGAAGAAATCGCAGAAGAAGAAATCGCAGAAGAAATCGCTGAGAAAATGGTTCCCAGAAGAAATCGGAGAAGAAGAAGATACGATGAGAACTGAAATCGCTGAAGATACGCAATTGAGAATTATTAACATAAATAAAATATAACTTCCATTAAATAAAAATTAATGCACACCCATGAAAATAGGAAGATTTCAGTTTTTAATAAATAAAATTACACTTATAACCAAATAATACCAAAAAATCATTAAAAAAATCAAAATACAATATTTAAATGCTATTTAAAATCAAATTTGATCCATTAGATCTTCGAGATCAACGGTTGTGAACGGTTTCTAAGTTCCAACTTAACATTAGTTTCTATATGATATATCCTCTATATATATATATATATATATATATATATATATATATAGCGGTTCCAATATGAATCGTCCCTCAAGTAGTAACTAGGATCCAATCTGCACCATAGATTCCATATTTTTGGACGGTCCACATTTATTCTATTTTCTCAAAATAATACTAACCGTAAATTATTTTAGTTAACATGAGGGGCAAATGTGGAAGTGCATAATGTATCTATCACTACAACTATTAGAGCGCCGCCATTATCGGAATTAGCCTAATTACTTAAATTACTACTGTATATCATTTGCGTAATTGCTTATTACTTGCTACAGTAGCGTTATTTTCTTGCTTATATATTCTCTCAATTGCTTATGTGATTCCATGCTTATTTTGCATATGCGAAATGCTTAATTCACCTAAATTTACTGCTTATGGTGAAATGCTTAATTTAAATTTATTGCTTCTTTTCATTATACTTAATTTAAATGTTTATTTGAGCTCATGCTTAATTACTTTATCTAAAATGCTTAAAATTTTTAAATGTATAGCTTAATTATTTGCAATATGTTTATATTTGTTCATATGAGTGAAATGCTTATTTTACTTATGTTAAATGCTTTATTAACCTAAAGTCGTTGCTTATGTTTGTGAAATGCTTGTTTTAAAATTTATAATTTCATATATACTTTGTATATCCTAAATGCTTTATTCTTTTATAATTGTTGCTTATGTGGAAAGCTGATATATGCTCAAAGTTTTAAAAATTAGGTGCATACTACTTCGTGATTTAGACGAAATATATCAAAATGTAATGCGAATATATTGGTGGGAAAAGAACGACAGTAACATTAACATGTTAATAGATGGAAATTTGTTTAATTTAAATCCCTTAATTAATGGGAGCGGTTAAAAAAATAAACAAAATTACTAGATTATCCTTTTAGATTTAAAAGAAAACGTAAACAATTAAATAGCAAGAATATATAATATCCGTAGATTTACAAAAATGAATGACTAGGATTGGATCCTAGTTATTACCTAATGATAAGGATCCCATTTGATCTCCCACCTATATATATATATATATATATATATATATATATATATATATATATATATATATATATATAGGGGAAGGATCAAATAAGAATAGTTGGTTAGGTAGGAAATAGGAATAAATCTAGGCCTTATATTTCTCAAGATTTGTGGTTGAGATTAAATTTCTTAATATAAGTATAAACGGTTGTTTATACAATTAAGGAGGGCTAAATATGTAATTAAAATTTTAGTTTCGCACATATTATGGTGTTTGATTTTTTTCCCCTTTCCAATCAACTTATTAATCGCTAATATAACTATTGTGAATCGGCATTTCAACGTATTATATATGAATTAAAAAAATATTCTCCCTTCATGTTCTCTTAATTAGTGCATTTATATATTCTTTAACCTCTTATTTATATCATTCCTTTTATTGGTTTATTTAAAAAAAATGAATAATGCATCAATCTAAGTAATTTGATGCATTGTTAAAAGCAGTAAAATGCATTGTGATTAATATCATATGCATTGATATTAAAGTAAAATAATGCACCGATTGAAGTAACATGATGCATCAACAAGAGCAACATAATGCATCAATAATCATACTATGATGCATTTTGGATTATAAGAAATAATTTGGAAATATATGGGTATTAATGCATCAAATGCACTAATGTAATGCATCGAATTACCTAAATTATGTATTTGGAATGCTTATTGAATTGCGGGGTATATTAAAAAAAAATACCACAGTATGTAGATACAATTTAATAAATTATTTAACAAAAATTTTATATTAAAAAAAATTAAAAAACTGCTGATTAATTTTCAAAATTGAAATTGAAATGTGAGTTATTTAATAATTTTGTCAATTTAGGTCGCAATATAGATTTTCATTAAGAAATCCACCGCTCAAATTTTACTGTTTCACCCTTGTATATATTTGGAATAAAATATAACCTTTTCCATATTATTTCTCCCATTTTTCCGGATTAAAATCTGGCCGCTAATTTATAAAGAATCAATGGATAAGGATTATTCTTAGTTCCTACATAAGAGAGTATTCCTACAGGAACCATACCCTATATATATATATATATATATATATATATATATATAAAAGATGGATCATATAGAAATAAGTCCTGGTGTGAGAAATAGGAATAGATCTGGACCATTGATCTTGATTTGATATGTGGCTGTAATTGATTTAAGCATGATTATAAGGTATCAGAAGCATAACTAGGTTTAAGCATGAATTTGTACATTAAAAAGCATAATGGTGTTGTAAGCATAAATATATACTGACTTAAGCATGATTTTGTATAGTTTTAAGCATCTTTCTCATTTTCTCACGCAGGGATTTATTTGCACACGAACCACTCCATATATATATATATATATATATATATATATATATATATATATATATATATAGCTGAGAGATCACCTAACTGTTTGAAATTTCTAAACCCTATAACTTGTCAGATGTCAATTATTTACAAATACAACATAGAATCTTATTCGCAATAGCAGCCCAAGTTTTTAACCCTTTTAATTTCTTTTGTTTTCTTTATTCTTAATTTTGGTTTATTATACTTGATTTTAAACCTAACTAATTGGGCCACAATTATTTTATTAAGAAACGGTTTGAAATGAATGAAATGTTCTTATAAGAAAAATGACTCAATATAAATGAACGGGATGGATGATTAAGATCCAAATTGCGGTCGATTTTCTGAATTGTAGAGGTGCATGCATGTTGATCAATTATCAATATTACAATTATCTTTTCCTAAATAAAATGTAAGAAATAATAATAAAAATAAGCTCTTAAAATATCGTTAAACCACGTATACAAGGTTATTGCTTCTTCAATACACTATTGCAAAGTATATGTATTTGCTAATCATAAGACATCAAATGTGCTCACTCTTCAATAGTTATCTCAACACTAGGCAAAGAAACATTATTATGATGTAGCAACGATGCAGAGTCACTTGAGCACGTACCCCAGCTACCGTCCCCGTTTACCGGCATCTGTGCCGATTCCGATGGATATTCCGGAATTCGCAGACGCTCGACATTGGCTTCCAACATATTCAACACTTTGTTCATCGACGGACGATCGTCTGGATTCATCTGTATGCACCATAATGCAACTATTGTCATCTTCCGACCAAGCTTCTGCACATCAGCACTATCATCAATTTCATCGACGACATTTCCCAGTGCGATGTCTGTGCCTTGATTAAACTGGTCATATATCCAATATGGAAAATACTTGCTAGAATCACCAGCCTTTTCTCCCTTGTCTTTGTTTAATCCCACCATTTCCATCAGCAACATTCCAAAACTATACACATCAGCTTTATAGGACACTCGGCCAATGCCTCTGTTGATCAGTTCAGGAGCAACATAGCCTATGGTTCCTCTGGCAGCGGTCATGGTCATCGTATTCTTCTCTATCGAGCAAAATTTTGCTAGCCCGAAATCGGATACTTTTGGGATGAACTTATCATCTAGGAGTATGTTATGAGGCTTGATATCGAAATGCAAGATTTGAATGTCGCAACCTCGGTGCAAATACTCAATCCCTCGAGCCACTCCAACTGCAATCTCAAATTTTGTGTCCCAACTCAAGGTGTTCTTGTTATCCCGGTTGAATATGTACTTTTCAAGGGAACCGTTGGGCATGAAATCAAATACGAGGGCACGCATGGATCCTTGTGCACAGTATCCAACTAGGTTTACGACATTGACATGGTGGATTCTTCCAATAGTCGCAATTTCATTGATAAAGTCTTGACCGTTTGCTTTAGAATTTCCGAGCACTTTTATAGCTACATGACCGCCACTTCTAAGCTTTCCCTTGTAGACAGAACCATAACCCCCTTCTCCTAACTTTTCCCGAAAATTTCTAGTCATATTCTTTATGTTCGAGTAGGAGTACCTTATCGGCACGAGCTTGGCGTCACTTTGTAGGAAGGATTCGATAGTATCGTAATGCGACAAATGCCTTGTTCGAAATTTGTAGATCAAAATCCACACACCGATGAGACAAAAGATGAACCTTGGCGCACATACCATTATAATGCTTGAAACGAAGCCTGAGATGATGGAATGCAATATTGCAAGTGATTTAGTGATGAGATTATGCAGAAATTTACTCTTTAATTGCAATCTAATTTTTATAATAATATACTATACTACCTCTACCTCTGTTCTTGGTTATTATTTTCTAATTTATACCAACTCGAGAGACAAATTTTCTATTTGGCATTCCTTAATCAATATAAATAATCAACTATTTTCTAATCTTAAAATTTAACTAAGAGTATTTGTCAAATTTTGGTATAGTCAGAAAAGAAAGAATTTATAGGTGTGTTTATAATAGAACAGAACATATTACGATACCTAAAATTAAAGCTCATTTTGTGCATGTACTAACCTAGCACTAATAGGTTAATGCATAAAACCAAATGTCTCATATTCGATTAAGTTAATTAATTCGTTATAGAAAGTTAAATTTAGAGCTCACCGGTACTTAGCGCATCATATCCGGCACCTGCAAAAACACCTATTGAACACCATAGCCAAATAGTAGTGAGACAATAAAGCAAGAAAATGAAATTAAAATATATGTATATATATAGATATACATATGCCATTTTGTCAACCAATGAGAAGATAAATTAATTAGAGCTGCTCACCGGAGTTATCAAAGGGATCATATCCCGAATCTGCAATGCAAGCACACCATGCATGTTTAGAAAAGAGGAACGGATAGAATTACATCTCATCTAAAAGCTCAAACTTATATCAGTGTTTTATCAATGTTTTCGTAGCATGGAATCTATTAGTTTATAGTATAATTCCTGTGCATGCATTATTAATATAATCAAAACAGATATATAGTTATCAGACAATAATGGGGAATTAGCTAATAATCCATCCCTCCCGACGAAATAGAGGTGTTTCTTGAATGTATGTAGGATATAGAATAAAGAAACGTCTCTTTTTCGTCAGACCAAGAGAAGAATAAAGTAGCTCTTGATTAGTCTTACCTACCCCATTTATAATACGAGTACATTTGATTGGCAATGAAGGTTATGAGTCCCACTACAGCAGTGAATCCAATGAGGGCCATCACAGGTGGGGCCACCGCTGCGCCTAACATAACTGAACGATGCAAGTATAAGTTGTTCATCCGTTTGCTCTGATTTGACTTGTTTTGTTAAAAGGAAACGGTCCAATTCCAAGCATAAAGAGGAGTAACTTTGAGTTCGATCAAGCTGAGTATTAGTACTCTCTCTCTCTTGACTTACATCAGAGAAATCAATGCAAAATTAAATTAAATAAGAAAGCTGTGAAACAGTAATATTCATCTATAAATAGGTTACCTAGAATGACCGGAATAATTAGGAGAGGGCCTGCATATTTAAATATTACATATAGAAAAAAAAAATATTAATTATAGCCTGAATCAACTAACACAAAAAAAAGAAACATACGAGTTAATGATTAATTAAGTTTGAGAACGAAACGCTTACTGTTGAGTCTTTTGATGAAGAAGTTTCTAAATGTAACTGCATTAATTACCAAGAAAAGTAGTTGTTAACAATATACTCATGCATCGCTTAACTTGGATGATGAGATACTTCCTTGCATTTCGGTATGACATCTCCTTTTATATCGTCAGATGTTTGACACGTGCTAAAAATATATTCAAGATCAGTATTTTTGTTTATGAAAATTTCTATATATTTTTAATCAACACGTGTCGAACATCCGAGATATAATAGGAGATATCACGCCGAAATGCAATAGATCGATGATAGTGAGTCCATATATAACAACGACAAATATGATCAAGTCAAGCTAGGATTCTTACACCAAGTTCGGGCTTGATTAACTCTGCAGTAGTTGCAGTATCTGAGCTCAAATCCATACAAGAGAGATCGGTGGATTTCCGGAAGCGTAGCGTTACTGTACGAATATTCGTGGAACTCCGGCCACGACGTCATCACCATCATGTCTAATTCGCACATGTGTGGTAACTCAAAGGGATAAAGCATGTGGATGTAGCCAAGCTTAACATAAGTATATGTACTGGTCGATGATGAATGATTACGTATACAATCATGAGTGATATCAGCTGTAAATAGGGAATAATAAGAATTGTTCAAGGGAAGTGGGCAGCTCATTAGACTAATAACGGTGGTGGTTGAGGAATATAACTCTTTAAAGAGTAGGGAAGGACCGCGATTAGGGTAACTGAAGTTATAGGGATATGTAGAGTGGATGGGGAAAGAGCAGATGTCGGTGGTGTTGATGGAAGCATCAACCAGCCTAATGGTGGAGTTGAGGTAGTTGATGACTTTGACATGGAACTTTTGAGAGCTTATATGGAAGAAGGCGATATCGTTTTCGCAAGATAATTCGAATCTCCGGTCGCCGCAGTGGAGGGGATCGCCGGTGAGGCGGAAAGGGTAGTCGATGTTGGGAATTATTCCGCAGGAAGAAGGGGTGCAGGGGGGAGGGTTGTTGGCTTGAGATGTTTGAGGGAATGAGTGGAGTAAGAGAATCAAGTGAGAGAGAGAGAGGGATTTTGCTGTGATTATCATCTCACCTAAATCCAGTGCTCATTAATTTATCACCAGTTGCGGATTCTATTTAAAGTATATAAATATGATGAGTGGCTGAGTCTTCTCCAAAAGGACAATACCTTATTTACTTTATTCGGAGTTTTTTCCTTATTAATAAACAGGACTATTGAAGTTGAACGTTCCAATATAATATACATGAATGTTGAAACGAGACAAATGGAGTAGTATATTGCTCACACACATGTTATAAAACAACATAGTGTACACTTTCATTATACATTTTTGTGTTACATTTTCTATTACAACGACGGATGACTGAGGCGTATTAAAAATGTCTCCAAATCATTAAAGATTTTTACAAACCAAACAAATATTGTTGGTGTTTTTGAAGATACTTTCTTAACATCTACCGATCATTTGTTAGTATAATAAAAAAAATTACATAAAAATACAATAGATAATACGATTTGATAAATATTTGGGTCATGAGATTCTATAAATTTTTTTTTTTTTTGAGTATTACCTCCTTCTCTTCCTAAGTAATTCATTTCACATTTATACGTGAAGTATAAAATAATAAAAGATACTATCACTTAAAAAGAATCGAAGGTAATAACAAATATCTTATGCATAAAAAACGCGTCAATCGGAATGAGGATAAAAGAACACATCAATCTATCAGAATATAACTGCGAGTTGAATTTTCAGTCACGTTGACTTTTGGTCAAAGTCTAGTCTCCCTTTGCACTGTTTCTAGTCGTCATGGATAAATAATTATTTACGTTGACCGACTAAGTTTTGGTCTCCCTTTGCACTGTTTCTAGTCATCTTGAATGGCAACGATCGATCCTAGTCTCTTGGTAATTTAGGGAAGGACATAGACATGATTGCAACAAAACCCCTCCATTAATCAACACTGACTTTCCTAACAACGGCTCAATCCATCCATCAAATACGCACTCAACCTACATTAATTGTTCGTCATACGTATACATGTTATTTCTCTCTTATTTTTTATTTTGGGTCGTTCTCATAAATTTTAAATGTTTTCATATTTGGAAATTAAAGTTACACTACAAACTCTATCATTCTTCCAATACACAAAACAAGAACTAGCCAGTGTTTTAAGCATCGTTGTGGCTTAGCAATGGCAAAGAATCAGTTAAACGTACATGTCCCATTTTCATCAGAATCTGCTACAATCTGCGTAGATTGAGATGGATAATTTGGGATCTTCAAACGCTTGCCATCAGCTTCCAACATTTCCAGTGTTCTATTCGTTGAGGGGCGATCGTTTGGATTTATTTGTATGCACCATAATGCAACTATAGTCATCTTTCGAACGAGACTCCTTGTACCATCACTATCGTCGTTACCGTCAACATTTCCGATTTCAATATCCTTGTCTTGGCTAAGACAATCATAAATCCAATCTGGGAAATACTTGGTAGTGGAAGCCTCATTTTTCTCAATCAAGTCTTCCTTTAGGCCTACCATTTCCACTAGCAACATCCCGAAACTATACACATCAGCCTTGTAAGATACCGCACCGATACATCGGTTGATTAGCTCTGGAGCAACGTACCTATCGTCCCTCTAGCAACGGTCATGGTCACTGTATTCTTGTCTATAGAACAAAACTTCGCTAGACCGAAATCGGATATCTTGGGAACAAATTTATGATCAAGAAGTATGTTATGAGGCTTGATGTCGAAATGCAGGATCTGGACATCACACCCTTTGTGCAAATACTCAATCCCTCGTTCAACTCCGATTGCCACTTCCAACTTTGTGTCCCAACTCAAGGAAGTGGCCTTTTCCCGATTGAAGAGGTACTTTTCAAGAGAACCATTAGGCATGAAATCGAACACAAGAGCGCGGTTGGAGCCCTGTGCACAATAACCAACTAGCTTCACCACATTGACATGGTGGATCCTTCCGATGGTCCCGATTTCATTGATAAAATCCTGGCCATTCCCTCCGGACTCTTTAAGCAGCTTGACCGCAACTTCATGACCACTACGGAGCTTCCCTTTGTAGACCGAGCCGTAGCCTCCTTGACCTAGTTTATCTTGAAAATTCCGAGTCATCTTCTTAACCTCTGAATACGAGTATTTAATAGGCGCGAGCTTGTTATCACTTTGTAGGAAGGATTCAATAGCCTCGTACGCGGACAAATGCCTTCTTCGGAACTTATGGATCAAAAACCACACTACCAGAGGGCAAAGGATGATTTTGGGAGCAATGACAATGATCAGACCTTGAAGAACAAGAAGAAGAAGAAGTTCTTTAAATGGTTATATGAACAGAAGAATGGTAATTATAATTAACAACAAAAATTAGAGTTGCACCAGAGATTTCGATAATCGATGTGTTGCTCCCTGCAAGCACAAGAGGTATGTATATGTGATAAGTCATGAGCATGCTTGATTAATGAATTGATTAATGAGAAATTAAGGAATTAATCTTACCTGTCTGCAGCTTCAAGCTAAATAAGTGCAATGCAATGACTAATAAGAGTGCTAATCCAACCATGCTTATCAAAGGACAGCTTACCCCCACAGCTAAGATAACTGCACAAAACAAGAATATAATCTCTTCCAACACACGACATGAAATATATGGATCAATAAGAACATGTACGGATGATGAAACACACCTATGGTAATCACAATAAACGGGGCGGCCCCTGCAGATCGAGAGAATGTATCATCAAGAAAATAATACAGATTCACACAGTTCATAAGCATATAAAGAGAAAGAGGTTGAGAATACTTACTCAATAACAAATTACTCAGCCTCTCTGCATTTTTCAAGAACACAATGCATTAGTAGCATGCACATGGATATATATAGAGAAAAAGTACATAATCCGATCTCTTACGTACCCCATATCGAGTAGTCGGTGCAGTTGCCACAGAACCTCACTTCGAATTCGTACAAGAGAGAGTTGTGGATTTCGGACAGCGAAACGTTGCTCGAATCCTTGAAACTCCACGAAGTCATGGCTATCGCCTCGAAAGTGCACATGTTTTCGACTCGTGAAGCCTTCAACCCACCAACCATGACATAAGCATATGTATTAAAGGATGAATAGTTGGAGGGACAATGAGTTACATTAGTGAAGAGGGAAGAATTCTTCAATGGATTAGGGCAGCTCATGAAGTTTATAGGCCATGGATCAGTGGTAAAATAGGGGAAAGGAAAGTCGTGATAATATGCAGAAGAGTTCGGGAAAGAGCAGGTGTTAGTGTTGATGGAAGGATCGGCAACCCTAATATTTTGTGTGGTGTAGTTGATGTCTTTGACATGGTATTTCTGAGAGTGGAGATGGATGGAAGCAACGTCGTTTTAGCATTCGATTTCTATCCTGCCGCAGTTTCTGGGGTCGTGCTTGAGTCGGAAAGGGGGGCCGATGTTGCGAATGAGGCCGCATGCTGCGGTGCAGTGAGAGTTGGCGGCGTTGGAGGGTTGAAAGAAGAAGAAGTGGTGGAGAGAGAGGATGAGGTGTTGAGGGTTCATCGTTCTGTTGTTGTTTATGAGGGAATTGTAAGGGTTTGGATGAGTTGAATAGGTCTTGCATGGATCGATCGGAGAAATTTATGTGCAGGCCAACTAGGAATTGACTTGTATTCTGGTTTTGTACTTAACGACGTTTTCTTACTACAACACAAACACGCTTCGTGCACCTGACGTGACTCGAATCTCGACCTCGACATATGTTAGTTAATTTATGCAGGCCCAATTATGTACACATAAAAGTTAAACAAAAACACGCATTGGACAGAATGTACTCCATAAGCTACTTTATGTGCAGAGGATGTAATGCATATAGTATTTTAATTCATAGTTAGAGGAAATTTATTTATAACCACTCTCTCTCTATATATACACACAAATTAACTTTGCAAAGATGAAAAATTAGTTGAACTTGAACATGTGTCGTCAACATCTACTACTATGTGGGTTGATCGAGATGGATATTCAGGAATCTTGTTGAGAGTTGAATATCTTCTATCTACTTTTGTTTCATGCATGCATGTACTTTTGCTTTTACTTTATTTTAGAGCCGTTGGATGCTTTCTGTTATGGATGGAGAGTTAGGATTAAAGTAGCTTTACAGCTCATTAAGTTGCTATTTTGGCTATTCACGTTTTTAAGCTAGAAGAGAGGAGTGAGGTTAAATACATTGTACTGAGATATTTTTGTACAAGCTTGAGAATGAAGCAAACTTTTTCTACTGTTTTATCAAAATATCTCTCTCTCAACATGGTATCAAAGAGCCAGGTTGCATCTGCTTAATCCATGGTGAAAGTAGTGAATCAAGCTTCGTACGGTATGGGAAATGAAGACGATGATCAGCGTGAAGGAGAAGAAAAGAAGCAGAAACCGAAGAAGGAAGAAAGGCCAGATCCAAAATCAAATGGAGATTCTGAACTCACAGAATCACAGATCGAGGAAATATTGAATCTACCTGTCACCGATCATTCAGGGATGCAGATCATCTCAGGGCAGCTTACAGGGACGAATTTTCTCAACTGGAGCAAGTCGATCAAGCGGGCTTTGGCTGCAAGGAGCAAGCTAGAGCTCTTGGATGGTATCTTTCTTGAACCAGATTCTGATTCTCCATATTATAAACGTTGGCTTAAAGTGGATTATATTGTATCTACCTGGATATGTAACTGTATCTCAAAAGAACTTGTTGATGCATTCTCACATATAGAAAATACTCACAAATTGTGGTGTGCATCGAATCAAAGATTTGGGGGAAGTAATGGCCCCAAGATTCTCAAATTGCAGAGGGATATATATGCTTTTAGACAAGGAAATCTAACTGTATCTCTGTATTTCAATCAACTAAATTCGATGTGGGAAGAAATGGACATGTTATTACCTCCTTTGGATTGTGTCTGTCATGCCAAGAGAAAATCTATGCGGAGGGAAGAACAGATCAGACTGGTGGCATTTCTGGTAGGTCTGAATGAAGCATATGAGTCAACCAAAACACAGATTATGTTGCTGAAACCTCTTCCTACACTGGATCAAGCCTACTCTATGGTTGTGCAAGTGGAGGATCAGAAACGTCTCACTGAGCAGAGTGGTGACAACAGGAATCTAATGGCCATGAATGTACAAAAGGGTGGTTATGGAGCTGCTCAACTACAACAGTATGGAAACAAGAATGTATATCAAAAGCCAAACTATCAGAAACAGGGGAACATGCCTTTCAAGAAAAGGATTAGCAAAGAGGATAAAAGAAAACTTAAGTGCTCACATTGTCAGGAAATGGGGCATGAAGCAGATGAATACTTCAAACTTCATGGGGTACCTGAATGGTACAAGAAACTGAAAGAAGGGCAAGGACAGAATAGGGCCAACTATGTGGAATCCAGCACTGAAATGGAGTCTACACCAGATAGGCAAGCTCAGAGAGATGGGGGGCAGGATATCAGCAAATTGATACAGACAGAAATAGCCCAAGTGTATGGGACAGTATATGCAACAGCAACAGAGCAGTGCTTCTATTAAAACTGATGCCAACATGGTGCAGGAATCAGGGAAGAGATCAAGCCCTTTTGAAGGACACTATGCCTTCTCAGTTTTGCCAAGTATGGAGAGAACAGAGAGGTTAGTTGATTCAGGAGCAAGTGCACACATATGTGCCAATCCTGAGATGCTGTTCACTACATATAGGTTGGATGTTCCTAAGGTAATCTACCTACCTGATGGAACATCAAAGTTTGTTACATATGCAGGGAAGGCAAGAATTAATCATGATATTGTGTTAGACAATGTTTTGTATGCCCCTGGTTTTACTCAAAACCTCCTGTCTGTGTCAAGATTGATAGAGAATCTTAATATCAGGTGTACATTTTTTCCCAACACACTGCATTTTTCAGAGAATGCATACAGATCATCTTGTGGGAGTTGGGAAAATGGTGAAGAACTTGTATATTATTGATGCTGTTAGTGAAAAGCATTCAGTCAGCTTCTTCAATCCTAAAGACATGAGTCCAAAGGATTGGCATATCTTTATGGGCCATCCATCTATATCCACAATGCAGCATATGCAGATACCTAAAGGGAAGGAGTTTGATGATGCTGTTAAAGAAATAGAGAATTGTGAGATCTGTGTTAAGTCCAAACAGGCCAGAGAACATTTTCCTACATTGAACAGAAGGACTACCACTTTGTTTGAGTTGATGCATGCAGATCTATGGGGGCCTTACACACAGGATAACATTTGTCATGTTGTGTATGTTTTAACTCTTGTTGAGGATTTCAGCAGGACCATATGGACTTTTCTACTGCAGTCTAAGGATCAAGTGCATCAAGTTCTCACTAGTTTTATACAGATGATACACACACAATTTGATAAGAGGATTAAAGCCTTCAGAACAGATCATGGTACTGAATTTCTCAACAAGAATATGACTCAGCTGTTCCTAGATCATGGGATCTTCCATCAGAAAGCTTGTGTTTATAGTCCACAGCAAAATGGCATTGTGGAAAGAAGACATAGGAATTTACTTGCTACTGCAAGAGCTCTCATGTTCCAGAGCTGCTTGCCATTGAGGTTCTGGCCATACTCCATCTTAACAACCACTTGGTTGATCAATCGAATTCCCAACAGAGTGCTGGATTGGAAGACCCCTCATGAACTTCTTTTTGGTACTCCACCAAACTTTGGAATGCTCAGGCCTTTTGGTTGCTTAGCTTTTGCAGCTAATCTGGTTCCAAATAGAGGTAAGTTTGATACTCGAAGTATTAAATGTGTTTTCATTGGTTATGACATCTCTCATAAAGGATACCTGCTTTATGATCTAGATAAGCACAAAGTCTTCATCTCTAGGGATGTGAAATTTGACACAAACACCTTTCCTTTTTCCACTGATCCTTCTTCCAACACTGAATCTGAATCCCCTATTTCATATCCTGCAGTGAGTACTCAGCCACATCTCAACATACCTCCCTTGGATGCACCTGTGGATGAGTCTTTCCCTGCAGTTAACACTCATATCCCTTTTGAGTCACCAGAAACCATTTCCCCTGGTTCTGATCCTGTAAACACAGATTCTTCCATTCCTAATCCTGTGTTGAGAAGAAGTACAAGGCACAGAGAACCTCCTAAATGGATGCAAGACTACATAGGTTGTGTCACTTCTACTCAACTAATTACACCTCCTGTTTCCATCACACCTCCTACTTTTCCATATGTTATTAGTCCATCTCTGTCTCAACCCCATACTGCTTTCCTTTTCAATTTATCTATGGTGAAGGAACCTTCTTCCTTCAGGGAGGCTATTCAATACCCTGAATGGAATGAAGCTATTGCTCAAGAACTGTCTGCTCTCAAGAATAATGAGACATGGGAATTGACTGATTTGCCTGTTGGCACCAAACCCATAGGCTGCAAATGGATTTTCAAAGTGAAGCTACATGCAGATGGTTCTGTGGAAAGATACAAGGCTAGATTGGTTGCAAAGGGGTACACTCAGGAACAAGGCATAGACTATCATGAAGTTTTTTCCCCTGTTGCTAACTTGGTTACTGTGAAGTTGTTTTTTGCTGTGGCTACTGCTAAATCTTGGCCCATCCATCAACTGGATGTCAACAATGCCTTCTTACATGGCCATTTACAGGACACTATCTATATGAAGGCACCCCCTGGTCTCCCTGGTGTTCTTCCTGGTCAGGTATGCAAATTGAAGAAATCTCTCTATGGACTCAAACAGGCTTCTAGGGAGTGGAATGCAGAGTTCTCAAGATTTCTCCATTCTCTTGGTTTCACTTCTACTGTTCATAATCCCTGCTTATTCACAAAAGGATCTGGTGAAGATTTTATTGTTTTACTTGTTTATGTTGATGATGCTATCATAACCGGTCCCTCTCTTCATTTACTGAATGATTTAAAGGCCTCTTTGCATGGTGCTTTCACCATTAAGGATTTGGGAGATGCCAAGTTTTTCTTGGGCATGGAAATTGCTAGGGGAAAGGATGGTACTGCCTTAAATCAAAGGAAGTATATCCTTGATATCTTATCTTCTCATGGATTGCTCTGTTGCAAGCCAACAGCTACACCTCTCCCTCCTGGTCTTACTCTTACTCAAGGGACAGCTGATCTGCTTGCAGATCCTGAACAATACAGAAGCTTAGTTGGTCAGCTCTTATATCTGAATCTTACCAGACCAGATCTTTCCCATGCAACTCAACAACTCAGCCAGTTTATGGCTGAACCTGATAAGTCTCATTGGCATGCTGCTTTGCACGTTTTGAAGTATCTCAAAGGCTGTCCCTCTCTTGGTGTGTTCTACCCCTCTGATAATTCTTTCATCTTTCAAGCTTATTCTGATTCTGATTGGGCTACATGTCATGAGTCGAGGAAGTCATTAACAGGGTTTTGCATTTTTCTTGGTGAGAGTCTAATTTCTTGGAAATGTAAGAAACAATCTACAGTTTCAGCTAGCTCGGCTGAAGCAGAGTATAGGGCCCTTGCCATTGCCACCAGAGAATTGGTTTGGCTGTACAACCTACTTGGTGTTTTTCAGGTGGTACCTCCCACTCCTATCCGTTTGTTCTGTGATAATGATGCAGCTTTGCAGATTACAAGGAACCCAGTGTTTCATGAACGCACCAAGCACATTGAAATTGATTGTCACATAGTGAGGGAGAAGTTTGTTGCTGGTTTTGTGCTGCCTACTGCAGTGTCTTCAGCTGATCAAATTGCAGATTTCTTCACTAAGCCACTGTATGGTCCAAGATTTCGAGCTTTGCTTTCCAAGATGGCTGTGCTTGATCTCCACCACCTTCATCTTGAGGGGGGGTGTTGAGAGTTGAATATCTTCTATCTACTTTTGTTTCATGCATGCATGTACATTTGCTTTTACTTTATTTTAGAGCCGTTGGATGCTTTCTGTTATGGATGGAGAGTTAGGATTAAAGTAGCTTTACAGCTCATTAAGTTGCTATTTTGGCTATTCACGTTTTTAAGCTAGAAGAGAGGAGTGAGGTTAAATACATTGTACTGAGATATTTTTGTACAAGCTTAAGAATGAAGCAAAGTTTTTCTACTGTTTTATCGAAATATCTCTCTCTCAACAAATCTGCAGGAATTGATCATCAGCTTCCAACATTTCCAACACTTTACTCATTGACGGACGATCGTCTGGACTCATCTGTATGCACCATAATGCAACTATCGTCATCTTTCGAACGAGTTTCCTCGTATCCTCATCGTCATTCTCATCAGCGTTTCCGATCTGAATGTCTTTATCTTGGCTAAGGCCGTCGTATATCCAACATGGAAAATACTAGCAGCATTCCGAAGCTATACACATCGGCCTTGTAAGAAACCGGACCGATACTTCTACTTATTAGTTCAGGCGCGACATAGCCTATGGTTCCCCTAGCAGCAGTCATGGTCACTTCATTCTTCTCCGCGGAGCAAAATTTCGCTAGCCCAAAATCGGATATTTTAGGAACGAAGTTAGCATCAAGAAGTATATTATGAGACTTAATGTCGAAATGCAGAATCTGAACATCACACCCTCGATGCAAGTACCCGATCCCTCGAGCAACTCCAACTGCAACCTCAAACTTTACATCCCAACTCAAGGAATTCACCTTTTCTCCGTTCGAGATGTACTTTTCAAGAGAACCATTGGGCATGAAATCGAACACAAGAGCACGCTTGGAGCCTTGTGCACAATATCCAACTAGTTTAACCACATTGACATGGTGGATCCTTCCGATTGTCCCGATTTCATTCATGAAGTCTTGGCCATTCCCTCCGGACTCTTTGAGCAGTTTGACCGCAACGTCATGGCCACTTCGGAGCTTTCCTCTGTAAACGGAACCGTAGCCTCCTTGGCCTAGTTTATCTTCGAAACTCCGAGTCATCTTCTTAACATCTGAATACGAGTATCTAATTGGCGCGAGTTTGTTGTCGCTCTGCAAGAAGCACTCTATCGCCTTGTATACCGACAGATGCCTGTTCCGAAACTTGTAGATCAAAAACCACACTGCCAAAGGACAGATGATGAATTTTGGTGCAGTGATGAGGAACCCTGAGATGTGAAAAGAACATGATCAAAACTCCTTAAATTGTTTATCTTTCTATACAAACAAAGAACATTAAAAGGAAAAAATCAAGAATCGCACCACAGATTTCAAGAATTATTAAGTCGATTCCTGCAATCACAAGTGATACATTACAACTCATTATAGCATAGATATAGATATAGATATAGGAATGAGAGAGAGAGAGAGAGAGAGAGAGAGAGAGAGAGAGAGAGAGAGAGAGAGAGAGAGATTACCGGTGCCTCTCATGAGAATTAGTTGGGATAGAAAAAATGAAACGATTATTAATCCAACTATGATTATCAAAGGAAAGCTTAGCGCTGCAATAAAGAAAACTACGACCGCCCCGAGAATCGGAAGAACCCCTGCAGATACAGATGAAGATGATCAATACTATTCAAAAGAGCACCGAAATGAGGTTGAATGAGAATCCTTACCCAAGAACAAGTTTCTGTATTTCTCTGCATTTTCAAGAAAACAAAAGGCATTATTAGCATATATATAGATAGCTAAACTACGTATTCTTGAGTTCTTTCTTACCCCACTGCGTTTGTAACTTCTTGCATTCACCACAAAAGTTGACATCAAATCCATACAAGAGAGACTCATGGATCTCTGAAATCGAAACATTCTTCGAATCCTCGAATCTCCAAGAAGTCTTGGCTACCACATCTACTCTACATGTGTTTGCTACTTCTGAGGCCTTCATGCAGCCGATCTTGATATAAGCATACCTATTACGCGACGAGTGATAATAGGCACACTCTACATTAACATCCGTGAAAAGGGAGGAGTTCGTCAACGGATCCGAGCAGCTCATGAAATAAATAGGCCGGCTGCTCATAGCAGGGTAGTTGTAAAAATCAGTAATGTATGCAGTAGTTCATGTACAGAATCGAAGAAATGAAGGAAAATATCCGTATATTCTTCAAAATTTAAGTCACTGTTACATTCCCTTCAACTACTTATACTACCAGCTAAGACACAAGACTTGGAAAGAAAGGAAAGAAAAATACACCAATGAGAAGCTGACTCGTCAGCATAAACTAACGAACAACTGTTATTTCTACTAATCTAGGCTGGACAAATACGAACATAACACGTGGATAAGTAATCCACGTGTATAAACAGAAAATAGAATAAAACGACTCATAATTTCATGCACCAGTTTCTTCACTCTCTTCCTTCTCCTCCAACACATCTCCCTTCTTCTCCATCACACCAATTTCATCTCGACTTTTCCTACACCCCCCCGCAAGGTGAGAATGGTGAAGATCTACCATTCTCATCTTGGAAAGCAAGAGACGAAATCGAGCTAAAGGGTGAGCTTTAGTGAAAAGATCTACAGATGATGAGGAAGGATAAAACCTGCAAGATACAGATTACGAACTATGTGGCAATCGATCTCCAGGTGCTTTGTACGCTCATGGAAGACAAAATTTTTGGTAATGTGCAATGCAGCCTGGTTGTCACAGAATAGTTGAATAGGAGTTGGGATTTGAATACCAAAATCCACCAAAAGATAAGAAAGCCATTGTAATTCTCTCACAGTGTATCCCAAAGCTCTGTACTCTGCTTCTGTTGTAGAAGAAGAGACAATTGTTTGCTTTTTACAGCGCCAAGAAACCAGGGATTCTCCAAGGAAAATGCAATAACCAGTTAAGGACATTCTAGTATCTGGGCAGGTGCCCCAATCTGCATCACAGAATGCCTGTAAATGAAGAGAAGTTGTAGGTGAATAGAAGATGCCTAGAGAAGGACACCTTTAAGATACTTCACAACATGCATTGCAGCATCCATATGAGCCCAGGAGGGAGAGGAGTAGAAACAGAACAGCAATCTGATAATCCCACATCAGAAATTAGATCTAGGATATACTTTCTCTGATTCAATGCAATTCCTGACTGACCTCTAGCTACTTCCATTCCAAGAAAATAGTGGGCAGTTCCCAAGTCTTTGATAGTAAACATGGCATGTAAGACTCCTTTAAGATCATTAATCAATGCCTCTGATTTGCTGCAAATTAACACATCATCAACATAGACCAACAAACAAATGTAGGAATCACCTTCCCCTTTATAAAACAGGCAATGATCATGTGCAGACTGAGTAAAACCTTGACCAAAAAGAGCCTTACAATACTCCAGGTTCCATTCTCTTGAAGCCTGTTTTAGACCATAAAGGCTTTTCACTAATTTGCACACTTGGCCAGGTCTTGCATCTGTATAACCCCTAGGAGGTTCCATATATATATATATATATATATATATATATATATATATATATATATATATATATCTTCATGCAAGAAACCATGTAGGAAAGCATTGTTCACATCTATTTGATGAATGTGCCACTGAAACAAAGCAAAAACTGCAAATAGAAGCCTTACAGTAACAAGTTTTGCCATAGGAGAAAATACCTCTTCATAGTCAATCCCATACTCTTGATCATAGCCCTTTGCCACCAATCTTGCCTTATACCTCTCCACCTCCCCATTGGCTTTCAATTTTAGTTTAAACACCCATTTGCTTCCTATTGCTTTCTTCCCAGGTGGTAACTCAACCAAATCTCAAGTCTTATTCTCCTTCAAAGCAGACAACTCAGCTTGCATAGCATCTATCCATTGAGGGACAGTGCATGCTTCTTTGTAATTAGTAGGCTCATGCACACTGGTTACATTGAACAAGAATCCTAAGTAGGAATCTGTAATCAAAGGTGAGACTACAAAAGGAAAGGTAGGTGAAGGAGTAGTACCAACTGGAAATGCAGGAAGAACTGAAGTATCTATTGATCCCACATAGTCCTGCATCCATTCTAGTTCTTTCCTTACCCTATCACTTCTCCTAAGAGAAGGATCCATATCTGGAAAAGGACCAGTCAAACTCTTGTCCACTGCAGTAGCTGAGTCCTTGTCAACAGATGGTACATCAACCTTAACACCTTCCACTTGCCCATCTGTGTGATCAACACTAGTAAATGGAACAAATGGTAGTGGTTCACTATCTGCAGTATGATCAGGTGTATTAGCAAAAGGATACGTATCAGTAATAAATCTAGCATCCCTTGATGTTAGCAACTTTTGTGCTGATAAATCAAATAGTATGTATCCCTTATGAAATGCTTCATAGCCCAAAAATACACATCTATTACTCCTTGCATCAAATTTACCTCTGTGTGGCCCAACATTAACAGCATAGGCTAGACATCCAAATGGTTTCAATATTCAGAGATCTGCTTCCACACCAAAGAGAATTTCGTAAGGTGTCTTCCAATCTAGTACCTCACTAGGTACTCTGTTTATCATCCATGTGGCAGTTAAAATGGAATAAGGCCAGAATTTCAGAGGCAAAGAGCTTTGAAACATCAAAGCTCTTGCAGAGTTGAGCAGCATGCGATGCCTTCTTTCCACAATTCCATTTTGCTCTGGTGTGTAAGGGCAAGATCTTTGATGTATCATTCCAAGACTGTCTAAAACCTCTCTCGTATCCTTATTAACAAATTCAGATCCATTGTCAGTTCTCAAGATCTTGATCTCTTTTCCAAACTGAGTTTGAACCAGCTTGAAAAACTTTTTAAGCATGGAACAGACCTGCTCTTTTGATCTTAATAGATAGGTCCATATAGCCCTGCTATAATCCTCAACAATTGTCAAGACATACCTTGAATTATCTATATTCTCCTCCCCATAAGGTCCCCATATATCTGCATGAACCATCTCAAAAAGGTTGCTAGTTCTTCTCTTAAGAACTGGAAATTTGTTCCTGGTCTGTTTAGCTCTTAAGCACACATCACAATTCTCAATCTTCCTCACACTTTCTTCTGTGAAAAGACCTTAAATGCAGACTTATGTCTCATTGCTGTCAAAGAAGCATGGCCCAATAATATGTGCCACTTTTCTAAATCCATATCTCTTGGATCAAAGAGATGACAATAGTGATTTTCAACTGCATTTTCAATCACATATAGATTACTAACCATCTTTCCAATTCCCAACACTGCTTCACTCCCTTGTTTCTGTATAATGCATCTCTGAGGAAGAAACACACACTTGGCATCTGAATCTTTCACCATCTGTGCAACAGATAGTAAATTATGTGTGAAGTCTGGAACAAACATCACATCATTGAGGTAAATGTCTTTATTCACCCTAACTGATCCCCCACAATATACTTCCTTGGAAGAATCATCAGGTAGCCTCACTAGTAAAGGCTTTTCATATCTATAAGTAGTAACCATGAGATCTGCATCACAACAAACATGAGAGCTAGCACCAGAGTCAATGATCCATATGTTCTTTTCCATGCTTGAGAGCACACTGAATGCATAGTGCTCATCAAAAGGATTGCGAGCAACTTCTGGTATATGAACCATATTAACATCATTTCCAGGTGAAGGAGCTTGACTTTTCTGCATGAATTGCCCAATATACTTGGCTATTTCTGATTGAATCACCTTTCCTATATCAGTTATGCCTTCACCCTGGATTACATGTCCACTGTCAGATCTTGACCTTGTATCATCATCTTCCTCAACACAATTAACTCTAGCTCCTTTGCTCTCCTTCAGTTTCTTATACCATTCTGGGTATCCATGAAGCTTGAAGCATTCCTGTACTTCATGACCAGTAGCTTGACAATGTGTGCACCTCATCTTAGCTCTATCTTCCTTGCTTATCCTTTTTTGTGCAGAATTGTGTCCCCTGTTCTGTCCTCCATACCCTTGACTCTGCTGCCTTCCCACTTGCATAGCCATTCTCTGACTTGGATTATCTCCCTCATCAGTTAAATCCATTTGATCCTCTACCTGCACAACTAAGCCATATGCTTGTTCTACAGATGGTAGAGGCTCCATCATCATTATTTGCCTTCTAGTCTGCTCAAACACCTCATTCAATCCTACTAAAAACTGCACCAGTTTCTGATGTTCTTCTCTTATTATGTAGTCATTCTCAGCATCACATGAGCACACAATAGGAGGTAACAACAAATCCAATTCATTCCACAGATTAGATAGATTACTGTAATAAGCAAATACACTCTGATTTCCTTGCTTATATTGCATGATTTCTCTCTGCAGTTTATAGGTTTTAGGACCATTACTTCAACCAAATCTATGCATCAGTGCACTCCACAATTTCTCACTAGTTTCATAATGCGAGAAAGCATTAACCACCTCTTTAGACATAGAATTAATAATCCACTGCGCTACCATAAAATCAGTCTTAATCCAATCATTATAATATTCAGCATCCTCATCTGGCTCAGTAAACACTCCATCTATGAAAGCAAGCTTACTACGAGCTCCTAATCCTCTTCGAATCGAACGAGACCATTGCAAAAAATTGGTACCTGTAAGAGGAGCTGCAACAAGCTGCATTCCAGGATGATCGGATGGTTGCAACTTCAGAAACTCCTCGATCTTCTTCTTTGGAAGCTCCGTCGGCTCCGGATCTGGATCTCCATCGGCGGCAGTGACCGGATCCTTGCCGTTCTTTCGCGGACCGTTCTGCTGCGCCGTGGAACTGGAGGATTCACCCATCATCACTTGCGAATAGCTCTTTCGTCGTCCTTTCGCCATTAGATCGTAACCAAAGCTCTCGATACCATGTAAAAATCAGTAATGTATGCAGTAGTTCATGTACAGAATCGAAGAAATGAAGGAAAATATCCGTATATTCTTCAAAATTTAAGTCACTGTTACATTCCCTTCAACTACTTATACTACCAGCTAAGACACAAGACTTGGAAAGAAAGGAAAGAAGAATACACCAATGAGAAGCTGACTCGTCAGCATAAACTAACGAACAGCTGTTATATCTACTAATCTAGGCTGGACAAATACGAACATAACACGTGGATAAGTAATCCACGTGTATAAATAGAAAATAGAATAAAACGACTCCTAATTTCATGCACCAGTTTCTTCACTCTCTTCCTTCTTCTCCAACACATCTCCCTTCTTCTCCATCACACCAATTTCATCTCGACTTTTCCTACAGTAGTACGGATAAGGAAACTCGTAAAAAACAGAAGTGTTTGGGAAAGAGCAGGTATTGTTGTTGATGGAAGGATCAGCTAGCCTTATTGTGTAGTTGATGTAGTTGATTTCTTTCACGTAGTATCTTTGGGAGTCGAGGTCGATGGAGGCGACGTAGTTTTCGCATGCTAGCTCGAATCGCCGCAGTTCTTGGGGTGATTGCTTAGGCGGAAAGGGGAGGTGATGTTGTGGATGATGCCACAGGAAGAAGGGGTGCAGTTGGAGTTGGCATGGCGCGTATAGAAGAAGATGGGGAGAGAGAGAATGAAGAGAGAGAGGGAGAGGTTTTGATGGATCATGGTGTTGTTCTTGATTTTAGGAAGAGCTCAAACAAGAAACAGACTTTTGATGGCTATACGTTATTTTATTTATGTTATGAAATGAAGATATGTTATTTCTTACTTCTCTATATATTTCATGTTGTTTTTTTTGTTTGATTTCTTATGTGTATAATATTCTATGCAATGCAACAAAGAATTTGACTTGTAGTGTTATGGATTTGTGCTATAGAACAACAGAATCGGACGGAAATTAAATAATTATTCAAATGAATAATATATGATTCATTATTCATATACATCGGACTTCTTCGATAATCTTAGTATATTAATTTAACTATGCAGCTGAACCGATGATGTCTAGCTTAAGTGGCAAGTCGAGGCATCATAAGTCTCCAAAATGAGAAGGTATGGGTTCAAAACCCCTAGCATGGGGTTTGTATTATTTCATTTATATGAGTTTGTTGGATTGTTAATGATGAATCCGTTAAACATGTCTCATTTTCGTCAATGTCAAATACAATCTGCGTCAATTGAGATGGATAATTCGGAATCTTCAAACGCTCGACATCAGCTTCCAACATTTCCAAGACTTTATTCATTGACGGACGATCATTTGGATTCATCTGTATACACCATAACGCAACTATAGTCATCTTTCGGACGAGATGCCTTTTACTATCACTCTCGTCGTTTTCATCAACATTTCCGATTTCAATGTCGTTGCCTTGGCTAAGACAATCATAAATCCAATCCGGGAAATACTTGGTAGACGCATCATTTTCATCAATCGAGTCTTCCTTTAGGCCTATCATTTCCACTAGCAACATCCCGAAACTGTACACATCAGCCTTGTAAGACACCGCACCGATACACCGGTTGATTAGCTCTGGAGCAACATATCCTATTGTCCCTCTAGCGACGGTCATGGTCACTGTATTCTTGTCTATAGCGCAAAATTTTGCTAGCCCGAAATCGGATATTTTGGAAACGAAGTTATGATCAAGAAGTATATTATGAGGCTTGATATCAAAATGCAAGATCTGGACATCGCACCCTTTGTGCAAATACTCAATCCCTCGAGCAACTCTGATTGCTACTTCTAACTTTGTGTCCCAACTCAAGGAAGTTGTCTTTTCCCGATTGAACAGGTACTTCTCAAGAGAACCATTAGGCATGAAATCGAACACAAGCGCACGATTGGAGCCCTGTGCACAATATCCAACTAGCGTCACCACATTGACATGGTGGATCCTTCCGATGGTCCTGATTTCATTGATAAAATCTTGGCCATTCCCTCCGGACTCTTTAAGCAGCTTGACCGCAACTTCCTGACCACTACAGAGCTTCCCTTTGTAAACGGAGCCGTAGCCTCCCTGACCAAGTTTATCTTGAAAATTCCGAGTCATCTTCTTAACCTCTGAATACGAGTATTTAATTGGCACGAGCTTGTTGTCGCCCCGTAGGAAGGATTCAATAGATTCGTACGCAGACAAATGCCTTCTCCGGAACTTGTGGATCAAAAACCACAATGCCAAAGGGAAAAGGATGATTTTGGGAGCCATGACAATGATCAAACCTTTGAAGAAGAAGAAGTTCTTAAATTGTTATATGAACAGAGAGCATAGCAACTAGTCTATAATATCAAAACCTAGAGTCAGAACCAGAGATTTCAGCAATTAGTATATAAGTTCCCTGCAAGCACAGGAGTATGCATATAAAAGTCATGAGCAAAGTAATAAGAGTTCTAATCCAGCAATGCTTGTGCTTATCAAAGGACAGGTTAACTGCATGCAACATTCATTTAATCTAAATCTTCCAACACATGATGACCTGAGATCGATCGGTCGATCGGAACATGTATATATGGATGACGAAACATACCTACGAAAAACACAATAAGCGAGACCGGCCCTGCGAAAAGCATTTATCATTAAGAAATAATACGCTCACAAAATTCAATTCATAAACATATATATATAAAAAGAAAAGAAAGGGGTTGAGAATCTTTCTTACCGAAATACAAATTAATTACAACATACACATAAATAGTGCTATACTATTGTGGATCCATCGTATTGTATAGAAAAGCATGCGTACCCCACATCGAGTACTCTGTGTAGCTGCCACAAAACATCACCTCGTATCCGTACAAGAGAGCGCCATGGATTTCCGAAAGCAAAACGTTGCTCAAATCCTTGAATTCCCAAGAAGTCATGGCTACAACCTCCAAAGTGCACATGTTTTCTACTTGTGAAGCCTTCATCCCACCAACCATGACATAGGCATATGTGTTATGGGATGGATAGTTAGGGGCACAGTGTGTTACATTTGTGAAGAGGGAGGGATTCTTCAATGGATTTGGGCAGCTCATGAAATTTATAAGCAAGGCACTAGTAACGAAATAGGGGTAGGGCTCTTCGAAATCTTGATAATATGCAGAAGAGTTTGGGAAAGAGCAGGGGTCGTCGTTGTTGACGGAAGGATCAGCAACCCTTATAGTTTGTGTGGTGTAGTTGATGTCTTTGACATGGTATTTCTGATGAGGGTTTAGATAGACTGAGGCGACGTCGTTTTCACATTCGATTTCTATTTTGCCGCAGTTTCTGGGGTTGTGCTTGAGCCGGAAAGGGGAGCTTATGTTGCGAATGAGGCCACATGCTGCCGAAGTGGTGCAGTGAGAGTTGGCGGCATTGGAGGGTTGAAAGAAGAAGAAGTGGTGGAGAGAGATAATGTAGAGAGAGAGGATGAGGTGTTGAGGGACCATCGTTCTCTTGTTATTTAGTGATATAGAAAGAATGAAGGCTTCATTATTCTAAGAAAAACGATGTTTTCTTAGTACAACACAAACACACTCACGCGTGCACCTAGTTTTTCTCGAAAACCTCTTGTCATCTTCTTTATGTCCGAATAGGAGTACCTGATCGATGCAAGTTCGTTGTCACTTTGTACGTGGTTCTTTATGTCCTCGTTCACCGACAAGTCCCCTCTCTGGAACTTTATAAATAGACGACGAACCCTGTCACGCAAAGAATTCGTACGACGAACCTAACTATATAACATGAACACTACAAAAAGCAAAAGTCACAGATAAATTGGTGAAAAAAGAATGATGAGGCAAACATTCACTACAACATCGATGATCACAGGAAATATAAGAGACAAAACCTGTACATTATTTGTGTTATTATTCCATAAAAGCTAGGGTTCGTCGTCAATACCAACAATCATAATTTTTCAACTTATAAACACCCTCATAGGCAGTACTTCTACACCCCTAAATCCTACACTCCCTCGTCCGATGCCGAGACCCTATCCTTTCTTCTACACCGTCTGGTTCCTGTTCGGTGTGGATGACCTGCATCTTTCGACCCATGCAGCGACCTCTCAAACTTAACAGTTTTCAGACAACACGATTTGGATCTAACTGAGATAGCATTATCAGACTACGTCCTTACGGTTTGCCTCCAGTTGTCTTGTTGCTGCCTTCGTTCTCGTCTTTCAGGAGGAATTTGTCAACTTGTGCAGCTGCTTGTCTGCCTTCGGAGATTGCCCAGACCACTAGTGATTGTCCACGTCGACAATCTCCAGCAGCGAAGACGCCTTCAACATTGGTTGAATAAACGGCCATAATCAGCTTTGTAGTTCGATCTGTTGTCTTTATCCACTCCGAGTTTGTCAGCAGCCGTCTGAAAAGAGGGGGGATATTTAGAACACAGCAATTCACAAGGGTTTAAGAGAAAGGGGAAATTTTGATAATGATGATGGTCTAACCTCTGCTGAAGATCTCCCCCATCTCCTCTACCGTCGCACATTTCTTCCCAAATTCAGCTGCTTCCAGCTTACTCATCGTCGTATTAGCTACAAACTCCTCCTTGTCGATGATTTCCAGCGCTTCATTCCTGATCTGCAGCTCCGGCGACGGATCAATCGACCTGAGATCCATCATCAGCAGGCCGAAGATCGTGACTAGTGCAATCACAACTAGTAGCCACGAAACGGACATTCTTCGTCGGGCGCCGCGGCATCTTTGAACTCATTTAACCGGCAGCAGAAGAAGGCAGCAATAAATTAGGCTCTTACTTAATTTGTATAACCACCATGCTCATTGCTTCCATATCCATGAATTCTCAGTTTCCATGATTTTTCTTCAAGTACACATCGAATTTCAGATTTATCGAATCCTCCGTCGAAATTTCTATGGAGTACTCTGTTCTAGAACATATCATTCTGCATCATTTATCACCACTTCTAACACATTTACCAATATCTTAACTACATGCTTTCTGTATCCATTTCTTAACCATCCTAGTAATCAACACAGACTCAACAAATATTCTTGTTTCTCTCAAGAAAAACACTAGAAACAGCTAGCTCAAGCACCAGTTACTCAAATTGAACTAAGAAAATATCAAATTGAAGATGTTAACCTTGAAAATCACCAGCTATGAATACTTCAATCAAAGCTGCTGCCTTTCTCGTCGGAGCAATTTACCGATTCGATAACGGAACGGTTCGATTCGGACGAGGAACCACTGCCAATAAAGACTAATTTCGTATCCCCAAATCTCCTCAGCTCGCAAACCCTACTCTCTCTCTCTCTCTCCCCCCGACACACACATAGTGTAAAACCGAACTCGCGACTGCCGAGCTCGCGATTTTCGATCTCGCGATCAGCGAGCTCACGAACAACCAAATGCAGAAAAGTAAAATGACAAGAGGAATTACGTGGTTCGGCTTGAAGCCTACATCCACGGGAGGAAGAGAACGATTTCACTATGAATCAACAAACAAGATTACAGTTACAACAAGCTATGGATCTATCCGAGAAGAAAGAAAAACCCAACTGAGAACGAACTCCTAACTCCCACTTTCTTCTATCCCAAAACTTCCCAGTAACCGCTGCTCTCTGATTCACACGTTCTGCAGCAAAACCAGATCTTCATACTATATATATAAGCCTCGAAGATCTAATCTCAGTCGTCCAAACACCAACGATCAAGATCACCCTGCAGCTACAGCTTGCGCATCAAGCTACAAGTTAGTTACAACTAACTTTATCCACGTGTACTCCAACAGCGAATCAGAAGCAGTCAATCTTCCACATCATCATGCACAGTCAGCACCTCAACTCATATGTTGAATTATGCAGACAAACACAACAAATCTCCACCTTGAATGCATGATTCAAAAGCAAAATCCTTCTCCCTTCTCCTACCAGCTCCACATCAGAGCCATGTGAGTAATCTTCTCACATTTCCTTCAAACCAACCAAGTTCATACAATGCTTGAACTTAGTTGAAGAAAGAGATTTAGTGAGCATATCTGCTGGATTATCCTCACTAGATACTTTCACCATTTTAATCACACCCCTATCCACTTCATCTCTCACAAAGTGCAACCTCACATCAATGTGTTTTGACCTCTCGTGGAACACTTGATGTTTGGCTAGGTGTAGAGCACTTTGGCTATCACAATGCAACGTAACAACTCCTTGATCAATACCAAATTCTCCAAGAATACCTTTGAGCCATATTCCTTCCTTCACAGCCTCTGTGATGGCAAGGTATTCAGCCTCAGTTGTAGACAGAGCTACCACTGATTGCAAACAAGATTTCCAGCTAATAGCAGCACCAAACAGAGTATAAATCCACCCAGTCTGAGATTTTCTAGTATCAACATTTGTAGCGAAATCAGAATCCACAAAACCTTCTAGCACCTCATTTTCAGTACTAAATTTCCTTTGATACAATATCCCAACCTTCAGACTACACTTGATATACCTCAAGATATACTTCAAAGCCTCCCAATGGTGCTTACCTGGATTTCCCATAAATCTGCTTGCAACACTTATTGAATGAGCTAAATCTGGCCTAGTGCACAACATAGCATACATCACACTACCTATTGCATTTGCATATGGTATTGCACTCATCTCTTTGATTTCTCTATCAGAATTAGGCTGTTGTTGAACACTCAGCTTGAAATGCTGAGCTAAAGGCACAGATACAGATCTAGCTTCATGCATCCTAAACTTCTTTAAGACTTTATGCATATAACCATGCTGAGACAACCACAGCAAGCCCTTGTCTCTAATCCTAGTGATATCTATCCCCAATATCCTCTTAGCTGGCCCAAGATCCTTCATATCAAACTTATCTCTCAAATCTGACTTCACCTGCTCCACCTCCATTGGATTCACACCAGCCACCAACATGTCATCAACATACAACAACAAATATGCAACAGCTACACCATTTTTCAATTTCAAGTAAACACAGCTATCATACTTTGATTTAATGAAACCAATACTCACTACATGCTCATCAAACTTCAGATACCACTGTCTTGAGCTCTGTTTCAAACCATACAGAGATTTCTTATGTAAACATACCTTATTCCTTGTATCTGGAGTTGATGATCCTTCTGGCTGAATCATGTATATTGTTTCCTTTAAATCCCCATGCAAGAAAGCAGTCTTCACATCCAATTGATGTAATTCTAAGTCCCTGTGAGTAACAATAGCCAACAGAATCCTTATTGAGCAATGTTTAACCACTGGAGAAAACACTTCATTGAAATCTATTCCCTCCTTTTGAGTAAAGCCTCTTGCAACAAGTCTTGCCTTGTATCTGACTCTCTCTTTATCAGTCATCTCCAGTTTCTTCTTAAAAATCCATTTGCAGCTCACCAACTTTTGGGTTTTAGGTTTATCTACCAAAATCCAAGTTCTGTTCCTCTCCAAAGACTCTAATTCTTCTGTCATGGCCACAATCCATTGCTCATTATCCTCACAGCTTACTGCTTCCTTGTAATTACTTGGCTCTTGATACTCTATGTTTTCTGCCACATTCAGAGCATAGTATACCATGTCTGCTGTTCCATACCTGCTGGGGGGAGTTATATGCCTTCTAACTCTATCCCTTGTCAGCATGTAATCTCTGAGATTATCAGATCCATCAGCATCAGTGTCTGGATCATCCTGATTTTCTTCTTCATCTCTGGCATCACCATGTCCCATCTCAGCCTCCACCTCCAATCTTGCAGATCCATTCCCATCTTTGGGCACTTTACTGAGATCTTGTGACATCAGAAAAGGCATCTCCTCTTCTCTAAACATCACATCCCTAGAGATTATAACCTTTTGGTTACCAGTTTCAGTGCACCATAACTTGTATCCTTTGACTCCTTTTGGATATCCTAGCATCACACACTTGAGAGCTCTGGGCTCCAGTTTGTCTTGCTTCACATGCACATAAGCCCTGCAACCAAAAACTCTCAAATAACCTGATGTTCTACCAAACCATCTTTCATCTGGAGTCTTGAATCCAACAACTGAAGATGGACATTTGTTGATGAGAACACAAGCTGTAGTCACAGCTTCTCCCCAGAACTTCCTTGGCATACCAGAACTGAACAACATACACCTCAGTCTCTCAAGAATAGTCCTATTCATTCTCTCTATAACCCCATTCTGCTGAGGGTTGGCTGGTACTGTCTTATGTCTTCTTATTCCTTTCATCTTGCAGAAACCATTGAATTCTGCAGACAAGAACTCCAACCCATTGTCTGTTCTGAGACACTTCAACTTGGTGTTCTTTTCATTCTCCACTTCACAGCACCATTCCTTGAACTTATCAAATGCTTCTGACTTGGACTTTAAGACATACAACCATAATTTCCTCGAGTAATCATCCATGATGGACATGAAGTATCTACCTCCACCTAGAGACTCTGTTCTAGATGGCCCTCATAAATCTGAGTAAGCATAATCCAGTGGAGCACTTGATATGCTAACACTATCATCATAGCTTTGATTCTTATTCTTCCCAAGTATGCAATACTCACAATCATCAAGTGTAGAACCTACACAATCCTTCAAAATCCCTTGTTTAACAAGTTCTTTCAAGCCCTTCTCACCTACATGGCCTAATCTCTTATGCCACAGGTTTAAATCATGACTTACAGTAACATCAGATTCACCAACAACAGCTACATCATCTAAGTGATATAAGCTACGATTCCTTATGCCTCTCATAACAACAACATCACCTTTAACAACATGCATAATCCCACCAGTAGACTTGAAACTATACCCTTTAGATTCTAACATACCTAAAGAAATTAGGTTTCTCTTGAGTTGTTGGATATACCTTACATCTGCAAGAATTTTGCAAGAGCCATCATGCATCCTTAGCTTGATCTTACCCACTCCTTCAACTGTGCATACTTGATCATTTCCAAGTAGTACAGAACCCAATTTCTCCAGCTTCAAGTCCTCAAACCATTCTTTCTTGGGACACATATGAAAACTGCAGCCCGAATCTAACATCCACTGATCTTGTATTGATGAATCAATCACATTGAGAAGCTCAGCATCACCACAATGTTCAGCCACATCTGCTGTGCTTGGCTTCTCTGCCTTTTGAGCCAACTTCTTCTTGTGTGCAAAACAATCCTTCTTTATATATCCAATCTTCTTGCAGAAATGGCACTTTCTGGTTTCCTTTTCACCAGCTTCTTTCTCCTTGAATTGCCCAGATTTCTTGCCATCACTGGAGCTCTTCTTGACCTTATTCTTGTGAAATTTCCCTTTCACATTCAGACTTTCTCCATGGGCAGAATCTGGTCCAACTTCAAATTTCTTCTGCAACTCCTTGGTCTTCAATGCGTTCTGCACTTCCTCAAGAGTGATTGTGCCGTCCCTACCATATAACATGGCATCCTTCAACTGCTCGAAGGATTTGGGTAGTGAATTCAACAAAATAATAGCCTTATCTTCATCATCGATCTTGACATCCAGATTCTCCAGATCGCATATCACCTTGTTGAATTCATCTACTTGATCCAGGATCCCTTTCTCCTCCAAGATCCTGTACGAATACAGCCGTTGCTTCGCATACAATCGGCTGGCGAAGGACTTTGTCATGTACAGCGATTCGAGCTTGGCCCAGACTCCAGCTGCGGTGCTTTCCTTCGATACCTCGCGAAGAACCTTGTCTGATAAACACAGAACAATGGCGATGTGAGCCTTCTCTCGCATCTCGATTCGCTTCTCCTCCGTCATAGCCAATTTCTTAAACTCCTCCTCCGATTTGATTGCTTCAGCCAATCCATGCTGCACGAGCAGAGCTCGCATCTTAATCCGCCACAATCCAAAATCGTTGGAGCCATCGAATTTCTCTGCATCAAACTTCATCGTTGACATCGCGAGGATCTTCTCCTTCCCACAGACGGCGCCAATTTGTAAAACTGAACTCGCGACTGCCGAGCTCGCGATTTCCGATCTCGCGATCAGCGAGCTCACGAACAACCAAATGCAGAAAAGTAAAATGACAAGAGGAATTACGTGGTTCGGCTTGAAGCCTACATCCACGGGAGGAAGAGAATTATTTCACTATGAATCAACAAACAAGATTACAGTTACAACAAGCTATGGATCTATCCGAGAAGAAAGAAAAACCCAGCTAAGAACGAACTCCTAACTCCCACTTTCTTCTATCCCAAAACTTCCCAGTAACCGCTGCTCTCTGATTCACACGTTCTGCAGCAAAACCAGATCTTCATACTATATATAAAAGCCTCGAAGATCTAATCTCAGTCGTCCAAACACCAACGATCAAGATCACCCTGTAGCTACAGCTTGCGCATCAAGCTACAAGTTAGTTACAACTAACTTTATCCACGTGTACTCCAACAGCGAATCAGAAGCAGTCAATCTTCCACATCATCATGCACAGTCAGCACCTCAACTTATGTTGAATTATGCAGACAAACACAACACATAGAGACACGAAATCAGCAGCCTAGGAGATAGCGAGCTACTCCGCAGCCTATCGAATTGATTGAGCCAAACATTCCGGGCGACAGGCCATAAGATGCGGCGGAGCAGGGGCGTGTTTGAATCTTATAATCTCTCTCTTTCTCTCTTCTCTCTCTCTCTCTCCTACCTTAGTCTGTGTTGTTGTTGAGTGTGTGACGACAGTGAGTGAGATCCGATGGGAAAGGGTGGGAACTTCGATTTTCGGTTAAGTGTAATTAATTCAACCGTCCATTTCTAAATCTAACTTACTACTCTACTCAAATCTAATTAATAATTTGGTTTTCTCTCACCTCTATATATTAATTTTGTTTGTTTTTTCAAATAATATTAATTAAGTTAAATGATCAGGAAAAAAAAGAAAAGAAAAGAAAAACAACAATATAAATCACTCCTTTAAAGGAGGAGCCCGGTGACCAGGTGCGCTAAGTCATCTGGTTACGTAACCGAGATCTATTACAGAGTTGAAAATCTATTACAGATTTTAGGTACTTCACTAGATTTTAAGTAACAATAAAATCAAACTAGTGAAAATCTATTACTACAATTTTTCTGTGATCAAAGTATCAAACAGTGAAGTCTTTTATGCATTTCAAATTATTTATAATTATAATAGACATTTAAAAAAAAAAAAATTGAAACATTGTACTCCCTCTCAGTATTTTAAAAATCGAACTGAATCGGCATTAAACTAGTGAACCATGAACATTTCATGATTTCGATTCGAGATTTTTTTTTCCTTCAAAACAATGGTTGAACCGGCGAGATCTCTGGCTCAACCATTGTTTAACTTAAAAAACTATGAACCATAGATCTCGCCGGTTCGATTTTTAAAATATTGCTCTCTTTGTTCCACTACTTTAGTCTAATTGAAATATTGAAATATTTATTTCACAAGACAGAATATAATGGGTTGAAAGTAGTATATAATATTTTAGAATGAAAAATACTTGTCATTTTATTATATTTGTCACATTATAAACTAGTCTATATCCATTCCATGAAGAATCTATTACTAAGACACCGGTTCTATAGTAGTAATACTACAAAATAGATACACACAATTGAATTTTTACATAAATATACACACTTTTTTTTATCACTCCTGAACAGTAAACTACACAAGAGAGGAGGAGATATCAACTTTATGTAGCAGGGGCAAAGAACCACTAGAAAGTGTCATCTCACTTTGATCCACGTTCACTGCGATTTGGTTTGAATACGACGAATTATCCGGAATTCGTAGACGTTCGACATCACCTTCCAACATTTCCAACACTCTATGTATTGGTGGACGATCATCCGGATTCATCTGTATGCACCACAGTGCAACTATTGTCATCTTCCGGCCGACTTTCTTTGTGCTTTCATCGACATCATACTCATTACCTCTCGCTAGTTCAATATCCTTGCCTTGCTCAAAGGAATCGTATATCCAATTAGGAAAGTATTGGTTGGAGTCGTCGCCATTGTTTCGAGTCAAGTCTCTGTTTAAGCCCACCATTTCCACCAGCAACATTCTGAAACTGTACACGTCAGCTTTATAAGAGACTGCTCCAATACTTCGACTAATTAGTTCAGGAGCGACATAGCCAATGGTTCCTCTAGCAACGGTCAGTCATGGTCACTGCATGCTTGTCAGTAGAGTAAAATTTTGCCAATCAAAATCCGATATTTTGGGGACGAAGTTATCATCCAAAAGTATGTTATGAGGCTTGATGTCAAAATGTAAGATCTGAACATCACATCCTTGATGCAAATACTAGATCCCTCGAGCAGCTCCAACTGCAATCTCAAACTTTGTCTCCCAAGACAAGGAGCTCGTTTTTTCTCGATTGAAAAGGTACTTTTCAAGGGATTCATTCGGCATGAAATCGTAGACAAGGGCACGCTTAGATCCTTCTGCACAATATCCAACTAGTTGCACTACATTGACATGGTGGATCCTTCCAATAGTCGAAATTTCATTGATAAAGTCCTTGCCACTCGCTCCGGCTTTTCCAAGCAACTTGACTGCTACGTGATGGCCACTTCGAAGTTTTCCTTTATAAACCGCACCGAATCCTCCTTCGCCTAGTTTCTCTTGAAAACTTTTGGTCATCCTTTTCAAGTCGGAGTAGGAGTATCTGATCGGTGCGAGCTTGTTGTCGCTCTGAAGGTAGGATTCTATTGCATCAAAATCGGAGAAGCGCCTTCTTCGGAATTTGTAGATCAAAAACCACACTGCGAAAGGACATATGATGAACCTTGGTACAAAGATGACCATGCTTGAGATGACGCCTAATTAAGATGAGAAGGCCAAAATTTATATCAATACATAACTCGTAAGAAGAGGAGGAAGATTTGAAATGATAGTTAAATATAATTATATATAGAAACGCACCTGAGTATATGAATTTAGGCGCAAAACTTGCCCCAAATAAATAGGACCCTGCAAGAGCGCATGATGAACAAAAATTAACATTTGACAAAAATGTATTCCTTCCGTCTCAAATCAGTAGACGTCATCTCACACTGATAGTCCACATTTTTAAAAACCCACTGTACGTAAAAATTCGTACCTAGACAAAAATAGACGGAGAAGTAAAAACGAAAGTAAAGATTCTTACAGTTTGGTATTAGAATAAACGAGAGTACTAACGCACCGGCGATTCCGAGGATGATCAACGCTAGGATGTTTATTGCTGCAGTTAAACAAACTGGATTTTTTTTTTGTAAACAAATTAGAATTATCAATTATTACGTATATTTGTAATAAGTCGACAAAAATGTGTTACAAATATTTGATACGTAAATTTACGTACCTAAAAGGACCAGTGAAACCACGAGAAGTGCTGCAGATACACAACACACTGTGATTAATTAAACTGAAAAAAATAAATCATTAACATAATAATACAACGAGGAATGCTCCATATCCATCGTGAACATTCTTAATATAACGCGACATACTATTAATGGATAAAAATCTAATTATACACCCTAACATTTCTATAAAAAAAAAAATTGTATCATTGTCACACTAACAGTAGACACATTTAGAGTGTCTACATTAGATAAGAGAGCGGTTCCAATAATACAACTTGCTAAAAAGAGACAATGTTTTATGCTATTTAGAGTAAATTTGACTTTATAAAATTAATTAACTCATTTTTTAATAGTAATAAATATTGGAAAATTATGAAATTGAAATAGAGAAATAGGACCCAAATGGGCCTAGCCCAATTACATGTAATGGTGGGCCGGTCCAATAAATTAGGTGGTTTTTGATACTTTTTTTTTAGAGAGAAACGCATAGGAAAAAAAAAAAAAAAAACCGATAAAGAATTAATTAAAATAATAAGAAAACATGAATTTAGATCATACCAGTGAGTAACACGTTAGGTCCCAAAATATTGTACCCATTAGGGAATATGTAGAAAGGGAAGTGGTAAGGCCCTAAAAAAACAGTACACAAACACATGATCAAAGCAAGATAAATAATTATAGAAAGACAAAAGATAGGGTAAGTTCGACGCTACACTCGACTCTTAAATAGTGTTAGTAGTATAAATAGTGTGTTCGATGCTTTTAGTTTCAAACACTCAGAATATCGCTAGATGGAGGTACATGAAATTGATTAATGCATAGACTGTCACAATCTTGATCTTGTGATTATTCTATACCCTACTATGTAGGAATAGGAAATACTCTGTATGAGAACTTGAAATTTTAAAATATGGTAAAGGAGGGAAAAGAACCTGCTATGAATGTATGTAGTCCTATCTTTCTTTCTCTAACTTTGCTTTTGTTGTCACTTGGGTTCATTTCAAGGTCATCAGCTTATATATTGTGGCTCAACTTACTTAGTAGGTTGAGCCGAAATTATCCTTAGCCATTCTAAATCTATGCATTCTAGGCATTGGTCTCATTACGATTACTTTGATCATATAACTTTTTTACTTCATCTGAAGTTTGGACATGTTGGTCCCAGTTTGTTAATAGGGAAATACGTAGAGGGGGGGGGGGGGGTGAATACGTATTTCAAGTTTTTCAACTTTTTCCCTTTAACTCAGAGTGACAAGTAAAGAGCTCGCTTGACACTTAAGACCTAGCTGAAGCTAGATCTACAGTACGTAGCTTGCCTGCTTGACCGAAGTAGGGACTTGATCAAGAGGGAGTCTTTACTCGAGTATGCGGAAATTCGGTGAGCGAAAATCTTTTCCTAAGTAATTAAAAATCCAAGTTATGTTTGTTTATATGTATGTGCAATGGATAATCAAATACAGTAAAGAGATTAGGGTTAAAGAGATATACGACACAGAGATTTATAGTGGTTCGGAGATGAAGCTCCTACGTCCACTTTGTTGCACGACGGCAACTGTTCTCTTCACTCAAGAACTTGAAGATTTCGGGCTATTCAAAAGCCTGGTCAAGATCGGGCTTCACTTGCCTGGATCCGACGATAGACGTAGTGATTGCGGGTTCACTACACAAACCTAACAAAGACTGAAAGCTTCACTTGCTTCAGTCAAAACACAGACAGGGAGATTTCAGGCTCTCCTTACAGCCTAGCTTCAATCGAGCTTTACACAAACGATGTAGGTGTAAGCTTAGATCTAGAATCTATGATCGAGACTTCTTCAATCGATGAAAGAAGAGTCTTGGATAACAGACAGAGGTTTGGGTTTTTGGTTGTAGAACACACTATGAAGAGCTCTTTACAGTAGATGCAAAGTAGGGTATAGCTCTCCTTCTAAGCTTGGATATTTGAAGTGGGCTTAGACTCTAAGTGTGAAGGTTGTGAAGACGAGTTCCGATGAACTGGAAACTCGGAGAACACTTGGAAACAAAGACTCGGAGATTTGCTCAAAGGCTTGGGAGTGTTTGTTTGCTATATGCGCTTGAATGCTCAAGTAGTGTTCTACTTCTTCACGTCTTGGTCCTTCACTATTTATAGGCGGAGAGATTGGCGAGATCCGTTGCTTGGTTGGTGGCCTTGTCCCTCCTCCTCTCGACAGTACTTGCGCAGGCGGATGCTTTTACAGACGCGCCAGTTTGTCTGTTTGCCAAAAATGGCTAACTTACAAACCTAACAGTAACTGGAGCGAGCCAGTACTGTTGCGGCGCCTTTGTCGACCTGGCAGTCAACTCCTCTGCTCCTCTCCGCGTTCGACACGTGGAGATCTCGTAATAAATGCGGAGATCCCCAGTTGACTGGAGTTTAAAATCGGAGCGGGAACTGTGCTGTCGCTTTCTGGTAGGTGGTGGCTCGCTTCGCTTTGAAGTAGTGGCGTCCGCTTTAGTTGAGTCACTTCGTAGTCATTCTGTAGTGAGTCGCTTCGGGAGATAGAGTTCCCTAGTGACTACTTTGGAAATTGCTGATTAGAGTTGACTAGCTTTGACTTTACCCTGTAGCGCTCGCTTTGCTTCGCTTTGGCTTTGAACTGTAGCGCTCGCTTCGCTTCGCTTTGGCAGACTCACTTCGAATCTACTGTAGCACTCGCTTCGCTACACTGTTTTTCGGCACGCTTCACTTCAGTTTGCTAGACTTGCTTCGCTTTGAAAAACACACTCAAGCGAGTGGCCTTCACTTGAACTTTTTGAAGCCTATAATCTAAGCAAAATAGAGAGCCATCCTAACACAGTAGGCTTAGAAAAATTCTAACCTACTGACTACACCAAAATGGGTCGCTTGGGAATAGAACACTTGGGGTTTTGTGATCAAATCAAAACAATAAAATTATCCCTTATAGATTCCCCCTTAACATGTTGTTCTTAACAATTCCCAACAATTTCCCCCTTTTTGATGATGCCAAAACCCAAAAACTTAAGATTATCGAAATCTAGTCTATCTAACCGTGGAAGGAACTTCAAGCGACTGCTTCCTTTGCAGCTTCGTTTGAGTTATTATTTTTTTTTTTTGTTCCTTTCCCCTTTTTTTTTCGGTTAAATTTTGTTTGAGTTTGTAGCAAAAAGTAAAGTCATTCACAAAGCAAGTAAATGACGCATTTTGACAGAAATTGAAATTGGATAAATGAACAAGCAGTTCACAAAAATATTAAGGAGCTTGAGACTCAACGGTTTCCTGCAGCCCCTTCCTTGTCGTCCTCCTTCTTCTTCTCTTCTTCATCTTCCTCCAAATCCTTAGCAATCATCTCTTCAGGAATAGTGTGTGCACTGAAGACCTTCGCTTCTAATGAGCCAATAGTGTGGATACTTGGCCTCCTCCAAGTCTCCTCAAGTTGGAAGGCTTCATCCACTTCAGCATCGATGATGCTACGATCTGGGACGCATGTACCGGGTAGGAAGGGCATGGGGAATTCCTTCTTAGCAGGTACCTTGATGATTAAAGGCATGGGCTCTGCAAGCTGTGCAAGTGAGAAAACCTTCCGCCTGAACTTCTCATCATAATTACTAAGAAAGTTGTTGAGAGCGCTGATCTTTGAGCATTCGGTCTGCAGTGGCACTACCTCCCAATGGTAGTATGCTTTGATAAATTTTTCTTTGTAGTGTAGCCACTGCTCAAGTAATTCATCAGGGACGCACTGCTCAATCTCACGGGCATCAAGATGCTCATTTCTGCGCACAGTCAACTCCTCTTCCGACCGGCTGGCCATCTGTGCCATGACTGCATTGAATTTCTTTCCTGACTCGCCACTCCAGATAGGAAGCTTCTCATTGAGTCGCTTGCGAATGTAATTCTGTTCCTCCTTGAGGCGGTAGCGGCCAGATTCAATCATCTCTTTTGTAGTCGTCTGGCATGTGTCGATCACAGCTTGAGCAAGGCATGCTTCGGACTCCTCTGGCATGAGTGGAACAAAGGCGCTACGAACTAGAGCGGACTGGATGAGTCTCACTTCATTGAAGTGTTCCTCGATCCGGCCGTCTATCACTTGGAGTCGCTTGGCCTTTATTCTCCTCTCCTTCTCAGCTTCATCCCTTCCTTCCTCTCCTCTCTTTCTTTTTCTTTCCTCCTTCTCCGCCCTTGTAGCGACTGCTTCTTTGACCTTTTGGCGCTTAGCCTCGGGGTCATCTCTCTTCGAATCTGGGGCAGCTCGCTTCAATGGTTGCTTCGGTGGTGGGGGAGGCGGCATGTCCACCTTTGAAGTTTTTGAAGGAACGATTGTGGACGAAGTGGCTCCTACGGTCGTCGAAGCGAGCGCGGCAGTTGAAGCGGGCGTGATGGCTGAAGCGGGCGCTTTGGAACCTGAAGCACCTGCACCTGCAACAGTTAGCTTTTTCAACTCAAATTGGCGCTCAATTTCTCGAGCCATGGCCTCGTCCGCCTCCACTTGCTTCCGCCTCTCCTCCTTGGTAAGTACTGTGACTTGAGGATGTCGAGCAATGGAAGAGGCAAGCACTTTCTCTCCAAGTGGCTTGCAGGGCTCTTCAGGCTTTTTCAAGAGCTCCTCCTCCGTAAGCTTCACTTTTCCTTTCTTTGCAAGCCTCGCCCTTGCTTCATCATCTAATCCTTCCTCCTCATCACCGGCACCACCAACTCCTTCAATCATCCTCTCTACTCCAACACCTCCACTTTCTCCACCTTGTAGCTCCAAGAGATTGGCATTTTTCAGTATATTTCCTTCCCCCTTTTTGGCATCATCACTGCCAGGGGTCGGGACGATTGTTTTCCCATCAAGAGTTTTGTGAAGCTCCTCCACTTGGTTGAGTAATGTATGGAGCATTCTCTCAGCCTTTGTCGCGAAGACTTGCTCTTCCGACAATACAATCCCTGCTGTTTTGATGGAGATTTCCTCCAGCAAGTACTCACATTGCTTCTCTCTCTCAACAACAGATGTCATCATCCTCTCCAACGGTTCCACTGTTCTGAAGCGAGCCTCCAGCTCCGCTTCAACTTCCCTCCTCATATCCTTCTTCTCCTCTTGCAAGTTGAAGTACCAGAATTCCTGAGCCGCTTGAAGTTCAGCTTGCATTGTTTCAAGGCTCCTCTCTCTCTGGTTTAGAGAGAGATGGAAGTCGGCACCTTCAACAATCTTCTCAATGTAAGCTTCACCCAGCTCCTTGATCTTTTGCAGTAGTATAGATAATTCAGCATTCTGCAAATCAATAGCCTGCGCACTCCTCCTCCGACTCTCCAGTTCTTTCTTGTCAATGGCACTCTTCTTTGACTTCCTTCAATTCAGTTCAAAGTGAGTCAAGAGTCTTTTTGGTACTGATCAGCTCACTTCCCTTCCTGATCAATTCTTCATCTTTCTTTTCAACCGCCTCCTTCAACTTCCTTATTTCCTTCTCCAATTCCTTCTTTTCTTTTCCGATTGAGACCAGTTTGGCATTGATCTCCCTCAAGCGGCTCCTTTCTGCATACAGCAAGCCCTTGAGTTCGGTGATTGTTTTTGAGTGGTCATCCACCAGCTTCACTTGCGCTTCCAGCGCCTTTTCCTTCTCTTCCAATAACCTTTCCTGTTCTCCTACCTTTCCATCCAGTTCTCTCTTCTTCTTGTCAAAGTCTTCTCGAAGACTCTTGACCTCCTCTGTCTTCTTCTCCATCTCCAACTCCTTTCTGGTGATCTCGCTTTGCAGACTCGAGATCTCCGCTTCCTTAACCTCCACCTCCTCCGCGTGCTCCCTCATCACTTTTCTCTCGTGGATGGTTGGACTGCGCTCAGGGACTATAGCGTCCGGATAGGCACGCTTCACTTTAGCGTCCAGCTTATCCCAGAAGCTGGTTCCGGTGAGAAATGATTGGAAGCCATTCTCACCGATGAAGTCCAGGAGCTTTCCCTCCATCTGGATTAGATCGTCCTTTGAGAAGGCATTTAGGAGTTTAAACACCTTGTAATACTCCGTGCCGCGGTAGGTGACGTATGTCAAGAAGTCAACAACCTTGGTGAAGAAGTCGTCTGACATAGGCACCGAGGGATAGCGGGTTCTGATGGTTTCAGCTGCCTGCTCTCTATCTCTCTTGTATCTTTTGAGAGCATCAACTTGGGTAGGGGTTTTGGAGATTTGAAATTCAGGAATAATGGATGTATGGGCGGTATCGGCTGTTGCTGCCGATGTCGAAGGGGATTGGGATGGTGTGACTTCAGGAGTTTCAGGGATCAAAGTAGGTTCTGTGGTTGGCTGGATTGGCTGGGATTGAAGAGGTTGAAATGTAGTATAGGCAACAGAAGGATCTGTGCTGAGGAATGGGACAGTAGGGATATGGAAAGAAGATGCAGATTCTACTTCCTGGGGAGAGAGGGGGGTTGTCAGTGTAAGAGGTTGGTGAGTTGATGAGGCTTGTGGTTCTGGGATTTGGATAATTTGTAATGAGGGAGTTTGGGCTTTGATTGGTGAAGGCTGGGGTTGAGTCACTTCAACGTCCTCAAGCGGCTTCTCCACCGCATCGCTTTCTTGGACGAGAGAAACGACTCGCTTCATCTTTTTCTTGCCTCGCTTGGGCGCGGCTCGCTTCCCGGGTGAAGCGACCTGCCTAGCTTGGCTCACTTCAGCTTGCCTTTTGGCAACTGGTCTTGCTACGGGCACTTCAATTTCAAGAAGTCCCAAGTCTATCAGCGTCTTGGTTTTCCTCCACTTGTCATAGAAGATGGATTGTTTGTTGTACACAGCAACGTCGGAATCCGGCCACACTTTGCCCGGAAACTTTTCTTCCAAGACAACAGACAGTCTGGAGAAAAACTTCAGCTTCCCCTTGCGGAGAATTTGATCGGTGCTCCCTGGTACGAACGCAAAATCCTTGGCAGCTTCATGGATTTGGTTGAGAAACCAACCATGCCAGTTAAACTTTGTTCCAGTGAGGCTGTCGACGATAACTGCGGTGGCGATCAGCTTCGTCTCCGAGAGAGTATCTAGCGTTCCAATATAGCATGCGACGCTCTTCGAGAAAAGCTCGCAGATGTGGTTGAAAGGATCCTTCAGGCTTGAACGGATACTGGCCTCCTTAAAATTTGGATCTGCTCCGTCGGCTGCAAATCGGCCATATTGAATTCCGGCCGAAAGTCCCAACTCCAACAGAGTGTCTCCTCCCACTCTCGGCAAGTTGAACGCACCGACAAGTTCGCTCATATCCACCTCCACCGGTTTCCTGGTCTGTGGATCTGTGAACGAAGATGTATTTTGCTCCTTTTTCAAATTTAGCAGGAGCTCACCCACCGCCTTGGCCAGAAATTTTTGATGGCACTGCTGTTACAAACTTCCATAGACCGGCCGTGGTCACGGCTCTACGGAAGAATCCGTTCGCTTCTACGAGGACAGGGTCGAGATGGGGCTCGACGTTGATATGCTTGTCAACCTCCGTGAAAAACTCCTCCATCGTCTCAGTCTTCTGCTTCTTTCCCATGGTGTAGAACAAGAGATTTCGAACGGAGTTTTATCGGAAAAAAAAAATGGTTGAGACTCGTGAGTTGCAGATGTTGCAGATCTAAGCACGAGAATGGCAATTTTTGAGGGTTGTGAAAGGTTCTGCAGTTCAGTGTTGTCCATATATATAGAATTAGGTCTTGGCTGACGTGGCGGGGGTAAGACGGTAATATTGCCGTAAGTCCTGTAGGTAGGCGGCGGACGTGCGGTGATGGATCTGATGTGTCCGGCGTCATCACAGTAAAAGTGAACCGCCACTTGCTCGGCGTCTCCACGTGGCCTGCTGTGATTGGTTTGTCTTATACAGCGCTGATCCAACGGCTGTAGATCTGGGACTGTTAAGATTCGACGGCTGGATCTTCTCCGTCTTTTCCCGCTTCGAATTCAAAGTGAGAACCACGCGCTCGATATTTTCGCCGTACGTGAACCTGCATTAAATGCTTGGCAGAAAGTGAAATTTGCACTCGTGTACAGACAGCTCATACTCGCTTCGTGCCTACTCGCTTTGAGTTGGGCCGTTAGGCCTTGACTCACTTGAGAGGCATTCGCTTGAGTGACTGTTCTGCACTCGGTTGCGATGGCTAGCTTTGAGTGACGTAGCACTCGCTTGGCCATCTGAAGCGACTGGAATAAGAAATTGAATTTCTTTGCTTAATTTTAAAATGTTTCTGACTTACATACTTCGAGGATAAACAAGAATGTTTTCCTCTTTGTAATTGTGTCAGATTCATTTCATATTTTCCACATAGTGAGTGAAGGTTTCTAGCACGCTTCAGCTCACTTAGTGTACTTAAAATTGAAACGCTTACCAGTCAATCTCACTTCGTAGGAGATTGATACCACTTATTGAAGACATCATTTGATTTGGACTTCAAGTTGATAAATGCATTCGCTTTGAAGTTTGTTGATACCACCTGTAGATTACTTCATCTTCTTGGCATTCATCTTCCTCTACGAATTAGAGATTCCTCCATCGAAGTGAATGAGGGAGGAAATGAATATAGTACACAAGCTTACTACAACCCAGAGGGGAGCTTCACGTAAGTGTATATATTCACGACGAATGGAGGATGAGTACAAGTCCTTATCTCAGAGCAGAAATGGACAGGATGACAATGAGAATGCTCTGACAAGACAATCTCGTATTTTACGCAGAAGCATGTCACCAGCCCTGCAACCTTTTGTAGAAAAAGGTAAACCTTCAAGCTTCATCCTACAAGCTACAGAATGAACTTGCAATCGACTCGCTTTGACTCAAGCTAGGGCAAATTGAAGCGATGCAAAATTCAAGGTAGCAGCATTCTTTGCTCACTTTGGAAGTAGCTTGCTCCGAGAGTAAGCACTAGTTCCCCCTTAACCAAATACTTAACAATTCCTATAAGTTGGTAAGGAACTTCTTCCAATACTCCACCTTTCTCCACCTAACTTCAATTTCTTCAAGCGAGTGAGATTTTGAAGTGACTCGCTTGAGTTGGTGAATATCCGAAGCGAGTGACGCTACAAAAAACTAGCGACCACTCTTTCGTGCATCCTGGATCTAGCACTCTTCACCAGGGTCTAATAACCCTAATTCCATGCATAGCTGATTGAAACGAGACTCAGCTAGAGGCTTGGTGAGGATATTTGCTCGCTGGAGATCGGTATGAATTTTCTAGAGCTTGATATCTTTCTTCTCGACATGATCACGAATGAAGTGATGTCGGATTTCCAAGTGCTTGCATCTGGTGTGTAGCACTGGATTTTGCGAGATGCAGATCACACTGTTGTTGTCGCAGAATATAGGAATTTCATATGCTTCAACATTGTAGTCCTTCAGCTGCTGACGAAGCCATAAAATTTGAGAACAGCAGCTTCCAGCGGCCATATATTTGGCTTCAGTCGTTGAAGTAGCTACACTCGTCTGCTTCTTCGAAAACCATGAGATCAGCTTGCTTCCCAAGAACTGACAAGTGCCCGAGGTTGATTTCCTATCAATTCGGCACCCTCCATAGTCAGCGTCTGAATATCCAGTGAGCTCCAAATTGTCCTCCGTTGGATACCACAGCCCCATATTGACAGTGCCCTTCAAATATCGAAGAATTCTTTTGGCAGCTTCAAGATGGCTGTGCTTGGGGTTGCTTTGAAAGCGAGCACAGACTCCAACTGCAAAAGCTATATCCGGCCTACTTGCAGTGAGATATAGAAGGGATCCGATCAAGGCTCGGTAGTCTGTAGCATCCACAGACTTTCCATCTATGTCTGGCTCCATCTTCCAGTTCGTGTTCATCGGAATCTTCACAGCTTTGGCATGCTGAACACCGAACTTGGCAAGCATATCTCGAGTATACTTCGCTTGATTGATGAAGATACCATCATCCTGCATGCTTCACTTGAAGACCTAGAAAGCAGCTCATCAAGCCAATCATTGACATCTCATATTTGGTCTTCATAAGCTCTCCAAACTTCTCGCTAAGCGACTGGTTTGGAGATCCAAATATGATGTCGTCCACGTAGATCTGAACCCATAGCATATCATCTCCATGATTGATGGTGAATAGGGTTCGATCTATCTTTCCTTTGTGGAAGCCATTATCCACTAGGAATTGAGACAGGGTATCATACCAAGCTCTGGGAGCTTGCTTCAGCCCATATAGGGCTTTCTTCAAGCGATACACCTTATCTCCTTGCTCGAAACCCGGTGGCTGCTCCACATACACTTCTTCCTTCAATTCACCGTTGAGGAACGCGCTCTTCACATCCATTTGATTGACTTTGAACTTCTTGGCTGCTGCGTAGGCTAGGAATAGTCGGATCGCTTCAAGCCGTGCCACTGGAGCGAAAGTTTCATCAAAGTCGATTCCTTCCTCTTGGCAGTAGCCTTTAGCGACGAGACGCGCCTTGTTCCTTACAACGTTGTGGTCCTCGTCCGTCTTGTTCTTGAACACCCACTTGGTGCCAATCACATGCTGAAATTTGGGACGATCCACGAGATACCATATGTCATTTCTGGTGAACTGGTTCAGCTCTTCTTGCATGGCAATCACCCAATTTGAATCGGCTAGAGCTTCCTCCACGCATGACGGCTCGATGTTTGAGAGAAAGCAACTGAACATGGCACTTTCTCCAAACACTTGACTTCTGGTCACTACGCCCTTGGATGGATCTCCAATGATTTGGCTAGGTGAGTGATCCTTGAGCCATGCACGCTTGGATTCGCCAGCTTCATCTCCATCTTCTTCCTTGTCGCTCGCTTCACCATCTGAAGCGATTGGATTGGGTGCTTGGCCAGTACTCGCTTCCGGAATCTTTGGGGCAGCTTCACCTTCTCCTTTGGGATTTTGCTCGCTTGAATCTTTGATTTCATCATCTTCTTCGAGCATGTCCCAAGTGAGTGAGCTTAAGGGTTCCTTGCTTGGATTCTTCTCATTCGCGTTAGCCTGTTCCTGTGGAAGACTTAAAGAAGACTCATCAAATACGACATGGGGTGATTCCTCCACGATTAGGGTTTTACAATTGAACACCCTATAAGCTTTGCTTGATGTGGAGTATCCCAAGAATATTCCTTCATCAGCTTTGCTTTCAAAAGCTTTCAATTGTGACTTCCCATTGTCATGGATGAAGATCCTACAACCAAAAATATGAAAATAAGATATGTTAGGAATTCTCCCTGTCCATATTTCATATGGTGTTTTGTCGTGCCGTTTGCAGAGAAGCGTTCTATTCTACGTGTAGCATGCTGTATTGGCAGCTTCAGCCCAATACTTCATCGGAAGCTTCGAGTCTGCAATCATGGTTCGAACGGCTTCTTTGATGATTCGATTTCTTCTTTCAGCAACTCCATTCTGCTGAGGTGTGCGTGCTGAGGATGTTTGATGTGCTATGCCATGCTCCGTGCAGTAAGCTTCAATGGTAGAGTTTAAGAATTTTGTGCCTTTGTCGGAGCGGATGGTTACAATAGCTTGATTCTTTTCCACAGCCAATCGCTTGAGCAGTTGTGGCAGTTTGGTCAGTGTCTCCTTCTTGCTGAAGAGAAATACAACCCAAGTGTAGCGAGAGAAGTCGTCGACTACAACTAGAGTGTACTTTCTTCCATTCACACTAACTGGAGTGACTGGACCAAACAGATCCATGTGAAGTAGCTCGAGCACTCGCTTTGATGAAGCTTCTTCGAGACTGGCGAAGTGCTTCTTCGTCTGCTTTCCTCGTTGGCATGGTGAGCAAGGATGGTCTTTGATGAAAACTTCATTTGGTATGCCTTGCACCAAACCCTTTCTAGCTAAGCGATTGATGGCTTTGAAGTTGAGATGGTTCAAGCGTCTGTGCCATAGCCATCCTATTTCGGTAGCACTCCTTGCTACTAAGCACGTCTCCTCTTTGCAGCTATCTCATTGTGCTATATAGACGTTCCTTTGTCTAATTCCAGTGAGCACAATCTGGGATGTGAGCTTGCTTTTCACTATGCACTTGTTGGAAATGAATTCCACCTTGTATCCCTTGTCACAGAATTGTGAAATGGATAACAAGTTGTGCTTAAGTCCTTCCACGTAGGAGACTTCTTCAATTGTGAGCTTTCCAACTCTCAGTGCGCCGTACCCTTTGGTGCTTCCTTGAGAATTATCACCAAAAGTGACGTGTGGACCCTTCTTCTCTATGTAGTTTTGAAGTAGAGCTTTCATGCCGGTCATGTGTCTTGAACATCCACTGTCCAAATACCAGATTTGTTGACCCTCATTTGGCATGGGATCCATGGCGCTCACCTGCAATGAGACAGATTTTGGTACCCAAATCAGTTTGGGTCCTTGCAGGTTAGTTCCCTTAGGTACCCACACTTGCTTCACTCTCTTTTGAGATGAAGCTTGTGTCTTGGGCTTCTCGACCTTTGAAAACTTGGTGTTCTGCTTTGAAGCAGCTTCACACGTGCAACAGTGTGTGCAAGAGGGGTAGCGGCTCGCTTAAGTCCTACCTATGCTCTTACCCTTTGGCTTGTATCCTGAAGCGACTCGCTTCGGATTAGCTATAGGCTTAGAGACTGACTTAGGTTTTATAGTCTGTCGAAGCGGCTCGCTAGGTTTTCTCGAAGCGGTCCAACTAGGGTTTTGACCCCGACTCGCTTGAGTAACCTTGGGAGTTCGAAGCGGCCCCTTTGGTGCTTCGAATTCTCCCCCCTCAACGTTAGTCCGGTTGGACCATCTCCAGTCCGGATAACGTGACACATAGACATTACTCCTTTTCTTGAAAGGGAGATCCTTTGTCTCTCGTGTCTTGGCTTGAGGTTTAGAAGCTACAACTGGTTTCCCTTTACCTTTGGATTGGTAAGCTTTAGCATTGTAAGTGCTAGGAACAGTTGATCTTTGCTTGCCCATAGTTTCGGCCCTTGAAGATATAGACATCTTCATTGGCTTATTCTTAGGATTCTCAGCCACTTTGCCTTTGTCTTTGTTAGTGGTCACTTTGGATGCAGTGGGCATTTCCAAAGTGACTGATGGTGTCGTGTAAGAAGCACCAACAAAGACAGTCGGCTTGGAAGGTCCACCCTCATATCCGAGTCCTCCCTTTCTACCAAAAGGTAGAAGTGAGCTCTCTAGTGCCTGCCTAGCATATGATGCTTTGTTCAAGTTGGCAACTAGAGCGGATTGGGTTTCATACCTTCCTTCCAAGCTTTGATGTCTCGTGAAGAGATCCTCGAACTTACTAGTCATAGCCCTTAAGTTAAGTTTGACTTGGTCAAGCTCAGTGGCTAGCTTTCGGTTCTCCTTCTCGCTTTGAGACAAAGCTTGTTGCAACACTTCGTGGTCACTTGACAATTTAATGTGCTTGTCAAGCAGCTTACTCCATGTCGAGGAGTTTGCTTCCTCTTGGTGAGTATGTGTGAGTGTAATTGAACTAGGTGAGGGATAGATAAATACCTCTCCTGTTTCTTCGTCGGTGAGCGCCATGAGTCCAAGATCCTCACCCTCACTGGAGTTGGGATCTGTGAATGCATCGGAGTCGCTTGCTGGATCTTCAGTTGAAGCGACCGGCACTTCACTCGCTACGAGCGCTCGCCTGGGAGCATCCCTCTTTGCTTTCAGTTCCTCTCGCTCCTTCGCACTCAGCTTTGGGCAATCGGATTTGTAGTGACCCATCTTGTGGCAATGGTAGCATTCCACTTCCATCATGTCCCTTGAGATCGGCTTGGTCGTATCTTCTCTCTTCCTTTTTCCTTCTCGAGCATCAGTGCTCCTCCCTTTGTATTGCTTGTAGAATCTTTTGTATTTGCCCACTCGAGAGTTCATTTTGTTGAAGTTCTTGGACAAGAACGCAATATGTTCTTCCAACTCTTCCCTCGTCATCTTGGCTAGCGACTGGTCACTTGGTCCTTCAGCAGCTTTGAACGCTACACCTTTTGACGTCGTGGGAGCTTCATCCTCTTCATCGAGATTCATTCGGTTCAGATCGAATTCATGAGCTTTGAGTTCGGAGAACAGAATCTCCGGTGTGAGCTTTGATAGGTCCTTGGTAGCAAGGTACAGTTCCTTCATTGTCTGCCACTTCCTTGTGAGAGCTCGGACAATCTTCAGGTTGACTTCCTTATCTGTGAGTTCCTTCCCAAGCGAGTTGAGAGTTGCAATGATGTTTGTAACTCTCAGCTCGAAGGCGTCGATAGACTCTCCTGGCTTCATTATCAGACTCTCAAACTCCCTCATCTGAACGGCGAGCTTGTTCTCTTTGATCTTGTCCGTTCCTTGAGAAATGAGGGCTAGGGTTTCCCACATTTCCTTCGCCGTTGCGCACTTCCTTATCCGTGGTAGATAGGCGTCTGACACGGTGCTCTGCATCGTTTGACGTGCGATTTTGTCGAGGTTGGCGACTTTGAAGTCATTTGGAGTGTACTTATCTTTGTCCTTCTCTACGTACCGTTGTCGAACATAAGCAGCCCGACCTTCGGCAGCTGGGACGTTCTCAGAGATGGCTTTCCTGATTTCGATTGGTCCGTCCTCTATAACTTCCCACATCCGGTCATGGATGGAGCATAGGAAGCTCTCGACTCGGAAACTCCATGTCTCGTATCCTTCGATAGAGAACTGTGGAAGACTTGATGCACTGTATGTAGACATTGCAAACTATCAGCAGTAAATGCAATATACGTGGGTGAGGTTTTGATGCACTTAGGAAAACAGGATCCGGTTCAGTGAGACAACGTGAAGCGAGTGGGGACTCGCTTCGGATATGCAAAGCAGAGGCTCGAAAGAACCGCTGCTCTGATACCACTTGTTGGTCCCGGTTTGTTAATAGGGAAATACGTAGAGAGGGGGGGTGAATACGTATTTCAAGTTTTTCAACTTTTTCCCTTTAACTCAGAGTGACAAGTAAAGAGCTCGCTTGACACTTAAGACCTAGCTGAAGCTAGATCTACAGTACGTAGCTTGCCTGCTTGACCGAAGTAGGGACTTGATCAAGAGGGAGTCTTTACTCGAGTATGCGGAAATTCGGTGAGCTAAAATCTTTTCCTAAGTAATTAAAAATCCAAGTTATGTTTGTTTATATGTATGTGCAATGGATAATCAAATACAGTAAAGAGATTAGGGTTAAAGAGATATACGACACAGAGATTTATAGTGGTTCGGAGATGAAGCTCCTACGTCCACTTTGTTGCACGACGGCAACTGTTCTCTTCACTCAAGAACTTGAAGATTTCGGGCTCTTCAAAAGCCTGGTCAAGATCGGGCTTCACTTGCCTGGATCCGACGATAGACGTAGTGATTGCGGGTTCACTACACAAACCTAACAAAGACTGGAAGCTTCACTTGCTTCAGTCAAAACACAGACAGGGAGATTTCGGGCTCTCCGTACAGCCTAGCTTCGATCGAGCTTTACACAAACGATGTAGGTGTAAGCTTGGATCTAGACTCTATGATCGAGACTTCTTCAATCGATGAAAGAAGAGTCTTGGATCGAGACAACCTAATGACAACACTCAAAAACCTAACAGACAGAGGTTTGGGTTTTTGGTTGTAGAACACACTATGAAGAGCTCTTTACAGTAGATGCAAAGTAGGGTAGAGCTCTCCTTCTAAGCTTGGATATTTGAAGTGGGCTTAGACTCTAAGTGTGAAGGTTGTGAAGACGAGTTCCGATGAACTGGAAACTCGGAGAACACTTGGAAACAAAGACTCGGAGATTTGCTCAAAGGCTTGGGAGTGTTTGTTTGCTGTATGCGCTTGAATGCTCAAGTAGTGTTCTACTTCTTCACGTCTTGGTCCTTCACTATTTATAGGCGGAGAGATTGGCGAGATCCGTTGCTTGGTTGGTGGCCTTGTCCCTCCTCCTCTCGACAGTACTTGCGCAGGCGGATGCTTTTACAGACGCGCCAGTTTGTCTGTTTGCCAAAAATGGCTAACTTACAAACCTAATAGTAACTGGAGCGAGCCAGTACTGTTGCGGCGCCTTTGTCGGCCTGGCAGTCAACTCCTCTGCTCCTCTCCGCGTTCGACACGTGGAGATCTCGTAATAAATGTGGAGATCCCCAGTTGACTGGAGTTCAAAATCGGAGCGGGAACTGTGCTGTCGCTTTCTGGTAGGTGGTGGCTCGCTTCGCTTTGAAGTAGTGGCGTCCGCTTTAGTTGAGTCACTTCGTAGTCATTCTGTAGTGAGCCGCTTCGGGAGATAGAGTTCCCTAGTGACTACTTTGGAAATTGCTGACTAGAGTTGACTAGCTTTGACTTTACCCTGTAGCGCTCGCTTTGCTTCGCTTTGGCTTTGAACTGTAGCGCTCGCTTCGCTTCGCTTTGGCAGACTCACTTCGAATCTACTGTAGCACTCGCTTCGCTACTGTTTTTCGGCACGCTTCACTTCAGTTTGCTAGACATGCTTCGCTTTGAAAAACACACTCAAGCGAGTGGCCTTCACTTGAACTTTTTGAAGCCTATAATCTAAGCAAAATAGAGAGCCATCCTAACACAGTAGGCTTAGAAAAATTCTAACCTATTGACTACACCAAAATGGGTCGCTTGGGAATAGAACACTTGGGGTTTTGGGATCAAATCAAAACAATAAAATTATCCCTTATAGATTCCCCCTTAACATGTTGTTCTTAACAATTCCCAACAGGACAGCATTTTGGTTTGGGATGAGCTTATCAAGAAAGAAGTAGTAGATTTTTTGTGGCAAATAATTTGTTGATTATTAGTTCAACTATTGCAACTTGTCCTAGACTTATGTGGAATTTGATAAGTAATTTTTGCTATGTATATTACACAGGGAAGGAGCTTTTTGCTGTGGTCATGAAGGAAGGAGATACTAAGCGTGAACCTTTCTCTTACTTATTCCTTACAGTTTGACAACAGTTCCTTCGGCAATTGGTGCTCTGGTAAGCCTGAAGCAACTTCACTTGTCAAGCAATAAGTCGGTGAGGAAGACGACTTTACTTCTGTGTTTTGGTGAAATCGGAACAAGAATTATGGGATTTGGTCATGTGATTTTGAGATTTTGTAGGAAAATTGTTTGGATAATGAACACTTATGTTTATATGATACCATTTTGTGTTTTTCATGAATGAAAGACTAAACTTAGTTTTTGGTATTTCATTGTATGCATATATGTTATTCGTAACGGTTACAAACCGTAATGTATTCAACTGCAAGAAGTAACATTATAGAATTATTTAATAACGGTTAAAAACCGTAATGTAAGCAAATATAAAGATTACGAAACCATTGAAAACAGTAATCTATGAAGACAAATTATTACGTATAGAACATTATAGATAACGGTTGTCAACCGTAATGTATCATCACTATATATTACGATTATCTACTGTTATCTATGAACTTTCAAAGTGTTATGAGTAAGTCACATAGATTACGCTACAAAACCGTAATGTATGAGAGTGACTATACATTACACTCAAGTTCTATAACGTTTTTTCTGGTGCATAGATAACTCAAAATTTAAATTATCTATGAGCGAATTTCTCCTAGTGGTGTCACGTCACAACGACAAAAAGCCGGTTCAATTGCTACACGAGTTTATTGTATTATGATAATCAAAACGAGAACACACACTCAAGCAATAGCAATCTCAATGCTTGTAGCATTGTTACAATGGAGCAAGGATATAGAATCGGTTGAAGTTGTACCCCAACTCTCTTCCTCATTTATTGCTACATGTGTTGATCGAGGCGGATATTCGGGAATTTGCAGACATTCGAGATCATCTTCCAACATTTGCAACACTTTTTTCATTGATGGACGATCGTTTGGATTCATCTGTATGCACCATAATGCAACTATGGTCATCTTTCGAACAAGGCTCTTTGTAATCTCATTCTCACCATTACCACTATTTTCCTCTCCTTCATCAATCTCAATACTACTGCCTTGGTTGAAGGATTCATATATCCAGGATGGGAAATACTTAGTAGATTTATCGATGTTTCCCTTCAACTCTCTATTTAAGCCCAAAATCTCGATCAACATCATTCCGTAGCTGTACACATCAGCCTTATAAGAGATTGCACCGATACCTCTGTTGATCAGTTCAGGAGCAACATAGCCAATGGTTCCTCTAGCGGCAGTCATGGTCACATTGTCCTTCTCTAAGGAGCATAACTTGGCCAGCCCAAAATCGGATACTTTTGGAACAAACTTATCGTCCAAAAGTATATTATGAGGTTTAATATCAAAATGTAGAATCTGAATATCACAACCACGATGCAAATACTCAATCCCTCGAGCCACTCCGACAACAATCTTAAATTTCGTGTCCCAGTCCAAAATACATGTGTTTTCTTGGTTGAAGATGTACTTCTCAAGCGAACCATTCGGCATGAAATCGAATATGAGTGCACGTTTGGATCTTTCTGCACAATATCCGACTAGTTTGACAACATTCACATGATGGATCCTCCCGATGCTTCCGATTTCATTGATGAAATCTTGGCCCTTAGTTTTACCCTTCCCCAGTAGCTTGACTGCTACATGATGGCCACTTCTGAGCTTCCCTTTGTAAACAGCTCCAAAGCCCCCCTCCCCAAGTTTTTCACGAAAACCTCTCGTCATCTTCTTTATATCCGAATAAGAGTACCTTATCGGGGTGAGTTTGTTGTCACTCTGCAGGAAACCCTCTATATCCTCGTACGCGGACATGCGCCTTCTTCGGAACGTGTAGATCAAGAATCCCATTGCACAGATAAACCCAATGGCGAATCTTACTCCGAAGAATATAGCTGCCATTTAAAACAGATTTAGAAAAATGCTTAAAAGATCTGCCATTCTTATTTGGTTCAGAACTCAAAGCTTGACATTAAGGCATTTATTAGAAACACACCGATAATAAGTAGAATTTCGTTTTGGTACCCTGCAAGTGATCAACACGCATACTCATGAATTATGATATTATATATCAAAACAAAGTTCAGATTTGCCATGATAATCTCATGTTTTGTTTCAATGTTCAACTCTAACATATATTCCCCGTCGTCCCATCGAATGATGTGCGTTTCTATATTTTATACGTAACTTCTATTCAAGAAACACATATCACTCGGCAGGATGGACGGAGCATAAGAAGAGGTGCGGTGTGTAGGAGTTCTTACAATATTTCATATATATAAGAACCCAGTGACAGACCCCAAATCCTACGATGATCTTCAACGGAATGGTTACCCCTGCAAAGACAACAACTGCAAAATTTCTCCAGAATAGTTATTAACTTCATTAGAATTTATTACATCTATACTATTACTCTCTCCGTCTCTTCCTAATTGACATCATTTATTATTTTATACAAGGGGTCACTTGGGAAGAGACGGAGGTAATATAAAAAGTATCTTGTTTATAAAATCCGATGTGTCAATTTTAACGTTATCATTAAAATAAATCTTCATAACATTAATATTATAAGTAGAATAATGATTCCGAATATATCTCAATTTATATCCGACTACGACTAGTGATGATTTTTTTATTTATTTTTAAATATATTAATATTTATAATAAATTAATAACATTAAAAATAAACATTATATGCAAAATAAGATTATACGTGCATAACATGTAATCTCAGCTAGTATAAAATTAATAATGCAGAATAAAATTTAAGAGCTCGCCAACTACGACCATAAAAATCATGAGTGGGCCAGCAACTGGACCTGATGAGCAATGGAAATTACATTTTTGTAAGGATGAGTTCTCTTCATTCCAAATCATGAAGGATCATTTGATTATATTTTGATCAATTTCTCACCGTAAGTGTAAGTGGATTTGAAGGACTCCATCACGTGTACTGCATTTTCCACAATAGTTATGGAAAAAAAAAAAAAAAAATCAGCACAAATGAAGCATTTGATTCTGATTCTGCAAGAAAACACTCTTACACCAATAGTTATAGAATTTTTCGCAGATAAGCCGGCCCTCCGATCCGACGGAACAACTGTAGCTGCATTTGCGACACATGAAAGTGAACCAAGACACATTAAATCCATAAAACAGAGACTTATGGATTTCAGAGAGCGATGTGTTGTTCAAATCTGTTGTGAAATTCCAACGCGTTGCAAGTACGGAATCTAGTGTGCACGAGTAGTCCATATCCGTGGGGCCGATCGCCCCGAGCTTGAGGTAAGTATGCCTGCCTTCCTCCTCGCACTCTGCAACTTGTGTAAAGAGTGAAAGATTCTGCAGTGGATTGGCGCAACTTACGAAACTGATAGGCTGGTATGTTACTTCATACTTGGGCAAGGAGTTAGCATCCAAAAACATATACTCATCTGTAGAAGGAGAGAAATATTTGCATATGTCGTCGTTGTTGTTTGGGAGGATATGGGAGAGCCTGACGGCGGAACTGCCATAGTCGATTTCTTTCACGTAGTATTTCTGCGAGTCTACGTGGATCGAGGCGACGGCGTCTTGGCATGACAGTTCGGCGCTGGGATCGCCGCAGCTGATGGGATCGGTGTTGAGGCGGAAAGGGGCGGTGATGTTGGAAAGGAGGCCACAGGAAGAAGGGGTGCAGCTTGCAACTGCATTACTGGTTTGGAGAGAGAGAATGAAGAGAGATAAACATGTGAGGAAGAAGATGAGGTTTTGATCGGTGACCATGCTTCTTTGCTTGAGATTTTTCCAAGAGAAGAACTATATAGCTCCAATCAGTTGCAGGAATTTTGTTTCAATCGGTAGACTTTGAACAAGACTATTTTTTTTTTGGAAATTTCTTAGATATTACAAGACTTGAATGTGAATGCTTAATTAATACTACCTCCGTCTCATTTATATGAGGTTCAGTACAAGAATTAAAATGTGAGTGATCATGGTGAATAAAGCAGTATGAATGGATTTAGTGAATTAAAACTTTGCCACTCAACGTAATATCCTTATATATGTTAGTAGACGAACGAAAATATAACTTATCCCTATCTCTAGATGAATAGGACGGAGGTAGCAGGTAATCATTAAGTCATTAAGAATCAAATATTATTTAGATCAAACCCTTACCTACAAGAAAAATGGTAAATTATACTCCTTCCGTCCCACTTCACTAGTCTTGTTTTCTAAAATGGAAATAATTAATCCTTACTTTTCTCTTTTAACATTTGCATATAAAATCTCATACCGAAAAAAAAAAAAAAAAAAAAAAAAAAAAAAAAAAAAAAAAAAAAAAAACTAGACTAGTGAAGTAGGACGGATGGAGTATCGACTTTATTGACATAATACTCCATTCGTTTCTTCTGAAACAACCCCATTTTCCATTAGGGGCGCGTTGTTCGAAAGGATCACTTTCTATTTTCAGCCCAACATACCCATGTGCAGCCCAATATAATTATCAATTATCATTTAATCGACCCTCTAATACCCATGATCAATCCAATATAATTATTCATTATCCACTAATCACCTATTTTTATTAAGTTGCGTGCAGAAAAGAAACTGACTGTTTCAGAAGAAATTGAGGAAGCAGTATAGAATTGAAATTTTTTTATTCTGTCGTAGGTTAGAAAAGATTTTCAAAAACAATTTAATCTGACAAAAGCCAAAAAAAAAAAGAAAAAAAGAAAAGAAAAGAAAGAGACAGAGAGAGAGAGAAAAAACCATATGCTTGTGGAGATTATTAGAGCTGAGTAAGGTACATTTTGCCTATTTTGACCTGTGTTTTCAACATTAGGCAACTGTAATCTCAATGTTGGTATCATTGTAATAAAGCAAGGACACAAAATGAGTTGCATCTGTACCCCAGCTCTCTTCCTCATCCACTGTCAGATGTGATGACTGAGCCCGACGTATACTTTGGAATCTGTAGAGTTTCAACATCGGCTTCTAACATTTCCTACACTTTGTTCATTGACGGACGGTCGTGTGGACTCATCTGTATGCACCATAATGCAACTATTGTCATCTTTCGAGCAAGCTTCTTTGTACTCTCATGGTCATTGTTCCCACTACTCACCTCTGCTTTTTCGATTTCAATGTCCTTGCCTTGGTCGACGGATAAATATATCCATTGCGAGAAATATTTAGTAGAATCATCATCATTGTTTCCCTTCAACTCTCTGTTTAAGCCTACCATTTCCATCAACAACATTCCAAAACTATACGCATCAACTTTGTAAGAGACCGCGCCAATGCCTCTGTTGATTAGTTCGGGAGCAACGTAGCCTATGGTTCCTCTAGCTGCGGTTAATGTTACATTCTCCTTCTCTATGGAGCATAACTTCGCCAGCCCAAAGTCTGATACTTTCGGAACAAACTTATCATCAAGAAGTATGTTGTGAGGTTTGATGTCAAAATGCAAGATTTGGATGTCACAATCACGGTGCAAGTACTCAATCCCTCGAGCCACTCCAGTGGCAACTTGAATTTTGTATCGCAATCCAAAGAAATAGTCTTATCTCGGTCGAAGATATACTTCTCAAGTGATCCATTCGGCATGAAATCGAATACAAGGGCACGTTTGGATCTCTCCGCACAATATCCAACTAGTTTGACAACATTCACATGATGGATCCTCCCAATGGATCCAATCTCATTGATGAAGTCTTGACCCTTTGCTGAGCCCTTCCCCAATAGCTTGACTGCTACATGATGGCCGCTTCGAAGCTTTCCTTCGTAATTAGATCCAAACCCTCCTTCACCTAGTTTTTCTCGAAAACCTCTAGTCATCCTCTTCAAGTCTGAATACGAGTACCTGATAGGCGCGAGTTTGCTATCACTCTGGAGGAAGACTTCTATTTCGTCGTACACTGACATCTGCCTTCTCCGGAACTTATAGATATGGAAACACATTGCGCAAAGGAATCCGACGATGAATCTCACTTCGAAGCTAACAACTGCCATAAAAACAGAAATAAACAAGGAAACAATAAGGTCTTTATCAATCTCTACTATTAGGCATGTACAAGCCTACCGATGATACGTTGAATATCTTCGCGGTACCCTGCAAGTACACAAATCTATACCTATTATAAAAGTGTCTTGTGTGACAAATTTGATTTACCTATTTTGTCCCTATAATAAAGTTTAGTTTAAGGTCAATATTGTAATATCATATTATTATACATGGATTTAAAGAGAAAGTATAAATTGGTAAAAATTGATAATATAATAAATAATTCTAATTTTAATTTGACTTCGTTTAATTAATAATTATTACTAGAAGTACATACTAAGACAACTTCTACTTCTAATCAAATTTCCTAAAAAAATTAATTTATTTTCCTAAGAAAGATTATAATATAAAATTGTACTCATATACTTTAGTTTTCTTCCATTTTTTTCTTCTTAAAAAGAAAAATACAAGTCCAGTTGGATAAAAAAAGATACAAATAAAATTTTGAAGGTTAAATATATTATTATTTACCAATTCACCGCTAACATGACATTGTCACCTTAACCATTTTTCTATCAGGGTTTAGTTTTTTATGGTTTAGGTATATAATTTTTTAGGTAGGGATTATTTTTATGGAATGTATTAATTACATTATTGACACATCAATCATGGACATATTAAAAATGCTCACGGTGGGTAGAGGAACATTCTTATTCATTCAAACAATCAGAACAATATTACATTTATTTTGCTAAAAAAAAAGTTTTCTAAAATTATATATTGAGATGAATGATTTGAGTGATACCAATTTAATAATAATTCATAATATTTATTAATTTGCTTAGGAATTAATATAAATTAGAGATAGTTCGTCTTTTGAATAACAATAGATGGTTTACTTAGAATCATCAGAATTTTTTTTTTTCAGAGCCTCCGCGTAAGAGTTTTATAATATTATAACAAATTAATTGATTTTATGGGAGCTTATAGCACTACTTATTTTAATAAAATATGAAAAAGATTGGTCATGTTCAAATTTCATAACTATATTTAACATATATTCTTGAAAGAGCTATACACAAATAATTTTATAACTACGTTAAAAATAAATAGAGCTACAAACAAATAAATATTTTGGATTTCTTATTAATCTTCTAAATTTAGTAATAAACATATGAATTTATGAAAAATTCTATGATCATTGATTCAAATGAATGTTTAAAGAAGAATATTACAAGGAAATGAAGAAAATAATTCTTCAATAATTCAATTGTAATATTTACGTGCGAATGCACGTAACCTCTACTAGTAGCAAAATAAGTTTCTACAAAATCGTAGCAATCCAATCCTCTTTTCACTTTATAAATGAGACGAAATTAAAGGACTCATACAGTTTTTCACAAGAACCCAATAAGAGGCCCCGAATCCGATAACGATCTTCAACGGAATGCTTAACCCTGCGAATGCAACAGCTGCAAAATTTTCTCCACAGAATTACTTCTTTAGAAAAACAAGTACATGTACAAATTTCTTACCTTAAAACATCGAAAAACGTACCAACTACGAGCATAAAAACCATGAGAAAGCCTGCAGATGGACCTGATCATGAACAAGGAGGAATGCAATGCTTTTTGTTTAGAACAGAATATGTTACTTCAGAAAGTATAACAAATGAAAATCTTACCTTCGGGCGGTTCGAATGAGTACTTGATGCTCTCTGCATTTTCATGAATACGAAAATCGAAACATCAGCATATATGTAAATGCATTGAAACATATATACAAACTTATTGGTAGAGTTATCAAAAGCAGTCATACCCCACTTGTAGTAGAGGCTAGAGTGGTGCTCGTAGCACGTAACTAGGCCATCGGGGTGGACAGAGCACCCCGATTTCCAGTGTCGACACCTATAACTGTACCAAGAAAGATCAAATCCATGAAGCAGAGACTTAATGATTTCGGAGAGCGATGCATTGTTCGGATCCGTGAAATTCCAAGACGTCACAGCTACGGCTTCCAGAGTGCATAGATAGTCCATGTTTTCACGCCCGAGTTCCCGACATATATGTAAGTATAACCGCCTTTCCCACAAGCGGTGACTCGGGTGAAGAGGGAGGAATTATGCAGAGGATGTTGGCAGCTTATGAGTTCAATAGGCCGATTACCGGGGTCTTCGAGACGACGGGAGTAGCCGAATGCAGGGAAAGAGCAGATGCTGCTGCTGTTTATGGAAGCATCGGCTACTCTGATGGTGAAGTTGAGGTAATCGATGGCTTTCACGTAGTATTTGTGGGAGTTGAGATGGGTCGAGGCGATGTCGTCTTCGCATACGAGCTCGTATTTGGTGTCGCCGCAGTTGTCGGGATCGTTCTTGAGGCGGAAAGGGGGGCTGATGTTGGGAAGGAGGCCACATGAAGAAGGTGTGCAGTTTGCATTACAAGTTTGAGAGAAGTGTTGGAGTGAGAGAATCAAGAGAGAGGAACAAGTGAGGAAGAGGAGGTTTTGATTTTTCATGATTTTCTTGCTTCAGAGCTCAGTGCAAGATTTTCTAATTATAGTAGCAAATATTGCATGAAATTTGTAGGAAAAGTCACACACAAATGTGAATTTGACCTTTTCTTCTTGCTTATTTCAAGAATATAGAGCAGGTACTCTCTATCCTCACAGAGTCAAGGTATTACTTAAATACCAGTATTTGTTACGTACTTCTTCTATCCATTTTATTATTTTATTTTACAGTACTAGCAAAGGGAACGTGCGTTGCACGTTATACCAAGTTTTTTTTTCCTTTCATGCTAAAAGTCATTATGTATGTAAAAAATATTATATATTATCATGAAAAGATGAATAATCTAGATAAAGCAAAGTATTCAATTATATTATTGTATAAATTACTATTTTGATTGAGTAACTATCATATTGTGTAGTTGATCCTGTAAATAATTTTGATTAAGAACTCAAAGCTAAGAAAAGAAAAAAAAAAAAAAAAACAGTTACATTATTAACTTAAACTTTAGAGTCAAAATATAATATGTTACATCCACATTTTAACAAAAGTTTTATTTTCAAATACCATGAATATTTTAAAATTTTTAGAGAAGAATAGTATTAAACTTTCTTTAAAGCAACACATAGATGCAAATAAAACATTTTTTTATTTGGAAGTAATTCTTTTTGTTTATAACTTATATTGAAAAGAACGAGTATATTCCAAAATGTATTTATAAATCTCAATCTTCATGTCAAATGATCCAATATGTAGATTCATATTCATACTAAATAATTTTTTTTTAATCTAACTTTATGGATAAAGATATTTTATTCGTCTTATTGAATTCAAAGTTCATATTAATTAAAAATAATTTTTTTCTTTTCAAAGTTTGATATGAATAATTTGTTTCTTTAACAACCATCATTTAGTTCGGTCATTGTCGTTCATTTTGCATTCATTTTCACTCATATTAAACATATTTGTCTTGCTTTGCATATAATGAACTTATCTATACCTATACTAAAAAGAGCCTTATGTTACAAAATATGTATTGCCTATAATGTCCTTCAATTTTACTTTAAATCAAGGATAATTAAGTAATAAATTATAATCTTAATTAAGGTAAAATATATAATTGTATTTACATAAATTAAACATAAAGATGCAAAAATAATATTTTAAAAATTTTATACGTAAAAAAAAGGATTGTTTACCTAATTTAAACTATTTTCCCCATAGTTTCATATTTTACTTAGGAAAAAATGCATTTAAAATCGTGAACTTTACCTGACATACCGTTTTAACCGTTAACTTTCAATTTTTTCTATAAAATCACAAACTTTTTAATTTGTCCAATTTTCCCTTAATATCTAATTTTCCCCAAATCAAAGCTGACGTGGCGTTAATGTGTCAGTTTGGAAATTGACATGTCATCCACATAGCTTCCACGTAGATTTTATAAGACACATATACATCCACATAATTATTTTTATTTAAATAATAGTATATGCAATTAATAAAGTCCCCCGAAAAGGCCTAACATCATATTTGGATACGACCACTGCATCGCCTCCGACATAGATGTTTGGCTCGATTTTGCAGCGAAAAGCAGGCCAGGGAAGTAGATCTGCACCTGGAACTGATCGGAGAGCCGTAATTTAGCGAGGGAGGAGATAAATCTAGAAAAAAATAAAATTAATTGCATATATTATTTAAATAAAATTAATTATGTGGATGTATACGTGTCTTATAAAATCTACGTGGAAGCTATGTCGATGACATGTCAATTTCCAAACTGACACATCAATGACACATTAGCTTTGATTTGGGGAAAATTAGAAATTAAGGGAAAATTGGACAAATTAAAAAGTTTGTGATTTTTCGGGAAAAAATTGAAAGTTAACGGTTAAAACGGTATGTCAGATAAAGTTCACGATTTTAAATGCATTTTTTCCTTTTACTTACACATAAGTTGATTTAATTAATGTATTTCTTTTATTTTTTAAATATCATGTGACTTGTTACTAGGGATGTCAATGGGCAGGGTACCCGCCCCATTAAGCACTTTCCAAACCCAAACCCGTTAAAATTTCGTATACACATACCCATCCCAAACCCGTTTAAAAATTCAATTTTAATACCCATACCCTGCCCAAACCCATCGGGTAATACCCGTTTATTACCCGTTAAGCCCAAATAAAATTAATAGTAATATTTTTTTATAAAAAAATTATAACTTAATATATATACATACAATAATCGAAATTTTTTTAATTTAAACGTGTGCATCTCAATAAGTGCTAACGAACGATATACAAAATGTAAAACAAGTATCAAATTAAATGTTAACAAATAACAAAACTAACGATATATGTTTTTTATCAAGTAGATTTTTTGAGATATATTCTTTCATCTTTATATATATTAATAAAAACCTTAAAATTGATAATAGTTATAATTTTTTTTATTTAAAAATATAAATATTGTTTTTATATACATGTGAAATATATATATTTACTATATATAAATGGGTTTGGGTAGTGGGTACCCAGAGGTGTATACCCATACCCGACCCAAACCCGTTACGGGTATCTACTTTATTACCCATACCCGTCCCAAACCCAATTTACAATACCCAAACCCGTCCCAATCGGGTTTGGGCGAGGCGGGTACCCGCGAAAACCCGACCCGTTGACATCCCTACTTGTTACATCGTTAGATGATTTAATTAATTTAATTCTTTTATTTTTTTTAATTACATGTGATTTTTTTGAATATTTTTCTTTGTTCCATTGTTATTGTTTAGTAATTTGTTTATTAATTCAACCATTAATCTGGACGTGAAGTTTTTTATTCACACTTGGATGGCGACATTTTATTACAAACAAACTGGTCACTAAATGTTAAAGTGTTGGGTTTTTGTTTTAATGTTAGTTTGTACTTCCTTTACTCATTAATAAAGAGCTCAATTTAATACAATTGAGTCTGTTATGTAATCCTTAGGCTCTTTATAATTGGGAAGAATTAAGCATAACTTTAAGTAGAGATATTATTTTAATCTGAATATTAGTATATGAAATTTTAAATTCTAACTTTGAAATTCAGTGAGTCATAATCGTGTTATTTTCTTGCATAAGTTATTTGATATGGTGTTTTAGCTTACGTAATACATATCAAAATTAGAATATTTATTTTAAAAAAAAATTAAATTAACTTTAATGTATAAATACATTACAATCTATCGACATTGTTTTTTTTTATTTGATTGTCAAACATCTTCAACTATTTTCTTTCTGGGTAGTCGACCAATAATAAAATTCACATTAATTTATACCTTTTAAGTGTAACCAAAATTATATTAAAAAAAATCACTTTAACACATAAAAAATGACATTTTCACTCTCTAAAATACATAATTTACTCTAATAAGTGGGTTCAAAAGAATCACGTTAACACATCATACAAAATATTAAACCCCAAAATTTTAGATCTATAGATGGGGGATGGAGGGAGAATAAAATAATTTTATTCTATATGATCAATTAACACAACTGTTTTTTTAGGTGTGATTGCATTCTACTGTTAAATAAGCGACTACATATATATTGCTCCTTTCGGAAATCTTGGAGAATATAATCACAATAATTTAGGGAGATAGTATTAATTAATGAAAAGCTTGTGCCTTTCAATTTTTAGTTAACATATATGTCATGAGATCTTAATTTAGAAGATATTTTTATTTTTATTTTTGTTAATTATTCGGTGCATAGAATGAATGACTTTTTGGTAAATAATGTTTGATGAAAATTATATTTAATACTCCATTCAACCCACCGAATTATAGGCGTTTTTTAAATATATATATATGAGATATAAGATGCATAAACACCTACAAATAGGTGGGATTGCGGAGGGAGTATAATTTTTGGTTAAATTCATTATATCAACTTTATATGAAAATGCTACTTACAATTTTCAATAAATTTAAAAATAAGGAATACTAAAATATTTTAATTATAAATAATACATCCAATAATTTTGTTTTTTTATTATTGGTTTAGGACATTTGTCAAGAGGAATTCTTTGGTTTCATCCATGTTTTATGAACTCATAAGTTTCAGTTAGATTGTAAAACCATCAAATAGTTCGTTTGAAAATATGATGCCCAACAATTGCTTATAGGTTAGTATAACTCATAATCTTAAGAAATTATGTGTTGTTGGTTAATTAACTCATTGAACTAATAATTATCAAGGTCACTCTACTGGTGAAAGAATCAACTACTTAAGTCGATGAGATGGAAATGACCTACTCCGTATTTGATAAGAAGACATAATAATATTCAAACAAATTTATCACATTTCAATTGATCTACGTTGCAATGACTTAAACCTATTAAACCAGGTGACTTAGCTCACCTGACCACCAGGCTCCTCTCTCTAATGAGTGACCAGGGTTCGATCCCTCTTGGGAGCGAATTTGTGTGAGTGTGTGGCCAAGCGGTAGGGGGTTAAGATTAACGTTTCGGTTCTGAAAGTCGTGGTGCGGCCTTAAAAAAAAAAAAAAAAAAAAAAAAAAAAAAAAAAAAAAAAAAAACCTATTAATCAAATAACTATGGGTTAATTACCAAAAAAATCCTAAACTATTCATCTTTTATCAAAGATACTCTAAACTGTTGAAAATACCAATTAAATCTCAAACTATCAATTTATTACTCCCTCCGTCCCGCCAAAGACGTTACATTTTTTTTTGTCAATTTCTGGCACGTTTTTCCACGCTTCTTGATGATGCGTTTAAAATAGATTTTTGAAGAATTTTTTCTTTTACGGGATACTATGATAGTTGTATTATCCCGCAAAAGAAAAAATTCTTTAAAAATCTATTTTAAAACACTTCATCAAGAAGTGTGGAAAAACGTGTCAGAAATTGACAAAAAAAAAAAAAATGTAACGTTTTTGGCGGGACGGAGGTAGTATCAATTTTACCCTCAATACAATTTTTTGGCAACAGACTGTCCACGTGAAACACCAAAATCATCATGAATTCCCAAAAAATTATTAAAATTTGAAATTAATTTTAAAAAATTCACGTGTACATTTTGTTTCTAGAAATTTACAATTACAAGAATTGATAGTTTAGGATTTAATTGAATATTTTCAATAGCTTAGAGTATTTTTAATAAAAGAGGAATAGTTTAGGGTTTTTTTTTTTTCGTGTAACTAACCCAATAATTAGTGTACTATAATTTTTGCCGAGCCAATAAGAATTAACTGTTGTCTGCACAATCTAACCCTAAAGAAAGCAAAACCTATTAAGTGATAAGTACTTTCTAGGACGGGAAAACTACAAAATAGAGAGAGTCAATCTTGATATTTTTGACAACAGTGGTAAAACTACTTGAAAGACTGTCTATAACCTAGATAAAATGGAAACTTCAATGATTACGGTTGATCGCACTAAAAAGGGAATATTCAATGACTATCTCGGCACTATGCAACATATAGTTTTACAAGTCTACCCGATGGTTCATCATATGTTCAAGTTCATCATATTCAAGCTCTCGTGCAAATCCTCTTGCTCTCGAACTAGATATGCAAGAACATTAAATCCTTAGATTATTTTTCGAGTTTACTTATTTTTAGAGACTGCTCCATCATTTCAAGTATGGCTCAAAAAATCCATATCAAAAGCCTACTCGACTATGATCGTAATCTTGTAAAGAGATAGTAATAGTTAAAAATTCCACTTAGCACCCAAGCTTGAGTGAGTGCTAAGATTATTTTTAGTGCTGAGTTGATTATTTGAAAATTGTGCATCTTTCAAGCGTCAAGGTTGTATATTAGACTCTAAGTTGTCCGTTTATAAAACTTATAACTTTATCTCTCAAGTTGTGAGAAGTTAAGTCATTTCCCTTGGACGTAGAAAAAAGAATACCTGTGAGAAATTCATTCATATCGAAAAACTATAAGTATGATAAGCTTTTTTACTAAAGTCCGCATTTTAATTCAGTATTTATGTGTCGCTATAAAAATATTACTCTCTTCATCTACAATATACGTTATTTTAATGCATTTCTCGACCGTCCATAACAAATGTGCTTAATCGATTATTTACTTTACTTTTATACCCACTCATATTGAATGACACCTAAAATCACCTTGACATCCAATTATTTCAAAAAACTAAGATTTCAAACAGTGAACAGAGAAAGTATTATATTGACCAAAAATAAAATTGTCAATAAATGTCTTTAATTTGTGAAAATGTATGGAATTTGTATTTGATTATGTTTATTTACTATGTATATGTGTGAAGGTCTAGGTTACTATGTGATCTTATATTACATCATAGTTCAACAGAATAAGAACCAAATATACGTTTAAAATTATAATTATTAATAAGTTTGTTAGCGAATTTTGGCTTCATGATTTAGTACTTTTAATGTAAATTATAATTATATCATGATTTTGGGTATATGTTACTCCCTCCGTCCTTTTCAAGTTGAGTCATTTCTTTTTGTGATTTCTGGCACGCTTTTTCATGCTTCTAGATGATGAATTTTAAAACGGATTTTGGAAGAATTTTTTCTTTTACGGGATACTACAACACTTGTAGTATCCCGTAAAAGATTTTTTTTTAAAAAAAAAATCTATTTTAAAATTCATCATCTATAGGCGTGAAAAAGCTTGCCGAAATTCAAAAAAAGAAATGACTCAACTTGAAAAGGACAGAGGGAGTATATATTATGGATGAATGATATTTTATTCGTATGTTTGTTAACTTTATATAGCATACAAATAAGTGTATTCTCGTAAAGTTGTATCACACATAGTGTTATCCTGATCACTTGTTTTATATTGTATGTAAAATGGTAAATGTTTAATACCAGAAAAAAAATATTATAACTCAAAATTCGAGGAAAAAAAATCATTATTTTGAGTGTAAGTTATTCCAAAAGGGTTGTGCATGGAGAGTTTTTCTTCTCCTATGAGGAAAATTATCAAGTATTGTATAAGAGAGTGTACCCTTAATGTGGAAGAAAAAGTTTCTCATTATTTTCCATCAAAGAGAATACATTTATATTTTTTTAAAAGGTTAATGACATGTATAATACAATGTATATTACTACAAAAGTTGTGTTGATTACTTATATCATAGTGAAACTCCTTCTATTTTAATTAACGATGATGATATACATAATGATTTAAAAAATAAATTTAATTTAATGCAAAACAACAGATAGAATTCAGTTTTCCAATCTAATAAACGTATTTATTATCAAAGTTTTTGTGGTCGAGACAACATCAAGATATTGATTACTCCTTCCATTCCTTACTATTAGTCCTAAAGTATGAACATATGTAAGATATAAAATATTATTCTTGGACTAATAGTAAGTGATAGATGGGTATTATTTTTATTTTTGTTCAATATATTGTGATTGCATCTTCCAAGAAAATGGGTAGAATGGTTGAAATCGTTCGAACTAGATTATACTTGTATATTTCTAATGGAGAGATTAATTTATGTATTTTGAATGAGACAATATGAATTAAAGAAAGGTGGTTGCTAAAACAAAAATATAATTTTTTAATGTATCATATAAAAGTTTTGAAAAAATAAATTGTTTATCTGATACTTTGTGCATATTTTTTGTGACTATAGTGCTTCATATTATTTTTTGTGGTTAAATTATTATAAGTTTTTAAGGGATGGAAGAAATAACATTGACAATTTGACATGAATCAAAATAATAGCAAGCATTAGTGATAAATTTACAAAATAATATTTGCAGGTGCAAATGTCAGTGCTGATTAGTTAGAAATAAAAATTTACTCAAATAAAAATAGTGGTTAAACGTGCAACGCACGTTACGTTTACTAGTGTATATAAGGGGAGGTCCACACACATTAGATAAATGTGTTGATAACCAATTACAAGGATACGTATTATTGAAGTTCTTGACTTTTTCTTCCTTTTAGTTTTCAAATTATAGTATTAAAATTGGAATTAATGAAACTCTATCTCTCTCTCTCTCCAATTCCCCCTAACTTAATCGATCTGCCTACAAATAAAACAATATGAACAAAGCAAGTTGAAACATATCTCTTAACAAAAATAAAAGAGACACAATTGAACGTGAAGACATTTTGGATAGAACAAAAACATAGTCATTGACTTAAAATTTGTTTAAAATACATTCATATTTATCATTGTGAAATTACAATGGAGATTATAATTTTTGTTCATTATTAATAAAGAATGTGAAGGAAGAGATATCATTTCTATCAATTATTTATCAGGGTAATTTCGTCCTACGAAATAAATTCATTTCATATCCCTACCATTCATATCTAACTATCAATTGTAAGAATGAAATCAATCATAGATATTGTTGTAAAGTAAAGATCGAGGGAACAACCAAGGATAGAAGAGAAGAAAACAAGAAGAAGAATAAATAGAAGGAAAGAAAGGCGGTGGCCAAAGGCGGTGGATCAATGGCGGTGGTATTGTAATCTCATCTCTTAAGTTACAAAGTAATGGATATATATAAGTACATGGGAGAAAACCCTAATCTTCTACAACAAGTAATGTCCACTAATATATAAATAAATATATTTATAACACTCCCCCTTGGACATTACGCCGCGATCTGCATGCCTCGTTAAAAACCTCGCTGAAAAACCCTGTGGGAGAAAAGCAGTCGAGGAAAAGAGTACATGGCATATATAAATATGCATAGTATAATTGTTGCCTCATTAAAAACCTCTCCGTAAAAACCACGTGGGAAAAATTCGGTAGAGGAAAAGAGTACATAACATACGTTTATTTATGTGTTGCATTAGTTGCCTCATTAAAAACCTTCACTAAGAAAACCCAATGGGAAAAACTTAGTAAGGGAACTTAGTGAGGGAAAAAGAGTACAACTATTAAGCCTTCAGGGCATAATCTTCGAAATTATATATTTCGATCTTCAAGATCTATTCTTCAAAATAATTTAAAATTTATTGCTCCCCCTCAAGACAACAATCTTTCACATTATATATTTCTTGTGCATAGATATATGAGGAGGTTTAGTGAATAATTTGCAGGATTATCACTTATTATATATTTATAACAATGGTTCTTCTAGAACTCATATATGCAACACAATAACAACATTATATATCCTCATATAGGATATTGGGGTTTAACAATATACCAGTCCCAAAAATACATTTGTGGGGATCATTAAAATAGGCAACAAACATCCAAAATCAACTAACATCAATCTCAATTAATATCTCAATACGTAATATATATCAAGGTTTTAGCGAACCTTGAAGATAATAATGAATATGATGAACACCATATAAATAGATCTCCTTCCGGGAGTAACAATGAACAAAGGTTTTGTATACCAATATAGTGTTCAGCATCATTCACTATATCTCCTTCTATGAGAATCTCAAAATATTACTTGCAAGTATTTCGTATATAATATCAGGCCTGATAAGTTAGTACTTCTGGTACTCAACATAACGAACTTCAGGTTCATAATTTATTTGTTATCTTACTCACTTCAAGTGATAAACGAAACATTGAGATACTAAATAGCAATATATCAAATAAGAACTATTTAGAATACTTATAATCACTTCGAGTGATAAACAAACATCGAGGTACTAAATGGATGTGATGTATCAAATAAAAACTAATCAGAGTGCTCATAAAACAAATATACTGGTATAATACTTCTTTAGGAAGATACTCGAACTTCTAGCCGAGTTAATATTTAGACTTATCACAAGTCTTTCATTCTAAAGACTCCGTCACTAAGCATGAGTTAACATTCTCAAATTCTATGCGTGTATTATTTATTACATCAATATAATGTGTAACGAATATCAGTCAAATGTCATAATGAGTAAACACGCAAGAATATATATCATCGGTAACATATCCTTACTTCTGGAGGATAAACTATTATAGTAATTTATGTTGCGATTTAATTTTCCTTTATAGAAGAAAAACTTAAGTCCGACAGAGACTTATATATTACATAGATATCCAGTTTATGGCTTACACAAATGCGGTCATGATAAATCATAGGATATCTATAAATACTGCCAGATATAGCGGAACATATATAACAGGAGAATTAAATTATATTGAGGGTCTCTCTGCTAAAAGCCCTCGAGCCACTCGCTTTACTTTTCACCACCTCTTTGATTTATTTCCTCATTAAAAATAATCCTTGTGTCCTGCTGGGACAACATTCACTATAGAATATATTACTGAGGAAATAGGACTTATCGTCTGATTTAGCGAGTTAAGCTCCACCTCAACCTCAAGTGCTTCTGGCACTATAATACTATATTTCACCAAGTGCTTCTAGCAATAAAATATCAAATTTGCTATAGATCTAGATCATCATTTGAAATATATACCGGTAATGATTGAGATGAATGTTCGACACTTATGATACTTCAATTATATTTTTCTCCTGAATTGTCATCCATGACAATATATATAACTCTAAATAAACCAGATTATTCACCATTTACCAATAATAAATTTTAATCTGGCTGTTCCGTAATCCCATTGTTATGATTAATTAGTGCACGTGCAAACGCGTCTACAGGATGATCCTCTTCGGGAGGTTATATGGAGTACCTGGGATTCTCGTCTACAGGACGATCCTCTTCAGGAGGTTCTATGGAGTAATAACATATATATTTAGGTTTATTATAATTACTGCGGATTTACTCTTTAGCACCAGTAAAATGTTTACGCTTCAGGCGTATAAGAGCATCAAATAATTTGTTAAGTTCACAAAGAACTTCATTTTACTATTGTGCATATATACTGCAAGTATATAGAATTTATTCACTCAATTTGGCAATTAATATTTAATTTGAACTTTTAGTTCATTTTATGTAGTGCGTGAATTAATATTCAATCCAACAAGAATTTAGCGGCATTCTTTCATTCATATCTCCCCCTAATGCCGTGAAATGATTAGTTGGATTATAATAACGTACCAATCAATAAAGATGATCCCCAATATTTGGCTCTATTTGGTATTTTAAAACTCGACGGAGTATGCATATAACATTTCTTAGAGCCTTTAAGGTACGTTTTGGTGGTAATATAAGAGATAGCAAATGGGAAAATGATGATTTATATTATCACGCACTAATTTTATGTAGGGGAACCCAATTACTCATGCCATAGATAATAGAAAATAATTTGAGTATTTTAATTTCAATTTATTCGCAACATAATTATGGTTAGATTACCTCCCATAAAGGGAAAATAATAAACTTTTCAATATGATTTATCAACTCTTCTAGAGATGACAATATGGATATCATATCATATGAATTTTCGAAATTCTCCCCTCTTTTCAGAAAGAGTTACAAAATTAATATTCTCCAAAATACTATTTTGATGCTCTAATTTAACATGTGATCATCGAGTCAATGATCATGCTTGCTTCAGGCAAACTATTAGATATCATTCACAATCTTCATTGGAGAATAATCATTTCCACGACTTCGATCAACTCATAGTGATCAGACTTGTCCACAATGTTTGGACTAAAAATAATTCATTTGAAAACTGTAATGACTTACATTAGAAGTGAAAATACTAAAGATCCTTATATATAATTTAGTTTAGCCGTGTACTACTTCTGGAGTGCATAATATAAAAAAAATGAGCTCAAATAATTATACAAGGGAGAACTATGACTTCTTTTATCGTGATCCTTCAGGGGTCATAAGAATCTTTCTTAAAATTTATTTTAACTATGTCCTACTGCTGGAGTACAAAAGCTGGAAAAAAAAAAAAAAAAAAATCAATCATATGTATCATGAGGGAGAATTAATAATGGTTGTTTGACCGCAATAAAATTAAGCTAATTCTTCTGCCTTTATGCCTTTATGAGAGTGGTGCCTTCAGGGCACCGAGTTTGAGAGCTTATAATTATTATCTCAAGAATATGCATGAAGTTAACTACAACTGAAGATTTCAAGCTAATCTCTAAAACAAAGTCATGAGCATAACAATATCCATAGTACCGACACAAATAGATGATAAAACGAGACATGTCACATATCCACTCACATAAGAACAATATTCATAAGAAATAATACAAAATAACAGTTCTTCAATTTCACTTAGAAGCTATTTGCAAGTTAATACTATAGCTTCAATATGGAGACTATCTAATATCCACATTAGCAGTCATACTTCCACAATAGCAGAATAATATGGAGTATAAAATAAATATTACCATGATCTTCTAATTCACACTCATAATTGTTTCCATATATCCAGTTCTTATCTCCTTAGCAATCTAATTCAACACACACGGAACAAAATAATCTCCAAAATGTACATGTAACTCACATACAGTTCAAATCCAAAAGTATCCTCCTTTTTTCGCTTTATATACATCATCAGAAAAATAACGCAATTATGAATAAATCACTTTTTTTTCAAGAACAAATCACACAAATTATAATGTTTCTATTTTGTTCCCAATTTGCTTTCTCGTAACTACTCCAATTGATCTCTCAAAATTAAATCAATCGAACACAGTTGGTTGTTTATTACATATACATATTGAAGAGAATTACCTTTGCAAAATAATCAATATACTCTCTCCTAGACGTACCTCCAAAGTGTGCGTGATCAATTCCCAATATTACCTCGATCTCCAAAGTGCTTCTCGCTCAGTTGGTTAGAGACTCGTGCTGATAACGTGTTGTAAAGTAAAGATCGAGGGAACAACCAAGGAGAGAAGAGAAGAAAATAAGAAGAAGAATAAATAGAAGGAAAGAAAGGCGGTGGCCAAAGGCGGTGGCCAAAGGCGGTGGATCAATGGCGGTGGTATTGTAATCTCATCTCTTAATTTACAAAGTAATGGATATATATAAGTACATGGGAGAAAACCTTAATCTTCTACAACAAGTAATGTCCACTAATATATAAATAAATTTATTTATAACAGATATTTAATTCTTTTCATATTGTTTATGCATACCAACTATATGAACAATGGCGGGTCTATATACATGGGGCAAAGGGCATAAGCTTCTATAATTAATTTAATTTTGCATATAGAGCAAGGTCATATTTTATTTTTATTTATTTATTTAATCTTCATACACACTCTTTCTTTCAATATTGTATCTTGTAGGGTTTGATTGAAGCTTCATGTGCTTAATCATATTTCTCTCTCTCTTATTCATGACTATACTCTTTTTAAGCATCTGATTCTTCCTCATTTCTTGGTTTGTTTCAACAGTCTCGATTAATGTGTTAAGATATTTTGGTTAGGATTATTTAGTTTTACACCTTCATTGATTAAATGAGACTTTATTTGATATGCTAAGTGTGAGGCTATGAGGTGTTGAATTTGAATTTGAGCCATCCATTTTCCTCTTAGCCATTTTTTTGTCTTATTTAGCCATATCTTATACAATTTATATCTCATCTCTTACCCCATAATACATTTATCTTATTTTTTATTTGATCTTGTTTCGTATTTCAACCTTTTATATTAAATTAAAACAATAAAATGTGTCACATACCGACCTACAATTATAATCATCATGGGTTATTGTATAGCATAAAAAAAAGTACGATACATAAAATTTTATCTATGAGATAATTTCTTACCAAGACACCAAATTGCACTAAATTTCACATATATGGCTAAAGATGTATCTAAAAAACAAAAAATACATAAAAACTACTCCCTTCTTCCCATCCAATTTGACCTTATTCTATTATTTTACACTCACGCAAATTAAAGAAAGATGTCGAATTCAATTGAACAAAGGGAGCATATATTATTTTAAATCTTATATTAACATCATATCATGGATATTAATTATATATTTCATCGAATAAATTTTGAGCAAAGCTTATAAGAAGATGCGAAAAGAAACTGATGAACAAGATGAAAACGGTTAAGGAATGGAAAAATATGTTATACATAGACAACTCATAAGTTAGACTTAATATGTTATTTTGTAGTTTAAACTATTTCTTTTTATTGTGTATAGAAGTTATGTCGGCCCACCTTCTGACAATTCTGATTACTTAAGACATTCATTTTTAAACTAATATTATATGTTTTCTCCATGACAAAAGTGAAATTCTAAATATTAATAGTCAATGGTAATTAAAGTTATGATTACTTATATGTAAATTACGAGTCACAGAAAAATGAACATATATGAACTCAACCTAGACAATACATTTTTGTCATTCAAAACATCAAAAAATATAATTGTACTCGCATCTTAACCCAAGTTATTCTTCAATGCTTATTTGCAATGTTGTCAAAGATGCTTATTACTCATTGCATAAACTTTATTAGCTGGAGTAAACTTATTCAAAGCAAACTCTTCATTTTAGTTAGCACTAAACTTTATTAAATCTAATAGTAATAATAATTTGATGACAGTGATGTTACTATTGAATGTTCACTTAATAAATTTAAGACATAGAATGTGAATTGTGATTCTATTATATTTTTCATCGAAACTTACTACGAACAATCAAAAAATATCAATATATTGCATGTGTCTAATAGTACTACTATATGTTAAGAATTCTACTATAAATGAATAGATTACACACATTTCTATAACATGATGAGGGTGTCCAAAAATCAAATAATCTCTTAAGGGGCGTTTACTCTAAAAGATAAGAATGAACTGACTTATTTTATCTGACATATATAATTTCATATTTACTTTTTGAGTTTGCAAATCAATTTTATCTCACATGTTAGGATGACTCATTCGCTTAGGCTTGGAACTATTTGTATAATATTAAGTCAAGCCAAACACGAATGATTACCCTAATCTTATTATACGGTAAACAATAAATCTAATTATAACAAATTAATTTTATTCAAACTTAAATTAAAGTATAGTAAATTAGATTTTATATTTCATTGTTATAAAGTAAATAAAAGAACAATAAATCAAAATGCATTAAAATATTAATAGAATAAAGTTTCAATTTTCTATTACAATTTCCGTTTTTCATTTTTAATATAATAAAATATTAATAATAATTTTCATTCATTATTCTCCTGAATTACTAAATCCACTTAAACTACTAAATACTCTTACCTTATTTCCTGTGCCAAAAAGAATGTAATAACTTCAAAAGTCCTGTCACGACCCGGCTCCGCTTAACTAGCCAAGCGAGGTCGCGACTCAAGAAAAGGGAAAACGAAATAAAATAAACGAACGACATGAGGTGAAACGATGTGACAACATAGCATTGAGATACATTCAAACTCTCTATCATTCGTCGAGAATGAATGGAGGAAGGTACTGTTCATCAACGGAAGCGCTTTACATGAAATGAGTGGAAGCGTTGTTCAAGAAAAGAAAGCAATGTCTATAATGGAGCTGAAACGTTGCAACGATACACAAAAGGGAGATGAGTTGCAACGATACACAAAATAGAATCTAGTCTGACTACATAAAAATCACAGCTGAAATTGTATAATCCCTACTTTGGTAGGTAAATGTAACTCAACACGTAACACAGAAAGTAACACAGTTGAGAACACAAGTTGGTAACCCAGTTCGGTGATAACCACACCTACGTCTGGTGGAAGCTATTCCAAGAAATAATTCACTATGACGAGTATAAGGGTTACAAGATATATGAACGTCAGCCACACTGAACGATCTCTCCTCACCCGACTCTACCCTCACCAATGAATCCTCACGGTAAACTCTCTCTAGTCTACCCGAATACTTTTCTCAGAAAGAAAAGATGAAACCCGATCTTGAACAAGGAATTGTTCAAGATATTACAAACACTCACCAAATGAAACAAACTACCCCAATTGATGAATGTAATGAATAAACTCAAAACCTTGAATGAACGAAGAAGACGAGCACTCAATAATCATTAACAACGCGCGCAGCGGCTTCAATAAGATCTTCACGCTTATATAATCTGTTTCACCAAAAAGTGTTCGCAATAGAACGAAATCTATCCTAGCACTTAGTAAGTAAAAACCCAATGTCGAATCTCAAGGAAAACTTTGCAGGGCAAATAATCGTGTAGCAAATATCCTAAACTAGCCTAAATCTAAGAAAGCAAGTAAAAAGAATTTGTTTGGTTTGGTTTTTAAATCCTAGGCAAGAAAATAAATAAAAGCAATAAATTAAAGCAAGTAAATAATCTAATCTAGAACTTGAGAAATAAATCTAAGAATTAAACTAAGAAAGCGATTAATCTACCTAGGCAAGAATCGAAAGAAAAGCAATAAAGAAAGCAATAAAGAAAGCATAAACTACTCTAGACATGATGAATAAAATCTGGAAATTAAAAGGCTAATTAATCTAACTATGAAAGCTTTGAAAAACGAGAGAATCGAAACTAGAAAAACGAATCTAAACTTTAAACTAGAAATCGAAAGAACGAAATTAAAACTAAGCAAATTAAACGAAGCAATTAAGAGAACGAATCTAAAACTAAAGCAAAGCAATTAAAGCAAATAAACGAAAGCAATAAAAGAACTTACGAGAATTAAACGAAGACGAAGAACGCGAATTAAATAAAGAAGTCTTGAATTAAACGAACTAAGAATTCGGATCCGAACAAAGTAAAGCTAATCTAGAGAATTTTAGTGCTGAAAAATAAAGCTAACTAATGCTAAAAACTGATACAAATTCGTCCCAAAGTACTAGTATTTATAATAGGGAGAAAACCTAATTAAATAAGGAAACATAGCTGGACGCCGACATCTGGACGATCGTCCAGATGTTGAAGGAAATCTGGACGATCGTCCAAATGAGGTACTGGCACGTTCGCGCGCGACTCTCTTGTTTCGGCCGTATCTTCCTCATTCGAACTCCGAATTGACCTCCGTTTTCGCCTATGTGCTCCTATCGAATCCCTCTTCGATATAATGCTTTCATTACATCCAAAATGAATCTTCAATAAAATCATGAGAGATTAGAACTCGAGGTCAATGATTGCTCAACAACCTTTCTTCTCGTTTTCTTCTCGTTTCCGCCCTTTTCATCCTACAAGTACCAAAAACTCCAAACAAACGAATCATAGCCAAAAGACACACTAAAAGACACGAACACAATGAAAACGAACACGAAAACACAACGAAAAACCTAACAACTAAACACCAATCAAAATCCCCCACACTTAGACATTTGCTTGTCCTCAAGCAATATAAACATACAACTTAGATTCAATCCAAACAATTCAAATCATAGAGCATTTAATCATCGGAATCGACAAACTCAAACGAGGTCACTTTAATCCCAAGTTACGATCAATCATCATCAACGAACTATGTGGCTTATAAATCGACCCAAGCAAGAGGAAAAGCAATGATACACACATCTCACAAATATCTAGATCACCACAACTTTAGACGTCTAGCCTACTTCCCCTTTTTATTCAATACATAAACAACTCTCTTTTTTTTTTTTTTTTTTTTTACACAAGTGAACGTTTTTGGCACATAATTCACTAGGTTTAATCATCGATGGGTCACATCGAGCCTCCTAGTGCGGTTTCCCGTACCCATTGTCAAGAGGGGTAGAATGCCTACGAACACATTATTCTAATATACACGAGTATCATCTAGGACAAAGTTCATGAAATGTGATCATTCGAGGGTCTCTCGAAGCCTTTTCATGTGGTTTCCCATGCTCATTACTCTAGTATTTTCATACGTTACAAGTAAGAGGAGCAGAATCCTATCAACTCTTTATTCACACATAAACACAACTTTTTTTCTTTTCTTTTTTTCTTTTCTTTTCTTTTCTTTTCTAAGGGGAAAGTAAACTAGCAATCCAAGTCGCAACAATCTAGATTTATCACTCAACCAAAAATCATAAATCATTTTCCTCAAACTCAAATCAATTCGTGCCCCACAACTCATCGAATCATAATCAACAACAACTCAAGATTAAACCAACCTAATTTATGCTCAAATCAATTCCAACAACTAAAGATTCCATCGTTGAATCATTCACATTGATCCTAAGTTACATGCTTATAGGGCTCAAAATCAAACAAATTCCTAAGTGAGGGAACATGAGGACTCGATCAACTAGACTCGATCAACAAGACAACTAAACCACAAAAACTTCATGCCAAAAGTTCAAAGACACTCCCCCACACTTAAAATCAAGCAATGTCCCCATTGCAAGAAAATAAAAAGGAAAGGGATAAAGAGAACTTATCGCAATATGACGAACACAAATACCCAAAATCTCGAGAGACTCCAAGTATCACCTACAAAACAAACACAAAACAAAACACAAAAGCGTAAAATCGAACAAAATAAAGAAAGCAAAATAAAAGACTCAAAACAAAACACGAAACAAGGCTATGATCAATTGAAAGGACTTCGGAACCGGGGATCTTGCCAACGAGGATCGTGAGGAGACCAAAATCGGGGATCATTCGGGTTCGGTTTGAGCTGAGGTAGAGCCAATCGAAAATCAAAAACTGCCTGGCCCACGGTTTTGGACGATCATCCAGATTTCCTAAGGAATCTGGCCGATCGGCCAAATGAGAAACTGGGTGATCTTGGTTACACGGATTTGGACGATCGTCCAGATTTCCAAAGGAATCTGGCCGATCGGCCAAATAAGAGGCTGGATCCTCGACGCCAATTCCTGCAAAAACACCTAACTAAAACGAAAAATTAAAATCAAACTAAAACAAGAAAAATTACGAAAAATAAAGTTCTAATTTTTATTTTTATTTTTTTACGTGGGTTGCCTCCCACCAAGCGCTTGTTTAACGTCATTAGCTAGACGAAGGATACAATCAACCTAAGCCCGTAGCGCCAAGTGACGTCTTGATGCTCCTTGCGACACACTCACACTCCCTCCTCGAACAATCTCGAAGATCCAAAACGTGGTCAACACCAACTCTTGACTCCCCCACACTTGGTTCGAACTCCTTCTCAAACATCTTCGAGTTAAACTCTGCAAGAAAAGATGTTCCACAAATGGTGAGGTTAGAAAGAAAAGAATTAATGATCACTTCCTCATTCGATTCATGTATCGAGCTGTCCTCTTCATCATCCTCCTCCAAATTCCGTAGAAATTCTTCGATTATGTCCTCTTCTTCATCCACACAACTAAAGAATTCGTCGTCTTCAATGGACTCTTCTTCTTCAATAATTGCTACCCTATCAGAAACCTCACAAACATTTTCCTCAACACAAGGGTTAGCAAGTTTAACATAAGAGCATAAATGAAAAGATGAAGTAGGAATAGAAGGTGAGTTCCCAAATACCGAAAATGTGACCGAACCTCCTTCGCCGGCCATGCTCAATGTACCGGTACCTACATCAATCCGAGCTCGAGTAGTGGCCATGAATGGTCGTCCCAATAAAAGTAGATGTCCGGTTGCGCTCTTAGCTCCCTTGCCTTCATGAAGCACGACGAAGTCGGTAACGACTCGAATTCCTCCAACAAGGACAGTGACGTCTTCCACAACTCCCAAAGGACTGCTCACGGTGCCGTCTGCTAACTCAATGCGCATGTCGGTAGCTTGAAGGACTCTTGAGTTCATCTTCTCGAAAATAGAATACGGCATCAAGTTCACCGCAGCTCCTAAGTCCATCAATCCCGAGACGGTCTCTCCGCTATCCAAAATGATGCTCAAGTCGAAACCTCCCGGATCCCCTCGTTTAGGAAATGAGTTGATAGGCTTGGGGTCCTTTGTCTCCTTCTTCATGCTACTCCGAATAGGTGGAACATACGGGTTGGACATTTGCTTCTTGTTCTTCACTCTACTCGGGAATGGAATAGGTGGAACGTACGGATCGGGCTTCTTGTGGAGAGGCGGGGCTTCCTTCTCGGGCTCGTCGGACTCCGTGTGCTGCTCACCTGTTTTGGCCGATCGGCCAGAGTCGGGGTGACTTGGCCGATCGTCCAGATTGATTGCTGGGTTCTTGGGCGAATTGGGTAATCTGGCCGAGCGTCCAGAATCTGGACGACCGTCCAGATCAGCTACTGGACGGGTTTGGCCAAAGGGTGTTGCCGACGTTCTCGGGCCGTTCCATCGAGGGCTCGGGCTCCGTCTATCTCCCATGGGCCCTTGAGAAGGCATCGGAACTCCATTGCGTTGTAAAACCGTGATTGCATGAGCTTGGTGAGGTGGAACGGGAGGAACATATGGAGGATATGGGGCTTGCACCTCGTTGGCTTGTTGTGGTTGAATCCCTTGGCTCGGAATTCGCCCCGGTTGTTGCATCAGGTGCATGGAACTAGAAATTTGGCCAATGGCCAACTCGAGCCTCTTTATGTTCGCATCAAGTGCATGGAGACGATCCTCATCGACGGGAGGCTTTTGTGGAGGTCCTTGAGGACGAGAATTCGGGTATGATGGTGGTGGTGTAGGAGTAGGTTGAGGGGGGTAGTATGGAGGTGGTGGATAATATGCATTTGGAGGGTATTGAGGAGGTGGATAATATGGTGGAGGTTGAGAGTAGTAGGGATTTGGTGGAGGAGGATAGGGGTTATTGTATGGAGAAGGGCGACGATATTGAAAATTCGGGTTCGTACCTTGCCCTTGGGGTGGTGGCATGTAACCTTGGGCAGCATATACATCAGCTCCTCCTTCATGAGTGGATGCTCCCATGTTGTGGCAAACCTCCTTGATGTGTCCCAACTCTCCACAAATCTCGCATTTGTCCGGCTTCCTCTCTTCCTCCTTCGGGGTCGGTGCACTTTGCTTAATCTTCAAGTTCTCGAGATCCCTATACATGTCGGCAATTTGCTTCTTCAAATCGGGGCTTATCGAGATTGCACTCGCCTCCACTTTCCTTGGCCTAGCTGATTTTTGTTGAGAACTCGCAGCGAGCGTCTCGAAAATATCCTTCAACTCGTCAGCTGTCTTGACCGCTATGTTGCCTCCGGCCGAACTATCCACCATGAACTGACAAGTTTGGTTGAGGGCATCGTAGAAATATTGCCAAAGCAACTCCGATGCCATTTGATGATGGGGGCATTGTTGAAGTAGCTCTTGGAACCTCTCCCATGCTTCGTGAAATGGCTCATCGTTGTCTTGGGAGAAATTCATAATCTTTGACCGCACCTCTTGAGTCTTGCGGTTGGGATAGTACTTGAGCATGAACTTCTCGCACACCGCATTCCATGTGGCGAGAGAGTTGGCCGGGAGCGCCAAATACCACGACTTTGCTCGATCCTTCAAGGTGTACGGGAAGCACTTCATCTTCAGATTGTCCTCCGTGAGTCCCGAAAGTGGAAAAGTCTGAACCACCGTGCAAAACTCTCGGATGAACGTCAAGGCATCCTCGTTGGGCAGCGCGTGGTAGGACGGGAGCAACGCCATGTGGTGAGGTTTAAGCTCATGATTCCTGACCGCTTCCGTCAGGACAATCGCCGAAGTGGTGGCTGTGAATGTGGGGCGAGCAAAATCGCCCATGACGACTCTAGCTGCCATGGCTTCGGGCTCTGAAAATAACAAGACCAAGGAAAAGTCTTGTGAATCAATCTCCTCCTTCTCCTTCGCGGCTAAAATCGCTTTCCTTTGATGGATGTTGTCGAAGTAGGGCGCTAAATTCCTTTGAAGACTTCGGCGACCATGCATAAACAACACTCAACAAAAGGGTTAAACGCACCGAGTGGGAGAAAATAAGAAAATCGAATGAACACAAATAAAAATAAAGCAAATAAAAATACTACACAATCAAAAGCCTAAAGTTTTCCCCGGCAACGGCGCCAAAATTTGTTTCACCAAAAAGTGTTCGCAATAGAACGAAATCTATCCTAGCACTTAGTAAGTAAAAACCCAATGTCGAATCTCAAGGAAAACTTTGCAGGGCAAATAATCGTGTAGCAAATATCCTAAACTAGCCTAAATCTAAGAAAGCAAGTAAAAAGAATTTGTTTGGTTTGGTTTTTAAATCCTAGGCAAGAAAATAAATAAAAGCAATAAATTAAAGCAAGTAAATAATCTAATCTAGAACTTGAGAAATAAATCTAAGAATTAAACTAAGAAAGCGATTAATCTACCTAGACAAGAATCGAAAGAAAAGCAATAAAGAAAGCAATAAAGAAAGCATAAACTACTCTAGACATGATGAATAAAATCTGGAAATTAAAAGGCTAATTAATCTAACTATGAAAGCTTTGAAAAACGAGAGAATCGAAACTAGAAAAACGAATCTAAACTTTAAACTAGAAATCGAAAGAACGAAATTAAAACTAAGCAAATTAAACGAAGCAATTAAGAGAACGAATCTAAAACTAAAGCAAAGCAATTAAAGCAAATAAACGAAAGCAATAAAAGAACTTACGAGAATTAAACGAAGACGAAGAACGCGAATTAAATAAAGAAGTCTTGAATTAAACGAACTAAGAATTCGGATCCGAACAAAGTAAAGCTAATCTAGAGAATTTTAGTGCTGAAAAATAAAGCTAACTAATGCTAAAAACTGATACAAATTCGTCCCAAAGTACTAGTATTTATAATAGGGAGAAAACCTAATTAAATAAGGAAACATAGCTGGACGCCGACATCTGGACGATCGTCCAGATGTTGAAGGAAATCTGGACGATCGTCCAAATGAGGTACTGGCACGTTCGCGCGCGACTCTCTTGTTTCGGCCGTATCTTCCTCATTCGAACTCCGAATTGACCTCCGTTTTCGCCTATGTGCTCCTATCGAATCCCTCTTCGATATAATGCTTTCATTACATCCAAAATGAATCTTCAATAAAATCATGAGAGATTAGAACTCGAGGTCAATGATTGCTCAACAACCTTTCTTCTCGTTTTCTTCTCGTTTCCGCCCTTTTCATCCTACAAGTACCAAAAACTCCAAACAAACGAATCATAGCCAAAAGACACACTAAAAGACACGAACACAATGAAAACGAACACGAAAACACAACGAAAAACCTAACAACTAAACACCAATCATAATCCACGCATAACCCTAGGAGATAATTAAGGCATATCTAAAAGATATCCTTAATAGGGTAGATATAATCTTCATGCAAATCTTCTAATTAAGGATATAATATAATATACCTTGTAACCCTTGATCCACAAGGAATTCTACTCCATCAAGAATTCCTACGCATACATAAATTATGCCATACAAAAATACTCCATGCAATCCATGCAGCAACAATCTCCCCCTTGGCATTTTATGTATGCAATCACTCCAACATATGCAACACACACAACTCCTCCAAGATACAAAGCACCCAATACAAAATCAAGTAGGCAAGGAGCGCACCCACATAACCATACTCGAATGCATAGTGCATAAAACTCCCCCTTGCTACAAACACTCTCTAAAATGAAGTACTAGCCAAGCGCACCCGAACTAGAATACCACATATAGAGAGAAAAAGAACCCACTGCATAACACCACTCATAACACCACATATGACACCAGCTGATCAATAAAATGCTTCACCAGATAACCAAGCATCATTAACAGCATAATGTGGCCTACTTACTATTACAGACCAGAATATCCAGAATATCCAATCCACCAGCAAATAATCAGAAAAGACCAAATGACTGTCCATCCAACCAACCAGAATAGCAAAGTATCATCATAACAACCATATCGAATCAATAGCAGCAGAGCAAAAAAAATCAAAAAATACCTACAGATTCTCCCCCTTGAATGCACACATCAAATGCCAAGCTACGGCAACTCAGCATCAAGCTCCTCATCAACAGCCTCATCATCAACAGCAACTTCTGCAGCACCATCAGAAGCAGGAGCAGGAGCAGCAGCAGCTCCCCCTGGCTGAGTTCCACCGGCCAAGACCAGCAGCTTTTCAATCTCCTCTTTCTTTTTAAATAGCAGCCTAATCTGCTCACACGTCATTTCATATTCCAGAGAGATAGCCTGGAACATGAGCTTGGAAACCACTGGTTCATAGTGCGGGGGTGCTGGGCCAAATGGCAACTGGATATCATCCACATTCACCTCATGAGGCATCGAGGAAGAGGATGCCTTTTCTGTCTTCGAGCTGAATGGAGGAGCCTCAGCCTCTATCCCAGTCTGAGCCTTAGTAAAACGCATGAACGGAGCAGATGGAGCTTTAGCACCTTCAGGAATTTCAAACTCCACAAACTTCTGAAAGTAGGCATACAGGATACGAGGAAAGCAAATTGCCTTATTGGAAGACACCACCTTCTCAGCATGCTCAGCAAGAGCTTCAAAGACCAATCTGCCAAAAGACACAGGAATACCCTGCCCAACCTTGTACAGCAGTGTAGCCAAAGAGAGATTAACATATGTCTTGTGGGTTGTGGGAACCCAATTCCGGTTTGCAATGTAATAAAGTGCCTTGTACTTAGGAGACAGAGAAGATGCCCTCAGTCTCTTAGCCTTAACAGGCCACTTAGCTCCCTCCTTGTTCAGCAACGTAGCAGCAATAATATTAGCATCAATGGGCTCGAAACTCTCCAACACCACTTCACCACAAACAAAGGCATCAATCAACGAAGGAGAGAAATTGAAGAACTGACCACGAACAAAACCTCGATGATAATCCGGGGACTTAATGTCGAACATAGACAAGCTTAGATTGGAGTAAAACTCCATGATTACATCCTTCACCCAGCAGAAACCTTCATCTAAAGTGGTCAGCAGCTTAGCATCAAAAATGCAGTCAAATACCCCTGCCCTACGCAGATCAAACTCCCTGGCAGGCTTATCCACTATGATAATTTTCTCCGAATTAATGTCCCAAAACTTTGCATAGAAGGCGTCACGGAAGATAGGCATAAACTTATACCCAGCAGGCAAAGGAGGAACTTCTGTACCTTTAGAAGACGAAGGAGGAACAGCAGCTTCATCATCTGAATCACTGAGGGGAGGAACCTCGTTCTCTGACTCCGAGTCCACATCAATAATGGGCTTCTTGCCCTTTCCCTTTGCTGATTTTGACTTCCCCTGACCAGACGCAGGAGAGGGGGCTTTCCTCTTCCGATTCGAGCCTGAAAGAGGACCACTGGGAGGCGCACGAGCTTGGGACCGCGTACGAAGAGCAACTCCGCCAACAGGGGGCGGAGGAGGAGGAGGAGACTTCTCCTTCCTAGCGACCTGCTTAATTCTCTTTCTTCGCTGAGGGGGCTCCACCGAAGAAGCAGAGGCCGAAACCCTAGGAGAGGGTTCTGACGGCGGTGGAGGAATGGAATCAGCATCACCAAAAAGAGGGTGAAGAGTCTCCTGGGTAACCTCGTCCCTGGGAGGAGATGAAGGAACGGAATCACGGAGAGGGGTTGAAGGAGCAACATCACGGCTGGAAGATAAGGGAGCCGTCTCCGCAACCAACCCAGCACCGTACCACGGCAAGAGCTTGAGAGGAGGAGCAGGTTCGGCCAATTTAAAAAGGGAATCAAGATCAATTCCCTCAGATATCTTGTAGGAAGCCATGGAAGCAGAGCGAGAAGAAAAACTCCGGCGGGGAGTGGCGAGAACTGAGAGAGGGATTGCGAAAAACGGTGGAGGAAATTAGGGAAATAAGAACCCTAACACAATTTAGGAGCAGAGAAGATATACTCTGCAATAAGCAAACGCCGGTTCGAAATCCAAAGAGCAACAGTAATAGCAAAAGGGCGCGCAGAAAAATAGCCCCTTTTCAACTGACAAAAATGCCACGTCAGATAATAACCCAAGAGATAACACCAAACATAACACCATCCATCACACCACGAAATCCACGAATAGAAGAAATCAAATAAACATAATCTGAGCAGCTCAGATTATACACATCCCGAGTGACTTTCGTAGAGCCTCAAACCTTTCTCCATCTAAAGGTTTGGTGAAAATATCCGCAACTTGCACACGAGTAGAGACATGCTGAAGAGATAGAGTCTTGTTTTCAACAAGATCTCTAATAAAGTGGTGTCTGATCTCAATGTGTTTGGCCTTCGAATGACTGACAGGATTTTTGGATAGATTGATAGCTCCAATATTGTCACAAAACAGGACATACTCTTTCTCATCGACCCAATAATCACACAACATCTTGGTCATCCAGATTAACTGTGTGCATGCACTCCCAGCTGCTATATATTCCGCTTCCGTAGAGGATAGAGAAACACAATTCTGCTTCTTGCTATGCCACGAGATAAGATTATCTCCCAAGAAAAAACATCCTCCAGTGGTACTCTTACGATCATTAGGGTTTCCAGCCCAATCAGCATCACTGTATCCTGTAAGCTTCAGAGAACTTCCTTTCCCAAACCATAGGCCAATCTTGCACGTTCCCTTGACATACTTTATGATGTTTTTCACAGCCTTGTGATGACTCTCCTTCGGGTTTGACTGAAATCGCGAGCAGACTCCAACGCTGTAGGCAATATCCGGTCGACTGGCTGTTAGGTACAATAGACTACCAATCATGCTTCTGTACACTGTTTGTTCCACAGGTTTGCCTTCTCCTTCTTGGGTTAATTTAACCGATGTACCCATTGGTGTCCTCTTTGACTTAGAACCCTCCATGCCGAACTTTTTCACCAGGTTTTCAGCATACTTCTCCTGACTCACAAAGATGCCATCTTCGCACTGCTTGACTTGAAGCCCCAAAAAGAACTTCAATTCCCCAAACATACTCATCTTGAATTCAGAGGTCATCAATTTAACAAATTCATTCACAAGAGCCTCTGACTTAGAACCAAAAACCAGATCATCAACATATACCTGGACAATAAATATGTGACCTCCATGTTGCTTAACAAATAAGGTCTTGTCTGCACTTCCTCGGACATATCCCTTCTTCAGAAGAAACTCTGCCAACGTGTTGTACCAAGCTCTGGGAGCTTGCTTTAGACCATATAAAGCCTTGTTCAGCCTGTAAACATACTCTGGGTGCTCGGGGTCTTCAAAACCCTTTGGTTGCTTAACATATACCTCCTCTTCCAAATTTCCATTCAGAAAGGCACTTTTGACGTCCATCTGATATAGCTTGAAATCTAAGCTGCTAGCCATACCCATCAGAAACCTCACAGATTCCAATCTGGTAACTGGAGCAAAAGTCTCTCCGTAGTCAATCCCTTCCTCCTGTGAGTATCCTTGAGCAACCAATCTGGCCTTGTTACGAGTGATGTTCCCTTGCTCATCTGTCTTATTCTTGAATATCCACTTCGTTCCAATCACATTAGCACCTTCGGGAAGAGAAGTGAGATACCATACATTGCAGCGCTGAAATTCCAAGAGTTCTTCCTGCATGGCAGCTATCCAGTTTTCATCCTGGAAAGCATCATTGACGTTCTTTGGCTCAATTTTTGAGACAAAACACACGGTAGCAATGTGGGAAACCAACTTCTTGAAATCTATCTCTCTCTTCCTGGTCTGCATCCCATCATTGATATGCCCAATCACATCCGAAGCAGAATGATTTTTATGAACTCTTGTTTCGGCCATGTCCAAAGTGCCAGTTTGAGTACCATCTTGAGTACCCTCCAGAGTCATCTCTTCAACTTTGACCTCTTTCTCCTTGCTAGAAATCTGAGAACTCTCTGTAGTACTAGTGATCAGGACCTCTTCTTCAGTATTTGCGTCGCCTTCCACTGAGTCATCAAACGTAACATTAATTGACTCAATAACAGTGCTTTGATTTTTCAAGTATACTCTGTAAGCACGACTGTTTCTGGAGTAGCCGACAAAGATTCCTTCAATTCCCTTGTCATCAAGCTTTTTCCTTTGCACTCTGTCATTTACCACAAAGCATCGTGAGCCAAAGATGTGAAGATGTTTCACATTCGGCTTCCTTCCTCGCCAGATCTCATAAGCAGTGACCTCTGTCTGTGGTCTGAGGTACACTCTGTTGCAAATGTAGCATGCCGTATCAAACGCTTCTGCCCAAAGTCTAAGGGCAATATCTTTCGCCTTCATCATAGTTCTGGCAGTGCTCTGCAGGGTTCTGTTTTTCCGCTCAACCACACCATTTTGTGTGGGGGTGATAGGTGCCGAAAATTCATGTCTTATCCCTTTGGCTTGGCAGAACTCCATGAACTCTTGGTTCTCAAACTCACGCCCATGATCACTCCTGATGGCCTTGAGTTTGCTCTCCTTCTCTACTTCTAATCTCAGACACAAAATTCTGAACGCCTCGAACGTGTCTGATTTTTCTCGCAAGAATTCAACCCATGTGTATCTTGAGAAGTCATCTACACAAACAAGAATGTACTTCTTTCCTCCTAAACTTTCAACTTGCATCGGTCCCATCAAGTCCATGTGCATAAGATCGAGGACTTTAGCTGTTGTGATTCGGAGTACTCTCTTGTGTACCTCCTGAGTCTGTTTCCCTTGCTGACACGGGCCACAAAACTCAACATCTCCAAATCTGATCTTAGGGATTCCTTCAATGGCATTCAGCTGAATAAGCCTCTGAATGTTCCTGTAGTGTGTGTGCCCGAGCTTCTGATGCCAGATTTCACTCATCTTAGAGACGACCCTGTAGCTTGTGATCTTTGGAGTGAAGACGTAGCAATTATCAGCCGATCTAGTTGCCTCCAGAAACTTGTCTGTTCCTTTGTTGATGATGCAGCTATTTTTCCCAAACCTTACGCTCATTCCATCATCACACAATTGGCTGATACTGACCAGATTTGCTCTTAACCCTTCCACATATAGAACCCCTTCCAGGACTGGCATCCCAGGTATATTCAGTGTACCAATTCCTCGAATTCTACCTTTTCCACCATCACCAAACACAACTGACTCATTTGAGCAACTTTGAACATTAACAAGAAGGTCCATGTTGCCTGTCATGTGCTGCGAGCAACCACTGTCAATATACCAGGAGTTCCCCACTCTGGAGCTATTACTGGTGTGAACAACATAAGCCCTATAGCCCTGGCCACGATTCCTTCTATTTTGATATTTGATCATCTCCTGCCTCTTATCACCAAGGTAGAACCGACATCTTGGTCTGATATGGCCAAGTCTATGACAGTAATGACAGAGAGGGATGAATACTTCAGAATCTGGATCATGCTCGTGTACCTTGTGGTGTTCTTGTTTGGGTACCTCCTCTGCATCTCCTTGTTCTTCAGATTTCTGTTCAACAGCGACTGAATTTTCAGTTAGTTTAGGCCTCCATTCTTCATGTCTAACTGTTTTCCCGCTAGATTGAGTTCCAACAAAGTCATTTGAGTGTCTCAATCCTTCGACTCCTCTCTCTGGCTTGCTCCAGTCTTGCTTTTGAGCTCTTGGTTGATATTGGTATCCAACTTGTTGATAGTTGCTTCGGTTGAATCCAAGGCCCTCCTTATCTGCAGCTCTCTTCCCAAGCCTGAGAATTTCGTCAAGCTTCTCTGTGCTGGAATTCATCATTCTAATCAACTTCTGAATATGACTCAGCTCTTCGTCAGTCTCCTTTCTACCGTCCTCGCATTTTTTGAGCTTTTCTTGAAGAGATTCAACTTCAGATCTTAGGGCATTCCTTTCCCTTTCAAGATTCTGAATCTGCTCCGTAAGGCTCTGGTTCAAGATCAGTGCCTTCTCACATGCATCCATCAACTTATCATAGTCCTCCTGATCTTCTACTTCTTCCTCCACGTCCTTAACCTTGAAAGGATCTTGATCATCAACAGTAGACACTAGCCTTGGCCCATTTACTGTGGCCACATGTGCAGTATGAGGCGCATCCTGTCCTTCTTCGAATTCAGTGTCAGTGACCTCTTCATCGCTGTGAGTGGCTTGGAACGCCTTCCTGCTGACCTTCTGATATTTGAAGGTATTTGCACATTCGCTTTTGATATGTCCAAAACCATCACACTCATGACATTGTGGTCCCCTATCTCCACTTTCTTTCTTTTCTGCCACATTAGGTCCTCTGTTCTGAGAATTGCTTTGAATCTCAGACCGGCGAAATCTGGAGTTACCTTCACCATTACCTTTCCTGAAGAATTTCTTCCCAAACCTCTTAGAGATATATGCAATGCACTCCGCCATATCTTCGGCAGTCAGCTCCTCTTCAGACTGACTTGTAGATGAAGCTTTGAAGGCAACAGACTTCTTCTTTTCATTTGGGTTCACACGCAAACCCATCTCAAACGTCCTCAAGGAACCAATAAGCTCATTTGGTGATAGCTCATCTACATCCTTCGCTTCCTCGATAGCAGTGACTTTGTAGTCAAATCTCTCGGGAAGAGATCTCAAGATTTTCCTTACTATCTTAGCTTCCGTGAGCTTTTCTCCCAACGAAAAGAACTCATTCGATAGGCTCGGCAACTTAGCATAGAAGTCTGAGATGTTTTCATTCTCATCCATTCTGAGGGACTCAAACTGTGAAGTGAGTTGTTGTAGCCTCTGATTCTTCACCCGTTTATTTCCTTCATAGGTGATCTCCAAGATATCCCATGCTTCCTTGGCAGATCTACACGTGGAGATAATAGCAAAAACCTCAACACTCACCCCGGCGTGAATAGCGTTGATAGCTTTCTGATTCATTCCAGACAACTTTAGCTCCTCTTCTGTCCATTTAGTTCTCGGTTTCTCTGAGCCATCTTCGTCTTTAGGAGCACTCCACCCAGTTTCCACTGCAGTCCATGCAGCCTCGTCAATGGACCTGATGAATGAAGCCATTCTGATCTTCCAATACCCATAACTTGTGCCATCAAAAAACGGTGGTCTGACTGTAGAGCCACCTTCCTTGATAGTACTCATCGCAAGTACCACAAAAATACCAACGGATTATACCGATATCCCAGGATCTAACACCGCACCTCGATGACCTGCTCTGGTGCCAATTGAAATTGTATAATCCCTACTTTGGTAGGTAAATGTAACTCAACACGTAACACAGAAAGTAACACAGTTGAGAACACAAGTTGGTAAACCAGTTCGGTGATAACCACACCTACGTCTGGGGGAAGCTATTCCAAGAAATAATTCACTATGACGAGTATAAGGGTTACAAGATATATGAACGTCAGCCACACTGAACGATCTCTCCTCACCCGACTCTACCCTCACCAATGAATCCTCACGGTAAACTCTCTCTAGTCTACCCGAATACTTTTCTCAGAAAGAAAAGATGAAACCCGATCTTGAACAAGGAATTGTTCAAGATATTACAAACACTCACCAAATGAAACAAACTACCCCAATTGATGAATGTAATGAATAAACTCAAAACCTTGAATGAACGAAGAAGACGAGCACTCAATAATCAATAACAACGCGCGCAGCGGCTTCAATAAGATCTTCACGCTTATATAATCCACGCATAACCCTAGGAGATAATTAAGGCATATCTAAAAGATATCCTTAATAGGGTAGATATAATCTTCATGCAAATCTTCTAATTAAGGATATAATATAATATACCTTGTAACCCTTGATCCACAAGGAATTCTACTCCATCAAGAATTCCTACGCATACATAAATTATGCCATACAAAAATACTCCATGCAATCCATGCAGCAACAACAGCTGAAGAACGTGAGATGCATGTATGGAGACATGCACCACCAAGAGGCTTCAACACTTTCATGCTCGACAAAAGCTCCTCCGGCAACTTCACTTCATCCTGCTTATCCTGCACATGGGAAATATGTACAGGGCTAAGTACGAAAGTACTCAGTGGACACATGCCAAAACATTTTAATTGTCAGCCATTCAAGTGAATCATAGGGGTTTTCGGAAAAGACCTATGTTCACAAAAACATTTTCTTTATAAAAGAGTGACTGCGCAGGCTAAGTTCTCTGGTGTAATCCGTCATATCTGAGCTCTGGGTGTATCCGGTAAGGGTGGCCACCCTCCCCGGATACCTGACCGGCCAACTTGCGTCGGCTCACGGTCCTCTAAGTGCACTTAACCCATCGAGATATAAATCCCGATAGGCCCGAATTCGTCTCTGTTAACATTTGGCCGAAGCCCTCTCACAGATAGACATCATACAAAACAAAACATTTATGGCATGACAATTCTTTTAAGAAAAGAACTTTAGCATAAATAAACATTTTCGTTGTATGAAAGCCCACCTCGATAGCTTTCCTGGAATAATTTAATAACTCTGAGCGTCGCCTTAGTCTCGGCCTTTTTCTTCGCCTAACCTCGTTCAAAGAACTTAAAATGAGAAACTTGAAATGAAATCGATAATCTTATCGATCTATGCGAAGGTTGTCTTTTATCGAGGTTATGTTCTCTTTTACTGATAGCGCTATCATGAGTATTCTTTTAATCGAGAGTTTCTCGATTCTCTTTTGAAATCGATCACTTCGATCGACTCTTGTGTCTTACAGTCTTTTCATCCTCGACAGAAATCGCAGGATATTCGATTAAGCCACTAATAAGGCTTAGTGATTTCATTAAGGATATAAGTGGTCTACACTTATAAGATAAATATTACTGGGCTAGATTTTCTTATTAAATCTAATGTTAATAGTTATTCGAGGCCCAATAGAATTATAGGGGTTTAAGCCCAATTATTTAAGCTCGGAAAACTATTAAATCGAGCTCGGAAAGTTGTCACGTGTGGCCCTCGTCTTTTGCTTGAAATACCGACCCAACGAAATATTTATTGGCCCAACTGCTGAATAAATCCGGCCCATCTGTTCTTTAACTTCGGCTCATCTTGAATAATAATTCGCGGCCCACTGAATAATTAATTTCAGCCCAATAATTCTCGGCCCAATTGAATAAACTTCGGCCCGTTTGATCCCATCAAGTCCGGCCCAAATTACTGCTTCGGCCCAACTGGTCTTGAGCTTCGGCTCAACTGAATATTAATCCCGGCCCAAGGAGGAAAAGTCCGGCCTATCAGCTGGCTCGGCCCGAGCCCAGTCTTGGCCTACCCGGCCCGAACCCGGCCCGGTTCCCTTAGTGGCAAAACACCCCCTTCTCTCTCTCAAATCGCGATTTCTCCTCCTTCCCTCTCTCTCGTGAAATCCTCCCTCGGCAGTCATCGCCGCTGCGTCGTCCGTCTTCCCGCCGCCGTACATCGACCGGCGGCCTCCTCCTCTGCCGTCGGTCCTCATCTCCCCCCCCTCTCTCTCTCAATTTCCCGATTTCCCGATTTCCCCGGCCAAGGGGAGCCCTAATTCTGAAATTGGAGGGCTTGGTGATTCGCCGGCTTCCGGCGCCTCGGCGCCGGCCTTGCCTTGCTAACACGGTGCGCCGGCCGTGCTTCCTTCTTCGCCTGTGGCTCCCTTCGTCCGGAACGCTGCTGCTTCCTCCGTCGCGTGCCGCCGCCATTGATACCGTGGGTGGTATTGCTCGCCGCTCCGGCCGCGGCTCCGCCTTCTTCTCCCATCGACGCGGCCCGGTTCGTCCGTGCGCCTCAGTGCCCTAGCCCTCGTGGCTAGGGCGTTGCTCCCATCGGCCACTACTGTTCTCCATCTCTCTCTCTCTCTCTCTCTCTCTCTCTCTCTCTCTGCGTTCTGCCTTCCGGCGCCGGCGGTGGTGCCGTCGCCGGTGTCTCCTCCTCTTCTTCTTCGCTTCTAGCCTTTCTCACCCTTCCTCTCTGTTTGCAGGTCCCATTGCGGCGAACTCCGGGCCGCAACGGTGCTGTAGCTGCCGGGTGGAGCCGTAGTCGGCTGGGTAGCTCTCCCGGTGGTGAACGGAGACGTTGGGGTCTCCCGGTTCCGTCCCCGACCCTTCTCGGCTTCTCCGCCTTCTCCGGCAGTCTCTACGCGCCGTCGGCAGGGCTGACGAGGTACAACTCTCGAACTCCCTCTTTCGTTTTATGCTTGGTTTATTATGGTTTATGAGGTTGGGTTGAGCAGTGAGTGAAGATATGTTGTTGATGAATTATTGAGGGATTTTTTCCAGATTTTATCATGCTCGATGTTGGTGCTCTTGTTGGATTGAAAGGGGTTAACATGCAAGTACACCTTAATCGTTTTGAGACTCGTTAGAATTGAGATTTTAGGACTTAGTGATGAATTCAAATCTGATTTTTAAGCTTCCCTACACATGCAACTATAATCGAGTCTTCTATGTGTTCATGCTTGATCTAAGGCCTTAATTATGTTATTCATGCTTCGTGTGGTGTCTAGAGCTTTAGATCGATCATTGCATGCTGTTTTCAGTTTTTGAGGGAGGGTGTAAACATGCTTAAGGCTTGCTAGTGCTAGAGGGGGTTGTGAAGAAGCCTTACTTGTGTGTAGAGATCGAAATAGAGTGGTTGGGGTTGGTTTTGGTGGCTGTCTCCTCGCCTTTGTTGCTCCGTTTGCTCCCTTTTTCCCTCGTTGTTTCCTTGCTCCTCCGATGGTACTTGAAACCTAAAGGGTAGGTTAATTTCTAAGCATCAAGGCCTTGATAATCATGCTAGGGAAAGTGGGGTTCTTTACCTACCGTTTGTGAGTTCAAGAACGAGTTCTAAGCTTCCGATTAGAGGCTGTCCTCCCTCGATCTTGCTCCAAATGCCTTCTCCCTTCGTTCTTCACTCTAGAGATAGGGATGTGATCCTTAGTTAATGTATATGCATGTTGGGTTCTTGAAGGGGAAGTGAGAGGGGTTACCGTAGGAGATTCGGTGCTTGGAAGGGGCTGCCGGAGACTGTTTTCCGGCTACCTCCTTGGCTGGAAATCGGCTGCTTCTCCTCACTCTCTAAGTTCTCTCTATTTGATTTCTTGTGTGTTTACTTGAGTGAATGAATGAAGACTAGTGATGTTTCTTGATTTGTTTGTTGTAGGGGAAGAGGCTCTTGCTTGGGAAGAGATGTTCATGATTACAAAGGAGGGAAAGAGAGTGCCATGGATTGGGCAATTGAAGAGTGTGTTGCAGGATTTGAGTGTGGGAGGAGGCAAAGAGGGAGTGGGCGGCTGCATGCTTGGTGTTTCTGCGATTTCCCATGTATAAATAATGATGAGGTTGTATAAAGTTAAGTTAATCCCCTCCTAATGGTGATTAGAGGGTGTTAGTGGTTCCTTAATGGTGTTTAGCAAGGGTGAATGGGACTTAAACTCCCAGATTTATGTTGGGAAGAACACGCCTGCTCTATAGGCGAAATCTGCAATTTTCCTCCTTTATTTTTTTATTTTTCCTATTAATGCATAAATCTACATATACATATTGTGGGCTTACGAGTGGGCATTGGGCCTCTTGAAATTATTGTTGGGTATTTTCAAATGAATGTGGCCTCTCTCTCATGGGCCGATTAAATAAAGATCGAACTAATAATCGTGAAGTGGGCCTCGATCACTAAGTGGGCCTCGGCCCTTAAATAGAAATTAATCGATTCGTTTTATCGGGCCTTTCCAAAATAATTCGACTCTCGTTTGGCAATATTAATATTACCCAATATAACACTACTATTTGTAGCACTTAAAATTTGTTATACTAATAATAGTAATAACACTCTAAATTTTAAAATAATGCCGAAGTTTTTATTTAATCACTAAATAAAACTGTGGCCATTACAAGTCCGAAGGGAGTAATTGGGTTATAAAATTAACAGAGCAACCGTATAGTCTAACTTTAAATTAAAATATAGAAATTGAAATTTATAGAAATTAATAAAGATTAATGCATGAACTATTAAAAATGGATGAACCATATAATCTCTTTGATCTCTTGTCAATGTCCTATTATTAGCAAAACCTCAAAATGTTCCTGGGCGTGAAAGTATCTCTCCGTCAAATTAAATCACATTGCATACATGTCAAAATATTTCCAAGGAAATTCAATAAGATTGTCACAATATTCTACTTTTCATAACAATTAAATTCAATTGTATCTTAGTGATGAATGAAAAACTCTTTTTCATCGTACATAATTTGAACACAAAGAGACCATGGCGAATAAAAGTATATTCTATAGAATTTTAGTGCAGTAAAACTCGAGTGTATTTTAAAATTATTCTAGAAAAGCTTTTAGAGATATACTTTTTTTAATTAGAATTGTGTTTTTTAATTGCCAAAAAAAAAATTACCGATTATATTCGTCTCCATCATAAGATGGAAAAATATTAGGTGTATTTAATAAAGTTCTCAATGTTATTATCGAATACTATAAGTTATAGGAGTATTAAAAAGTGAAAAAGCCTCAGCTTAGAATTGAATTTTAATAAAATAATAATTCATATAGTCTACGTATGTTACAAAATAATGTATTACATATAATGTTATTATAAATTTATTTTTAAGGGTAATTGGGTAATAACATATTATTTATAAAAAGTGCATTATTTACAAAGTTCAATTTTTGTTTAATACCCTTAATCCAATATAACAATTAATATTAATATTTAATTGGTTAATTGTATACCATTGGAAAATTCCATCGCCAAACAATTAATAGTATACTATAATTCTCATATTGATTTCATTAGCAATAGTTTCATCATCAACTTTTCTTCTTAGATTTTTTTTTTTTAAATTTGTTCAGGCATTTTAATTTATAATTCATATCATTACTTCATAATAAAGGTAAATTCCAAAAAAAAAAAAAAAAAAGATTAAAAAGTTTATAATTAAAAACGTGTCTAGTAATTAAACTAATTAAATTTCTAGAGAATTTCATCCTAAGACAATTCAAGACCTTTAACAAAATACGTGATTGATATAATATACCAGTACTCCCTCCGTCCCACTTCAGTAGTCCTCTTTCTTTTCGGCACGGGATTTTATGCGTAGTGTTAAATTTGAAAAAGTATGGGGTTCACATCAAAAGTAAGGGTTAATTTTTGCCTTTTAAGGAAAGATGACAAGTGAAGTGGGACGGACGAAAATAGTATTGAGGACTACTGAAGTGGGACGGAGGGAGTATTTCGCTATTCATGAATATATGAGTTTTTTAGTCTAAATATTTAAATTTAAAATCTGAGTTCTAGTATAATATGTATTTCGTTTTAAAACAGCAAAAAAAGAAAAGGAGAGAGAATAAAATAAAATAAAAAACTCATGTTCAAATTAATGGTTCAAATAATATTTAGTAAAAACAATAAAAATTCAATCGAAAAAAATGACAAAAACAGTAAAACAAAATAAAAATTCAAGTCCAATTAATTATTAAGAAGTAAAAGACGTCAAAATCAAATAATATCAAATTTATTAATACCAAATTTACATTTTGTTTTAACTTTTGCATTTTAAATTTTAATTAATGTAGATCTAATTATATAAATATATATTTTATACCTTAATTGTGATTATGCTTTATTACTTAATTATCCTTAATATTAAGTAAATTCAAAGGGCATAATAGACAATACATTATTTTGTAACATAAGCCTCTTTTTAGTATAGGTATAGATATCATATTATGAATGAATAAGTATAAAATAATGAAACAACTCACATTCGTTAGAGTTATAGGACAGAAAAAGTAGTATATGCGAAGAGTTTGGATTTTTATTATATTGCACAACTATTTTGACCACTAAGGTGTCTTCTTGCCCAATTAATATTATTATGGGAAAATGTTCAACATAGATTGAAATTGAAGAAGGTGCATGTAGTATTTGGTCAAGCCAAATAATGTTAATTTAATTATCATGTCACTTTCAGTTTTGTCAGAATCTTATTGTCCTTGAGTAGCATCACTTTGTCTTTAAGCAGATAATATTATGTCATGTTTGATAATAAATTTTCGAGCATCTTGATTACGACTTTTAACACATCTTTTTAAAGAATTTTTTTACTTACGAAATACTATAAAACTTATAGCATCTGACAAATGAAAAAATTCTTTTAATATATATTAAAACTTATCATCAAGACGCTCAAAAATGCAGAAAAGTGTAACAACTTTAAAAAATCGGAGTAAATAGAAGATGAGATATAGTAATATATTAAAAGTAGCTTTTCCGATCCAAGGTTTTCAACCATATGTATTAGTAATACTATTATGAAAGCTAAAGTTAATATAATTAGTACTCCCACCCAACAATAATCAAACTTAATTTTCAATCAAATTTAAAATTAACTGTCTCTGTTGATCCCTGTATGGTGTAATGCTACTTGTGTCGATACATTTAACTTGTAATGAATATATGAGGATTAATTAGTAACACATTTATATATATATATATATATATATATATATACAAGTTGATAACAAACAGAAGAACATGAGAGTGATACAAGGCAACGAGCACGAGAATATCCATGGGTAGAAAGAAATGTGTCGTATTAGACGGGATAAAGGAAGTATGTCGAAGAGATGTATGGGAAAAGCATATTGGAAATAAGATGGGAGAACATATATTCAAGCAATACTAATCTCAGTGCTGGTGGTGGTGTTATAATGGAGCAAGGATGCAGAAACAGTTGCACTTGTACCCCAACTCTCTTCCTCATTCACTGTCATATGATTAATATGGGATGATGGAGACGACGTATACTTCGGGATCTGTAGACTTTCGACATCAGCTTCCAACATTTGCAGTACTTTATTCATTGACGGACGATCATATGGACTTGTCCGTATGGACCATAATGCTACTATTGTCATCTTTCGAACGAGACTCTTTGTACCCTCATTCTCATCATTACAGTTGCTTACCTCTGCTTTTTCAATTTCAGTGGCTTTGCCTTGGTTGACGAATTCATATATCCACTGTGGGAAATACTTGGTAGAATCATCACTGTTTCCATCCAACTCTTTGTTTATTCCCAACATTTCAATCAACAACATTCCAAAACTATACACATCGGCCTTGTTAGAGACTGGGCCAATGCCTCTGTTGATCAATTCAGGAGCAACGTAACCTATGGTTCCTCTAGCTGCAGTTAAGGTTACACTGTCCTTTTCTATGGAGCATAACTTTGCCAGACCAAAATCCGATACTTTAGGGACAAATTTTTCATCAAGAAGTATGTTATGAGGTTTAATGTCAAAATGTAAGATTTGAACATCACAACCACGATGAAAATACTCAATCCCTCAAGCCACTCTGGTTACAATCTTGAATTTCGTACCCCAATCCAATTGATGTGTCTTATCTCGGTTGAAGATGTACTTCACAAGTGATCCATTCGGCATGAAATCGAATACGAGGGCACGTTTGGATCTCTCCGCACAATACCCGACTAGTTTGACAACATTCACATGATGGATTCTCCCAATGGGCCCAATTTCATTGATGAAGTCTTGGCCCTTTGTTGAGCCATTCCCAAATAGCTTGACTGCTACATGATGGCCACTTCGAAGCTTTCCTTTGTAAACAGATCAAAAGCCTCCTTCACCTAGCTTTTCTCGAAAATCCCTTGTCATTTTCTTCAAGTATGAATATGAGTACCTGATAGGCGTGAGTTTGTTGTCACTTTGTAAATAGCCCTCTATTTCGTCGTAAACCGACATCCGCCTTCTTCGGAACTTGTAGATCAGGAAACACATTGAGCAAAGAAATCCAATAATGAATCTTACTCCCAAGCTAACAACTGGCATAAAGTAAACTAATGAGTGTAAAACGAACTATTTTTGTAGAACTATGATCTTTGTCTGATAAAAAAAAAAAGAACTATGATCTTTGTATTGATCCCAACTTGAAATGTTAGATTACCAATGATACGATTAGTATACTCGGAGTTGGTATACCCTGCAAATAGATCACACACATTCGAACAAGATAAGTTGATGGAGAAATTGCAGTGAAAATGAGACAAAATGGTGATTAAGGACTCTTATAGACAGGTTTTAAAAGCCAATAAGGGGCCACAAATCCAAATATGATCTTTAACGGAATGCTTACCCCTGCAAATACAAAAGCTGCAAATTTTCTCAACTGAGTTTGTATTCAATTCCCTCCGTTCAAACGAACTTGGGTCATTTCAATATTTTATAATACTTCCTCCGTCTCATAGATAAAAGCGTACCAACTACGAGCATAAAAATCATGAAAAACCATGCAGATGGACCTGAGAAATGCAAGGCACTTTGTTCAGAACAATATATCACCAGTTGTTTTCATAATTCTTACTTGACAAAGTAAAATCTTACCTTCAGGCAGTCCGAATAAGCGCCTGACCACCCCTTCATTTTCGTAAAGATATACGAAAAAACAAACATTGATCAGAGCGCGAGCGCGCGCGCGCACACACACACACACACACACACACACATATATATATATATATATATATATATATATATATATATATATATATTAAAACTTATAAACATGTTGCTTGAACTTGTAAAGCAGGCATACTCCAATAGTAGTAGATATCATAACGGTGCTTGTTGCAAATAGCTGGTAAATCGGGCTCGATTAAACAACCAGATTTGCAGTGCTGACACTCAAACATGATCCAAGACAGATAAAATCCGTAAAGCAAATACTGATGGATCTCGGAGAGCGATGCATTGTTCGGATACCGATCTGTGAAGTTCCAAGACGTTAGTGTTACGGCTTCTAGAGTGCACGTATAGTCCATTTCTTGCACGAGCAAGTCCCCAACCTTTACGTAAGTATAACCGCCTTTCCCACAACCAGTGACCGGGGTGAAGAGGGAGGGATTATGCAAAGGATGTTGGCAGCTTATGAAATGAATAAGCCAATTACTGTGGCTTTCGAAAGGAGGGGGGTAGTCGAAAACAGACGAGTTAGGGAAAGAGCAGATGCTAGCGCTGCTGCTGTTTATGGAAACATCGGCTACCCTCATGGTGTAGTTGCGGTAATCGATGGCTTTCACGTAGTACTTGTTGGAGTTGAGATGGATCGAGGCGACGTCGTTTTTGCATACGAGCTCGAATTTGGGATCACCGCAGTTTTTGGGATCGTTGTTGAGGCGGAAGGGGAAGCTGATGTTGCGAAGGAGGCCACATGAGGATGGGGTGCAGTTTGCATTACTAAGTTGAAAGGAATATTGGAGTGAGAGAAAGAAGAGAGATGAGCATGTTAGGGAGAAGATGAGGTTTTGAGAGATCATGTTAGGAATATTTGAATTTGGCTTCTTCTTCTTCGGACGGGATCCTCGGTCCCCAAATTGGTGTATCAATGGTGTACCAGATACAAAATTATAAAGTTTTAAATTCTCTCTATTAGTGGTCATTTTGAATTTGGTTATTAGTGTATGTCAAAACTTCCTAATTTGTGTCTGGTACACTAATTTAGGGACATAGGATCTCATCCGCTTCTTCTTCTACACAACTTCAAGACTATATAACTCCGTGTTGAAGTTTCTACCTCGTTGACTTCTTACCTACCATCAGTTTATTGGTCAAAGCTAGTCTTTATTTCTATGTTTCTAGTAGCAGTTCATTTTTCCACTTTCATTGTCTCGTTTTTCTAATCTGGCAGTCTTATACGAATTGTTCAATTTTCTAAAATGGAAAACATTGACATATACATTTTATTGTGGACTCCTTACTTTTAAATTTTAACACTGCGGCTAAAATTTCGTGTTGACCATGTGAGTATTTATTTATTGATAAATGAAATAATTGATTACATTGAGGGGTATCTATACTTTATGACCCAAACTTTGACTGTTTTTTTATTATGGCCTGAATTACGATTTATATTTTTTAAAAAAAAAAACATCAACTTTCAAATTTTTTTGTTTATAACCCAAACTTTGATTTTTCCCTTCAACTTTCAATTTTTTTTTTTTTTGATTTACAGCCCAAACTTTGATTTATTTTTAAAAAGTCCTCAATTTTCAATTTTTTTTATTTATGACCTATGACTAATCTCGATGACATGGAATTTTATGCTCCATCTCACGTGCTTGACTAAAGATAAGACTAACTATATAGTACATAGTTATTAATTAATTGAAAATTAACATATAATGATAAATATATATATATATATATATATATATATATATATATATATATATATATATAGGGGATGGTTCTCATGAGAACCATTCACTTCATGAGAACTAGGAACCAATTATGACCCTTGATATTTGTAATTTTTGTGGTGTAGATTTAATCTCTCTATTAACTAATAAGCTAAATAATAGGAATTATTATTAACTGTATGGGCAGTTTGGTAATTGTAACGCAAACAATATCAAACCGTATCCTTAATTTAAGGAAACAATTTATAGCTTCCATTGAATCCATTCTATTTTCAAAACTGAAAACACAAATCCTAATTAAAAAAAATGGTAGATACTATATCGGCGGTGGAAGAAACACGAAATTGATGTATGCATGAACAAGATTAACTTGGAAACTATATGAATAAATTTAAGCATGACTAAATAACATAAAAAGCATTAAAATTTACATTCTCTCGTATTGCTTATTTTATTATAAAACATTATAACCGGATTGTAATATTTTAGTGTTTTAATTAGTATGCTTTTTTATCTACTACCGAATGCTTCAATCAGTGTCTAATTTGTTCAATTTTTATTTTTCGAAACGAATTTAAGCAATGCTAAAAAATTAAATAAGTATACTTTAAAAACAAAATAAGCATTTAAGAATATAGAATAAGTTATATGCGAGAACTTAAGAATCATATAATCAAGTATATAAATTATTAAATAATAAAATTTAAGCACAATATATGGGAACTTAAGAAGCATATATCGCAAAGAAAATAAGCATTCAAAGATTAATGAAATTATACGAAATACATGAGATTTATGAGAATAAAATGTTTGTAATATACCCTTAGCTAGGATGAGAAACTAAACACTAACAGTGAAAACTAAACTTTGTCATGAAATATAAGCATTGATAGAACATAAATAAGTATTTAGGCCACATCAATTAAGCATTCAAGAAATACATTGAAATACACCATTTTATCTTAATAAACATTCCAATTTAATAAATAAGCATTATGACAAAACATCTTAAGCATTTCAATATAGAAAACAAGCAATCAAATCATGTATGTATAATAAAAGAAGTTATCATTATACTAAGTAATAAGCATTGGGATAACGTAAAATGAGTATTGAGATTAATAAAATTAATTATAATTAATAATGTAGCCGAACCTTTTTTTAAAAAATAAAATTGAATATATTATAAATAATTTTGTGCTTCCTATATTGAGTTTATATTAAATACGTAGTTTTTGTATTATTATATACGTAGTGCATATTCACGTAATCATGAATACATAGTTTGATTTTTATTTATTTTTTAACCATGAAAAAAGATTAAAAAGAGAACAATCTAGTCTATTTATTGATTAGTGCTTAAACATCTACAAATATTAATTTGGGGGAGAAGAGGTTTACGGGGGAGAAGAGAGAAGTAAATTAAAGGATGGAGGTTAGATGGAGAGAGAATAATTAAATAGCAATTAATCCCTTGTTTTAAGGAACATAATTAAGATTACTTTTTTATCCTTCCATTACTATAAATAACGGAAATATGGCCTTTTGAAATTAAATCTTAACCGTTTATCATATCAAAATCAATGGATGATATTGGTTCCTAGTTCTCACCAATAAAAGGGTTCTCATATGATCCATCCTCTATATATATATATATATATATCTTCAAATTAAAGATTTACCCCTACATACGCATGCAAAGGATGACTATATATATAATGATCAAATAAAATAAAAAATTAGAACATCCAAACGCCAACCCAGAGTCATAACTTGTTTGATCAATTTTTAAGAAAAACGAATAGGCCGGGTTGACTTTAAATAAACGGAAGTATCGAGACTTTTAATTTCATATACAAATTGTAAAAATCGAAGAACGAACGAAGAAATTATGATAATTTTAATTTTTATAATTTTAATAAGATTGAGGTATGTGCAGACTTAAGTATTTGAATTTTCACTTACACCTAATTATTTCCATATAAAGAAAAATGACGTCTTGAACAAAGAGGAATATGCATCGTCTTTTGAGGTGCAGATAGAAATATATTTTGATACATGAAATATGTATCAAAACCATGAGGACAAGATAAGGATTGCATATCTGCACATCACATTTTTTCATGATTTTCTGATTCATCATCAATATTGCAATTTATTTATTTTAAATGTAATCAATATTTGCCATTTAAAGGCCCGAATGTTTTTTCAGAATTGTTAATGGGCCTTTGAATTATATTGGACTTTGGTTGTTGGGTCGGATTGAAATTCTATATTTACATTTCAGTCCAAAATTTGGTCATAAAATTTACTAGAAATAGTAGCGCTTAATTAGAATTCATTTTGACTACTATAAAGCAACATATGTTAGCATAACATATAAATTGTGCATTAAATATCTATATATTGAGTTGATTACTATACAAAATGTAACTATCTCTCAATCTTCAATAGTAATCCCAACATCTTGCAAAGAAACATTAAAATCAGTTGACCATGTACCCCAGCTGTCGTCCTCATTTATCGGCACGTGTGCCGATTGTGATGGATATTCCGGAATCTTCAAACGTTCGACATCGGCTTCTAACATTTCTACCACTTTATTCATTGATGGACGATCGTCTGGATTCATCTGTATACACCATAACGCAACTATCGTCATCTTTCGAACGAGCTTCTCTGCGTCACCATCATGATCTGCATCGATGACATTTCTCGTCGTGTCCATGCTTTGATTAAAATGATCGTAGATCCAATATGGAAAATATTTGCTAGAGTCTCCATCATTTTCTATCTTGTCTTTGTTTAAGCCTACTATTTCCATGAGCAACATACCAAAACTATACACGTCGGCTTTGTAGGACACTCGGCCAATGCCTCGATTGATCAGTTCGGGAGCAACATAGCCTATTGTTCCTCTGGCGGCGGTCATGGTTATTGCCTTCTTCTCTATTGAGCAAAATTTTGCTAGTCCGAAATCGGATACTTTTGGGACGAATTTATCATCAAGGAGTATGTTATGCGGCTTTATATCAAAATGTAAGATTTGAATGTCACACCCTCGGTGCAAATACTCAATCCCTCGAGCAACTCCAACAACAATCTCAAATTTCTTTTCCCAACTCAAGGAGTTCTTATTTTCACGGTTGAAAATGTACTTTTCAAGAGAACCATTGGACATGAAATCAAATACAAGGGCGTGCTTCGACCCTTGTGCACAATATCCAACTATATTTACGACATTGACATGGTGGATCCTCCCGATGGTCGCAATTTCATTTATAAAGTCCTGACCATTCGCTTTGGATTTTCCAAGCATTTTCACGGCTACATGATTCCCACTTCGGAGCTTCCCCTTGTAAACAGAACCATAACCCCCTTCTCCTATTTTTTTCTCGAAAGCCTCTAGTCATCTTCTTTATGTCAGAGTACGAGTACCTTATCGGAGCAAGTTTGTTGTCACTTTGTAGGAAGAATTCGATTGTGTCGTAATGTGACAAATGCCTCCTTCTAAATTTGTAGATCAAAAACCCTACTATAAAAGGGTAGATGATGATTCTCGTCGCACAAACCATCATGATACTTGAGACGAAGCCTGTAAATCATATTTTATAAAAATCTACACTTTTATAATATGTAATACGTAGATAATAGTAGTACATAGACCACACCATGCTATATTAAAGAAATTTAGAGCTCACCGCTACTTAGCGCATCTCCTTTGCTTCCTGCAAATTAACACATGCAAACACCACAACCAATACGCGTCAGCTAGGATGAGAATTGAGACGTATAGAGCACAAATGAATTACAAATGTAATTAGAAGCAAAAATAAAGAGTGGCTCACCAGAGTTGAGCGGGTTAAATCCCGAATCTGCAAACACAACATGCATATGACTATTTGTTTATTTATTTTAAATTTTTTGAGAAAAAACATAAAATTACCCCATCTAATATAGTAGTCTAATTGATGGACAATGAAGAATATTAGCCCCACTATTGCTGTAAATCCAACGAGGGCCATTACACGAGGGGCCACTGCTGCACATAAAAGAGCTACAAAAATATATTCTTCACCTAAATTAGCTACCAAATTGGTAAGTTTTATCATACATGACAATAATACTCCCCCGTCTCGTTCAAGGTTGTTGATAAGTTCCTAAAATTCACGAAGGATAACACATCCATGATAGTGTTTGACAATATGAGATTGTCAAAATTATTTCACAATATAGTTGTGATAAATGTTTAAAGAAACATTGTGAGGATATGTTCAACATTTGGTTGCAACATATGATGTTGGGAACCCCTTGCAGTTTGATTTTGATGATGTTTATCGAAACCACACTTAGGCATATTTTCACTTGTTTAGGGTCAAGGCCGATAGATCGACCTGCTACCTGTTAGTGCAGGTCGATGCTCTCTATAGTTTAAATACAAGTTCGATCCACTCTGTAAGAGAAAGGTTGTTTATCGACCTGCCTCATTCGGATCGAGCTGGTATATCTTCCTGTCTATCGACCTTCCTTATCAAGCTTCCAGCCTGCTTTGACTTAGAAGATTTCAAGAGCTGGATTATCATATCAAGGTCGTTGATCCACCTTCATGGAGCAACACGACCTCATCCTTGCCACGTGGTGTGCCAGCAAGGACGAATCTTCCCAACGGCTAGAAGTGAGTCATCCTCCAACGGCTAGTGCCACATCATCCTGACTCCAACGGCTAGTTTTCAAAAAAACTGCCTATATATACTTCAAGCCATTATCGGATTCAAGCACGGGAAACTCAAGCTATCAACGCAAATACACTGCCGAAATCTCTCTCAAAATTCATATCCTTTCAAGTGTTCGAAATCCCATTAGTTTCCCAAACACTTGATTTCCGACTCCGATAAAAGCCACAACGACGAAGCGTTCACTGCTGCTTGTCGTTGATTCAAACAACTTCTTCTCCGACTCATTCGAAGTTAGAAAGTTTGTTTTGTGTTCTTCGCCATTATAGAGTTACTCAAGCTCTGTAATTTCGCGAAAGGTTGTTTGTACATTTTCTGTACGAAAGGTTGTAAGGGTCACGACCCAAAACTCGTGTCTAGATATATTCAAGTTAGAGTGTATTTAGAACTGATACTCAGTCAGTATAAATAAGAGAGAAGTTAGATCCAAAGGTAAAGGGATTCTCAGGTCGAGTCGACCTGACGTGGACGTAGGAGGGTTTCTCCGAACCACGCTAAATTGCGGTGTCTCTCTCTCTCTCTCTCTCTCTCTCTCTCTCTCTCTCTCTCTCTCTCTTTATTTATCACTCTTTCAATACTTTATCAATCTGACGAGCATCAACCTGCATTTCATGAAACAACCTGCCTTAGCTTAACAATAGAATTTTCAAAGAGTAATCAACCTCCACCAACTTCCGCATTAACAGTTTGATAAATCAAGCTTGTTTTCAAACGAGCTTGTTAGATCAATCTGCCTCTGATAGGATCGACCTTGACAATCGACCTTCTGATCGACCTGATTTTCAAAAACATAAAAAACGGTTGGCATTGGTGTATTCCACCCCCCCCCCCCCCCCCCCCCCCCCCCCCCAATACACCAATTACTCTTTTCCGGGACCAACATATGACAATTCTACTTATGGTAGAGTATATGTAATGACAAAATCTTTGTAAGAAAGATAGCCAAGATTATTTTTTAAATATAAGTTTAAAAGAACAAGAGATGTATCTACTACTTAGTAGATAAACACTTGCAATTATAAGTGTACATGTATTCTAAAGATTGTTTAGAATACATGAATTTGAATGAGATGTTTGATTAGGACTTACCTTGATGAATTAATTATTGATTATTGCATCAAAGGTGGGGTAAAGAAGTAAGAACCCTTGATACTAATCAAATCTCGGAAATTCATCTAGCCACAAAGTGAAGTATGGAAACATCTTAGTGGTCTATCTCGATACATTCAAATGTGGGGGTTTCAAGAAATGAATACCTTAAACACATTTAGATGTAGTAATTTTGAAAGATCATTAAACACATGATCTTACAAGGTAAACTAGGACAATATTGGTAATTGTCAGTGGAATTGGAAAGGTTACAAAGAAACGTAACATAATCTAGTACACCTACATTTGAAAGAGTATTACTATGATGAAGAAATTGTCATCTAGTAAACTTGACAGTTAGAAAAGGTGATACTATGACAGAAATGATGATTTGAGAAAGCACGTACAAGACTGTTCTCAAAACAATTGATCACAAAGGTAGATGAACATTGACAACCAGAAGTCAAAGTTTGTGTGGTCAATTGTGCAGTATGGGGAATGGGTTGAAAATCCACAATAAAAGAACGTTCATAGCGGTAACTCAACCATGATGACTGGAGATCCCAAGAACTTGGTTCAATGAGACAACTAAGTTATAAATGTTCAGTTGTGCACTTGAAATTCAATTTAAAATTCATTCTCGAAGCTGCTCAAGTGCTAATATGTAGTGGTAAGGGTAAGCTACAAAGCTTTTAATGATTCCTACAAAGTATGGAACGATACCTTGATAGGAGATCACCTATATAAGTGTGAAGTGGGGCCGCTTCAAATAATAACACTTATGAATCCAAGATATGGTCCAAGGCCAAAATGGACACAACATGAGAACGAAAGATAGTGTATCTATTATTGTGTATATGCTATTGTCTAGGTTTACATAAAAGTTGCTAGGTTCAAGACATCACGTTCACCAAGCAACAAGTAAATCCGATAGTATTATACTAGGGAAGATTCAAAGCCAAAAACTATCTATCCCGATGCAATAATAGGTCTTCAAGACTATGTAGATTCCTGCACATGCATTAATGTTCATTCATGTGGGGGATTGTTGGAAAAATTGGAGTTATGATGAAGAGGTGTAACTTTTGAAAGTTGATCTTGTAGATGTGCAACTTCTCAAAAGGTGGTTTGTGTAGCTCTTCTTCAATTAAAAATTTGAAGAAGCTCCGTTCAGCTGATAATAAGCTAAATTACATATTCGAAAACTACGTTTCGATTAGATTAATTTAGTGTATTAATTCTCTAAGTTCCAATTTTGGATGAATGAGAAATTAATGCATTAAGTTAATGTAAATTATGAAAATGTGCTTTGAAATATGAAGTGGTGCTTCATATCCAAAGGGTGCAATCAATAACCATAGGATCGCGTCTTTTGTGAAAAGGCATGATCCAACCATCCAGATTCATCCGGAGGAAAGGGTGCCACCTTTTCATGAATAGACATCACAACTCTTCATTATTATAAATAGATCTCCTACAATTCATTTGAGGAGACACTTACAATCATATACACCTTTCTTGTTACATAGTCTTGAACTATTGAGTAGTTCGCCGGAACGTCGATTCGAAGTGCATCGATTCGAGTTCGTGAACCGTTGTATCTTGGAGACAATTGCTATAGTCCGATTGCACTATATCGGAGCAATATTGTCTTATGGAGATAGAGTCTAACTCTAGCCTCGGTTCTACTCATTTCTACATCTTCGATACACACCATTTATAACAGAGGTGCTATAATTACTTTTCAGCACGGGATATTCTTTTAAGTGTAGTGTTTGCTTGTGTATAGTTTTACAAAATAAAGAAATATACTAACAACTTGTATGGTATACTCTAAAAAAGAAACCGTAACATTTCGAATGGGACTGATGAAGTACTGTTTAAGGAAAGATAATATAAATACGCACCTGCAATCACGGGAATAATCAGGAGAGGGCCTGCAAACATTCAAGATTATACTAATAAGTTCAAACTCAAACGTAACAGTATTCCCTCCGTCTTGCTATATTTGAACCATTTCGGTGTAATAATAAGCACTGTTTAAATATAGTAAGTTTAAGTAGAGTAGAAAAGAAGAGTATTTCAATATGAGAATGCTTACTTGTAAGTCGCGTGGTGAACACATCTCTAAATTTTACTGCATTACAAAAACAAAAATTATGGTTTAGTATGAGGCAACTTGACCCCCTTGGAACGGGTACGTAGTCTAGCGGTGGAGGGGTTCGTCTGTAGCTTAAACGGTCACATGTTCAAAATAAATTCTGTTTATACCTTTGTAGGTGTGAAACAGGGCTTAGGGTTTGAGTTTACCTATTATTAGCAATAAAGATAGCGACTGCGAGTTCTTACGACATTTAAAATTTTCACAAGAATACAATTATATATGCACATGAATATCATTACCCCAACTGGTGAGTGGTCGTTCTTCGTTGCAGCCACTGCAGAGAAAGCGGAGTTCAAATCCATACAAGAGCGATCGATGGATATCCGAGAGTGAAACGTTGCTCGAATGTTCGTTGAACTCCGACCACGACGTCATCGCTATCACATCCAACTGGCACATGTACGGCAGCTCCGAGGCAAGCATGTAGCCAAGCCTTACATAGCCATATCTAGAAGGATTGGACAAATTAATAGAGGCACAATCACGAGTAATCTCCGTATACAGAGAAGAATTTGAATTTGAAACCTCTAACGGATTCGGGCAGCTTATGAAATTAATGTTAATGTTCCAATAGTTAAATAGGTAAGTGTAGGTGAAGGGAAAGAGGGAGAAGGTTGGGAAAGAACACATATCATTGGTGTTTAGGGAAGCATCCACCAGCCTCATGCTGTAGTTTCTGTAGTTGATCTCTTTCACGTGGTACTTCTGAGAATCGAGATCGAAGGTGGTGACGTTGTTTTCGCAGCCTAGTTCGTACCTCTAAGCACCGCAGTGGCCGGGGTTGCTTTTGAGGCGAAATGGCGGCACGATGCGGATAGTGCCGCAGACGGAAGGGGTGCAGGGAGCTGGGCTAGCAGAAGCTGCGAGAGATGCGTGGAAAAAGTATTGGAGTGAAAGACGGAGAAGAATCGAGAGAGACGGATTCCGACGATGCATGTTTCTTTTTGGTTGGATGAAGAGAAGATGTTTGGTTTTTTTGGTACTTGAAGACGGTTGAATTATTGGTCTTTTAATAAGGAAAGACGAGGCGGATAAGATCCTCTGTCTCGATTCCGATTATATTTTCGTCATGTTTTTTCGTAAAAACAAAATCATCTAGGATCTTAGTATTTTTTTCATCCACATAAAAATAGAATTTGGTGAAAAAAGTATAATTCAGTGGTCATTTTCGTGAAAGAGAAATAGAAAGGATTTGATAATAATTCATAACTAATTCGTGTTGAAATTTGCAGCTCACCTTTTTTGACCATTGTAAATAGGCCTAATCTGATAACTAAGTTCACTACAAGAAAACAGTTTTTTCCTTGCGGAATCCCGACGGAGAAAAATTACGCAGCCAATCTATTGCAGATTCGTTGCGGATACTTACTGCTTGCAGATCCGTGGCGGAATAGCTATAGAATTTGCTGGCGGACTAGTTTCCGCCACAGATTTGATTTAGGATCTAAATCCTTGCAGATCCGTTGCGGAAAAGCTACTGAACAATGCTGGCGGACTACTTTCCACCACATAATTGATCTAGGATTTAAATCTTTGCAGATCCGTGGCGGAATAGCTATTCAATTTTATGGCGGACTATATTCCGCCACAGATTTGATTTAGGATTTAAATCTTTGCAGATTCGTGGCGGAATAGCTATTCAATTTTATGAAGTTATGTATACCTTGCTGAAAATTAATGTTATGTATACCTTGCTGAAAATTACAGGCTCGTGAGAAGAATTGTTCCCCGACAGAATGTCTCATTGAAACGCACATTCACTTTCATTACAAGGACAGTGAATTGACCGATAAAAGAGCACAATGAGTTATGGTATGTATCAGTTCTTATTTATATAATTAATTATCAGTTCGTATTTATATAATTAATTATTAGTTCTTATTTATATAATTAATCAATGATGACTTCTTGTAGGAGGAGTTTGAACATAGGGTGGACGAGTTGCCACAGCCCGTGTCAATAGAGAAGAAGAACAAAATCTACCTACATGTCAACCGAATGAACAAAAAGGGCCGAATAATTGGTCAAGGTAACTTGTCACAGTTTCATGCTTCTAATTCTAGATCCCAACACACTTTCATGACTCAGCCTATCGATGTGCCGTGCAATCCGACTGTTCTAAAGTTGCAAGAAGAAAATCAGAAGTTGAGGAGTGAGTTGACCGAACTTCGCCAAGAGGTGAGGGAGTTGGGAAAATTCATGATGAGTTAGACGGGAAGTGAGATGGGATATACTTCTCTCTTAAGATCTCCAACTGCAGATCCTTCGGACCCCACTGAGTAGTTTAGTATTAGTACTTTGGACTATGAAAACACGTATTTAGATTAAGTAGGACTTTAATGAAGTATGTAGTATTATATGTGTATTTGGAGTTCTAACTATGCTTTTGTTGGTAGTAGATGATTCCAAAAATTTGTATTGGCATATTTATTTAATGTTGTTTGGTGTGAACAAAATTGAACAACACGCAGCAAATTATTTTAAAAAAATAAATAAATAAATTATATATTTGCTTGCGGATCGCCTACGGAAATAAAAAATAGAAACAGTAATCCGTTGCGGATTCGTGACGGATATGAGACATAGAAAACTGTAATCTACTGATCTTGGTGGATTCCCGTCAATTTAATTTTCGCCACAGATCCGCCACGAAAGTCCGCAAGCATTCCGCCACAGATCGGATAAAACACCTGACACACCTCCGCCACAGATCCGCCACGAAAGTCCGCAAGCATTCCGCCACAGAATGTCCGACAGGTTTTCCGTCGCGGATCCGCAACAAAAAATCACTGGCGGAAACATCCGCCACAGATTTCATTTGCCGACTCGCCTTATTGCTGCAACCAGCTTCCGCCGCCGATCCGCATCTGCTAGCGATCTGTGGCGGAATTCATTAATTCTGTTGCGGAATTTTCCGCAAGGAAAAGACTGTTTTCTTGTAGTGACGTCGTATACTAATAAACTATTTCATTTAATTTTTTTTAAAAGAATAACTAATTAAAATTAGGTACTTATATGTTTGGTAAAGTCGACTTTGATTAGTAAACCCTTGTTTAATTATGTCAAGGTCTTGAATTTAATGTTTATCAGACTTGTTTTTCCTAATTCAATCAATTACTAGAACATCCGCCCGTACGTTGCACGGGTCTAAGTTTTATTGAAATTCTATTGTAAGTATTTAAAGTTCACTATTTTATGAGTTTGCATTTTTTTTTTTACAACAAAATATATTAATATCTTGTAGGCTGCCAATCATGCTGCACAAAAAATGGTTAAAATTTTCAAGACTCGTTGTAATTCACAATTCTTACAGAAAATGTTTAATTCTATATTTTAGAATTCTTTATGGAATTCTAGAATGTTTGCGCACACAATAGGCGGTTCGTTTCATGAATAAATAATTTTATTTTATTTTCCCTAAATAAGTACATCGCAAAATGATTAACCTTCATTAGAAAAATGAAGCTTATTTTTCTAATGAAAAGTCCGAATAAACATTATTTTTAGAAACACTTTATCTACATTTATTAGAAAAATCAAGTTTGGTTGTTGAATTTTGGTATCTAGAGACAACAATATTAAGTCGTGGATTAAATTACTGTGTATTTTATTAGTTTCTCGATTTTTTCTAAGGAAGTATATATATATATATATATATATATGGAGCGGTTCCAATGGGAACCGTCCCTTAGGTGTTAACTAGGAACCATTGTGGTTCGTAGATAGATTGTCACGACCGGACTTTGCTAAGGATAGCTAAGCCGAGAACCATGACTAGGGATGGGAATTAAGAGTAGGGGAAAGAAAGGGGAAAAAAGACTGGTGTGGAATCTGACTCGGGATCTCGAATGAGAATACGAGGATACTTGTCATAATCTATTACATGACTTGAAACAATTCTTGAAAGCTCAAGAGTTTGCACAGCGGAAGAAATACTTTAATACATGTATGAAGACACGTATTACCGAGAGTCCTAATCTACTTGAATAACGACAAAAGCTCCACTCGGCACTTCACATCATCTTGCTCATCCTGCACATTTAGAAATACATGCAGGGCTGAGTACGAAAGTACTCAGTGGGCACATGCCGAAAACTATACAATATAATTGTCAAGCCATTCAACTGTAAGACATAGGGGTTTTATTGAAAAGAGCCCATGCTTACTAAAACTGTTCTTATGATCTAAAAGTGTCAGCGCTGACTAAGTTCTTTAGTAATCTACCATATCTGAAACTGTGGTGTCGAGGAGGTGGCCACCTCACACGACACCTGACCGGCCAACCCTGAAGATGACTCACGGTCCTGTGTACACTAGCCCAAGTAAGATATCAAATCTTAACGAGGACCCGAATTCGATTAACTTAAATTGGCGTAGCCAATGCAGATAGGCGTCATACATAAATTGAAACATTTATGGCATGACAATACTTGAAAATAAACATTTTCATCTAAACATTCTATAACTTTTCTTGTATAAGAAAGCCCACCTTAAGTAGCGTGAAAAGTACCAATCCTGATAGAATCGCAACGTCAACCTTCCGATCGATTTTCACCTATTTAGAAACGACAATATAAGAATTTCCATTCTTATAAAATCTAATAATTCCTTATAAAGAATATTCTTATTCTTTATTTCTATCTTCTCGTTTCGACTATCGTTTCGTTAATATATCGTGAGATTATTAATCGGAGTTAATGATTCTCCTTGGCTAGTGATAGCCGTTAATTATCCTCATAAGCTTCGAATAATAATTTATTTGAAGTTATATATATTATTGGATTTTTAAATCCAACATTATAATATAATTCATTTCCATGAATTAAATAGGCTACTTTAGGCTCGAAAATTTATCGAGCTTCGTTAATAGGCTCGAATTAGTCGAGTTATTTTATTTAAATAAATAAAATATTTCTCGGTAATATATAACGTTCCTCATCTAAATTTTATGGTATTAACATACGAAATATTTAATAAATTAAACAGTTGGGCCGTAAATTAATCGGCCCAACTTGAGCCCAATTCCCGGCCCAAGACTGCTCCTAACCCAGACCCACAACCTGACCCGAAACCCGACCCAGAACCCGACCCGAGACCCGACCCAGTTCAACCCTAGGTATAAATACCCAAATCCTCACCATTACTCTCATTTCCCCCAAATTCTCATTCATCCGCCCCATCTCCCTCTCCTCTCAACCACCCGCCCAAACCCCCCTCCCGGACTGAACCCTGTCCAGCCAACGCCGCCGCCGCCGGCGACGCCGTCTTCTCCTTCCTCCCTTGTTCTTCTCTCTCTCTCTCACTCCCTCCCTCTTCTCTGTCTGCATCTGCCGGTGCCTCCCTCGCCGGCGGCGAGGGTCGAGCTCCGGCAGTAGCCCCTTTCCTTCTCCTCCATCTAACTCTCACTCTCTCGGCATTCATAATTATATATGTATTTTAAGGTTTTAACATTTTCTTTGTTTATGCAGGGTTTTGGACAGCAGCTGTCCCCGGAGGAGGGTGCCGTCGCCGTCAAGTTCGACTCGGGGCCGCCTTTGCCGCCCCGACAGATTTTCAACCCCTTTCCCGTCGAGGCCTCGACCTCGACGGAGGTTCGACTCGTCTTTCTCCCTTTATTAAATTATTCGATTTGTAAATATTATGCTCTCGTTCTCTTATTCTTGTGCATATATGCGATAAATGTTTTTGTTCTTTCTTTCTTTTGCATTGCAAAATCAGTTTTCGTATAACTATTAAACCCCATGATTTAATCAATTAAACAAGTGATTGTTTAAAAAAGGGCAGTAGGGCTTATTAGCTTAACATGAATTGTATACACTAAGCATGCTTTGTTTGTATTCTTGAATTGTAAAGGGTATGTTACTACATGCTTAACTTAGTAGTTCATTAGCTTATGCTTGGTTGATTATTTAATCAACGAGTTAACTTTGAGCATGCTTGAGTGTATGAAAATCTGAAATTAGCATGCTTAATTCTTGTTAACACTCTACTTAACACTCTACTTAAAAAATGGTGATAGAATGCTTACTAATTGTGTTAGAAGGGCTGTAGTTGCTAGCTTTTCCTTTCATCTTCCTTAGTTACTCTTCTTCTCTTAACCTCCGATTATGTTTGAGTGATAAGAATGTGAAGTTGAAACTGTAATAAGGTGTAGGAGGGGGTATTTATACTACTTCTTGGCTGTAAACTTTGTGTGTAATTAACAGGTGTGAAACCTGTGAACTTAACCTCCCTTTTCTTCATGTTTTGATGTTTGCTTTCCCTTGTTTTAGGGGATAGTTTTGCAGGGCATGGTTGGGAGGTTTGGGCTGATTTTTCAATGAAGCTATAAGGAAGGAATGATGATGGCTAGAAGGAAAAGCTGATGTAGAAGAAGTAGCAGCCGCTTCTTTTCTCTTTCCTTTTTCTTGTCCTTTTCCTTGTGTATTAAATCATTTTGTGACATATTAACTCCTTATGTAAAAGTTAGGTGTATTCTTTTGATTACTGCTTACTTACTTTGCTTACTTACGTAGCATGTATTTCTTAATATACATCCATTGTATATTTTTCGTTCCGTAACTCCTTTGGTTTTACATTTCTTAAGCAGATGGATTTCTACTAATTGGGCTCGGCCCAATTCATCTATTTATGGGCTTGGGTCCAATTTAATAATCTTTGGGCTTGACCCAACGATAACCAATTATTAGAATTGTCATCGCTTAATATTGCGTTATACACTCGATAATCAATCCGATTATCTACCTTTCATCATAACATTCTAAATCATGCTTGAGTACTTGTATATATATATATATATGAATACGAGTATTGCTCGTAATTTACTACCGTAACATAGATTTAAGACTAATGAAATTGCGGGCCATTACATCAATAGGAGATTAATGGACAGATTTAATCCACAAAACTATGATGTGAATTAATGAATTAAATAAAAAACAATATTTTGGGTAGAAAGGGAAAAACCAAAACTTCTAACTCCCCTGCGAACGAAAATTAAGGCAACTAACTAATAAGATACTCTCATAAATCAATTGGGTTGATTTATTTGTACTTGTAGAATTGCTTATTTTGCTTATTTTTCACATGTTGAATTCCTTATATGCACATATTGAAGGTTTTATTTTGCTTATTTACACACATCGAATTGCTTGTTTACACGCGTCGAATTGCTTATTTTCACGTGTTGAATTGCTTAATATATTTTACTAGAATTATTGCATTAATTGATTATTTCGATTGATTACACATATTTAATTACTTATTTTGCTCATGTATTAATTTTTGAATAACCTAGTTTACTATAAAAATACTACTCCTATATACATCACATTTAATAAAAAAATTAATCGATGAATGATGTTTTATTTTAATAGTATTTATTTACTATAGATAAACATAAACATATTTGCAATTAATAACAATAAAAAATAGATATACAACATAATTAAGTAACGTTACTTAATTTATTCGGGTAGTTAGAATTTTTGTTTTACCTATTTTAACCTTTAATAATTAAAATTAAATTATTTTAATAAAAAACTGCCTAATTAACTAACACCCTTGATTAAAAATAATGAATGGTTAAGATTGGATCCTAATTTTCACCTAAGAAATAGGATCCTCTTTGATCTCCCACCTATATATATATATAGGGTAGCACTATGGTGGAAACTAACCTTAAGTTGAAACTTAGAAATCGACCATATCCGTTGATTTTAAGGATCCAATGGGTGAGATTAAATGAAATAATGCATTAAAAAAATAAAATATTGTGTCATTAAGGACAAATTCGTCCAGAATTTAATTTAAAAAAAGAAATAAAATCTCATTCCATAATAATAGGAATTTTCCATAACCAACCTACACTACTCCATTTCTCTTGCAACAATGCAATTTCTGGACAGATCTTAATGATAATCATAAAACGGACAACAGAGTTTTATTCTACTCGAAAAGATGAAGAGATTCATGGGTGGATCGCTCGTTTTGATGGAGAAACGAAGGAGATATTCGCTGAAGAAGTCGGACCAGTATGGAAATCGCGACTTCAGCGGCAATGTAAACTTCGAGACGCAATTCCGGCCTCATCGTCGATCGGATTTAGATGGGCGACCTACCGTTGGAAACATCTTGAAGTGTAGAACATGTTTCTGGGTGGTTCCATCCGATTTGAATGAGATTTGAGTTCAAATTTTTATAAATTTCATAGCTATCAAAAATGCATCAAAATGACTAGAATATGCATTGATATTCAATTTGTTCTTGAAGTGTACGTAGAACATATTTCTGGGTGGTCTTATCCGATTTGAATGAGATTTGAGTTCAAATTTTGATAGATTTGATAGCTATCAAAAATGCATCAAAATGACTAGAATATGCATTGATATTAAATTTGAGTTACGATATTCAATTTGAGTTACGATGAGTTTGTTTATGATGATTACTCAACAATTGTTGCATATTCAAATAGTTTTGGTGCATATTAGGTCACGAGTTGTTGCATATTAATAGATCATCTTTTCGTTACATAATTTAGTTTACGCGTCTACATACGTATTTTTGTTGCACAAAATATATAATGTTGCATAATTTTTATGGAACTAGATTCAGCCAATAGGAAAGCTAAACCCTAACGCAGTAAAAAAAAGCTAAACCCTAACCCATTAAGAAAAGCTAAACCCTAACTTGTAGTGAATGATAAACCCTAACCCATAGGGGAAGCCAAAACCCTATATGGGAAAGCTATACCCTAACTTGTAGGGAAAGTTAAACCCTAACTCGTATGGATACTAAACCCTAACAGGGCAAACTGAAGTCAAGTATGATAATGAAACGAAAATGCATCAGACTGAATAATAAATGCAACAAAATCGACCTAATATGCATTATATCCAATAAACACACATAACGTATAAAAATTTACAAAACCAGATATACAATGCATCAAAATCTAATATAAATGTAGTAAGTAATATATGTGTTTATTATGCATTCAAATATATATACACAAAAAAATATAATACACAAAATTTGTTTAATATGTATAAAAAAAACCAAACTAAAACCCTATAACCCATTAGGGAAATCGAAACACTATTTGGAAAAGTTAAAACCTAACTTGTAGGAAAAGCTATACCCTAACATGTTGGGAAAGCTAAACCCTAACTTGTATGGAAAACTGAGCCATAATACGAAAAACTAAAGCCTCGTTATAAAATAAAAATAAAATGCAACAGAATGATCTTTAAAATGCAACAAAATCGACATAATATGCATTATGTACAATATACACAAATAACTTGAAAATTTTTAGGATAGGACCAAAAAATCAACCGAAACTATTCCAGATTACAACAAAAAATTACAATCCGATTCGATCTAATCCGAAACTAATCCAATTATAGTTTTCTCATACGAACCTGCATAAAATTTTCGAAACTATCCCAGATTACAAAGAAGGAGGAGAAGAACAACTACTCTAGAAATGCACTTTGTGAAACTGAGAACAACTTTGTAATGGTGGTCCCCATTTTCCTCAGTTCTGCAGTAGAAAGAGGTCTGCATCAATCAAAAGGAAAGAACAGTTAATCGCACTGAAATAAGGAGTTGAAAGTGAGCAACACAATCTGACCATCTACGACAGTTCTAACAACGATCGACAAGATGAAAATAAGAAATCAGGAAAACAAGAGACATTATTCAAACCTTGAAGCTTAATGATCGTACATAATGAATGTTAAGATGTAAATTAAAAGCTCACAAATGTGTGCGCCCTCACTGGAGTATTTGGCTGCCATAACGGTGTGCAAGGAGATTCGAGAAAGAGGGACGAGAAACAAGCCATATTAAGGTCATTCATATGTTTCGAGTATTTGTCAACAAATAAGTTCACATAAACAAAAGGACATACCATCCTCAGGCACAATATACAAATAAAAATTGAATGGTGTAGCAAAGTAATACACCTTGTAGTGATGGGAGCGCCGATCTCTCAACGAATCGTCGTAAGGCTGCGAACTCCTGCAACCGTCTTCTCTACTGTGACGAGACATCGCTGAACCTTAATTTGAAATAGAAGTAATCGATAATACACTCAAACAATACGTAATTTCCATAACTCCTTCTTCCCTCTCCTATGCCGATATCGCGATCGATCCTATTGTTATTTTATTGAGATGTGATTCTTTGTAATTTTATGGTAAAACTATATAGAATTTCCAATAAAAGTTGTGAAAAGAGGTCAGAAGAAGAAGAAGAAGAAGAAGAAAACGCAGAAGAAGAAGACGCAGGATAAGATAAGATCCGATAAGAAAAAAATAATAATAATAAAGATCCTATATTTATGAAAAATCAGTTACACAAAGTTAAAATGTCAAATTTATCCCTATATAATACTATAAATCATTAAAAAAAAATCAAAAATTGATTTTTTCAGAATTTAACTGAAATAAAATCTCATCCATTAGATCTTCAAAATCAACGGATGTGATCGGTTTCTAAGTTTCAACTTAACATTAGTTTTCACCTGATATATCCTCTATATATATATATATATATATATATATATATATATATATATATATACGGAATAGATCATATGAGAACCCTTTTAAATAATGAGAACTAAGAACCAATCTCATCCATCAGTTTTAATTGATCAATGGTTAAGATTTGTAGTTCAAATTAAATATATATGGCAGTTTTTTAATAGAATAAGGGTATTAGAGTAATATGTCTTCTGTTGTTCCTAAATTTAAGGAAATATTAATTATTCTCTCTCTTACTTACGTATTACCGTTATTATGCTGATCTTGTTTTTTTCTTCTTCCTTGTTTTTTTTCCTTATGCGTCTTCTGCTCGTTTTAATTAATTATATTTTTATTGCTTATAAGCTTCTGCTCGTTTTGATTAATTATATTTTTATTGCTCATAAGTTATTATTTTATTGCTTAATTAGATAGACTTTCTACACTGCATAGTTTCATATCTAAATAAGCACGATTAGCAAAAAAACATAATTATATACCATGAAAAAAATGAAGAAATAATTGTTCAAACATTAAAAAAAAAAAAAAAAAATGAAGCATAAATTCATACAAAAAATAGCAAATCACATTGTTAAGTAAGCATTAATTTTAGTGTACGAGATGTTTTCAATATGCTAAACATTAAGCATCAAGATTATATTTTTTAAATCTAAATAAGCAATATAATAATAACTTATAAGCATTGCAAAATAATTAATTAAGCAAATTAGTAAGATACTCTTTTATAGAAAACTAAACATTGGGATTAAAAACTATACCCTAGATGTTAGGGAATACCAATTCCTATAGGAGAAAGCTAAACCCTACTTGAAGGGGGTAGTGCTCTAACCCTTTTACCCCTATGGTTTAGATTATCCTAACGGCTAGGGTATAATTAATATTTCTATAGTTTAGTTTTTAAAAAATCATATATATAAGCCTTGGGTTTACCTTTTCTCCATAGGGTTTAGTTTCATATAATTGTTAGGGTACAATTTTAATTTCAAAGTTTAATTTTTACGTAGAAGAGTATATTATTAATTTACTTAATTAATTATATTTTTTAGTGCTTAAAAGTTATTATTCTATTACTTAATTAGATATACATTTATACACTGCATAATTTTATATCTAAATAAGCACGATCAACAAAAAAACATAATTGTATACTATGAAAAAACATGAAGAATTAATAGTCCAAGCATACAAAAAAAATAAATGAAGCATAAATTCATACGAAAAAAACAAATCACATTGTTAAGTAAGCATATATTCATGCAAATTGAATTGCTTATTAACAATTAATATTTAGCTTATTTAGGTATATATTTTATAGTATGAATTGATGAAAGCTAATTAAGCAATAAAAATTGTAAGAATATATGCATTAAAAAAACGACGCCAGATTTGTTGAAATATATAATAAAAGAAGACGTTCAAACCATAAAATTTAGGAAAAAAAATATTGTGTTAAATATTTGGTTTGAATATGGGTGATAATTCCTTAATTATTGGATTTGGTGGGATCTCCTCAAATCAAATTGTCACGACCGGACTTTACTAAGGATAGTGAAGCCGGGAACCCGTGACTAGGGATGGGATTAAAGAAGCGGGAATAGAAAGGGGAATGTAATTAAAGTGCAAGAAACCACCCGAACAAGCGTGGGAAGTATTTATTATATCAATTGGCGTCGAGCCTTTAAGGAAAAGAAAGACATGTGTCCGATATGTTTACACAACTCGAATACTCAACTAAAATCTATCGATATTTCACAGCGGAAGTCTTACAGAATGCATGTATGAAGACACACATTACCGAGAGTCTTAATCTAACAAGCTAATATGATTCAGGATGACAAAAGCTTGAGCCGGCTCTCCATTCCATCTTGTTCAACCTGCACATTTAGAAATATATGCAGGGCTGAGTACAAAAGTACTCAGTGGGCACATTGCCGAAAACATACATATATAATTGTCAAGCCATTCAACAGTAAGACATAGGAGTTTTATTGAAAAGAGCCTATGCTTACTAAAATAGTTCTTGTGATCTAAAAGTGTCTGCAGACTAAGTTCTTTAGTAATCTACCATATATGTTCCTATGGTATCGAGAGAGTGGCCACTCTCACGTTACCTAGACCGGCCAACCCGAAGATGACACACGGTCACATTGTGTACACTAGTCCAAGTAAGATAGCTATCTTACTAGGACCCGAATTCGATTATATAAATTGGCAAAGCCAACGCAGATAGGTATCATACAAAATCAAAACATTTATGGCATGACAATATTTGAAAAATAATATTTTCAATCTGAACATGCTATAACTTTATTTGTATAAGAAAGCCCACCTCTTGAAGCGTAGAATATGCCCGGTCTTGATAGGCAAACAACGTCAAAACCCTTGTCGAGTCGCGCCTATTCATAAAGGAATAATAAGAATCTACATTCTTATAATAAAACTTCCTATAGGAAAATAATCGTCTAGTATATTTTCCTATCTATGAATCTGTTAGGGTTAACAGATTTATTTGAATCCTTCAAATCTTTTCATAATAGAATAATCTTTTATTATTCAGAATCGTTTCTTCCATTATTCGAGACCATTTATTTGTCGAATTAATTCCCGAAAATTATGCAAATCTTCAGGACATATTTTGAAGCTAAGTATAGCTTAATAATTAATTAATCTTAATTAATTAAATTAATAAATTGAATAATCTTAATCATTTTTATTAATCTTAAGCGAATCCGATTTTAATAGTCGGGTCGTCCTTATTAATCAGGCCCGATCGTCGAGCCCGTTTAAATTAATTCATGGCCCAATTGGAAAGCCCAATTTAATTAAATTCTCGGCCCAGCAATTCTAGCCCAACCTTCGGCCCAGCATTTAAGGCCCAATAATTAAGGTACGTGGGTCTAACCCACGACCCGAACCTGACCCGGCTCATACACATTTAAATACTGAAACCCTAACCCCCATTCTTCATACGCCTCTCTCGACCCAACTCTCCCTCTCGGATCCTTTCTGCCGCGCCGGTTTCGTCGGCGTCGAGGGTTGCCGGCGTTCCTCTCGCCGGTGACAGCCCCTTCTTCTCCTCGCTTTTCTCTCTCTGAAAAATACTCTAACTACTCTCTCTTTTCTCTCAATGCACAAATTGGCAGAGCTCTAGTCTCTCTCCCGATCTCCTCCCCTGTTGTTGAAGGAAGCTTTGCCGTTACTGCGACTCACGACTCACAGCCGTCACCCCTCTCTTCACCGGTGGCTGATGCCGCCGGTTCTCCATCTCTCCCTCTATGCCAAACGCCGAGGAAAAGGCAGAGCTGCCGTCGCCGTTGACGCCAGAAACTCTGCCAGCAGCAGCTGCCGCTGAAGGGATCTCCGTCCGCCGCCGGTTCTCTACTTGCCGGAAGCTTGACGAGGTAAGGGTTCGACTCCACTTATACATTCCCTCCCTTCTCATTCTTATATATTTTTGCCCCAATTTATTTATTCAATTAATTAATTAATTGTTCGATTATCATTGCAGTTTCGACGACAGCTCCGCCATCGGAGTCGGAGGATTCGGATCGGAGGTGGCATCTGCCATCCCTTAAGCTAGGTCTGCCCTTTTCTTTAATTTCTTTAGTTTAGGATGTTCTTGCATATTAGGATTAGATTAGTGTGGCAGTAATTTGTTCATTAGATTTGTGAAAGAGTATTCCCTGTTTTCTCAAGAGCAGTACATGTAAATAGCTTAGATTTTTCAGATTTTAGTTTGATGCTTTTGATTCTCTTGATATAGCTTTCGGTTTATTCTCTCTTGGTTGAAGGGGTGAACACATATGCTATAGTACTAGCTGTTTAATTCATGTTATGAGTTAAAACATTAAAATTGTGACATTAAAAGTTGAACTCATTTTATTCTGGTTTTGTTTTATGTTTCGAACTCGTGCTTCGGTTTTCATTATCATGAATGAAAACTGAAGTTTTCAGATTCTAGATTAGGTGTTTAATCTTAAATCATGCTTAAAGATACTTAGGTTTCGTTTACTTACTTAGAGTTAGAAGTGCTGTTGTTGCTAGCTCACCCCACTCCTTCCTTCTTCTTCTGTTCTCTGCTGTTCCTTCTCTCTCTCTCGGATGTTTTAGGTAAGTAGTGAGTGAAAGGAAAAGAAACTGAAATGGGTTGGTGTGTGGAGGTATTTATAGAATTTATCCTTTTTCTTGGGCTATTCTTGTGATGACTGTAGCAATATCATGTGATGGTGAGGGTTGGAGGAAAAATCTGCTTTCCTCTTACATTTTGCAGTAAGCTATGCTTCTTTTTCTGCAGGAATAGGCTGAGGGAGAGGAGTTGATTTGATTTTTATTTTTCTTGCTGCCCAAGAAAGGGTGTAGAGGTGAGGGAGCAATCCCTTCCCAGATTTTCTGCAAGGAGGGAGCAGGCTGCCACTGCAGTCTCCTTTCTTATCTCTTCTTTTCTTTTCTTTTCTTTTCTTTATTCTTTTCTTTTACCATCAAGTGGGAGCCTTGTGAGCTGCTTCTTCTCTTATCTTTTCTTCCCTTTTACATTAAGTGTTAAGATATGCAAGATTGCAAAATCTGATCTTCTCCCCCTTTTTCTTTGATTTGATGTTGCCTTTCTCTTATTTTAGGGGATGGTTTTGCAGGTTGCAAGTTGAGCAAGTTGATATTTCTTTCTTGAGGCTCAAGAATGGGGTAAGGGGGATGAAAGAAGCTGGAAATTGGGAGGGATTTGATCTGCTGCTTCTGCCACTTCTCTGCCACTTCTTGTGGCTCAAGAAAGTGTAGGGGTGAAGAATGAAGCTGAAAACTGGAAGGGACATTCTCTGCTGCTGCTGTCCCTTTCTCTGCCACTTTTCTCTTTTCTTTTTCCTTCTTTGGGCTCAAGCAACGACTACATGCATGCAATCCTTTAATTACTTGTTGTTTTTAATTTGTATAATCATTAATTGTTCAAGATATTATTATTATTGACATGTGAGTTTATTGTTATTAATTTACTGTTTTTGATTCATTCATGTATTAATTGAATGTTTGGTTCGATTGTTATCTACGGTTCGATCATGAACCGATGGGCTTGGCTCATAATATAAATTAATTTGTTGTTCCCCAACTTTTGCTCTTGGTTGATTTTGAATCATACAGATCAATACGAAATGTAATTACTATCGTAAATCAAACGATATAATTACTTAATAAATGATTAATCAAATTGCTATTTGATTTCTCTTTAAAAATCTAGTTACTTAAAAGTAAGTAATCACGTTCTATAATCATCAAATTATAAAGGTCATTCTTCTAACTAAACCGACTAATAAGATAAGTCTTTTTCTACGAAAATTCTACCTTCGTCGAGAATAGAATTTTTTTAGTCATTAATCTTTAAACTATTTATCTAATTTTACGAATTAAACTACTAATGTAGAGTTATGAAAATGTGGGGCGTTACACAAATTTTCCTAATATGCCCCTATAAGCAACAAATATGGGAAAGTAGCAACTTAATTTTATGTGTTAAGATTAAATCTCATCCGTTAATAAGTGTTGGATGAAAGGCTGTGATTGGTTCCTAGTTCTCATTATTAATAATAGTATCCATAGTAACCCTCCCCTATATATATATATATATATATATATATATATATATATATATATATATATTATAATGATGAGTTGTATGCAATAGAAATATCTAATAAATTATTTTTTGCATTCCTTATATTTCAGAATAAGTAAAGATTAAATATATGATTATGCAATCTATTTTACATGCTCTATTATTTACTCGATACTTGTTTCATTATCCTTTTCGTTATCCTTTTCGTGCACATAACTTCTCCCCCGTCTTCATTTTATTCGCAATTTATCTATCCGTGAATAACTAAAATACAAAATCGTACATTTTAAGTTCTAAGTTTATTAGACATTTCTTCATTTTGTAACATTTTAAATGTTTGTAAATTCAAATAATTACAGTTCAACTCATGGGTATGACTATGCATACTTCCATTAAAATAAGATAGAGAAATATGGTTCTTGCATAATAACTTAATTCACACGGTTGGCGTTTGTAACGCTCGGACAAACATTTTATGGTCACGATAATATAATCATATAAGATGGCACATGGAATAGTAACACTATTTTTATTTTTATTTTAACTAATTAACAATAGAAATTTAAAGAAAGTGCAAGGGAGGCCTTAAAATTGAAATCTTTGGTCTCGAAACTTAACCTTCGAAACTTAACCTCCTACCGTTAGACCAACATATATACACACCCCCCACAATTTTTCTGTTGATTAATAAAGTTTTTTTTTTTTTTTTTTTTTTTTTTTTTTTTTTTTTTTTCCTTTCAACACGTTTATATGAATACCTTATGTGCATTGAGATAAAAATACATCAACATTTAAATTCATCAACGTGAATTCACTAAAAAAAAGAAAGGGAAAGAAAACGTAACTCTCTTTAATCCTTCATTACGTGATTGTTTCAACCGAGAGCAAATCATACATATTTCACAAACAAAGAAATTAGTTTAGCATAAATTATGTACAAATAGCATTTAAATATCATGAAAATTAATAGACAAACTACAAAGGAAGAAATATTACACAAAAACTACAGAAATATATTGTCGAAAGGGCTATCTAGAAAACACATAAATCAAAGTACATCCTAATAAAACTTAATAAATAGATCTAAATAAGATAAAAACACCATGGCAACAGGAACATATTTAGATTACACCTATGTAAATAGTTTTGTGCAATCGGTTTAAGAGTTTGAAAATAAAATATTTTGATAGGCGTTGTCGAAAGAAAAAAAAGAATGTAAAATAGGAAGGATTAAGAGAAGATGATACCGATAACAGTTGTGTTCTTCCAATTTGCTAATCTGGTCTGGCACGGCATCACAGTTTAAGATTTTGTTTTGCGCGTATGTATAGAGCATGAACAGAGGCACCGCTTCGATATAGGGTTTCGCAACCACCGCAAGCGAAGAGGTGTGAATTAGAATTATAGATTAATACCAACCTTTTTATATATTGCAAAACTGAATATTTAAATTAGCAAATTATAAAAATAACCCTAATAATACAAGTGAAATTACAAAAATAGCCCTCGTACTTGGCTTTTATATAATATATAGATATAGATATTGCGTATACAGTACTCCCTCCGTCCATATTATCGAATCGATAAGTAATTCGCTTAATACTAGGTAAACATAAACATAGTTCCTTGCAACATATTCGAACAAATTCATAAAATCCCATGACTGTTGTAGCACAGTTGGTCATTCTTCAATAGCAATCTCTATACTAGGCAAAGAAAAGGTATGATGTAGCAACGATACCGAATCACTTGAGCTTGTAGTCCCACTCTTTTCTTCCTTTACTACCATTTCCATATGGCTTGATTTAGACGTAATCGGGAATCCGCAAACGCTCGACATCACCTTCCAGCATTTCCATCACTTTATTCATCGACGGCCGATCGTCTGGGTTCATTTGAATGCACCATAACGCAACTATTGTCATTTTCCGACCAAGTTTTTGCACATCGTCACTATTGTCACTTTCGTCGACATTTACAATTGCAATGTCCATGCCTTGATTAAAACGGTCATATATCAAACACGGAAAATACTTGGTAGAAGCATCATCTTTCCCTACCATGTCTATGTTTAAGCCCACCATTTCCATCAGCAGCATTCCGAAACTATATACATCAGCTTTGTAAGACACTCGGCCGATACCCCTATTGATCAACTCAGGAGCAACATAGCCTATAGTTCCTCTAGCAATGGTCATCGTCATCGTATTCTTCTCCGTAGAACAAAATTTGGCTAGCCCGAAATCAGATACTTTGGGGACAAACTTATCATCAAGTAGTATATATATTATGAGGCTTGATATCAAAATGCAAGATTTGAATGTCACACCCTCGATGTAAATACTAGATCCCTCGAGCCACTCCGACTACAATCTCAAACTTCGTATCCCAACTCAAGGCATTCTTTGTTTCTTTGTTGAAGACGTACTTGTCGAGCGAGCCATTTGGCATGAAATCAAAGACGAGGGCGCGCTTGGATCTCTCTGCACAATATCCGACTAGTTTAACGACATTAACATGGTGGATCCTCCCAATGGTTGCTATCTCATTGATGAAGTCATGGCCATTAGATTTGGCCTTCCCCAATACCTTGACCGCCACATGATGGCCGCTTCGGAGCTTTCCTTTGTAAACACAACCGAAACCTCCTTCACCTAGCTTTTCCTGAAAACCTTTAGTAATCTTCCTTAAGTCCGAATAGGAGTACCTAATTGGCGTGAGTCCATTGTCGCTCTCTAGGAAGCACTCTATGTCCTCATACATCGATAAGTGCCTCCTTCGGAACTTGTAGATGAGGAAAACCTTTAGTAATCTTCAATTTTAATCCAAAGAATCTTCCTCATAGCAATTATCGGGGTCCTCCGGCCTGCCAAGGCAAAAGGATCCATCTTTGCACTTGCACCAAGACAGGACAAATCCATATAGCAGAGACCGACGGACTTCCGAAACGGAGACATTATTCAGATCCGAGAAATTCCAAGACGTTGCGAATTCCGAATCGAGCGTGCACGTATTCTTCATGTCTCGGGCGAGTAGCCACCCAACCTTTATGTAAGTATGTCTGACTTGCTCATCACAGTCGGCCGCCTGCGTGAAGAAGGAAGAAATGGGAGCAGCTGATGAAATTAATAGGCTGGTTTCTGGTTGTGTCCATGGGGATGCGCCAGTGTAAGGCGTAGAGGTGTGAATCTCCAAATGCAAGTGACGGATGAGAACAGAGGCTGGTGTTGCTGTTTATGGATACATCGGCGACCCTGATGGTGAGATTCCGGTAGTTGATTTCCTTCACGTAGTATTTCTGGGAGTTTAGATAGACGAAGGCGACGTCGTTTTCGCATGCTAGTTCGTATTTAGGATAGCCGCAGTTGGTGGGATCGGTGCTGAGGCGGAAAGGGTGCAGTTTGCATTGCAGGACTCAAGGAGGATTGAGAGAAGTATGAAAAGAGATGAATAAGTGAGGAAGGTCTCAAGGGTTCGTGTGGTGATCATGGTTCTTGCTTGGTTTACTCCACAAACTTTTCTTATGTTAAATAATAGGAATTGAGTGGGCTTAAGGTGGCTCCACCACTGTATGCTCATACGCGTGATTGATTAAGTCCGCACGAATTAACACAACAATATTGGCAGTTCAAATCATTTATTGTCAAATTGTGTTGCATCCTCTCTATTGCGTTTGTAGATAATTGACATGCAACATAATTAATGATTTAGAATTTAAGATTTATATTTATAAAGAAAAGATATAACCTAACCGTTTGAAATTTCTAAACCCGGCCTATAACTTGTCACATGTCAATTATTTACAAATAAAACAGAGAATCTTATTCGCAATAGCAGCCCAAGTTTTTAGCCCTTTCAATTTCTTTTCTTTTCTTTATTCTTAATTTTGGTTTATTTTACTTAATTTTAAACCTAACTAATTGGGCCACAATTATTTTATTAAGAAACGGTTTGAAATAAATGAAACGTTCCGATAAGAAAAATGACCCAATATAAATGAACGGGAGATAGATGACCAAGATCCAAATTGCGGTCGATTTTCCGAATTGTAGAGGTGCATGCTGCCCATTTTGACTGGTTCAAAGGAACATGACATGCTAAATTCTCGATGTTGACGTATTTGCTGCAGTCAGTCCCCAACCTTTACGTAAGTATAACCGCCTTTCCCACAACCGGTGACCGGGGTGAAGAGGGAGGGATTATGCAAAGGATGTTGGCAGCTTATGAAATGAATAAGCCAACTACTGTGGCTTTCTAAAGGAGGGGGGAAGTCGAAAACAGACGAGTTAGGGAAAGAGCAGATGCTAGCGATGCTGCTGTTTATGGAAACATCGGCTACCCTCATGGTGTAGTTGCGGTAATCGATGGCTTTCACGTAGTACTTGTTGGAGTTGAGATGGATCGCGCGAGGCGACGTCATTTTTGCATACGAGCTCGAATTTGGGATCACCGCAGTTTTTGGGATCGTTGTTGAGGCGGGAAGGGGAAGCTGATGTTGCGAAGGAGGCCACATGAGGATGGGGTGCAGTTTGCATTACTAAGTTGAAAGGAATATTGGAGTGAGAGAAAGAAGAGAGATGAGCATGTTAGGGAGAAGATGAGGTTTTGAGAGATCATGTTAGGAATATTTGAATTTGGCTTCTTCTTCTTCGGACGGGATCCTCGGTCCCCAAATTGGTGTATCAATGGTGTACCAGATACAAAATTAAAAAGTTTTAAATTCTCTCTATTAGTGGTCATTTTGAATTTGGTTATTAGTGTATGTCAAAACTTCCTAATTTGTGTCTGGTACACTAATAGGGACAAAGGATCCCATCCGCTTCTTCTTCTACCCAACTTCAAGACTGTATAACTCCGTGTTGAAGTTTCTACCTCGTTGACTTCTTACCTACCATCAGTTTATTGGTCAAAGCTAGTCTTTATTTCTATGTTTCTAGTAGCAGTTCATTTTTCCACTTTCATTGTCTCGTTTTTCTAATCTGGCAGTCTTATACGAATTGTTCAATTTCTAAAATGGAAAACATTGACATATACATTTTATTGTGGACTCCTTACTTTTTAATTTTAACACTGCGGCTAAAATTTCGTGTTGACCATGTGAGTATTTATTTATTGATAAAAGAAATAATTGATTACATTGAGGGGTATCTATACTTTATGACCCAAACTTTGACTGTTTTTTGATTATGGCCTGAATTACGATTTATTTATAAAAAAAAATAAAATAAAATAAAAAACATCAACTTTCAAATTTTTTTGTTTATAACCCAAACTTTGATGGCAAAAACTCCTGTGCGGCCGGCCGCACCATGCGGCCGGATCCGCCTGACCCGCCCCGGCCCGCCCAATCCGACCCGAACCCGCTCAATATATTAAAATAAATAAATAAATAAAATTCCCCGTGAGCAGAACCCGCAGCTGTTCCTTCGTCACCGCGTCGCCGCTGTTCCTCCGCCGCAGCTGTTCCTTCGCCACCGCGTCGCCGCTGTTCCTCCGCCACCGCGTCGCCGTCGTGAAGATTTTTTGCCCGCAGCTGTCCCTCTCTCCCTCTCTCTCCTCTTTCTCCCTCTACTCAAAACCCCATACTCCTCTCTCTCCTCTTTCAGATGCAGGGAAAAGCGCCAGCATCTCTCCCTCTCTCTCCTCTTTCTCCCTCTACTCAAAACCCGATACTCCTCCTCCGCCCCTTCTTGGACTCTATTGCTCCTTTCGATTTCCTCTCCACTTGCCTGTTCGCTTTCCCCTGTTTGAGGGGTTTTGGGTTTTTCTTCCGTTTGATTGCACCAACTGTTTGATATTTGGTCTAGCTGAAGAGAGATGCCCAGACCAGGACCGAGACCGTACGCGTGCGTGCGAAGAGCTTGGCACAGCGACAGGCTCCAGCCCGTGAGAGGTTTAGTTATCCAGCAGATTTTCAGGTGCTGGGTTTTTCTCGTTGATTTCTCTTTCAGTGGGGTTGTCGTTTTAGGTGAATTTTGTTCTGAAAAAATGTGTTCTTGAGCAGGCTTGTACACGAAAATCACTCTGCTGCGACTAAGAAGAACAAAGAATGGCAAGAATAATATGGCGCCTTAGCTTATCTAGTTTGTGTGCTTTGAGAGATTGCATTCATTCAGCCATTCTCAACCCAAATTTTCTTAACAAATTAAAATGGCTCTCTCCCTATCTTCTTCTCTTCTAATGTCCTTCAACCCCTCACCCAAACCTGGTAAGCACCTCTCTCTCTCTCTTTCTCTCTCTCTCTTGTTGCATGCTGATATTTGGTTTCAAATTTTTATGAAATTTACACCAAAACAAGACTCAAAATCTAATTCATAAATTTATCATATTATTAGAAAATCTTGTTGAGGAGGGAGAAAGTGATAACTGGATGGGATATTGGACTATGGATGAGCTTGATGAAGAAAGAAATTGATGGGCTTGTTTAAACAATTAATCAACTTGAAAATTAAGAAAGATTTTTTTTTGAAAAATGAGAGCTAAAGTTTAACAAAAACTGATTAAAAGGGTAATTTATTCATGTACTGTAAGTTTGATGTCCAAATTTACAGAATATGAATGTTCTTGCCAGTGTATACAAATAGCTATAGCTGAAGTTAACTCGCACGAAAACTAATCGTTTACGCTTGTCGAATCTGTTTTCTTTCGCGATCCACAGGACTTATCGGTGACAGAGCTACGTGTGGGAGGGTGAACTGGATCACTGATGCTACTCACAGTTCCAGGAATGCTGCCTATTGTGGTTTTCGCCTTTTTCGATTATTTTTTTTTCTTTGGGTTGAGTTGAATTTTTGTTATGATTGTTCTTGTTTTCTAGGTAGGCTGAATACTCCAATGTTGAGACGCTGTGGGACCGTGTTAATGATGCCATTGATCTGTATTATGATTTTTGCTGAAATGGATAGCAGTTGGTTCTTCGAGCGCAGTAATGGATGAAAGGTTTTTCGTTGATTGTGCTACTAGTTGCCTAGATGATTGTTGTTGTTAGTGAATGACGAAGTAAATTGAGTCGAAACTTTTGATTTGGAGATAATTTTGAGTGAATATGTTTGCTCAGAGCATTGGTTAGCTGGAGAATTTAGTTGATTTCATTTGCCATTCTTGGTTGAGAAGTTCGAATGATTCGCCCCGTTTGTGCTTGTTTGATTTGGTTCACATGAGTTGATTGTTTTGTTTCTCTGTTGTTGTAGATGGCAAGGACCCAGAAAAACAAAGCTACTGCTCATCATCTAGGCCTGTTGAAGATGTGTAGCAACACTGATGATTGATGAAGGTGATGAAATTTGAAGTCTTGGGAGGTGGTTGTGGGGGCTTGAGGTGTAATGAAACTAGGATCTAACTAATCCAAATGCGCATTCTTTTACTCGATTTTTCGCCTATTTATTTCAAGAACAAGAATTTTGTTGATGCAGATTCATGGATAGTTTTTGTAATTTGTGCAATCAGTTTGAAGAGGACTTGATTGTGAATTTTGTAAATATGCATAGCTCGTAAAAAATGTGTGTTATACATTGTAGTTGTAGTCGTAAAAGTGAAAATTTTTGTGATTTTTGTGATTATGAAAGATTGACACTTTCCTTCACAGAGATTGACACTTTCCTTCATACAAATTGACACTTTCATGGAAATGAGTTAGAAATAATTATTTCACCGACTCAAGTGCGTAAATATGCATAGCTCGTAAAAAATGTGTCTTATACATTGTAGTTGTAGTCGTAAAAGTGAAAATTTTTGTGATTTTTGTGATTATGAAAGATTGACACTTTCCTTCACGGAGAATGGCACTTTCCTTCAAACAGATTGGCACTTTCACGGAAATGAGTTAGAAATAATTATTTCACCGACTCAAATGCGTAAATATGCATAGCTCGTAAAAAAAAGTATGTTATACATTGTAGTTGTAGTCGTAAAAGTGGAAATTTTTGTGATTTTTGTGATTATGAAAGATTGGCACTTTCCTTCACAGAGATTGGCACTTTCCTTCACAGAGATTGACACTTTCCTTCATACAGATTGGCACTTTCACGAAAATGAGTTAGAAATAATTATTTCACCGACTCAAGTGCGTAAATATGCATAGCTCGTAAAAACGGTATGTTATACATTGTAGTTGTAGTCGTAGAAGTGAAAATTTTTGTGATTATGAAAGATTGACACTTTCCTTCACAGAGATTGACATTTTCCTTCATACAGATTGGCACTTTCATGGAAATGAGTTAGAAATAATTATTTCACCGACTCAAGTGCGTAAATATGCATAGCTCGTAAAAAATGTGTCTTATACATTGTAGCTGTAGTCGTAAAAGTGAAAAATTTTGTGTTTTTTTTGTGATTATGAAAGATTGACACTTTCCTTCACAGAGATTGACACTTTCTACAAAGAAAAGAATCAATGCTTCAATTTCAACCATAAGGATGTATAATATAGATTAAAGAAGTGGCGGTAGTGTTAATAAAAAATAAAACTACAGTTTTTAATTCAATATGATTGCTTAGTGTAGTGGATTTGCACGTTGACTCATGAATGATGGGTTGCGGGTTCGACACCCGCTATCTCCAATTATTATAGTTTTATTTCTCTCACTTTTTTTCTTCATATTTCTTCTCCCATCGGCCTCACCATGCGGCCAGCCGCATGGGAGTGTGCCCCAACTTTGATTTGGTCAAGAAAAAAACCTTCAACTTTCAATTTTTTTTTATTTACAGCCCAAACTTTGATTTATTTTTTTTAAATCCTCAATTTTCAATTTTTTTTATTTATGACCTATGACTAATCTCGATGACATGGAATTTTATGCTCCATCTCACGTGCTTGACTAAAGATAAGACTAACTATATAGTACATAGTTATTAATTAATTGAAAATTAACATATAATGATAAATATATATATATATATATATATATATATATATATATATATATATATATATATATATATATATATATATAGGGAGCGGATCCAATAGGAACCGTCCTCCAGGTAGTATCTAGGATCCATTCTTAACCGTAGATTTCTTAGATTTGGGCGGCTAAGATTTATTAGTAAAAAAAAAAAATTCTAATTATATTTATTTAATCAACTTACGGAAGGGTAAAAATGGGATAATTATGCCAACATAATTAACAGATACCGCATAAATAGGGGATAAAATCAACTTACGTTCCAAACTTCCAATTATTTAATTTTAATATATACATATATATACACATCCACGTTATAAACTAATTAAAATAGTATTATTTAAACATTTTCAATTGATTAATTATATATTGTAATTGATAAACATGCGGCTATGATACGTATAGTAATTTGCATATTGTTTATATATAGTGCTTAATTATACTTATTTAATGCTTAGATGTATATATTTAGGTGCTTAATTAATTTGTATTTGTTTATATTGCTTAATTAATTCGTTTATAATGCTTAGATTTAAATATTTAGATGCTTAATTTGAATATTAATGCTTAGTTATACTTATTCAGTGCTTAGTTGTGTATATCTAAGTGCTTAATTAATTTGCATTTGTTTGTACTGCTTAATTAATTCATCTATAGTGCTTAGATCAATATATTTAGATGCTCAATTCCAAAATTCGAAGAAAAAGAATCACGTACAACATGCAAAATAAAAAATGAAATTATAGAAGATGGTTGTGAACTTAAGATTAGAAGATGGCTGTGAATTTAAGATTATAGAAGGTGGTTGTGAATTATAGAAGATGAAATTAAGATTAGTAGAAAATTTTTGTTTTGAATGTACGGCAAAATCAAAATCCAATAATTTAAGGAGTGAAAACTGTTGCACTACTATATAATTACTGAATTAGCCTTTTAAATTAAAAAGGAAATAAAATAATAAGGAAATAGAAATATATAATAACCGTAGATCTAAAAAAATGGAAGGCTAAGATCGGATCCTAGTTACTACCAAAGTGTAGAGATCCCATTTGATCCACTACCTATATATATATATATATATATATATATATATATATATATATATATATATATATATATATAGAACAGATCATATGGGAACCTTTCATTTCGTGAGAACTAGAAACCAATCTACTCCACTCATTTTTAGTTGATCAACGGTAGAGATTTTACTTTTAAATTCCATAATATTTGTTAATTACGGCAATATAAGGGCAAATGTGTAATCACAATTTTTTAGTTTCCTATATTTTTGGTAACCACTTTCTCTCACTAATATCCAACTTTTTTAACCGGATATACTTTTTCCTATTTCAAATTTATATCTCATTCGTAATAAATGGAGTATTATTTAATTCATTTGTAGTTTTAGGAATCAAGTCTCCCATTTTGTTCCGCATGAAGTATCAGATTTTGTTTTTTTTTATAAATTATAAATGCTTAATTGCTTATTTTGTCCTTTTGCATGCTTGTTTCTATAGCATTAGTTTCGTCTGTTGTTTTATTTTATTTTATTTTAAATGCTTAATTTATCATGTTTGAATGCTTATTTATGTTCTTACCATGCTTATTGTTTGCTAGTTCTAATAAAAGCTTGTGATTAATGGTTCTAATTAAAATTATCGGATGTTAAGCACTGCAAGAAGATAAATAAGAATTACAATAAGGTAAATTAAGCATGAAATTATAATTTTCAAATCATATTAAAGCAAAAAAATAAAAAGTATCGAATCTTTAAAATAATGCTTAATTTATTTTGTTACAATGCTTATTTACCTACCAAAACTATCAAACAATAAGCAACGTAAAAATATAAATAATATTTTCAATATAGTTAATTAAGAATTTCAAAGACATAAATAATCCGATGAAATATCACAAAACAATGTGTTGACAATAATAAGCATTGTTATAGCAGATGGCAAGCATCACATGAACATAAATAAGCATTCCAATTATATACATTATTAATTTCAAAACATGTAAAATAATCAATAAATAATCAATCAATAAATAGTACATAGATAAAGGCAATATAGTAGTAATAAGTAATAAGCATTGAGATATAATAAAATAAGCATCGAAAAAACTTTTATTCAGCATTTAAATAAATTTAATAATTTATAAATATTAAATAATAAACTACAAACTCTAATAGAAAAATTAGCAAAGTTTAATTAAATAATAAGCATTTAAAAACCCATTTTGACGTAAAGCCTTTTATTCTATTTTAATGGACAAATAAAATTATGTACGATTAACAAATTAAATAAAGCAATAACCTATTGAAATTTGACTGAATCCCATATTATAGGTGCGTGAGTTTTTGAATTTAAAGAATTTGTCCAAAATAACCCCACGCGCTAATATAGTTATGCTTATCACTAATTTCGGTATTTAATATACACCCTTAGATCATTAAAAATGAATGGATGAGATGGGTTCCTAGTTCTCATGATTTAAGTGGTCTCCATGAGAACCAGCCCATATATATATATAGGAAATATATCAGGTGAAAACTCTAAATCCAGTGAAATCTAAAAACCGCTAATATCCGTTGATTTCGTAGATCTAGCGGTTTAGATTTAATCCTGATTAATATTTAAAAATTCATTTTTTATATATTTTTAATAATTTTATATTAGTTACAAGGACATTTTAGAAATTTCCCCTTTATTTATAACTGATTCCTAATTAATGCTGGATTATTATGGATTATTTTCCTTAATTATAGGATCTTTGAGATTAAGATTCATCTTTTGTTTTGATTATTGATATATTGCAGATTTCTCAACGTAAAACAATCATAGATTTCTGACGATTACACAAGTTATTTTTTTTTCTTTCTGCAAGAGTGAATTCAGATTCATATCTCCAGATTCTGATCAGAGTTTGTATATTCAACTTCGTATCTCCATATTCTAATCGGTGGTGAAGGTTGTGTTCGTATCTCCAGATTTTTTTTTTTTGAATTTAGTTTTTTGAAGATCGGTGTTGAAGATTGTTGGTGGTTGTATTCGTTTGATTAAATTCGTTTGAAGATTGGTGGTGATTGAAGTTCGCTATTGCATATTCGTTTTTAAACAACATCAGTTCGGAGTAATCAAAGAGCAAGGGTCGATCATAGGGTTGTTGAAGAGGAAGAGAAGAATTTTCGCATTGTAATATTAGTTTGATAATGTACAATTGTCATAGATTTTTTTCGTGTGTATTTTTTATTTTGATATTATATAATTTAATTCTATTTTTTTTAATTAAACTGGAATGCGTGTAATATTTTTATTGCATTTTTTAGATTTAATTGTTGCATATTTTGTATGTTTTGTTGCATTTTAAAATGATTCTTGATGATTGTCTTAAAGACAACGTTGATTCAGAAAATTCGAGTGTCGTAGATGGGGAGTACTTCCCTATTTGTGATGATGGTAAGAAACGGTATCCTGGACGAATGTTTAGTAATTTGAAAGATGGTGAAGATTTTTATAGGGATTATGGTTCTGCATGCGGATACGCCTTGGACAATTAAAAAAGTCACCCGATGGTACTGTCATTAGGAGATATATATATACTTTTTCTACCATTAAGGATGTTGAAGATTTTTATAGGGCATATGGTGTTGAATGTGGGTTTGATTATGAATGTGGGTATAATGCATATTATGTCGATTTTGTTGCATTTATGACTCATTCTGATGCATTGTCATTCATTTCCATAATTGGCTTCAGTTTGTCATGCTAGGGTTTAGTATACATACGAGTTAGCGTTCAACTTTCCCTATAAGTTAGGGTATAGCTTTCCCAAATAGGGTTTAGCTTCCCCTATGGGTTAGGGTTTATCATTCAATACAAGTTAGGGTTTAGCTTTCCTTACTAGGTTAGGGTTTAGCTTTTTTTATTGGGTTACTATTTAGCTACCCTACTGGGTTTAGTTCGAAGAATATGCAACAATATTATGTATTTTGTGCAACAAAAATACGTATGCAACCCATAAATTAAATTATGTAAGTAAAAGAAGATCTATTAATATGCAACAACTCGTGACCTAATATGCACTAAAAATATTTGAATGTGCAACAATTGTTAAGTAATCACAAACAATTCATCATAAGTCAAATTGAAAATCGATGCATATTCTAGTCATTTTGATGCATTTTCGATTGTTATGAAATTAATCAAAATTTGAACTCAAATCTCATTCAAATCAAATAAAACCACTCAAAAACATGTTCTACTCTTCAAGACGTTTCCAACTGTAGGTCGCACATTCAAATCCGATCGCCGATGAGGCCGGAATCGCATCTGGAAGTTTACGCCACTGCTGAAGTCGCGATTTCGCTACTGGGTCGACTTCTTCAGCGAATATCTCCTTCGTTTCTCCACCAAAACGAGTGATCCGCCTATGAATCTCTTCATCTCTTCAAGTAGAATAAAACCATGTGGTTCGTTTTACGATTGGCATGAGGATCTGGCCGGAAATCGCAAAATAATGCAAGAGTATATTTCACTTTTGGAAAATCCCTATTTTTATGGGAAGTATATGTAGTGGATAAATTTAGATTTTTTATTTTACTAATATGCCCTTATATGGACGAAAATTAACTATTTATTTCAGATTTTTTTATTTCTTTCCATTAATCTCAACCATTGATTTACCCAAAATCAATGGCATCTATCGGTTTCTAGATTTCACCCAAATGTGGGTTTTCACCATAGTGTATCCCTATATATATATATATATATATATATATATATATATATATATATATATATATATATATATATCTTCAAATTAAAGATTTACCCCTACATACGCATGCAAAGGATGAATATATATATATATATATATATATATATAGGGGTGGGTTCTCATGGAAACCAATGCCTTTGTGAGAACTAGGAACTAATCCCATCCATTTATTCATTGTAGATCAATGGTTGTAAATTAATACACAAAATTAATAATAACCGCCCCTTTATTACGTATAAGGGTATTTCCGACTATTTTTTTAACACCAAATCTGCACATCCCCTATAATTATGGGATTAATTTATCATGTAAATGGAACCATCATTTATTAATTTACTTATTTATTTATTTTCCCGTTTTCACTAATAACCTGGCCACACGTAAGATATATTTTATTAATTAGGAGGTCTCATTAAAAAAACCATAAATTGTCGCATTAATTACCTTACATTACCTTATATTCTGAATGCTTAATTAGTTTAATGCAAATGCTTATATACAAGAATCTCGATGCCTTTACTTACTATACTATAATTAATTTATTGTTTTCCTTATTTATTATTATTTTTTAAGTGCTTAAATCCTCATAATATAATTTCTACAAGAAAATTAAAAAAGCATAAAGTAAAAGTAAAATAAGCATTTTCAGAACATGCCAGAAGCCATTAAACAATAAATATTTGCAAACTATAGTATAAGCATCGGTACAAGAGGCACATGCGTCATTTGTAAGTTTTCGTATTTTGCTAATTTATAACAATAAGTTATGCTTATTTAGATATGGAATTATACTATTTACGAATGAGAAAATTAATCAAGCATGTAGGGAGAACAAATAAAGCATTTAAACATTCGCAAAGAGCAAAATTTCATATCTAAATAAGCATAATTATAATAAAATTTTATCTATAAAAAAATGCATGAAAGGATTATAATTGAAGCATATACGAGCATCAAATAAGCATTTCAACATTCCTAAACCATAACCCCTAAATCATAAAACCTAAACCCCAAACTATAAGCCATAAACCCTAAGGTCGAAACATTATACTATAAATAAGCACTTCAATACAATAATTTAAGCATTTTAAAAGATAAATCGCCTTCTATGATTTATATTATGCTTTATAATGAAATAATATTTCCTATTTTTTATGCATTATTATATTGTGCTAATGTCTACAGACAAAAAAAAAAAAATATTGTGCCCTATACTAATGAAAAAAAATAGTTTATCTGATAATGGTTTAGAAAATGAGACAAAAAATAACGAATGATAAATAGAGAAAAATGTGTCCCGTGTGAGAAGATGAAAACAATTAATTGGTTTAAATAGATCCCATGATTATAGGGATGTGGTGGTTTTAGTTTTAAGAATTTGTCAAAAATAACCCCGCACACTTATAAAAAAATGTTCAAAAATTAATTTAATCTTTAATCTGTACCCTTAGATCAATAAATATGAATGGACGAGATTGGTTCCTAGTTCTCACGAAATGAAAGGTTCCCATATGATCTATTCTCTATATATATATATATATATATATATATATCTTCAAATTAAAGATTTACCCCTACATACGCGTGCAAAGGATGACTATATATATATATATATATATATATATATATATATATATATATATATATATATATATAAAATGATCAAATAAAATAAAAAATTATAACATCCAAACGCCAACCCAGAGTCATAACTTGTTTGATCAATTTTTAAGAAAAACGAATAGGCCGGGTTGACATTAAATAACGAAAGTATCGAGACTTTTAATTTCATATACAAATTGTAAAAATCGAAGAACGAACGAAGAAATTATGATAATTTTAATTTTTATAATTTTAATAAGATTGATGTATGTGCAGACTTAAGTATTTGAATTTTCACGTACACCTAATTATTACCATATAAAGAAAAATGACGTCTTGAACAAAGAGGAATATGCATCGTCTTTTGAGGTGCAGATAGAAATATATTTTGATACATGAAATATGTATCAAAACCATGAGGACAAGATAAGGATTGCATATCTGCACATCACATTTTTTCATGATTTTCTCATTCATCATCAATATTGCAATTTATTTATTTTAAATGTAATCAATATTTGCCATTTAAAGGCCCGAATGTTTTTCAGAATTGTTAATGGGCCTTTGAATTATATTGGACTTTGGTTGTTGGGTCGGATTGAAATTCTATATTTACATTTAAGTCCAAAATTTGGTCATAAAATTTACTAGAAATAGTAGCGCTTAATTAGAATTCATTTTGACTACTATAAAGCAACATATGTTAGCATAACATATAAATTGTGCATTAAATATCTTTATATTGAGTTGATTACTATACTATATGTAACTATCTCTCAATCTTCAATAGTAATCCCAACATCTTGCAAAGAAACATTATGATGTAGAGAGGATACAAAATCAGTTGACCATGTACCCCAGCTATCGTCCTCGTTAATCGGCACGTGTGCCGATTGTGATGGATATTCCGGAATCTTCAAACGTTCGACATCGGTTTCTAACATTTCTACCACTTTATTCATTGATGGACGATCTTCTAGATTCATCTGTATACACCATAACGTAACTATCGTCATCTTTCGAACGAGCTTCTCTGCGTCACCATCATGATCTGCATCGATGACATTTCTCGTTGTCGTGTCCATGCTTTGATTAAAACGATCGTAGATCCAATATGGAAAATATTTGCTAGAGTCGCCATCATTTTCTATCTTGTCTTTGTTTGAGCCTACTATTTCCATGAGCAACATACCAAACCTATACACGCCGGCTTTGTAGGACACTCGGCCAATGCCTCGATTGATCAGTTCGGGAGCAACATAGCCTATTGTTCCTCTGGCGGCGGTCATGGTCATTGCCTTCTTCTCTATTGAGCAAAATTTTGCTAGTCCGAAATCGGATACTTTTGGGATGAATTTATCATCAAGGAGTATGTTATGCGGCTTTACATCAAAATGTAAGATTTGAATGTCACAACCTCGGTGCAAATACTCAATCCCTCGAGCAACTCCAACAGCAATCTCAAACTTCTTTTCCCAACTCAAGGAGTTCTTATTTTCACGGTTGAAAATGTACTTTTCAAGAGAACCATTGGACATGAAATCAAATACAAGGGCGTGCTTCGACCCTTGTGCACAGTATCCAATTAGATTTACGACATTGACATGGTGGATCCTCCCGATGGTCGCAATTTCATTTAAAGTCCTGACCATTCGCTTTGGATTTTCCAAACATCTTCACAGCTACACGATTCCCACTTCGGAGCTTCCCCTTGTAAACAGAACCATAACCCCCTTCTCCTATTTTTTCTCGAAAGCCTTTAGTCATCTTCTTTATGTCAGAGTACGAGTACCTTATCGGAGCGAGTTTGTTGTCACTTTGTAGGAAGAATTCGATTGTGTCGTAATGTGACAAATGCCTCCTTCTAAATTTGTAGATCAAAAACCCTACTATAAAAGGGTAGATGATGATTCTCGTCGCACAAACCATCATGATACTTGAGACGAAGCCTGTAAATAATATTTTATAAAAATCTACACTTTTATAATATGTTATAGATAATAGTAGTACATAGCACGCCATGGTATATTAAAGAAATTAGATGTGGCCTTCCCGAATACCTTGACCGACACATGATGGCCGCTTCGGAGCTTTCCTTTGTAAACACAACCGAAACCTCCTTCACCTAGCTTTTCCCGAAAGCCTCTAGTAATCTTCCTTAAGTCCGAATAGGAGTACCTAATTGGCGTGAGTCCGTTGTCGCTCTCTAGGAAGCACTCTATGTCCTCATACATCGATAAGCGCCTCCTTCGAAACTTGTAGATGAGGAACCCCATCGCGCAGAGAAATCCAACGATCAATCTTACTTCAAAGCTGACAACTAGCATTTGAAAGTAACAGAAGAAATGTTTATTACATGCATCATATCTATATAGATCGAAAAACTTGAATATATCAAAGCATATACAGAAAGTGTACCAAGTATACGCTGAATATCGGCGCGCCTCCCTGCGATTTATGGCATCAATTAGTGTGGTTTTTCATTATTCAACAGAGAATGATGTCAATAAATTCTTACAGTCTCTGACAAGAACAAGATAGAAGGAGCCAAATCCGATTACGATCTTTGCCGGAATGGTTACCCCTGCAAATACAACAGCTGCAAATGTTCTCCACAGAGTTGATTTAGTAGAGTTGCCTGCATATGAATCTCTTATTTGAAAAACATAAGCATGAAATGAAGAGCTCACCAACTATGAGCATGAAAATCATGAGACAGCCTGCATATGGACCTGATCATCATCAATGCAAACTTTTTTCAGAATATTCTCCACTTTAATCCATGAATAGTACATATATCAACTAGCCTTACCTTCAAATGGTGGGAAGGAGTTCAGCCCTTCATCCTCTGCATATTTCCGAAAACGGAACAGAACAAAAGCATATCTTAGAAATCATGGATTCTCAAGAAAATTTACAGCTATTAAACCTGTAAATCAGTCTTACTCGACGGTCGTCGGAAGGAATCCCTGATGTTCTGCTCTGCATTAGCCAGAGTAGAATAAAGCATCAGCCACATAAATCGAAACAAAACAGAAAACGTAAAGAAGACACAGATTTACGTGGTTTGTACACCAACAATGAGTTGACTACAGCCACGGACATAAAGGAGAACAGATTGTATTATATAAATAGCGAAATAGCATATTAACACAGCGGAATTTGATCAAATAACTCGTAAAAGTTAGGCAATCTTACGCCACTTGTAATACAGAAAGGAATGGCTTTCGCTGCAATCACTCAGCCGGCCGTAGCAGAAGTCTCCTCCTTTGCACTTGCACCAAGTCAGGTCAAATCCATAGAGCAGAGACCGACAGATTTCCGAAACAGACACATCACTCAAATCCGAGAAATTCCAAGACGTCGCGAATACTGACTCGAGCGTGCACATGTTCTCCGATCCATGTCATGGGCGAACATCTCCCCAACCTTTATGTAGGTATGTCTGGCTTGCTCGTCGCAGCCAGCGGTCTGCGTGAAGAAGGAGGGATTCTGCAGGGGTGATGAGCAGCTGATGAAATGAATAGGCTGGTCGTTTAAGGCTAAGCCCCAGTCCAATGCGTAGAGGTTGGAGTACACGAATGCGAACGACGAAGGAGACGAGCAGATGCTGGTGTTGCTGTTCGCGGAAGCCTCGGCGACCCTGATGGTGAGATTGGAGTAGTTGATTTCCTTCACGTGGTACTTTTGTGAGTTTAGATAGATGGAGGCGACGCCGTTTTCGCATGCTAGTTCGTGTTTAGGATCGCCGCAGCTGGCCGGATCGCTGCTGAGGCGGAAAGGGGGGGCGATGTAGCGAAGTTCCCCGCACGAAGAAGGGATGCAGGCCGCGTTGCAGGTTTGAAAGAAGTGTTGGATTGAGAGAAGAAGAGATGAGTAAAGGAGGAAGATGAGGGTTTGACTTTGAGTGTTCATGATGGATGGATTGTTGCTTCACAAATTAAGTAAATGAAGGTCACTTGGAATTTATTGTTCTCTTTATTCCTTAGGTTGGTTTGACTTGATTTAAAAAGGATTAGTGCAGGGAGGCGGATTAGGACCTTGTAATTATTAAAGGGACTTTTGACCGATTCAGAGAGCACTTGGAATACCGTTAAAGTCTCTGTTTATCCTACATCGGCTTTGAAACGATTTAATAGTCTATAACATATTCGAATAATCCTCCTTAGTCATGCTTTATTAAGCTGATTGGTTTATTTTTAAATGGTACCGTCAAAGTGGATTCAAAATTGATGCAGTTGATTTGATTATTATGTATATGAATGTGATTTTCGAGGTTAAATGAAAAGTCGTTTCACCTCCAGAAAAAAAGTTGTTATTTTTGCTATGTAGATCAAACTGCCTTATCAGTAAAGAAATAATGTTAGTTGAAAATATATATTTGACTGAAATAATCATAAGAGAATAATAATTAATTGCTAGCAACAGATAACAACTCAAAAAGCATGCACTCTTATATAGTTCCTCAAATAATTAAAGTAGTCACTCTTTAATAGTAATCTCAACACTAGGCATAGAAACATTATTATGATGCAGCAAGGATGCAGAGTCACTTGAGCACGTACCCCAGCTACCGTCCCCGTTTACCGGCATATGTGCCGATTCCGATGGATATTCGGGAATTCGCAGACGATCGACATCAGCTTCCAACATATCCAACACTTTGTTCATTGATGGACGGTTATCTGGATTCATCTGTATGCACCATAATGCAACTATCGTCATCTTCCGACCAAGCTTCATCACATCATCACTACCATCAATTTCATCGGCATTTCCGATGGCAATGTCCGTGCCTTGATTGAAACGGTCATATATCCAACACGGGAAATACTTGCTAGAATCACCATCCTTTGGTATTTTGTCTCTATTTAATCCCAGCATTTCCATCAATAACATTCCAAAACTATACACGTCAGCTTTATAAGACACTTGGCCAATGCCTCTGTTGATCAGTTCAGGAGCGACATAGCCTATGGTTCCTCTGGCAGCAGTCATGGTCATCGTATTCTTATCTATCGAGCAAAATTTGGCTAACCCGAAATCGGATACTTTTGGGACGAACGTATCATCTAGGAGTATATTATGAGGCTTGATATCGAAATGCAAGATTTGAATGTCACACCCTCGGTGCAAATACTCAATCCCTCGTGCCACTCCAACTGCAATCTCAAATTTTCTGTCCCAATTCAAGGTGTTCTTGTTATCCCGGTTGAAAATGTACTTTTCAAGGGAACCATTAGGCATGAAATCAAATACAAGGGCACGCATGGATCCTTGTGCACAGTATCCAACTAGGTTTACGACATTGACATGGTGGATCCTTCCAATGGTCGCGATTTCATTGATAAAGTCTTGACCGTTTGCTTTAGAATTTCCGAGCACTTTTATAGCTACATGACCGCCACTTCTAAGCTTTCCCTTGTAGACAGAACCATAACCCCTTTCTCCTAACTTTTCCCGAAAATTTCTAGTCATGTTCTTTATGTTCGAGTAGGAGTACCTTATCGGCACGAGCTTGGCGTCACTTTGTAGGAAGGATTCGATGGTTTCGTAATGTGACAAATGCCTTGTTCGAAATTTGTAGATCAAAATCCACACACCGATGAGACAAAAGATGAACCTTGGCGCACATACCATTATAATGCTTGAAACGAAGCCTGAGATGATGGAATGCAATATTGCAAGTGATTAAGTGATGAGATTATTCAGAATTTACTCTTTAATTGCAGTCTAATTTTTATACATGCATATGTTTAATATACTAATACTACCTCTGTCGTTGGTCATTATTTTCTAATTTATACCAACTGAGAGACAAATTTTCTATTTGGCATTCCTAATCAATATAAATAATCAACTATTTTCTAATCTTAAAATTTAACTAAGAGTATTTGTCAAATTTTAGTATAGAAAAGAACGAATTTATCGGCGTTCTTATAATAGAACATAACATATTATGATAGCTAAAATTAGAGCTCATTATGCATGTACTAATCTAGCACTATTAGGTTAATTCATAAAACAAATGTCTCATATTCGATTAAGTTAATTAATTCGTTATAAATAAATAAATTTAGAGCTCACCGGTACTTAGCGCATCATATCTGGTACCTCCTGCAAAAACACATATTGACACCATAACCAAATTGTAGTGAGACAATAAAGCAAAAAAAGTATATATATATATATATATATATGAAATAAATCATATGAAAACTATTTTTTTCGTAAAAACAAAAAACCATGCATTTTTATTATGCATATGATGTTGCATAACAAAAATATATTATTTTATGATTTATTTCCTTTATTCATAAAAAATGCAAGATCATAGACATAAAAATACATCATGGTATGCATAAAAATGCATGATTTTTTAGTTTTCACAAAAAATAATGATATAGTTTTCATTGTAGTATAGATTAGAGTTGCTCACCGTCTTTATTGAATGGATCATACATACCTGCAATGCAAACACACCATGCATGATTAGGAAAGAGGAATCAATATAATTTTGTCTTATCTAAAACCTCGAACTCATAGAGACTATTGGTTTATATTATAATTTCTAATAATAATTATATGCATACATAATTAACATAATTAAGATATATAATTATTGGACAATATAATGGGGAATTAGCTAATAATCCATCTGTTTTGTCCCAAGAAAGACATTTCTTAGATAAATGTGGGGTATAAAATAAAGAAACGGCTCTTTTTCGTCGGACCATGAGAAGAATTAATAAAGTAGGTACGTAGCCCTTGATTACTCTTACCCCAGTCATGATTCCAGTTTATTTGATGGGCAATGAAGGTTATGAGTCCCACTACAGCGGTCAATCCAATGAGGGCCATCACAGGTGGCCCCACCGCTGCGCCTAACATAACTGAACGATGAAGGTTATAGCTCTCGATCAAGTGGAGTATTAATATTTCATGGAGTATATAAATTGGTTACCTAGAATGACTGGAATAATTAGGAGAGGGCCTGCATATTTAAATATTCCATATAGAAAAAGAAAATATTAATTATAGCCTGAATTAACTAACACAAACAAAAAAAAAAAAAGAAACATAGGAGTTAATGATTAATTAAGTTTGAGAATGAAACGCTTACTGTTAAGTCTGTAGATGAAGAAGTTTCTAATTGTAACTGCATCAATTAATTACCACAAAGGAAAAGTAGTTGTTAACAATATACTCATGCATCAATTAACTTGGATGAGAGAATCATGCATGAGATACCTCGTTCCATTTCGGTGTAACATCTCCTACAATATTGATATGCGTTTAAAACATTTTCAAGATCAACATTTTTGTTTATGACAAGTTATGTTTATTGCTGGTTTTGAAAAAGTTTTTAATTAACATGCGTCGAACATCACACCAAAATACAATTGATGATCTCATCCGCAAATAACCGGTGTTATAAATTAGCTGACCGTGAGTCCATATAGAGAGAGAAAATCAATACTACTACAAATATGATCAAGTCAAGCTAGGATTCTTACACCAAGTTGGGGGTTGAGCAAATTTGCAGTAGCTGCAGAATCTGAGCTCAAATCCATACACGAGAGATCGGTGGATTTCCGGAAGCGTAGCGTTAATGTTCGAATATCCGTCGAACTCCGGCCACGACGTCATCGCGATCACGTCTAATTCGCACATGTGTGGTAACTCTGAGGGTAGCATGTGGCCAAGCCTCACATAAGTATATGTACTAGTCGATGATGAGTGATTACAATCATGAGTGGTATCAACTGTAAATAGGGAAGAATAATTAGAACTGCTCAAGGGAAGTGGACAGCTCATTAGACTAATAACGGTGGAGGTTGAGGATCCTTCAAATTCATATTTGAAGAGTAGGAAAGGATCGCCATTAGGGTAACCATGAAGTCTAAAACTATAAAAACTGAAGTTAAAGGGATATGTAGAGTGGATGGGGAAAGAGCAGATGTCGGTGGTGTTGATGGAAGCATCAACCAGCTTAATGGTGGAGTTGAGGTAGTTGATGTCTTTGACATGGTATTTTTGAGAGTTTATATGCACGGATGCGACGTCGTTTTCGCAAGATAATTCGAATCTCCGGTCGCCGCAGTGGAGGGGATCGCCGGTGAGGCGGAAAGGGTAGCTGATGTTGGGGATTATGCCGCAGGAAGAAGGGGTGCAGGGGGGAGGGTTGTTGGCTTGAGATGTTTGAGAGAATGAGTGGAGTAAGAGAATCAAGAGAGAGAGAGAGAGGGATTTTGCTGTGATTATCATCTCACCTAAATCCATTGCTCATTAATTTATCACCAGTTGTGGATTCTATTTAAAGTATATAAATATGATGAGTGGCTGAGTCTTCTCCAAAAGGACAATACCTTATTTACTTTATTCGGAGTTCTTTCCGTATTAGTAAACAGGACTATTGAAGTTGAACGTTCCAATATAATATATGTGAATGTTGAAATGAGATAAATTGAGTAGTATATTGCTCACACACATGTACACACATGTTATAAAACAATAGAGTGTGTCAAATTACACTTTATACATTTTCATGTTGCGTTTTCTTTCCAACTATGGATGATTGGAACGTATTAAAAATGTCTCCAAATCATTTAAGATTTTTATAAACAAAAATATTGTTGGTGTTTTTGAAAATATTGATGGCATATTAAAAGTGTAACATGAAAATGCAATAATATATGATACGATTTGATAAATATATGGGTCATGAGATTCTATAAAAAGAAAAGTAATTGTATACATGTTGATCTAATGACAGAGTCAAGTACTCGGTCCAAAGGTCCCGAGTTTTAATCTTTTGTGGCATGGGAATATAACGCGGTGTTGAATTTTTTGTCGAGTGATGCTATTCGGCCATAATGTGGCCGGCCATAATTTAACTTATTTTATTTTTTATAATATCAAATAATTTATATATTTATGCCAAACTTTTTTAGATTATAAAATACTCAAAAAGTGATACTCCGTATTTTTTACGTATTTTTTAAAATTAATCTTTTAATTATTTGATAATTTTTACTATTTTAAAGTATTTTTTTACCTTTTTTACCTAAAAAAATGAAAAAAATATGTAATTTTTGGGGAAAAATATTTTTAAATTAAAATATGAAAGTAATAAATTATTGTTATCATTTACAATTTTTAAAATTACAAAAAATATGAAAAATATTGTTGTGTGGCCGGCCACATTATGGCCAAATAGCATTATTGTTTTTTGTCAAGTTGATTTTTGGTCTAAGTCTAGTCTCCCTTTGCACTGTTTCTAGTCGTTATGGATAAATAGTTACTTAGACTACTTTTATTGGCAACCCCAAATTGGGGTCATGCACTACTTCATTGATTCAATTGTTTAATGCCATTTGTCACATTTTGATTTGTTGGTATAATTCTTAATTTATCTTTGGTCTATATAGTGTACAGTGTACTCATAGTATTTTCTTTAATCATTTTATTTTTCTGTTGTATTTTAAATTGCATTGCTTTCATTTTAATAGTTTTATTTAGAAAGAAACTTTAAAACTATAACAATATTTAATAAAATATACGTATATAATTTAATATAATTCTAATTTTTAAAAATTTTAATTATAACACATCAAAATATAAATTTAATACATATAATAAAATAAATTATATTTTAATGTGGGTTGAGTTATTGATAAAGTATATTAAGTTATGAAATAAGGTTTGGTCCGTCAACCAAACACGCTCTTAACTTACCTTATTCGTTCGTTACATAATTTTTCTTGTATTTTCTATTCCGGGTCGTGCTCATATATTTTTAATGTTTTCATATTTGGAAATTAAAGTTACACTTCAAAACTCTATCATTCTTACAAAAACAAGACAAGAACTATGCCGGTGTTTTAGGCATCGTTGTGGTATAGGAATGACGAAGAACCCGTTAAACATGTCCCATTTTCATCAAAATTTGCCACAATCGGTGTAGATTGAGATGGGTAATCCGGAATCTTCAAACGCTCGACATCAATCTTCCAACATTACCAATACTCTATTCATTGACGGGCGATCTGTTGGAATTTAATTCCATTAAATTCTTTTATTATTTTTGTCTTTCTTTTGGTATTTTTTATTTTCTATTTTTCAGGATTTTAGTTAATTGTAGTGCACATTTGAGGGGGAGACTTGGTCCAAAGTTGTTGCAAATAGAGAGAAGTGGAAGCATAAGGGGAGAAATGGGAGAAATGGTCAACTATATCAACGTTCATGAATTCATGGGAGTAAGAGAAATGGGTCAAAGCCCACTACGTAAGTGGATTGATGATTCTTGGACTACAAGTCTATTGCCTCTATTTAAAGAGAAGATCCGGAGGTGAAGATGTATCTCTCTCAACGTCGACGACTCATAGACGTAAAGTATAGAAAATAAATATAGTATCCATGAGTGAGAGAGTTCCTCTTTAGTCGAGAGTTTATTATTAGCATAGGACAACTAGCTTAGTGCATAGTTAGCTCGTCTTGTGTTAGTACTTTTCATTGCCCTTTTTCTCGACTTGTATTTTCGTTATTCGCTGTTTAATATAGTGGATATTTTGGCCTTGAGGCACTTGCAAGATATTATTCATATATCTTGCAGGAAAACCATTTTCGTATCCATTATTTTAATTCTTGTTTTTCATTTTTCCGCTGCGTGACATTGAGTCGTAGAGCCTTGCTCCGTGCAAGCCCCTACAAATGCCTCCGTCTACCCCCGGTCCAGATTCCAACATGATCGTTTGGATTCATTTGTATCCACCATAATGCAACTATAGTCATCTTTTGAACGAGACTCCTTGTACCATCACTATTGTCGTTTCAATCAACATTTCCGATTTCAATGTCCTTGCCTTGGCTAAGACAATCATAAATCCAATCCGGAAAATACTTGGTAGAAACATCATTTTTCACAATCAAGTCTTGCTTTACGCCTACCATTTCCACTAGCAGCATCCCAAAATTGTACACATCAGCCTTGTAAGACACCGCACCGATACACCGGTTGATTAGCTCTGGAGCAACATATCCTATTGTCCCTCTGGCGACGGTCATGGTCACTGTATTATTGTCTATAGCACAAAATTTCGCCAAACCAAAATCGGATATTTTGGGAACGAAGTTATGATCGAGAAGTATGTTATGAGGCTTGATGTCAAAATGCAGGATCTGGACATCACACCCTTTGTGCAAATACTCAATCCCTCGAGCAACTCTTATTGCTACTTCCAACTTTGTGTCCCAACTCAAGTAAGTGGCATTTTCCCGATTGATGAGGTACTTCTCAAGAGAACCATTAGGCATGAAATCAAACACAAGCGCCCGGTTGAAGCCCTGTGCACAATATCCAACTAGCTTCACCACATTGACATGGTGGATCCTTCCGATGGTCCCGATTTCATTGATAAAGTCTTGGCCATTCCCTTCGGACTCCTTAAGCAGCTTGACCGCAACTTCGTGGCCACTTCGGAGTTTCCCTTTGTAAACAGAGCCGTAACCTCCCTGGCCTAGTTTATCTTGAAAATTCCGAGTCAACTTCTTAACCTCCGAATACGAGTATTTAATAGGCGCGAGCTTGCTGTTGCTCCTTAGGAAGGATTCAATAGCCTCATACGCGGACAAATGCCTTCTTCGAAACTTGCGGATCAAAAACCACAGTGCCAAAGGGTTAAGGATGATTTTGGGAGCACTGACAATGATCAAACCTTTGAAGAAGAAGAAGAAGAAGTTCTTTAAATGGTGGTTAATATAATTATATGAACAGAAGAATGGTAATTAGAATTAATAACAAAAATTAGAGTGGCACCAGAGAATTCGATAATTGATGTGTTGTGTTGGTCCCTGCATGCAAGCATATACATACGATAAGTCATGAGAATGCTTAGAAGTAGAATTGATTAATGAGAAATTAAGGAATAATCTTAATTACCTGTTGGCAATGGCAGTGTTTCACTAAAAAGTGTTCGCAATAGAACGAAATCTATCCTAGCACTTAGTAAGTAAAAACCCAATGTCGAATCTCAAGGAAAACTTTGCAGGGCAAATAATCGTGTAGCAAACAACCTAATCTAGCCTAAAACTAAGAAAGCAAGTAAAAAGAATTGTTGGGTTTTGTTTTTATCCTAGGCAAGAAAGTAAATAAGCAATAAATCGAAAGCAAGTAAATAAATCTAATCTAGAAAGCAAAGAAATATATCTAAACTAATTAATCTAAAGAAATTAAGCAAAAGCAATTAAACTACCTAGGCATGGAATTGAAAAGAAAGCAATAACGAAAGCAACGAAGAAAACGAATCTAATCATAGAGAAAATTAAATCTAAAAATCTAAGGAAATAAATCTAACTCTAAGAACTTGAAAAACGAAGGAATTGAAAATTAAGAAAAACGAATCTAAACTAAGAACTTGAAAACGAATGAACGAAATTAAACTAAACAATTAAAAACTAAATCTAAGGAACTAGGAAGCAATTAAATCAAATAAAAGAAAGCAATAAAGAACTTACGAGATTAAACGAAGAACGAAGAACTAAGTAAAAACTTGAATTAATTGAAGAACGAAGTAGCGATCCGGATCGAACAAAGGAAAACTAAACTAGAGTATTTGAATGCGAAACTAAGCTAAAACTAAGGTAAAAGGTTGTCTCTAATTCGTGCCCTAATGGCATATATATAACATAAGGTAAGAGTTCGATTCCCACAAGGAAACTTAAAATAAAACCCGTCAGACACGGAGCGAGCGCTCCAGAGGGTTAAAGCGAGCGCTCCAAGATAGCTGCGCTTTTTCCCTTCTTAATTTGACTTGGAGCGAGCGCTCCAACACCTTGGAGCGAGCGCTCCAATGCTGGTTCGCTGGGACTGCGCGCGTCCTTCTTGTTTTGGCCGTAACTTCCTCGTCCGAACTCCAAATTGACCTCCGTTTTCGCCTACATGCTCCTATCGAACCCCTCTTCGATATAACACTTCTTTCTTCTCGTTTTATTCTCGTTTCTGCCCTTTTTATCCTACAATACCAAAGACTCCAAAGCAACCAAATCATAGCCACAAACAATGAAAACACACGAAAACTAAGGGAAAACGGACACGAAAACTAAGGGAAAACGGACACGAAAAGACAACGAAAAACCTAACATCTAGACACCAATCAGGCAGCTCCAAGCTAGATAAGTGCAATGCAATAACTAATAAGAATGCTAATCCAATCGTGCTTATCAAAGGACAGCATACCCCCACAGCTAAGATAACTGCACAAAACATGAATATAAATCTCCCTTAACACACGACATGAGATGTATCGATCGATAAGAACATGTACGGATGACGAAACACACCTACGGTAATCGCAATAAATGGGACGGCCCCTGCGGATCGAGAGGATATATCATCAAGAAAATCATACAAATGCACAAAGTTCATAAGCATATAAAGAGAAAGAGGTTGAGAATACTTACTCAATAACAAATTACTCAGCCTCCCTGCATTTTTCAAGAACACGATGCATTAGTAGCATACATAAGGAAAAAATTAATTTATTTTACTAAGAAAGATTATAATATAAAATACTTACATACTACTCATATACTTATTAATTTAATTAGGAATTAATATAAATTACGAATGCTCACGATGGGTAGGGAGCATTCGTATTCATTCAAACAATCAGAAGATTACATTTATTTTGTTAAAAAAAAAAGTTTTCTGAAATTATATATTGAGATGAATGATCTGAGTGATACCACATCAATAACAATGCATAATACTTATTAATTTACTTAGGAATTAATATAAATTAGAGATAGTTTGTCTTTTTAATAACAACTAGTAAATATGACGTGCGTTGCACGTTTAACCTATATTTTAATTTAAATAATTATATTTTGAGCAAATCAACATTAACACATGTTGTGAAAAATATTATTTTGTAAATTTATCACTAATATTGTACTTTGATTCATGTTAGCATTACTTCTTTCACCCCTAAAAAAACTTTTAATAACTTAACCATTAAAAATAAAAGGGTAAAGTAGCATATACAACCATGTAGTGAACGCTCATGCGACATATACAATCATATGGTAAGATTTTATGTAAATATCTCCCTAAAGTTAAATTTTTTTGTACAAATACTTCCTAAAAAATTGTTCCAGTTAACCACATGAGCTCCTATGTTTTAAAGTTCAAATATCAATCATGTATTAAATATCAATTTCTATTAACTTTATGTAACATTGATATAATTTCACAACTATTTTCTATGATACACTCACCTATTTAGAGTTTGTATTTATACTTTAGCATTTAATTTGAGTTTTATGAGGTAAATTATAAATCATAAAACAAAACTTGGTATACTTTTATCAAAACAATTTTTTGTCATGAATTTATATTATAATTTACTCTATATCATCTTATGACAATGTTTATTTTATAAAAAAACATTGTAAAATTAATAAATATTATTATTTTGTACACAATTGATACACCAAAACTGAAACAGAGAATACCATCCGATGATTAACCCTTAAACCAATTAACAATGGTTTGATAATTAACGGATCTTATTCAATTTAAGAGATACCACTAAAGGAAAATAACGTGAAATTATGTGCTCACTGATAATTAATTTTATTGTCATGTATTAGTAAACATCATTAAACTTATAATCCAAAATCGAACATAGTCATAATATTTTTGAAGAATTAACAATAAATTAAAATACACATTGCATTATAAATTTTATTTAGGATTTCCATCACAAATAATTCATCAAACATTAGAGTTTTAACATCAGGAAGGTATATACACTATTTATGTTAACTCTAGGGATGTATTTGCATCAAGTCTTACCATATATGGTTGTATATATATGTCATGTAGGTGTCCACCCTAACATTTAATATGCTACTTTACCCTAAATAAAATGAAGCACTCAAATCACGGACACGCACAAAATATTACTCAACCTTTATATGAAACATTAAGAAGTTATATTTATGTTTTAGCAACCACTTTTCCTTAATTAATGGCTTCTCTCACTCAAGTTGTATATACTTTAAGATCATTAATGTATCCTAAAATGAGCTCATAAAACATGCTATTTTATTATTATGTCAATTTCCTTAAGAAAATAGTCTAAAGATGTTGGACAACCGAATTAAAAAACGTCAATAGGTTCTGAATGTGAGAATATTCTATTTATATATTAAAGTTCTTTTAATAATTTTCAAATAACGCAAGACTATAACATATTATGACTTACTGAATGATCAACGTAAGAATTTAAAATTTACATATCCATATTAGACTTCAAAGTCTACAAATATACTAAAGAAGTATATACATCTCTACTTTAAAGTATACGTTATTTGTCTCGATTATAAAGGTCCTACTAATTACCATAACAAACTCAATTTATTAAATTGAATACTTTATCAATGAGAAAAGGGATGTACGCAATTAACAATAAAAAAAATCTAGCATCTCAGCATCTTGTGACCGCATAACCCCTTTTTTCAAAAGGAAATTCCCCAATTCCATTTCCTAGTGAATTAATCCATAGCAAATGGAATTCTTCTGTTTACTTTGGCCGAATTTAAATAAAGTGTTTTTTTTTGTTAAAAAACACAAGATACTCTATTTATTTTTAATATTTTTCTTTCCAAGATAGGAGTCTTATTTTCCCATCAACCTATTTAAAGATTTTATTTTTTGTACAACTTTCTTACCTTTTTATAATCTATAAATTCTTATATTTAGCCGATATATCTTTCGCTATCAATTCACGTAAAAATACTCAATGGAAATATTCTAGATAAATATGTGTGGATTTTTAATAATCTTATTTTTTTGGTTCACTGATGAAACTTAATATTTTGATTGTACATTTTAAAATCAAATAAATCAAAACGGTAAAAAATTATTTTTTATGGAGGGGCTCATAATTGTTTTTAATAAAACTTTCCATGCATTAGCTAATGAAAATATTTTAGGTTATCAATTCAATTATTTACATCAACAACAACAAAAAGAATAAAGAAAAGAAAGAAAAAATTATGTAATGATTCAAATAATAAATAGATTAGTAAAAACAATGACAACGGATCAACACAAAATAAGGACAAAAACAATAAAATAAATTAAAATTCAACTCTAATTTAGAATTCAAATGCGTCAAAACTAAAATATATCAAGATTGTGGTAGAAATACTTTAACTTTTGTTATTTTGTAATTTTCCAAATGTCTTTAATTTAATATTAGATCAAAAGTCACTTGAAAATTTAATAGAACTAAACTAAAAGTCATTATGGATTTAAAAATAAATTAAAGAAATAAATTAGATCATCTAATGTGTAAATAAAATACGGAATTATGAGAAAGCTAAAATAAAAAATCTAATTTTTCAAAAATCTAGCTTCTAAAAAGTCACGTATAATTAAGTTACTAATGATAAAGAAAATAAGATTAATTTTCAACTGTTAGTAAGCTAACTATTGAATGCGTTAATGTTGATTTGCCGTATAATTAAGTCATATATATGTGTATTTTGTTTTCGTAAGAATAGATTGCGTCTTTTTTGGTAACTTTAATTTTAATAAATGTATAAATGTAAATCTAGTAATATATTTAAATTCAATTATATATTTATACCTTAATTATGAATTTACTTAATTACTTGTTTATCCTTAATTTTAAGTTATTTTGAAGGACATTATAGGCAATACATTATTTTGTAACATAAGACTCTTTTTAGTATAGGTATAGATATATACTCCCTCCGTCTCTTCCTAAGTGACTCCTTTCCTTTTTGACTTTTTCGGCACGCATTTCCACCGAGACGTAGTACACGTTTTACGATATAATTTTGAAATATTATTTCTTTTACGGGATACTACGATTGTTGTAGTATCCCGTAAAAGAAATAATATTTTAAAATTATATCGTAAAACCCGTACTACCTCTCGGTGGAAATGCGTGCCGAAAAAGTCAAAAAGGAAAGGGGTCACTTAGGAAGAGACAGAGGGAGTATGTTTTACTTTGAATCGTCCAAAAAATTGTTTTTTTTTTCATACCCTTCGTGTAATAGTTTTATAATATCTCACAATGGTGCGAAATGTCCATTTTGACTTTCGGAAAATAAATTACGTCCGGTAAGATAAGTTACATAAAATATGTCCAATTTTTGCTTTTTTGGACGAAAATACCCTTAGGGTTTTGCATTTTTCCTCAGCTTTCCTCCAGCTTTTACTCCCACTTTTATGAGAATATCCCCCCCTCCCCTCTTCCCCTCTCTTCTCCCCTTCTGTTGGGAACCCCTTGCAGTTTGATTTTGATGATGTTTATCGAAACCACACTTAGGCATATTTTACTTGTTTAGGGTTAAGGCCGATAGATCGACCTGCTATCTGTTAGTGCAGGTCGATGCTCTACAAAGTTTAGAATCAAGTTTGATCCACCCTGTAAGAGAAAGGTCGTTTATACGGCCTGCCTCATTTGGATCGAGCTGGATCATCAAGCTGTCTATCGACCTCCCTTTCAAGCTTCCAGCCTGCTTTGACTTAGAAGATTTCAAGAGCTGGATTTCCATATCAAGGTCGATGCTCCGCCTTCATGGAGCTACACGACCTGATCCTTGCCACGTAGTGTGCCAGCAAGGACGAATCTTCCCAACGGCTAGAAGTGAGTCAGCCTCCAACGGCTAGTGCCACGTCAGCCTGACTCCAACGGCTAGTTTTTTCAAAACTGCCTATAAATACTTCAGCCATTATCGGATTCAAGCACGGGAAACTCAAGCTATCAACGCCAAATCTCTGCCAAAATCTCTCTCAAGTTCATATCCATTCAAGTGTTCGAAATTCCACTAGTTTCCCAAACACTTGACGAAGAGAGATTTTCAAGTCCGATAAAAGCCCAACGACGAAGCGTTCACTGCTGCTTGTCGTTGATTCAACATCTTCTTCTCCGACTCGTTCGAAGTTAGAAAGTGTGTTTTGTGTTTTTCACCATTGTAGAGTTAGTCAAGCTCTGTAGTGTGTGAAGGTTGTTTGTACGTGTTTAGTACGAAAGGTTGTAAGGGTCACGACCCAAGACTCGTGTCTAGATATATTCAGGTTAGAGTGTATCTAGAACTGATACTCAGTCAGTATAAATAAGAGAGAGGTTGAATCCAAAGGTAAAGGGATTCTCAGGTCGAGTCGACCTGACGTGGACGTAGGAGGGTTTCTCCGAACCACGCTAAATCGCGGTGTTTCTCTCTCTCTCTCTCTTTATTTATCGCCCTTGTTATTATTATCAAACTGACGAGCATCAACCTGCATACAACATATCAACCTGCTACTCATCAGACTAAGATTTTTCAAAGAATAAATCAACCTCCACCAACTTCCGCATAAGCACAGTTTGATAAATCAAGCTTGTTCCCAAACGAGCTTGATAGATCAACCTGTCTCTGATAAGGATCGACCTTGACAATCGACCTTAGATCGACCTGATTTTACAAAAGTCAAAAACGGTTGGTTATTGGTGTATTCCCCCCCCCCCCCCCCATACACCAATTACTCTTTCCCGGGACCAACAAGTGGTATCAGAGCAGTGGTTCTTTTGACCGCTGCTTTGCATACTAAAGTTTTTCTTTTAAACTTTTGGTCATTTTGAACCAATCCATTCGAAAAATCTTTTCATTCATATCATATCATATTATTTGCTATGGAGGCTTCTCTTCTCAGGGTTTGTGAAGATTTCTCCATCCAAGGCTATGAAGACTGGAGCTTCCGAATCAAGATGTGTCTCAAGGCACATCTCGTCCTTATGTGGGATATCATCGAAAATGGCCCCTCCCCCATTTATGCAGCGAAGATCATCGTGGATGGAACATCCCCCGGGGAGGCCACATACGAAAAAGTCCTCAAAAATCCTCGCGAATATACAACCGAGGAAAGGAAGGAGGCCAGCCTCGATGATTACGCAAAGGGACTCATCTCCAGCACCGTGAAGGGCGTCTACCTGGCCAAGATCCGAAATCTTGAAACAGCCAAAGAGATATATGTGGGATACCCTCCGGTCCATCAGCCTGGGTTCGGAAGAAATGAAGGAGAATAAGTTGTCCATGGCGTGCAGCAAGTTCGATGACTTCAAAATGATTCCGAGTGAATCCATTGAAGCAATGAAGATTCGCTTCACCGAAATAATTCTCGAGGTCGCTGCTATCAACCCTCACAAATATACGCAGCGCGAGAAAAATCTTAAAGTGATGCGTGCTCTACCCGCAAGCTGGCACGTATACACCGCCATGCATCCAGCCCGTTCAGACTTCAATTCTCTCACCACTGAAGATCTTTTCGACATTCTCGTCGGAAATGAATATGAGATGATCCGCATCCACGGGTCAGAACAGCCTTCTACCAGCAAAAAGGCAGATGGAAAGAATGACAAGGAGGTAGCCTTCAAGGCCGAATCATCCTCTGTTGCTACCCCAAGCTCGATTGACGAATCCATCGTCAAAAAGTTCGAGAAGATGACTCTCGACTATGCTCTCGCTGCTAGGAGAAATGAGAAGCTCCTAGGAAAAGTTGTCAAATACAAGAAATTCTACCGTGACAACAAGCGAAACTTCTCAAGTCGCAACCACGACCGCCCTGACAAAAAGGGAGAAGGTAAACCCTCAACCTTCAATTCTTCTAACACACCCGAGGGTGGTTGTTTTGGTTGTGGCAGGCTAGGTCACTACAAGACCGATTGTCCCGATTTGACAAAGGCCGAGAGAGACGAGCTCCGTGCAAAGCGCGATAAGAAGCTCAAGGAACAACGAGCTGCCATGATCGCCGAAGAATCAAAGAAGGCTCATCTCTCAGATAGCTCGTCAAGTGATGACGAGGGATTCATCGCTTTCGACGAAAGTGATGATGAAGAGTGTTTTGTTGGAGAACACCAACAAACCGAGGGATCTTCAAAGGTAGATCCTCAACCCATTTCACTTTCTTTTTCTAACAATGAATGTGCAGAAGAAGGTGAAGACCTATCCGAGGCTGTGTCTTGGGAAGAAATCAAGAAACAGCTCGATGACTATGCCGACCTCGTGGAAACACTCAAAGTGGTCGTTGAAGATAATGCTGAGCTAATGAACAAAAATGAAAAATACAAGCTGGCATTAGAAGAAAGATTCTCTCCCTATGATGAAGAAAAAGAAAGGGAGATCGAAGCCCTAAAGTCAAAGGTTGATGAATTGGCTTTACGGGTTAAGGAGTTCGATACCAGGGCGCTCGAGAAGGACGAGTCCCTCAAGACCAAAGATGCCGAAATACACAGCCTTACCTCAAAATTGGCTGACCTGGTTATTCGACACGAACTCCTCGTGAAAAAGGAAGAAAAACTTCAACTCACTTTGAGTCAGTTGAAGAAAAGTGGAAAGAAGTTGGAAGAAGTCCAATCCATGCAACGCAATCCGCGCGATCACTCTGGTATTGGATTTAATGGAAAATCCAAAGAAAGCAAGGACAAAGACTACGAGATCACGTTCGTGAAGGCACAGTCTAAATCAAAGAATACCAGAAGAGGTCATCAAACTCTTCCAGATAAGATGGTCCAGCTGAAGAATCCAGTTCGACAGCCCCAAGCCATCCTTGTAAAGCAACACAAGAAGGAACAGCCTGTTCCTCAAAAGAAAGAGAGTCGACCTGCTCAGCATCGTCGACCTGCCCCCTCTCATCAAAAGCAGGCTGTTCATCAAGGGCGATACCAAGGCCAGTACTATCAAAGGCCGTATCACCCTCAGTTCTTCTACCCTGCTCATCAAGGTTGTCACTGCCATTACCCTCAACAGTCTAACTTTCAAGACTGGCAGTATCAACCTGGTCTTCATGAAGAGCAGTATTATCAGCCTCGTCGCCCTCGCTCAAAGAAATCCAAGGCTCCCAAGCCCAAGACTGCCACTGCCTCGTCCTCAGCCTCGGATAGAAGCAGACCGGCGAAACAAATCTGGGTCCCAAAGGCCTTTCCCGCAACCGATGTAGCACCCAATCTCAAATGGGTTGCTAAGTTTAACTAATTGCAGGTTGGGAAGGCTCAAAGAAGGAGCCAAGCAGCTCGTGGAGCTGTATGGATCATTGATAGTGGATGCTCAAAGCACATGACGTGTGACAAAACGCTACTATCAAACTATCAAGAACGAGACGGGCCACTTGTAACCTTTGGAGGAAATTCTAAGGGACTTACGAGAGGCCAGGGCGATCTAAAAGTTGGTAAAACAACTATCTCTAATGTCTCATATGTTGAAGGTCTTAATCATAACCTATTCTCTGTGTCGCAATTCTGCTCGAGTGGTAAACGAGTAGAATTCACTGCTAACAAATGTCTCGTGAAAAATGAGGAAGGAGAAATACTTCTTACCGGAATCTTGCAGGATAGACTCTACATTGTTCAATGGAATGATTGGATAGAGACCTGCCTGGTCACAAAGGCTGATTCCGAGACAAGCTGGCTATGGCACAAGAGGTTGAGTCATTTGAACTTCAAGGCCATCAACAAGCTCGCACGCAACAAGCTGGTGAACGACCTGCCAGATCAAGTTTTCGATCGCGATCATATTTGCAAAGCCTGTCAAGCTGGAAAGCAAACAAGATCATCCTTTCCAAGTGTGACGGCATAAGCTTCAAATCGAATTCTTGAGCTTCTCCATCTCGACCTCTTTGGTCCAGTCACTCCCCTGAGTATAAACGGTAGAAAATATGCTCTCGTTATTATAGATGATTATTCTAGATTTACGTGGGTTATTTTCATGTACAAAAAGAAGGAGACTTTGGAGAAGCTACCTGCGTTTCTGAGTAAGCTGTGCAATCAAAAGGAGAAATCCATCATCTCCATTCGATCAGATCAAGGCACCGAATTTATCAATGCAATGATCGAAGAATATTGCACAAAGAGTGGAATTCATCATCAAACTTCAGCTGCACGCACACCTCAACAAAACGGCGTAGTGGAACGCCGTAACAGGTCGCTGAAGGAAGCAGCTCGTACCATGTTGGATGAAACCAATCTTCCAAAGAAGTTTTGGGCAGAGGCCGTTAACACAGCTTGCTATACCCAAAACAGGTCGATCATCACTACCCGACATGGAAAGACTCCATACGAGCTGTGGAACAACAAGCTCCCCAGGTTAAAGTATTTTAAAGCTTTTGGGTGCTTGTGTTACATTCATAACAATGGGAAATCTCAATTAAAAACTTTTGATAGCACGGCCGATCCAGGAGTATTTTTGGGATACTCGGAGGTTAGCAAAGCTTATAGAGTTTTTAATAAGAAAACCCTAGTTGTGGAGGTAACACCTCATGTTGTGTTTGATGAATCTACTTGTCTGTACAGAGAGTTAAGTACAGGTTCAGATCAGTCCGCTGCTAACAGGCCGTCTAACTCCCCCATTGACGACCTGCTAGTGTGGACTCCAAATGATCTAGAGGAAGAGGATCAATCTGATCCAAAGGTCACACAGCAAGGGGGAAGTGATGCAAATGATACTTCGAGTTGTAATACATCAGCCGGACTTAACCAAGCTGATCCCCCATCCTCAGTCCCCCAGACTGATGCTGTTCACGACCTTACATCACAAATCGAGCAGCTCGATGAAGCAATGAAGCAGCTCGATATTCAGCCCGTTCAACAGCAGCCAGATCAACAGTCCGATCAACAGCACGTCCCCACTGATCAACCTTCAACTCACCCAGAGTTTGACGAACCCATTAATGAGCCCGATCCAATCATTTCAAACTAAGAAAGAGCTCGACGCAGACGTTGGATCGATGCTCATCCAAAAGAGCTCATTGTTGGGAACCCAAACCAAGGAGTGCGAACAAGAAGGACGATTGGTGAAAGTGCGCTACTAAGCTGCTATCTCTCTCGAATTGAACCCAAAGATGCCATTGAAGCTCTTCGTGATGCTGACTGGATTCAAGCCATGCAAGAAGAACTCAATGAATTCAAAAGAAATGAAGTATGGTCTCTAGTTGATCGTCCTTATCATCAGGGCGTCATTGGAGTCAAATGGGTTTACAAAAACAAGAGAGATGAATCTGGAGAAGTTGTCAGAAATAAAGCCCGATTGCTAGCAAAGGTTACTGTCAACAAGAAGGAATCGATTATGATGAGACGTTTTCCCCTGTTGCAAGATTAGAAGCTATAAGGCTGTTTCTAGCTTATGCCGCTCATCAACGATTCAAAGTCTACCAGATGGATGTTAAAAGTGCGTTCCTCAATGGCTTTCTCGAAGAAGAAGTCTATGTGGAACAGCCTCCTGGATTCGAGGAGGGTGATTCAAGCAAAGTCTACAAACTGCACAAGGCCGTATACGGACTTAAGCAAGCTCCTCGAGCTTGGTACGAGACGCTATCATCCTTTCTCATCGAATCAGGATTCAAGTGTGGCTCAGTCGACAAAACGCTATTCACTATCAAAGTGAATGAACATATCCTTTTAGTTCAAATTTATGTTGATGATATTATTTTTGGATCTAAATCTCCCATTTTATGCGAAAAATTTGGTAACCTCATGACAGAAAAATATAAAATGTCTATGATGGGGGAAATGAATTTCTTTCTAGGGTTGCAGGTCAAGCAGTCCGATGAAGGAATCTTCATTAGGCAAACAAAGTACGCACACGAGCTGGTTGACAAGTTTGGTGTCAAAGACAGCAAGCCTGTCAAAATACCGATGCTCTCTGGTGGGAAGATCGACCCGGATCCCGAAGGAAAACCTGCCAACATAACACAGTACAGGGGTATAATTGGTTCATTACTTTATCTAACTGCGAGTCGACCTGATATCACTTTTGCAGTTGGAGTGTGTGCTAGATATCAAGCTAATCCGAAGGAATCCCACTTGGAAGCAGCAAAGAAAATTCTTCGATACATCAAAGGAACCACAAATTTAGGTCTTTGGTATCCTTGTGATGATAATTTGCAGCTTACAGGTTATTCAGATTCTGATCATGCAGGGTGCAAGCTCGATAGGAAATCTACCTCGGGTACTTGCCATTTTCTCGGAAACAAGCTGATATCATGGTTTTCAAAGAAACAAACTTCAGTAGCCACCTCCACCACAGAGGCCGAGTACATGGCCGTAGGGAGTTGTTGTGCACAAATCTTGTGGATCAAACAACAACTCAAAGACTATGAAGTTGAAGTCAGTGAAGTGCCTATATTCTGTGACAGCTCGAGTGCTATCGCCATTACTCAAAATCCAGTTCTCCATTCAAGATGCAAACACGTGGATATTCGACATCACTTTATTCGTGATTTTAAACCTAACTAATTGGGTCACTATTATTTTATTAAGAAATTGTTTGAAATGAATGAAACGTTCCGATGAGAAAAATGACCCAATATAAATGAAAGGGATAGATCACTAAGATCCAAATTGTGGTCGATTTTCCAAATTGTAGAGGTGCATGTTGCCCATTTTGACCGGTTCAAAGGAATATGACATGCTAAATTCTCGATGTGGACGTATTTGCTGCAGTCAGTCCCCAGTCAACCACAATCTTTGATACTAATGCTTCATCAATTATCAATATTACAATTATCTTTTCCTAAATAAAATTTAAGAAAGAAAAATAAAAATAAACTCTTAAAAATCGTCAAACCACATATACAAGGTTATTGCTTCTTCAATACACTATTGCAAAGTATATGTATTTGCTAATCATAAGACATCAAAGGTGCTCACTCTTCAATAGTTATCTCAACACTAGGCGAAGAAACATTATTATGGTGCAACAAGGATGCAGAGTCACTTGAGCACGTACCCCAGCTACCGTCCCCGTTTACCGGCATATGTGCCGATTCCGATGGATATTCGGGAATTCGCAGATGCTCGACATCAGCTTCCAACATATCCAACACTTTGTTCATTGACGGACGGTCGTCTGGATTCATCTGTATGCACCATAATGCAACTATCGTCATCTTCCGACCAAACTTCTGCACATCATCACTATCATCAATTTCATCGACAAAATTTCCCATTGTGATGTCCGTGCCTTGATTAAACTGGTCATATATCCAATACGGAAAATACTTGCTAGAATCACCAGCCTTTTCTCCCTTGTCTTTGTTTAAGCCCACCATTTCCATCAGCAACATTCCAAAACTATACACGTCAGCTTTATAAGACACTCGGCCAATGCCTCGGTTGATCAGTTCAGGAGCGACATAGCCTATGGTTCCTCTGGCAGCAGTCATGGTCATTGTATTATTCTCTATCGAGCAAAATTTTGCTAGCCCGAAGTCGGATACTTTTGGGACGAACTTATCATCAAGGAGTATATTATGAGGCTTGATATCGAAATGCAAGATTTGAATGTCACACCCTCGATGCAAATACTCAATCCCTCGTGCCACGCCAACTGCAATCTCAAATTTCCTATCCCAACTCAAGGTGTTCATGTTATCCCGGTTGAAAATGTACTTTTCAAGGGAACCGTTAGGCATGAAATCAAATACGAGGGCACGCATGGATCCTTGTCCACAGTATCCAACTAGGTTTACGACATTGACATGGTGGATCCTTCCAATGGTTGCGATTTCATTGATAAAGTCTTGACCGTCTGCTTTAGAATTTTCGAGCACTTTTATAGCTACATGACCGCCACTTCTAAGCTTTCCGTTGTAGACAGAACCATAACCCCCTTCTCCTAACTTTTCCCGAAAATTTCTAGTCATGTTCTTTATGTTTGAGTAGGAGTACCTTATCGGCACGAGCTTGGCGTCACTTTGTAGGAAGGATTCGATCGTTTCGTAATGCGACAAATGCCTTCTTCGAAATTTGCAGATCAAAATCCACACACCGATGAGACAAAAGATGAACCTTGGCGCACATAACATTATAATGCTTGAAACGAAGCCTGAGATGATGGAATGCGATATTGCAAGAGATTTAGTGATGAGATTATGTAGAAACTTACTTTTTAATTGCAGTCTAATTTTTATACATGCATACGTTTAACATACTATACTACATATACCTCTTTTCTTGGTTATTATTTTCTAATTTATACCAACTCGAGAGACAAATTTTCTATATATTTGGCATTCCTAATCAATATAAATAATCAACTATTTTCTAATCTTAGAATTCAACTAAGAGTATTTGTCAAATTTTAGTATAGATCAGAAAAGAATGAATTTATCGGCGTGCTTATAATAGAACAGAACATATTATGATAAAATTAGAGCTCATTATGCATGTACTAACCTAGCACTATTAGGTTAATGCATAAAACCAAAAGTCTCATATTCGATTAAGTTAATAAATTCGTTATAAATAAATAAAATTTTAATGAGACAATATCTGATACCTGCAAAAACACATAGACACCATGAAATAATCATATGAAAACTATTTTTTTCGTGCAAACAAAAAACCATGCATTTTTATTATGCATATGATGTTGCATAACAAAAATATATTATTTTATGATTTATTTCCTTTATTCATTAAAAATGAAAGATCATAGGCATAAAAATGCATCATGGTATGCATAAAAATGCATGGTTTTTTAGTTTTCACAAAAAAAATATAGTTTTCATCGTAGCATAGATTAGAGTTGCTCACCGTCGTTATTGAATGGATCATACATACCTGCAATGCAAACACACCATGCATGATTAGGAAAGAGGAATCAATAGAATTTTGTCTTATCTAAAATCTCGAACTTATAGAGACTATTGGTTTATATTATAATTTCTAATAATAATTATATGCATACATAAGTATATCTACCAGTCGATGATGAGTGATTACAATCATGAGTGATATCAGCTGTAAAATATAGGGAATAATAAGAATTGTTCAAGGGAAGTGGGCAGCTCATTAGAATAATAGGGTGGTGGTTGAGGATTCTTCAAATTCATCTCGGTAACTGAAGTTATAGGGATATGTAGAGTGAGTGGGGAAAGAGCAGATGTCGGTGGTGTTGATGGAGGCATCAACCAGCCTAATGATGGAGTTGAGGTAGTTGATGTCCTTGACATGGTATTTTTGAGAGTTTATATGGAAGGATGCGACGTCGTTTTCGCAAGATAATTCGAATCTCCGGTCGCCGCAGTGGACGGGGTCGCCGGTGAGGCGGAAAGGGTAGTCGATGTTGGGAATTATTCCGCAGGAAGAAGGGGTGCAGGGGGGAGGGTTGTTGGCTTGAGATGTTTGAGAGAATGAGTGGAGTAAGAGAATCAAGAGAGAGAGAGAGAGGGATTTTGCTGTGATTATCATCTCACCTAAATCCAGTGCTCATTAGTTTATCAGCAGTAGTGTTTTCTACTTGTTTATATTGATGGGTGGCTTAAGGACTTTATTTCTAAGTGGAACGTCCCTCAAATTAGTGTGATTTTCGGATAATAATAGAGAAGATTAATTTCATCACACCATATTCAACTATCATTTACTTTTACACACTTTTTTTTTTTTTACTACCAAACACTTTTATTTTAAAACATGTTTCATTTACAAACTTACACTAATTTGGGGAACAGTGTAAGCAGTATAAGAAAATAAAAGAGCTTTGTCAAATTACATTTTATACATTTTCGTATTACATTTTCTATTTCAATTATGGATGAGTGGAACGTAAAAAATGCCTCCAAATCATTAAAGATTTTTATAAACAAGTATATTGTGGGTGTTTTTGAAATTTCTTTTACATGCACTAATCGTTTGTTAGTATAATAAAAAATGTAACATAAAAATACAATAAGATAAGACGATTCGATAAATATACGAGTTTGAGATTCTATAAAAAAAAAAAATTAATATTACCTTCGTCTCTTTCTAAAATAATAAAAGAGACCACTCAAGAAGAATCGAAATTAAGGAATAACAAATATCTTATGCATAAAAAACGCGTCGATTGGAAATAGGATGAAAAACACATCTATCTATCATAATATAACTCCGTGTTGAATTTTCTGTCACGTTGACTTTTGGTCAAAGTCTAAGTCTCCCTTTGCACTGTTTCTAGTCGTTATCGATTAATAATTACCTCCATTGAGACCAAGTATTTTTTGTGTTCAATTACTAATTTTTTTGGCACCGATCGATCGTAGTTTCTTGGTAATTAAGGGAAGGTCATAGACATGATTGCAACAAAACCCCTCCATTAATCAACACTGTCTTCTCTAACAAATACTCCCATTCGTCCACCAAATACGCGTTCAACTTACTTTATTCATTCGTCACGTTATTTCTCTCTAATTTTCTATTTTGAGTAATCCTCATACTTTTATAATGTTTAAACATTACAAAACTCTATCATTCTTCCAAAACAAAACAAGAACTAGCCAGTGTTTAAGCATCGTTGTGGCATAGCAATGACGAAGAATCAGTTAAACATGTCCCATTTTCATCAAAATCTGCCATAGTCTGCGTAGATTGAGATGGATAATCCGGGATCTTCAAACGCTTGCCATCAGCTTCCAACATTTCCAGTACTCTATTCATTGACGGGCGATCGTTTGGATTCATTTGTATGCACCATAATGCAACTATAGTCATCTTTCGAACGAGACTCCTTGTACCATCACTGTCGTCGTTACCGTCAACATTTCCGATTTCAATATCCTTGTCTTGGCTAAGACAATCATAAATCCAATCTGGAAAATACTTGGTAGTAGAAGCCTCATTTTTCTCAATCAAGTCTTCCTTTAGGCCTACCATTTCCACTAGCAGCATTCCGAAACTGTACACATCAGCCTTGTAAGATACCGCACTGATACATCGGTTGATTAGCTCTGGAGCAACGTATCCTATCGTCCCTCTAGCGACGGTCATGGTCATTGTATTCTTGTCTATAGTGCAAAATTTTGCTAGCCCGAAATCGGATATTTTGGGAACGAAGTTATGATCAAGAAGTATATTATGAGGCTTGATATCAAAATGCAGAATCTGGACATCACAACCTTTGTGCAAATACTCGATCCCTCGAGCTACTCCGATTGCTACTTCCAACTTTGTGTCCCAACTCAAAGAAATGGCCTTTTCCCGATTGAAGAGGTACTTTTCAAGAGAACCATTAGACATGAAATCGAACACAAGAGCACGGTTGGAGCACTGTACACAATATCCAACAAGCTTCACCACATTGACATGGTGGATCCTTCCGATGGTCCCGATTTCATTGATAAAGTCTTGGCCATTCCCTCCGGAATCCTTAAGCAGCTTGACCGCAACTTCATGGCCACTATGGAGCTTACCTTTGTAAACCGAGCCGTAGCCTCCCTGGCCTAGTTTATCTTGAAAATTCCGAGTCATCTTCTTAACCTCCGAATACGAGTATTTAATAGGCACGAGCTTGTTGTCGCCCCGTAAGAAGGATTCAATAGCCTCGTATGCGGACAAATGCCTTCTTCGGAACTTGTGGATCAAAAACCACACTACCAAAGGGCAAAGCATGATTTTGGGAGCAGTGACAATGATCAAGCCTTTGAAGAACAACAACAAGAAGAAGAAGTTTTTTAAATAGTTAATTATATGAACAAAAGAATTGTAATTATAATTAATAACACAAATTAGAGTCGCACCAGAGATTTCGACAATTGATGTGTTGCTCCCTGCAAGCACGAGAGGTATAATATAATATAGAGGGAATATATAAAGAGCAAAAGTAGAATTAATCAATCAATGAGAATTAATTAAGGAGTTAATCTTCTTACGTTTATGCAGCTCCAAGCTAGTTAAGTGCAATGCAATAACTAATAAGAGTGCTAATCCAACCAAGCTTATCAAAGGACAGCTTACCCCCACAGCTAAGATAACTGCACAAAATAAGAATATATATAATCTCTTCCAACACACGATTTGCAGATGTATCGATCGATACGAACATGCAAACACACCTACGGTAATCACAATAAACGAGACGGCCCCTGCGGATCGAAAGGATATATCATCAAGAAAATATACAAACTCACAAAGTTCATAAGCATATAAAAAGAAAGAGATTGAGAATACTCAATAACAAATTACTCATCCTCTCTGCATTATTCAAGAACACAATGCATTAGTAGCATGTTATATGGATCCAAGTATATATAGAGAGAAATGTACGTAATTCGGTCTCTTACGTACCCCATATCGAGTAGTCCGTGCAGCCACCACAAAACCTCACCTCGTATCCGTACGAGAGAGCATCATGGATCTCTGAAAGTGAAACATTGCTCAAATCCTTGAATCTCCACGAAGTCATGGCTATCGCCTCGAAAGTGCACATGTTTTCAACTCGTGAAGCCTTCAACCCACCAACCATGACATACCTATAAAGGGATGAATAGTTGGAGGGGCAATGAGTTACATTTGTGAAGAGGGAAGAATTCTTCAATGGATTAGGGCAGCTCATGAAGTTTATAGGCCATGGATCAGTGGTAAAAAAGGGGTAAGGAAATTCATGATAATATGCAGAAGAGTTCGGGAAAGAGCAGGTGTTAGTGTTGATGGAAGGGTCGGAAACCCTAATATTGTGTGTGGTGTAGTTGATTTCTTTGACATGGTACTTCTGAGAGTTGAGATATACGGAGGCGACGACGTTTTCGCATTCGATTTCTATCCTGCCGCAGTTTCTGGGGTCGTGCTTGAGTCGGAAAAGGGGGCCAATATTGCGAATGAGGCCGCATGCTGTGGTGCAGTGAGAGTTGGCAGCGTTGGAGGGTTGAAAGAAGAAGAAGAAGTGGTGGAGAGAGAGAATGTAGAGAGAGAGGATGAGGTGTTGAGGGTTCATCGTTCTGTTGTTTATGAGGGAATTGTTAGGGTTTGGATGAGTTGAATAGGTCATGCATGGATCGATCGGAGAAATTTATGTGCAGGCCAGCTAGGAATTGTCTTGTGTTCTGGTTTTTTACTTAACGACATTTTCTTACAACACATACACGCTTCGTGCACTTGACGTGACACAAACACACATAAAAAAGTTAAACAAAAACACGCATTGGACAGAATATACTCCATAAGAAGCTACTAATTAATATAAATAGATTTCCGTCCAGATTTATAATCAGTCTCTCTCTCTATATATATAGAAATGATATGCTAGTCACCTCATGGTGGACACTTTCATTGGCACCTTCATCATTTTTTCATTTCGACATTATTTTGTTCGATTTTTTCAATTGTAATATATTCTAATACCTTATAAATTAATATTGAAATCATTAAATCAACAAAAAGTATAAATATCAAGGTCCGATTTGTTCGTTTTTCCTTCTAAGTTCAAAAAATGAATAATAAAATAAATCGAGCTATGATAATTGTACTTAATTTTTGTTGATTTAATGTTTCCAATATTAATTTATAAGGCATTAGAATATATTATAATTGAAAAAATCTAACAAAATAATGTCGAACACGAAGGTGTACACAAATGTGACTAGCATATCACTTCTCTATATATATATACACAAATTAACTTTGCAAAGATGAAAAATTAGTTGAACTTGAACATGTGTCATCAACATCTACTACTATGTGGGTTGATCGAGACGGATATTCAGGAATCTGCAAGCATTCATCATCAGCTTCCAACATTTCCAACACTTTACTCATTGACGGACGATCGTCTGGACTCATCTGTATGCACCATAATGCAACTATCGTCATCTTTCGAACGAGTTTCCTCGTATCCTCATCATCATTCTCATCAGCATTTTCGATTCGAATGTCCTTGTCTTGGTTAAGGCAGTCGTATATCCAACATGGAAAATACTTGCTAGAAACATCATTTTCCCTCGTGAGGTCTCTTTTCAAGCCGACCATTTCCACTAGCAGCATTCCGAAGCTATACACATCGGCCTTGTAAGAAACCGGACCGATACTTCTACTTATTAGTTCAGGAGCAACATAGCCTATAGTTCCCCTAGCCGCAGTCATGGTCACTGCATTCTTCTCCGTGGAGCAAAATTTGGCTAGCCCAAAATCGGATATTTTAGGAACGAAGTTAGCATCAAGAAGTATATTATGAGGCTTAATGTCGAAATGCAGAATCTGTACATCACACCCTCGATGCAAGTACCCGATCCCTCGAGCAACTCCAACTGCAACCTCAAACATTACATCCCAACTCAAGGAATTCACCTTTTCTCCGTTCGAGATGTACTTTTCAAGAGAACCATTGGGCATGAAATCGAACACAAGAGCACGCTTGGTGCCTTGTGCACAATATCCAACTAGTTTAACCACATTGACATGGTGGATCCTTCCGATAGTCCCGATTTCATTCATGAAGTCTTGGCCATTCCCTCCGGATTCTTTGAGCAGTTTGACTGCAACGTCATGGCCACTTCGAAGCTTTCCTTTGTAAACGGAACCGTAGCCTCCTTGGCCTAGTTTATCTTCGAAACTCCGAGTCATCTTCTTAACATCTGAGTACGAGTATCTAATTGGCGCGAGTTTGTTGTCACTCTGCAAGAAGCACTCTATTGCCTCGTATACCGACAAATGCCTGTTCCGAAACTTGTAGATCAAAAACCACACTGCCAAAGGACAGATGATGAATTTTGGTGCAGTGATGAGGAACCCTGAGATGTGAAAAGAACATGATCATAACTCCTTACATGGTTTATCATTCAATTCTATATAAACAAAGAACATTCAAAGGAAAAAATCAAGAATCGCACCACAGATTTCAAGAATTATTAAGTCGATTCCTGCAATCACAAGTGATACATTACAACTCATTATAAGCATAGATATATCATAGGAATGAGAGAGAGAGAGAGAGAGAGAGAGAGAGAGAGGAATAATAAAGAGATATAAATTACCGGTGCCTCTGATGAGAATTAGTTGGAATAGAAAAAATGATAAGAGTACTAATCCAGCTATGATTATCAAAGGAAAGCTTAGCCCTGCAATGAAAAAAACTGGAAACATTTTGCAGAAAATAAGAATCTTTTCATCAAAATTTCCATCTTCTTCTGCCTTGATTGATATCAGAAAAAAAAGAAGTAATGAAACATTAATCGAGTGCACACCTACGACCACCCCGAGAATCGGAAGAACCCCTGCAGATACATATGAAGATGATCAATACTATTCAAAAGAGCACCGAAATGAGGTTGAATGAGAGTCCTTACCCAAGAACAAGCTTCTGTATTTCTCTGCATTTTCAAGAGAACAAAAGGCATTATTAGCATATTTATAGAAAGCTAAAATACATATTCTTGAGTTCTTTCTTACCCCACTGCGTTTGCAACTTCTTGCATTCACCACAAAAGTTGACTTCAAATCCATACAAGAGAGACTCATGGATCTCTGAAATCGAAACGTTCTTCGAATCCTCGAATCTCCAAGAAGTCTTGACTACCACATCTACTCTACATGTGTTTGCTACTTGTGAGGCCTTCATGCGGCCGATCTTGATATAAGCGTACCTATTACGCGACGAATGATTATATCCACACTCTTCATTAACATCCGTGAAAAGGGAGGAGTTCGTCAACGGATTCGAGCAGCTCATGAAATAAATAGGCCGGCTGCTTTTAGCAGGGTAGTATGGATAAGGATACTCGTAAAAAACAGAAGTGTTTGGGAAAGAGCAGGTATTGTTGTTGATGGAAGGGTCAGCTAGCCTTATTGTGTGGTTGAGGTAGTTGATTTCTTTCACGTAGTATCTTTGAGAGTCGAGGTCGATGGAGGCGACGTCGTTTTCGCATGCTAGCTCGAATCTGCCGCAGTTCTTGGGGTGGTTGCTTAGGCGGAAAGGGGAGGTGATGTTGTGGATGATGCCACAGGAAGAAGGGTTGCAGTTGGAGTTGGCATGGCATGTTTGGAAGAAGAAGTGGAGAGAGAGAATTAGGAGAAAGAGGGAGAGGTTTTGATGGATCATGGTGTTCTTGATTTAATTCGAGGAAGAGCTCAAACAAGAAACAGATTTTTGATGGCTAATTTTTTTTTTTTTTATTGATTACCAAATTATTTTAGGTTATGAAATGAAGATATAATATTTCTTAATATTCTATGCATTAATACAACAAAGAATTTGACTTGTAGTGTTATGGTTTTGTGCTATAGAACAATAGAATCGGACGGAAATCAAATAATTATTCAAATGAATAATATATGATTCATTATTCTTATACATCACATATGGACTTCTTCAATAATCTTAGTATATTAATTTAACTATGCAGCTAAGCCGGTGATGTCTAGCTCAAGTGGCAAGTCGAGGCATCGTAACTCTCCAAAATGAGAATTTATAGATTCAAATCTCCTGGGATGGGGTTTGTATAGTTTCATTTACATGAGTTTGTTGTATTGTTAATGATGAAGCTAAATCCGTTAAACATGTCTCATTTTCGTCAACATCAGCTACAATCTGCATCAATTGAGATGGATAATCTGGAATCTTGATAGAGGATGGGGCGATTTTCCTCTATCAAACGAACGAAAATAAATAAAATACAACGGCAGACGCGAGAACTTTGCTCGTCGTTCACGCCACAAAGAATACGATAAGATAAATTGACAGTCGCGGGCTCTCCCCGTCGATCACGTCAGCAGATACGAGAGAAATAAAATACGACAGAAAGGAAAAGTAAAAGACGGCAAAATAAAATAGGGTTTCTGTATTATATTTCTTTGATGATGAAAATATGATACAACTCTCCTATTTATACTAAATAACTAGGGTTAATTCGACCTACGATTCGGGAAAGAATCAACAAGAAAACCTGAAAAGAAACGACCCAAATAATTAAAACGGGCTAAGCCCAACAAATAATTAATTAACAAAACTCGTATCAAATCTTCAAACGCTCGACATCAGCTTTCAACATTTCCAAGATTTTAGTCATTGATGGGCGATCGTTTGGATTCATTTGTATGCACCATAATGCAACTATAGTCATCTTTCGGACGAGACTCCTTGTATTATCACTCTCGTCGTTTTCATCAATATTTCCGATTTCAATGTCCTTGCCTTGGCTAAGATGATCATAAATCCAATCCGGGAAATACTTGGTAGAAGCATCATTTTTTTCAGACGAGTCTTCCTTTAGGCCTACCATTTCCACTAGCAACATCCCAAAACTGTACACATCAGCCTTGTAAGACACCGCACCGATACACCGGTTGATTAGCTCTAGAGCAACATATCCTATCGTCCCTCTAGCGACGGTCATGGTCATTGTATTCTTGTCTATAGCGCAAAGTTTCGCTAGCCCGAAATCGGATATTTTGGGAACGAAGTTATGATCAAGAAGTATGTTATGAGGCTTGATATCAAAATGCAAGATTTGGACATCGCACCCTTTGTGCAAATACTCAATCCCTCGAGCAACTCCGATTGCTACTTCCAACTTTGTGTCCCAACTCAAGGAAGTTGTCTTTTTTCCCGATTGAAGAGGTACTTCTCAAGAGAACCATTAGGCATGAAATCGAACACAAGCGCCCGGTTGGAGCCCTGTGCACAATATCCAACTAGCTTCACCACATTAACATGGTGGATCCTTCCGGTGGTCCCGATTTCATTGATAAAGTCTTGGCCATTCCCTCCGGACTCTTTCAGCAGCTTGACCGCAACTTCATGACCACTACGGAGCTTACCTTTGTAAACGGAGCCATAGCCTCCCTGGCCTATTTTGTCTTGAAATTCCGAGTCATCTTCTTAACCTTCGAATACGAGTATTTAATTGGCGCGAGCTTGTTGTAACCCCGTAGGAAGGATTCAATAGCTTCATACGCGGACAAATGCCTTCTCCGGAACTTGTGGATCAAAAACCACAGTGCCAAAGGGAAAAGGATGATTTTGGGAGCAATGACAATGATCTAACCTTTGAAGAAGAAGAAGAAGAAGAAGAAGAAGAAGTTATTAAATTGTTATATGAACAGAAAGCATAGTAACTAGTCTATAATATCAAAACCTATAGTCAGAACCAGTGATTTCAGCAATTGATAAGTTCCCTGCAAGCACAGGAGGTACATATAAAAGTCATGAGCAAAGTAATAAGAGTGCTAATCCAGCAATGCTTGTGCTTATCAAAGGACAGGTTAACTAAATGCGACATTCATTTAATTTGCACACAAAATTAGAATAATCTAAATCTTCCAACACATGATGACCTGAGATCGATCGGTCGATCGGAACATGTATATATGGATGACGAAGCACACAATATCCATCAACATCATTCCGAAGCTATTCACATCAGCCTTATAAAAGACCGCACCGATACTTCTGTTGGTGGCATTGTTGTAATTTTATTTCCTAAGCTCTGTTTTGCTCTGTATTTGTTATTTTTCCCAAAACATGCGGAAATTTTAAAATTGATGAACACATCCAAAATCACATAATTTCTCAGCAATAGATAATAGTCTAGAAATTTAGATTTACATCTACTAACACAAGATTATTCATTAATTATCAGCCTCAACAGCAAGGAACAGTTTGGTTGATGCGTGATTTTCACATGCAGCATAATAAATTCAAAGAGAGGAGAATACAAATTCAAGCAATGGAAATCTCAAAGCTGCTAGCGTTGTTATAATGGAGCAAGGATGCAGAATCAGTTGCACCTGAATCCCAGCTCTCTTCCTCGTTCACTTGTATATGTGATGATTGAGACGGATATTCGGGAATTTGCAGATTTTCGAGACCGTCTTCCAGCATTTGCACAACTCTGTTCTTTGGTGGACGTTCTTCTGGATTCATCTGTATGCACCACAACGCAACTATTGTCATCTTTCGGATGTGACTTTTTGTACTATCGTTTTCATCATCGCTATTGCTTTCATCTGCCTTTTCGATTTCAATGTCCTTGCCTTGGTTGACGGATTCATATATCCATTCTGGGAAATACTTAGTAGAATCATCCATTTTCCCCTTCAACTCTCTGTTTAAACCTACCATTTCCATCAACAACATCCCAAAACTGTACACATCGGCCTTGTAAGAGACCACGCCGATACTTCTGTTGATCAACTCTGGAGCAACATAGCCTATGGTTCCTCTAGCTGCCGTTAGAGTCACATTCTCCTTTTCTACGGAGCACAATTTAGCCAGACCAAAATCAAACACTTTTGGAATGAACTCATCATCGAGAAGTATGTTGTGAGGTTTTATATCAAAATGTAAGATTTGAATATCACACTCACGATGCAAATACTCAATTCCTCGAGCCACTCCAACTGCAATCTTAAATTTCTTGTCCCAGTCCAAGGATTGCGCATTTCCTTTGTTGAAGACATACTTGTCAAGCGAACCATTTGGCATGAAATCAAATACGGGGCACGTTTGGATCTTTCAGCACAATACCCGACGAGTTTGACAACATTCACATGATGGATCCTACCAATGCTTCCGATTTCATTGATGAAATCTTGGCCTTTACTTTTGCCCTTCCCTAGTAGCTTGACTGCTACATGATGACCGCTTCGAAGCTTTCTGATAGGGATGAAATATCAGCTGCACCATGCGGCATTCCTTCAATAAGGAGTAGAAGCATCTCTTGTGAAAATACAGGTGCCCAGCCTCACATAGGAATTAATAGGATCTGACCAGATCCTAGTTGATACGGAAGTTGCGAGGTCATATGCCCAGAAGCTATGCGGGATCCGTTAGCATTTGTCTAGGGCGAAGGATCTTATCAAATCTTACAGGCATCTGGCAGAGCCCCAAGGTTCCGTGCCACACGCAGTCCGCATGACTCTATGTACTATAGAGTGTGGACCACTGCATTGATGACGGAGGATACTCTGCCTCCGTTAGGACTGTTTTTTCCGTCCTTCTTTCACACGGATGTTCACTTTTTACCCTCCTCATGCCTATAAATACTAAGTGAAGGGCACACTTCATTCATTCATCAACACAACACGCACTCTCGCGTACTGTTCCATTCAATTCCACACTCACTCCCTTGAGCTCTTCCGAGCTCAAGCAGTCGAGGCGTTCGAAGCCTTCTTCCGGGAAGTCCCAGCTCCCCTTTTACTTCCATCCATTCTTCTCGACGACAGGAGAATCTCCTTCTCCTCTACTCCACCTCGAGTCTAAGGTAAAACCCTCATTGCCTAAAGGGAATGAGGCCGAACGGAGCTCCGCTCTCTTTGTTTCTCGCATTTGCTTGCTCCATTTCCACGTTATTCGCTTATATAAGTGCAAAACATTCCTGAATCTAGCTGGTTTATGGCTAAATACGCCTTTTATTTGTCGCACCTAGCTCAACTATCATCCCTTATGGCTACGCGAATCATGCTCTGTACAAAATACTCATTTATGGCTCTCTACGCATATGAATCTCTTGCTCTTTACTGCTGTAACGCTTAATCCATGAATGCTCTTTGCAAAACATGATGAATGATACCCTAAATTGTTGTGGATCTCCAACCCGAATCTATCACTTTCCTTTGTAAACAGTTCCGAATCCTCCTTCGCCAAGTTTTTCTCGAAAACCCCTCGTCATCTTCTTTAAATCCGAATAGGAGTACCTAATTGGCGCTAGCTTTTCGTCGCTATGTAGGAAGCCCTCTATATCATCGTACGCGGACATCCGCCTTCTTCGGAACTTGTAGATCAAGAATCCCATTGCGCAGAGAAACCCAATGCTGAACCTTAGTCCAAAGGTAACATCTGCCACAGAATGAATTTGACAAAACTGCATGCTTAGTTTAATTTAATCCTTACAAAGATATATAAGAACATGATATATATTAGAATTGCACCAATGATGAGTTGAATATCCCTGCGATACCCTGCAAGTAATTCAAACACATGCTATCAAATTAGTAAGTTAAAAAATCTAATTATCTCATCACTTGTTGCTTCTACTAGTATAGTATATAGGAGGAGAAGTCGTACAATCTATCACAAAAACCAAGTAGGAGCCGCCAAATCCAGCGATGATCCTTGCCTGAATGCTTACCCCTGCAAATACGACACCTGCGAATGTGCTCGACCGACAATGTTAGTTCGCCTCTCGTCTGAAATTAATCGACACTACACATATCTAAAATTAACAACTCACCAGCTACAAGGATGGAAATCATGACATAACCAGAAACAATTTCTGTGTCACCTGACGAGCAATAACAATATTAACTATACATCTATTTGTAAAAAAAAACACGGAGAACACGGAGCATATGGAAGAAGAAGAAGAAACGAGCAATAACAATATTAACTATACATCTATTTGTAAAATGAAGGGTCATATCAATTCGCGCATTTTCCTTTATAATTTTATTAGATATTTTTTCATTTTCGAAGTTTGAAAATTCAAATAATTACACTTCTAAATTCACAGGTATGTCCATGCATACTTCCATTAAAATAAGGCAGAGAAATATGTTCTTGCATTGAAATTATTTCAAATATCAGATTCTATACTGCATTTTGCATCTCATATTTTTTTCTTTTTGTTTATGAATCTTTCCAGATCAACAAACAAAATCAAAAGGAAATTAATAGGCAATGTGAGTGGAAGTGTTTTATACATGTTCTTATAAGAGTTGCTAAAAAAGCAATTTTACCATGAAAAGTTGATATTTTAATTGTCTTCTTGAAATTTTATACTATCTTGTTGATATCGCAACAAATATTATACAGTCAAAAAAACGTTTCCTCTGTTGAAAGATTATATCTTTCAATATTAAAAGAAACTTGGTAACCATGCACAATAAAGTAATGAATTTATTCAGTCACAATAATATAATCATATTAGATGGCACATGGTATCACAATGCAATACAAAAAAATAATATGATGGTTATAAGCACACAAGGCCATGAAAGCATGTAAAGAAACGTGAGGATTTTAGTTAGCAAAACAAACTCACCTATCTCCTTTACAAAGTGAGAAAAGGCAGCCACATAGGCTGCAAGAATATCACTTCTTAGTAACTAAAACGATAAATTACTTGTCATTTAAGATTCTCCCGAGTTTGATCAAGCTTTTCTAAAACATACAAATTTGTTAGTAGTGTTGAAAATTTACATATGACTTGTGTTGCAAAGTCTGCCTTCCTTTAGTGCAGTCACGAGCACTCTCGACTATGTCGAATAAGGCACAACCGAGCTATTGAAAAGAACCCCTATGGTTCGTATGCATTGGAGATCCTCAACTCTTCAACTCTTATCGTGTCACAGAGTCCATCCGAAGAGTATGTTTACATTCTACTTGCTCTTCTTCACTATTTAACTTGAACTTTGCAAAGTTCTATTTGTCCTCCATTAGGTATGTACACATTTCCCCCCTCTACCAAAATAACCACAGCGAAAAGCAATAGTTTTACAGTTCCTAGGCAAATAGTTCAGCAAATAGTTCAGCAAATGGTTCAGTGCTTTGGAACCGACTTCAACCATTACCCATAACAAAACGAATATTCATCTAGAAGGCAATAAAAGAGTAAAGACGGAGATACAGCGCGCGGTTGACGGAGATGATACCGATAATTCTTGCGGTCTTCCAATTTTACTAATCCGATGTGTTAAATTAATTTTGGGACGGCAACACAGATTAAGTTTTTGTTATTGGCGTATATATAGAATCATAGATTATGAATAGAGGTGCCGCTTCGGTAGGGTTGTGCAAACACCGAGGGAAGAGGTGTGAATTAGAATTACGATTAATAGCATAAACCTTTTTATGTATTTGAATTAGCAAATCACAAAAATAACTCTACTAATAGAAGTGAAAATACAATAATACCCCTCATATTTTGTTTTTATATATTACTAGAACCCTTACCCGCGCGATGCGCGGCCAAATCGAATAAATCCTATGTCATGCAAAATAGAATCGAAAGTATACTTATTTCGTTCTTACTTAACATTATTAAATTGCAACAAATAAATTCTTATGCTTAAAATGAAACAAAATTATACCTAACAGTTTTTGTACATATTAATTCTTAAAATTCAATTTTATATCATTAAATCAATGATTTTCTAAATAGTAATTTAATAATGTTATGTTTTTAGTATATATGAGATAAATGATAGAGAATTTCTAATTTGTTAGGCTACGTCTGAGATTTTCTTAACTGCAAAAAATCCATGTTTAGATAATTAATCAATTAAATGGTCATCAAATCCAGAATATATTGCTTTGTTTATGAATTTCTTGAGAAAAAATTCAAAAATCAATAGGTGACTATTGTTGAGACTAATTTTGGTACATATGTGCACTTAATAATTGTAATAAGGTGATGAAACATTTTATGATCAACCATCCGGGCACGTGGGTGAATTGTTTTTGATGTCTTCTCAAAGCATTTTTATTTTTTTTGCCAAAAATGAATTTTCAAAGCATTTTTTTGTCTGAGAAAGTGAAAACAAAAAGGTGGAATTATAATAATGATAAATTCATAATGGTAATTCAAAAGGTCAAAATTTGTAAACCCAACAAATTGTTCTTCTTAAATAAATTTAAATAAAATACAATAACAAAATTACGGAAACATAAATAACAATGAAATTAGAATATATTTCACATTTATTTGAATGAAAATAGTTGGAAACATGAAAGTATCCCAACCAAATATAATTAGCTAAAGAGAGGAGAGGTAAATGCAAAGGGTAAACTTTGCACACCTCCTCTGTGTTTTTCCTTTTGCTGCGGCATTAATAGTAAGAAAACCATCCTAAATAATTTAAGCAAGCAAAATATGGAATTATTCATAATGGTTGATTTGTAATCACATTGTTTTTTGTTTTAAATTCAACTTCTTCTTCGTCTTCTTCTCTTGTGGAGTGGTAGCGTGGACAACTAACAACTTCCAATTATCTTTTTGTTTGGATTGAATCTTCCAAAGCAAAATTTTGTTTTACTAGTTGAAATTGGGTATAGGACTATATATTCTCTAAATCTTAAGCCATATAAATTGGATTGAAATTATACTTAAAAGTTTAATTATTCACATATTAATTTTTCAAAATCAATTTTTGATCATTCATTCAATGATTTTCAAATCGTAATTTAATAATTTTAAATGTTTTTAACATTTGTGAAATAAATGATAGAGAATTTCTAATTTACGTAAACTTGACCTACACACAATAGGACTTAAGACATGTACATCGATGGGAAAATTAAATAAATGAAAATAATTTAAAGAAACCAATAACAAATGCAAATGTATAATCGACTCGCTTATAATATTGGATTCGTCACATAATTGGCCATGAAACTCCTCCTCCTCTTCTTCTTCTTCTTCTTCTTCTTCTTCTTTTTCTTCTTTTGATCTTCTTCCACATTAGCCGTCCTCATACCCAGACAACATAATTAAAATATCAATCTTGAGCTTCACACTCCAAACATCATAAAAATAACTCCAAACCTTAAGATCCAATACATATTCGAACTAAAATTTTGTTTATTTCAATTATCTAATTTAACTTGCATTTTCTCTCTTTCAAGAATGAACTAAATTGTATCTCATGAATGATAGTCACTGCATAGGGATTTGAAACCTTAGAAAGTGAAATACCAACAATATAGGAAACATGAATTTGAGAATCGAACATGATTTCTTGGAAGAGAGAATACCGAAAATATATGAAAATAAATTATTTTAAAAAGATTTAAAATCAATCTTATCTTACATAGATGTTTTCTACGAGCATCCATCGATCTCCTCCAAATAGGCTCCAAAGCATGCATGGGAGGGGAACTTCAGAGGAGCAATCAAATGGAGTTCTCTTAATTTCAAATCTAACTCTGCCGCACAGATTGAGTCTTCTCCTACCATCAAAATAAGAGATTCAAATATGGAAGATCACTTTCTACAAAAATACATCGACGTCATTGTTCAACTACTGCTCAAATTCAAAAATTATTTTGAAGAACGACGAACACATGAAAGTCATTTGGATTGCGATGCTCGATGGGGATAATATATTCACGCAGATGCTATCGATCGCCATCACAAGCCAGCGTTTATTCGATCAATCTACGCGGTGGGCAGAATAAAATATATTGAGAATGCAATGAGAAGTAGTGGTTTACGATGCGAAAGGGTGAGAGCGAAGGTTCACATCGTTTGGCCGTTTGGGATGAATGATGCGTTGATTGGCAATACATAGCAAAAAGGTTGTATTGTGATTTTCACAAAGAGACGCAAAGGGATCAATTACTAATTAAATTTAAAGAAATTAATAAAAGGATAATATTGAATCAAATTTTATAAAATTACGCTTTGTAATACAATTACAAAAGTACCCCTAAAAATAGAAGTGAAATACGTAAATACCCCTCGTTTTTTGTTTTTATATGATATAGATTTATTACATCGGTACTATTACTCTCTCTGTCTCTTCCTAATTGACATCATTTATTATTTTATACAAGAGGTCACTTAGAAAGAGACGGAGGTAATATAAAAAGTATTTTGTTTATAAAATTCGATGTGTCAATTCATTAAAATAAATCTTCATAACATTAATATTATAAGTAGAATAATGATTCTGAATATATCTCAATTTATATCCGACTACGACTAGTGATGATTTTTTATTTATTTTTAAATATATTAATATTTATAATAAATTAATAACATTAAAAATAAACATTATATGCAAAATAAGATTATACGTACATAATACGTAATCTCAGCTGGTATAAAATTAATAATGCAGAATAAAATTTAAGAGCTCACCAACTACGACCATAAAAATCAAGGGTGGGCCAGTAGCTGGACCTGATGAGCAATGGAAATTACATTTTTGTAAGGATGAGTTCTCTTCATTCCAAATCATTTGATTATATTTTGATCAACTAGTTTACTACCCGTCGAAAATTGACGGGTGTTAATTATTTTTAACATTTACATGTTTTATCAGTGAAATTTATCTAAAAATATTTATACTATGATTCTCGATTTTTATGTACTTACAAACAATAAAAAAAAAAAAATATGTCAAGCTGCCCGTTGTTTATAAGAAAATAGGTTTAAAAGGGAATATTTTGATGATAGGTGCATTTGTATGTCGTCGAAATACGATACGAATCACTTTATAACGTTATTTTAAAGTAAAATATAAATGAAAAATATTGGTATTAAAATATGTCAAGTCGCCCGTTTTTTATTTTAATAAAAGAAAATGTCGTTATATCAAAATAAGTTAAGATGCTCGTTTTGTACCACCACGTTGATCGACATGCATACGTATCAATTCCTACATCTGTCATTCTTATTTATGTAAAATACATATATTTGTAAATATTAATTATAATCGAAAAAATAAACAAAACCGAACCAAACTAACATCTAAATCGAACCAGACCTGAATATAAATAATATAGTAGATCTATTCATGTATGAATAGAATATCATTTAAGATAACTAATAACATACATAGTAGTTCATGTAGAATTCTATTATATTTTTATACTCCGTATTATGTATTTGAAATTGTAATTGTAATTGTTATTTTATTAATAGTTATTTTATTATAAGATTATACATAGTATACGAATTATCACTTTATATTGTTACTTTTATGTAAAATATATATATTGTATATAAGATAATAGCAATATGGATCCCGATCCTACGTGGCATCACGTATGAATTTCTTGATTTACTGTGCTTAATTATAACAAAAATGACATTATTGTGACAATCTATATTCTCCTCTAAATATAACTTAGAGAAATGCTCGCGCACTCGATGGAGATATACTTAATGTGCCACCAGATTAACATAACTGTAATATTAATGGAGATAAATGTAGTTTATAATTCGAAGATCAACATAATCTTTATAATATTAATTTGCTATAATAATTTTTAGTTTATAATTTGAAGATCAACATAATCTTTATAATATTAATTTGGTATAATAATTTCTCGGCTAAGAAATTATCACAAATTTAATATGAATAATTTGTAATTTAGTTGAGGTCCTGAGGAGATAAAAATATATTTATATTGGTATTTTATCATCGAATTTTCATAAAAATTCGGTGTAGGATAAAAATCCTTAATGTGAATTATTTAAAGATGAATTTTGTTGGAAATATATATAGATCTATTTATATGGGTAATATATTGTTAAGTTCTTGTAAAAAATCGATGTGGGACAGAATTCCTTAATTTGATATAATTGGATTAAATTATTAATAAATAAGCCAAATCAATGAGAATTAAGGAAAAAAATCAAAAAAATCATATGTGATGCCACTAGAGCTGTCAAAACAATCGGGTCGGGCCAGCCCAGCCTGGCCTAACGGGCTAAGTGGGGAAAAATGGGTCGGGTCGGGCCAACTCATAACTTTTCGGGCTCGTAAAAGTTCAGCCCAACCTGACCTTTTATGGGCCATTGGGCCGTCGGGCTAGCCCGACCCATCATTTTTTAAAATATATGTATGAATAAAAGAATATTATATGCTTATTAATTTTCCTTTTTTAATAAATATTACACATTAAATTATCTCCCAATTAATTAGATAATATACTCATAGGTTTTTTCATGTAAATGTATATATAAAACATGGATAAAATTTTAAAAGAACATACTAGCATAACAAAAAGGATAAAGGTTTATGTCATAAATCAAAAACTCAATTCCTACTACCTCAAAATTAATGCAAGTTCAACAAGCAAAAATTCAAAAGAAAAACTTAACCAAAATATAATACTCCTTCCGTCATCCACTTACTGACATAATTACTATATTGGGACGTCCTCCATTTACTGACATATTCTATTTTAGGACGTAGACCCCACAATCACTTTAACACTTTAACATTTTATACATCTACTTTTTATTATTTTAACATTTTAATACTATTAAAAAATTCAAATGGACCCACAATTATTCCACTTTAACATTTTAATACATTAATTTATTATTATACCATCAAAATGCAAAAAACCTGTGCGCATAAAACTATGTTAATATATAGAGGACGGAGGGAGTAGTAAAATTCAATGCTTAAGTATCACCGAATGGTAAATTATGCAAATCTTCAAAAAAATATATATGTGTGTATTTATATTAGGTAGACGAATGAAAAAAAAAATAGTGTTTTTCATAACGGGCCATATTAGCCCATGGGCCTCGGGCTTTTTTTGGCCTAAGCCCATAAAGGCCCATCGGCCTGCCGGGTCGGGCTAATTAGGCCCGGGTTTTTCTGGGCCTATATTTCTAGAGTCCAACCCAATCTAAACTTCGGGTAGGTCGGGCCGGCCCATTGGGTCGGGCCAAGTTTGACAGCTCTAGATGCCACGTATGATCGGGTTCCTTTACACTATTATATATATATATATATATATATATATATATATATATATATATATTGATTTCTCACCGTAAGTTGATTTGAAGGACTCCCTCACAATGTCCGTCGTCTTTTTTTACCGCCAAAATTTCGCGGAATATTCCGCCTTTATTCCGTCGTCATGTCCGTCGCCATCTGCCCGAATACAAATACGTCGTTATTCCGTCGTTAAAAGACGACGTCTAGGGATTCCGTCGTTGATTCCGTCGGCTATCGGCCAGTTTTTTTGTAGTGTGTGCGGCATTTCCCACAATAGTTATGGAAAAAAAAAAAAAAAAAAAAATCAGCACAAAATTACGCATTTGATTCTGATTCTGCAAGAAAACACTCTTACACCAATGGTAATAGAGCCCAGAAGGGAAGTTGCGGCAGATAAGCCGGCCCTCCGATCCGACGGAACAACCGGAGCTGCATTCGCGACACATGAAAGTGAACCAAGACACATTAAATCCATGAAACAGAGACTTTTGGATTTCAGAGAGCGATGTGTTGTTCAAATCTGTTGTGATATTCCAACGCGCGGCAAGAACGGAATCTAGTGTGCACGAGTAGTCCATATCCGTGGGGCCGATCGCCCCGAGCTTGAGGTAAGAGTGAAGGATTCTGCGGTGGATTGGCGCGGCTTACGAAACTGATAGGCTGGTTTGTTACTTCATGGTTTAACATATAGTTGGTGGTTGATTCAGCAAGAAATTAAACATTCTTACACCAATGGTAATAGAGCCAAGAATGGATCTTGCGGCAGAATAGAACAACCCAAGCTGCATTCGCGACACATTAAAGTGAACCAAGGCACACTAAATCCATAAAACAGAGACTTATGGATTTCAGAGAGCGATGTGTTGTTCAAATCTGTTGTGAAATTCCAACGCGTTGCAAGTACGGTATCTAGCAGTGTGCACGAGTAGTCCATATCCGTGGGGCCGATCGCCCCGAGCTTGAGGTAAGTATGCCTGCCTTCCTCCTCGCACTCTGCAACTTGTGTAAAGAGTGAAGGATTCTGCAGTGGATTGGCGCAGCTTACGAAACTGATAGGCTTGTTTGGTCCTACATATCCTATCAAGGAGTAAGCATCCAAAAACATAAACTCGTCTCTAGAAGGAGAGAAATATTTGCATATGTCGTTGTTGTTGTTGTTGTTGTCATTGTTGTTGTTTGGGAGGATATGGGAGAGCCCGACGCGCGGTGGAACTGCCATAGTAGATTTCTTTCACGTAGTATTTTACAAAGTTTACGTGGATCGAGGCGACGCCGTCTTTGCATGACAGTTCGGCGCTGGGATCGCCGCAGCTGATGGGATCGGTGTTGAGGCGGAAAGGGGCGGTGATGTTGGGAAGGAGGCCACAGGAAGAGGAGGTGCAGCTTGCAACTGCATCACAGGTTTGGAGAGAGAGAATGAAGAGAGATAAACATGTGAGGAAGAAGATGAGGTTTTGATCGTTGACCATGCTCCTTTGCTTGAGATTTTCCCACTCGAATAAGAGAAGAACAGTTACAGAAATAGGGAAATTTCTTGGATACTAGAATGTGAATGCTTAACTAATACTCCCTCTCTCCGTCTCAGTTATATGGGGTTCAGTACAAGAATCAAGATGTGAATGATAGTGGTGGAAAAAGTCTCTTTAAAAATTACTTTAATGATCAAAAGAAGGATAATGATCGATATCGATCTGACCTTCCTACTCGGTATGGAAGGACTGTTGACTGAATCTAAGACTTCTGACTTGGATTGGCATAATGGGGTCAATTCCACCCATTTGACCACGAAAATTAATTGTCCATGTTGATCCCTGTATAGTGTAATGCTACTTGTGTCGATAACTTGTAAAGAAATACTAGGATTAGTAACACATGTATATATATATAAGTAGATAACAAATAGAAGAACATGAAAGTGATACAAGGCAACGAGCATGAGAATATCCATGGGCAGAAAGAAATGTGTCGTATTTGACAGGATAGAGAGAGTATGTCGAAGAGATGGATGAAAAAAGCATATTGGAAATAAGATGGGAGAACATATACTCAAGCAATACTAATCTCAGTGCTGGTGGTGGTGTTATAATGGAGCAAGGATGCAGAATCAGTTGCACTTGTACCCCAACTCTCTTCCTCATTCACTATCAGATGATTAATATGGGATGATGGAGACGACATATACTTCGGGATCTGTAGACTTTCGACATCACCTTCCAACATTTGCAGTACTTTATTCATTGACGGACGATCATCTGTGATAGGGACTAATATCAGCCTTATTATGCAAACAACTCAAATCGATAAGAGGGCAAGCCTCCATAATCCTAAGGTATCACCTCGGAGAAGAGTTAACATTAATAAGCGTTATATAGATACATGCGAAACCACTTCCTTAAAGCAGTAGATGCTGTCCTAGCATAAAGATCTTACCAATCTAAAATAGGAATGACAAGTTTTAGGAAGAACTGGCCTTAAGATCATTACTAGGAGGGTTAGACATTGATTATGGCAAGGATCGATAGAAGCTGCTCTGCGCAACAGCCTATTATCAAAAGATTCCATAGGTTTCAGGTGCTCCACACGGATATGAGGCACGTCCTATGCAGAAGCTAGAAGTCTTATCTCCTCCCAGAAGCCACACGGGATTTATTGGCATCTGACAGGATCGAAGGATCTGATCAATGCCCCCAAGCATCTGACAGAACCTTAGGTTCTGTGTAGCACGCCATCCGCATGACTCTACGTACTCTAGAGTGAGGACCACTGCATTCATGACGGAGGGAATCTTACCTCTATGAGAATTCCTTTTCTATCCTTCCTCCACACGAATGTTTGCTTTTTCACCCTTTTTGCACCTATAAATACCCGGCTATTACACATTTCGTAGAGGATCATCACAACAACTCAACTCTCTATACAAACACGCACTTTCGTGTACTGTTTCATTCATTCTCACACACTCCTCTCTGAGCTCCTTCGAGATCCAGTAGTTAAGACTTCCGAGGCCTTCTTCCGGTAAGCCTCAACTTCAGTTACCTCCACCCATCCTTCTTGACGCCGGAAAGGATCTCTCTCGCGCACACTACCTTGAGCCTAAGGTAAAACCCTCATCATCTAGAGGTAATAAAACTCAGCAGAGCTCCGCGCTCATCGCCTCTCTCTCTCTCTCTTTACTTCATTCCTTCATTATCTCCTTGAATGAACGGTAAACTTCATGGATTTCACTAGTTTATGATTGAATACCCCCTGTATTTAAGCATTAGCTCGATTATTACTCATTATATTTACACAAGCAATGCTCTGTATGAAATACATGATTATACCTTCTCAAACGTCTAAATCTCTTGCTCTTTACTGCTACTATGCCTTATCTATGAACACTCTTCACAAAGCATGATGAATAATCACTCAAATTGTTGTGGATCTCCAACCCGGATCTATCAACTGGCGCCGTCTGTGGGAATTTTTGAGTTTAAGATGTCGATTTCCCCTGTTTTATGTGAAATTCTAGCTCGCTGTTGTGACGCTACGGATTGATTTTTTCCTGTCGTGTCCTTATGTGAAAAATGTGTGAAAGCTTAATACTAGACTGAATGGGTGTGCTGTATTTGTTGTTTAATCGGCGAAAACCCAGATACGCGTGCTATTGCTTGAGCTTTGCTGGGATCTCCATGATTGTAAGCTATAGAATGTGGTATGATTTCTAAAATTACGTTCCCTTTTTGGGAGAAATCGTGGTAGATACCCCGTTGAAAGGGAGCTTGTATTGGAGATGGTTGATTCTCCCTTTTTATATGTGAGTTTAGATTCGCTAATTGTAAATGCTGAAAAAACCTATGAACCTGGAGTGCTAACCTCCTACCCATATTTGAAACTCTAGTTGATTTTGATGGTGCGTTCTTTACCCTGTTATTTCCCCTGTTTCGAGAGATGCCTAAGATGGCAGCCGTATTATAGAAGGGGTGTATATTGAAATCATGATTGATGTTATTCCTAGAAAATCCTAGCATATATATATTGCGAATTTGTTCTAGCTGCATCGCTCATACTGAATCCATCAAGTAATCAGAAGCGGTTTCAAGGCCGTATCTCCTTCATATCATGAAATGTGACAACTAAACTGTTTTGTTTGTCAAAATCCTAAGGCTACGGCGAATCTGAAGGAAAGCCGAGTCAAAAGTTACTGCAATTTCAGAACACATTCGGTTCACTGATAGGGTGTATTTTTACCCTATTATCTAAGTGTTATATTATCATTTTCTCGTCGTATTTTGATAGTTTAGCTCATGTTTTCTATTGTTTACGTTATTTTGAGTTAGATTACGCTTTTGGGTTGTTTTGAGTGTTTTTAGGGCTTTTATGTCGAGAAAACCCAAGACAAGACAAGAGACGACGAAACCAAGGAAGAGATGAAGTATTGATCCCAAGTTCTGACTTTTCACGATTTTTTGGAAGATTTATTCTGGAAAAGTGGAAGCATAGCATTGAAGAGGAGGTCAATAGGAGCACGTAGGCAAAAACGGAGGTCAATTCGGAGTTCGGATGAGGAAGATATGGGCAAACAAGAAACACGTGCAAAACCTCTCGATAGCCCTCTCGATCGATAGAGGGGTCGAGAGGATCTCCCGGGAATCCTGAAAACTCATATTTTTTATTCTTTTAACCTATTCCTTGTACACTTAGGTAACCATCCAAAACTCATCATTGTACCCAAGTTTAGATAGATTTTCATAGATTCATATATTCTACTTCATAGTTTTCAATTTCTCTCTAGATTTTAGATTAGTTTTTACATTCATGTATGAAGACCATTGAAGATTGAAGATTTATTCAAGATTCAAGAGTTTTTCTATCTCTTTCTCTTTTATTTATGTTTTTCATTATGTTTATTCTTCCTTCTACCTTTCTTTTAATTATGTCTAGCTAATTATCTTAGTTAATTTTAGGGATTGAATGCCTAATTGAATTTATGTAAGTGTTTTTGTTTACAATTAGCCTTCCAATCTAGATGCATGTTTCATGGTGCTTATTCTCATGCATAGTTAACTGGCCATTAATTGTGTATGCATAATTATGTGTTTATGCCTTGATAGGATAATTGCATAATAGATCTCATGAATGCATGATATGATAGTTTGATTTTCTTAATTGATACTTGAATTATTATATGTTCATATATAATTGATTTGGTGTCTTAGTTGAACCTAGTTGATTATATTATTGATACTTGTTCTATTTTGCACTTAATTTGATTTCTATAATTCCGAGAGGAAATTAGGATCTTGTTAGGTGACGACTTGCATTGCTTTAATCGGGGGTGTAGGTTATTTTTCTTGTATCACAACTAGATTGGATTAAATTGGTTAATTGTACTCATTAATTACTTGCATATATTTGATTAGGTAGGCTTCCCTAGAATCAACACTTTTCCTTATTTGAATTTTATCCTTATTTGTTTATTAGCCTTATTTCCTTATTTGATTTATTTGTTTCCTTATTTCCTTATTTGCCTTATTTGTTTAATTGCTTATTTATTTGTTTCCTTATTTGTGTTCTCTTTTATTTATTTTATTTATTTGCCTAGGATTATAATACCACATTCTTATTTTCTTAATTGCCTAGACATCAGTTTAATTCTAGAGTAGAGGTACTTTGTGTGATTTCGATATATCAATCCCTGTGGATACGATACTCGTACTTGCTTTGTACTATACCTATTTTGTGTGGTAGAAAATAGTGCGATCAAAATTTTGGCTCCGTTGCCGGGGATTGATTAGATTTCACATAGATATTTTGAAATAGGATTAATAGGTGATTTAGGCGTTTATTTTTTTGTTTTTGAGTATTAATCTAACCGTTTCCTTTCTTTGTCGAGGACTAAATTCTTATGGCAGATTCGGTAGCGAAAAAGACTCTCAACGATCGGTTCAAGCCGGTTGTTGATCAATTCCAGAATGGAGGATGGGGGACTGTTGAGGCTACCGATTACGAGATCAAGACTTCCCTCATCAACATGGTGCAAGCAAATCAATATGGAGGCACACCGATGGAGGATCCTAATGCTCACCTGAAGCAATTTCTCAACATCTGTGCCACCTACAAGGCAAATGGAGTGCCTGCAGACTACATCAAGCCCAGTCTCTTCGCGTGGTCTCTCAAGGATGATGCTAGAGAGTGGCTTGAGGATATCGAGAATCGAGCTGAGATAAAGACATGGAGCGAGCTGTGCACACTGTTCTTAAATAAGTTCTTCCCACCTTCAAGGGCTCAGAGGCTTCTAAACGAGATCAACAAATTCCAACAATTTGAAGATGAGTACCTTTACGAAGCATGGGGGAGATTCAGAAAGATGCTTCGTGTATGCCCCAATCATGGTATGGACAAGGGGGAACAAATCTTCTGCTTCCATCAAGGATTGAATAAGCAATACAAGAAGGAGCTTGATTATGCATCTAAAGGATGATTTTTAATAACGATGCGGAGACAGCTTGGGAGATCATCGAGCTCAACGTCAACACGAGTTATGAAGAGGCTACCGATAGAAGAGTTGGGAGAAGGAAGGTTGCCGCCATTGGATCCGAAGCTTATGATGATTTGATGGATAAATACACCAAGACGGCAACGGAGTTGGATGCTTTCAAGAAGACTTATGATCCCAACAATCAAAGCCATCCAAACATATCCCCTGGCTTCCATGTGGAGAATGGAGTTGTCCAAGAGCCGAAGAAGGAACCTTCATTGGAGGAGTTGATAAAGAATCTCATATCAACGACGACAAGTAAAATTGGAACCTTGGAGAATGCAGTCACAAATTTGACCAAGCATATGAATATGTTGGATGCTCGAGTTGGTCAAATAACATATGCTCAAGGAGGAGTCCATAAGCCCGACCATCAAGTTCATGCTATCGAGCTTCGGAGCGGCACTCGGTACACAAATCCATCATTGGAAGCTGAAGATACTGAAGAAGGAAGCTACAAGGATTCGGAGTTCGAGGAGACAAGGAGACAAGTGCCAAATCGGGGGCCTCTCGACACCCCTCTCGATCGAGAGGCCTATCGAGAGGTCAACAACGAGATACAGAAGGGTCCTCTCGACACCTCTCTCGATCGAGAGGTCTGTCGAGAGGCTGCCCAGAAAATTCCAAAGAAACCTCTCGACACCCCTATCGATCGAGATGGGGGTCGAGAGGTCAAAGCTCGAGGTCAGAAGGGTCCTCTCGACACCTCTCTCGATCGAGAGGGTGATCGAGAGGCCAAGCAGCCGCCCCAATTTCCGACGTACATTCCGAAGGCCCCTTTTCCACAACGTTTGGCTAAGACGAAGCAAGAAGAGAAGTATCAACGATTTTTGGAGATGCTTCAAAAGGTCAACATCAACATCCCGCTTCTCGATGCGCTTCGAGACATGCCCAACCACATGAAGTTCATCAAGGATGCGGTATCGGGAAAGAAGAAGTGGGGGAAGTTCGAGACGATTAACCTAACGGAAGAGTGTAGCGCGGTGATTCAAAAGAAGCTCCCATTGAAGCAAAAGGATCCCGGGAGGTTCACACTAGCATGCAAGATCGGAGATCAAGTGTTCAAGAACGTGTTATGTGATCTTGGTGCTAGCATCAATTTGTTGCCCCTCTCTATCTTCAACCGACTCAAGATTGGAAAGATGAAGTCGACTACTATTTCCCTACTTATGGCGGATCGTTCGGTTTCATATCCAAGGGGGATAGTCGAAGATGTGCTCGTGCAAGTTCAAAATCTTGTGTTCCCGGCTGATTTTGTAGTCTTGGATATGCCCGAGGATGAGAATCAACCATTAATCTTAGGACGGCCATTTCTAGTTACGGGGAGAGCTTTGATCGATATTCAAGATGGTGACTTGACATTTAGAGTCAATGGAGAAGAATTGAAGATTTCCATCTATGAAGCAATGAAGAGGCCCGATGATCATCGAGAGGATGTTTTTGCCGTTCAAGTCTTGAAACCACCTATACCGCCGGCACTGGATGAAGTTTTCGACAATAGCATCACCAAGTTTTTACACCATTACTTGGGGATTGCCGGAGCTTGCGAGGAGATTCTCGAGTTCCTAAATAAGTTGGAAGCCATTCCACCATTGAAGTTAGCCGAATTCAAGAGATCAATCGATGGAGCCATGAAGAAACTCGATGATGGGGGAGAAAAGAACTTTCAGTTTGATCCACCTTGATAATAGGTATCGTCGGGCTAAAGACGTAAAACGTAGCACTTGTTGGGAGGTAACCCAACTCTATCTTTAATTTTCAGTTTTTGTTTTATTTGTTTTTGTTTTTGTTTTTCTTTGAGTCTTATCTTTTATTAAGCTTTTTTATCCAAGAATTTGCGAAGTTTGTGAGTTGTAGGTTTTCTCGACGAGGTTTTGACTAAGAGGAGAAGATCGATAGTAAGCTAGCTTCGGTGAAAGGTACGCTCGTTAACTTAACCACTCCTTCTTCTTAAACTTATTCCTTCATCATGATTCGAAATAAGTTTGGGGGAGGGGGAAGTGTGGCTTTGTTAACTCGTTTACATGAGTTCTTGTATTGTAGCTTAATTTTAGGATATTTCATTAGTAGTTTTTATTTTTATTTTCGAGTCTTAGGAGTTAATTGAGTCAAATAAGCATGCGATGATAGTATTGTGAATTTGGCCGATGATAGTATTTTTATTGATTTTTGGAGAAAAAATCATGATCTTTATTATGCATGGAACCTTGGCGAAGCGACGCATTTTATTTGATGAATTTGAATTGTGCTATGATATCGGGAACTAGTTAGTTTGAACCCGTGAGACTTGAGCTATTTGTGCATATTTATGCCTATTCTTTGATTGAGTGATCATGCATTCTTCATTGTTTCTAGAACTTGCCTTGTTTCTCCATCAAGACCTTATTATATTTACGAACTAGGAGATGATCTTAGGCCATCTTTCTTTAGCCACATAATTCCTATACACTAGCCCTGTTCATAATCTTTTGTTTACCCCTTTTGAGCCTTTATTAGCCCGTTCTTTGTAAAACCGGATGATAGGAGGTTTGGATGGTTATGGGTATCTTTTGGTAGTTAGTTGTATGGAATTGAAGGAGTTGAAAAAAATATTTGTTGTGGTGTGGAAGGAGAAAAAGAAAATAAAAGCTAGATGCTTGTTTGAGTATAGTTAGCTATCCCTATAAGCTTAAAAAAAAAAAAAAAAAAAAAAAAAAAAAAAGAGAAGAAGAAGAAGAAGAAGAAGAAGAAGAAGAAGAAGAAGAAGAAGAAGAAGAAGAAGAATAGAAAAAATAGAGCCTTTGTTCAATATTAGAAAGAACATTTATTGGTTGAGCTCTAGAGAAAAAAAGAAAAGAAAAAGAAAAGAAAAGGAAAAAAAAAAAAAGAGAGAATAAGCATAAGGGGATAGTTAGCTTTGATTTGTATAGTTGATATTTTTGCATCTTTGAGTTTGTATTTGGTGTGTTGGATGGTAGAAGATGGAGATAAAAATCCATACTTTGGTTGGAGTTGAAAAGAGGTTGATGATTTGGAGTATTTTGAGTCACTTAGCCTATACATTCCCTACCTTAACCAATGTTCCTACATTACAAGCTTATATAAAGACCTTTTTGATTCTAGTTTGTAGGTATTACATTAGGTGGAGATGTTGAGAAAGGGGGCAAGCCTATGGTAAACATGTTGCATTGCATTGATATTGAGTGAACCCTATGATGTGCATTATCTTATACATCTTTTCTTTGAGAGAGTTGAGTGTTCACTTACATATATAATTTCACATGTTTGAGAGTGTTCTTTGATTGAATAGCATGATTTGGATTTATTGAATAGGTTGTGTTATTGATGCTAAGGTTTTGTGCATAGTTTTGATCATGATCATGAGAGATTATTTTTGAAAAGTTTTGAGGCCTATATAGTTCACAATGCTAGAGTCTATTGTTTATTTCGTTTTCTTTATTGTTCGGGACGAACAATGTTTAAGTTTGGGAGATTTTGATAGGGTGTATTTTTACCCTATTATCTAAGTGTTATATTATCATTTTCTCGTCGTATTTTGATAGTTAAGCTCATGTTTTCTATTGTTTACGTTATTTCGAGTTACATTACGCTTTTGGGTTGTTTTGAGTGTTTTTAGGGCTTTTATGTCGCGAAAACCCAAGACAAGACAAGAGACGACGAAACCAAGGAATAGATGAAGTATTGATCCCAAGTTCTGACTTTTCACGATTTTTTGGAAGAGTTATTCTGGAAAAGTGGAAGCAAAGCATTGAAGAGGAGGTCAATAGGAGCACGTAGGCGAAAACGGAGGTCAATTCGGAGTTCGGATGAGGAAGATATGGGCAAAACAAGAAACACGTGCAAAACCTCTCGATAGCCCTCTCGATCGATAGAGGGGTCGAGAGGATCTCCCGGGAATCCTGAAAACTCATATTTTTTATTCTTTTAACCTATTCCTTGTACACTTAGGTAACCATTACGAATCCCTACCTTATAAATACCCCAAAACTCATCATTGTACCCAAGTTTAGATAGATTTTCATAGATTCATATATTCTACTTCATAGTTTTCAATTTCTCTCTAGATTTTAGATTAGTTTTTACATTCATGTATGAAGACAATTGAAGATTGAAGATTTATTCAAGATTCAAGAGTTTTTCTATCTCTTTCTCTTTTATTTATGTTTTTCATTATGTTTATTCTTCCTTCTACCTTTCTTTTAATTATGTCTAGCTAATTATCTTAGTTGATTTTAGGGATTGAATGCCTAATTGAATTTATGTAAGTGTTTTTGTTTACAATTAGCCTTCCAATCTAGATGCATGTTTCATGGTGCTTATTCTCATGCATAGTTAACTGGCCATTAATTGTGTATGCATAATTATGTGTTTATGCCTTGATAGGATAATTGCATAATAGATCTCATGAATGCATGATATGATAGTTTGATTTTCTTAATTGATACTTGAATTATTATATGTTCATATATAATTGATTTGGTGTCTTAGTTGAACCTAGTTGATTATATTATTGATACTTGTTCTATTTTGCATTTAATTTGATTTCTATAATTCCGAGAGGAAATTAGGATCTTGTTAGGTGACGACTTGCATTGCTTTAATCGGGGGTGTAGGTTATTTTTCTTGTATCACAACTAGATTGGATTAAATTGGTTAATTGTACTCATTAATTACTTGCATATATTTGATTAGGTAGGCTTCCCTAGAATCAACACTTTTCCTTATTTGAATTTTATCCTTATTTGTTTATTAGCCTTATTTCCTTATTTGATTTATTTGTTTCCTTATTTCCTTATTTGTCTTATTTGTTTAATTGCTTATTTATTTGTTTCCTTATTTGTGTTCTCTTTTATTTATTTTATTTATTTGCCTAGGATTATAATACCACATTCTTATTTTCTTAATTGCCTAGACATCAGTTTAATTCTAGAGTAGAGGTACTTTGTGTGATTTCGATATATCAATCTCTGTGGATACGATACTCGTACTTGCTTTATACTATACCTATTTTGTGTGGTAGAAAATAGTGCGATCATTCACCTTGTGTAATTGGTGAGTCTACAGCTCCTATAACTATCTCAAAATGCTAAATCTATTTGTGGGCTATAAGGGATTGGTAATTATAGAAGAAGCACCATTCCTCAAAACCTTTCATATATGCCCCTATATTGCTATGAATCAAAAACTCACCTAATAAGAAAGCATCAAAAGGCGGAGAGCCGAAGATGACAGGGTTACCCCATTCACTTTGATGAAGGGGCCCTGCATCTGGAAGCAAAACCACCCATAAGCCCCATACAATGGGCAGATCCCTCAGAAGCCATGTCTAACAGGCAACACTCTCAGAAGCCCTGTCTAATATGCAACATCCCTTAGAAGCCCTGTTTAACAGGCAACGCTCTCAGAAGCCCTGTCTAACAGGCAACATCCGCATAAGCCCTATCTGATATGCAGCATCATCATAAGCCCCATACAATGGGCAGAGTCTTTCAAAAGCCCTATTTAATAGGCAACATCCTCATAAGCCCCATGTAACGGGCAGAGTCTTTCAAAAGCCCTATTTAATAGGCAATATCCTCATAAGCCCCTATAATGGGCAGAACCGCACAAAAGCCCTATTCAGTAGGCAACATTTCCTTAAGCCCATATAATAAGCAAACCTTTCGTAAGCCTGACTCAGTAAGCAATATTCTCAAAAATCCTATTCAATAGACAATATTTTCATAGATCCCGTACAAGGGGCAGAACCCTGCATAAACCCTATTCAATGGGTGATATTCTTGCAAGCCTCAGTTAGTAGGCGTTACTCTCTTAAGCCCCATATGAGGGGCGGAATCCTTCCTAAGCCTTACTCAATAGGCACCATTCTTGCAAGCTCTATTTAAAAGACCATATCCTCATAACTCCCGTATGAGGGATATTATTCTCATTAAACATTGACTAACCAAGAACGTCCCACCAAAAAATCCCTGTAAAATAGGCATCACATAAAAAAGCCCTCCATAATAAGCATCGCACTTAAAAGATCCGCAGGATCAGACACCTCGCATCGAGTCTTATAAAATAGGACGTTATACGAGTCCTAAAGGACATCCCACCATAGTCATATCCTCTTTAAAAGCTGTATGAAAGACGCTTTAGAAGAATAGATACCCCAGTAATGGGTCTTGCAAGAGCGGGTGTCATTTATCCCAACTTAATACTGGCAAAAGCCATCTCTCAAGAAAGCCTCGTAGTAAATAGAAAATGTTTGTTAAAAACTACTATAAAAGGATTATGATTACAGAAGAATCCATTAAACGCAAATTAAGCCTCCTTCAAGGAGCATTTGAAACTAATTTCTCTAAGCATCCTTTAATATTTGCAGAACCTTGCAAAGATGAATACTGTCTTAGATGCTGCTTCAAAAGAAGCTGGCCAAGCTACTGGAAACCCAGCGAATTCCCTACTTGGGAATAAATGAAAAGGCACTGTGGTGACAGAGGCCAGTGTCAATATGGAGGCTCAGTTCTCTCCAGCCATGCTCCTCCAAATGAAAACGCTCATAGAAGGCGTGGTTGAAGGGGCTGTCGAGAAAAGACTTCACACCTTGGGAATGAATTCCCAAATCCCAGATCCCCCAGGTGGAAACCAAGAGGGTGGAGGAAGCAAGAGCACCCCCGCAGTGCACAAGCAGAAGCCTATAAATCCAGGCACAAATCAAGAACTGATTTCAAAGCTGCCTCCCATAGTGAATGAAACAGAGGAGGGATTTTCGACTGATTGGGAATCCCCAGATGAAGAGGGACCTGAGGAAATTGAAGGGAACCCTAATGAGAACACCAATAACGCATGGGCCAAGAAGTATGCCCAGCAACAAGAGCAGATGAAGCTCTTGACAAAAGAAGTAAAAAAGTTAAAAGAGCAAAAGCAAGCTGCAGAAAGGGCCTCAAAGGAAACAGGGGCAAGCAAAAGAGAAATTCACAACCTAATTAAAGAAGAGAACCATAAACACTCTCCCAATAACAAGGGTAATGGGAACAAGTCGGAGCTTTTCTCCTTATATATATATCGATGAGAATAGTCCATTCTCTGCGGACATTCAAACTGATCCTGTTCCCAGCAACTTCAAAACAATCTCTTGCGAATACCAAGGAAAGGGGGATCCTGAAGAACATTTGATGAAATTTGAGAGCTTATGCCTCCTCCATCAATATTCAGAGGGCGTAAAATGCCGAGTATTCCTCACAACTCTGTCAGGGACTGCTCAGCATTGGTTCAAGCAGTCACCAAAAGCTTCTATCCACTCCTTCATGGATCTGAGGGAAGTTTTCCTCCAACAGTTCGTTAGCGCTAAAAGAACTACCAGAAATTCTCTGCATCTGACAACCATCAAGCAAGGTGCCAATGAGAGTCTGGGAGACTACATGACGCGTTTCAACGAGGCCGTCCTGGAAATCCCAGGAGTGGAGCCTAAGCTAAAAGTACATGCCTGTGTAGACGGCTTGAAGCCAGGGCAATTCTTCGCTTCCCTCATCAAGAAAGAAGCTACCTCTTTTGAGGAGCTACTAACAAAAATATATCCATATGGAAGAAGCCCTGAGCAGCAAAAGGGCCGAACTGGTTTCCCAGAGGGAAAAGAAGCCGGAAGAAAGGAAAAGGCCAGCCCCAGATGTCAAGAAAACTGATAGAAATGAAAGATTTCTAAGGTCTTTTACTCCACTCATCAAGCAACCTGTCGACTTACTAGAAGTGGTTATGAAAAAGCCAGGAGTCCAGATCCCCGCTGGACATAGGCAACCACCAAGGAATCCACCTTCTGAAAGGTTCTGCAAATTCCATAATGACTTTGGCCATACGACCAATGACTGCAGAAATTTAAGGATTGCTATTGAGAAGCTAATCCAAGAAGGAGAACTCTTGGAATATGTCAAGAGGAAGACAGAACAGAACAAACGGCGTAAAGAAGCTCCTGAAAAAGCACCTGATACTAACCAGGGATCAGAGCCTAAAGGCGTTATCAAAATGATATATGGAGGACCAACCATGGGGGATTTCAACAGGAGCAGAAAGGCATCTGCTAGAGAGCTACATATGTATGAAAGATATGGGGTCTGGAATGTTGAAAAAGGCCTACCCCCACCAGAAATCTCATTTGGACCGGAAGACAACCAAAAAGTGACTCATCCACACGATGACGCCTTAGTCATCACAGTGGAAATAGAAAGATATCAAGTCCAAAGGGTCTTCGTGGATACAGGGGCCGTAGTTAATGTTATATTTGAGAGCTGCTTCAACCAGATGAGCCTCCAGAAGCCTTTGAGTGGTGTAGCCACAGCTCTGCATGGTTTCTCAGGAGACCCTGTAATGTTATTAGGGTCAATCGACTTGATGCTCACCCTGGGTGAAGGACTTATGCGGGTATCAAAACCAGTCACCTTTCTGGTAGTACAACAACCATCTTCTTACAATATTATCCTAGGGAGAACTGCCCTAAATCCATTCCAGGCAGTGGTTTCCACTTACCACCTGATGATGAAATTCCCCGTGGGAAGCCAGGTGGGACAGGTGTCGGGAGATCAAGGAGTCTCTCGAAAATGCTATATCCAATCGGTGCAAGCAGGAGAGGCCAAGAAAAGGCCAATAGTAGAACCCGTTGGCGATAAAGATGAAATGAAACCTGAAGAGAAGAGGCTCAAGGCCTTGACTCCGGCAGAAGAAAGTCAAAATCTCTCCACTTCAATGGTGCACCTGCTGATTACCAGCATCAATTCCTCTGGAGAGTCCTTGCTATCCAAAGACTCAAACAAGCAGTCGCCCCAACAGATCAATGAAAGCAAAGGATCTGGAATCGAAACAGCAAGCACATACCACGCTCCAATTATGAAGGGGCAGTGGGAAACTTTGATGGCTAAGGCAAAGGCAAAAATCAAAGGCACAATTGAAATGCCAGATTGAGAGAAGGCTGAAGGAACAGCATACGAGGAAAAGGATGGCAATTCCTAAAAAGATGGGAGTATGGCTGACCATAGCCCTTATCTATTTTGAAGTTTTCTTATCTTTTAATTAATCAATATGCGAAAGACACAGGATCATGCCTCCTTGTTTTTAAAACCGTATTCTACAAGTTGTTAGCTCTAAAATGAGGAGTAATTCCTTCGTTTCCTTAAGCCTCACTTGGGGGGGAGTAGGGGATACCCTATATCCCAATATGCGTACTCCATTATCTTAAAATGCTTTTTTAAACCTGTATACTATTATCCCAAAATGCTTCAGCAGAAGGAGCATGACAAGTAAAAAACAAGACAGGAAGTCGTATAAATAAAAGGAAAATATTCTAAATTGATAATAAGTAGCAGAAGCATGATAAAAGTGAGGCCCTAAGAAGCATCTGGCCAAAAGAAGAAAGAAATAATATTGTTTGTGCTTTACCAGCATGATCCCAGGGTCACAAAAAGCACCCCATCACAAATACCGAAAAATAGATTGTTTTAAAAAGTATCCTATCAAAAGCAACGGGATCTATCAGAGAGGTCGCATAAGCAGAAGGATAATATTCTAAATTAATGGGAAGCAATAGAAGCATGCCAAAAGCTAGTTTTTAAAAGCAGTCGGCAGATAGCAGAAAGAAGTAATGCTGTTTTTATCCTATCAGCATGATGGTAAGACCATAAAAAGCGCCCTATTATGAACATCAAAAAGAATAAACTGTTTTAAAACATCCCATCAAAGATAGTTGCTCTAAGAAGTAGGATCTAAGGAGGAGGCCAGATCCTCAGAGCTAGATGAATGAGAAGATGAAGCTTCGCCCGGGGAAACAAGGGGAGTTTCATTCAAATGCAAGATTCAGTCGTCCCTAGGACAGCCTGTTGGAATAGTTAGAGCATCATTTGCCCCCGACCCATCTTCCTTATTTGACGAGGTATGCATGGTAAGAGTAGCTTCTTGAGAAAAGGAGGGACACAAAATCTTCTCCCTTGTTAATTCCTAACAAGAAAAAAGAACCGTTGAATATGTAATAATAAGTACTTAATGGATAAACATAGCCATGGCAAAGAAAAGAAGGACACCTCATCGAAGGCCCTTTTCATAAGCCTCATGATCGTAGCATTAACAGGAAAAAGAGGGAAAAGGGGGGCATCCCAAGCAGGAAGATCCTCTGAGGGCTCAACGGGTTGCCGAAGGACCTCAGAAGCCTTTCTCAGCACAGGCATGAACCAAGGTTCCCCAGTAGGGATGAAACAGTTCCTCTTAAGGGCCTCGGGTTTCGTTTCAAACATATGTATTATGGGCACCAAATTGATAGAGGCAGCTCGCTCAGGGACGCCCAGTTGATCACAGCATTCAAAAACCACATCAGCAGCCCAGCTCGTGAGGGGATCTATCATTCGTGCCCAAAAATAGGGAGAATTGATGAATGCCTCAGGGAATTGCTTCACTAAGGAATCTATGAAAGCCTGACCGTAGGGGGACATTAAGAAGTTAGATCGGCAAGCTTGTATCCCCATGGAAATGCCTTCATCAGAACCTTTCTTCATCCCTTCTATGAAAGAAGAAGTCCGGGAACGTTCCAACTCTCGTTCGTGAGTGAGGGTTACTTGTTCTGCTTGCATAGCGAAATTTGCCCTCATTTCCAACGCTCTTTCTAGTGAAGCCTCTAGGGCTATATCCAATTCCCTCACTCGCTCCGACAACGAAGCCAAGCAACTCAAGAGCAGAACAATACTTCTCCTTATCACGAAGGCAGTCTCGAAGATCACGGGCCTCAACTTGAAAACGGTCCCTACTTTGTTCAACCCCGGATAGAATCTCTAAGAACTGATCAAAAGCTAAGGCCTGAGCGCCAAATGAGGGTGTTGAGATTCGGTTTGCCTCTGCAAATACAGAGGAATGAAAATTGCCCGTTTTTCGGGAAAAGAGGTACAGATACCTACCCCAATCAAAAGGAAAAAAAAAAAAGGAAATAAGGTTTACCATGTTTCTTGGAAGGGTTAGTTGTACGAGGGCCGGAAGGGCCAAAGCCTAGCCGAGGTTTCATCATAATTATCTCCTGGAGACTTTCTGGGGAAGATTTTGAGACTCTGGCTTCTGAAGAAGACGGCTCAGTGGCACCCTCCAAAGAGGAAGCAGGCCCGAGAGTAGCGGCCCTGACTTCAGCCATCCTCTGCGATAATTTCGTTTGGATTTTTCGTAGTATCTCTTCATTATCAGGATTCATGGCTGAAAATAACTGCCAACAAAACCCCAATCTTTAGAGATCTTGAGAAATACATGGAAATTTTCGTCAAAAAAAAAAAAAAAGAAAAGAAAGAAGAAAAGAAATCCCTGATAAGCATGGGTTATGTAAATATGAGAGAGAAAGGTAATGAGAAAGGATTTACCTAGCACAAAAGAAGAAGAGCGGAGTAATCGCTCGAAATGCGAAGCAAAGAATGAGAATGTTACTGTTCGTCTGGGAGATGCAGTATGAGGAGGAAGTTGAAAGGACAAAAGGAGTGGGGAGTGATATCTCACTTATTATCTCACCCCAGCTCATAAAAGAGGGGAAGAAGCCTTTCCGTTTCTAAAAAATAATACACCTCTCTTATCAAAATATATTACTTTAATATTCCTCTGCCTGTGAAGAAGAAGCAATAACCAAACCACAAGTAGTTTTCTCCCCCCAAAATCCTAGTCAGAAGCCTTCATACGAATACTTCTGAACCTGGGGGGGAGTAACTGATAGGGACTAATATCAGCCTCATTATGCAAACAACTCAAATCGATAAGAGGGCAAGCCTCCATAATCCTAAGGTATCACCTCAGAGAAGAGTTAACATTAATAAGCGTTATGTAGATACAGGCGAAACCACTTCCTTAAAGCAGTAGATGTTGTCCTAGCATAAAGATCTTACCAATCTAAAAAAGGAATGACAAGTTTTAGGAAGAACTGGCCTTAAGATCATTACTAGGAGGGTTAGACATTAATTATGGCAAGGATCGATAGAAGCTGCTCTGCGCAACAGCCTATTATCAAAAGATTCCATAGGTTTCAGGTGCTCCACACGGATATGAGGCACGTCCTATGCAGAAGCTAGAAGTCTTATCTCCTCCCAGAAGCCACACGGGATTTATTGGCATCTGACAGGATCGAAGGATCTGATCAATGCCCCCAAGCATCTGGCAGAACCTTAGGTTCTGTGTAGCACGCCATCCGCATGACTCTACGTACTCTAGAGTGAGGACCACTGCATTCATGACGGAGGGAATCTTACCTCTATGAGAATTCCTTTTCTATCCTTCCTCCACACGAATGTTTGCTTTTTCACCCTTTTTGCACCTATAAATACCCGGCTATTACACATTTCGTAGAGGATCATCACAACAACTCAACTCTCTATACAAACACGCACTTTCGCGTACTGTTTCATTCATTCTCACACACTCCTCCCTGAGCTCCTTCGAGCTCCAGTAGTTAAGACTTCCGAGGCCTTCTTCCGGGAAGCCTCAACTTCAGTTACCTCCACCCATCCTTCTTGACGCCGGAAAGGATCTCTCTCGCGCACACTACCTTGAGCCTAAGGTAAAACCCTCATCATCTAAAGGTAATAAAACTCAGCAGAGCTCCGCGCTCATCGCCTCTCTCTCTCTCTCTCTCTTTACTTCATTCCTTCATTATCTCCTTGAATGAACGGTAAACTCCATGGATTTCACTAGTTTATGATTGAATACCCCCTGTATTTAAGCATACAGCTCGATTATTACTCATTATTTTTACACAAGCAATGCTCTGTATGAAATACATGATTATACCTTCTCAAACGTCTAAATCTCTTGCTCTTTACTGCTATTATGCCTTATCTATGAACGCTCTTCACAAAGCATGATGAATAATCACTCAAATTGTTGTGGATCTCCAACCCGGATCTATCAATCTGGACTCATCCGTATGGACCATAATGCTACTATTGTCATCTTTTGAACGAGCCTCACTACTAGAAATTTCCTCATAGGAAACGCTTCATACATTACGGTTTTTCGCCAAAACTGTAATGTATGAGCGCTTTTTTACGAAACCGTAATCTATGTGCGTGTACTTTTAACAATTATTACAGTTTCTTAGAAACTGTAATGTATACCTATTGTTAATGTTAACGGTTTTGAAAGAACCGTAATGTATGAAGTAACACTTTAACTTTTAGTTACGATAAGAATAAACCGTTATTAAATAAGTGTTATGTATTCTATTTTAAAAATAAAAAAAGTAAATTCTATGCAAAATTTCCATCTTCAGACACTTAGAAAAAATCGACACTTACAAAAAAATTCAGAATCGCGCGCGAGTTCGTGAGTGCTAGCTGCTGCGGGGTTGCTCTCTGCAAATCGCCGCCGTGAGGAGCTCGCCGTCGCCGGTATTTGGTCGGCCGATACTCTCCTCCTCTCTCTCCCTCTCTCCCTCAAAGATTACCCCTCAATTTCTAACTCAATTTCTAATCGATTTTGGGGATTTAGGGTTGCGTCCCAACCTCGCCGTGAGGGAGCTCGCCGTCACCGGTATTTTCGTCGGCTGGTACTCTCCTCCTCTCTGTCCCTCTCTCCCTCAAAGATTACCCCTCAATTTCTAACCGATTTTGTGGATTTAGGGCTTGAATCTCTGGCAAACTGCAAGGCTCTTGAGAAGTTGCATACCGATTCCAATTCTCTTTCTGGTGAAATTCCTAACTCGTTAGATCTCCAAGGATTTTTGCTTGTTACTTGTATTTCTCTCATGATTATGCATTATGACGACTGAAAGGATTTTTGTTTATACTATCTGGTAAAGCTACTGAGTTTAAGAATGCATGAACGACTAGGTAACAGATCGACTTAGAAGTTCTCTTTTTTGTTCATGTTAAGCAAAAAATCTAGTTAGTATTGCAGATAAGTAAAGCAGTAGCTGTAACTACTACTCAAATTGTAGTAGTTTGATGCAGCATAAAGTATATATTTGTTTTTGGGAATTTAACTGAATTAGAGGAGTTTGATGCTCATGCAAATTCATTCTCTGGCCCATTGCCTTTGACTCTTTCAGCTTGCTCTAAGTTGCGATTGCTTGATCTTCGAATCAATTCCTTTGATGGTGCAATTATTCTTGATTTTTCAAAACTGTCCAACCTTTGCATCCTCGAACTTGGCAGTAATCGATTGTCTGAGCTAATGAGCTTCTGTTTAAGATCAGCCTTTCGAGTTCAACCTTTTTCATTCTCTGCCTCGTTTTCAAGCTGTTGTCGACATTGAAGGATTAGTCCGACTGCAGACATAAAGGAAGTAAACATATATATATATATATATATATATATATATATATATATATATATATATATCTCAAATCTGATAAATGCTTCACATAGTAGAAAATTCAAGAGAGATCGATTATAGTAGGAAGAAAGCCTTTGCCATTAAGGAATAAATGCTAGAAAAAGAAGCTCCTTTAACAGAATTAATCTCATGATTAGAGGGATAATGATATATATAAATCATGTTTGAAGAACATAAATGGTTAAAATAATTAATGCTTCATATTTAGTAAAATTGAGAAAAATTGATCATAGATAAGGAAATGACGCACTGCAACTTAAATCTACAGTTTTGAAGTACAGATATAGATATAGAAACTTGTCAATCCAACCTCATCCGGTAGAGTTCTCTTTTCCGACCTTGTTCGTTCTGCACGAACAGTTGGCTTTCGTTGCTTGAGCTTATCATCCATAGTGATTAATTTGACTGGCCAGATCCCTTACAATTGGCTTTCGTTGCATTGATTTTGTGATTCAGTTTATTACAGCACTATTAATCACCTGGACCTATCAATCGGGATTTTAAAAGATACTACTAAAATACTTCATCACAATCAAGTGCTCTTCCCTTGAGTCTTCAATCACCCCCCCCTCTCTCTCTTTAGGTACAGTAGTAGATTTCTCGAAACAAATGTATAAGGCGTGGATGTATATGAGTAGATTATCACAAGAGTACGAGGATGGAGTTGTACCCACATCCTCATCATTACAATTGCTTACCTCTGCTTTCTCAATTTCAATGCCCTTGCTTTGTTTGACGAAGTCATATATCCATTGTGGGAAATATTTGGTTGAATCATCATTGTTTCCATCCAACTCTTTGTTTAATCCCAACATTCCAATCAACAACATTCCAAAGCTATACACATCAGCCTTGTTAAAGACTGCGCCAATGCTTCTATTGATCAGTTCAGGAGCAACGTAGCCTATGGTTCCTCTAACCGCAGTTAAGGTTACACTGTCCTTCTCTATAGAGCCTTATCCCCTTTCCAAAGTGCGAGAGCCTAGAAACAAACCTCCTGAACTAGAGAAGATCGTCGCTGTCGCTCTCGGAGTGGAATTGGAGGCAGGGGACGGTGGTCCAAAGATCTTTCCAGCGTTTGGAGAGGAGCATCGTCGCGACGACTTCTCTCATCGGAAGGCGCGAGAGGATATCGTGGATTAACGAGTCGAGCAACTCACTGAGTCGATCGGTGGCCATACTCAGTTCTGTGTTTTTTTACCAACCGTAAACTGAAAGAAAATGGAAGTCTCTCTCTTAATCTGCAGGGGTGAAGATAATATAGCGTTCGGTGTTGGGCCATATATAGCCCACCATTATGGGTTAATTTATCAAAATAATTTTCGTAGGGGATTTCCGAAATTAATAATTAAAAGTGAAAATATATGTTAGAAGTTAAATACTACTCCAACTCCATCAGTCCCAAATGTATTGACGTGTTTCATTTCAATACGAGATTTTAGGCTGCAGCGGTAAAAGTGAAAAATAAGGTTTTCACATTATAAATTAAGGGTTGATTCTTTTCATTTTACGAAACAAACTGATGCGGAATGATTTATGCGTCATTTGACACATCTGTTCATTAGTGCCTATGAGTTTTTCGGAGCTTTCCTTTGTAAGCAGATTCGAAGCCTCTTTCACCAAGTTAATTTTTTCTCAAAAACCTCTCGTTATCTTCTTTATATCGGATTAAGAGTCCCTAATTGGCGCAAGTTAATTAATAGGGTTTGTTATAAATCAGATAAATAATTTTCCTTCTAGATCAAAAATAAAAAATTGTCCACCTTGAGATGCTGCTTTATTTTTTTGGAAGAATAAGTTGGAGTGGACTTTGACCAAAAGGTCCAAAACTGATAAGTTTTATTTATTTATTATTTTTTTAATGTGGCATAATTGATAACGGAAAAGTCATACTTTCCGTTAAATATATAAGGAATGCCGACGTTAAAATTCAACGTAAAATAAAATAAAATAAAATAAGATAAGATAAGATAAAAAAGTTTGAATAAAATAAATTACAGTGTGTACACTGGACTGAAACTGAATTTGAAATCTCTTTTGCTGCATTACTCTTCTCTCAAATTCTCCCCTCTCCTACCTTCAACTTCAAAGGAATAAAACAAGTTCGAAACTATGGCGGCGTACGCAGCTCTTGTTTCCGCTATGCATATCATCGATAACCTTCAGCTTCACCCAAAAACAGGCCGACTCCCCAGAAAGTCAAAGCCCCTTGATCCCTCCGCATCATCTTCTCCGACCGGGCAGAACAGTAGAATGGTTGGTGTTGATGATGTCTTGTTTCAAATGAAGGATAAGCTCACTTCTCATTGCCCCGATCTTCAAATCCTGACCGTGGTAGGAATGGGCGGAACGGGTAAGACTACTCTTACTACGAACGTTTATCAAGACCGGTTTGTTAATGAGAAGTTTGATATTTGTGCTTGGATTACCTTCACTCATGAATTTAACATTGGAGAAATTCTCTTAGATGTTTTTTGTAAACTGAATATATTAGTTGATCCCCATTTGAGTGAGTCTGCATTAGGAGAAGTGTTGTATAAACACCTGTATGGTAGAAATTATCTTGTTATAATGGACGATATGTGGAGCGTTGAGGCCTGGTATGGAGTCGGGAGGTTTTTTCCGGATAACAAAAATGGTAGTAGGATAATTATAACTAGGCTCTCAAATTTGGCTTCACAATTACCTTCCTCTAGTAGCCTTGAAACGAAACTTTTGGATGAGACTCATAGCTGGAACTTGCTCTCCAATATTGTGTTTGGGGTAAAAGTTTGCCCAGTTGAGTTGGAGGGAGTTGGAAAGAAAGTAGGGAAAAGTTACACATGAGCTATAAGCAATTGCCGGTCTGTCTGAAGCCATGTTTTCTTTATATGGGTGTTTTTCCGGAAGATAAGGTGATTTGTGTCTCACGGCTCATTAAGTTATGGGTTGCTGAAGGATTTATAAAACTACAAAGAGGGAAAATCTTGGAAGAGACAGCAAGGGACTATTTAAATGACCTTATTGACAAAAATCTCATTTTGATTCATGAGTTGGGACGTACAGGAAACATAAAACGCTGCAAAATGCATGACGTGCTGAGAGGCTTATGCTTAAGAGAAGCTCAAAGGGAAAGGTTTTTCAGTGTTATCACAAGACTGCCAACTTCTCAAGGTCAAGGGATAGAAAACACCCAACGTCGTATTGTTATTTCGAAGAATGAAGCCATAAATGCCTTGTCTATGTCTCTACCTCGTTCTTTGATATGGGATGTTCAGCAAATACTACCACCTCTCAATTTCAGGTTGCTTAGGATTCTGGACTCATGCAGATCTATATGTTCGAATAAGGAAAGAGATGAAGAACTTCATGAACTGCAACTTCATTCATTACTGCTACTGTAGTTTACGTACATATTTATATGAAGGAAAAAGCAACTAAAGTCGTGAAACACAAAGCACGACTTAAGACACAGAAAAAATAAACCCTAGAAATCTAACACCGAACACGTGGCGCGATATCTGACGGCTAGGATTTAAAGTAAAACTAACGGCAATAAAACAGTAAAAGGAACAGAGTTCGATTCTTCATCCAAGCAAAAACAGAGCATCATCATTTTCTTCTATCTTCATCTTCTTCATCTTCTTCTGCATTCTTCTGAGATCATCAATCCTCAACACCCATTGTAAGCACATAATTCATAGAAGGCATGCATCGATTAGTTAACTTGAGGTTTCTTGCTATTGCGACAGAGTGTGAATTCCCTCGTCCAGTCTGGCTTTTTTGGAATCTACAGACATTAGTCGTTGGCCGTTTGTGGGGGTTAACTTCGCCAATTGATATTTGGTCCATGCCTCACATCAGGCATATCAAGTTCCTACGGCTTTGCCTTCCCGGCCCTCCAGGTGGCCATGATAACATTGTTTTGGGAAGAATAAAGAATTTCAAGTGTAGCGAACAAGTGATCAAGAGGATTCCCAATATCAGGAAACTGCATATATGTTATGACAAGGGACTTGATGGTAGCTACTGTCTCACCAATCTAGATCGTCTAGATAAACTTGAGTCCTTGAACTGTGCTTTTTCTCAAGTGACGAATCAAACTGGACCTGACTATCTACAAAGACTCATCAGCTTTCTGGAGTCGCTCAAGAAGTTGACTCTAGTTATTGACAGATCTCAATGTTGGAAAGGCATGTTGAATAAGATAGGCACGTTGCCCTTTCTTCAGAAGCTCGCACTTTATGGGGGGTGCTTCACGGAAGGGCAGTGGGAGACAACCGAAGGGCACTTCTGCAGCCTCAATTTCTTGCTTCTTCACCAATGTGACAGTTTGCAACAATGGACAACGGATAGCTCCCACTTTCCATGCCTTGATCATCTTGTTCTTGATCGGATACTGATAGGGTGCATTTTTACCCTATCATCTAAGTGTTATATTATCGTTTTCTTGTCGTATTTTGATAGTTTAGCTCATGATTTATATTGTTTATGTTATTTCGAGCTAGATTACGCTTTTGGGATGTTTTGAGTGTTTTTAGGGCTTTTTAGTCGAGAAAACCCAAGATGAGATAAAGAGACGATGAAACCAAGGAAGAGATGAAGTATTGATCCCAAGTTATGACTTTTCACGATTTTGTAAAAGTGTTATTCTGGAAAAGTGGAAGCATAGTATTGAAGAGGAGTTCGATAGGAGCACGTAGGCGAAAACGGAGGTCAATTTGGAGTTCGGACGAGGAAGATATGACCGAAACAAGAAAGTTGCGCAGAACCCTCTCGACCCTCTCGACCGACCTCTCGATCGAGAGAGGTGTCGAGAGGTGCCTCCTGTTTTCCAGACGGGATTTTCTCTAAAAGGCTATTTTTGACTTTTTCTTGGTTTCCTTGTACAATTAGGTATTGGATGTAAACTTCTACCCTATAAATACCTCTAAACCTATCATTGTAAACAAGTTCCTCCACTCTCCTACATTCTTTAGATTAGTTTTTATTCTTTTCTCCATACTTTTATACTTTAGATCTAGATTTATTTTATGTATGAAGACCATTGAAGATTGAAGATTTATTCAAGATTCAAGAGTTTTTCTATCCCTTTCTTTTTACTTTATGTTTTTAATTATGTTTATTCTTCCTTCTACCTTTCTTTTAATTATGTCTAGCTAAATTTCTTTAGTTGATTTTAGGGATTGAATGCCTAATTGAATTTATGTGAGTGTTTTTGTTTATAATTAGCCTTCCAATCTAGATGCATGTTTTCATGGTGCTTATTCTCATGCATAGTTAACTGGCCATTAATTGTGTATGCATAATTATGTGTTTATATGCCTTGATAGGATATTGCATAATAGATCTCATGAATACATGATATGATAATTTGATTTGTCTTAATTGATAATTGAGTTATTATATGTTTATATATAATTGATTTGGTGTCTTAGTTGAACCTAGTTGATTATATTATTGATACTTGTTCTATTTTGCACTTGATTTGATTCTTACAATTCGAAAGAATATTATGATCTTGTTAGGTGACAACTTGCATTGCTTTAATTAGGGTGTAGGTTATTTTTGCATGTATCACATTTAGATTGGATTAAATTGGTTACTTGTACTCATTAATTGCTTGCATATATTTGATTAGGTAGGCTAGCTTCCCTAGAATCAACACTTTTCCTTATTTGAGTTTTATCCTTATTTGTTTATTTGCCTTATTTATTATATTTGCTTTACTATTTGCTTATTTTCCTTTTTTGTTTAATTGCTTATTTATTTGTTTCCTTATTTGTGTTCTCTTTTATTTATTTTATTTATTTGTCTAGATTATAAATACCACATTCTTATTTTCTTAATTGCCTAGACATCAGTTTAATTCTAGAGTAGAGGTACTTTGTGTGATTTCGATATATCAATCCCTGTGGATACGATACTCGTACTTTCTTATACTATACCTATTTTGTGTGGTAGAAAATAGTGCGATCAAATACATGAGCTCATGGAGATCCCATTAGATTTTGCAGAAATGTCCACACTTCGAATGATTGACTTGGTGTACTGCAGCAACTCTGTTATCTTTTCTGCTAAAAATGTATTGGAGTTACAAGAGGGATTATGTGGGGAAACAACACTACAAGTCACGCTTAAGACGATGGATAAAGCACTGCAGAGATTGAAGAGTCATAACTTTCATGTTATTTGTGTCTAAGGTAAAAAAATGATTAAGACTCCTTCCGTTCCATTGATATAGCAGCAAACTAGCCCAATGAGACCGGGGAGTATATGTATGTGAAACATTTCAAGTGTATTGTGTCATATACTAACACAATATTGTTTATTTTAGAGGAACTAACATACGATGGTTAGTGTCACGTCGCAACTGAAAAAGCCAGTTCAACTGCTACACGAGTTTATTGTATTATGATAATGAACTGCTACACGAGTTTATTGTATTATGATAATCAAAAGGAGAATACACACTCAAGTAATAGCAATCTCAATGCTTGAAGCTTTGTTACAATGGAGCAAGGATATAGAATCGGTTGAAGTTGTACCCCAACTCTCTTTCTCAATTATTGCTTTATGTGTTGATCGAGACGGATATTCGGGAATTTGCAGACATTCGAGATCATCTTCCAACATTTGCAACACTTTATTCATTGATGGACGATCGTTTGGATTCATCTGTATGCACCATAGTGCAACTACGGTCATCTTTCGAACAAGAGTCTTTGTAATCTCATTCTCATCATTACCACTGTTTTCCTCTCCATTATCAATCCCAATACTACTGCCTTGGTTGAAGGATTCATATATCCAGGATGGGAAATACTTAGTAGATTCATCAATTTTTCCCTTCAACTCTCTATTCAAGTCCAAAATCTCGACCAACATCATTCCGTAGCTATACACATCAGCCTTATAAGAGATTGCACCGATACCTCTGTTGATTAGTTCAGGAGCAACATAGCCAATGGTTCCTCTGGCGGCGGTCATGGTCACATTGTCCTTCTCTAAGGAGCATAACTTGGCCAGCCCAAAATCGGATACTTTTGGAACAAATTTATCGTCCAAAAGTATATTATGAGGTTTAATATCAAAATGCAGAATCTGAATATCACAACCACGATGCAAATACTCAATCCCTCGAGCCACTCCGACAACAATCTTAAATTTCGTGTCCCAGTCCAAAATACATGTGTTTTCTCGGCTGAAGATGTACTTCTCAAGCGAACCATTCGGCATGAAATCGAATATGAGTGCACCTTTGGATCTTTCTGCACAATATCCGACTAGTTTGACAACATTCACATGATGGATCCTCCCGATGCTTCCGATTTCATTGATGAAATCTTGGCCCTTAGTTTTGCCCTTCCCCAGTAGCTTGACTGCTACATGATGGCCACTTCTGAGCTTCCCTTTGTAAACAGATCCGAAGCCCCCCTCGCCAAGTTTTTCTCGAAAACCTCTCGTCATCTTCTTTATATCCGAATAAGAGTACCTTATCGGGGTGAGTTTGTTGTCACTTTGTAGGAATCCCTCTATATCCTCGTACGCAGACATGCGCCTTCTTCGGAACGTGTAGATCAAGAATCCCATTGCACAGAGAAACCCAATGCCGAATCTTACTTCGAAGAATATAGCTGCCATTTAAAACAGATTTAGAAAAATGCTTAAAAGATCTACCATTCTTATTTTGTTCGGAACTCAAAGCTTGACATTAAGGCATATATTAGAAACGCACCGATAATGCGTCGAATATCGCTTCGGTCCCCTGCAAGTGATCAACACGCGTACTCATGAATTATGATATTATATATCAAAACAAAGTTCAGATTTACCATGCTAATCTCATGTTTTGTTTCAATGTTCATCTCTAACATATATTCCCCGTCGTCCCATCGAATGATGTGCGTTTCTATATTTTATATGTAACTTCAATTCAAGAAACACATATCACTCGGCAAGATGGACGGAGCATAAGAAGAGGTGCGGTGTGGAGGAGTTCTTACAAGTTTGCACAAAAACCAAGTAACAGACCCCAAATCCTACGATGATCTTCAATGGAATGGTTACCCCTGCAAATACAACAACTGCAAAATTTCTCCAGAAAAGTTATTAACTCATTAGAATTTATTACATCTATACTATTACTCTCTCCGTCTCTTCCTAATTGACATCATTTATTATTTTATACAAGGGGTCACTTAGAAAGAGACGGAAGTAATATAAAAAGTATCTTGTTTATAAAATTCGATGTGTCAATTTTAACGTTATCATTAAAATAAATCTTCATAACATTAATATTATAAGTAGAATAATGATTCCGAATATATCTCAATTTATATCCGACTACGACTAGTGATGATTTTTTATTTATTTTTAAATATATTAATATTTATAATAAATTAATAACATTAAAAATAAACATTATATGCAAAATAAGATTATACGTGCATAACACGTAATCTCAGCTAGTATAAAATTAATAATGCAGAATAAAATTTAAGAGCTCACCAACTACGACCATAAAAATCATGAGTGGGCCAGCAACTGGACCTGATGAGCAATGGAAATTACATTTTTGTAAGGATGAGTTCTCTTCATTCCAAATCATGAAGGATCATTTGATTAAATTTTGATCAATTTCTCACCGTAACTTGGTTTGAAGGTCCCCATCACGTGTGCTGCATTTTACAGGGGAAAAAAAAAAAAAAATCAGCACAAAATTAAGCATAAGTTGATAGTTGATGGTTGATTCTGCAAGAAAACATTCTTACACCAATGGTAATAGAGCTTAGAATGGATCTTGGGGCAGATAAATTGGCCACACATGAACAAGAAACAAGGCACTCTAAATCCATAAAACAGAGACTTATGGATTTCAGAGAGCGATGTGTTGTTCAAATCTGTTGTGGAATTCCAGTGTGTTGCAAGTACGGTATCCACTGTGCACATGTAGTCCATATCCGTGGGGCAGATCGGCCCGAGCTTGAGGTAAGTATGCCTGCCGCTGCCTTCTTCCTCGCACTCTGCAACATGTGTTAAGGAGGATGTATTCTGCAAGGGATTGGCGCAGCTTATGAAACTGATAGGCTTGCTTGATAGGTTATAGTAGGTCAAGGCCAAGGATTTAGCATCCAAAAACATATACTCATATGTAGAAGAAGAGAAATATTTGCATATGCCGTTGCTGTTGTTATTGTTTGGGAGGATATGGGAGAGCCTGAGGGTGGAACTGGCATAGTCAGTTTCCTTCACGTAGTATTTTACAGAGTATACGTGGATTGAGGCGACGCCCTCTTCGCATGACAGTTCGAATTCGGCATTGGGATTGCCGCAGCTGATGGGATCGGTGTTGAGGCGGAAAGGGGCGGTGATGTTGGAAAGGAGGCCACAGGAAGAAGGGGTGCAGCTTGCAACTGCATCACAGGTTTGGAGAGAGAGAATGAAGAGAGATAAACATGTGAGGAAGAAGATGAGGTTTTGATCGTTGACCATGCTTCTTTGCTTCAGATTTTCCCACTCGAATAAGAGAACTATATAGCTCCAATCAGTTGCAGGAATATTGTTTCAGCCGGTAGACTTTGAACAAGACTATCATACATTTTTTTTTTGGGAAATTTCTTGGATACTGAATGTGAATGCTTAATTAATACTACCTTTGTCTCATTTATATGGGGTTTATTATATGAATTAAAATGTGAGCGATAGTGGTGGATAAAGCAGTATGAATGGATTTAGTGGATTAAAATTTTGCCACTCAACGTAATATCCTTATACTCCCTCCGTCCTAATGGGAAAGAGACCTTTTTTTTTCATCACGAGAATTAAGACATGAGTGATGATAGTGTGTAAAAGTGAAAGACAGTGAGTAAAAGTAACGTGTCTACATTAAGAATAATATTTTTGTTTTTTTGTCATTTTATTTTTAAAAGATTGAATTGGTTGTTGGTCATCTTTTCAAGTTTGTGTGGGATAATGATTATGTGAACTAAGTACGAGTACATACTTTAGGAAAATTATCAATAAAGAGAATTAGTACATAACGACTTTTGCTATAATTAAATCGTTGCTCACTATTTTACTTTGTTATGCTAAAATAGATGTACAACGTGCAACGCGCAACGCACCTTATCTTGTACATTGAAATTCAAGCAAAAAGTCAAACCTGTATTTGACCATATTAATTAAAAGATAAAAGTTATTAAATTTTGTATCTCAATATGCGAATAAGGTTATTTGATACCATTCCACATTGAATTCACAAGCAAATGTAAACTGGTACTTAAGGTCAAATTTCCACGATTAGTTTTTGGGTGGAGTTAGAATTTTTAGCTTGGATTATTTGATTGTTTTTATAACTATTTATGATTCGGACACCAAGCTGGCAAAGCAGCAAGAGAAAACTTCCTCCCTTAATTATTTAGTAACTTCTAAAACTGAAAATTTAACAGGAAAGTTGATGTTATAGATCGATTAGAAATTTCGTTTCATTTCTCTAGGTAAATATATAGATTTTTAATTGATTTAGGAGAATTGCTAATTCAGTCGTGATACTTGTCGTTGTCGAAATTTAATTATTGTTAGGATTAAAAACGCATCTATCAGAATTTATAAATATGTGTTGAAACTTCTGCCACGTTAACTTCTTACATGCCATTAGTTTATTGGTCAAAATCTAGTCTTTTCTTTCTTCTTTTATTTATTTAGGTTGCGTTCTCTTTGATGCAAAAGAAAATGAGAGAAAAGAGAAAATCACCTTATAAATTCCACCCCTTTTCTCACTTTTTCTCACATTTTGTATTTCCCCCCCTTCATTTGCATTATAATGGAGAGAAAATTTTATCTCTCCAATTTGGTGTTGTAAATATTTTCTCCAATTTAAAAAGTAAAATCCTCCCTCATTGATAAAAGGTGAGAAAAGGGGAGAAAAATGGTGGAATTTATAGTGTAATTTTTTCTTTTCTCTCATTTTCTTTCGCATTAAAGAGAACACAACCTTAGGGGAAGTCTTGTCTCCATTGTCTTCGTTGCTCTGCTTGACTGCTTCTAGTAATTGACCAACTATAAGGCCACCCTAGTGCATTGTTTTCAATTACTCTCTCTCTCCGCGTCCAATTTCAATACTTATGTTTCTTTTCGATTTAAAATTTTATATGAAGTGTTAAAGTAAAAAGTAAGTGATCCACACCGAAAATGTAGGGTTAATACTTTCCATTTTAGAAAACATAACTAGTAAAATGAGATGATCCAAAACAACAAACATGAGACATGACTAATGAAATGGAATGGAAAAAATACTAATTCTAGATACCCTGCTCAATGTTTAGATGTATATGTTTCATATTTTGTTTAATCTAGATTAAATTTCCTAAACAGATTGATATTTAATTTTAAATAAAAGAACGTTTCTGTAATACCCCGTCTTTTACGAGTAAGTTTTGATATAAATTGAAAATTCAAAGTTCAGACGATTCGTGCCGGAGAATATTTTTAAAAAATGTCCCAACATTCTTATTATTTTTATATGGTTAGTGTAAATTGTTTAATTATTTTCTTATAGAAATAGTTAATTATATACTAGAAGTTTGATCATGTGATTAAGTTTTAAATTTAAACTATAAATCAATTATGAGGATAACAAGTAAATAAAACATATATATATATCTCTTATTCTTTTATTTACCTAGTCTAAATGCTAGACTAAATATAGAGTGAGTGTTATATTAATAAATTGTATGGCTTATGATTTACTCACATCATCTCCCTCCCTTACCACACAATTTAGTTAATGAATATGGATAATACCCCTTTTTCCTCTTAATTCTACATCACCACCGAAAGCCATCACTCCCCTCTCTCTCTCTCACTCTCTCGCGGCTTCTGCCGCCGGCGCCTTTCTTCCCCCCCCGGTTTCGCCACCGGTAGCCAGCGTTGAGTCCCGAAGGCGCCCCCTTTTTTATCCGTCGCGCCCGTTGCTTCGCCGTGCCTCGCCGTTGTTGTCGTGTCTCCGAACCGGAGCAGGTTCCAGCGATGGCGCGTTTCCCGGCAGTGACGGCTATGCCAGATGCCGCCCCTGATTCCTCCCTTGGTCTCCGTTCCGACTCCAGGCAGTTCCTCATAGTTGGGGCTTAGAGCCTCGACTAGGTTCGATTTCCTAGCGTTTATTTTTCGAGATTCCCATGCTTATATTCTACGATTTTTCCAGAGAGTGTTCCTTATTTGCGTTGCTCTAAGTTTGATTTGATATATTGTGGATTATGCTAGTTTAAAGTTTATGGGCATGCTTGGTGTTGGTTTATTCCCTTGAAAATAAAAGTGAGCATGCTTTGTTTTACTGTGTTCTACTTGTTCCTAGTTCTAAAAATGGAAGTAGTGTATTAGGCTCATTTCTTGGAAAGAAGGCTCTTATGAGGTGGTGATTGGGGGATGTTGACTTGAATAATTTGGAGGTGTTAAAAGTGTTTTGAGGGATGAAATGTTGTGTTGTATCATGAATTCGTATGTTCTTTTCTTTCTTAGTATCATAGAGGAAGCATTGACAAGCTATTGTTGTAAACTTTTACACTGAGCATCTATATAATCTAGTGAAGAAGGATTAATTATCAAAGGTCTCAATTCTTTCAATTTAATCTTTTGATTTTTGAAACTTAGGAGTTTATAGATAAAGTAGAAAATCATGGGTTCTTTGTGGGTTTCTCAGCCATGGGTCGAAAAGTATCTTGTGGTTTTGATTCTTTCCGTTTTGATTTCTATCTAGCTTCGACTATGTCAGCCATATCATCGTTGTTGCTCGGGTAATAGTGAAAGCAAGTCTATTGCCCTGTTTTTCATATCTGTCACAGCAGCCCCTTTCAGACCCGATTCTGGGATTTTCCTCCGGTTAAAACCTAGCATAATAGGTGCCATTAGAAACCTCTTTTCATTAGCTTTCTAACGGTATCTTCGGATTTCTAATTGAACATCACATGAGGGAGTTATGAACCTCCGAAGTCATAGTGTATAATCTGTCTGCGGAAAATGTACCTCAACCTTTCTGTTATTATTCTGGGCGTTTACTCCAGTAAAAACCTAACAAAATAGGTACCCTTAGAAACCTCTGTTCGTTGGCTTTCCAAACCTATTTTCGGATTTTCATTTGGAGTTAAAACGAAAAAGTTATAGTCCTTTGAAGTTAGGTTGTGCAGTCTGTCGCGGGAATTTCATGGCGACTTTATCGTAGTGATTTCATTGTTCGTTTCACATCACAATCTAAAATGAATTGAGGGGTTTTAAGGTATATGGTCTGGGATTCTTGTTTATGTCTTCAATTTGATTGACGAGTGCCCGATAAAGAAGTATTTAAGTCGTTATGTTAGCATGGGAATATAGATTTCGTCATAGCTTTAATTTCGTAGTCTTTGCCTTGACTTATCGATTTTGATGTTGCGGGTTACTTTTGATTGTCATATTAAGTCCTAATAATTCATGTTTTGATCTTGGGGAACTTTCATTAGGATATGTAGAAAATAAAGATGATACTTTAAAAAAAAGAATATTGCATGAATTTTAGTTATTGTGACATAACTTCAAGAGCATAGATTTACTTGATTCCATAATTGAATCAGATACTAAAAATGACTTCTAGTTGAATTTAGTCATTCTATGCATATGAGATTAAGCCTTTTAATCTAGTTTAATAACTAAAAGATTTCAATAAAGGTTGTTATAAGATCTCTAGTGAAGAGTTATGATATTGTTGGTGTTATAAATAGAGAAATGGTTTTGGACATAGTTACTTAAGTTTTCAAAACACAAGTATAGCAAGTCAAGGATTTAGTCATCTCGTATTTATGTGAAGTTAAGCTTGGAATACCTTTAAGATTAGACATTTATCTTGTAGGATATTTTGAGGAAGGGCAATAATCACTTGGACCGAGTTGTGCTATATATCTACGGAATTATTCCATCAAGGTGGGCTCTTTACTTTCCAAACATATTTTGAGTTATATTATGCTCTGATATTTACAAAATGAGAAAACTGTTTATCCATAAAATGTTTTGTGCGCTCTACATGTTTAATGCTCTGAAGTTAATCGATCGAGGTTCATTGCTTGTCTAACACACTAGCTTTGAATTGTGTATACACCCTGGTAGTAATGCGGAGGTTGATCTCTCTCGTGTTCTATCTTCGACTGGGATTCTCTGGGTTTCGACCCGAAATCCAAAAATGAATGTTAATGGATCCGACAGTGGCTAGAGGTCCGGGATCACAGTAAGAGTAACTGTAGAGTGTGACAAATGGGCGCCAAGGAAAATGATAATGTTTTGACATACTTAGATGCATTTCTTTTACAAAACTTCTAAGTTATGTCTTATGATGATGGATAAACTGTATTTTGTTTTATGTATGTATACCAAATGTTAGCCCACTAAGTACATTAGTACTTAGCCCAAATATTTTCCAAATGTTTTCAGGTTAAGTGACGGTGCTGACGGGGCGGAGCTGAGGCTAGGGTTCTCCTATTGTATTAGCTTCCGCTAGTTTCTTGTCATTTGTGTTGAACTCTAGATTGTATTTCTTGAACTCATTATGCCTCTTGTTAGTAGACTCTTTAACTTACTTCTATGTATAGAGTCTATCCTTATTTATGTCAGAGCCATTTGAACTTGAAAAGATCCTTATGGTATCAATGAAAGTATATGTTGGATATCTCTTGTTAATTTTATTTAGGTTAGCTTCTGTTTCAAAGGTGTTGCTGCCAAAATCTTTCGAACATTGTTCTGTTTATTAATAACTTATTTATTTAAGATAAGACAAGAGTTTTCCCCCTTTCTTTCCCCGCTTCTTTTCTCCAACCCCAGTCACGCCTCACTCGTGTCTCTTCCTTAGAAAAGTTGGGGCGTGACAGTTTCATGACCTATAATTTCATATCAAAATTATAAAAATCGAAAAACAAACGATTAAATTACTTGTAATCTAACCAGGTGACTGAGCACATCTGGTCACCGGGCTCCTCTCTTTAATGAGGGACCCGAGTTCGATCCCTTATGAGAAGCATTTGAATTCATATCAATTATGCCTAATTATTTTCATATAAAGAAACATGTTGTCTTGATGAACGACTGCTAAAAAGGAAAAAGCGTCATCTTTTGTCGGACGGAAGAAATATATTTTGATACATAAAATATGTATCAAAACCATGAGGACAAGATAAGGAATGCATATTTAAACATCACATTTTTTTTTCATGATTTTTTCTGATTCATCACCACTATTGCAATTTATTTATTTTAAAGGAAGTCAATATTGCATTTTGGGCCTTTGAAGTTTGAACTATAAGTTATTGGGCCGGATTGAAGAATGGAGGGAGATAATATTACCATTGCATTTTTTAGAAATTTACAGATCGATCCATAAATTTTGAAAGAATTTTAGAATAGCCGGAGAACTCTGAAATTATCATATGGTCTAGAAATTCTATATTTACATCTCAGTCCAAAATTTACTAGAAATAGCACTTAATTAGAATTCATTATGACTACTATAAAGCAACATATGATAGCATAACATATAGATTGTGCATTAAATATCTATATATTTAGTTGATTACTATACTATATGTATCTATTTCTCAATCTTCAATAGTAATCCCAACATTATGCAAAGAAACAATATGATGTAAAGAGGATGCAAAATCAGTTGACCATGTACCCCAGCTGTCGTCCTCGTTTATCGGCACGTGTGCCGATTGTGATGGATATTCCGGAATGTTCAGACGTTCGACTTCGGTTTCTAGCATTTCTACCACTTTATTCATTGATGGACGATCGTCTGGATTCATGTGTATACACCATAACGCAACTATCGTCATCTTTCGAACAAGCTTTTCCGCGTCACCATCATGATCTGCATCGATGGCATTTCTCGTTGCCGTGTCCATGCCTTGATTAAAACGATCGTAGATCCAATATGGAAAATATTTGCTAGAATCGCCATCATTTTCTATCTTGTCTTTGTTTAAGCCAACCATTTCCATGAGCAACATACCAAAACTATACACGTCGGCTTTGTAGGACACTCGGCCAATACCTCGATTGATCAGTTCGGGAGCGACATAGCCTATTGTTCCTCTGGCGGCGGTCATTGTCATTGTATTCTTCTCTATTTAGCAAAATTTTGCTAGTCCGAAATCGGATACTTTTGGGACGAATTTATCATCAAGGAGTATGTTATGCGGCTTTATATCAAAATGTAAGATTTGAATGTCACACCCTCGGTGCAAATACTCAATCCCTCGAGCAACTCCAACTGCAATCTCAAACTTCTTTTCCCAACTCAAGGAGTTCTTATTTTCACGCTTGAAAATGTACTTTTCAAGAGAACCACTGGACATGAAATCAAATACAAGGGCGTGCTTCGACCCTTGTGCACAATATCCAGCTAGATTTACGACATTGACATGGTGGATCCTTCCGATGGTCGCAATTTCATTTATAAAGTCCTGACCATTCGCTTTGGATTTTCCAAGCATTTTCACAGCTACATGATTCCCACTCCGGAGCTTCCCCTTGTAAACAGAACCATAACCCCCTTTTCCTATTTTTTCTCGAAAGCCTCTAGTCATCTTCTTTATGTCAGAGTAATAGTACCTTATCATCGGAGCAAGTCTGTTGTCACTTTGTAAGAAGAATTCGATTGTGTCGTAATGTGACAAATGCCTCCTCCTAAATTTGTAGATAAAAAACCCTACTATAAAAGGGTAGATGATGATTCTTGTCGCACAAACCATCATGATACTTGAGACGAAGCCTGTAAAATCATATTTTATAAAAATCTACACTTTTATAATATGTAATAGATAATAGTAGTGCATAGACCACGCCATGCTATATTAAAGAAATTTAGAGCTCACCGCTACTTAGCGCATCTCCTTTGCTCCCTGCAAATTAACACATGCAAACACCACAACCAAAACGCGTCAGCTAGGATGAGACGTATAGAGCACAAATTAATTACAGATGTAATTATAAGCAAAAATTAAGAGTGGCTCACCGGAGTTGAGCGGGTCAAATCCCCAATCTGTAAACACATGTATAAGACTATTCAATTATTTATTTTAAATTTTTTGGGAAAAAAATTAGAAATAAAAACATAAAACTACCCCATCTAATATAGTAGTCCAATTGATGGACAATGAAGATTATTAGCCCCACTATTGCTTTAAATCCAACGAGGGCCATTACAGGACGGGCCACTGTTGCACATAAAAGAGCTGCAAAAATATAATCTTCACCAAAATTAGCTACTAAATTGGTAAGTTTTATCATACACGACAATATTTAATAAAATTACATGCACATCTAGAAGATAAAATTATACTCCCCCGTCTCATTCGAGGTGCTACAATTACTTTTCAGCATGAGATATTAGAAATGTGCAGGTGTGGTGTGGTTTAAATGTAGTGTTTGCTTGTGTATACTTTTACTAAATAAAGAAATATACTAACATCTTGTATGGTATACTCTGTAAAAGAAATTGTAGCATTTCGAATGAGACTGATAAAGTACTATTTAAGGAAAGATAATATAAATACGCACCTGCAATCACATGAATAATTAGGAGAGGGCCTGCAAACATTCAAGATTATACTAATAAGTTCAAACTCAAAGGTAATAGTATTCTCTCCGTCTCGCTATATTTGAACCATTTCGGTGTAATAATACACTCAGTTGAATGTAGTAAGCCCAAGTAGAGTAGGACAGAGGAATATGTGAGAATGCTTACTTGTAAGTCGCGTGGCGAATACATCTCTAAATTTCACTGCGTCACAAAAAAAAAAAAAAAATGTTAAGCATATATCACAGTTATGGTTTAGTATAAGGTGACTTGACCCCTTGGAACGGGTACGTAGCCTAGCGGTGGAGGGGTTCGTCTGTAGCTTAAATGGTCACATGTTCAAAGTTTTGTTTATACTTTTCTAGGTGTGAAACAGGGGCTTGGGGTTTGAGTTTACCTATTAGCAATAAAGATAGCGACCGCGAGTTCTTACGACATTTAAAATTTTCACAAGAATATAATTATGCACATGAGTATCATTACCCCAATTGGTGAGTGGTCGTTCTTCGTTGCAGCCACTGCAGAGAAAGCGGAGTTCAAATCCATACAAGAGCGATCGATGGATATCCGAGAGCGAATCATTGCTCGAATGTTCGTTGAACTCCGGCCATGACGTCATCGCTATCACATCCAACTGGCACATGTACGGCAGCTCTGAGGCAAGCATGTATCCAAGCCTTACATAACCATATCTAGAAGGATCGGACGAACAATCACGAGGAATCTCTGTATACAGAGAAGAATTCGAAACCTTCAACGGATTCGGGCAGCTTATGAAATTAATGTTAATGTTCCAATAGTTAAATAGGTAAGTGTAGGTGAAGGGAAAGAGGGAGAAGGTTGGGAAAGAACACTTATCATTGGTGTTTAGGGAAGCATCCACTAGCCTCATGCTGTAGTTGCTTGATACGAGTATTTTAATTATTTATATTTGTCGTTGGGCTTACCCGTTTAATTATTTGGGTCGTTCCTTTTCGGGTTTTCTTGTTGATTCTTTCCCGAATCGTAGGTTGAATCAACCCTAGGTATTTAGTATAAATAGGTGGATTGTATCTTATTTCATGAACAAAAATAGAATACAAAAACCTAGTTTATTTATTTCGCCACTTTTCCTTTTCTTCTCGTAATCTGGCGTGAATGACGAGCAAGGATCTCGCGTCTGTCGTTGTATCTTTTATTTCTTTTCGTTTCTTGGTAAGGATGGGGCGATTTCCTCTACCAAGAAATGAAAAGAAATAAAAGATACTACGGCAGACGCGAGATCCTTGCTCGTCGTTCACGCCAGATTACGAGAAGAAAGGAAAAGCGGCGAAATAAATAAACTAGGGTTTTTGTATTCTATTTTTCGTTCATGAAATAAGATACAATCCACCTATTTATACTAAATACCTAGGGTTGATTCAACCTACGATTCGGGAAAGAATCAACAAGAAAACCCGAAAAGGAACGACCCAAATAATTAAACGGGCTAAGCCCAACGACAAATATAAATAATTAAAATACTCGTATCAACTCCCCCTCCATTGAGAATCACCTTGTCCTCAAGGTGGAGATTCAATAAATCCTTATATACTTCCTCAAGCGCGTAGATGAAGAAAATTACCAAGAGTCAGAAAGCTTCTCGCGATTTCAGCCTTTTTATTCCTGAGCCTTCACTCCCTTTTTTCGGTATAGCCCCCAATGGATCAGCCTCTTGGGCTTTGTACAACAATGCATGCATTATGGGTAAAGCTGCATGGCCATATTTATAATAAGCAGCAGCAGCACCAGAAACACATTCGGAAGAAGCGAGTTCATCAAACTTATCATCCTTGATTTCTAGGGCACAGGTGTAGCTTTCGGTAGCTTCACTGTAATCACCCTCCTTCGCGGCTTTAGAGCCATTGCTATCATTCGAAAGCTTTACCCCAACTTCCGAATCATTGTCCACGAAATCGCCCTTCTCTTCACCAACTTCATCCATCGCTGGATTCAGCGCATCACCTTCCTCACTCCCAACCGATTCATCAGAAACCGGCGCAGCCACTCCATCAACAACCCCCGTCTCACTCTCGGCACAAGCCACCTGGTTAACTCCTTCCTCCTCCATCGCCACGATCGTGCCATGAGCATGCGCAGAGGATTGATCCCAAGTGGATAGGGTGTGGAAAGAGTCGGGAGCGGTTCGAGACCATGGCGATTCCCATGGTTGCTGAGGGTGCGTGTACGGCAGAGGATTCGGCTGAGGAGCCAGCACGTAGTAGCTGTCTCGCGGAGGAGGAAGTGGTGGCGCGTAGGGGTTATGCTCATTTGCATAACTACCTCCCGAGTATCCTCCGCCAAAGTGCGAGTACGACGTGTAGCCTCCACCTCCATGGTTTTTGCTCGATCCGTAAACGTACTGTGATGATCATCCGCCTCCGTAGCTCTCTGAATGGTTCCAATCTGAGCGGTTGCTGCACAGTTCCGGAGCAATACGAGGCTCTGGAAGGTCCCACGAAGTGCGTGGCTTGCCGAATCGCGGATCGAATGTGTATGTGATGGGATTCCCTCGCAGGGCTGACTGTTCCCATCCCGATCGTTGATCGTGGTGGAGGAAATTCATTCCGTGCGATAGTGGATCCCATGATGAAGGAGTTGTGGACGTCATTGATTGCATGGATGGCCCAAAAGAATCCCAAGGCTGCCCTTTCCCCGCGAACTCCATATGCTGTTGTTGGTGGGGTATCGCCGGCTGAGAAGTCAACGGAGGGATGGTTGCTGCTACTGACTGCGTCGAGGTTCCGCCCAAATTCCACGATGACGAGCGCCAGTCACGAGGCATACCGTAAGGAGGATCTGGCTCAGGCCGTGGCGGCCATACCCCCGAGGAACGCCGCTCTGCTGCCTCCCAATGCGCTTCCCATCTCGCCTCCAATCTTGCCTCTATCCGCTGTAGCCTGGCGATAAAGGAGTCAAACCCTATTGCCTCCATCTGCCGCCTCGTGTGATTGGACAACTAAAAAATTCAATCTCTAAACCCTTTCACCAATTCTTCGATTCAATATTGGATCTTTTGCCCCCTCAAAGAGACTCCACTTTGGAAGCTCTCAATGAAAGCACCAATTGATAGAGGATGGGGCGATTTCCTCTACCATGAAACGAAAAGAAATAAAAGATACAACGGCAGACGCGAGATCCTTGCTCGTCGTTCACGCCAGATTACGAGAAGAAAAGGAAAAGCGGCGAAATAAATAAACTAGGGTTTTTGTATTCTATTTTTCGTTCATGAAATAAGATACGATCCACCTATTTATACTAAATACCTAGTTGATTTGACCTATAATTCGGGAAAGAATCAACAAGAAAACCCGAAAAGGAACGACCCAAATAATTAAACGGGCTAAGCCCAACGACAAATATAAATAATTAAAATACTCGTATATAAATGTGTCTCATGTAGAGAATATACTTATTACAAATTAAAAAAAACCAAGGCAGTCTATTCTTTTATTCGTTGTCATATTATTTCAGCGATACGCAGTCGACATGTATATTAAATTAGAGACTACAAGATTTGATTTTATTCGGAGAAATCAATCAACAATGAGAGCCGAATTGTACCAAGGAATTATGGACAATGTCTTTAGAGGAAAAGTGAGAGGAACTGAAGTTGGCAAACGAATTGTTCTACCGGCTACATTTATAGGGGGTCCAAGAGATATGAGACGTATGTATCTTGATGCATGGACATTAGTACAAAAATTTGGAAAGCCGGATTTATTTATTACTATGACCTGCAATTCAGAGTGTAGCGAAATACAAGAAAAATTATATGTTGGTCAAATATCTCAAGATCGTCCTAATTTGAGTTTTTAGGGCAATACTGCATGACTTGGAAGATCAATTCTTCAAGCACGAGATATTTGAAAATGTTGCTGCACATGTTCATGTTATTGAATTTCAAAAAAGAGGTTTACCACACGCCCACATGCTAATCATTTTCAAGTCGGATTATAAGATAAATACAACAGATGAAATTGATAAGCATGTTAGTGCCAAAATTCCAAATCCAGATGAAAATCACGAGTTATATGAATTGGTGAAGAAGCATATGATGCATGGACCATGTGGGCAAAAGAATCCAAAAAACTCATGTATGGTGAAAGGAAAATGTAAATGCCATTATCCACGACCGTATTGTGAACGCACTATGCAATGTAAAGATGGATATCTGATTTATAGAAGAAGAAATAATGAATCGGTCGTTTTTGTCCGTAATGCAGAGCTCAACAATCGGTGGGTCATACCATACAATGCTTATCTACTATCCAGATATAATTGTCATATTAATGTAGAAGTTTGTTCTGACATCATGACAGTTAAATATTTGTATAAGTATATATACAAGGGACATGATAGAGTGGCAATTAATATGACCCAGAATGATGATAACAATCAAGTTGATGAGATAAAGCAGTTTCAAGATGCACGCTGGGTATCTTCTCAAAAAGCATTATGGAGAATATTCGAATTTGAGATAAATGATATATATACCCGACCGTTATCAACTTACAACTCCATCTTCTCGACAATCAGTTCGTAGCATACCACGAAAGTCAAAATCTGGATAATCTTTTAAATTTAGATCACGTTTCAAAAACAATGTTGGCTGAGTTTTTGTCTACGTGTGCTACAAATGAAAAAGCAAGAAAATATCTTTACAAAGAATTTCCTGAGTACTATGTTTGAGACAAAAGGGACAAATGTTGGACAGCAAGGAAAAAGGGCAATGTTATTAGACGTATTAGTTCGGCAAATCCAATTGAAGGAGAAAGATATTATGAAAGATTACTCTTGAATCATGTTAGAGGACTAACGTCTTTCGGATATTTGAAAACAATCAATGGTACATGATATTTGAGTTTCAAAAAAGCAACACAAAAAACGTGGATTGTTAGAAGCAGATCAAAGTATCATTGAATGCCTGAATAAAGCAATACCATTTCAAATGCCAAAAGAATTACGAAGATTGTTTACAATAATATTAGTACATTGTGCACCATCAGATGTTAGAATTCTATGGGATACGTACTATAATGCATTGTCGGAAGATTTCAGAAAGGAAGCATATACCTCACTCGATCTACAAATTTTCAAGACTTTGAAAAGTTTGAGCATTTACTTAGACAACATGGATATACGAGTTTATGATCTTCCAAATGCATACACACATAAACATAGTTACTTGCAACATATTGTTGGGAATTGTTAAGGACGAATATGTTAAGGGGGAACTACATGGGACACTTTAGAAATTAACTAATTTGTATTTTGATTGGATCCCAAAACCCCAAAGCGTTCTGTTCCCAAGCGACCCATTTTGATGTAGATAGGTTAGAAAATTTTTCTAAGCCTATACTGTTAGGATGGCTTTAATTTGCTTAGGTTTTTAGAATGCAGAAAGTTCTAGTGAAGGCCACTCGCTTGAGTGTGTTTTTCCAAGCAAAGCGAGTCTACCGAGCTGAAGTGAAGCGTGCCGAAGAATAGCGAAGCGAAGCAAGCGCTACAGTAGATTCAAAGTGAGTCTGCCAAAGCGAAGCGAAGCAAGCGCTACAGTAGATTCAAAGCGAGTCTGCCAAAGCGAAGCGAAGCAAGCGCTACAGTAGATTCAAAGCGAGTCTGCCGAAGCGAAGCGAAGCGAGCGCTAGAGTTCAAAGTCAAAGCGAGTCAACGCTAGTCAGCATTTTGCAAAACAGTCACTAGGGAACTTTATTTCCCAAAGCGACTCACTACAGAATGACTACGAAGTGACTCAACTATAGCGGACGCTACAACTTCAAAGCGAAGCAAGCCACTACCTACCAGAAAGCGACAGCAAGACTCCCACTCATATTTTGAACTCCAGTCAACAAAGAGATCTTCACATTAATTACGAGATCTCCGCGTGTCGAAACCGGAGTGGAGCAAAGGAGTTGACTGCCATGCCGACAGGACGCCGCAACAGTACTGGCTCGCTCCAGTTACTGTTAAAATTGGAACTTAGCCAATTTCGGCAAAGAGCCAAAACTGGACGTCTGAAAAGCAGCCAGCCTGTGCAAGTACTGTCGAGAGGAGGAGGGACAAGGCCACCAACCAAGCAACGGATCTCGGCATCCCTCCGCCTATAAATAGTGAAGGATGAAGACGAAGAGAAGTAGAACACTTCCTGAGCATTCGAGCCTACTGCAAACAAATACTCCCAGCCTTAGTGCATTCTTCGAGTCTTTGTTTTCCAAGTGTTCTCCGAGTTTCCAGTCTCATCGGAACTCGTCTTCACAACCTTCACACTTAGAGTCTAAGCCCATTCCAAATCCAAGCTTAGAAGAAGAGCTCTAGCCATCTTTTGCATCTACTGTAAAAGAGTTCTTCATAGTGTGTCGTCGTAAACCAAAAACCCTAAATCTGTTTGTTAGGTTTTTGAGTTCATCGTCGTTAGGTTGTTTCGATCCAAGGCCCTTCTTTCATCGATTGAAGAAGCCTCGATCATAGAGTCTAGATCCAAGCTTACACTTTCAGTTAGTGAAGCTCGATCGAAGCTAGGCTGTAAGGAGAGCCCGCAATCTCCCTGTTGTAAGACTGAAGCGAGTGAAGCTTCCAGTCTAGTTTAGGTTTTTGGTGTGAACCCGGAATCACCCAGCGTCTGTCAGATCCAGGCGAGTGAAGCCCGATCTCGGCCAGGTTTTTGAAGGACCCGTAACCTTCAAGTTCTTGAGTGAAGAGAACAGTTGCCGTGTGCAACAAAGTGGACGTAGGAGCTTTATCTCCGAACCACTATAAATCTTGTGTTGTATCTCTCTAACCCTAAACTCTTTACTTTGATTATTCATTGCACGTGCATCTAAACTAACATAACTTGAAATTTTAATTACTTAGGAAAGACATTAGCTCACCGAATTCCGCACAAAGAGTAAAGTCTCACTCTAGATCAAGCTTGAAAGCTTAGGTCAAGAGATCTTTGATTGCTATAGATCTAGTCTTCGGCTAGGTCTTAGTATTTCTACGAGCACTTTACTTCATACTCTGAGTTAAGGGATTTGAAGTTGAAAAACTTAAAAATACGTATTCACCCCCCCCCCCCCCCCCCTCTACGTATCTTTCCTATAACAAACCGGGACCTACAAGTGGTATCAGAGCAGCGGTTCTTTCGAGCCTCTGCTTTGCATACCTGAAGCGAGTCCCCTCTCGCTTCACGTTGTCTCACTGAACTGGATCCTATTTTCCTAAGTGCATCAAAACCTCACCCACGCATACTGCATTTACTACTGATAGTTTGCTATGTCTACATACAGTGCATCTAGTCTTCCACAGTTCTCTATCGAAGGTTACGAGACATGGAGTTTCCGAGTCGAGAGCTTCCTATGCTCCATCCACGACTGGATGTGGGAAGTAATAGAGGAAGGACCAATCGAGATAAAAAAAGCTATCTCTGTAGATGTTCCAGCCGCAGAAGGCCGTCCTGCTCGCGTCAGACAAACCTATGTCGAGAAGGACAAGGACAAGTACAACTCCAACGACTTCAAGATCGCTAACCTTGACAAAATCACACGTCACACGATGCAAAGCACCGTATCGGATGCCTACCTTCCTAGGATCAGGAAGTGCGCAACGGCGAAAGAAATGTGGGAAACCCTAGCCCTCATTTCACAAGGAACGGACAAGATCAAAGAGAACAAACTCGCCGTACAAATGCGGGAGTTTGAGAGTCTGATAATGAAGCCAGGAGAGTCCATCGACGCCTTCGAGCTGAGAGTCACCAACATCATTGCAACTCTCAACTCACTTGGGAAGGAACTCACAGACAAGGAAGTCAATCTGAAAATTGTCCGAGCTCTCACCCGGAAGTGGCAAACCATGAAGGAGCTGTACCTAGCTACGAAGGACTTGTCAAAGCATACGCCGGTGATACTATTCTCCGAACTCAAGGCTCACGAGTTTGACCTGAACAGAATGAGTCTTGATGACGAAGATGAAGCTCCCACTTCATCCAAGGGTGTCGCTTTCAAAGCTGCCGAAGCTCCAAGCGACTAGACGATAGCCAAGATGACAAGGGAAGAACTGGAAGAGCATGTTGCGTTCTTATCCAAGAACTTCAACAAGATGAACTCGCGTGTGGGCAAATACAAAAGATTTTACAAGCAGTACAAGGGAAGGGGCACTGATGCCCGTGAAGGAAAAGGGAAGAGAGATGAACCAACTACGCCGATCTCGAGAGACATGATGAGTGTGGAGTGCTATCACTGCCACAAAATGGGCCACTACAAATCCGATTGCCCAAAGCTGAGTGCAAAGGAGCGAGAGGAACTAAGAGCAAAGAGGGATGCTCCAAGGCGAGGGCTCGTAGCGAGTGAAATGCCGATCGCTTCAACTGAAGAAATCTCAAGCGACTCGGATGCATTCACAGATCCCAACTCCAGTGAGGGAGAGGATCTTGGACTCATGGCGCTCACCGACAAGGAAACTGGAGAGGTATTCATCTATCCCTCACCTAGTTCAATTACACTCGCACACACTCACCAAGAGGAAGCTAATCCTCGACATGGAGTGAGTTACTTGACAAGCACATTAAATTGTCAAGCGACCACGAAGTGTTGCAACAAGCTTTGTCTCAAAGCGAGAAGGAGAACCGAAAGCTAGCCACTGAGCTTGACCAAGTCAAACTTAACCTAAGGGCTATGACTAGTAAGTTCGAGGATCTCTTCGCTAGACATCAAAGCTTGGAAGGAAGGCATGAAACCCAGTCCACTCTAGTTGCCAACTTGAACAAAGCTTCATATGCTAGACAGGCACTAGAGAGTTCGCTTCTACCTTTTGGTAGAAAGGCTGGACTTGGATATGAGGGTGGACCTTGCAAGCCCACTGTTTTTGTTGGTGCCTCAAACACTACACCATCAGTCACTTTGGAAATGCCCACTGCATCCAAAGCGACCACCAACAAAGATAAAGGCAAAAAGGCTGAGAACCCTAAAAGGAAGCCAATGAAGATGTCAATATCTTTGAGGGCAGATCCTAAGGGTAAGCAAAGTTCAGCAGTCCCTAGCTCTCAAACTGCTAAAACTTACCAATCAAAGGGTAAAGGGAAAACTGTTGAAGCTTCTAAGTCTCAAGCCCAGACACGAGAGACAAAGGATCTACCTCTCAAAAAGAGGAGTAATGTCTATGTGTCACGTTATCCGGACTGGAGATGGTCCAACCGGACTAACGTTGAGGGGGAAGAATTTGAAGTACCAAGGAGGTCGCTTCAAACTTCCAAGGTTTCTCAAGCGAGTCAAGGTCAAATCCCTAGTTTGACCGCTTCGAGAAAACCAAGCGAGCCGCTTCGACAGACTGTAAAACCTAAGTCAGTCTCTAAGCCTGTAGCTAATCCGAAGCGAGTCGCTTCAGGATACAAGCCAAAGGGAAAGAGCATAGGTAAGTCTCAAGCGAGCCGCTACCCTCAATGCACACACTGTTGCACATGTGAAGCTGCTTCAAAGCAGAATTCACAGTTTTCAAAGGTCGAGAAGCCCAAGACATAAGCTCACTCTCAAAAGAAAGTGAAGCAAGTGTGGGTACCTAAGGGAACTAACCTGCAAGGACCCAAACTGATTTGGGTACCAAAATCTGTCTAATTGTAGGAGAGCGCCATGGACCCCATGCCAATCAAGAGTCAACCTATTTGGTACTTGGACAGTGGATGTTCAAGGCATATGACTGGCATGAAGGCTCTACTACAAGACTACATAGAGCAGAAGGGTCCACATGTAACGTTTGGTGACAACTCTCGAGGAAGCACCAAAGGCTACGGCGCACTGAGAGTAGGAAAACTCACAATCGAAGAGGTTTCCTACGTGGAAGGACTAAAGCACAACTTGTTATCCATCTCACAATTCTGTGACAAGGGATACAAGGTGAAATTCATTTCCAACAAGTGTGTGGTGAAGCACAAGCTCACGTCTCAGATTGTGCTCACTGGAGTTAGACAAAGGAATGTCTACATAGCACAATGGGACAGCTGCAAAGAGGAAACGTGCTTAGTTGCAAGGAGTGCTGCAGAAATAGGATGGCTATGGCACAGACGCTTGAACCATCTCAACTTCAAAGCCATAAATCGCTTAGCTCGGAAAGGCTTGGTGCAAGGCATTCCCAACGAGGTCTTTGTTAAAGATCATCCATGCTCACCATGCCAACGTGGGAAGCAGACAAAGAAGCACTTCGCCAGTCTCGAAGAAGCTTCATCAAAGCGAGTGCTCGAGCTGCTTCATATGGATCTGTTTGGTCCAGTCACTCCAGTTAGTGTAAATGGAAGGAAGTACACTCTAGTTGTAGTCGACGACTTTTCTCGCTACACTTGGGTTGTATTTCTCTTCAACAAGAAGGAGACACTGATCAAGCTGCCACAACTGCTCAAGCGATTGGCTGTGGAAAAGACAAAGGAACAGAGTTCCTGAACTCTACCATTGAAGCTTACTGCACGGAGCATGGCATAGCGCATCAGACTTCCTCAGCACGTACACCTCAGCAGAATGGAGTTGCTGAAAGAAGGAATCGAATCATCAAAGAAGCCGTTCGAACCATGATTGCAGACTCAAAGCTTCCGATGAAATATTGGGCTGAAGCTGCCAATACGGCATGCTACACGCAGAATCGAACGCTTCTCTGCAAAAGGCACGACAAAACACCATATGAAATATGGACAGGGAGAATTCCTAACATATCTTATTTCCATATTTTTGGTTGTAGGGTCTTCATCCATGACAATGGGAAGTCGCAGTTGAAAGCCTTTGAAAGCAAAGCTGATGAAGGAATATTCTTAGGATATTCTACATCAAGCAAAGCCTATAGGGTGTTCAACTGTAAAACCCTAATCGTGGAGGAATCACCCCATGTCGTATTTGATGAGTCTTCCTTAAGTCTTCCACAGGAACAGGTCAAAGCGAATGAAGGAAAGTCAAGCGAGGAACCCATCAACTCACTGACTTGGGACATGCTTGAAGAGGATGAAGAGATCAAAGACTCAAGCGAGCAGATTGTCCCAAAGAAAGCTGAAGCTGCCCCCAAGATTCCTGAAGCGAGTGCAGGCCAAGCACCCAATCCAGTCGCTTCAGATGATGAAGCGAGCGACCAGAATGAAGATGAAGATGAAGCTTGCGGATCCAAGCGCGCATGGCTCAAAGATCACTCACCTAGTCAAATCATTGGAGACCCATCCAAGGGTGTAGTGACTAGAAGTCAATTGTTTGGAGAAAGTGCCATGTTCAGTTGCTTTCTCTCAAACATCGAGCCTACAAGCATTGAAGAAGCCCTAGCTGATTCAAATTGGGTGATAGCCATGCAAGAAGAGCTGAATCAGTTCACCAGAAACGACGTATGGTACCTCGTGGATCGTCCCAAATTTCAGCATGTGATAGGCACCAAGTGGGTGTTCAAAAACAAGACGGATGAGGACCACAACGTTGTAAGGAACAAGGCGCGTCTCGTCGCTAAAGGCTACTGCCAAGAAGAAGGAATCGATTTTGATGAGACATTCGCTCCAGTGGCACGGCTTGAAGCGATCCGATTATTTCTAGCCTATGCAGCAGCCAAGAAATTCAAAGTCTATCAAATGGATGTCAAGAGCGCGTTTCTCAATGGTGAATTGAAGGAAGAAGTGTATGTGGAGCAGCCTCCGGGTTTCGAGCAAGGAGATAAGGTGTATCGATTGAAGAAAGCCCTATACGGGTTGAAGCAAGCTCCCAGAGCTTGGTATGATACCCTATCCCAATTCCTAGTGGATAATGGCTTCCACAAAGGGAAGATAGATTGGACTCTCTTCACCATCAATTATGGAGAAGACATGCTATGGGTCCAGATCTATGTAGATGACATCATATTTGGGTCACCAAACCAGTCGCTTAGCGAGAAGTTTGGAGAGTTGATGAAGACTAAATATGAGATGTCTATGATTGGCTTGATGAGTTGCTTCCTAGGCCTTCAAGTGAAGCAACAAGATGATGGTATCTTCATCAATCAAGCCAAGTACACTCGAGATATGCTTGCCAAGTTCGGTGTTCAACATGCCAAAGCTGTGAAGATTCCGATGAACACGAACTGGAAGATGGAGCCAAACTTAGATGGGAAGTCTGTGGATGCTACAGACTACCTAGCTTTGATCGGATCCCTTCTATATCTCACTGCAAGCAGGCCAGATATTGCTTTCGCAGTAGGAGTATGTGCTCGCTTCCAAAGCAACCCCAAGCACAGTCATCTTGAAGCTGCCAAAAGAATTCTTCGATATTTGAAGGGCACTGTCAATATGGGGCTATGGTATCCAGCTGAAGATAATTTGGAACTCACTGGATATTCCGATGCTGACTATGGAGGATGCCGAGTTGATAGGAAATCAACGTCGGGCACTTGTCAGTTCTTGGGAAGCAAGCTGATCTCATGGTTCTCAAAGAAGCAGACGAGCGTAGCTACTTCAACAACTGAAGCTGAATATATGGCCGCTGGAAGCTGTTGTTCCCAAATTCTTTGGCTTCGTCAGCAGTTGAAGGACTACAAAGTTGAACCGAATGAAATTTCGATCTTCTGCGACAACAACAGTGCGATATGTATTTCGCAGAATCCAGTGCTTCACACTCGTTGCAAGCACGTGGAAATCTGACATCACTTCATTCGTGATCATGTCGAGAAGAAGGATGTCAAGCTCGAGAAAATCCATACCGATCTCCAGCGAGCAGATATCCTCACCAAGCCTCTAGCTGAGTTTCGCTTCAACCAACTATGCATGGAATTAGGGTTGCTAGACCCTGGTGAAGAGTGCTAGATCCAGGATGCACGAAGGAGTGGTCGCTTCTCTTTAAGCGTCACTCGCTTCGGATCTTCACCAACTCAAGCGAGTCACTTCAAAATTCCACTCGCTTGAAGAAGGAGAAATAAGGTGGAGTAAGGTGGAGTGTTGGAAGATGTTCCCTACCCGCTTACAGGAATTGTTAAGCCTTTGGTTAAGGGGGAACTATTGTTTGCTCTCGGAGCAAGCTACTTCCAAAGCGAGCAAGGAAAGCTGCTACCTAGCCTAGGATTCCTAGCGAGTGGGTATAAACACTCGCAAGTGCCGTTACTAGTAACGGTTGTGGGGTTTTGTATCGGGCCTTCCCACGTAAAAACGGTGAAAGCTTAGGCAGGGCTGGCACCTAGACCTTGTGTCCTCTTCCCATCTTTCCGCCGAAGATGAGCAAGTTTTCTCATCTCCTTCATCGGGGATAAATGTCCATTCTTTACTCACTCTTCATTGAGTTGAGCTGCCGGATGTCTATCCATTCCTCCCCCACTCTGAATTTCGCATCGCTTCAATTTGCCCTAGCTTGGGTCAAAGCGAGTCGATTGCAAGTTCATTCTGTAGCTTGTAGGAGGAAGCTTGAAGGTTTACCTTTTTCTACAAAAGGTTGCAGGGCTGGTGACATGCTTCTGCATAAAATACGAGATTGTCTTGTCAGAGCATTCTCATTGTCATCCTGTCCTATTCCACTATGAAATTAGGACTTGTACTCATCCCCCATTCATCGTGAATAAGTACACTTACGTGAAGCTCCCCTTTTGGGTTGTAGTAAGCTTGTGTACATTATTCATTCCCTCCCTCATTCACTTCGATGGTGGAGTCTCTAATTCGTCGAGGAAGATGGAAGAAATGAATGCCACGAAGTCGAAGCTTGAAGAAATATTCATTAAATGGGACCAACAAGAAGCATCCAACAAGTGGTCTCAAAATTCTTCAATAAGTGGTATCAATCTCCTACGAAGTGAGATTGACTAGTAAGTGTTTCAATTTTAAGTACACTAAGTGAGCTGAAGCGTGCTAGAAACCTTCACTCACTATGTGGAAAATATGAAATGAATCTGACACAAATACAAAGAGGAAAACACTTTTGTTTATCCTCGAAGTATGTAAGTCAGAAACATTTTTAAGTAAAGAAATTTCATTTCTTATTCCAGTCGCTTCAGATGGTCAAGCGAGTGCTACGTCACTCAAAGCTAGCCATCGCAAGTGAGTGCAGCGCAGTCACTCAAAGCGAGTACCTCTCAAGCGAGTCAAGGCCAAGCGGCCCAACTCGAAGCGAGCGGATACGAAGCGAGTATGAGCTGTCTGCACTCGAGTGCAATTTTACTTTCTGCCTAGCATTAAATACAGGTTCACGTATTGGCAAAAATAACGGGCGCGTGATGTTCACTTTGAATTCGAAGCGGGAAAAGATGGAGAAGATCCAGCCGTCGAATTTTAACAGTCCCTGTTTTGTAGCCGTTGGATCTACGCCGTATAAAACAAACCAATCACAGCAGGCCACGTGGAAACGTCAAGCAGGCGGTTCACTTTTTACTGTGGCGACGTCGGACACATCAGATCCATCACCGCACGTCCGCCGCCTACCTACAGGATTCTTGGCGATTTTACTGTCTTGCCCCTGCCACGTCAGCCAAGCCCTACCTCTATATAAGGGAGGAGTTGTAGAACTGAGAAACCTTTCACAAACTTCAACTTTTACCATTCTTGTGCAAGTTTCTCTGCATTTCTGCAAAATCACGAGTCTAAATCCCAGTTTTCTTCTTTAAATCTCCATCCAAAAAACTACCAAATCTTCACCATGGGAAAGAAGCTAAACACTGAAACTATGGAGGAGTTTCTCACTGAAGTCGACAAGCACCTCAATATCGAGCCTCATCTCGACCCTGCAGTCATAGAGGAGAACGGATTTTTCCGTAGAGCCGTGAACATGGCCGGTCTATGGAAGTTCGTGACGGCGGTGCCGTCAAAGATTCTGGCAAAGGCGGTGGGTGAACTTCTGCTAAACCTGAGGAAGGAGGAAAATACTTCATCATTCACAGATCCACAAACTAGAAGGCCGGTGGAGGTGGATATGAGCGAGCTCATCGGCGTGTTCGATCTTCCGAGGGAAGGAGGAGATTCCCTGTCAGATTTGGGTTTTTCGGCCGGAGTAGAGTATGGTCGTTTTGCCGTCGCCGGAGCAAAACCAAACTTCAAGGAGGCCAGTATCCGTTCAAGCTTGAAGGCTCCGTTCAATCATATCTGCGAGCTCTTTTCGAAGAGCGTCGCATGCTACGTCGGAACACTGGATACACTCTCTGAACCAAAGCTATTCGCCACCTCTATCATCATCGACAGCCTCACCGGAACAAATTTCAACTGGCATGGTTGGTTTCTCAACCAAATCCATGAAGCTGCTGACGACTTCGCATTCGTGCCAGGAAGCACTGATCAGATTCTTCGCAAAGGGAAGCTGAAATTCTTCTCTAGACTCTCCGTTGCATTGGAGAAGAAGTTTCCGGGCAAAGTGTGGCCGGAATCCGACACGGCCGTCTACAACAAACAATCGGTCTTCTATGACAAGTGGAGGAAGACCAAGATTCCGATTGATCAGGGACTTCTAGATGTAGAAGTGCCCGTTGCAATTCCAGTTGCCGAAAGGCAAGCTGAAGCTATCCAAGCTGAAGCGACCCATGCCAAGCGAGACGCTTCACCCCGGAAGCGTGCCATGCTGAAGCGAGGGAAGAAAATGAAGCAAGTCACTTTACTCGTCCAAGAAAGCGAGGCGGTGGAGAAGCCGCTTGAGGATGTTGAAGTGACTCAACCCCAACCCTCTACTACAAAAATCCAAACACTTCAAATCCAAACCCAAACAACCCAAATCCCAGAATCACAAGCTTCATCAACCAACCAACCACCCACACAGAAAACCCCCCTCTCTCCCCAGGAAGAAGAAGAATCTACTACAAATAGACCCAATTGAAGCCTACACCACATTTCAACCTACCCAACCCCAACAAACACAACCACCACCCCAAATTGAAACCATCCAAATACCTGAAACCCCCGAAGCCTTATCATCATCCCTATCCCCCTCGACATCGGCAGCTACAGCTGATACCGCCCAAACAGCCGGTGAACTCCAAATTATCTCACCATTCGTTCCTCCCCCTGTCACTGCAGAAATGCAGGCTATCGATCGAAAGCAAGCTGCAGAGACCATCTCCCTCCGCTACTCAAATGTTCCGTGGACCGACGTGTTCTTCACTAAGACCGTCGACTTCCTGACTTACATAACGTACCGCGGAACGGAGTACTACAAGATCTACAACCTGATGCAGGCCTTCAAAAAGAATGAGCTGATCGAGCTGGAGGCCAAACTGCTCAATTTCATTGGCGTGGACGGCTTCCACACCTTTCTTGATGGGACCAGCTTCTGGGACAAGCTGGATGCAAAGATAAAGCGAACCTACCCAGATGCTGTGATTCCCAAGCTAGAGCCAACTCCCCAAGAGAAGCGTCTGATCAGAGATCATATGGAGGAGGTGGAGGTGAAGGATGTAGAGATTGCAAGTCTGCAGAGTGAAATAACAAAGAAAAATGCAGAGATTGAGAAGAAGGCGGAGGAGGTCAAGAGTCGTCGTGAAGACTTTGACAAGAAGAAGGGAGAACTGGAGGCAATGGTGGAGGAGAAGGGAAGGTTGTTAGAGGAGAAGGAGAAGGCGTTGGAGGCGCAGGTGAAGCTAGTGGGAGATCAAACAAAATCCATCGCCGAACTCAAGGACTTGCTTGATAGTGAAAGGAGTCGCTTGAAGGAGGTAAATGCCAATCTTGTGAAAATTGGCAAGGAAAAGGAGGGTTTGAAGAGGGAAGTGAAGAAGCTGAAGGAGAAAGTGGAGAATAGAGAGGGAGAATTGGTGATGAAGGGTAGTGAACTGCTCAGCTCTAAGAAAGCCCTCGACACTCTCCAAAATGAAATGAAAATACTCAAACTGGAGAGAGAGGAGGAGAAGGGAGAGCTTGAGAGTCGAAGGAGAAGTGCGCAGGCCCTTGATCTAAAGAATGCAGAGTTGACCATTTTACTCAAAAAGGTCAAGGAGTTGGGAGAATCATACACTGTAAAAATCTCTGCAGATGCCAAGTTCCATACTATTCTTAATCAGAGAGAAAGGAGCCTTGCGACGTTGAAGGCAGAACTTGAAGCATCCCAGAATTTCTGGTACTTCAATCTGCAAGAGGAAAGGAAGAGGATGAAGGAGGAGATTGAAGCGGAGCTTGACGCTCGCTTCAGAGAAGTGGAACCATTGGAGAGGATGATGGTGTCCGTTGTGGAACGGGAGAAGCAGTGCAAGTTCTTGCTCGATGAAATAAGTGCCAAAACAGCAGAACTAGTACTATCTGAAGAGCACGTCTTCGCTACCCGTGCTGAAAAGATGCTCCATGCCCTGTTCAACAAGTTGGAGGAACTTAGCGAATCCATCTCTGGAAAAACAATAACTCCAACCCCCGGCAGTGATGATGCCAAAAAAGGGGAAGGACAAGTGAAGAAAGGCGGAGTTGGAGGTGTTGGAGGAAGTGGAGTTGTGTTGGAAATGATTGAAGGAGGAAGGAGTGGTACTGGAGATGAGGAGGAAGAGATAGATGATGAAGCGAGGGCGAGGCTTGCAAAGAAGGGTAAAGTGAAGCTCACGGAGGAGGAGCTTTTGAAAAAGCCCGAAGAGCCCAGCAGGCCAACTGAGGAGAAAATTCTTGGCTCTTCAATCGCTCGTCATCCTCCTGTTCTAGTGCTCACCAAGGAGCAGAGGGAGAAGCAAATTGCGGAGGATGAGGCAATGGCATGGCAAATGTCGAAGGAATTTGATTTACCTCTAACAGTTGCAGGTGCTTCAGGTTCCAAAGCGCCCACTTCAGCCGCCGCATCCGCTTCAACTGCCGCGCTCACTTCAATGACTGTAGGAGCCACTTCATCTGCAATCGTTCCTTCAAGCACTACAAAGAAGGACATGCCACCTCCCCTACCACCAAGTCAGACTCTGAAGCGAGCTGCACCAGATTCAAAAGATGACCCCGCGCCCAAGCGCCAAATGGTCAAACATGCAGTCGCTTCAAGAGCGGAGAAGCAGGAAAGGAGAAGGAAGAGAGGAGAGGAGTGGAAGGAGAAGGAGGAAAAGAAGAAGAGAATAAGGGCCAAGCGACTCGCAGTCATTGATGGCCGGATCGAGGAACACTTCAGGGAAGTGAAACTCATCCAATCCGCCATCTGCAGAAGTGCCTTCATTCCCTTCATGCCCGACGAGTCCGAAGCATGCGAGACCCAAGCCATAATCGATGCATGCGACGTGACTGGGAAGGAAATGGTCGGCTCCGGACGCTACCCTCTCAAGGAGGAACAAGATCATATACGCAAACGTCTCAACGAGAAGCGTCCTAGCTGGAACATTGAGTTGAGTGCCAAATTTTCCGCGGTCATGAAGGTGCTGGCTAACAGATCAGAGGAAGAGTTGGGCGCTAGGAGGAATGATCATCCGGACGCAAGGGAGATTGAGGACTTCATTCCAAGAGATCTCCGCGACCAGTGGCTGTTCTACAAGGAGAAAGCTTATTACTTCTGGGGTGTTGTGCCACTACAGGATGAGTGCTCTCGGATGAGTGCCCTCAACAATTTCTTGAGCGCATATGATGAAAAGATGCGGAGGAAAATATTCACTGTGGCTGAACTTGCAGAGCCCAAACCCCTTATTATTAAGGTGCCCCAAGTGAAGAAATTTCCGATGCCACTCCTTCCAGGCACAAGAATTCCTGATCGCAGCGTAATAGATGCAGAAGTGAATGAAGCATTCCGACTTGAGAGCGCATGGAGGAATCCAAGTATCCACACTGTTGGTACTTTGGAGTTGAATGTTCTATCTGCCTATTTTACTGAAGAAGAAAAGGAGAAGGAGAAGGAGAAGGTGACGGAGGAGAAGGAGAAAGACAAGGAAGAAGCTGTAGGAAATCTTTAAATCTCAAGCTTCTTGTTTTGAGAACTGATGTCCTATCTATCTAATTTATTTTCTGCCTCTCCTGTGTTATTTAATAGCCTTATGGATATTTTATCCTTATGCTACAAACTCATATAATTTAACCGGAAAAAAAAAGGGGGAAGGAACTTAAAAAATTTACGAACGAAGCTACAAAGGAAGCAGTCGCTTGAAGTTCCCTCCACGGTTAAATAGGCTAGATTATTTTAATCTTAAGTCTTTGAGTTTTGGCATCATCAAAAAGGGGGAAATTGTTGGGAATTGTTAAGGACGAATATGTTAAGGGGGAACTACATGGGACACTTTAGAAATTAACTAATTTGTATTTTGATTGGATCCCAAAACCCCAAAGCGTTCTGTTCCCAAGCGACCCATTTTGATGTAGATAGGTTAGAAAATTTTTCTAAGCCTATACTGTTAGGATGGCTTTAATTTGCTTAGGTTTTTAGACTGCAGAAAGTTCAAGTGAAGGCCACTCGCTTGAGTGTGTTTTCCAAGCAAAGCGAGTCTACCGAGCTGAAGTGAAGCGTGCCGAAGAATAGCGAAGCGAAGCAAGCGCTACAGTAGATTCAAAGCGAGTCTGCCAAAGCGAAGTGAAGCAAGCGCTACAGTAGATTCAAAGCGAGTCTGCCGAAGCGAAGCGAAGCGAGCGCTACAGTTCAAAGTCAAAGCGAGTCAACGCTAGTCAGCATTTTGCAAAACAGTCACTAGGGAACTTTATTTCCCAAAGCGACTCACTACAAAATGATTACGAAGTGACTCAACTAAAGTGGACGCTACAACTTCAAAGCGAAGCAAGCCACTACCTACCAGAAAGCGACAGCAAGACTCCCGCTCATATTTTGAACTCCAGTCAACAAAGAGATCTTCACATTAATTACGAGATCTCCGCATGTCGAAACCGGAGTGGAGCAAAGGAGTTGACTGCCAGGCCGACAGGACGCCGCAACAGTACTGGCTCGCTCCAGTTACTGTAAAATTGGAACTTAGCCAATTTCGGCAAAGAGCCAAAACTGGACGTCTGAAAAGCAGCCAGCCTGTGCAAGTACTGTCGAGAGGAGGAGGGACAAGGCCACCAACCAAGCAACGGATCTCGGCATCCCTCCGCCTATAAATAGTGAAGGATGAAGACGAAGAGAAGTAGAACACTTCCTGAGCATTCGAGCCTACTGCAAACAAATACTCCCAGCCTTAGTGCATTCTTCGAGTCTTTGTTTTCCAAGTGTTCTCCGAGTTTCCAGTCTCATCGGAACTCGTCTTCACAACCTTCACACTTAGAGTCTAAGCCCATTCCAAATCCAAGCTTAGAAGAAGAGCTCTAGCCATCTTTTGCATCTACTGTAAAAGAGTTCTTCATAGTGTGTCGTCGTAAACCAAAAACCCTAAATCTGTTTGTTAGGTTTTTGAGTTCATCGTCGTTAGGTTGTTTCGATCCAAGGCCCTTCTTTCATCGATTGAAGAAGCCTCGATCATAGAGTCTAGATCCAAGCTTACACTTTCAGTTAGTGAAGCTCGATCGAAGCTAGGCTGTAAGGAGAGCCCGCAATCTCCCTGTTGTAAGACTGAAGCGAGTGAAGCTTCCAGTCTAGTTTAGGTTTTTGGTGTGAACCCGGAATCACCCAGCGTCTGTCAGATCCAGGCGAGTGAAGCCCGATCTCGACCAGGTTTTTGAAGGACCCGTAACATTCAAGTTCTTGAGTGAAGAGAACAGTTGCCGTGTGCAACAAAGTGGACGTAGGAGCTTTATCTCCGAACCACTATAAATCTTGTGTTGTATCTCTCTAACCCTAAACTCTTTACTTTGATTATTCATTGCACGTGCATCTAAACTAACATAACTTGAAATTTTAATTACTTAGGAAAGACATTAGCTCACCGAATTCCGCACAAAGAGTAAAGTCTCACTCTAGATCAAGCTTGAAAGCTTAGGTCAAGAGATCTTTGATTGCTATAGATCTAGTCTTCGGCTAGGTCTTAGTATTTCTACGAGCACTTTACTTCATACTCTGAGTTAAGGGATTTGAAGTTGAAAAACTTAAAAATACGTATTCACCCCCCCCCCCCCCCCTCTACGTATTTTTCCTATAACAAACCGGGACCTACACATATATATTCGAACAAATTCATAAAATCCCATGACTATTGTAACATGGTTATTCTTCAATAGCAATCTCTATACTAGGCAAAGAAAAGGTATGATGTAGCAACGATACCGAATCACTTGAGCTTGTACTCCCACTCTTTTCGTCCTTTACCACCATTTCCATATGTCTTGATTGAGACGGATAATCGGGAATCTGCAAACGTTCAACGTCACCTTCCAGCATTTCCAACACTTTATTCATCGATGGCCGATCGTCTGGGTTCATTTGAATGCACCATAACGCAACTATTGTCATTTTCCGACCAAGTTTTTGCACATCGTCACTATTGTCACATTCGTCGACATTTACAATTGCAATGTCCATGCCTTGATTAAAACGGTCATATATCCAACACGGAAAATACTTGGTAGAAGCATCGTCTTTCTCTACCATGTCTATGTTTAAGCCCACCATTTCCATCAGCAACATTCCAAAACTATATACATCAGCTTTGTAAGACACTCGGCCGATACCCCTGTTGATCAACTCAGGAGCAACATAGCCTATTGTTCCTCTGGCAACGGTCATCGTCATCATATTCTTCACCGTAGAACAAAATTTGGCTAGCCCGAAATCAGATACTTTCGGGACAAACTTATCATCAAGGAGTATATTATGGGGCTTGATATCAAAATGCAAGATTTGAGTGTCACACCCTCGATGTAAATACTCGATCCCTCGAGCCACTCCAACTACAATCTCAAACTTTGTATCCCAACTCAAGGCATTCTTTGTTTCTTTGTTGATGATGTACTTGTCGAGCGAGCCATTTGGCATGAAATCAAAGACGAGGGCGCGCTTAGATCTTTCTGCACAATATCCGACTAGTTTAACAACATTAACATGGTGGATCCTCCCAATGGTTGCGATCTCATTGATGAAGTCTTGGCCATTGGATGTGGCCTTTCCCAATACCTTGACCGCCACATGATGGCCGCTTCGGAGCTTTCCTTTGTAAACACAACCGAAACCTCCTTCACCTAGCTTTTCCCGAAAGCCTATAGGTAATCTTCCTTAAGTCTGAATAGAAAGTGTACCAAGTATACGTTGAATATCGGCGCGACTCACTGCGATTTATGGCATCAATTAGTTTGGTATTTCTTTAATCAAAAGAGAATGATGTCCAGAAATTCTTACAGTCTCTCACAAGAACAAGATGCCAAATCCGATTACGATCTTGGCCGGAATGGTTACCCCTGCAAATACAACAGCTGCAAATGTTCTCCACAGAGTTGTTTTAGTAGAGTTGCCAAGATATGAAAAACATAGATATTCATGTATTGGAACTTGGAAGCATGAAATGAAGAGCTCACCAACTATGAGCATGAAAACCTTTTTCAGCATATTCACCACTTTTATTTATTCATCCTTGTTTCTTTATATATATACATGGATAGTATATTAACTAGTCTTACCTTCAAACGGTCGGAAGGACATCATGTACTCATCCACTGCATATTTCAGAACAGAACGAAACAGAAGAGAGCATCAGCGTAGAAATCCTGGATTCCAAAGAAACTTATACTATTGAACTTGTAAATCAAGTCATACTATATGGACTTCGGAGGGAATCCAAGATGTTCTGCTCTGCATATTTCCGAACAGAACAAAGGATCAGCGCAGAAATCAATGGATTTCGAAACTTTCTGCTTGAATGACTTGTAGAAAGAAGACTTACTCCACTTGTAATACAAAAAAGAATCGTCCTCATAGCAATTACCGGGGTCCTCCAGCCTGCCAAGGCAAAAGGATCCATCTTTGCACTTGCACCAAGACAGGACAAATCCATATAGCAGAGACCGACGGACTTCCGAAACGGAGACATTATTCAGATCCGAGAAATTCCAAGACATTGCGAATACCGAATCGAGCTTGCACATATTCTCCATGTCTCCGGCGAGTATCTCTCCAACCTTTATGTAAGTATGTCTGACTTGCTCATCACAATCGGCCGCCTGCGTGAAGATGGAAGAATTGCGCACTGTATGGGAGCAGCTGAAGAAATTAATAGAATGGCTTGTGGTTAGGACCATGGGGATGTCCCGGTATAAGTCGTAGAGGTGTGAATACTCATATGCAGGTGATGGAGGAGAAGAACAGAGGCTGGTGTTGCTGTTTATGGAAACATCGGCGACCCTGATGGTGAGATTCCGGTAGTTGATTTCCTTCACCTAGTATTTCTAGGAGTTTAGACATAGACGAAGGCGACGTCGTTTTCTCATGCTAGTTTGTATTTAGGATCGCCGCAGTTGGTGGGATCGGTGCTGAGGCGGAAAGGGTGGCTGATGTTGCGAACTTCGCCGCACGAAGAAGGGGTGCAGTTTGCATTGCAGGACTCGAGGAGGATCGAGAGAAGAATGAACAGAGATGAGTAAGTGAGGAAGGTCTCGAGGGTTCGAGTGGTGATCATGGTTCTTGCTTGGTTTACTCCACAAACTTTTCTTATGTTAATTAATAGGCAACAACACTTGAGTGCAGCGGTCGTCACACGCAAGAAAAAAGGAATTGTGCGGGGTGACTAAGCAGTTAGTGGCAGAGCAAAGAATTTTTTATGGCCGGATTTGGGTTGGTTAGTAGTATAAACGAGGTGAAAATAATTACTCATTCTTTTTATAGTTGGCATTAACTGACGAGAACAAATTTCCATAAAAATCAAAAATTTCAAGAACTAAAATAAAAAAATAAAAATAAAAATAAAAAGTTGGTGTGGGCTTAAGGTGGCTCCGCCACTATATGTTCACACGCATGATTGACTAAGTCCGCAAGAATTAACACAACAATATTGGTGGTTCGAATCATATATTGTCAAATTGTGTTGCATCATCTATTGTATTTATAGATAATTTGCATGCGACATAATCAATGATTTAGAATTTAAGATTTATATTTATAAATATATATATATATATATATATATATATATATATATATATATATATATATATATATATATATATATATAGGGTTGGGATATGGTGAAAACCTTACTTTTGGTGAAAACGTGAAAACCATGCACTTTCATTCATAACATGATGCACTTTCATGCATATCATGTTGCACCAACAATATATGCATTTTTTTAATAAAATAATATTTATATTTTTGGTGCAACATGATATGCATGAAAGTGCATCATGTTATGAATGAAAGTGCATGGTTTTCACGTTTTCACGAAATATTTGGTTTTCATATGATCCAACTCCTATATATATAGAGGATGGATCATATAGAAATAAGTCCTGGTGTGAGAAATAGGAATAGATCTGGACCATTAATCTTAGTTTGATATGTGGCTGTAATTGATTTAAGCATGATTATAAGGTATCATAAGCATGACTAGGTTTAAGCATGAATTTGTACATTAAAAAACATAATAGTGTTGTAAGCATAAATATATACTGATATAAGCATGATTTTGTATAGTTTTAAGCATCTTTCGCATTTTAGCACGTCAGGATTTATTTGCACACGAACCATTCCCTATATATATATATATATATATATATATATATATATATATATATATATATATATATATATATATATATATATATTACTATTATAAAAGTGTGTATTCTTACAAAATATGTATTGTCAAGTATACCCCTCCCCTCCTTTTATTTTAAAACATTATTATATTATTTATGTTATTATATGAAAACTACTGTTAAGTTGGAACTTAGAAACCGTCCACAACCGTTGATTTTGAAGATCTAATGGATCAGATTTGATTTCAAATTAATTATTAAATAATCATTTTCGAATTTTTTAATTCATTTAATGTATTATCTAGGGTTATTATTGACATTTTATTTCTTTATAACTGAATATTCCTAAAATAAAGGATATGCATTAATTATTTCTCCTTATCAGTTATGTATTATTTATATTAATGATTTTATTCTCCTGCGAAATCTTTTTCTTCTGCGTCGTCTTCTTCCTTTTCTGAAGATTTCTTCTTCTTCTTTGAAGAATGATCGGTGGCGGAGGTTTTATGGAGGGCGGCGGCGCTAGGCGGGGGAGCGAAATTGCGTGGATACTTCCGCTGCCTTTCGATTTGAGTTGCAGAAACTTTTGCAAATTCGAATTTTCCCTCGTACTTCCTATCTCCTGCATAATGTACCGATTAATTTCTGTTTTTTTTTTTTTGTTCTAGGGTTTAGGGGTTTCTACAACTACTAGGTCGCCTGCCTTTCGCCGGAGTCGTGCCTGCCTTTCGCCGGAAACGCGACTCCCTTTCGCCGGAGCTTCGCTGTGCTCGCTTGGTCCACTCCCGTCGCCTAGAAAGAAGCCTATCTAGCCCTAGCTCCCTTGCCTCTGCTCGCTCTCTGCTGCCGACTCGAAGAAAGGTAATAAAATGTTTTAGTTCTACAATTGTGCATATTTTATGACTTATTTCTCTCTATTTCGTTGATTCATTGGCTCGTTGTGACCGGTGTTGTAACTTGTAACGGATTGTTTGTGTGATGGATGGATCTTTTTAGTTGATTTAAGCTGTTGTCCATTGTTGAACAGAAGCAAAGAAAAGGGTGTAGGTTGGCCTATGGTGAAATCAATATTTAATTAATGAGTTTGGTGTTGCAGGCAATGTTTTAAAAACCGGACCGGACCGGCCGGTTCGACCGGTTCGACCGGGAACCGGCCTGATACCGGTCCGGTTTGGACCATAAAACCGGAGGTCTGATCGAACCGGAGTTGAACCGCTCGAACCGGTGGGAACCGGCCAGAACCGGTGAGAACCGGTGAACCGGCGAACCGGCGAACCGGGCGGTTCAACTCCTTTTTTTTTTTTTAATAAAAAAAAAATATTTTGTATTTAAAGAGATTCGAACCTATGACCTATTGGGTAAAAGACCATCAATTTTACCAACTAAGCTACAATAATCAATTGTACTTAATAAGATAAGTAAATCTATTAATTGCAATTGAAATAATAAAGTATTATTTTTATATGAATGTCTATTTTAACTCTATCTTTTTAATTTCAATAATTTTTCACTTAATTTTCTCCGAAATGACCTACCATAATGTTTTATGATAATAAAAATAATTGTACATATTTTTAATCTATATATAGTTGTTAGAAATACAAAATTAAATATAACCAATAAGTTTTCATTGTAAAAATATATTTAAAACATGATATCTAAATTTATATTGAGAATAAATTTATTTGTTATAACTTTAATGTATTTTTTGTCATATAACTTATAAATTTATTTATATTTTTATGTATTTCATGTAGTTTTTATAATTAATATTATTTAATAATTAATTTAATTACATAACGGTTCAACCATGGTTTAACCGGTTCAACCAATTGAACCATGACCCGGAAGCATCACCGGTTCGACCTCCGGTTCGGTTTTTAAAACATTGGTTGCAGGTCAAAATGGGAAGGTGGTGAATGCAAAAGTAATGAACAGGAGCACCTAAAATCTCTTCTTTTGGCCAAATTAAAGATTTAGGTGTTGATTACATTGATTAATTCCTCAAGGTAAAGAGTTGGTGTCCTAATAATATTCAACTATTGTTCACAATTCAAGATATGAAAAGCCGAAATTTAGTTTAGTGATTATTTTAATCATGATTACTAGCTTGTTGTTATAGTGTTTCATCAGGCATGGAATTTTTGTTATATTTCCCATATTCTTCATTATTTGGCCTGCAATGCTATAGAAATCTCTTGAGTTTGGATAATTTGGTGCTGGACTTTCTAATTGCTAAATACTCTACTACTCTGGCAAAACTCAATCGAGTCTGCTTGTATAACTAAAGAGTTATTGCTCGCCTCGCATATTCACTTTACTTATTATTTTATACGGGTGTTGGACTATATGGTGTCGGCTCCTCTGTAGAGGATAAGGAATGAAACTGCTGCTCCTTTGGTGAATGTGGATCAGTTTGATATTCGACATACAGCTCATCACAGCCTCGAGCCTCAGAGCTAGCTAGAGAGCCCACTTTGATAAGACCAACAACCATGGCCATATGTAAATTTTTATAAGTTGTGCGTGTATATTATTATAGTGCATATTATGTCAATTTTGTTGCATTTTAGATTCCAGTCTGATGCATTTTCATTTTATTTTTATACTAGTGTGTTTAGTGTCAAGAATATGCATATTATGTTAATTTTGTTGCATTTCCGATTCGTTTTGATGCATTTTATTATTCTTTCATTTGGTATATATAATAAGTTATAAATTCCATATTCTTGTAATTATGATGCATTTTCCTTTCATTTTCAAGGCCTGCATACGTAAATATTTTGGTAGATTATTGTGCATATAACTTTGATGCATATTTGGTTCGGTTTTTCATATTAGGGTTTAACTTTCCCAACAAGTTAGGGTTTAATTGTCACGGCCCCTTATCCCTAAGGACGGCTCGGCCGGAGCGTGACTAGGGGTTGGATAAAAGAAGTGGGAAAGAAAGGGGAAAAACACTTATACTCCATAGTATTTTAATTAATAAAAGAAAATGATCCAGCGGAATAGCCTCGATCAATAGAACTCAATCGAAAACTTTAATTAATAGAAATAGCTCAAGGCTCAAATATTATAGAAGAATTCAAGAAGAACCTTTGTAGGGTCGAATAAAGATACAAGTTCATGACCGAAATAAAGATAGAGAGTTTCTCGATTCACTGGTTCATGAAGCCAGTTACACATTATTTAATAACTATGAAAGTTGAGGCGTACAGCGGAAAGTCTATGACAAACTAGATACATATATGAAGATACATATCTCTTTCTGAACCAAATTCAATCATATAAAGATTTCTCCTCTCAACACTGCCACCCTTTGCCACCTCGCTCAATCTGCAAGTTTTTGGAAAACACGAGCAGGGCTGAGTACTTGATATACTCAGTGGGGTTATGCCAAAATAATATCAGAAATTATTCTACAATCATGCATTTTGCAGTTATCACAAGGTTTTATCAAAATAACTTGTGAAACCAAACATCATTTTATTTTACAAACTGTTGGAATGCGCATTCCCATTTTCTTTCATTGCTGTATTATCCATATCTGGTAGTACGCCGGGCAAGGTGGCCACCTTCCCGGACGTTTCCATTTGCATAAACCGGCCCTTCTTGGGAGCACACAGTTCACGACTTTGTGTACACATAACCTGGCTAGTGAACTTCGGCTAGCTCAGGGCGATCGAATTATTCTCCCACATATAGGCATCATACATAAAACCAAATATTTTATGCATGAGAGTGTTTTTATTCATTTGTTTTGGTTTTAAACATGCTTCACTACAGCAAGAGTATAGATTTTCATAAAAGAACGCCCACCTTATAGCAAAAGTGATTGAACGATTTCTGGTTCCTCTTCACGTTCCACGGTCTCCACCCTTTGCTTGACCTTTAGGGAAAAGTCTCGCTTTAGAAGAGATTCGAATAGTAATAGAAAGTGTTATTCTAATTCGGAGTAATTATCTCTTGTACTTGATGAATTTGAGATTTTAGGATTTTTATAAATATGTTTCTAACTGTTACACCCTTTAAAGTTTTTCTCATTTGTCTCTTTAAACAATTTAGTGAGGGTAGGCTAGTTCGACGGGAAAATTCGGCATGACCTCTACATATTTTAGCCTTTCCAATTATTTCTAAAACTTCAAGCGTCAGCTAAAGGTCGACTAACCCAAATGAGAACTCCATTTCTCCATTCGAATTAGTCCCAAGACTCGATTATTTTCTGCCAAGACTCTTTACAAAACAGTAGAAGGTCCGTTATATTAAAACTTAAAAACAATTCCGAAGAGGCTCCAACCTCACATAGATCAATCAGCAATCGATTTACGAGACTTCAATCTCACATCAGTCATAACACCTCAATAATTCATTATTTATGAATAACTAAATTTCACATAAATAACTATATATACATCGATCATGATTTTTATGAGCCTAAGCCTTATATAACCCTTTGCCAATGCATCTGGCATATCCGTCTCCCTCTATGACAACAAAGCAATAACATGGTCTTGGAAAATTTCCACTACGCATTTTGTCGAACAGTTGCAGGGGTATGGAAACACTCAAATCATTCTTCTCTCAACACCTTATGATATATTCTATTATGAGAACTATATTAGACTAGACCTTGTTGTGTTTTTCATCCTAAATTCAGCTCTGGGCATATTGGGCATATTTAACTGTATCTCTATATTTTCTAATTTCTTGTTTCACTAAAAATCAAGAGGGGTACTGGTGAAAGCTCCAACTAAACTGTGAGCATAAAAATAGGAGGGGAAAATACTTACTGATTCGAGGTTTAGAAGTTTGTTGAAGATGGACAGGAGATGAACGAAAGGAAGGTTGCAGTTCCTCTCTACTCGAATATTTCCTTCTTTCTTCTCTTTGTCTACTGCCCCCTTCTTCTTAATCTTACTGTGAAATCTTAACTAGGAGTGAGGAATTTGGAATGGCTGGTAGCTGGTTTATGGTTCCTTCTCGTTCCAACTCTTCATGGGGGAATCTCTCGGCCAACAAACGAAAACATCGTTCTTTTCTCCCTTCTCCGTTCCTTCTCTTCTCTATTTCAATTTGGGTTAGTATGTATCGGTGGGGAAAAGGAAACTACTGCACTTGCTTTGTCTGGTAAAATTTTGAGAGTGAGGGAATGATGTTTATTATCTAGACTTGCTGGAGGTAATTGTGTGGTGAAAAGGACATGGGAAAAAGGTAAGGCCATGTGGCTATGGGGTTGCCTTTAAATCCAAAAATGAATTTTGTTGTAGTACTAATGTAAATTAAAACAAAATCTAACCAAATTTTATGACCATTTCGGCTGACTTGGGTGAGTAGAGTTTCATAACAAGAGAATTTAAATTGTCAATTTCCTATGAATTAAACCCAATAATTTAATTACTAGGTCACTAAAAAAAATTATCTATCACTATTATATGTGATAAAATTTAAATCTCCACGAACGGGAAATATCGACAACCATCGATATATGGAATAAAATTTACAGATACACATAAACGGGCACAAGTTAAAACTAAGTCGTTGGCTTAAACGGAAAATGAAATTGTTCCGTTTCCAATCTGCCTAATATTGTAACTTAATTTTGTTACAAATTTAAATGTATTTATTTATTATATATATAGAAAACTCGGGACATTACATTAATATTCCGTATATAATAGGGTTTAGCTTCCCCTACAAGTTAGGGTTTAGCATTCCCTATTAGGGTTTACTTTTCTCTACAAGTTAGGGTTTAGTTTTTCCTAATAGGTTTAGTTCGAAAATACATGCAACAATAATACATATTTCATGCAACAAAAAAACGTATGTTGATCCATAAATCAAATTTTGTAAATGAAAAGAAGATCTATTAATATTCAACAACTCGTGACCTAAATATATGCTCCAAAACTATTTGGATGTGCAACAATTGTTGAGTAATCACAACATTAATTCATTGTAACTCAAATTGATTATCAATGCATATTCTGGTCATTTTGATGCATTTCGATTGTTGTTATGAAACATATTAAAATTTGAACTCAAATCTCTATCAAATTGGATGGGACCACCCAGAAACATGTTCTACACTTCAAGACATTTCCAACGATAGGTCGCCCATCTGAATCCGATCGCCGATGAGGCCGGAATTGCGTCTGGAAGTTTACGCCGCCGCTAAAGTCGCGATTTCTCTGCTGGTTCGACTTCTTCATCGAATATCTCCTTCGTTTCTCCACCAAAACGAGCAATCCACTCATGAATCTCTTCGTCTCTTCGAGTAGAATAAAACATGGTCGTCCGTTTTACGATTGTCATTAAGATCTGGCCGGAAATCGCATTGATGCAAGAGAAGTGGAGTAGTGTAGGTTGGTTATGGAAAATTCCTATTATTATGGAATGAGATTTTATTTCTTTTTTTAAATTATTTTTCTGGACGAATTTGTCCTTAATGACACATTATTTTATTTTTTTAATGCATTATTTCATTTAATCTCATCCATTGGATCCTCAAAATCAATGGATATGGTCGGTTTCTAAGTTTCAACTTAAGGATAGTTTCCACCAGAGTGCTACCATATATATATATATATATATATATATATATATATATATATATATATATATATATATATATTACTATTATAAAAGTGTGTATTCTTACAAAATATGTATTGTCAAGTATACCCCTCCCCTCCTTTTATTTTAAAACATTATTATATTATTTATGTTATTATCCTTTTATTTTAAAATATTATTTTAAAATCATAGACGTATTTTATTATACATTATTTTTGTTATTATTCTTTTATTTTAAAATATTATTATATTATTATTGTAATTATTTTTTTAATATCATGGACGTATTTTTAAATAGACCTAAATTGTTTTTCGACCATTTCAAGGAAATTAAAGCATTAAAATTGTCCTAATTAATATCTAAAAGCAATTGTTATTCTTTTTTTAAAATCATAGACTTTTTTTTTTCTACAAGGAATTCTTCTCCAAATTAATTCATACAATCAACTATTCTATAAATACATACTTCTTCTGCACTAATTTAAAAAACTTACCTACGCAAATCATAGTAATAGTTTAGTACTGATCAAGATTCAATCAAGATTCAGTAGGATGTCAAGTTCTTCTCGGGTATATTTTATAATTCAGTAAATGAATTTATTTAAAACTAATAACTATACCACAATGTTTTAAACATACTTGAATCTTTTAATATAATAGCTACAGAGGTGTATCCGAAAAGAAAACTTTTAAACATGAAAAGGAAATATTCCGAAATAAAGAAACGAAGTATAAATGTCAATTCACGAGATTTAAATGGTAATTATTTTCTTTTGATCATGTTATGCACACAAGCACAATTACAAACATTAATACTGACAAACTTTAATTCATATTGTTTCTCACAAGTACAACATTTCATGTATTAAAAAAAAAATCTTTGATTGTATCCATTGCGGTGCTATCAGATTAGAGTACGAACCTCCAACCTTTTGTTGTGATAATGGAAAAATTGTACTTGCATCAGCTGAAGTCCCCAATGAATTGTACGAGCTGTTTACTTCAGAATCAGTTTAGGAAAAATATTCGTTCGTACAATTCTATATTTTCATTTACATCGTATGGTGTAAAAAAAAAAAAAAAAAAAAACTTGCATTTGCAAGATGGGGAGTCTATACATTTCGAGCACAATGAATGGTTTATCATGATCTTCCAGTGTTAATTCCAAATTATTCTAATCCAGGATTTTTTCAGTTGTACTTTTTTGAGACAGTAAACGAGGTTGAAAATAGAACGAACAGGCTACATAATTTAAATATATCAAATGTGATGAAGTTGATAAAAATTATGGAGACCAATAAATCGGGAAAGAATCAACAAGAAAACCCGAAAAGGAACGACCCAAATAATTAAACGGGCTAAGCCCAACGACAAATATAAATAATTAAAATACTCGTATATATTATGTGTCTCATGTAGAGAATATACTTATTACAAATTAGAAAATCCAAGGCAGTCTATTCTTTTATTCGTTGTCATATTATTTCAGCGATACGCAGTCGACATGTATATTAAATTAGAGACTACAAGATTGGATTTTATTCGGAGAAATCAATCAACAATGAGAGCCGAATTGTACCAAGGAATTATGGACAATGTCTTTAGAGGAGAAGTGAGAGGAACTGAAGTTGGCAAACAAATTGTTCTACCTGCTACATTTATAGGGGGTCCAAGAGATATGAGACGTATGTATCTTGATGCATGGACATTAGTACAAAAATTGGAAAGCCGGATTTATTTATTACTATGACCTGCAATTCAGAGTGTAGCAAAATACAAGAAAAATTATATGTTGGTCAAATATCTCAAGATCGTCCTGATTTGAGTTTTTAGGGCAATACTGCATGACTTGGAAGATCAATTCTTCAAGCACGAGATATTTGAAAATGTTGCTGCACATGTTCATGTTATTGAATAATAAGGAAAATAAATAATTTATATTCAAGCACATATCTTTTCCTTATTAATAGATTGATACACCTAGAGTTTGTTAGGGTTTCGTAGTTTGTTGATCAGATCCTATTCTTTTGGATCTTCATTGTATAGTATGTATTATATATACTTGATGGAATACACGTCTGACTCAAGGAGTCAATATTATTTTCTTTAATTCACTCTTTCATGGTATCAGCTTAATACACCAGAAAACCCTATCTCTCCTTTCTTCTCATGGCCGCCGACGCTCCACCCTCTTCCGACTCCCTTCCGATTGCTACCATGATTCACATGGTTTCAATCAAGCTTTCCTCGACAAACTATCTTTTGTGGAAGCGTCAAGTTATACCCATGCTCACTAGCTTTGAGCTCTTAGGGTTTGTTGACGGCACAAAGGCGGCGCCGTCCCCCACAACTCTCTCCAGCAGCGGTGAGATGGTTCCAAACTCGGCCTACTCCAAATGGCTATCTACAAATCAGCGGATTCTCGCTGTTCTATTCTCTACCCTCTCTGAAGAAGCCATGTCGGAGGTGGTCGAATGCTCAACGTTGCGTGACGCCTGGGTGGCTCTCGAAGCAGCCTACTCGCACTCCTCCACTTCTCGCATCAATCAGCTTCGAGAAGAGCTCCTTTCTCTCCGTCGTGGCTCGCTATCGGTCAAGGACTATGGAGCTCGTTTCAAGACACTCTGTGATCAACTCTCGGCAGTAGGCAAACCGGTTGACGAGTCGGACAAGAGCCATTGGTTCCTTCGTGGCCTTGGACCGGTGTTTGCAAACTTTGCCGATGCTCGAATGTCTATGCAGCCAATCCCTTCGTTCTCAGTGCTTCTTCATCAAGCGATCCAATTTGATCTTATGACAAAGTCCATGGACTCGTCCGAATCCTCCTCCACAGTGGCCTTCATGGCATCTCCTCATAATTCTCATTCTGGCAGCACCCATGCTGCTCCCTCTCGGCCATCACAAAATTCTGGCGGAAATAGTGGCAGCGGTGGTCGCGGAAATGGTGGACGAGGAGGTCGTTCGGGTGGGGGTCGCGGCAATGGTCAACCTCGGAAGCCTCGTTGCCAAATATGTAGTGGTGAACACTATGCTGACAAGTGTCCTATGTATCTTGCTCGTGCTCCTTCAATGCCAGCTAATCTGGCCGAGGCTTTCACATCTTCGTGCAGTGTTTCGGGTGCATCTTCGGATTGGTATGTCGATTCTGGAGCCTCTGCTCATATGACCTCAGATCCGTCTTCTTTGGACAACGTTCGAAATTATTCTGGTAATGGCAGTGTTGTAGTTGGTAACGGAAATTCTCTCTCAATTTCTCATACTGGATCTACTTTGATAAATGATGATGTTCGTCTTCTTGACGTTCTCGTTGTCCCTCATATTACGAAAAATCTTTTATCTATCAGCAAGCTTACTCATGATCTTCCTGTTGATGTGCTCTTCTCTGATCGTACATTTGTTATTCCGAACCGGGCAACAAAGAAGGCTATCGCACAGGGGCATCTTGATCGTGGTTTGTATGTGTTAAGCAGAGGGACTCCGGCTTTGCTCGCTGCTGTCAACTCTCACAAGTCTCGAGCAAGTTATGAATTATGGCATCTTCGTTTAGGCCATATTTCGTTTTCCACTATTTCACTGCTAAGTAAATTAGGTCATTTATCTGTCACTTCGTTATTACCGATTCCGAAACTATGTTCTCCTTGTCAACTCGCTAAGAGCAAGCGACTTTCTTACACTTTGAATGATAAACGTGCATCTTCTGTTTTGGATCTCGTTCATTGTGAGTTATGGGGGCCCGCGCCTGTTACTAGTTCGGATGGTTTTCGTTATTATGCTGCGTTTGTGGATGATTTCTCTCGTTTTACTTGGTTATATCCTTTACGAGCAAAATCGGAATTCTATGATGTCTTTATTAAGTTTCATGCACTAGTCTGCAATCAATTTTCAGCTCGTATTAAACAATTTCAGAGTGATGGGGGTTCCGAATTTACTAATGGTCGAGTTCGGTCTTTTCTTGATCAACATGGAATTCACCATCGCATTTCTTGTCCGTACACCCCTCAACAAAACGGACGAGCTGAGCGTAAGCATCGCCATATCACCGAGACAGGCCTTTCGATGCTATTTCATGCTAATGCTCCGGCCTCCTTATGGTTTGACGCCTTCGCTAATGCTGCATATATAATTAATCGCGTGCCTTCTTCCGTTTTGCAGAATAAATCTCCCTTTGAGATGTTATTTGGATGCAGTCCTCATTATCCGAACTTCAAGCCATTCGGTTGTCGTGTATTTCCTTATCTACGGGATTATTAATAGATTGATACACCTAGAGTTTGTTAGGGTTTCGTAGTTTGTTGATCAGATCCTATTCTTTTGGATCTTCATTGTATAGTATGTATTATATATATTTGATGGAATACACGTCTGACTCAAGGAGTCAATATTATTTTCTTTAATTCACTCTTTCATTGAATTTCAAAAAAGGGGTTTACCACACGCCCACATGCTAATCATTTTCAAGTCGGATTATAAGATAAATACAACAGATGAAATTGATAAGCATGTTAGTGCCAAAATTCCAAATCCAGATGAAAATCACGAGTTATATGAATTGGTGAAGAAGCATATGATGCATGGACCATGTGGGCAAAAGAATCCAAAAAACTCATGTATGGTGAAAGGAAAATGTAAATGCCATTATCCATGACCGTATTATGAACGCACTATGCAATGTAAAGATGGATATCTGATTTATAGAAGAAGAAATAATGAATCAGTCGTTTTTGTCCGTAATGCAGAGCTCAACAATCGGTGGGTCGTACCATACAATGCTTATCTACTATCCAGATATAATTGTCATATTAATGTAGAAGTTTGTTCTGACATCATGACAGTTAAATATTTGTATAAGTATATATACAAGGGACATGATAGAGTGGCAATTAATATGACCCAGAATGATGATAACAATCAAGTTGATGAGATAAAGCAGTTTCAAGATGCACGCTGGGTATCTTCTCAAAAAGCATTATGGAGAATATTCGAATTTGAGATAAATGATATATATACCCGGCCGTTATCAACTTACAACTCCATCTTCTCGACAATCAGTTCGTAGCATACCACGAAAGTCAAAATCTGGATAATCTTTTAAATTTAGATCACGTTTCAAAAACAATGTTGGCTGAGTTTTTGTCTACGTGTGCTACAAATGAAAAAGCAAGAAAATACCTTTACAAAGAATTTCCTGAGTACTATGTTTGAGACAAAAGGGGCAAATGTTGGACAGGAAGGAAAAAGGGCAATGTTATTGGACGTATTAGTTCGGCAAATCCAATTGAAGGAGAAAGATATTATGAAAGATTACTCTTGAATCATGTTAGAGGACTAACGTCTTTCGGATATTTGAAAACAATCAATGGTACATAATATTTGAGTTTCAAAAAAGCAACACAAAAAACGTGGATTGTTAGAAGCAGATCAAAGTATCATTGAATGCCTGAATAAAGCAATAACATTTCAAATGCCAAAAGAATTACGAAGATTGTTCACAATAATATTAGTACATTGTGCACCATCAGATGTTAGAATTCTATGGGATACGTACTATAATGCATTGTCGGAAGATTTCAGAAAGGAAGCATATACCTCACTCGATCTACAAATTTTCAAGACTTTGAAAAGTTTGAGCATTTACTTAGACAACATGGATATACGAGTTTATGATCTTCCAAATATTCCTATGAATCTTGATAATGTGAACATTGAGAACTGTAGAGAAATACAAGACGGAATGTCAATTGAGATACCTGAAGAAGATCAGCAAGCAAAGTCAAAGTTGAACTCCGAACAACAAGTTGCATTTTCTATAAAATTACTAAATATGATATATATAAATTTCTAAATAAAATAAACTATGAGAATAATTATTGCAGGCATTACATCTGCAAGTAATTACTGGATGAATCTGTTAAAAATGATGAAAATAAAATAATAAAAGCTACATCAAAGCACATATTTTAATTGATTAATTGATTAAATTCAGTATATTATAGAACATACCATTATAATAGAATCATAGATAGATAAATATATATTGTTTTAAATTATCAGAAACAACTATTTTTCATGAATTCAAAATTAATTGTAGTGTATATGTAAATCAAATATAAAAATAGCGAGCTAAATCAATCTAGAAAGACATAGAGAAATTACATATTCCAAAGTTGTCTAATTCGAATTACATCAATAAACCACGTACATATCAAATATGAATAATTTTCTGTGTCCAAATATATATATATATATATATATATATATATATATATATATATATATATATATATATATATATATATATATATATATATATATTTTGTACAGATAAAACAACGTTAAATATATCTATTACTTACGCTTGAATATTTTTAAGAAATAATGAAATTTGTTTGCATTCAATTTGAGCTTATTATAATAATCAAAGGGTTCATTATATAATAGACTCGTGGAACATAATTAGTAAAGTGCAAAATGTTTTGGGCAAATATAGCATGTGTTTACAAAACAATCTATATACTATATAATAGTAAGCTCGGATGTTATATATATAAAAGGTTAGTTCATTTATTAGAACATGATATAAATTTTAATTTCTAAATATGATGGTACAGATTAATTACTTCTTTTTTTAGTGATACTTGACTTTTTTTTTTTTTTTGTTTAATTATTTTGTTTTTATCATTTACTAATTATTCATGTTTTTTATTTTTACACTTTATTTTTAAGCTTTAATGATTCAATATATGTTTAGATATAAAATAATATAATGATTTAAACAAATTTTTTATCGAAATAAGCAAAAGACTGAGTGATCACGTGTATCGCACGTGTTGTCCACTATTGGATCCAATAGGAACCGTCCCCAAGGTAGTATCTAGGATCCATTCTGAATCGTAGATTTCTTAAATTTGGATGGCTGAGATTTATTAGTAACAAAATATATATTTTGATTATATTTGTTTCATCATTTTACGGAAGGGTAAAAAGGGGATAATTATGCCAACATAACTAACAAATCGCATAGATAGGGGATTAATTAATCAACTTACATTTCAATTATTTAATTTTAATATATATATATATATATATATATATATATATATATATATATATATATAGTGGAGAGATCAAATACAAAAGACATGTCTAGTAAGAAATGAGAAATGATCTGGACCATTGATCTCAATGTGATCTATGATTCATATTAACTGGTGCATTATGATTATACTGAAAATGCATTATGATGGTTGATGCATTATAATAGTATAGAACGTGCATTATAATGCACAATGCATTATAATTATGCATACCTTGCATTATAGTTATGTATAAAATGCATCATTTTTTATTTTTTACGATAACCTCATTTTGTACATGATCTCACCCCTATATATATATATATATACATGATCTCACCCCTATATATATATATATATATATATATATATATATATATATATATATATATATATATATATATATATCTGTGTAATGCACTAATTAAAATTATATTATTTAGATCTTTTTAATTGATTATATACGGTAATTGAAATACATGTGCTCATATTAAGATGTATATATAGGTGTATATATTTAGGTGCTTCATTATAATTATTCATTGCTTAGACCTATATATTTAGGTGCTTAATTAATTTATATTTTTTTTGCTGCTTAATTAATTCATTTATAGTGCTCAGATGTAAATATTTAGATGCTTAATTTGCATATTGTTTGTAGTGCTTAATTATTCTTTTTTAGTGCTTAATTGTATGTATTTAGATGCTTAATTTGCATATGGTTTGTGCACCTTAATTAATTTTATTTATAGTGCTTAGTTTTTCATATTTAGATGCTTAATGTGCATATTGTTTGTGCATCTTAATTATTTATTTATAGTGCTTAGTTGTTCATATTTAGATGCTTAATTTACATATTGTTTGTAGTGCTTAATTATATTTTTTTAGTGCATAGTTGTATATATTTAGATGTTTAACTTGCAAATTGTTTGTACAAAATTGTACAAAATAAGCATTTCTCCGTAGACAATAAGGGCAAAAAAGTAGGCTAAATAACCGTAATGGAAAAAAAATAGCAGTAATTAAGAATCGAGAACTTAAAACCGTAGAACACCGCTCATGCAAAAATATTTGCAATAAACTAAACCTAAAATCCAATTAATATATACGTGGAAAATTCATGTTTATTTCGATTGTACTTCGTGAAAAAAAAAATGAATAATATCAACAATAAGAATAAGAAGGGAAAAAAAGAAAGAATTTGACTGGTTTGTTTGAGGAAAGAAGGACGGTAATTGCAAATAAGATTTTGATATGAATTCCTTAAATGATGGAGCAATTAATATAAATTGATGAAATGACCTCTCTAACCTTTATCCATTTAATAAAAAATTTATTTAAATGAAACATGCGAATTATTGATAACCATAGATCTTAAAAAATGGATGGTTAGGATTAGATTCTAGTTACTACCTTAGGATAGAGATCCCATTTGATCTCTTACCTCTCTCTCTCTCTCTCTCTCTCTCTCTCTCTCTCTCTCTCTCTCTCTCTCTATATATATATATATATATATATATATATATATAGGGGTGGGTTCTTATGGGAGATCGCATCAATCTTGAGAACTAGGAACCAATCTTATCCACTCATTTAATAGAATCTAATGGTGGATATTAAATCTCAAATTATCTATTTTATTTATTTAATGATTTATTTCAAAATTTAAAGGGCAATTTAGGAAATAAAAGAAAATAAAAGATTACGCGTTCCAAGATTGTCGCCACTTCCTAAAACTAATTATCCTATTAATTAACATAAATATTTGATGCAACTAAGACTTATTTCAATGCTGAAATATCATATTTATATGCTGATAGGAAATGACCCATCTCCCTAGGCCCAAAGCCTAGCACAAGCCCAGATCGGAGTAAGCCCAACAGGCCCAGATCGGCACAAGCCCAGATCAGAGTAAGCCCAATAGGCCCAGATCGGCACAAGCCCAATCCACACCAAATACAGGCCCAGGGAGTTGAGCCCTAAACCCAGAACGTGGGATGATGGAGAAGAAACCGGAGCTGGGAAAACTACCCATACCTCCACAACGATCACCTTCACAGCCGCCATTCATCTCATCTATAAATACTAGAGTTGATTGTACTGTGAGACACTTACGCTATTCTGAATACATACATATATACTTCTCTCCCCGTGGACGTAGATCGATTTGATCGAACCACGTAAATCCCCTGCTTCTCTATTTTCCGCACACAAATTACATACATATATTTGGGCCGCGAATCGAAGGTTCATCATTGGCGCTGTCTGTGGGAAATGAAAAATTCGTGTTTTGAATTTTCGATTTTTGCTGTTCATAATCATCAACCATGCCGCACGGGAACATATTGCTGCTGGGGACTCCTTCCCGGACTCCACGACAGCGACGAAGCTGCCGGAGACAACCAGAAGAACCAGCCGCTGCGGCTGGTCAGGAAGAACAACCGCGCCTCGAGGCCCCTATCGACAACCAGACCGGAGATGGAGATATCCCGGAGATCCCCATCCCGGAGATCAGAATACCAGGGTAGGCACAGCGGTCCCCGGCAGCCAGAATGCTGGGATAGGCTCGGCGGCATTCCCATCCTCGCAGGCACAACCAGGTCAGGCACGCCGAACTCCCGTGAGTTCGCGCCTAGGACCACAGGCTCATCAAGCAACACCAGAGGCCCACGTGGAGACTCTCACAGCAAGTCGGGAACGTGAGTTGTTCGGTCCAGAAGCAGTACTACGCCAATCCCCCGTCATCCGACCGAGCTTAGCCGCTCGCCTCTCCCCGGTCATCCAACCGAACTCGGCAGCCCCACCGCCTCCTCCCCCACCTGGAATTGAGGAGCTACTAAGAAATTATCTCACCACTGCGCCGGGGCGCGAGTTCCTCAACCAATACACCAGCGCACAGGGAGTCCCCCAGTTCGGACAAGGAGTCCCTCAGATTGGGTAGGGAGCTCCTCAGTTCGGTCAGGGAATTCCCCAGAGACCGGACTTGCGGCATTATCTCCAGCAAGTCCGAGGACAGACCCAGGGAAGCCAGCAGCCGAACTCACACGCAGTCCAGCCGAACTACGCTAATCAAGGGCATCTAACTGGGGGAGCGCAGATCTTCGATGCGCTTGGCAGGATCATCAGCCCGCTCTCGGAGGAGATCCTCAACACACCCATGCCCTTTGGGTACACGGTGCCAAAGATTAAGGCCTACAATGGAATAGGAAATCCGAGCAATTTCCTTAGCCAGTTCAAATACAGCATGCTGAACCAAAACCTAGGGAGTGTTCACATGTGCAAGCTTTTCCCCGAACTACTAATCGACAATGCGCGGGAATGGTTCGACAGTCTGCCTCCCGGGTCGATCAGATCGTATGCCGATCTGATGAATGCGTTCGCTAGGAGTTTTTCCCAGCGTGCCGAAGTGAGACACACCCCGGCCCATCTACTGACCGTGAAGCAGAGCCGAGGTGAATCGCTACAAGATTTCATGACCCGGTTCGATAGGGAGTGCTTATCGACCCGGTGCACTAACGATCTCCTCATCATCTCGGCATTCCAAAATGCCATCAGCTCGGACCACCTCTACAGAGAAATTCTGGCAAAAGAACCACAGACTACTACCGAACTGTGGGCTATAGCAGACAAATTTGCCAAGATAGAGGAGGCGACCAGACGCCGAAAGGAAGTGGACCGGGGTGAAAGCTCAAAGAAGAAAGAAGATGCACCCCGGAAAGGGGTAATGGAGCGGATTCAGCGAGGTCCGATTGAGTCTCGTCTCGGACCTCGGCAGAATCCACCACAGCGAGGTCTGCCGACATCCCAGTCCGTGCAACGGCCAACTCCACAGTTCACCCCGTTGAACAAACCGAGAGCCGAGATCCTCGAGTTGCACGCCAACTTGTTCGAGAGACCAAGGCCGATGCGGGAGGACGGCAAGCCGAGGTCAAGGAACAAATATTGCCAATTCCACGAAGATTACGGTCATGAGACGGAGGATTGTAGGAACTTGGCTCAAGACATCGAGAGCCTAGTTCGCAATGGTCAGCTTAAAAAGTATCAAGATCGGAGCGCGGGGGTTAATCAAGTGGATGCTCCCCGAAGTCAAAAGAAGAAAAGACAGTATAGAGGAGGAAGTTGCAGCGCGGAAGCTGAGAAGAAAGTAAAGCACGATGAGGACGATGCCGATGAGGACGGAGACTAGCAGTATGATGGGGTAGTCGCTACAATCTCCGCTCTCGCCAAAGGGCAGACTAAAACATCACTCAAGAATGGAGCGCGGAACCTCCCGAGCAGAGAACCGGCCAGTAAGAGGTTCAAGAAAGAGGAGGCCATAACTTTCTCTGCCGAGGACCCAGTGCCTCCTGTGGTACCGCACTCCGATGCCATCGTCGTGGAGGCTGTGGTCGCTAATAAACTTATCAAGAGGATACACATAGACACCGGAGCATCGGTAAACATTATGTTCAAACACTGCTTCGACAACATGGAGTTGGATAAGTCGAAGATCGTACCGACCACACGGCCTCTACGGAGTTTTGCACAGGAAGAAACTTACCCGCTAGGAACAGTCAAACTCCCGGTTACTATAGGGAAAGGGCCAAGAAGTTCCACCGATGTGACCGAGTTCCTCGTGGTGGAAGCCAAGTCCCCCTATAACATAATTTTGGGCAGAACTTGGATGAATGCGGTGAGGGCGATCTGTTCCACATACCATTTGGCCATCAAACTCCCGACTAAGGGGGGGGGGGGGGGGGGTAGCGGTGATCCGGGGCGATCAAAAAGTAGCAAGAGAGTGCTTACATGTAGCACTCAAAGGGCAAGGGGCCCCACCCCAACTACCCCAAGCATAGCAATTACCGAACTCCGAGAAGCCGAAGCAGACGTCACCTGCCGAAGAGAGAGAGGTAGTATTATACATACGCGATCCCACCAAGGTCGTCAAAGTAGGATTCACCGAACACCCACATCTTCGCGAGCAGGTTATTCGGCTTCTAAAGGAGTATAGGGACGTCTTTGCATGGTCCCCGCTGGACATGACGGGGGTGTCCCCCGAGCTCATCACACATCGGCTAAAGATTGACCCCGAGGTCAGGCCGATAAACAAAAACAGCGATCTTTCGCCGCAGAGCGAAATCAAGTCATAAAGACCGAGGTGACACAATTGCTTGATGCGGGGATCTTGTTTGAAGTCACCTACCCGACCTGGATAGCCAATCCGGTGATGGTCAAGAAAGCTGGGGGAGGATGGCGCATGTGCATAGATTACACCGATCTCAACAAGCATTGCCCTAAGGATTGCTACCCTCTTCCCGACATCGACAAGAAGGTAGATTCCCTGGTCGGTCATAGGATTTTCAGGTTCCTCGACTTGTACAAGGGATACCACCAAGTCCTAATGGATGCCGAGGACGCAGCTAAGACAGCGTTCATTACGGACTTCGGCATTTTTGCCTACCGCAAAATGTTGTTCGGACTGAAGAATGCAGGAGCTACCTACCAAAGAATGGTAGACAGAATATTCGAGAACTACATTGGGAAAGAAGTGGAAGTCTATGTCGATGACATAGTAGTGAAGAGCAAGGAGGAGAGCACCAGTGTCGCCGACCTCCGAACTGTGCTCTCCCTCCTCCGCGAGGTCAACCTAAAACTTAACCCCCAAAAATGCACCTTTGCTGTGACCTCGGGGAAGTTTTTAGGTTGCTGGATCTCCCAAGAGGGACTAAGGGCAAATCCATCGAAGGTTAAGGCCGTGCTAGAGATGAAGGATCCGAGATCGATCAACGATGTGCATAGGCTTACTGGGTGCCTTGCCGCACTAAGCAGATTCCTCTCGAAGGCCGCAGAGAAGCAGTTGCCCTTCTTCAAGATTCTGAACAAAGCGCCCGAATTCAACTGGAGTTCAGAGCACCATCTCGCACTAAGCCAACTCAAAGATTACCTCAACAATCTGCCAACCTTGTCAGTACCAAAAGGGGAAGAAGTCCTGTACTTATATCTAGCCACCTCGGAAGAAGCCATCAGCGCGGTGCTCGTACGTGAAGAGGGAGGGCGTCAACTGCCCGTATATTTCATAAGCCGGTCTCTCAAAGGGCCCGAAGTGCGATATCAACCATTAGAAAAGCTCACTTTGGCACTGGTCAACGCTGCTCGGCGCTTACGACCATACTTTCATGCACACCCTATACAAGTCCGAACAGACTCATCACTTCGGCAGGTTCTGACGAAGCCCGAAGCATCGGGGAGAATAGCGAAGTGGGCTATAGAATTAGGAGAGCATGATATCACTTATGTTCCTCGGCAGGCCATCAAAGGGCAAGCCTTAGCAGATTTCTTGGTTGAAACCTTGGTAGCCGAAGTCCCGACCTCGAAACCAGAGCCAGTTCGCGCAACTGTGGCGGAACCCAAAGACTGTTGGCATATGTACGTGGATGGGGCCTCGGGAAAGACAGGAAGTGGAGCAGGAGTCCTCCTTATCAGCCCGGAAAAGAAAGAACTTACTTACTCACTCCGCTTTCAGTTTGCAACTACCAACAACGAGGTAGAGTACGAAGCGCTGCTGGCCGGACTCCGCATAGCCACGGATCTGAAGATCACGGCCATAAAAGTACACAGTGACTCGCAGGTGGTCGTGAATCACATGCTAGGAAAATACGAGGCGAAGGGAGAAAGAATGAAGAAAAATCTGGCTAAAGCACGGGGCATGCAAGGGGCTTTCACGTACTTTCAGCTCGAACGCATCCCCCGGATTGAAAATTCCCGAGCTGACGTTCTTAGTAAACTAGCAGCAGCACCTGGCACGTCGCCAGTGGAGGATGTCCAGCATAGAAGTATAGAAGAAGCCGAGGTCAACGATCTGAGCGATGAGTCACAGCCGACGTGGATGACGCCTATTCTAGCCTATCTGGTGAGGGGGGAGTTGCCCGAAGACAAAACGGAGGCAAGGAGGATATTGTCGAAGTGATTGAATTATGCCGTTCTGGACAATGTCCTTTATAAGAAGTCGTACCTTCAACCCTTACTCAAATGCGTCGGACCGAACTCGGCAGACTACGTCATGCGAGAAGTACACGAAGGGGCATGTGGAAGCCACATCGGACCTCGGGCCTTGGCCAAGAAAATTATGAGATGGGGGTATTTCTGGCCCTCGATAGTCAAAGATTGCACCGAGCTCGTGCAGAAGTGTGAAAAGTGCCAGTTACATGCAAATGTAACGAGGCTGCCGCAGTCCGAGCTGGCCGCAATGCAGAGTCCTTGGCCATTCGCACAGTGGGGAATAGATATAGTAGGCCCGTTCGATAAAGCACCAGGCCAGTTGCGGCATCTCATAGTCGCAGTTGATTACTTTACGAAGTGGGTGGAAGCGGAACCCCAAGCTACGATCACCAGCAAGAATGCCCGTAATTTTGTATGGAAAAACATAGTGTGCCGGTTCGGCATACCTCATGTTTTGGTATCCGATAACGGAACGCAGTTCACGGACAGAATTTTTAGGGAGTGGTGCGACGAACTGCGGATCCAGCAGCATTTCACATCTGTAGCCCATCCCCAGGCAAACGGTCAAGCTGAAGTGAACAATCGAATGCTCGTCAAAGGCCTCAAGACTCGATTGGAAAAAGCCAAAGGGTTATGGGTGGAGAACCTCCCAAATGTTCTATGGTCCTACAGAACAACTCCGCGAACAGTGACTGGCGAAACACCATATAGCCTAGCATATGGGACAGAAGCTGTCATCCCAGTTGAGATCGGACTGCCCAGTCCGCGCACAACTCAATTTATCGCCGAGATGAATGACGAGAACCGACGTGCGGATCTCGATCTATTGGAAGAAAAGCGAGATACAGCTTACATCAAAGAGGCCCGGTACAAACAACTCATAGCCCGATATTACAATCGGCGAGTTCGGGATCGACAGTATTGTGTAGGAGACCTAGTTCTCCGAAACAATGAGGTTAGCAAGGCTTGTAAGCTCGGCAAGCTGGAAGCCACATGGGAAGGCCCATACCGAGTAGACGAGGTCCTTGGTAAAGGTGCCTATAGGCTTTCCACTCTGTCCGGGGAGCCCATACAGCGACCTTGGAACGTAGTTCATCTAAAGAGGTATTATTCATAGATGTGGAGTATCATGTAGGGTAAAGTCTATTCTGTCAGTTCGGTCTTTTGTTTAGTTCGGTGTCTTGTTCAGATCAGCTTTCGTTGGTCATTTCGGTCTTTTATTCAAAGTTCGGTCTTGTTTCCCAAATTATTTCAAGTAATGGAAGTTCGCAGTCTTTTCTTTTCATTGTGCTCGCATTATTTTGCATTACTCCACCTATATGCATATTACCTCCATTTCAAACACTATCCTGACGAGGACAAGTGTTAAAAACATAAAAATAAATCGTACGACTAGGGGACCACCCCTACCGACTTAGTCGGCAGAACAGGAACCCGATTAAGACCCAAGTGTCACCTCGGCTGTGGATAATAGGCAGAATGCCATCCCTAAACCAAGGGAAGACCCAAGTGTCACGTCGGAAGCCGAAGTCAGGCTCCCAAGCCACTTCAAAAGACCCGAACAACGACTTACGTGTCAGTTCGGAAGATGAATAAAGCAGAAATGCATAGGCTACCAAGCCAACAATAAAACATATTAACAGGACATTGTCCAAATGATACAAATTATTTTTTGCAGGTTTTTACAGCTTAAGTATTAGAAGGACCACCCTCATCCAGCCTCTTCCTACAATTAAAGTAACTAGCCCAACCACTAGTTGGCGGGTTAAGGAAAAAATCAATATTTACATTTTCCTTTTTTCGGGAGCTCTGCCCCGAGCTGCGACCACCACCGCGCCCACCACCGCCACTTCGGCTTGTCCCCCCTTGTGCAGAACTCCGACCTCGTGAAACAACAAGAGGAGCACGGTAATTTCCATCTCCTCGGTTCGGGATCAGTCTACGGTTCTGTGCGGGCAACAGCATGTCCAGCCGATCCTTAACCAAATGGGACGGAACAGTGGGACTTAAGGCCCGAAACCGACCGACATTTTGCTTCGCAGGCTGTACGTGGGGAAACCTATCGAGCCACTTCTTCATTATTGGGTTCCGGGTCAGGATTATTGGAAATAGGTTCATCAGGTACCGCAGCTCGGAGATATGGTCAGCAACCTCCCACGAACCCGAACCACGGTTCTTGGACTCACGAACCACGCCTCGGACAGCCTCAACGGCCTCAGCCTCCACCTCGGAGATCGTCTTACCACCGAGCTCGTGGATAACCCTCTCATACTCGGTGTGTTCGGCTTCAATTCTTTCGGCATCCGCATAATCTTCTTTTACTTGGAGATACCGTGCTTCATTTGCGTCCGCTTTAATCTGCAAAGCTTCATACTTTGCGTCGAACTCGTTCTTAAGGTGTACGGCGCGTTTATCAAGTCGTCCGATCTCTCTATCTTTCACATCGATGAGGATTTTAAGGCGTTTTATTTCATTCAAGTACGGAGTTATGTTGATTTCAGATTTGTTCTACAGAAAGTAAAGAGGGCAGATCAGCAAAAGCCGAAGCATCTTTCATTAATAGAAGAAGCGATACATTTGCAGTCCGTTAATAAAAACAGAAATAAATTTACAAGGGAGGGGGATCAACTGACCCCGCCAGTTGGGTTGACCTCCGTGTCCGGCCTCTGCTCTTCGACAGACTCCTGCACATCGGCATCACCCGACCCACCATGGCCAGTATCTGCCTCCCTATCTAAACACTCCTCCTCTTCCTCCGCAGCCGGCGGCGTGTTCGGGGAGAGCAGACGCATGGCCAGCTCCTCGCGGAGCGGACCACACCAAGCTTTGAACTCAACGTCCCTATCGAACTGGCAAGCTTGCACCTCGGCAGCCGACCAGAGCGATTGCCTCTCAGCAGATGCCCCACCACCGGGAAGGGGGAGGCTTTCTTCAAAAGCTGCCGGAAGTATACACGCAACATATCATCATCTTCAACCGGCTCGTAGCCGTACTTCAATTTGTCAATAGTCGGGTAGTCCACGGCTACCCGATCTAAAACCTCCGCCACCGCCCGCTTTTCGATCGGCTTGGAAAGGGAAGAGATCAGCGCACTGAAGCCCTGGTTGTACACTATTCTCTCAGCCAGGGCTTGAAAGACATCACCCTGGGCGGCGGCGATCTCCATCTCGTGAGCTCGGGCCGCCGCAGCCTCCTCCTCGCTCTTCGCCGCTTTCTCCTTGGCGGCAGCGAACTCGGCGGAGACATTATCCAACCGCTCCTTCAGTTCGGCTTCACGGGCGGCGGCGGCAGCAAACTCTTTTGAAATCTTGGCCTTATCAGCGGCCAAGATCTTGTTCTTCTCGGCGACCCGTTTGTATTTGGTCACCGAGCCTTGAAGTAAACTCTCTATCACCCCGGCGGAGTTTTTAAAAACCTCCAGTGCGGCATCCACATTCTGCATTGCATCAATTTGTCAGCACGAAGCCACACTTGAAAAACAAGTTTACAAGTACAGAATAATACCCCAGGAAAAACACGAACAGGATTCCGCACTTCGGTGATGGAGAGATCGTGTTCGGACGAAGCCGAACCCATAACCAGCTTCCCAGCAGCCGCCACATTCACCTCCTCGGCGGCAAAGGGAGCCCGCTGGGAGATCGAAGTAGGAATTCAGAACCGGGTCTTTTCAGACGACCCCGTAGCCTGCCTCTTCGGGTCAGCCGGCGAGCTCGTAGCCTCGCCCTTTCGTTTCTGCTGGGCGGGCACCTGCGCCTTCTTTCTTCGCATCATGTTCACTACAAGATCGCATCAAACAAAGTCAGTATCGAAGTCAAAAAAAAAAAAAACAAAACAAAACAAAACAAAACAAAACAAAACAAAATAAATAAATCAAAGGAAGGGGACCTCACCCCTCCCCGGCTCCACCGAAGTGGAAGGATCATCGGGGCTCGGTACTGCCGTCGCGAGATCGGCAAGGGACATCGACATTTTGCCCAGACTGGCAAAACGCTTTGCCACTTCGTCAAAACTCTTCTATTTCGGCATGAGCTTAACGGGACCCGAGTGCCACCCGACCTCAGTGGCGCCCCTGAACTGGCAGAAGAAATTTTTTTTCTGCCAGTCCGATACTTTTGAAGGTACAAGGACAGAAAACCCCTTGTACCGATAAGAAGAGTAATACCACCCCTCCTTCCTGTCCTTGAAAGACATCATCCTCCCCAAAATTTCTATCGAATAAGGAATACCCAGCCGAGAACAGGCAATGCCCAGACCGGTTATCTGGCTAATGCTGTTGGGAGAAATCTGGGCGGGGGAAAGATAAAAAAAAACGGTGAATATCGGCATATATGGCCGGAAAAGGGACACGAAGACCAGCCTCGAACTGATCTACGTATACGGTGACGAAACCGCGAGGGGGGCGGCAAGCCCTATCGCCGGAATTAGGACGGAGAAGAAGGGAAGAAGGGGGGAAGTTAAAAGACACGGCGATTTGATAGAGGGTGGAGGTGGACACTATCGAATCAAGTGTGCCCACACTCCCAACGACACCAGGAGTATCAAAAAATTCGACCTCGTGCCCGTACGGGACCTCACAGTCGGAGCGCACGCACGCCCGTCTGTTTTCTGGGAAAAAGATCGGTATAGAGGTAGATGAAGAAGCGGCGGCGACCTCTTCTGTCGCCGCCGCAGACGATGAAGACAGAACCGGGGAATGACTCTCCCGGGCCGAAGAATCGGAGAGAGAGGTCAAAAGAGAGAAATGTGACGACATAACTTACTTTTTTGATGAGTTCTTGAAGGATCTGCAAACACTTGAGGTTGATGGCGATGAACAGTTAAAAGGATTTGCAGAATTAGGGTTTTTTGTTTTGCAACTGAAGAGGAAAATGATTGTGTGTTTCCAATCATGAACATTACAGGGAGAGAAGTTACGCGTATTGAATACGCCAATCAATGCGACGGCGTTTCGAAGGCGTCCAATCCGAACTTTATTGGTACCCCAAACGTCGCATTAAATGCGGCTGACAACTTTATGAGTTTGGGCGGGAGATTAGTTCGGCATGACCCGAACTCCGAACTCAGCCAGAAATTGTGATAAGCGAGGGCATCATCTTTTCAGTCACAAATTTCAGAGGGGGTACGTCAGTTCACTTCGGCTTCCTCACACATTTCAGAGGGGGTACGTCAGTTCGGTTCGGACTTCCTCACACATTTCAGAGGGGGTACGTCAGTTCGGTTCGGACTTCCTCCCGCATTTCAGAGGGGGTACGTCAGTTCGGTTCGGACTTCCTCACGCATTTCAGAGGGGGTACGTCAGTTCGGTTCGGACTTCCTCACACATTTCGATGGGGGTACGTACCTTCAGTCCGCTCAGTTGACCCTCATAACAGCTAAACACAATTATCACCCCCATCACCCCACGCTTTTTTTTTTTTTGGGGGGGGGGGGGGGGGGGGATGTGATAGGAAATGGCCCATCTCCCTAGGCCTAAAGGCCCAAAGCCTAGCACAAGCCCAGATCGGAGTAAGCCCAACAGGCCCAGATCGGCACAAGCCCAGATCGGAGTAAGCCCAATAGGCCCAGATCGGCACAAGCCCAATCCACACCAAATACAGGCCCAGGGAGTTGAGCCCTAAACCCAGAACGTGGGATGATGGAGAAGAAACCGGAGCTGGGAAAACTACCCATACCTCCACGACGATCACCTTCACAACCGCCATTCATCTCATCTATAAATACTAGAATTGATTGTACTGTGAGACACTTACGCTATTCTGAATACATACATATATACTTCTCTCCCCGTGGACGTAGATCGATTTGATCGAACCACGTAAATCCCCTGCTTCTCTATTTTCCGCACACAAATTACATACATATATTTGGGCCGCGAATCGAAGGTTCATCATATGCTATCTTCCTATTTATCTATGCTTAATAACTTGTATATGAAAATTACATGTTTTTTTTTTTTTAAATATATATCAATTCATGTTTAAATATAGTGAATGACAATGAATTTTTGAATGCAACTAAGACTTATTCCTATGCTTAAATAATCATATTTATGTGTTATCTTCCTATTTATTTATGCTTAATAATTTGTATATGAAAATTCCAAAAAAAAAATAGAATTAAAAAAACATAGATGAATATTCGAATGCAACTAAGACCTATTCCTATGCTTAAATAATCATATTTATATGCTATCTTCCTATTTATTTATGCTTAATAACTTGTATATAAAAATTAAATGTTTTTTTTTTTTAATATCAATTCATGTTTAAATATGATGAATGACAATGAATATTCGAATGCAACTAAGACCTATTCCTATGCTTAAATAATCATATTTATGTGCTATCTTCCTATTTATTTATGCTTAATAGTTTGTATATGAAAATTACAAAAAAATATATATATAGAATTAAAAAAACATAGATGAATATTCGAATGCAACTAAGACCTATTCCTATGCTTAAATAATCATATTTATATGCTATCTTCCTATTTATTTTTGCTTAATAACTTGTATATGAAAATTACAAAAAATAGAATAAAAAAACATAGATGAATATTCGAATACAACTAAGACCTATTCCTATGCTTAAGTAATCATATTTATATGTTATCTTCCTATTTATTTATGTTTAATAACTTGTATATGAAAATTACCAAAAACTAGAATGAAAAAAACACAGATGAATAGTCGAATGCAACTATGACCTATTCCTATGCTTAAATAATCATATTTATATGCTATCTTCCTATTTATTTATGCTTAATAACTTGAATATGAAAATTACATGTTTTTTGTTTTTTTATATCAATTCATGTTTAAATATCGTGAATGACAATGAATATTCGAATGCAACTAAAACTCATCCCTAAGCTTAAATAACCATATTTATATGCTATCTTCCTATTTATTTATTTTTATTAACTTGTATATGAAAATTACAAAAAAAAAAAAAAAAAAAAAAAAAAAAAAAAAAACAGAATAAAAAAATCGAGTGCAACTAAGACCTATTCCTATGCTTAAATAATCTTGCTTATATGTTATCTTCCTATTTATTCATTCTTAATAACTTGTATATGAAAATTACAAAAAAATAAAATAAAAAAACATAGATGAATATTCGAATGCAACTAAGACTTATTTGTATGCTTAAATAACCATATTTGTATGCTATCTTCCTATTTATTTATGTTTAATAACCTGTATATGAAAAATATAAAAAAAAATAGAATAAAAAAATCGAGTACAACTAAGATCTATTCCTATGCTTAAATAATCATGTTTATATTTTATCTTCCTATTTATTCATGCTTAATAACCTGTATATGAAAATTATTTAAAATATGAAATAAATAAATAAACAGAGAGTACAACTCGAAAATTAAATTACACGCTCGTTGAAGAAGAAGAAGAAGAAGAAGAAGAAGAAGAAGAAGAAGAAGAAGAAGAAGAAGAAGTTTACGGCAGTAAACATATGAGAGAAAAATAAATGAGCGATTAATCCCTTGAAACGTGGAACAAATAAATGAAGATTACATTAATACCCTTTTATTAAACAAAATATGCCTTTTAAAATTAATTTCTATGAATAAATCTTAACCACTAATCTATTGGAATAGAGGGTCTAGATTAGTTCCTAGTTCTCACTTACTAATATGATTAGCATATGAACCACTCCCTATATATATATATAGGGAGAGGATCAAATAAGAATAAATATGTAGGTAAGAAAATAAGAATAGATCTACACCTTCCATCTGACGAGATCTACGGTTAAAAAAATCATATATATGTTTTTATTTAAAACTTCCGTTATTTCAAGCAATAGGGATAGAAAAGTGATCTAATTTATTCTCTAACCGTCAACTTCCTCAAATCACGGATTTATTTATAGAATCATTAATATATTATTTATCTTTTACTATTGTTTTTGCATAAATCACCAATTTAATACTTATGCAATGTAAATAATTCATACATATATAGACATACAATATGAAATTTTGTATAAATTGATGCATGGATTTATTTTTTCCGATGCATTACATCCAATATATCAATGCATTGACAACAAAAGTAAATATCTTAATATCAAGACAACATAACTAATAGATAAAAACTTAAATTTTGATTAATTTAATGCACCGCTTTATATCTTCGATGCATTACTTTTAATAATTGATGCATGAGAAACAAGTGTATGTTATTGTCAAAATAAAATTTGATGCATTATAGAAAAAGTATTATAGAATTAAGACATGGCAGTATACAACACATTTTAGAATTATACACATTCGTTTGATTAATAGATCCTTTTCTCTATACTTCTGAATAATTAATTAGACAATACCTAAGTCTCTCTAAAATCAACTCAACTTACATTGCATAATTACTTTTAATAAGAAATGCAATCAAATTATTAGTGCTTTATATTAAATATGTAATGCATCATTATACAAAAATCAATGCATCAATATGTGAATGTGATGCACCATATTCAAAAGCCTAACTAGTTGTGTAGAACTTCATATGTATTGATGCATTATTTGGAACGCAATGTCTCTATTAAATATTACAATAAGTACATATTTGGAGGTATTAACTATTAATTGGTATGGAGATGCAGGATATATGGTTAGAAATCGCAGCTATGGATAAGGCTGGTTTGTTGTTACATGTTTACCCTTTATTAATTGAAATTACCAAATTAAAAAATTTAGAAGATATATTACTACTTGAATTTGACTAAATCTGAGCGTACGATTTCAAATGATCTATGGTGCATAATTATTCCTATTTCTCATCTAATAACTCATTCTCACAAGAACCATACCCTATATATATATAACCTAACTGTTTGAAATTTCTAAACCCTATAACTTGTCAGATGTCAATTATTTACAAATACAACAGAGAATCTTATTCGCAATAGCAGCGCAAGTTTTTAGCGCTTTTAATTTCTTTTGTTTTCTTTATTCTTAATTTTGGTTTATTATACTTGATTTTAAACCTAACTAATTGGGCCACAATTATTTTATTAAGAAACGGTTTGAAATGAATGAAACGTTCCGACTTCCGATAAGAAAAATGACTCAATAAAAATGAACGGGATGGATGATTAAGATCCAAATTGCGGTTGATTTTCTGAATTGTAGAGGTGCATGCATGTTGATCAATTATCAATATTACAATTATCTTTTCCTAAATAAAATTTAAGAAATAATAATAAAAATAAGCTCTTAAAATATCGTCAAACCACGTATACAAGGTTATTGCTTCTTCAATACACTATTGCAAAGTATATGTATTTGCTAATCATAAGACATCAAAGGTGCTCACTCTTCAATAGTTATCTCAACACTAGGCAAAGAAACATTATTATGATGTAGCAACGATGCAGAGTCACTTGAGCACGTACCCCAGCTACCGTCCCCGTTTACCGGCATCTGTGCCGATTCTGATGGATATTCCGGAATTCGCAGACGCTCGACATTGGCTTCCAACATATTCAACACTTTGTTCATCGACGGACGATCGTCTGGATTCATCTGTATGCACCATAATGCAACTATTGTCATCTTCCGACCAAGCTTCTGCACATCAGCACTATCATCAATTTCATCGACGACATTTCCCAGTGCGATGTCTGTGCCTTGATTAAACTGGTCATATATCCAATATGGAAAATACTTGCTAGAATCACCAGCCTTTTCTCCCTTATCTTTGTTTAATCCCACCATTTCCATCAGCAACATTCCAAAACTATACACATCAGCTTTATAGGACACTCGGCCAATGCCTCTGTTGATCAGTTCAGGAGCGACATAGCCTATGGTTCCTCTGGCGGCGGTCATGGTCATCGTATTCTTCTCTATCGAGCAAAATTTTGCTAGCCCGAAATCGGATACTTTTGGGATGAACTTATCATCTAGGAGTATGTTATGAGGCTTGATATCGAAATGCAAGATTTGGATGTCGCAACCTCGGTGCAAATACTCAATCCCTCGAGCCACTCCAACTGCAATCTCAAATTTTGTGTCCCAACTCAAGGTGTTCCTGTTATCCCGGTTGAATATGTACTTTTCAAGGGAACCGTTGGGCATGAAATCAAATACGAGGGCACGCATGGATCCTTGTGCACAGTATCCAACTAGGTTTACGACATTGACATGGTGTATTCTTCCAATAGTCGCGATTTCATTGATAAAGTCTTGACCGTTTGCTTTAGAATTTCCGAGCACTTTTATAGCTACGTGACCGCCACTTCTAAGCTTTCCCTTGTAGACAGAACCATAACCCCCTTCTCCTAACTTTTCCCGAAAATTTCTAGTCATATTCTTTATGTTCGAGTAGGAGTACCTTATTGGCACGAGCTTGGCGTCACTTTGTAGGAAGGATTCGATAGTTTCGTAATGCGACAAATGCCTTGTTCGAAATTTGTAGATCAAAATCCACACACCGATGAGACAAAAGATGAACCTTGGCGCACATACCATTATAATGCTTGAAACGAAGCCTGAGATGATGGAATGCAATATTGCAAGTGATTTAGTGATGAGATTATGCAGAAATTTACTCTTTAATTGCAATCTAATTTTTATACATGCATACGTTTAATATACTATACTACCTCTACCTCTGTTCTTGGTTATTATTTTCTAATTTATACCAACTCGAGAGAAAAAATTTCTATTTGGCATTCCTTAATCAATATAAATAATCAACTATTTTCTAATCTTAAAATTTAACTAAGAGTATTTGTCAAATTTTGGTATAGATCAGAAAAGAACAAATTTATCGGTGTGTTTATAATAGAACAGAACATATTATGATAACTAAAATTAAAGCTCATTTTGTGCATGTACTAACCTAGCACTAATAGGTTAATGCATAAAACCAAATGTCTCATATTCGATTAAGTTAATTAATTCGTTATAAAAAAATAAATTTAGAGCTCACCGGTACTTAGCGCATCATGTGTGTCACCTGCAAAAACACATATTGAACACCATAGCCAAATAGTAGTGAGACAATAAAGCAAGAAAATGAAATTAAAATATATGTATATATATAGATATACATATGCCATTTTGTCAACCAATGAGAAGATAAATTAATTAGAGCTGCTCACCGGAGTTATCGAAGGAATCAAATCCCAAATCTGCAATGCAAGCACACCATGCATGTTTAGAAAAGAGGAACGGATAGAATTACATCTCATCTAAAAGCTCAAACTTATATCAGTGTTTTCGTAGCATGGAATCTATTAGTTTATAGTATAATTCCTATGCATGCATTATTAATATAATCAAAACAGATATATAGTTATTAGACAAATAATGGGGAATTAGCTAATAATCCATCTCTCCAGACGAAAGAGAGGTGTTTCTTAAATATGTACGGGGTATAAAATATAAAGGAATGCCTCTTTAATTTTCGTTGGATCGGGAGAAGAATAAAGTATAGCTCTTGATTAGTCTTACTCCATTTAAGATTGTAGTATATTTGATGGGCAATGAAGGTTATGAGTCCCACTACAGCAGTGAATCCAATGAGGGCCATCACAGGTGGGGCCACCGCTGCGCCTAACATAACTGAACGATGCAAGTATAAGTTGTTCATCCGTGTGCTCTGATTTGACTCGTTTTGTTAAAAGGAAACGGTCCAATTCCGAGCATAAAGAGGAGTAACTTTGAGTTCGATCAAGCTGAGTATTAGTACTCTCTCTCTTGACTTACATCAGAGAAATCAATGCAAAATTAAATTAAATAAGAAAGCTGTGAAACAATAATATTCATCTATAAATAGGTTACCTAGAATGACCGGAATAATTAGGAGAGGGCCTGCATATTTAAATATTACATATAGAAAAAAGAAATATTAATTATAGCCTGAATCAACTAACACACAAAAAAAAAAAAAAAAAAAAGAAACATACGAGTTAATGATTAATTAAGTTTGAGAACGAAACGCTTACTGTTAAGTCTGTAGGCGAAGAAGCTTTGAAGTGTAACTGCATTAATTAATTACCAAGAAAAGTAGTTGTTAACAATATACTCATGCATCACTTAACTTGGATGATGAGATATTTCCTTGCATTTCGGTGTGACATCTCCTTTTATATCGTCGGATGTTTGACACGTGCTAAAAATATATTCAAGATCAGTATTTTTGTTTATGAAAATTTCTATATATTTTTAATCAACACGTGTCGAACATCCGAGATATAATAGGAGATGTCACGCCGAAATGCAATAGATCGATGATAGTGAGTCCATATATAACAACGTCAAATATGATCAAGTCAAGCTAGGATTCTTACACCAAGTTGGGTTTTTTTGATTAAATTTGCAGTAGCTGCAGAACATGAGCTCAAATCCATACAAGAGAGATCGGTGGATTTCCGGAAGCGTTGCGTTAATGTTCGAATATCTGTCGAACTCCGGCCACGACGTCATCACCATCATGTCTAATTCGCACATGTGTGGTAACTCTGAGGGACGCATGTGGCCAAGCCTCACATAAGTATATCTACTAGTCGATGATGAATGATTACAATCATGAGTGATATCAGCTGTAAATAGGGAGTAATAAGAACTGTTCAAGGGAAGTGGACAGCTCATTAGACTAATAACGGTGGTTGAGGATTCTACAAATTCATAATTGAAGAGTAGGTAACTAATAAAACTGAAGTTAAAGGGATATGCAGAGTGAGTGGGGAAAGAGCAGATGTCGGTGGTGTTGATGGAAGCATCAACCAGCCTAATGGTGGAGTTGAGGTAGTTGATGTCTTTGACATGGTATTTTTGAGAGTTTATATGCACGGATGCGACGTCGTTTTCGCAAGATAATTCGAATCTCTGGTCGCCGCAGTGGAGGGGATCGCCGGTGAGGCGGAAAGGGTAGCTGATGTTGGGGATTATTCCGCAGGAAGAAGGGATGCAGGGAGGAGGGTTGTTGGCTTGAGATGTTTGAGAGAATGAGTGGAGTAAGAGAATCAAGAGAGAGAGAGAGAGGGATTTTGCTGTGATTATCATCTCACCTAAATCCATTGCTGATTAATTTATCAGCAGTAGTGTTTTCTACTTGTTTATATTGATGGGTGGCTTAAGGACTTTATTTCTAAGTGGAACGTCCCTCAAATTAGTGTGATTTTCGGATAATAATAGAGAAGATTAATTTCATCACACCATATTCAACTATCAATTACTTTTACACACTTTTTTTTTTTTTTACTACCAAACACTTTTATTTTAAAACATGTTTCATTTACAAACTTACACGAATTTGGGGAACAGTGTAAGCAGTATAACAAAATAAAAGAGAATGTCAAATTATATTTTATACATTTTCGTATTACATTTTCTATTTCAGTCATGGATGAGTGGGGCGTATTAAAATTTTCTCCAAATCATTAAAGATTTATATAAACAAGTATACTGTGGGTGTTTTTGAAAATTCTTTTACATGCACTAATCTTTTGTTAGTATGACAAAAAATGTAACATAAAAATACAATAAGATAAGACGATTCAATAAATATACGAGTTTGAGATTATATAAAAAAAAATTATTTTTTTAATATTATCTTCGTCACTTCCTAAAATAATAAAAGAGATCGCTCAAGAAGAATCAAAAAGAATAACAAATATCTTATGCATAAAAAACGCGTCGATTGGAAATAGGATTAAAAAAACACATCTATCTATCATAATATAACTCCGTGTTGAATTTTCTATCACGTTGACTTTTGGTCAAAGTCTCCCTTTGCACTGTTTCTAGTCGTTATCGATTAATAATTACTTCCATTGAGACCAAGTATTTTTTGTATTCAATTACTAATTTTTTTGGCACTGATCGATCGAAGTTTCTTGGTAATTAAGGGAAGGTCATAGACATGATTGCAACAAAACCCCTCCATTAATCAACACTGTCTTCTCTAACGAATACTCCCTTCGTCCACCAAATACACGTTTAACTTACTTTATTCATTCGTCACGTTATTTCTCTCTAATTTTCTATTTTGAGTAATCCTCATACTTTTATAATGTTTAAACATTACAAAACTCTATCATTCTTCCAAAAAACAAAACAAGAACTAGCCAGTGTTTAAGCATCGTTGTGGCATAGCAATGACGAAGAATCAATTAAACATATCCCATTTTCATCAAAATCTGCCATAGCCTGCGCAGATTGAGATGGATAATTTGAAATCTTCAAACGCTCGACATCAGCTTCCAACATTTCCAATACTCTATTCATTGAGGGGCGATCGTTTGGATTTAATTGTATGCACCATAATGCAACTATAGTCATTTTTCGAACGAGACTCCTTGTACCATCACTATCGTCGTTACCGTCAACATTTCCGATTTCAATATCCTTGTCTTGGCTAAGATAATCATAAATCCAATCTGGAAAATACTTGGTAGTGGAAGCCTCATTTTTCTCAATCAAGTCTTCCTTTAGGCCTACCATTTCCACTAGCAACATCCCGAAACTATACACATCAGCCTTGTAAGATACCGCACCGATACATCGGTTGATTAGCTCTGGAGCAACGTATCCTATCGTCCCTCTAGCAACGGTCATGGTCACTGTATTCTTGTCTATAGCACAAAACTTCGCTAGACCGAAATCGGATATCTTTGGAACGAATTTATGATCAAGAAGTATGTTATGAGGCTTGATGTCAAAATGCAGGATCTGGACATCATTCCCTTTGTGCAAATACTCAATCCCTCGAGCAACACCAATTGCTACTTCCAACTTTGTCTCCCAACTCAAGAAAGTGGCATTTTCCCGATTGAAGAGGTACTTTTCAAGAGAACCATTAGGCATGAAATCGAACACAAGAGCACAGTTGGAGCCCTGTGCACAATATCCAACTAGCTTCACCACATTGACATGGTGGATCCTTCCAATGGTCCCGATTTCATTGATAAAACCCTGGCCATTCCCTCCGGACTCTTTAAGCAGCTTGACCGCAACTTCATGACCACTACGGAGTTTCCCTTTGTAGACCGAGCCGTAGCCTCCTTGACCTAGTTTGTCTTGAAAATTCCGAGTCATCTTCTTAACCTCCGAATACGAGTATTTAATTGGCGTGAGCTTGTTGCCGCTTTGTAGGAAGGATTCAATAGCCTCGTACGCGGACAAATGCGTTATTCGGAACTTGTGGATCAAAAACCACACTACCAGAGGGTAAAGTATGATTTTGGGAGCAATGACAATGATCAAACCTTGAAGAACAAGAAGAAGAAGAAGTGCTTTAAATGGTTAATTATATGAACAAAAGAATAGTAATTATAATAAATAACATAAATTTGAGCCGCACCAGAGACTTCGACAATTGATGTGTTGCTTCCTGCAAGCACAAGAGGTATAATATAGAGGGAATATATAAAGAGCAAAAGTAGAATTAATCAATTAATTAGAAATTAAGGAATTAATTAATCTTCTTACTTTTATGCAGCTCCAAGCTAGATAAGTGCAATGCAATAACTAATAAGAGTGCTAACCCAACCATGCTTATCAAAGGACAGCTTACCCCCACAGCTAAGATAACTGCACAAAACATGAATATAAATCTCCTCCAACAAACGACATGAGATGTATCGATCGATAAGAACATGTAAGGATGACGAAACACACCTACGGTAATCACAATAAACCGGGACGGCTTCTGCGGATCGAAAGGATATATCATCAAGAATATAATACAAATTCACAATGTTCATAAACATATAAAGAGAAAGAGGTTGAGAATACTTACCCAATAACAAATTACTCAGCCTCTCTGCATTATTCAAGAACACAATGCATTAGTAGCATGTTATATGGATCCATGTATATATATAGAGAGAGAAAAGTACGTAATCCGATCTCTTACGTACCCCATATCGAGTAGTCGGTGCAGTTGCCACAGAACCTCACTTCGAATCCGTACAAGAGAGAGTCGTGGATCTCCGAAAGAGAAACGTTGCTCGAATTCTTGAATCTCCACGAAGTCATGGCTATCGCCTCGAAAGTGCACATGTTTTCGACTCGTGAAGCCTTCAACCCACCAACCATGACATACCTATAAAGGGATGAATAGTTGGAGGGACAGTGAGTTACATTTGTGAAGAGGGAAGAATTCTTCAATGGATTTGGGCAGCTCATGAAATTTATGTGCAGGCCAAGGAATTGACTTGTATTCTGGTTTTGTACTTAACGACGTTTTCTTACTACAACACAAACACGCTTTGTGCACCTGACGTGACTCGAACCTCGACATCCGTTAGTTAATTCATGCAGGCCCCATGAGGTACACATAAAAGTTAAACAAAAACACGCATTGGACAGAATATACTCCATAAGCTACTTTATGTGCAGAGGAAGTAATGCATATAGTATTTTAATTCATAGTTAGAGGAAATTCATTTATAATCACTCTCTCTATATATATACACACAAATTAACTTTGCAAAGATGAAAAATTAGTTGAATTTGAACATGTGTCGTCAACATCTACTACTATGTGGGTTGATCGAGACGGATATTCAGGAATCTGCAGGCATTCGGCATCAACTTCCAACATTTCCAACACTTTACTCATTGACGGACGATCGTCTGGACTCATCTGTATGCACCATAATGCAACTGTCGTCATCTTTCGAACGAGTTTCCTCGTATCCTCATCGTCATTCTCATCAGCATCTCCGATCTGAATGTCTTTGTCTTGGTTAAGGCAGTCGTATATCCAACACGGAAAATACTTACTAGAAACATCATTCTCTCTTGCGAGGTCTCTTTTCAAGCCAACCATTTCCACCAACAGCATTCCGAAGCTATACACATCGGCCTTGTAAGAAACCGGACCGATACTTCTACTTATTAGTTCGGGAGCAACATAGCCTATAGTTCCCCTAGCAGCCGTCATGGTCACTCCATTCTTCTCCATGGAGCAAAATTTCGCTAGCCCAAAATCGGATATTTTAGGAACGAAGTTAGCATCAAGAAGTATATTATGAGGCTTAATGTCGAAATGCAGAATTTGTACATCACACCCTCTGTGCAAGTACCCTATTCCACGAGCAACTCCAACTGCAACCTCAAACTTTACATCCCAACTCAAGGAATTCACTTTTCTCCGTTAGAGATGTACTTTTCAAGAGAACCATTGGGCATGAAATCGAACACAAGAGCACGTTTGGAGCCTTGTGCACAATATCCGACCAGTTTCACCACATTGACATGGTGGATCCTTCCGATTGTCCCGATTTCATTCATGAAGTCTTGACCATTATTCCCTCCGGACTCTTTGAGCAGTTTGACCGCAACGTCATGGCCACGTCGAAGCTTTCCTTTTTAAACGGAACCATAACCTCCTTGGCCTAGTTTATCTTCAAAATTCCGAGTCATCTTCTTAACATCTGAATACGAGTATCTAATTGGCGCAAGTTTGTTGTCACTCTGCAAGAAGCACTCTATCGCCTCGTATACCGACAAATGCCTGTTCCGAAACTTGTGGATCAAAAACCACACTGCCAAAGGACAGATGATGAGTTTTGGTGCAGTAATGAGGAACCCTGAGATGTGAAAAGAACATGATCATAACTCCTTACATGGTTTATCATTCTACATAAACAAAGAACATTAAAAGGAAAAAATCAAGAATCGCACCACAGATTTCAAGAATTATCAAGTCGATTCCTGCAACACAAGTGATACATTACAACTCATTATAAGCATAGATATAGATATAGGAATGAGAGAGAGAGAGAGAGAGAGAGAGAGAGAGAGAGAGAGAGAGAGAGAGATAATAAAGAGAAATAATGAGAAAGGAGAATAAATTACCGGTGCCTCTCAAGAGAATTAGTTGGATTAGAAAAAATGATAAGAGTACTAATCCAGCTAGGATTATCAAAGGAAAGCTTAGCCCTGCAATGAAGAAAACTGGAAACATTTTTTAGAAAATAAGAATATGTTTATCACGATTTCCATCTACTTCTGCCTTGATTGATATCAGAAAAAACGAAGTAACGAAAGTTCAATCGAGTCCACACCTACGACCGCCCCGAGAATCGGAAGAACCCCTGCAGATACAGATGAAGATTATCAATACTATTCAAAAGAGCACCAAAATGAGGTTGAATGATCGAGAGTCCTTACCCAAGAACAAGTTTCTGTATTTCTCTGCATTTTCAAGAAAACAAAAGGAATTATTAGTATATATATAGAAAGCTAAACTACATATTCTTGAGTTCTTTCTTACCCCACTGTGTTCGTAACCTCTTGCATTCACCACAAAAGTTGACATCAAATCCATACAAGAGAGACTCATGGATCTCTGAAATCGAAACATTCTTCGAATCCTCGAATCTCTAAGAAGTCTCGGCTACCACATCTACTCTACAAGTGTTTGCTACTTGTGAGGCCTTCATGCGGCCGATCTTGATATAAGCATACTTATTACGTGACGAATGATTAAATCCACACTCTACATTAACATCCGTGAAAAGGGAGGAGTTCGTCAACGGATTCGAGCAGCTCATGAAATAAATAGGCCGGCTGCTTATAGCAGGGTAGTACGGATAAGGAAACTCGTAAAAAACAGAAGTGTTTGGGAAAGAGCAGGTGTGGTTGTTGATGGAAGGATCAGCTAGCCTTATTGTGTAGTTGATGTAGTTGATTTCTTTCACTTAGTATCTTTGGGAGTCGAGGTCGATGGAGGTAACGTCGTTTTCGCATGCTAGCTCGAATCGGCCGCAGTTCTTGGGGTGATTGCTTAGGCGGAAAGGGGAGGTGATGTTGTGGATGATGCCACAGGAAGAAGGGGTGCAGTTGGAGTTGGCATGGCATGTATGGAAGAAGAAGGGGAGAGAGAGAATGAAGAGAGAGAGAGGGAGAGGTTTTGATGGATCATGGTGTTGTTCTTGATTTGAGGAAGAGCTCAAACAAGAAACAGACTTTTGATGGCTATAAATTATTTTATTTATGTTATGAAATGAAGATATGTTATTTCTTACTTCTCTATATATTTCATGTTGTTTTTTTGTTTGATTTCTTATGTGTATAATATTCTATGCAATGCAACAAAGAATTTGACTTGTAGTGTTATGGATTTGTGCTATAGAACAACAGAATCGGACGAAAATTAAATAATTATTCAAATGAATAATATATGATTCATTATTCATATACATCACAAATGGACTTCTTCAATAATCTTAGTATATTAATTTAACTATGCAGCTAAGCCGATGATGTCTAGCTTAAGTGGCAAGTCGAGGCATCATAAGTCTCCAAAATGAGAAGGTATGGGTTCAAAACCCCTAGCATGGGGTTTGTATTATTTCATTTATATGAGTTTGTTGGATTGTTAATGATGAAGAATCCGTTAAACATGTCTCATTTTCGTCAATGTCAGATACAATCTGCGTCAATTGAGATGGATAATCCGTAATCTTCAAACGCTCGACATCAGCTTCCAACATTTCCAAGACTTTATTCATTGACGGACAATCGTTTGGATTCATCTGTATACACCATAACGCAACTATAGTCATCTTTCGGACAAGATGCCTTGTACTATCACTCTCGTCGTTTTCACCAACATATTTTATTGTCGTTGCCTTGGCTAAAACAATCATAAATCCAATCTAGGAAATACTTGGTAGAAGCATCATTTTTTTCAACCGAGTGTTCCTTTAGGCCTACCATTTCCACTAGCAACATCCCAAAACTGTACACATCAGCCTTGTAAGACACCGCTCCGATACACCGGTTGATTAGCTCTGGAGCAACATATCCTATTGTCCCTCTAGCGACGGTCATGGTCACTGTATTCTTGTCTATAGCACAAAATTTTGCCTAACCGAAATCGGATATTTTGGGAATGAAGTTATGATCCAGAAGTATATTATGAGGCTTGATGTCAAAATTTAGGATTTGAACATCGCAGGCAGATACTCAATCCCTCGAGCAACTCCGATTGCTACTTCCAACTTCGTGTCCCAACTCAAGGAAGTGGCCTTTTCCCGATTGAATAGGTACTTTTTAAGTGAACCATTAGGCATGAAATCGAACACAAGTGCACGGTTGGAGCCCTGTGCACAATATCCAACTAGCTTCACCACATTGACATGGTGGATCCTTCCAATGGTCCCGATTTCATTGATAAAATCCGAGCCATTCCCTCCGGCCTCTTTAAGCAGCTTGACCGCAACTTCATGACCACTACGGAGTTTACCTTTGTAAACCAAGCCGTTGCCTCCCTGACCTAGTTTATCTTGAAATTTTCGAGTCATCTTCTTAACCTCCGAATACGAGTATTTAATTGGCACGAGCTTGTTGTCGCCCCGTAGGAAGGATTCAATAGCTTCGTACGCAGACAAATGCCTTCTCCGGAACTTGTGGATCAAAAACCACAGTGCCAGAGGGCAAAGGATGATTTTGGGAGCAATGACAATGATCGAACCTTGGAAGAAAGAAGAAGAAGAAGTTCATGCATGGTTATGTGAGAGAAAGTATGCATGGTAACTATAATAACAAAAACTAGAGTCGCACCATAGATTTCGATCATTGATATGTTGGTCCCTGCAAACATAGAAGGAGAATTAAGAGGAAAAGTATATTATTAATTACTTAATTAATTAATGAGAAAGGAAATATTAATCTTACAAGCTGTGTGAGGCTTCAAGCTAAGTAATTGCACTATAATAAGTAACAAGAGTACTAATCCAACAATGCTTGTGCTTATCAAAGGACAGCTTACCCCCACAGCTAAGATAACTGCATGCAACATTCGTTTTGCACCAAATATAAGGATTAATATAATCTTTTCCAACACATGACCGGAGATCGATCGATCAGAACATGTATATATGGATGACGAAACTCACCTACGGTAATCGTAATAAGAGAGACGGAACCTGCGGAAAGCAAATATCATCAAGAAAATAATACGTTTGTCAAATCTATTACTATTATAAAAGTATGTATTCTTACAAAATATGCAATGCCAAATATACCCCTCCCCTCCTTTTATTTTAAAATAATATTATTATAATAGTATTGTTATTATATATAATAATAGTTATTCATATTTTCGATTTTTTTTTATTGTATTACTACATTATAATAGTATTGTTATTATTATATAATAATAGTTATTCATGAATTTTTTGGGACATGTCTTGGATTTCGACTCTTTCAAAGAAACTATGATTATTCTTCATGTTTATACTATTATGATTATACTTTTAATTTTTTATTGGTTGAGATTTTATATTATGATAAACTATATATATATATATATATATAGAGAGAGAGAGAATAGATCATATGAGAACCCTTTTATTTGTGAGAACTAGGAACCAATATGATCCATTGATTTTTGTAGATTTAACGGTTAAGATTTGAAGATTTAATTAATTATTTTTGGTAGTTTTAGATCACAAGGGTATACACGTAATCTTCAATATTGGTTCCTTAATTCGTGGGGTTAGTTACAATAGTTGACGTAAATAATTATTTACTATATTTCTCTCTCCTATTCTTGTATAACTACAATTAATTATCTATTTTATCTTCCCTAATTTACATTAAATTCTTCTTCCTTTCTATCGTGCACAAATAATTAATTACTCTCACACTACTTACATTTTTTTTTCAATATCTTATGTTAATTCCTTCAATCATAATCATGAATTGGAGAAACTAGAAAATTCATTCAACAAACGTATTTTAAGCATTAAAAAGTTGAAAATAAGCTCAACATATTAGAGAAATACATAATATTCAGGTGCTAGGTCTTTTGGAATAATGCTTAATTTATTTTGTAGGAATGTGTATTTATGTTTAGGTAATGCTTAAAGTGAATAAGCAATGGTCTAACAACAATCTCTTTCAATTCGTATCTCTCTCCCTTTTAAACTTCAACCAACAATCTCTATCTTTATTAGTGTTTGAATTCCAGTTAAAAGTAATTTCCTTTGTTGCATTTTATATTTTTTCAATTATTTATGCTCATATGCATGTAATTTCAATTTAATTATTATCATACATAAAAGCATAAAGTAATTTAATAAAAAGCATTGTGTTACACATAAAAAAAACGATTTCGTACATGTACCTCTTATTTCAATGCTTATTTGATACATTCATAATACTTTTTTAATAAAGTCACATTAAGTTTATTTTTGCTTAAGCAAAAATTTGTTGTTACTTAAGCATGAGTCGTATCAGTGCTTGTGAGGTTTTAGATAATCTTTTCTTAACTTTTTTAAAGCTTTTTATAATTTATTTGATGCTTAATTATCATTCATATTGGTCTTACTATATTTTTAGAGTTTAAGGTTTAGAGTTATGGGATTAGGGTTATGGGGTTTACGATTTAGGGTTTAGGGTTTAGGATTTAGGGTTCAAGGTTATGGGGTTTAGGGTTTAGGCTTTTAGGGTTTGGGGTTTAGGGTTTAGGTTTAGGGTTTAGGGTTTAGGATTTGGGGTTTTGGGTTCATGGTTTATGGTTATAGGGTTTAGGGTTTAGAGTTATAGGGTTATAGCATTGCTTTTAAAAATATATTTTGATGCTTATTAATCATAGAACCAATGTTACATGTAAAAAAAGTGATAGGAAAAGAAACGAACAATGTTGTTTTAATAAAGTCATATATATTAAGTTTATTTTTGCTTATGAAGCATATATTTATTGTTACTTAAGCATGAGTCGTATCAGTGCTTGTAAGGTTATTGATAATGTTTTCTTAATTTTTTTTAATGTGTTTTATAATTTATTTGATGCTTAATTATCATTCATATTAGTTTAGGGTTTTGGCTTTTAGGGTTTAGGGTTAGGCTTTTAGGGTTTAGGGTGGGTTTAGGTATTTGTTTAGGTTTAAGGTTTTGGGTTTTATGGTTTAGGATTTAGTGTTTAGGGTTTATGGTTTATGGTTAGAGGGTTTAGGGTTTAGAGTTATAGGGCTTATTACTCATAGCAACAATTTTACATGTAAAAAAATGATAGGTAAAAAAATGAACAGTGTTGTTTTAATAAAGTCACATTAAGTTTATTTTTGCTTATGAAGCATATATTTATTATACTTAAGCATGAGTCGTATTAGTGCTTCTAGGGTTATAGGTTTATAGGGTTTAGTCACATTAAGTTTCTTTGCATATGAAGCATATACTTATTGTTAATTAAGCATGAGTCGTAGTTCTTGTAGGATTATAGATAATGTTTTCTAATTGTTTTTTAGCTTTTTATAATTTATTTGATTCTTAATTATTATTCATATCAATCTTAATATTGTTTTAGGGTTATGGAGTTTAGGGTTGTGGGTTAAGGGTTTAGGGTGTAGGGGTGTAGGGTGAAGTGTTTAGGGTTTATAGGACGATTTATGTTTTAGGGATTATAGGATTTAGGGTTTAGGGTTTAGGGTTTTAGGGTGTAGGGATATGGAATTGTTTATAAAAATATTTTTTTTATGCTTATTATCATAGTAGCAATGTTATATGTAAAAATGATCAGTGTTATTTTGATTATATAGAATGGTAGTTATTCGATAAAAAATCACATTTAGTTTATTTGCATATGAAGCATGCACTTATCGTTAATTAAGCATGGGTGGTATCAGTGCTTCTAAGGTTATAGATAATATTTTCTTAAAATTTTTTAGCTTTTTATAATTTATTTGATGCTTAATTATGATTTATTTGATGCTTAATATTAACATGTTAATCTTTCGAGTGTCGATTAATATATAATTTTTTAAGCAAACTATAATGATTATTTAAGCATCAAATACACTTTTACATATAGACAACGGACTCATAATATTAACACATATTTCTTTTGAGTGTCGTTTAGTAACTACTTAAACATCATATTTAATAGAATGTTTAAGCATCATATCATAATTATTTAAACACGGAATAAACTAACTATATAATTGAAATGCTTAATTTGATTTTGTAGTATGCTTGACTATAATTCTTTCATGCTTCATTATATATAATTTTTTCTCATTAGTCTTGCATATTCAGATATGAAATTATGCTTATTACAAGTGTTAAAATGCTTAATTTAGATTTGTCATAAACTATAAATGAGAAACAAATTAAACGTAAATAAACAACTCTCCAATAGATGAAGTAGTACAAAACAACTAGTTATATATATAAACAAAAAAAAAAAACATATTAAACTTGTAGAATCAACTCTACGATTGATAAATGAATACGAAACTATATTTAAAAAGCTAACCAAAAAATAATAAGAAAGTCTCTTGTGAATACTAGTCAACCATAAATAAAAAAGCAACAATATGAACATAAATATGCATATCTCTACCAAATAATTATATGTTAATATATATTCATATAAGCAAATATGAAAAAAAAAAAAAAAATGAACAAATCGTGTCATAATCTAGGTTTGGTTTTTTTTTTTTTTTTTTTAAAGCAATTAAACAAAGGAAAAAAAACGATAAAAGGAATGAATGTGGAAACGTGGATTCAATTTCCATGAGAACCGGATTTAACGTATTTGAAACAAAAAAGTGTTCCAAAATTGCCCCTCAATGCATTAATTTTAATTAAATGTTGCCTATATTATAGGATATAGATTAGATCTCAACCACTAATTTTCAAGGAATGAATGGTTAAGATGGGTTCCTAGTTAGGGGTGAAAACGGATCGGATACGGGCGGATAGTGCCTTTCCCGTATCCTATCCCATATTTTTTTTTCGAATTCGGAATCGGATACGGGAAGCCGGATTCGGATACGAATTCGGAGTATTCGGTAAACGGACACGGGACGGATACGGAACGGATTCGGGTCGGATTCGAATAAATATAATCGGATAGTATATTTCAAACGAAAATCATTAGTATGTGATTGAAACACATAAAAAGTAACTACCTGTGCAATATTTCATAAGTTCATTTATCAAATATGACTAATTCATTTTCCCTTTGGTAAATTACATATATACTACTAGAAAACTAACCCATTGACGTAAAGTAATAATAACAAATAGCCATAAAAAAACAAAATTTAAATATAGAATAGAATGATAACTTGCTTGGCAATAAGAACACCACACAAGCTGATGCAAAGTTCAAACAACAAAATATCACAGTTCATTAGTTTCTTGTGCATTTTCTGCTGTGGAGGATGCAACCACACTTGCACTTTCCCTACATAACAAAAAAAGGAAGAGATGCACTAACGGGGATTAAGAAAGGAAGTTTGAAGATAAGAAATTGATCGAAAGAGAGAGAGATGCACTAACGGGGATTAAATTTACTTTGGGTGATAGTTTAGATATGAGATAATTGCTGGATTTAACACCACAGTTATATCACCATGCAATCTTTCACATGACATTTCAGTTCTTGGAATTAAAACACCATTTTTCAATTTGTTGCAATTTTTCACACCATTTAGAATGTAATACTCTGTTTTAGCAAGTGAGAGCTGTCTAGAGTTGAACCTTAAGAGTTTGTCGGAGTATAAAACTAATATAGGCAAGTCTACTGTCTACCACATACTTAAATATATTGATAATTTTTGTGCTAACTTGATTCTCTAAGACTTTAAATGCTGAGCTATATTAAAGTAATACTATGATATATTACCCAAAGTAAAGGTACAGAACACTAACCAAAGGCCTGTTCTTTTGCATATCCCATGATTCCCATATATGGTGAGGTTAAGGTAGGTTAAATTCCGTACATCTTCTTCATGTTCGTTAACCAAAATATCATATATACATACTAATTTAGCAGTAATCTGCAAACTGTGATCATCAAACAGCCACATTCTCCTTAAGAGTGACTTTCAGCAAATAGCATCTAAACCCCAAAGGCAATTCAGCAAAACGAATCTTAAGAGTAATTATTTTCCATATTAGTTGGTTTTCCCCTTATTTGCAACAACTAAGCAGAGTTGGTTTTCCCTAATTTGGTTAAGAGTAATTATTTTCCACAATTTTATCGGCACTGAAGCAGTGAAGTTATTGAAATAAAATTCAAACACACAAGAAAGTATTGCAAGCAGCAAACCTAATCTCTTGGTGTTTGACAAGGAGATTTAGAGGTTGTGAATTGTTGGCGGCGTCGGGCACCTCGCCGACGGCAAGACTCATCGGCGACGACGACTCTTCTTCCATTTGAGACGACCTCCTTGAATGCCCCTTTCTATTGGCCGTGTCTTCTTCCATTTACTAGTAATCCGGCACCGGTGGCCGGATGGATGGCCGGAACTAAAGTGATTTGGAGTTGCGGCGTTGAGCTTGAGTTAACCCTAAACTACGAGTCGCGAAGACTGAATAAAGAAGACGCCAGTTTTTTTCTAATTTTTTCCTTTTTCTTTTTTAGACTTTTCTAATAACATAAATATTATATTATATTAAAATTTTAAAATATATTTAAAAAAAATCCGGATATCCGGATTTGTAATCCGGGTAGTATCCGAAAAAATACGGGAAAATTTCGGATACGGGGCGGATATTAGCTAATCCGAACTCAACTATCCGAATTCGAATCCGGATCCGATCGGATACTGATTTTTTTACCCGAATTTGAATCCGACCGGATTCGGCTCCGGATCGGGCGGGAAATATCCGACCCGTTTTCACCCCTATTCCTAGTTCTCATGAAGTGAATGGTTCTCATAAGAACCAGCCCCTATATATATATATATATATATATATATATATATATATATATATATATATATATATAGAGAATAGATCATATGGGAACCTTTTTAATGGTGAGAACTAGGAACTAATCTCATCCATCCATATGTGTAGATCTAAGGGTGTAAATTAAGTAATAATTCTTTTATTAAATCGTTTTTTAAAATAGATCGGAGGTTATATTTGACCATTTGCAAGAACTGCAACTCCCACTCCCTATAATCATGGGGTCTATTTAATCCATTGAATTTGTGTTCACATGGTTGATTAATTGTGTATGGAAGTTTTTTTTTTCCCTCTCTCTGTTAATACATCATTTATAGAGAAATTAACAGTGCTTTTAAAAAACACGAAGTCAAACATAGTTCATTATGTTTACCTACTTTTATAAGTACTCAATTTTGCTAAATATATTAGCAAAATATAATGAATAAAGAAGCATGGATATTATTAATTAGGGAGCATGATATACACCGGTGAAAAATTGATTTGTGCAATGTTTCACTTAATTTGGTAGCATAATTATTTATGTTTTGGTCATGCTTATTAATTTTTCACTAAATTTAATTAATATTTATCACTCTTAAAATAATAGTACATAATATTAGTACGCCCAATTAGAGATCACTATTATTTCAATGTACGGTTTATGATGCCCAATTAGGGTGTATTAATCCTTAATTATGATTTTCTTAATCCCCATCTGAAAGTAAATCATGTTAAGAAAAACTAAACCATAGGGGAAATTAAAAAGAAGTTTACATGCATTTTCTACGATAGTTCTTTCCCCCTTAGGGTTTAGTTTCACTCGACAGGGTTTAGTTTTACTTTGTTAGGGTATGGTTTTCAATTATAGGGTTTAAGTTTTTCCGATAGGGTTTAGTTTCACCCGACAGGGTTTAGTTTTACTTGTTAGGGTATAGTTTTCAATCATAGGGTTTAAGTTTTCCCGATAGGGTTTAGTTTCACCTAATTGGGTTTATTTTCCGCTAATAGGGTTTATTTTCTCCTAATAGGGTTTAGTTTTTAATTAGAAAGTTTAGTTTTATATCAAAAAATATATTTCCAATTTGCTTAATTATATTTTTTGTAATGCTTAGAAGTTATTAGTGTAATTGTCAAAAGTTAATATTAACATGTTTTTCTTTTTTAGCATCGATTAATAACTTTTTAAGCATTCTATAATAACATTTTAAGCATCAAATACACTTTTACATATATATAGATGACATATGCGCAATATTAACCCATGTTTCTTTTAAGTGTCAATTAGTCATTACATAAGCATCTTATCTTATATATTTAAGCATCGCATAATAATTATTTTAAAACGAGAATGACTAAACTTGTAGTAATTATAAACTAAACCTTGTCGGGGGAAAAAAAAAACCCTAGGGTGAAAAAAGTAAAACCTTTGAGGGAAAAAAGTAGTATGGTTTAATTATCCCTTAAAGGGTTTAGTTTTTAATCACAATGTTTAGTTTTACATCGAATAGTCTAATTAATTATTTTTTTTGTAATGCTTAGAAGTTATCATTGTACTGCTTATTAAATATATATTTATTAATAGATTATTTTACATCATTTAAATGCTTATTTAACTTTTTCTTAGTACTTTTATTAGTCATGTTGTTTTTTATTGTTCCATAATGCTTACAATTATATACAAATTGTAAACACTAAATTAAAACATCATATGATAATTATTTAACCATTATCACAATTTTACTTAAGGAAGTTATACTTATGGCATTAGCATAATTTTCTTTAAGCATCGATTAATATATCTTAAGCATTATGTAATAACTATTTAAGTATAAAAACACAGTTACATATAGCTAGACAAAGAATTTATAATATTAACACACAAATTTCTTTGAGTTTTAATTAGCAGCTACTTAAACATCTTATTTGATAAATATTTAAGCTTTGTATTATAATTAATGAAGCACACAAAAAACTAACCATGTGAATGAAACTAAACTCTAGAGAATAAACTAAACTCTAGGGAATAAAATACTGGTAATTACTTTAAATTGCTATATATTTATAAAAAATCCTACCTAACTAAGAAAAGAAAAATAAAAAAGAAGAAGAAGCAGTGAAGTAGTATCGGGTGTATGGTTGAAAAAAGCATTCTAATAACCTAATCTGAAATATTAGTAAATAAACACATGTAATGATAAATAGGATTTGATGGAGTGAATTTGGAGTATTTGCGAAGAATATGGAAATTTAATAACTATTCCCGTAAGAATAGGATTTGATGGGAGTGAATTTTCCAAAAATACCCTTACAAGCATTATAAATTAGAATAATAGCGGGAGTTATATACATGTGAAGATCAAATCTCAACCATTGATTAGGGATGGATGGAAGGCTATAATTGGTTCCTAGTTCTCATGATCTAGGTAGTCTCCATGAGAACCAACCCCATATATATATATATATATATATATAAGAAATTCGTCAAAGTCTTTCCCATTTTTCTTTTGATTATTTTATTATTTATATTAATAGGATAGAAATTGTAAAAATATACGATTGAAATATATAGAGATTTAAATAACTATTTTCGATGGCGGAACATCATATATATTTTGGAAGTATTATTGCTGCTTTTAGCAATTGCTTAAGGTTACTTTTTTTTTGCTTTGAATTCTCGCATTTATGCTTTTAGATCCAGTGGATTATTTTTTTAATGTCAAGTTCCTGTCAGGTATATTTTATATTTCAATAATTAAATTAATTTTAAAACTAATATTTACCACAATATTATAAACATATTTGAATCTTTTAAAATAATAGCTACGGAGGTGTATCGGAAAAGGAGACTTTTACACATGAAAAGGAAATATTCCGAAATAAAGAAACGAAGTTTAATGTAAATTCACGATACTTGAATGGTAATTATTTTCTTTTGATCATGTTATGTACACAAGCACAATTATGTACTGACACACTTTAATTCATATTGTTTCTCATAGGTACAACAGTTCATGTATTAAAAAAAATCTCTGATTGTGTTCATTGCGGTGCTGTCAGATTAGAGTATGAACCTCCGACATTTTGTTGTGATAATGGAAAAATAGTACTTGCATCAGCTGAAGTCCCCAATGAATTGTACGAATTGTTCACTTCAGAATCAGAAGAGGCAACTAATTTTAGGAAAAATATTTGTTCGTACAATTCTATATTTTCGTTTACATCGTTTGGTGTAAAATTGGATAAGGAACTTGCATCTGCAAGACGGGGAGTCTATACATTTCGAGCACAAGGAATGGTTTATCATGATCTTCAGTGGCGGATGCAGAAATTTTGTTGAGTGGGGGCTATATTTTAAAATTTTTGAGTAAAATGAAATTTACTTGATATTTTAATTCGACAACGGGGGCTTTTACACTATAATTTGCACAAATTAATCATAATTTGATAAATTTTAAAGGGTAAAATTTTGATTTTTCTGATTGGGTAGGGGCTTAAGCCCTCACACCCTTCCTCTTGGATCCGCCACTGATGATCTTCAAGGGTTAATTCCATATAGTTCTAATCCAGGATTTTTTTCAGTTGTACTTTTTTGAGACAGTGAACGAGGTCGAAAATAGAATGAACAAGCTACAGAATTCAAATATATCAGTTGTGACGGTGAAGAAGTTGATAAAAATTATGGACCAATTCATATGCCAAAATTTTTCGAAGATTGAAAGACTGGCTTGCCAGGGATACTGTAGAACTTCATATATCTAAAGATGTAAATTTGGATTAACGGGTGTACAATTCGCCTACTACAGATCAAGTTGCAGCAATATGGGTAGAAAGAGATAATGATAATACTCATATGAGAGAGATATTGTAGTTCATGCGCATTCTAGTAAGAGACATAGAATAAAACATTATTATGGATGTTATGACCCGTTGTAGTATCCACTTCTTTTTCCGAAAGGTGAAACTGGTTGGCATCTAAATATTAAGGAGAATATGGCTACTACACAAGGTATTTTCCTTTAAATTCCCTTTTTTCTATTTGTTAATTACTACGATTATAAATTATTTATTTACAATTCAAAATTTATATTATTTGAGTATTTTATTTTATATTTTTTAATTTTTATATTTATGTAACATTTCTCAGCTCGTGTTAGAACTCTGAATAATACATAGACAAGGGCCATGATTATAACCGAAGAAAATATTATCTCTTGAGAACAAGGTAATCTTCTAACATTTTGAACATAATAATATGAATTTATGTTTCAACAATATATATATACGTATTAATAACAATTTTGTATGTTCAAATACTATATGAAACAGTTACAGGAGAGCAGCGTTATAAATGTGTCTCATGCAGAGAATATACCTGCTATAAGTTACAAATCAGAAATCCAAGACAGTCTATTATTTTATTCGCTGGCAGATTATTTCAGCAATACGCAGTAGACATGTATATTAAATTAGAGACTACAAGATTGGATTTTATTCGAAGAAATCAATCAACTATGAGAGCTCAAATTGTACCAAGGAATTATGGACAATGTCTTTGGAGGAGAAGTGAGAGGAACTGAAGTTGGCAAACGAATTGTTCTACCTGCTACATTTATAGGGGGTCCAAGAAATATGAGGCGTATATATCTTGATGCATTGATATTAGTACAAAAAAATTGGAAAGCTATATTATATCCTGGTCAAACATCTCAAGATCGTCCTGATTTGACTTCAAGAGTTTTTAGGGCAAAACTGCAAGACTTGAAAGATCAGTTATTCAAGTAGGAGATATTTGGAAATGTTGTTGCACATGTGCATGTGATTGAATTGCAAAAAAGAGGTTTACCACACGCCCACATGCTAATCATTTTCATGTCGGATTATAAGATAAATACAACAGATGAAATTGATAAGAATGCTAGTGCCGAAATTCCAGATCCAGATGAAAATTGCGAGTTATATGAATTGGTGAACATGGACCATGTGGGGAAAAGAATCCAAAAAACTTATGTATGGTGAAAGGAAAATGCAATTGCCATTACCCATGTCCGTATTGTGAAAGCACTATTCAAGTTAAAGATGGATATTCGATTTATAGAAGAATAAATAACGAATCGGTCGTTTTTGTCCATAATGCAGAGCTCAACAATCGGTGGGTCGTTCCATACAATGCTTATCTACTATCCAGATATGATTGTCATATTAATGTAGATGTTTGTTCTGGCAACAACAGTCAAATATTTGTATAAGTATATATACAAGGGACATGATGGAGTGACAATTAATATGACCCAGAATGATGATAACAATCAAGTTGATGAGATAAAACAGTTTCAAGATGCGCGCTGGGTATCTACTCAAGAAGCATTATGGAGAATATTCGAATTTGAGATGAATGACATATACCCGGCCGTTATCAACTTACAACTTCATCTTCCTGACAATCAGTTCGTAGCATACCACGAAAGTCAAAATCTGGATAGTCTTTTAAATTCAGGTCACGTTTCAAAAACAATGTTGACTGAGTTTTTTTCTACCCGTGCTACGAGTGAAAAAGCAAGAAAGTACCTTTACAAAGAATTTCCTTAGTACTATGTTTGGGATAAAAGGGGCACATGTTGGACAGAAAGGAAAAAGGGCAATGTTATTGGACGTATTAGTTCGGCAAATCCAATTGAAGGAGAAAGATATTATGAAAGATTACTCTTGAATCATGTCAGAGGACCAACGACTTTCAGATACTTGAAAACAGTCAATGGTACAGAATAGTTGAGTTTCAAAGAAGCAGCACAAAACGAGGATTGTTGGAAGCAGATCAAAGTATCATTGAATGCCTGAATGAAGCGATAACATTTCAAATGCCAAAAGAATTACGAGATTGTTCGCAATAATATTAGTATATTGTGCACCATCAGATGTTAGAATTCTATGGGATACGTACTATGATGCATTGTCGGAAGATTTCAGGAAGGAAGTAAATACTTCACTAGATCTACAAGTTTCCAAGACTGAAAAGTTTGAGCACTTTCTTAGAAAGCATGGGGAAGGATATATGAGCTTATGATCTTCCAAGTATTCCTATAAATCTTGGTAGTGTGAACATTGAGAACTGTAGAGAAATACAAGACGAAATGTCAATAGAGGTACCTGAAGAAGATCAAGCAGAGTCAAAGTTGAACTCCCAACAAGAAGTTGCATTTTCAATGGTTTGGGATTGCATAGGAAAAGAAGAAGGTGGAATTTTTTTTATAGACCGACCAGGCAGAACCGGAAAAACATTCCTATACCGTGCATTATTAGCTAATGTCAGATTGAAAAAATTTATTGCACTTGCAACTGCAACATCTGGAGTTGCTGCTAGAATAATGTCTGGCGGAAGAACGGCACATTCACGTTTCAAGATACCAATAAATGCTGATGAATCAAGTGAGTGTTCAGTTTCTAAACAAAGTGCAGCAGCAGAACTATTGCGTAGAGCGCAATTGATTTTATGGGATGAAGCACCTATGGCTAAAAAGTGGGCGATTGAAAATGTGGATAGATTACTGAAGGATGTAATGGGAAATGCAAATGATTTTGGCGGGAAAGTAATAGTTTTCGGAGGTGATTTTAGGCAAATGCTACCGGTTGTGCCTAAAGCTACAGTCTACCAAACTATATCAACAAGTTTGGTCAAGTCTTATCTATGATGCAAAATGATAAAAATCAAGCTGTCTAAAAATATGAGAACGAGAAATGATATGGAGTTCAGTCAATTCTTACTTAGAGTTGGAAATGGTGAAGAACCAACTGATGTTGATGGAAACATTAGAATTCCATACGAGATGCTTATTGAGTATGATAATGAAGAGAATTCCACAAAGAGACTCATTCAAGCCAGTTTTCCAGATTTAGAGAAGAATGCACATTCTGAAGAATATATGATAAATCATGCAATATTGACGGCAAAAAAATGAGCATGTGGATAAGCTAAATGAAGAGTTAATTTCCACGTTCCCCGGAGATGAAAAAGTGTTTAATAGTTTCGATGAAGCTATTGATGAGACAGACAAACACTATGAGATATATTTTTTAAACACTTTGACTTCAAATGGCTTACCCCCACATAAGTTGGTTCTCAAAAGAAATTGTCCTATCATACTTCTGAGAAATCTCGATCCATCAAATGGTCTGTACAACGGAACAAGAATGGTGTGTAGGGAGTTCAAGCACACAACAATTAATGTAGAGATCATGTTTGGGCAGCATGTGGGAAAACATGTTCTCATACCAAGAATACCTCTTTCGCCAGCTGAAAGTGAAGTTTATCCTTTTAAGTTCAGAAGAAAGCAGTTCCCGATAAGACTTTGTTTTGCAATGACTATAAATAAAGCTCAATGACAAACTATACCAAATGTCGATGTGTACTTGCCAGATCCAGTATTTTCGCATGGACAGTTATATGTTGTTCTTTCTCGAGGAACTTCAATGTCTACTACAAAAGTATTGATAAAGCCTAACTGAGGAGATACATCAAGAAATGATTGTACCAAAAACATTGTGTACAAAGAAGTTCTAACCCCAGGTACAAATATTATTTACATCCTTCATTAGAGTACATTATATCGTTGTTTTCTATTATTACTTTTACAGAGTAAGAAAAAATTAACAAGTTTGAAATGTTTTTCAGAAAATCAAGAACTTACACAAGAATTGTGATCAAATGGATAGAGAAATGAGATGCAAAGATATAACTATTACGAGCACTTTGTAAGCGTGTAGAGAAATTAACAGGTACGATTCTTATTCCTTATAATTTTTATATAGTTTCTCTACAGTTTATCATAACGATCTTGATCTTGATGAAATAAATTATTAGCTCAACTCACAAATCTAATAAATTTAAACTCTCAATGAAATTATTAAGCTAAATTATTTCATATTAATATAAATTTATACATAAAAATATAAAAATTATTGTGCGTCAAAGTAAAGAAAGAGAGGGATTGACGGTGATATTAATTTTAATTTTAAATGTTATAGTTTAGATTAACTCCTTCCTTTTTAGCGACACTTCACTTTTTTTTTTTTTTTAATTATTTTATTTTTATGGTTTACTAATTATTCATCTTTTTTATTTTAACGCTTTATTTTTAAGATTTAATTAATCGTTATTAGTTTATAAAATAAACATAAAATAATATAAACTAATTTCTTATCGAAATAAGTAAAATGCTTAGTGACCACGTGCATCGCACGTGTTGTCCACTAGTTCATATAAAAAGAAAGAGGTTGAGAATCTTTCTTACCGAAACCGAAGAACAAATTACTCAGCCTCTCTGCATTATTAGCATTTAATTAGTACTATACCGTTGTGGATCCATCGTATGTATAGAAAAGTATGCGTACCCCGTATCAAGTACTCTGTGCCGCCGACATAAAACATCACTTCGTATCCGTACAAGAGAGCGGCGTGGATTTCCGGAAGCGAAACGTTGCTCAAATTCTTGAATTCCCAAGAAGTCATGGCTACAACCTCCAAAGTGCACATGCATGTTTTCTACTTGTGAAGCCTTCATCCGACCAACCATGACATATGCATATGTATTATGTGATGGATAGTTAGGGGCACAGTGTGTTACATTTGTGAAGAGGGAGGGATTCTTCAATGGATTTGGGCAGCTCATGAAATTTATAAGCAAGGGACTAGTAGAGAAATCGGGATAGGGATCATAGTAATCTTGATAATGTTCAGAAGAGTTTGGGAAAGAGCAGGTGTCGTCGTTGTTGATGGAAGGATCGGCAACCCTGATTAACCGTGTGGTGTAGTTGATGTCGTTGACATGGTATTTCTGATGAGGGTTTAGATAGACGGAGGCGACGTCGTTTTCACATTCGATTTCTATTCTGCCGCAGCTGATGGGGTCGTGCTTGAGTCGGAAAGGGAAGCTGATATTGCGAATGAGGCCACATGCTGCAGATGCGGTGCAGTGAGACTTGCTGGCGTTGCAGGCTTGAAAGAAGAAGAAGGAATGGTGGAGAGAGAGAAAGTAGAGAGAGAGGATGAGGTGTTGATGGACCATCCTTCTCTTGTTTGAGAAAGAGAAACTCATTTAGTGATATAGGAAGAATGAAGGCTTCATTATTCTAAGGGAAAACGACGTTTTCTTAGTACAACACAAACACACTCACGCGTGCACCTAGTTTTTCTCGAAAACCTCGTCATCTTCTTTATGTCCGAATATAGGAGTACCTGATCGATGCAAGTCTGTTGTCACTTTATACGTGGCTCTATATTTCCACATACACCGGCAAGTCCGGAACTTTATAAATAGACGACGAACCCTGTCAAGCAATGAATTCTTACAACGAACACCACAGAAAGCAAAAGTCACAGATAAATTGGTGAAAAAAGAATGATGGGGCAAACATTCACTACAACATCGATGATCACAGGAAATAGAAGAGACAAACCCTGTACATTATTTGTGTTATTATTCCATAAAAGCTTGGCTTTCAATACCAACAATCATAATTTTTCAACTTATAAACACCCTCATAGGCATCAGTACTTCTACACCCCTAAATCCTACAATCCTCTGTCCGATTCCGAGACCCTATCCTTTCTTCTACACCGTCTGGTTCCTGTTCGGTTTGGATGACCTGCATCTTTCGACCCGTGCAGCGACCTCTCAGACTAAACAGTTTTCAGACAACACGATTTGGATCTAACTGAGATAGCATTATCAGACTACGTCCTTACGGTTTGCCTCCAGTTGTCTTGTTGCTGCTGGGTAACTCCATCCCCTCCGCTGCCTTCGTTCTCGTCTTTCAGGAGGAATTTGTCAACTTGTGCAGCTGCTTGTCTGCCTTCGGAGATTGCCCAGACCACCAGTGATTGTCCACGTCGACAATCTCCAGCAGCGAAGACGCCTTCAACATTGGTTGAGAAACGGCCATATTCAGCTTTGTAGTTCGATCTGTTGTCTTTATCCACTCCGAGTTTGTCAGCAACCGTCTGAAAAGAGGGGGGATATTTAGAACGCAGCAATTCACAAGGATTTAAGAGAAAAGGGAAATTTTGATAATGATGATGGTCTAACCTCTTCAGGACCAAGGAATCCCATGGCTAGCAGGGCTAGATCGGCTTCGATGATCTCCTCCGAACCTTCGATTTCATTGAATTGGAACCTTCCACTTGCATCCTTCTCCCATCTGACCCGCACAACCTCAAGTCCTTTCAGTGCTCCATTCTCATCACCAATAAATCGTTTTGTCAACACTTCATAAGACAATACGTTAGCTCATCCTTATAGAATATGCACTTCAAGCTCAAATTGTCATTGTCAGTATACAATGAATTCCAAGAGTCATTGTTACACACCTTGGCTTTGTGGCTCCCACAGCCAAAACAATAGCATCATGTTCTTGACGAAGCTGTTCTAACGAGAATGAGGGATCCTTTCCTACATTAGCATTAACTACAAACTTCACTCCTTCACTTTCCATGAGATTGACCCGTCTCTGAACTACATCGATTTTGTCAGTCTTCATGTTGGGCACACCATACATCATTAGACCACCAATTCTATCAGCTCGTTCAAAAACTGTCACAGAGTGTCCCTTCTTATTCAACTGATCAGCAGCAGCTAATCCAGCAGGCCCACTTCCAACAATAGCAACTTTCTTTCTGCAATACGTTAAGGTACAAAGAGTTAAATTCCACAAGTGAGAATAAAACAAAGGAAAAGGACATACCCTGTTGTATTCTGAGGAGGCCTGGGCACCATCCATCCCTCCTCAAAAGCTTTATCTATGATAGAGCACTCAATAGATTTGATTGAAACGGGATTTTCAATGATACCAAGTACACAAGAACCTTCACAAGGAGCAGGGCATACACGGCCAGTGAACTCTGGAAAGTTGTTAGTTTCTCTGGAAATGGAGATGTGCAGGAGATGAAGGCTGAGGAAGTGCAGAAGATGGAGCAGGATGCAGTTGAGGATGAACGCAGGAAGAAGATGAAGATGGTGTGATTTTAGCACTTTCTATTTTCTGTTTTTGTTTAAATAATAGCCGTTAGATCGTTTGTGATCTAACGGCGCTAGTTGATAGAAGTAAGTAGTTTTACGTTTTAGTTAGTGAAGTGCGACTTTGTCCACGTAGGATTAGTTAACACTGTGTATATAAACAGTGTTAACTGAATTCATTTCTCCAGATTTTTGTATTCGAATTTACAGAGCATCTTTGCTGCTGAAATGAAATATACACTTTTATCCTTCGATTTCTTCATGGTATCTAGAGCCGGTTTCTAGGGTTTCTTCTTCGTTTTTTCCTTTATTTTGAGCTGGATCTACGTTACTTGAGCTCGATTTTGTGATAAAAAATGGTGAAACAACAACGGCGCGAGTCGTGGGAGAGGCGCGGAGGATGAACAAGGTGAAGCTTCTAGAGTGAAGAATAATGGCTACCAGACGCTTCATCCAGGTTTCGTAGTCGGATCTGGACCGCATGGTGGTGGATCTGATGGAGAAGACGAAGAAGGAGTGATAACACCACCGACTGGCTTCACAGTGAGGCAAGTGAAGGAGATTCTGCATCTCGAGAGGTCAGACCATCCTGGTATGCAGTTGGTTACGGCGCAGCTCACAGGTACTAATTTTGTCAATTGGAGTAGATCTGTGAGGCGTGCGTTAGCTACTAGAAGTAAGTTGGAATTGATTGATGGTAGTTTTCCAATACCTGAGCCTATTGCAGTTTATTATAAGAAATGGTTGAAGGTTGATCTTATGATTTCAACATGGATTGTTAACTCAATTTCTAAGGAGTTTGTTAATGCCTTTACACACATAGAGAATACGTACTTTTAAGTTGTGGAAGGCTATTACACTCAGATTTGGTAGGAGGAATGGACCTAAAGTATATAGATTACAGAGAGAGATTTTTAAGTATACACAGGGTTCACAGAATGTTTTGGAATACTTCAACAATCTTGTTGCACTATGGGATGAGTTAGATGCTGTGTTACCTCCTATTGAATGTGTTTGTACTGCAAGAGCTCAAGTAGTAGCTAGAGAGGACCAACAGAGATTGATGAAGTTTTTAGAGGGCTTAAATGAAGAGTATGAATCTGTTGCTGATCAAATCATGATGATTGAACCACTTCCTGATTTAGAAAGAGCATACTCTTTGGTTGTTCAAGTGGAGGACAGAAAACAATTGAATAATCCATCATATGATGCAAGTGGAATATTAAGCATGAATGTAGGACAGTATAAGCAAGGTGGAGGATACAGGAATGAAGGAGCAAAACAAGGGCAGTTTAAGCCTAGAATGTCTAAAGAGGACAAGAAGAAACTGAAGTGCAGTTATTGTCAAGGCACAGGTCATGAAATGGATGAATGTTTTAAGTTGCATGCATGGAGTACCAGATTGGTACAAGAAATTGAAGGAAAGCAAAGGACAAGGCAGAGCTAATATGGTAGAAGTTGATGATGAGACTGCATCAACACATGAAGGATCTACACAGAGAGAGGTTGGTCAAGATATGAGCAAGATGATACAAGCAGAGATTGCTAAGTATATACAGGCACACTTACAACAAACTGGCCAGATGAAGAACAAATCAGAGGTAAATTTTGTAGGTGAGGTTGTTAGTCAATCTACACCTTTTGATGGCCACTATGCCTTCAGTGTTCTACCAAGTATGGGTAAGGATATATGGATAGTGGATTCAGGGGCTAGTGACCATATTTGCTGTGATCCACTGCTTCTCTGCACCACATATAGATTGAGTAGGCCAGTGAATATTCATTTGCCTGATGGTTCATCAAAGGTAGTAACACATGCTGGAAAGGTGAAGTTGAACAAAGATATATTGTTAGTGGATGTGCTCTACATTCCTGGATTCACTCATAATCTGTTGTCAGTGGCAAAGCTGATTCAAGAATATGGAATTAGGTGTTTGTTCTATAAGAATCATTGTGTTTTTCAGAGAGATAATTCTGATCAAGTGCTTGCTATAGCACAGATGAAGGGAAATTTGTATATACTGGATGCAGTTAGTGAGAAGTACTGCTGCAGTCTTGTCAATCCAAAGAATCTTACACTACATGAGTGGCATATTGCTTTAGGTCATCCTTCTTTGACCACTATGAAGCATATGAGAATATTGGATGGTAAGATGGTAAAAGATATGGAAGATATAATAGAGAGATGTGAAGTGTGCATCAAAGCAAAACAGACTAGGACTTCTTTTCCAGTTCTTAACAGGAGGACAGATAGCCTATTTGAGTTGGTGCATGCAGATATGTGGGGTCCCTACAAAGAAGATAATTTGTGTTCAGTGAAATATATGCTTACTCTGGTAGAAGACCACAGTAGGATGGTTTGGGTTTATATGCTGCAGAGCAAGGATCAAGTAGCATCTACTCTTAAATCTTACATTGCTATGATCAAGACTCATTTCAAGCATGATATCAAACAATTTAGGACAGATCATGGGACAGAGTTTGTGAATCAAACTGTACATAGGATGTTCTCTGAATATGGAATTTTGCATCAAAAGAGTTGCCCTTATACACCAGAACAGAATGGGACAGTGGAGATTAGGCACAGATATTTGTTGCAGACTGCAAGGGCATTAATGTTCACTAGTGGAGCTTCCTCTAAATTCTGGCCTTTCTCTCTGTTAACAGCTGCTTGGTTGATCAATAGATTACCTAGCAGAGTGATTGAATGGTTATCACCTTATGAGGTGATATTTCAAAGGCAACCAGACTACTCCATGCTGAAGCCTTTTGGTTGCTTATCTTATGCTGTGGATTTGAGTCCTTCAAGAAGTAAGTTTGCAAGTAGATCTATTAAGTGTGTGTTCTTGGGGTTTGATTTGTCACACAAAGGATATTTGCTGTATGATATAGATAAGTCTAGAGTCTTTATTTCAAGGGATGTGAAGTTCTTCATTGACACATTCCCTTTTCTTAATCCTTCTCCAACCGCTGATTCATCTTTGAGTCCAGTGCCTACTTTACCTCTAGTATCTTTACCTACAGATCATGTGACATCTCCTAGCAATGAGAGAGATGTCATAGATCATACTAAAGAAGATGGACTTGTTCCAGAGAATACAACACAAGAAGATGATGATATATCTGCAGATTCAGATTCTTGTTTTGATGATCATGTTGATGAGTCTGTTATTGATCTTGATGTAGAGAGGAGTTCACAAGCTAAAGGAAGGGGGGCTAGGAATCGTAGACAACCTACATGGATGGAAGATTATGTTTGTAGTAGCTTCACTACAGAATTTTTAGGTACTACACCTTCTGGTACTACTCCCCCTACCTTCCCTTACCATGTTTGTTCAGTTTTGACATCTTCTTATACCTCTTTTCTTTTTAATCTGGCCATGGTTAAAGAACCTACCACCTATAAAGAGGCATGTCTTACACCAGAGTGGGTGGTAGCTATGGATAAGGAACTAGAAGCTTTGGTTGTGAATAAAACTTGGGTATTAACAGATCTTCCAAGTGGGAAGAAACCTATAGGCTGCAAGTGGGTATATAAAGTCAAATTAAACCCAGATGGCTCGGTTGAAAGGTATAAAGCTAGGCTTGTAGCTAAAGGGTTCAACCAGAAGAAGGGTATAGACTATAATGAAGTGTTTTCCCCTGTTGCAAAGATGGTCACAGTGAGGTTTTTGTTTGCTATTGCTTCTGCTTATAACTGGCCTATCCACCAGTTGGATGTCAACAATGCCTTCCTTCATGGCTTTCTGAAGGATGAGATATATATGTCAGTTCCACCTGGTTTGAAGGGAGCACAACCAAATCAGGTTTGCAAGCTTGTTAAGAGTTTGTATGGCCTAAAACAGGCATCAAGAGAGTGGAACGCAGAGTTTACAAAGCAATTAATACAGCTTGGTTTCACACAGTCTCATAGTGATCATTGTCTCTTCATTAAAGGTTCTGGGGATTCATTTCTTTGCTTATTGGTATATGTTGATGATGTGCTAGTAAGTGGTCCTTCCCAGTTGTTGATTGATGAATTGAAGGCCTTTCTGCACTCAACTTTTACTATCAAGGATATTGGGGCTGCAAAGTATTTTCTAGGTATGGAAATTGCAAGGGGGGAGGCAGGCATCTCTCTAAATCAAAGGAAATATGTCCTTGATCTTGTTACTTCAGCTGGTTTAATAGGTTGTCGTCCTGCTTTAACTCCTATGCCTCCTGGTTCAACTCTTTCCAAATATGATGGTGAACTTTTGGGGGATCCTGAGCCCTATAGAAGACTTGTTGGCCAGCTGTTGTATCTGAACCTCACACGCCCAGATGTGACTTTTGCATCTCAACATCTTAGCCAATTTGTTGCAAAGCCACGTTCTGCACATTGGTCTGCTGCTCTACACGTGCTGCGCTATCTTAAAGGGTGTCCCTCTCTTGGGATTTTCTACCCTTCCACTTGTGATTTTCAGATCAATGCTTACTCCGATGCAGACTGGGGTACGTGCAGTGATAGCCGCCGTTCTGTTACAGGGTATTGCATCTTCTTTGGGTCGGGGTTACTTTCTTGGAGAAGCAAGAAACAGCCTACAGTTGCTTCTTCTACAGCTGAAGCAGAGTATAGGGCCTTAAGCGTCACTACTCGTGAATTGGTTTGGATTTCTTATCTATTACGAGATTTCCATATTTCCCCTGTTTTTCCATTTCCTCTGTATTGCGACAATGATGCAGCAATCCATATCACGAAGAACAGCGTGTTCCATGAGAGAACCAAGCACATTGACATTGATTGTCATATTGTGCGAGAGAAATTTCGTTCTGGGCTTCTCATCCCTACACCAGTTTCTTCCACGAATCAGCTTGCGGATTTCCTTACTAAGTCTTTGGCATCTCCTCGCTTTCGTTTCATACTGTCCAAGATGTACTTGTTAGATATCCACCAAGTTCATCTTGAGGGGGGGTCTGGAAATGGAGATGTGCAGGAGATGAAGGCTGAGGAAGTGCAGAAGATGGAGCAGGATGCAGTTGAGGATGAACGCAGGAAGAAGATGAAGATGGTGTGATTTTATGGCATTTTCTATTTTCTGTTTTTGTTTAAATAATAGCCGTTAGATCGTTTGTGATCTAACGGCGCTAGTTGATAGAAGTAAGTAGTTTTACGTTTTAGTTAGTGAAGTGCGACTTTGTCCACGTAGGATTAGTTAACACTGTGTATATAAACAGTGTTAACTGAATTCATTTCTCCAGATTTTTGTATTCGAATTTACAGAGCATCTTTGCTGCTGAAATGAAATATACACTTTTATCCTTCGATTTCTTCAGTTTCCAAGAGGCGGTCTAATGCTTCTCTCCATCTGTTCTGGTATACCAGTTCATTGAATTCTGGTATCTTATTTCCAAGAGGGCATCCAGAGTTCTCCTGCAAGATATAAATCCATATATAGTGATTTAGGGCACGGTCCTCAAGAGGATTCTACTTAATTACAAATGTTACGGAATTTTTTAATACCTGATGACAAAAAGGAGTGCCACAATCCATACAGCGAGCAGACTGTGTTTTCAACAATGGTCCGGGTTTGGATTCTTCCATAACTTCTTTCCAGTCGTTCATCCTAACAGTGGGATCCCTGTATGAAACGCCCTCCCTCCCTCTCATAAGCCACAAAACCCTGATGTTTGACAGCATCAGGAACCCTACTTGGCCTCTTTTCTTGTTTATCTTCCTTGATGATCTTTTCTTGTTTATCTTCCTCAACCTATTCAATCAGACAATATTCTCCTTGGGGTCGAAGTTGCTACCTTTAGGAGGGTAAACAATAATTCTCCCTCCTGATAGGCCTTTCCCAACATAATCATTGCTATCTCCTTCAAGCTCCAATGTGATGCCAGGACATAGAAAAGCCCCAAGACTCTGGCCTGCACTTCCGCTGAGCTTGATATGAATTGTATCAGCAGGAAGGCCAGCCATATGGTAACGTTTTGTCACTTCATGGCTTAGCATGGTTCCAACAGCTCGATTTACATTGCAGATCGGAGATTCAATGTATACAGGAACACTTTTATCCAATGCAGGTTTGGATGAAGCTATTAGTTTGTTATCTAAAGCCATGTCCAGCCCATGGTCCTGTTTCTGCACACAATACTGTGCAGCATCCGGCCTGATATCAGCAGCTGGGCGAAGTAGAAGGGACAGATCAATGTTCTTAAGCTTCTCGTTGCTCTCTGCCACATCTTTATCCAGTTCAAGCATGTCTGCGCGGCCCACCATTTCATTGAGTGTTCGAAAACCAAGCTCAGACATGATTTCCCTTAATTCTTCTGCCAGCATGAAGAAGAAGTTGATGACATGTTCAGGTTCACCAGCAAACTTTTCTCTAAGAACTGGATCTTGAGTAGCAATACCAACAGGGCATGTGTTTTTATGGCATTTCCGCATCATGATGCAACCAAGTGTTATAAGAGGTGCAGTGCAGTGCTGAAACCAAACTCTTCAGCACCAAGAAGTGCAGCGATAGCTACATCTCGTCCAGTCTGAAGTACAGTACGACCACGAAGATCATTAGCCACTAAGGTCTGATGCGTCTCTGCTAAACCAAGTTCCCAAGGAACACCAGCACTTTTGATGCCAGTCCATCTTGAGGCCCCTGTACCTCCATCATGACCAGAGATCAAGACATGGTCAGCATGACCCTTAACAACCCCGCTAGCAATTACTCCGACACCAGCTTCAGAAACCAACTTCACGCTTATACGGCCATCAGGATTTGTGTTTCACCGAAAAGTGTTCGCAATAGAACGAAATCCTATCGTAGCACTAGCAAGTAAAACCCAATGTCGAATCTCGAAGGAAAACTTTGCAGGGCAATTAATTATGTAGTAAAACCTAGTCTAGCCTAAAACTAAGAAAGCAAGTAAAGAAGAATTTGGGGTTTTTGATTTTAAATCCTAGGCAAATAAAATAAATCAAAGCAATAAATAAAAGCAAGTAAATAACTAATCTAGAACTCAAGAAATAAATCTAAGAATTAAACTAGAAGAAAGCAATTAAATCTACCTAAGCAAGAATCGAAAAGAAAGCAATAAAGGAAGCATAAAGAAAGCATAAACTACCTTAGACATAATGAATGAAATCTGGAAATCTAAAGGAAAATAAATCTAACTTTAAAAGCTTTAAAAACGAGAGAATTGAAATCGTAGGAAAACGAATCTAAACTTTAAACTAGAAATCGAAAGAACGAAATTAAACTAAGGAAATTAAGCGAAGCAATTAAGAAAACGAATCTAAAACTAAAGCAAGCAATTAAAACAAGTAAGCGAAAGCAATAAAGAACTTACGAGAATTAAACGAAGAACGAAGAACGCGAAGTAAAGAAAAGACTTGAATTGAATTGCAACGAACTAAGAATCCGGATCTGAACAAAGTAAAACTAATCTAAATTGTTTGAGTGCTGAAAACTAAAGCTAAAAAGTAGTAAAAGTGTTGTAAAAAGGGTGTAGAATTCGTGTCCAAGGGGTAGTATTTATAATAAGTATGAAAACCTAGTTATAGAAGGAAAGGAAAACTGGCCGGAACGTTGGACGGTCGTCCAACATACGTTGGACGCTCGTCCAACGTAGTACTCGCATTGTTCTGCGCGCCTTTCTTGTTTCGATCGTATCTTCCTCGTCCGAACTCCAAATTGACCTCCGTTTTCGCCCACATGCTCCTATCGAACCCCTCTTCGATATAAAGCTTCTTTCTTCTCATTTTCTTCTCATTTCCGCCCTTTTTATCCTACAATACCAATGACTCCAAAACAACCAAATCATAGCCACAAACAACGAAAACACAGAAAAACTAAGGGAAAACGGACACGAAAACATGACGAAAATCCTAACATCTAGACACCAATCAAAATCCCCCACACTTAGACCTTTGCTTGTCCTCAAGCAATATAAAAAATGAAATAAACAATAGACTCAAGTATTGTGAACTATATAGGCCTCAAAACTTTTCGAAAACAAACTCTCATGATCATGATCAAAACTATGCACACAACCTTAGCATCAATCAACACAATCTACTCAACTAATTCAAAATATGCTAATCCATCAAAGAACACTCTCCAACATGTGAAATTTTATATATGAAAGTGAACACTCAACTCTCTTAAAGAAAAGATGTATAAGATAATGCACATCATAGGGTTCACTCAATATCAATGCAATACAACATGTTTACCATAGGCTTGCCTTCAATCTCAACATCTTCACCTAATGTAATACTTACAAATTAGGATCAAAAAGGTCTTTATATAAGCTTGTAATGTAGGGACATTGGTTAAGGTAGGGAAAGTATAGGCTAAGTGACTCAAATAAATCTAAATCATCAACCTCTTTTCAACTCCAACCAAAGTATGGATTTTTACTCCATCTTCTACCATCCAACACACCAAATACAAACTCAAAGATGTTAAAATATCAACTATATAAATCAAAGCTAACTATTCCCTTATGCTTATATTCTTATTCTTTCTTCCTCTTTTTTTTTTCTTTTTTTTTTTCTAGAGCTCAACTAATAAATGTTCTTTCTAATGTTGAACAAAGGCTCTATTTTTTTTCTCATCTTTTTTCTTTTTTTTTTTTTTTTTTTTTTTTTTTTTTTTTTTTTTTTTTTTTTTTCCTAAGCTCATAGGGATAGCTAACTATACTTAAACAAGTATCTAAAATTTCTTCTCTTTCTCTCCTTCTACACCACAACAAGTATTCTCCAATTATCTCCTTCCATATCACCAACTACAACTAAGGATACCCATAATCATCCAAACCTCCTATCATCCGGTTTTATAAAGAACGGCTAATAAAGGCTCAAAAGGGGTAAACAAAGGATTATGAACAAGGTTAGTGTATAGGAATCATGTGGCTAAAGAAAGATGGCCTAAGATCATCTCCTAGTTCGTAAATATACTAAGGTCTTGATGGAGAAACAAGGCAAGTTCTAGAAACAACGAAGCATGCATGATCACTCAATCAAAGAATAGGCATAAATATGCACAAATAACTCAATTCTCACGGGTTCAAACTAACTAGTTCCCGACATCATAGCATACTTCAAATTCAATGAATAAAATGCGTCGCTTCGCCAAGGTTCCATGCATAATAAAGATCATGAATTTTTTTTCAAAAATCAACAAAAATTTTCTATCATCGGCCAAATCCACAATACTATCATCACATGCTCATTTGACTCAATTAACTCCTAAAACTCAACAAAATTAAACACATCATGCCAAAGTTTCAAAGACTCCCCCCCCCCCCCCCCCCCCCCCCCCCCCCCACACACACACACTTAAAATCAAGCAATGACCTCATTGCGAGAAAATAAAAAGGAAAGGGATAGAAGGAACTTATCGCACAATGTCGACCAACACACTTGAAATCCCGAGAAGGTTCCAAGTGAGTACCTACAAAACAAACACAAAACAAAAGACCAAAGCGTAAAATTGCACAAAATAAAGAAAAACGAAACAAAAGACTCAAACAAAAATTTAAAGACACAAATAATGCTATGGGTTGAAGAAACCTTGGAACCGTGGATCTTGCCAACGGGGATCGTAAGGAGACCAAAACCGAGGGTCGTTTGGGTTCGGGAGAGCGGAGGTGGTGGCTGTGCGGTGATGGTGACAAATATACGTTGAACGCTCGTCCAACGCATCCTTCGCTGTGAAATTTGAAGAAACTCGGCATACGTTGGACGCTCGTCCAATGCACGTTGGACGCCCGTCCAGCGCAGCCCTCGCGAAAATTTGCCCGCATTCTCCCTTTTTCTCCCTCTCGAGGCCTTCCGTGCCATTGGAATCCCTAGCACTAATCCCTGCACAAAAACCAAAAAGAAAAACAAACGAAAATAACGAAAATTAAGAAAATAAATCCTACTCTACAAAAATAAAATAGAGAAAGTGGGTTGCCTCCCACCAAGCGCTGTTTAACATCATTAGCTTTACGTACCAAAGATTCTCATCCTAAATCTGTTGCAACGAGCAACGTCTTTAACCATCCATCGGTGACTCTCGATGCAAAGGTGGACTCTTCTTTCTCTTCGGCTTGAAACTCGAAAAAAGGGTTATCTTGGACACTCATCTCCCCCTCAAACATCTTCGAGTTAGACTCTACAAGAAAAGATGATTCGCAAATGGTGAGGTTAGAAAGAAAGGAGTTAAGGACCACTTCCTCATTCGATGCGTGTGTTGAGCTTTCCTCGTCCACTTCATCTTCCTCCTCCAAATTCCGTAGAAAATCTTCGATTATGTCCTCTTCTTCATTCGGCGCAAGTGTCGATCTTTCCTCTTCCACCTCATCAACCTCCTCCAAATTTTGTAGAAATTCCTCGATAATGTCCTCTTCTTCATCCACACAACTAAAGAATTCGTCATCTTCAATGGACTCTTCTTCGTCAATGAATTCTTCAAGAGCTGCTACCCTATCAGAAATCTCACAAACATTTACCTCAACAAGAGGGTTAGCAAGCTTAACAAAAGAGCATGAATGAAGAGAAGAAGTTGGAATAGAAGGTGAATTTCCAAAAACCGAAAACGTTACCGAACCTCCTTCGCCGGCCATGCTTAATGTGCCGGTACCTACATCAATCCGGGCTCGGGTAGTGTCCATAAACGGTCGTCCCAACAAGAGTAGATGACCGGTTGCACTCTTGGCTCCCTTGCCTTCATGAAGCACGACGAAGTCGGTAACGACTCGAATTCCACCAACGAGGACAGTAACATCTTCCACAACTCCTAAAGGACTGCTCACGGTGCCATCTGCTAGCTCAATGCGCATGTCGGTAGATTGAAGGACTGTTGAGTTCATCTTCTCGAAAATAGAATACGGCATTAAATTCACCGCAGCTCCTAGATCCATCAATCCCGAGACGGTCTCTCCACTATCCAAAACAATGCTCAAGTCGAAACCTCCCGGATCTCCTCTCTTAGGAAATGAGTTGATAGGCTCAAGATCCTTTCTCTCCTTCCTCGCAACACTCCGAATAGGTGGAACATAAGGGTTGAGCATCTGCTTCTTGTTCTTCACTCTACTCGGGAATGGAATAGGGGGGACGTACGGATCGGGCGTCTTGTGAAGAGGTTTGGCCTCCTTCTCGGCTTCCTCGAACTCCGTGCGTGCGTTCTGGGCGTTGGACGCTCGTCCAATGTAGGCTGGACGCTCGTCCAAGGTGGGCTTCGCAGTTGGCTCCTCTTCAGCGTTGGACGGTCGTCCAACGTACGTTGGACGCCCGTCCAGCGCGGGCTTCGCTGGAGAAAAAGGTGGAGCTCGTCCAGGGGCTGGCGTGAAGGTGGGCGGCCGTCCAACGTTGGACGATCGTCCAACGTGATGTGCTGCATGGTTTTGGCTCGATTCCCAACGCGAATTCGGGCTCCACCTTTGGCTAGAATGGCTTTGAGTCGACAACAAGCCACCATTGCGTTGTAACACCGTGATTGCATGAGCTCCTTGAGCTAAAAATTTGCCCATTCGATTTATCGATTCCAATATTTGCTCCAATTCAGTTGATAGACGATCGAGCTTGGCTTGGTTAGCATCAATTATCAATTTTTCCTCTTGCATGAAGGTGTTAAGTTCATCCCTCGTTGGTGAAGAAACTTGTGGAGAATACGGTTCTTGAGAAGATGATGGAAAAGGTGAGAAATATGGTAATGGTGAAGGGTAGTATGGTTGATATGGTGGTGGTGGGAGATTTTGTGGTGGATAGTAAAGTTGGTGTGGTGAATATTGAGGAAGGAATTGAGGGTTCGGTGGAAAGTATACCGGCGGCGGTGGTGAGGAGAAGGTGGAAGTGGTGTATGTGGGACATGAAAAATTGCCCATAACCATTGCCATGGCCTTGGGCTCTTCAAGTAACAAGACCAAAGAGAAGTCTTGGGAATCGATCACCTCCTTCTCCTTCGCGGCTAAGATCGCTTTCCTTTGATGGATGTTGTACAAGTAGGGCGCTAAATTCCTTTGAAGACTTCGGCGACCATGCATAAACAACACTCAACAAAAGGGTTAAACGCACCGAGTGGGAGAAATAAGAAAATCGAATGAACACAAATAAAAATAAAAATAAAACAAATAATAATACTACACAATAAATCGCCTAAAGTTGTCCCCGGCAACGGCGCCAAAATTTGTTTCACCGAAAAGTGTTCGCAATAGAACGAAATCCTATCGTAGCACTAGCAAGTAAAACCCAATGTCGAATCTCGAAGGAAAACTTTGCAGGGCAATTAATTAAAACCTAGTCTAGCCTAAAGGAAAATAAATCTAAATTTAAAAGCTTTAAAAATGAGAGAATTGAAATCGTAGGAAAACGAATCTAAACTTTAAACTAGAAATCGAAAGAACGAAATTAAACTAAGGAAATTAAGCGAAGCAATTAAGAAAACGAATCTAAAACTAAAGCAAGCAATTAAAACAAGTAAACGAAAGCAATAAAGAACTTACGAGAATTAAACGAAGAACGAAGAACGCGAAGTAAAGAAAAGACTTGAATTGAATTGCAACGAACTAAGAATCCGGATCTGAACAAAGTAAAACTAATCTAAATTGTTTGAGTGCTGAAAACTAAAGCTAAAAAGTAGTAAAAGTGTTGTAAAAAGGGTGTAGAATTCATGTACAAGGGGTAGTATTTATAATAGGTATGAAAACCTAGTTATAGAAGGAAAGGAAAGCTGGCCGGAACGTTGGACGGTCGTCCAACATACGTTGGACGCTCGTCCAACGTAAACCTCGCATTGTTCTGCGCGCCTTTCTTGTGTCGATCGTATCTTCCTCGTCCGAACTCCAAATTGACCTCCGTTTTCGCCCACATGCTCCTATCGAACCCCTCTTCGATATAAAGCTTCTTTCTTCTCATTTTCTTCTCATTTCCGCCCTTTTTATCCTACAATACCAATGACTCCAAAACAACCAAATCATAGCCACAAACAACGAAAACACAGAAAAACTAAGGGAAAACGGACACGAAAACATGACGAAAATCCTAACATCTAGACACCAATCAATTTGCATTCTACAAGTATTATAACAGCAAAACAATTAATGAAAAGCAGATAGGAAACCGATGCATAAGTAGACAATCACAATATAGTAACCATAGTTGAGATATCCACTTCCAAGTAAATTATTTTAACGACAGTAAGAAACTAATGAGGCCTGGAGATATACCTTGAGGTCATGAATCAACTGTGCTAGATCTTCAATGGAGTAGATGTCATGATGGGGAGGAGGACTGATAAGGCCCACACCTGCTGTAGAATTTCTAGTAACAGCAATATCACCTATAACCTTATGACCTGGGAGTTCACCTCCTTCACCGGGCTTTGCTCCCTGCATCATAAAATCTCAGATGTTAGAAGATTAGTAATCATTTGCATAAGGAACATGTGAAGTGAACATTCTCACCAAACGCAAATGCAGGAATCACTAAATGACACAAAGACACCAAAAAGTGCTTTGCAGACATGGCATCATCTGTCCATGAACGCAAATTCATAAACAAAAGAAACCGTTGTTCCCACCCAAGCACACAAGATAAAAGAACGGCATGCTGTTGGTTCTAGCAGCCTCTTGTAACTTTGAAATAGCAAGGGGATCATTTAAGTGGATCTCACCACCTTTCCTCCAGTGATAATCTCCTGGATTAGGAAGTGCTACAGCCTCGGCTCTACCAGCTGGTAAGGCGTGCGTTGGGAAAGCCAGCTCATGCAACTGGAGTGCATCAAGTGCAAGTGCTTCAAAAGTGGCACCCTCCACTCTGCTCGGAGTTCCTATGAAACAGTGTTCCATCACCTCTGATGACAAGCCAACAGCCTCAAATATCTGAGCACCCTTGTATGAGGCCAGAGTTGAAATACCCATCTTGGCTAGGACCTTCATCATGCCATAGTTGCTTGCTTTAAAGTATTTCTTCACAAGCTCTTCCTTCGAGTGGAATTCACCGGTTGGTTTGGGTGGAATTTTTCCATCAACTTGCAATCTCCAAATGGCTTCAACAGCCAAGTAAGGACAGATTGCATCTGCACCAAATCCTAGAAGAGTACAAAAATGATGCACTTCACGGGGCTCCGCAGATTCAACGATCAATGCAACACGGGTTCGCTCAAGCTTCTTCACTAAGTGATGATGTACAACACCAACAGCCAAGAGGGAAATAACCGCAACGCGCTTCGATGAGAAAGCTACATAAGACGAATAATATAAGAAACCATAGATAAAAAAGATAATGGTATAAGAAGCCATAAAAAAGCAAAACTCTTATTATATCTTTCAAGAACTAGGGTTGGCTACCTCGATCAGAGAGCACTATGGTTGTATACCCCTCCTTGATTGCATTATGTGCTTCATCACATATTCTGTCTAGGGTCTCCTCCAACCCCTTCCTACCACGATTCTTTGAGTAAGTAATGTCAAGAACTTTGCTTTTCCAGCCTCTGTAGTTCATCTTTTTCATTGCTTCCATTTCCTCAATGGGTCAGGAGAGGTCCTTTAAGCGACAGACGGTGGCACTGTTCTTCAGTGGTCTCTGTAAGATCACCTTCTGGACCAATCATGCATTCCGTGAAGGTAACAATCTTCTCCCGAATAGGATCGATCGGAGGGTTAGTGACCTGTGCAAACATCTGCTTAAAGTATTCAAACGTAAGTTTCTCTCTGTTAGACATCATAGCCAATGGAGCATCATTACCCATTGAACCAAGTGCCTCAATACCATCTTTTGCCATTGGCAGTAATAGCATTTCCAGGGATTCAACGGTGTAACTGCACGAGGACAACAATTATTCTATCAATGAGCTACCAAAAGCAAAAGGTACATGAAGCACAACAAATATGTATGAAAGACATGACATACCCAAACGCCTTCAATGGTGCCAATATCCCATGCATTCCCATGTTCTCCATATTTTCATCATCAGAAGATGCCTACAACGTTGTGAACAATTAGCTTGTGAATACAACTTAAGGGATCAATCATCAATGACAACACTGAAAATACTGCTTAAGAGAAGCTCAAAGGGAAAGGTTTTTCAGTCAAGGGATAGAAAACACCCAACGTCTTATTGTTATTTCGAAGAATGAAGCCATAAATGCCTTGTCTATGTCTCTACCTCGTTCTTTGATATGGGATGTTCAGCAAATACTACCACCTCTCAATTTCAGGTTGCTAAGGATTCTGGACTCATGTAGATCTATACCCATTGTAAGCGCAGAATTCCTAGAAGGAATGCATCGATTAATTAACTTGAGGTTTCTTGCTATTGCGACAGACTGTGAATTCCCTCGTCCAGTCTGGCATTTTTGGAATCTACAGACATTAGTCGTTGGCCTTTTATGGGGGTTTATTGCTCCAATTGATATTTGGTCCATGCCTCACATCATATCAGGTTCCTACGGCTTTGCCTTCCCGACCTCCAAGTGGCCATGATAACATTGTTTTGGGAAGTCTACAATCATTGGGAAGAATAAAGAATTTCAAGTGTAGCGAACAAGTGATCAAGAGGATTCCCAATATCAGGAAACTGCAAATATGTTATGACAAGGGACTTGATGGTAGCTACTGTCTCACCAATCTAGATCGTCTAGATAAACTTGAGTCCTTGAACTGTGCTTTTTCTCAAGTGAAGAATTAAACTGGACCTGACTATCTACAAAGACTCATCAGCTTTCTGGAGTCGCTCAAGAAGTTGACTCTAGTTATCGACAGATCTCAATGTTGGAAAGGCATGTTGAATAAAATAGGCACATTGCCCTTTCTTCAGAAGTTCGCACTTTATGGGGGGTGCTTCACGGAAGGGCAATGGGAGACAACCGAAGGGCACTTCTACAGCCTCAAATTCTTGCTTCTTCGCCAATGTAACAGTTTGCAACAATGGACAATGGATAGCTCCCACTTTCCATGCCGAATCATCTTGTTCTTGATCGGATACATGAGCTCAAGGAGATCCCTTTAGATTTTGCAGAAATGTCCACACTTCGAATGATTGACTTGGTGTACTGCAACAACTCTTTAATCTTTTCTGCTAAAAATGTATTGGAGTTACAAGAGGAAGTATGTGGGGAAACAACACTCCAAGTCACGCTCAAGACGATGGATAAAGCACTGCAGAGATTGACGAGTCATAACTTTCATGTTATTTGTGACTAAGGTAAAAAAAATAATTTAGACTCCTTCTGTTCCATTGATATAACAGCAAACTAACCCGATGAGACCGGGGAGTATATGTATGTGAAACATTTCAAGTGTATTGTGTCATATACTAACACAATATTGTTTATTTTAGAGGAACTAACATACGATGGTTAGTGTCACGTCACAACTGAAAAACCCAGTTCAACTGTGACACGAGTTTACTGTATTATGATAATCAAAAGGAGAATACACACTCAAGTAATATCAATCTCAATGCTTGAAGCTTTGTTACAATGGAGCAAGGATATAGAATCGGTTGAAGTTGTACCCCAACTCTCTTCCTCATTTATTGCTATATGTGTGGATCGAGACGGATATTCGGGAATCTGCAGACATTCGAGATCATCTTCCAACATTTGCAACACTTTTTTCATTGATGGACGATCGTTTGGATTCATCTGTATGCACCATAGTGCAACTATGGTCATCTTTCGAACAAGGCTCTTTGTAATCTCATTCTCACCATTACCACTATTTTCCTCTCCTTCATCAATCTCAATACTACTGCCTTGGTTGAAGGATTCATATATCCAGGATGGGAAATACTTAGTAGATTCATCGATGTTTCCCTTCAACTCTCTATTTAAGCCCAAAATCTCGATCAACATCATTCCGTAGCTGTACACATCAGCCTTATAAGAGATTGCACCGATACCTCTGTTGATTAGTTCAGGAGCAACATAGCCAATGGTTCCTCTAGCGGCAGTCATGGTCACATTGTCCTTCTCTAAGGAGCATAACTTGGCCATCCCAAAATCGGATACTTTTGGAACAAACTTATCGTCCAAAAGTATATTATGAGGTTTAATGTCAAAATGCAAAATCTGAATATCACAACCACGATGCAAATACTCAATCCCTCGAGCCACTCCAACAACAATCTTAAATTTCGTGTCCCAGTCCAAAATACATGTGTTTTCTCGGCTGAAGATGTACTTCTCAAGCGAACCATTCGGCATGAAATCGAATATGAGTGCACGTTTGGATCTTTCTGCACAATATCCGACTAGTTTGACAACATTCACATGATGGATCCTCCCGATGCTTCCGATTTCATTGATGAAATCTTGGCCCTTAGTTTTGCCCTTCCCTAGTAGCTTGACTGCTACATGATGGCCACTTCTGAGCTTCCCTTTGTAAACAGATCCAAAGCCCCCCTCGCCAAGTTTTTCTCGAAAACCTCTCGTCATCTTCTTTATATCCGAATAAGAGTACCTTATCGGGGTGAGTTTGTTGTCACTTTGTAGGAAGCCCTCTATGTCCTCGTACGCGGACATGCGCCTTCTTCGGAACGTGTAGATCAAGAATCCCATTGCACAGAGAAACCCAATGCCGAATCTTACTTCGAAGAATATAGCTGCCATTTGAAATAGATTTAGAAAAATGTTTTAGAATCTGCATGCCATTCTTATTTTGTTCAGAACTCAAAACATGACATTAAGGCATATATTAGAAACGCACCGATAATACGTCGAATATCGCTTCGGTACCCTGCAAATAATCAACACGCATGAATTATGATATCATATATCAAAACAAAGTTCAGATTTGCCATGCTAATCTCATGTTTTGTTTCAATGTTCATCTCTAACATATATTCCCCGTCGTCCCATCGAATGATGTGCGTTTCTATATTTTATACGTAACTTCAATTCAAGAAACATATATCACTCGGCAAGATGGACGGAGCATAAGAAGATGTGCGGTGTGTAGGAGTTCTTACAATTTTGCAAAAGAACCCAGGTGCAGACCCCAAATCCTAGGATGATCTTCAATGGAATGGTTACCGCTGCAAATACAACAACTGCAAAATTTCTCCAGAAAAGTTATTAAGCTCATTAGAATTTATGACATCTATACTATTACTCTCTCTGTCTCTTCCTAATTGACATCATTTATTATTTTATACAAGGGGTCACTTAGAAAGAGACGGAGGTAATATAAAAAGTATCTTGTTTATAAAATTCGATGTGTCAATTTTAATGTTATCATTAAAATAAATCTTCATAACATTAATATTATAAGTAGAATAATGATTCTGAATATACAATTTATATCCGACTACGATTATTTTTTATTTATTTTTAAATATATTAATATTTATAATAAATTAATAACATTGAAAATAAACATTATATACAAAATAAGATTATACGTGCATAACACGTAATCTCAGCTAGTATAAAATTAATAATGCAGAATAAAATTTAAGAGCTCACCAACTACGACCATAAAAATCATGAGTGGGCCAGCAACTGGACCTGATGAGCAATGGAAATTACATTTTTGTAAGGATGAGTTCTCTTCATTCCAAATCATGAAGGATCATTTGATTAAATTTTGATCAATTTCTCACCGTAACTTGGTTTGAAGGTCCCCATCACGTGTGCTGCATTTTCCACAATAGTTATGGGGAAAAAAAAAAAAAAAAAAAATCAGCACAAATTAAGCATTTGATTCTGATTCTGCAAGAAAACACTCTTACACCAATGGTAATAGAGCCCAGAAGGGAATTTGCGGCAGATAAGCCGGCCCTCCGATCCGACGGAACAACCGGAGCTGCATTCGCGACACATGAAAGACCAAGTCACATTAAATCCATAAAACAGAGACTTATGGATTTCAGAGAGCGATATGTTGTTCAAATCTGTTGTGAAATCCCAACGCGTTGCAAGTACGGTATCTAGTGTGCACGAGTAGTCCATATCCGGGCCGATCGCCCCGAGCTTGATGTAAGTATACCTGCCGCTGCCTTCCTCCTCGCACTCTGCAACTCGTGTAAAGAGTGAAGGATTCTGCAGTGGATTGGCGCAGCTTACGAAACTGATAGGCTTGTTTGATAGCCTATAGTAGATCAAGGAGTAAGCTTCCAAAGCCATATACTCATCTGTAGAAGGTGAGAAATATTTGCATATAACGTTGTTGTTGCTTTTTTGGAGGATGTAAGAGAGCCTGACGGCGGAAAAGCGGTAGTCAATTTCTTTCACGTAGTATTTCTGCGAGTCTACGTGGATTGAGGCGACGCCGTCTACGCATGACAGTTCGGCGCTGGGATCGCCGCAGCTGATGGGATCGGTGTTGAGGCGGAAAGGGGCGGTGATGTTGGGAAGGAGGCCACAGGAAGAAGGGGTGCAGCTTGCAACTGCATCACAGGTTTGGAGAGAGAGAATGAATAGACATAAACATGCGAGGAAGAAGATGAGGTTTTGATCGGTGGCCATGCTTCTTTGCTTGAGATTTTTCCAAGAGAAGAACTATATAGCTCCAATCAGTTGCAGGAAATTTCCTGCAACTGATACTAGGCTTGAATGTGAATGCTTAATTAATACTAACTCCGTCTCATTTATATGAGGTTCAGTACAAGAATTAAGATGTGAGTGATCATGGTGAATAAAGCAGTATGAATGGATTTAGTGAATTAAAACTTTGCCACTCAACGTAATATCCTTATATATGTTAGTAGACGAACGAAAATATAACTTATCCCTATCTCTAGATGAATAGGACGGAGGTAGAGGTAATCATTAAGAATCAAATATTATTTAGATCAAACCCTTACCTACAAGAAAAATGGTAAATTATACTCCTTCCGTCCCACTTCACTCTTGTTTTCTAAAATAGAAATAATTAATCCTTACTTTTCTCTTTTAACATTTGCATATAAAATCTCATACTGAAAAAAATAACAAGACTAGTGAAGTAGGACGGATGGAGTATCGACTTTATTGACTTAATACTCCATTCGTTTCTTCTGAAACAACCCCATTTTCCATTAGGGGCGCGTTGTTCAAAAGGATCACTTTTTATTTTCAGCCCAACATACCCATGTGCAGTCCAATATAATTATCAATTATCATTTAATCGACCCTCTAATACCCATGATCAATCCAATATAATTATTCATTATCCACTAATCACCTATTTTTTATTAAGTTGCGTGCAGAAAAGAAACTAACTGTTTCAGAAGAAATTGAGGAAGCAGTACAGAATTGAAATTTTTTTATTCTGTCGTAGGTTAGAAAAGATTTTCAAAAACAATTTAATCTGACAAAAGCCAAAAAAAAAAAAAGAAAAAAAGAAAAAAAGAAAAGAAGAAAGAGACAGAGAGAGAGTGAAAAAACCATATGCTTGTGGAGATTAGAGCTGAGTAAGGTACATTTTGCCTATTTTGACCTGTGTTTTCAATATTAGGCAACTGTAATCTCAATGTTGGTATCATTGTAATAAAGCAAGGACACAGAATGAGTTGCATCTGTACCCCAGCTCTCTTCCTCATCCACTGTCAGATGTGATGACTGAGCCGACGTATACTTCGGAATCTGTAGAGTTTCAACATCGGCTTCTAACATTTCCAACACTTTATTCATTGATGGGCGGTCCTGTGGTCTCATCTGTATGCACCATAGTGCAACTATTGTCATCTTTCGAGTAAGCATCTCTGTACTCTCATGCTCATTGTTCCCACTACTCACCTCTGCTTTTTCGATTTCAATGTATGTGCCTTGGTTGACGGATTCATATATCCATTGCAGGAAATATTTAGTAGAATCGTCATCATTGTTTCCTTTCAACTCTCTGTTTAACCCTACCATTTCCATCAACAACATTCCAAAACTATACACATCAGCTTTGTAAGAGACCGCGGCAATGCTTCTGTTGATTAGTTCGGAAGCGACGTAGCCTATGGTTCCTCTAGTTGCGGTTAATGTCACATTTTCCTTCTCTACGGAGCATAACTTCGCCGGCCCAAAGTCCGATACTTTCGGAACAAACTTATCATCAAAAAGTATGTTGTGAGGTTTGATGTCAAAATGCAAGATTTGGATATCACAACCACGGTGCAAGTTCTCAATCCCTCGAGCCACTCCGGTGGCAATCTTGAACTTTGTATCACAGTCCAAAGAAATAGTCTTATCTCGATTGAAGATATACTTCTCAAGTGATCCATTCGGCATGAAATCGAATACAAGGGCACGTTTGGATCTCTCCGCACAATATCCAACTAGCTTGACAACATTCATGTGATGGATCCTCCCAATGGATCCAATCTCATTGATGAAGTCTTGACCCTTTGTTGAGCCCTTCCCCAGTAGCTTGACTGCTACATGATGGCCGCTTCGAAGCTTTCCTTTGTAAACAGATCCAAAGCCTCCTTCACCTAGTTTTTCTCGAAAACCTCTAGTCATCCTCTTCAAGTCTGAATACGAGTACCTGATAGGCGCGAGTTTGTTGTCACTCTGGAGGAAGACTTCTATTTCGTCGTACACCGACATCCTCCTTCTCCAGAACTTGTAGATAAGGAAACACATTGCGCAAAGGAATCCGACGATGAATCTCACTTCGAAGCTAACAACTGCCATAAAAACAAAACTAAGCAAGGAAACAAAGAGTTCTTTCATCAATCTCTACAACTAGGCAAGTACAGATTTTGATCGTTGTGTATTAGGAGCCTACCAATGATACGTTGAATATCCTTGCGATACCCTGCAAAAATAGCAAAATAAGTTTCTACAAAATCGTAGCAATCCAATCCTCTGTTCACTTTATAAATGAGACGAAAGGACTCATACAGTTTTTCACAAGAACCCAATAAGAGGCCCCGAATCCGATAACGATCTTCAACGGAATGCTTAACCCTGCGAATGCAACAGCTGCAAAATTTTCTCCACAGAATTACTTCTTTAGAAAAACAAGTACACATACAAATTTCTTACCTTAAAACATCGAAAAACGTACCAACTACGAGCATAAAAACCATGAGAAAGCCTGCAGATGGACCTGATCATGAACAAGGAGGAATGCAATGCATTTTGTTTAGAACAGAATATGTTACTTCACAAAGTATAACAAATGAAAATCTTACCTTCGGGCGGTTCGAATGAGTACTTGATGCTCTCTGCATTTTCATGAATACGGAAATCGAAACATCAGCATATATATATAAATGCATTGAAACATATATACAAACTTATTGGTAGAGTTATCAAAAGCAGTCATACCCCACTTGTAGTAGAGGCTAGAGTGGTGCTCGTAGCACGTAACTAGGCTAGAGTGGTGCTCGTAGCACGTAACTAGGCCATCGGGGTGGACAGAGCACCCCGATTTGCAGTGTCGACACCTATAACTGTACCAAGAAAGATCAAATCCATGAAGCAGAGACTTATTTGAGGTAATTGATGGCTTTCACGTAGTATTTGTGGGAGTTGAGATGGATCGAGGCGATGTCGTCTTCGCATACGAGCTCGTATTTGGTGTCGCCGCAGTTGTCGGGATCGTTCTTGAGGCGGAAACGGGGGCTGATGTTGGGAAGGAGGCCACATGAAGAAGGTGTGCAGTTTGCATTACAAGTTTGAGAGAAGTGTTGGAGTGAGAGAATCAAGAGAGAGGAACAAGCGAGGAAGAGGAGGTTTTTATTTTTCATGATTTTCTTGCTTCAGAGCTCAGTGCAAGATTTTCTAATTATAGTAGCAAATATTGCATGAAATTTGTAGGAAAAGTCACACACAAATGTGAATTTGACCTTTTCTTCTTGCTTATTTCAAGAATATATATATAGCAGGTACTCTCTGTCCTCACAGAGTCAAGGTATTACTTAAATACCAGTATTTGTTACGTACTTCTTCTATCCATTTTATTATGTTACTTTATAGTATATCATATATATACTTTATCTATACCTATACTAAAAAGAACCTTATGTTACAAAATAGTAGATTGCCTATTTTACCCTTCATATATATTAAGTTAGTATTATTTTCATTGATTTATTATCAACTTTACCAAATATATAAATTTTGTATTATATGATAGTATATAGCAACAATCTTATTATATATATATATATAAATTACTTTATGTATACATAGAAAAACCCATTATCTCCTGAAATAATCTAATGATTATTACGACTAAAAAAGAAAAGAAAAGAATAAAAAACCCAAAATCGTTTGTTGTTCCTTAAACAAAAGGAGAAAAATAATAAATAATAATAAATAAATAACAACGTGTTGTTCCATGACAACTACTATTCATAATTTTTTATAGTATCTTTTAATTTTGTGTACAAATTTATCCAAAAAAAAGTGGTATATATGTTAGTATATTATATTAAAAAAATCAAAAACATCGTAATTGACAATATAATAAATTTTTATAATATTTATGCTTTGTGAGCACTAATCTTTAATTTTATTAGTCTCTCTTTGAAAATATTTAAATCTGCATGTGATGCAATTTTGATGGAAGGATAAAATGTACTTTCACATTCAAGAGCTTTTTGATAAGGATCGCTTATAATAAGACCTTAGTGAGAGCTTAAACCGCTATTTTCTATTTTTTTACCCATCGTTAATTAGTTCATGCATTAATCTTTATTAATTTCTATAATTTTCAATTGCTATATTTTGTGTCCAATAATGCTATTTAGCCATAATGTGGCCGGCCACACAACGATATTTTTCATAATACATTTAATTTTAAAAATAGTAAATGATAACTATAATTTATTACTTATATATTTTAATTTTAAAATATTTTTTCCTCGAAAATTACAAAAATTTCTCTTTTTTTCTAGATAAAAAGGTAATAAATTTTTTTAAATAGTAAAAATTATCAAACAATTAAAGGATTGATTTTAGAAAATATGTAAAAAATACGGAGTATCTCTTTTTGAGTATTTTATAATTTAACATAAATATATAAATTATTTGATACTAAAAAAAATAAAAAATGTTAAATTATGGTCGGCCACATTATGGCCAAATAGCATCACCCGTTTGTGTCAAGGTCGGACCATATGATAATTATGTTAGTTTCATAACCTATTTAAATTAAATTAAATTATGATATCTATGACATTCAATATATCATTTGAATTGTGATTTTGTGGTATAATTTTATCTTGGTATCTTAGTTTTTGTTGAATTTTAGTACTTGATTTGATATCTTCTAAGGAAATGTTCAATAAGTCTAAAGAACTGGTTTCATTTATAATTTTTTTGATTAGGCAAGACCAAGGTTGTCATGGAGGTTTGAACCCGTGACCTATCGGATCATAGGCTGATCTCTCAACTGCTGAATCACCTCTATGGGGCCTAAGGAGTTAGTTTCAAGGTGCATAAGTGAACAATTTTCTTAAAGAGATTGATTTTTTCAAAGATGTTACACAATTTTGCCTAATTATCTCTGTGTTTGTGACTATACACTCTAATAATTTATCTAACTCAACACGCAAGTTGCATATTACACATGATAACATTAGATTCACAACTTCAGATTGTATGTAGCATGTTAAAGTCAAATATATAAATCAAATATTCTTTTGTTTTTGATATTATAGTATAGCAAGTTTAAACCATTAAGTTGATATCATGCAATTTTATATTTTTCTTAATTATTTGTCTCATTCAAATAGGACATCAAAAGAAATTACTTTTTGTTGTACTTAATATAGGTATATTTTTACAAAATACTTTATTTTGATTGAATTTAGTATGTATCACTCGTAAAGATAATTGAACATGATATTGATCTATTGTCAAATGATATTGCATTATAAAGGAATAAATAATGGGATTGTTGAATTTTAAGTTAAAAGGGAAAAAATGATTGTTTAAACTAGATATATAAAGAAGTAATTTCAATATTTTAAAGTTCGAGATGTACTTAATTTAATCCTCGCGGAATTTATTAATGTTATACTATTTTTTAAAATTTTATTTATTAAATAGTTTGCAGAGTATTACTCGATAGAAATGGTCGATTTCTTTCCTAATTTATTGTTTTGATATTATTTCTTTACCAACAAAATTGGTTATACATGATACACTTAAATTGGTCGTACCTGATAGTGGTTAGAATTACTTGTATACTAGCTTAGTTAATTAAGGTTTTAACAATAAGAATTAAATGATCATACGTTACAATAATAAAATAAAATTACTTCTCATTTGCTATTTTGGGAGGTCTTATTAAAGATGTCTTTTTTCCTTATTTGGAATTAATTAGCCCAAACCCAACATATATTAAGAGCTCAATTAATTAAATAAATGGAAATCCTAATAATTAAATGGTAACTATTATGGAATATGAAAAAAAATCTGAAAAAAATAATTAAGTTATTTGTTATTGTACTCAATCCAAATGGAACATCTTCAGTGGTACGGATGAAGTATATATATAAAAAAAATGAAATACTATAATAAAATAAAAAATTTATAACAAAATGTTAAAATGTTAAAAAAATTATATGCCCTAATTTTCAATTTATCAATCCTATTATACTTCATAAAATTGAAATTAAATGCTATAAGATACTTATAAACTCTAAAATGGTGAGATAGCCTTAGAAAATATTATTAAATCATCCTGAATCATAATACGTCAAAATTATCGAAAGAATTGTATAAAGATAATAAAAACTGTCATTCGGTACACAATTGATACATGAGAATGAGAATAGATGATCCCATTCGATTATTGTAGCATCACGTTGTTGCTTTGAAATTAAAGGCATAGCATGCAACAAGAAAAATGTTAAAAATAGTGTGACAATAGGTAAGAAGATTAAGAAGTGAATTCAAAAAATCCCTTACCAAATAAAGTATTTTTTCGGAGATTAACAATGATGATTTGTTTACTCAACTATTTATTGTATCAATTTTAAAACGAACATGCTAATAGAAATGAATCAATATCTATGCACACTAGAAACCTAAAAGTATACATGATTTCAAAATAAATATAAGTGATGATATGTATATACTCTATCAGTTATGTTATTGACGATAATATTTTTTAACAGTGATTTAAGAATAAATGATACGTACATCATGTAGCTTAGCTTTTTGGAGTGGAACCGATGTGGAGTTCCGGGCCCTCACTTTCTAAACCGTATTATATGGGTTAGTAAGGGATTAGTTATAGGGTGTATTTTTAGCATATTATCTAAGTGTTATATAATCGTTTTCTTGTCGTATTTTGATAGTTTAGCTTGTATTTTGTATTGTTTATGTTATGTCGAGCTAGATTACGCTTTTGGGTTGTTTTAAGTGTTTTTAGGGCTTTTGAGTCGAGAAAACCCAAGGCGAGACGAGAGGCGATGAAAGCAAGGAAGACGATGATGTATTGACCCCAAAGTTCTGACTTCTCACGATATTTTGGAAGAGTTATTCTGGAATTATGGAAGCATAGCATTGAATAGGAGTTCGATAGGAGCATATAGGCGAAAACGGAGGTCAATTCGGAGTTCGGATGAGGAAGATACGATCGAAACAAGAAAGGTGCGCAAACTGCATGGATCCACTCGGACGACCACTCGGCCGAGTCAGTGGCCGAGTGAAGCTACTGCTGAACCTACTCGGCCGAGTCACCATCCGAGTCGCCGGCCGAGTGAAGCACACGGAAATTCTTAAATTTCATATTTTTATTTCCTTAACCTAATCCTTGCCCACTTAGGTAACAATTATGAACCCCTACCTTATAAATACCCCAAAACTCATCATTGTATCCAAGTTTTTCATAAGTTTTTTTAGTTTGAAGTCTTGGAATTTCTCACATACTTTAGATTAGTTTTTCTCTACACTTTTATACTTTAGATCTAGATTTATTTTATGTATGAAGACAATTGAAGATTGAAGATCTATTCAAGCTATATTCAAGAGTTTTTCTATCTCTTTCTCTTTTATTTATGTTTTTACTTATGTTTATTCTTCCTTCTACCTTTCTTTTAATTATGTCTAGCTAATTCTTTAGTTGATTTTAGGGATTGAATGCCTAATTGAATTTATGTGAGTGTTTTTGTTTACAATTAGCCTTCTAATCTAGGTGCATGTTTCATGGTGCTTATTCTCATGCATGATTAACTGGCCATTGATTATGTATGCATAATTATGTGTTTATGCCGTGATAGGATAATTGCATAATAGATCTCATGAATACATGGTATGATAGTTTGATTGTCTTGATCGAAGTTGAATTATCATATGTCTATATATAATCGATTTGAGTGTCGTGATTGAACTTAGTTGATTATATCATTGATACTTGTTCTATTTTGCACTTGATTTGATATCTATGAGTCCGGAAGGAGATTAGGATCTTATTAGGTGACGATCTATACTGCCTTAGCCGGAGTGTTAGGTTATTTTCGTGTATCACATCTAGATTGGATTAAATTGGTTAATTGTATTCATCAATTGCTTGCATATATTTGATTAGGTAGGCTTCCCTAGAATCAACACTTTTCCTTAATTGAGTTTTTTCCTTGTTTGATTATTTGCTTACTTGTTAGTTACTTTATTTGTTTAATTGTTTCCTTATTTGTTTATTTCCTTATTTGATTAATTGAGTCCTTTTATTTGTCTAGTATACATACCACATTCCTAAACTCTCAAAAGTCTAGACATCAGTTTAGTTCTAAAGTAGAGGTATTGTGTGTGTTTTCGATTTGTCAGTCCCTGTGGATACGATACTCGTACTTCTTTATACTATACCTATTTTTGTGTGGTAGAAAATCGTGCGATCAAATTTTGGCGCCGTTGCCGGGGATTGATTAGATTTCACATTCATATTTTGAAATAGAATTAATAGGTGATTTAGGCGTTTTAATTTTCTGTTTTTCGGTTTATTGATCTAACGTTTACTTTTCTTCTCTTTGGTTTTAGGTAGTGCAAGATCACAAGGTCTAAAGGGATAAATCTTAGTCCGATAGACTTGGAGTTGGAGCGCTCACTAAGGGCATTGAGACGAGAGAAGAAGGCGAGCAAGATCAATACACCACCCTCTTCACCACCCGATTCACCAAGGAGTTTCGATTCAATGGGGGATCAAGCTGCCGGTCGTTGATCAATTCCAGCAAGGAGGATGGGGGGCCACTGAAGCTAACAACTATGAGATCAAGGCGTCCCTCATCAACATGGTGCAAAACAACCAATATGGAGGCACACCGATGGAGGACCCGAACGCTCACTTGAAGCAGTTTCTGGATATTTGTGCTACATACAAGGCCAATGGAGTGTCTTCGGATTACCTCAAGCTCAGCCTCTTCGTGTGGTCTCTCAAGGACGATGCAAGAGAGTGGTTAGATGGATTGGACAAGACGGAGGTCACTACTTGGGCTGACATGTGCACGAAGTTTCTCAACAAATTCTTCCCACCTTCGAGAGCTCAGAAACTCATCAACGAGATTATCCAGTTTCAACAATACGAGGATGAGCACTTCTACGAAGCATGGGGGAGATTCAAGAAGCTACTCCGAGCATGCCCAAATCATGGAATTAGCAAGGAGGATCAAATCACGAACTTCTATCGTGGTTTGAACAAGATGTGTAGGAAGGAGCTCGATTATGCTTCGAAGGGAGGATTTCTGAATAACGAGTATGATGTCGCTATGGAGATCATTGAGCTGACTGTGAACTCGAGCTACGAAGAGGCTACCGATCGAAGACTTGGAAGAAGGAGAGTTGTCAACATTGGGATCGATGCTTACGAGGACTTGATGGAGAAATACACAAAAACAGCAAATGAGTTGGATTCTATCAAGAAAGGAGTACTTCGGTGCGATGCTATCACAAACGATCAAGCAAACCCAACCGAAGAGGAAGATGCCAATTTTGTGCAACAAGGGGGCAAGTGGCAACAAAATCAAGGAAACAACTGGCAAGGAGGACAAGGAGGTTCGAACTACCAAGGAGGTTACAAGAAGCCTTATGTTCCCAACAACCGAAACCATCCGAACTTCTCTTATACCAACCCGAACAACGCCTTGCAACCACCTCCCGGCTTCCATGTTGAGAACGGAGTCATCCAAGAGCCAAAGAAGGAGATGTCTACTGACGACTTGATTCGTCAATATATGGCTCAGTCGGAGAAGAGGATGACACAGTCGAAGATGAGGATGACACAACAAGATGCAAAGTTGAGGACATTGGAGCTTACTCAAAATACCTCGACTAACAACTTGGCGAGTAGCATCAATGCGTTGACCAAGCAAATGCAAATGTTGGAGACGCAAATGAGTCAAATAGCCAATGCTCAAGGAGGAGTCCACAAGCCCGGCCATTTCCCAAGCAACACCGAGCAAAACCCAAAGAACAACCATCAAGTTCACGCTATTGAGCTTAGGAGTGGCACTCGTTACACAAATCCATCTTTGGAAGATGAAGTTGAAGGAAGAGTCGAAGATTTGGGTGATGGAAGCAATTCGGTGGCGGAAACGGACGAGGCGAAAGACGAAAATCCGGAAGGAGACTCACTCGGCCGAGTCACCGGCCGAGTAGAAGGAGAAGAAAACCTGGGAGGTTCACTCGGCCAAGCACTGGGCCGAGTCGCTGGCCGAGTAGCTCCATTGGACGACTCACTCGGACGCCCACTCGGCCGAGTCACCCCACTCGGCCACCCACTCGGCCGAGTACCCGGCCGAGTGGAACCCAACTCCGATCCCGTTCCTACCCCGATGCACGAATCGACTCCCAAGGCTCCGTTTCCGCAACGATTGGCCAAGACGAAGCAAGACGAGAAGTACCAGAGGTTCTTGGAGATGCTTCAAAAGGTTAACATCAACATCCCGCTTCTCGATGCTCTCCGTGACATGCCAAACCACATGAAGTTTATCAAGGATGCGGTGGCGGGGAAGAAGAAGTGGGCTAAGTTCGAGACGATCAACCTCATGGAGGAGTGTAGCGCGGTCTTACAAAAGAAGCTTCCGTTGAAACAAAAGGATCCCGGGAGGTTTACACTATCATGCAAGATCGGTGATCAAGTATTCCAAAATGTCCTTTGTGATCTTGGAGCTAGCATCAATTTGATGCCTCTCTCGATTTTCAACCGGCTCAAGATCGGGAAGATGAAGCCAACTACCATCTCTCTACTTATGGCGGATCGTTCGGTTTCTTATCCACGTGGAATAGTCGAGGATGTTCTCGTTCAAGTTCACAACCTCGTCTTTCCGGCGGATTTCGTAGTCTTGGATATGCCCGAGGATGATAATCAACCATTGATCTTAGGATGGCCATTCCTAGCTACGGGGAGAGCTTTGATCGATATTCAAGATGGAGATTTGACATTTAGAGTCAACGGAGAAGAATTAAAGATTTCCATCTATGAAGCAATGAAGAGGTCCGATGATAATCGAGAAGATGTGTTTGCCGTCCAAGTCTTGGAACCTCCTATACCTCCGGCGCCGGATGAAGTTCTCGACAAGATCATCACCAACTTCTTGCACCATTATTTGGAGATGTCCGGAGTTTTCAAAGAGATCCTCGGGTGCTTAAATCAGTTGGAAGCCATTTCACCATTGAAGTTAGCCGAATTCAAGAGATCAATTGATGGAGCCATGAGGAAACTCAAAGATGGGGGAGAAAAGAACTTTCATTTTGATCCACCTTGATATGAGGTATCGTCGGGCTAAAGACGTAAAACGTAGCACTTGTTGGGAGGTAACCCAACTCTATCTTTAATTTTCAGTTTTGTTTCATTTGTTTTGATTTTTATTTTTCCTTTGAGTCTTATCTTTTATTAAGCTTTTTATCCAAGAAATTTCGAAGCTTGTGAGTTGTAGGTTTTCTCGACAAGGTTTCGGCTAGAAGAGAAGATCGATAGTAAGCTAGCTTCGGTGAAAGGTACGCTCGTTAACTTAACCACTTCTTCTTAAACTTATTCCTTCATCATGATTTGAAATAAGTTTGGGGGAGGGGGAAGTGTGGCTTTGTTAACTCGTTTACATGGGTTCTTGGATTGTAGCTTAATTTTTGGATATTGCATTAGTAGTTTTTTATTTTTGTTGAGTCTTAGGAGTTAATTGAGTCAAGTAAGCATGTGATGATAATATTGTGGATTTGGCCGATGATAGAAAATTTTTGTTGATTTTTGGAGAAAAATTCATGATCTTTATTATGCATGGAACCTTGGCGAAGTGACGCATTTTATTTGATGAGTTTGAAGTATGCTATGATGTCGGGAACTAGTTAGTTTGAACCCGTGAGATTTGAGCTATTTGTGCATGTTTATGCCTATTCTTTGATTGAGTGATCATGCATGCTTCATTGTTTCTAGAACTTGCCTTGTTTCTCCATCAAGACCTTAGTATATTTATGAACTAGGAGATGATCTTAGGCCATTCTTTCTTAGCCACATGATTCCTATACACTAATCTTGTTCATAAACCTTTGTTTACCCCTTTTGCGCCTTTGTTAGCCGTTCTTTGTAAAACCGGATGCTAGGAGGTTTGGATGGTTATGGGTATCTTTTGATAGTTGGTGATATGGAAGGAGTTGAATAGAAAAGTTTTGTTGTGGTGAAGAGGGAGAAGAAAGGAGTTTTAGATGCTTGATTTATGTAGTTAGCTATCTGTTGGGGTTGTTGTATACCTAAAGCAAAACCGGTTGTTTTAGTGGTTACGACACCGGTCCACTGTTAACAATCCCTATCTGGAAGAATATGTTTAAGCAAGAATAAAGCCCATTATCTCATGTTTTAGACCACGTGTCGATCTGAGTTCGGAGAGGATCACGAAGGTCGTTGATAATGATGAGATATAAACAGTTCACAGTCGAGATAGCTTGGGCTGAGCTATCGGTCTAGACTGCAGCTTAATGGTAGTGATGAGTCCTAATCACTAATTATGCTGGTACGGTGGAACGTACTGAGGATCAATAGAGATGATGCTCTTCTGATACTGACCCTATATCATAGGTGATATAGGTGAAGAGCTATGGATCTCAGGCTCTAGCTCGATCTTAACCTTGGTAAACTATTAGATGTATATGTATTCTTCGATGTTACTTTGATTTACGAAGACATGAACTTCTCGTTAGTTCATCTTAATCATGTCGTACTTTGGGTAACACGAAGATGCATAGTATGTCTAATAAGTGTTATCAACAAGCCGTGTCCTGTGTGAGTGCAGGCTGACGATATCCCCTCAAGGGAGTTCACAATGTTTATTATACCAAGTCATGCATGCTGATTAAGTTCAGGTATAATAATGAGGAGTGAACGGGTACTACCTGAGGAATAGATGTTAACAATTAGGAGCAGTCATGATAGCTCTAAATTGGTTAACGGATATGGAAGGTCTTAAACACGGGGGTCGAACTATACAAAATACCTACCCAATCTACATAATTGGGACAGAGCGGTGATTCAGCTATAACACTTTAGTGGAGTGCGTTATAGTTCTAATGAGATACATGTTCAGGGGTGGACATGGAAATATCGAATTAGATAAGGCCCAACTCTGTCTGGTATCCGATCCCTAGGGTGGCCCAAACAGACCTAAGGAATCGATCTAAACAGTGTTATTGAGTATGGGCTCAATAATTGGACTCAGGCCCAGTATATGATATATATTGGATTTATATCCATGTATATGGATAAGATTAAATCTAATAGGATAAGATTTATTTAATTAAATCTTATGGGGATAAATATCATATAAATAAATATATTTTGTATATATTTATTTATTTATTCTTCTACTGGAATTAGGATTAAATTCTATCTGTTAGAATTAATTCCGGATATACAGTTGCATAACGGAACAGATTAATTCCTTATTAATTCCGTATTAATAAAGGAATAAGATTTGTAAGTTATGGAAAGAATAAATATGGGATATGGCATTAATATGGTTGGAGATAAATAAGGAATCATATCTCCTTATTTATGAACCATATAAATATACTCTCAAGTCTCACATAAAACCCTAGCACACATTCTGACCTAGCCACCAGAATTCTCTACGAGAATTGGCGCAGAACCCTAGGCGAGTGAGAGAGAGTCGGCCGAGTCTGAGGAGAAGAGATCGAGGTTCCAGTGATCTCGAGACGTCCACCAAGTCTCGGATTTCAAGGTGTGGGATCACATCCTAGAAGATCAGAACCGTAGATCGATCAGACACGACTCGGATTCCTCGTTTCCATAATCGTAAGGTATGTACTCGAGCTTTTGTATGACATTATGTGCACGATCGACTCAACACAACCGAACCAAGATCTGGGGGTCGGGGCGGCTTTCAAGCAGCCGTTCCAACAATTGGTATCAGAGCCCGAGGTTTCTGGATCGGCTCTGTGTTGAGTCGAATTTAATGTTCATGCATTCGAGTAATCATGATTATGTGTGCATGCTGCTGTCCGGGAATTATGTGCGTTGTTTTATTCGTTTCGATTTATCGTTGTTCGTTTGTTTTTGAATCGGCGAGATAATAAGGTGCCGATTAGATTAGGATTCGTTTTCTTGTATTTTTCGATTTTCTGCATTATATTGTTGCTGGAAAATCGAGAGTTGCTGAGGAACGAGGTCCGAGGAACGAACAAGAGACGAGACGACGACGGCCGCAGGCGGCGGCGCGTCGGCCAGCGCACGACGGCGGCGGCGTAATCTGCCGCGATTCGCGCGGCTGCCTCCTCGGTGTTTCACGGCGGCTGAACCCCTAGGGTTCATCCTAGGGTTCAGGCGACGCCGGAACGAGGGCTGGCGGCGGCCGAATCGGCGGCAGACGGCGGCGATGGCTGGTGCAGCGCGGCGGCTGAAAACCCTAACGGGTTTTCGGGCCTGCCGGCGCTGCTGGAGGCCTGAACCGTGGCTGACCGGACGTCCAGCGCACGGCTCGACGTCGAACCAGGGCCAAGGAGGCACCAGACCGGCGGTGGAGGCGCGGCAGTGGCTGCGGCGGCGAGTTTCCGCAGCGGCGGCCTGAACCCTAGCGGGTTCTTGGCGCGCGCGCTGCTGGGCTCAAGCCCGCGGCTCGATGGTGGTTTGACGGCGGCGGGTGGCGCGGACGATGGCGGACAGGAGGCTGGTGGTCGGGGACCACCGGCGGCGGCGGCTGTGGCGTGATCACATGGCAGCGGCGGCGGCTGGGTTTTTCCCCTGCGCGCGCGCTGCTGCCGGATCGTGCCGCGGCGGTCCGGGCTCGAACCCAGCACCTCCGGTGGTGCTGGGACGCCGGCGAGCTCAGTTGGAGCGTCCGGTGGCATGCCAGCCACCGGCGGTGGCTCGCGGCGGCGGCGCTGTTTTGTGCAGCGGCTAACGGCGAAGGCGACGGGGTTTTTGGCGACGGTGACGAGCAGTGGCTCGGGCTGGGATGCAACGGACGCACCCAGCCCGAACCCAGCCACGTCAGGCTCGTCGTGGAGCCGAAACGGGGTCCCCGGCACGCACCGCGGCGGCGCGTGTGTTACACGCGTGGCTCGGCGGCGGCGCGTGGCCGGATTTCGAACGACGGGCTGCAAGTTTTTACAACGTTCGGCCCATCACGTTGACGACGGCTAGGGTTTTCCGAAACCTAGGCATGATCGTCGACGGCTAGGGTTTTTGTACCCTAGTTCGTTCGAAATTAATTCGCTTTCCGTTTTTGGTAATTAGGGTTTTCCGCACCCTAATTATTTCGAGCACTTACTACTTTTGGAAGGTGGACTTGAAGACCGGGGCAGACTTCCAAGATCGAAGATTAAAGACCGGAGCTTGTTCCGGGGTTTTTATTTTAATTAAATGTAATAGATAGGGCTTTCTATTCCCGGTCGGCAGCCTATTTATTCGTTTTAATTATTATGCATGCTATGGATGGATTTAAATTACGCGATGAAGATGATCAGCATGTTTTGCATGTTATAGTTGCTTTTCATTGTTTGCGTAATAGAAATAACATGCATAGGGGTCATAGCATGCCAGTTTTAATGATTTCAATGCGAGCATGTTTTATTACTTGCGCTTAGAAATCATGTGATAGGACTTAATTGTCTATGTGCTACGATTGTCACACAAACCCTTAAAAAGACTAAGCGGTATAATTAATCGATTATCTGTTAATTGATTTAAAGGACCTCCATATTTGGTTTAAAAATGAAGTAATTAGCATTCGCGTTGACGATGAGTCTTCCTCCCTATAGGAGATGCTGGTTATGGATTTCATTGGTTTAGACTTCAATAAGATAATTTGATTTAAAATGAAATAATTAGTGTTCGCGTTGACAATGAGTCTTCCTCCCTATAGGAGACACTGATTATGGTTCATTGGTTAAATTCAAAATTGATAATATGGAAAAATGATTTTATAAAGGTAATTCCTCCTTAACAGGTGGGTTACTCTTAATAGAATTAATTTTTCAGAATATTAAAATATGGTTGTAGCTTAGCTGCTTATTGATGAATCCTCCTATAGAGGTCACTTCTCGAATTAGCAGGGTCCTGAGGCACGGGTTATTATTTCTTTGTTTCACTATGGTCCGTGTGATGGGATAAGAAATAAAATAGACTGCGGTCATGGTCGATAATTTTATGGATAGCATTCACCTATAGTGGACTATTTATAAATGGTATCGGGCTACTCGTTTGTTGGTTCAATGTTATTATTGGGTTTCTAACATTGATAACATAAATTATTTGCGCTTATAAGTTGTTTACTTGTTATTTATTTCAGATATGTCTATTGATTCTATTCGCACGAAGATTTGTCGTTTAGCTTATTCCGATGGTGTTCCGGACTCCTTTCGATTTCGACTACTCGGTTTCCTGGCACGGAAAGAGAGGTTTCTTGAGGTATGAGGATTCCCCTGATTTCCCTAACCTAAAGAGATTTCTCATGAGGTTTAAAAACCTTGTACGGATGTACGTGTTCTATGGTGGTGTTATGTCGGGAAAGACTGTTTGCGAGCTTCTACTTGCATGTTTCCCGACATGGTTCCTGGCCCTCAGAGAAGCAGTCGTCCCGACCCACATCGTTCACGAGGACCCAATGGCTCTCATTGCGGGGTTACTCGTGGTAGATGCGGAGAGGATTGATATATTGCGGACTTCTTATGAGGCGGAGAGGAAGTTCTGGGATCGTCCTATTAGGAATGTTGATGTCAATCAACGTTTTACGGCCCGGGACAATGAGTCCATCATTGATGAGTACCTCCAGTCACTAAGGATTGATGATCTTGATCATGACGGACTCGTTCACGATGTGAATGAGCTGATCTCTGATCAATCCATTGATGAAGTGGGCGATTCCGAGTCTGTAAGTCTCGTTCACGACATGAATGAGCTGAGCTCTGATCAGCCTACTGAGGAAGTGAGTGATGCCAGGAAGGAGAGACCTCCAATCATAAAGGTCTATCAGAGGAGGAACAAGAAGTTAAAGGTAGATGGAGGTATGTCAGACTCTTGTAACATTAAAAACCAAATTATACTAGTTTAGTCCTCACGGACGGATTTAACTAGTGGATACTAATTGTGGTTTGTTGCAATCTTTGTAGGTTCGACTACAAGGAACGAGTAGGACGACTTCAAGTTCTTGAGCTCGACAAGCAACATTCAGTTGATGCAGTTGTCTAGCAGACTTGGAGATTTCTATCTTACGTTTTATCTTGGTTTTTGGATACTAGATTCAGGATTATTACTTTTACACTACATTTAGTTGCCTTGTTTTGGCAGGATACTTATGTTTTACATATTAATGGATGATTATTTTCTTACATTGTATTAAGGATTTATTTCTTTAATACTGGTTGTTTTGATATATCATTCGTAGTGGGAGTAATAACTGTGAATTTTGAAGGATATTCCAAAATGTGTTATGATAAATGTGGTACTTCTTGTTCAAAATTGTCTTTTAACAAAATACTACGTCACTATGTCTAAATCTATTTCCTTTCCTTATTTGAAATGAAGTGATTAGCATTCATGTTAATCATAGATTTCATTGTGATTTATTATGAATTGATTAGCATTCGCGCTGCGATCGCGTTTTCCCTTCCCACGGAAATGCTAATTGTAAGTTTCATTGGTTAAATCTGTTCGGAAATAAGGATAATTTGCACACGAAGTGTCGCAATTTCAAATGATAGATTTAGTAATTAGTTGGACAAGTAGTTATTTTTCGAGGAAAGACAAGTATTTATTCTTGATTAACGTCCAAGAATAAAAGGAAATTATGGATTGGAACATCATAAGGCCGGAAGTACAAGACAGATAACCAAAAGGATCTGCACAAGATTATTTAAGAATCCTTGTCACAGTGGGAGTATTTTCGGGTGTGTCTCGAAAATTGTGAATTGTTCATCAAGAAATCTAGTTTCTTGGACAATGAACAGACCAAGTTGACTGGTAAAGGATAAGTTAGATGAAGATGGTTGCTTATCATTGATTAGTCTATGAGTTTAACACTCGAAAGACTTGCAAGTTGTATGCTCATAATAGTTGAGGACATACATGAGCGAACATGGATGTAGTTTGAGAAAAGGGAAGAATTTTCTCAGCAGTTCTATGTTTCGGGACAAACACTTTGAAATGTGTGGTTCAATGATTAAAGCATTCATTTGTCGAACAACACATATAAGTCCGTTCATGAAATGTGTTGACAAATGGTATATCTCTCATCTACAAAAGACGTTGAAATGGTTGTCTTGTACATTGTGTGATAATATGACTAGCACTTGAGAAAGTGTGAAAGTATTATCTGACACAATAAGTGGTGATTATCCGAACAGTTTAGAATGAAGGTTAGGAGTAATGTTAGATATATCTGCGGATAGTACAACATTATTCAAGTACTCTTCATAGACTACTGTTGTGGCAAAATTTGCAATAAACTTGGATATTGCATAAGAAGCCAAATATATGTTAATGCTGTGTGCATGGCAACGGATATAGTCCATCATGTTTATGGACACGGATAATCGAATGGTAGCTAGAAAAACGACATCATTGGCCTTTAACTATGGATTCACGTAAGAAGCGGAATTTTCTTGAAGATTCTCACGCAGTGAAATGCTGAGAGGGAGCTAGATAATTCAGGGCTTAGCTTCGTGAATTGGCAGTAATCTCAATTTGTTAGAATTCTTACACCCCCTGGAGAATTCTAAGTGCAGTAACAAATTTTCTGAGATTTGGAAATGCCGGTAACAAAATAGTGAGTACCTTAAATTAAGGCGATTTCGTGGAGAAAATAGAAACACTAGAGGAATGTACGATGACGGTTCCTTCACTAAGTGCACCATGTCAGGTATACTGTAGCACGTGGCTGACATGTCTTAGTGAACCTCCCACTAAGAGGTACAAGGTAAAGGTAAAATCTTTGAGTATAAGTGGGAGAAAAAGTGTATGATGGTTGTTAACGATTGCGATCGTGCGATTGTTAACATTGTACATGGATGAAGTCATATGGTTTCCTGTAGACGCGTTGGTATACTAAAAGGTTTTACTTTAGTATAAGTGGGAGATTGTTGGGGTTGTTGTATACCTAAAGCAAAACCGGTTGTTTTAGTGGTTACGACACCGGTCCACTGTTAACAATCCCTATCTGGAAGAATATGTTTAAGCAAGAATAAAGCCCATTATCTCATGTTTTAGACCACGTGTCGATCTGAGTTCGGAGAGGATCACGAAGGTCGTTGATAATGATGAGATATAAACAGTTCACAGTCGAGATAGCTTGGGCTGAGCTATCGGTCTAGACTGCAGCTTAATGGTAGTGATGAGTCCTAATCACTAATTATGCTGGTACGGTGGAACGTACTGAGGATCAATAGAGATGATGCTCTTCTGATACTGACCCTATATCATAGGTGATATAGGTGAAGAGCTATGGATCTCAGGCTCTAGCTCGATCTTAACCTTGGTAAACTATTAGATGTATATGTATTCTTCGATGTTACTTTGATTTACGAAGACATGAACTTCTCGTTAGTTCATCTTAATCATGTCGTACTTTGGGTAACACGAAGATGCATAGTATGTCTAATAAGTGTTATCAACAAGCCGTGTCCTGTGTGAGTGCAGGCTGACGATATCCCCTCAAGGGAGTTCACAATGTTTATTATACCAAGTCATGCATGCTGATTAAGTTCAGGTATAATAATGAGGAGTGAACGGGTACTACCTGAGGAATAGATGTTAACAATTAGGAGCAGTCATGATAGCTCTAAATTGGTTAACGGATATGGAAGGTCTTAAACACGGGGGTCGAACTATACAAAATACCTACCCAATCTACATAATTGGGACAGAGCGGTGATTCAGCTATAACACTTTAGTGGAGTGCGTTATAGTTCTAATGAGATACATGTTCAGGGGTGGACATGGAAATATCGAATTAGATAAGGCCCAACTCTGTCTGGTATCCGATCCCTAGGGTGGCCCAAACAGACCTAAGGAATCGATCTAAACAGTGTTATTGAGTATGGGCTCAATAATTGGACTCAGGCCCAGTATATGATATATATTGGATTTATATCCATGTATATGGATAAGATTAAATCTAATAGGATAAGATTTATTTAATTAAATCTTATGGGGATAAATATCATATAAATAAATATATTTTGTATATATTTATTTATTTATTCTTCTACTGGAATTAGGATTAAATTCTATCTGTTAGAATTAATTCCGGATATACAGTTGCATAACGGAACAGATTAATTCCTTATTAATTCCGTATTAATAAAGGAATAAGATTTGTAAGTTATGGAAAGAATAAATATGGGATATGGCATTAATATGGTTGGAGATAAATAAGGAATCATATCTCCTTATTTATGAACCATATAAATATACTCTCAAGTCTCACATAAAACCCTAGCACACATTCTGACCTAGCCACCAGAATTCTCTACGAGAATTGGCGCAGAACCCTAGGCGAGTGAGAGAGAGTCGGCCGAGTCTGAGGAGAAGAGATCGAGGTTCCAGTGATCTCGAGACGTCCACCAAGTCTCGGATTTCAAGGTGTGGGATCACATCCTAGAAGATCAGAACCGTAGATCGATCAGACACGACTCGGATTCCTCGTTTCCATAATCGTAAGGTATGTACTCGAGCTTTTGTATGACATTATGTGCACGATCGACTCAACACAACCGAACCAAGATCTGGGGGTCGGGGCGGCTTTCAAGCAGCCGTTCCAACACTATCCCTATGAGCTTAGAAAAAAGAAAAAAAAAAGAAAAAAAAAAGATGAGAAAAAAAAATAGAGCTTTTGTCCGTCATTAGAAAGAACATTCTTAGTTGAGCTCTAGAGAAAAAAAAAAGAAAAGAAAAAAAAAAAAAGAAAAGAAAAAGAGAGAGATATATGTAATCATAAGGGGATAGTTAGCTTTGATTTGTATAGTTGATATTTTAGCATCTTTGAGTTTGTATTTGGTGTGTTGGATGGTAGAAGATGGAGTTGAAAATCCATACTTTGGTTGGAGTTGAAAAGAGGTTGATGATTTGGAGTATTTTGAGTCACTTAGCCTATACAATCCCTACCTTAACCAATGTCCCTACATTACAAGCTTATATAAAGATCTTTTTTATCCTACTTTGTAGGTATTACATTAGGTGGAGATGTTGAGATTAAGGGCAAGCCTATGGTAAACATGTTGCATTGCATTGATGATGAGTGAGCCCTTTATGATGTGCATTATTTCATAGGTCTTTTCTTTGAGGGAGTTGAGTGTTCACTTTCATACACAAAATTTCACATGTTGGAGAGTGTTCTTTGATGGAATAGCATGTTTTGAGTTTGTTGAATGGATTGTGTTATTAGATGCTAAGGTTGTGTGCATAGTTTTGATCATGATCATGAGAGATTATTTTTGAAAAGTTTTGAGGCCTATATAGTTCACAATGCTAGAGTCAATTGTTTATTTCGTTTTTGTTATTGTTCGGGACGAACAATGTTTAAGTTTGGGGGATTTTGATAGGGTGTATTTTTAGCATATTATCTAAGTGTTATATAATCGTTTTCTTGTTGTATTTTGATAGTTTAGCTTGTATTTTGTATTGTTTATGTTATGTCGAGCTAGATTACGCTTTTGGGTTGTTTTAAGTGTTTTTAGGGCTTTTGAGTCGAGAAAACCCAAGGCGAGACGAGAGGCGATGAAAGCAAGGAAGACGATGATGTATTGACCCCCAAAGTTCTGACTTCTCACGATATTTTGGAAGAGTTATTCTGGAATTATGGAAGCATAGCATTGAATAGGAGTTCGATAGGAGCATATAGGCGAAAACGGAGGTCAATTCGGAGTTCGGATGAGGAAGATACGATCGAAACAAGAAAGGTGCGCAAACTGCATGGATCCACTCGGACGACCACTCGGCCGAGTCAGTGACCGAGTGAAGCTACTGCTGAACCTACTCGGCCGAGTCACCATCCGAGTCGCCGGCCGAGTGAAGCACACGGAAATTCTTAAATTTCATATTTTTATTTCCTTAACCTAATCCTTGCCCACTTAGGTAACAATTATGAACCCCTACCTTATAAATACCCCAAAACTCATCATTGTATCCAAGTTTTTCATAAGTTTTTTTAGTTTGAAGTCTTGGAATTTCTCACATACTTTAGATTAGTTTTTCTCTACACTTTTATACTTTAGATCTAGATTTATTTTATGTATGAAGACAATTGAAGATTGAAGATCTATTCAAGCTATATTCAAGAGTTTTTCTATCTCTTTCTCTTTTATTTATGTTTTTACTTATGTTTATTCTTCCTTCTACCTTTCTTTTAATTATGTCTAGCTAATTCTTTAGTTGATTTTAGGGATTGAATGCCTAATTGAATTTATGTGAGTGTTTTTGTTTACAATTAGCCTTCTAATCTAGGTGCATGTTTCATGGTGCTTATTCTCATGCATGATTAACTGGCCATTGATTATGTATGCATAATTATGTGTTTATGCCGTGATAGGATAATTGCATAATAGATCTCATGAATACATGGTATGATAGTTTGATTGTCTTGATCGAAGTTGAATTATCATATGTCTATATATAATCGATTTGAGTGTCGTGATTGAACTTAGTTGATTATATCATTGATACTTGTTCTATTTTGCACTTGATTTGATATCTATGAGTCCGGAAGGAGATTAGGATCTTATTAGGTGACGATCTATACTGCCTTAGCCGGAGTGTTAGGTTATTTTCGTGCATCACATCTAGATTGGATTAAATTGGTTAATTGTATTCATCAATTGCTTGCATATATTTGATTAGGTAGGCTTCCCTAGAATCAACACTTTTTCTTAATTGAGTTTTTTTCCTTGTTTGATTATTTGCTTACTTGTTAGTTATTTTATTTGTTTAATTGTTTCCTTATTTGTTTATTTCCTTATTTGATTAATTGAGTCCTTTTATTTGTCTAGTATAAATACCACATTCCTAAACTCTCAAAAGTCTAGACATCAGTTTAGTTCTAAAGTAGAGGTATTGTGTGTGTTTTCAATTTGTCAGTCCCTGTGGATACGATACTCGTACTTCTTTATACTATACCTATTTTTGTGTGGTAGAAAATAGTGCGATCAATTAGTAAGTCGTAAGAGGTGACTCCACCGGTGATTAAATTACGACATTGATGATAAATAATTAAAAGGACAAATATTTATTTTAATATTTGATATATTATTCTACTTATTTTAATATTTGGTGGAGCAAAGATCATGAGATATATTGCAAATTTATGCATTAATTTTTTTTAAAATTTTTGTTAAACATTCAAAATTTTACACTATAAGTGAAAGTAAAAGAAAAATGAGTGAGCCTATGCGAGACAACAAGCATGGTTAACATTCGAAAAAAGAAAATGAATAGTGGTGACGGAGAAGAAAAAAATGAAATAATTTGTTTTAACGCGGAGGGGATATTAAATTTGTTTAATTTAAGGGTACATAAAATAATATTGTTAAGTCACTCTCTATATTTATTACGACTTCAGTGTCATCATTGGAGAGATTTGTAGAGACGATAAGGGAAAAAGAAAATTTAAAAGACGTGTATTTTAGATAAGATAAGTAAATATGTCATAAAATACTAAGATTTATTTTATTAAAACAAAAAAACCGTTTAAGTTAACAAAGATAAAATTTGAGTTAAATTTTGCACTAAAAGTCATGCAAATTATTACAAGTGATTATTATTATGATTTGAATTTGAAATAGAGATTATACGTGCAACGCACGTCACCGTTTACTAGTTAATAAAAATGTCATGATAAAACGAATGAATAATTATAAAATAATGAAATAACTCACATTCATTAGAGTTAGAGGACAGAAAAAGTAGTATATGCGAAAGATGTAATCATGAAAGAGTTTGGATTTTTATTATATTGCACAACTATTTTGACCACTAAGGTGTCTTCTTGCACAATTAATATTATTATGGGAAAATGTTCAACATAGATTGAAATTGAAGAAGGTGCATGTAGTATTTGGTCAAGCCAAATAATGTTAATTTAATTATCATGTCACTTTCAGTTTTGTCAGAATCTTATTGTCCTTGAGTAGCATCACTTTGTCTTTAAGCGGATAATATTATGTCAAGTTCGATAATAATTTTTCGAGCATCTTGATTACGAGTTTTAACACATATTTTTAAAGAATTTTTTGACTTACGAAATACTATAAAACTTATAGCATCTGACAAATGAAAAAATTCTTTTAATATATATTAAAACTCATCATCAAGACGCTCAAAAATGCAGAAAAGTGTAACAACTTTAAAAAATCGGAGTAAATAGAAGATGAGACATAGTAATATATTAAAAGTAGCTTTCCGATCCAAGGTTTTCAACCATATGTATTAGTAATACTATTATGAAAGCTAAAGTTAATATAATTAGTACTCCCACCCAACAATAATCAAACTTAATTTTCAATCAAATTTAAAATTAATTGTCTCTGTTGATCCCTGTATGGTGTAATGCTACTTGTGTCGATACATTTAATTTGTAATGAAAATACGAGGATTAGTAACACATTTATATATATGTGTGTAGAAAGAAATGTGTCGTATTGGACGGGATAAAGGAAGTATGTCGAAGAGATGTATGGAAAAAACATATTGGAAATAAGATGGGAGAACATATATTCAAGCAATACTAATCTCAGTGCTGGTGGTGGTGTTATAATGGAGCAAGGATGCAGAAACAGTTGCACTTGTACCCCAGCTCTCTTCCTCATTCACTGTCATATGATTAATATGGGATGATGGAGACGACGTATACTTCAGGATCTGTAGACTTTCGACATCAGCTTCCAACATTTGCAGTACTTTATTCATTGACGGACGATCATCTGGACTCGTCCGTATGGACCATAATGCTATTATTGTCATCTTTCGAACGTGACTCTTTGTACCCTCATTCTCATCATTACAGTTGCTTACCTCTGCTTTTTCAATTTCAGTGGCTTTGCCTTGGTTGACGAATTCATATATCCACTATGGGAAATACTTGGTAGAATCATCACTGTTTCCATCCAACTCTTTGTTTAATCCCAACATTTCAATCAACAACATTCCAAAACTATACACATCAGCCTTGGTAGAGACTGGGCCAGTGTCTCTGTTGATCAATTCAGGAGCAACGTAACCTATGGTTCCTCTAGCTGCAGTTAAGGTTACACTGTCCTTTTCTATGGAGCATAACTTTGCCAGACCAAAATCCGATACTTTAGGGACAAATTTTTCATCAAGAAGTATGTTATGAGGTTTAATGTCAAAATGTAAGATTTGAACATCACAACCACAATGCAAATACTCAATCCCTCGAGCCACTCCGGTTAAAATCTTGAATTTCGTACCCCAATCCAATTGATGTGTCTTATCTCGGTTGAAGATGTACTTCACAAGTGATCCATTCGGCATGAAATCGAATACGAGGGCACGTTTGGATCTCTCCGCACAATACCCGACTAGTTTGACACATTCACATGATGGATCCTCCCAATGGATCCAATTTCATTGATGAAGTCTTGGCCCTTTGTTTAGCCCTTCCCCAATAGCTTGACCGCTACATGATGGCCACTTCGAAGCTTTCCTTTGTAAACAGATCCAAAGCCTCCTTCACCTAACTTTTCTCGGAAACCCCTTGTCATTTTCTTCAAGTCTGAATATGAGTACCTGATAGGCGTGAGTTTGTTGTCACTTTGTAGATAGTCCTCTATTTCGTCATAAACCGACATCCGCCTTCTTCGGAACTTGTAGATTAGGAAACACATTGCGCAAAGAAATCCAATGATGAATCTTACTCCCAAGCTAACAACCAGCCTAAAGTAAACTAATGAGTGTAAAACGAACTACTTGTGTAGATCTATGATCTTTGTATTGAAATGGGGTGCAGTTTGCATTACTAAGTTGAAAGGAATATTGGAGTGAGAGAAAGAAGAGAGATGAGCATGTTAGGGAGAAGATGAGGTTTTGAGAGATCATGTTAGGAATATTTGAATTTGGCTTCTTCTTCTTCAGACAGGATCATCGGTCCCCAAATTGGTGTATCAATGGTGTACCAGATACAAAATTAGAAAGTTTTAAATTATCTCTATTAGTGGTCATTTTGAATTTGTTTATTAGTGTATGTCAAAACTTCCTAATTTGTGTGTGGTACACTAATTTAGGGACAGAGGATCTCATCCGCTTCTTCTTCTATCCAACTTCAAGACTATATAACTCCGTGTTGAAGTTTCTACCTCGTTGACTTCTTACCTACCATCAGTTTATTGGTCAAAGCTAGTCTTTATTTCTATGTTTCTAGTAGCTGTTCATTTTTCCACTTTCATTGTCTCGTTTTTCTAATCTGGCAGTCTTATACGAATTGTTCAATTTTCTAAAATGGAAAACATTGACATATACATTTTATTGTGGACTCCTTACTTTTTAATTTTAACACTGCGGCTAAAATTTTGTGTTGACCATGTGAGTATTTATTTATTGATAAAAGAAATAATTGATTACATTGAGGGGTATCTATACTTTATGACACAAACTTTAACTGTTTTTTGATTATGGCCTGAATTACGATTTATTTAAAATAAAATAATTAAAAAAAAAAAAAAAAAACATCAACTTTCAAATTTTTTTGTTTATAACCCAAACTTTGATTTGGTCAAGAAAAAAACCTTCAACTTTCAATTTTTTTTTTTTTTTTTTGATTTACAGCCCAAACTTTGATTTATTTTTAAAAAATCCTCAATTTTCAATTTTTTTATTTATGACCTATGACTAATCTCGGACATGGAATTTTATGCTCCATCTCACGTGCTTGACTAAAGATAAGACTAACTATATAGTACATAGTTATTAATTAATTGAAAATTAACATATAATGAAAAAAAAAATATCTTCAAATTAAAGATTTACCCCTACATACGCATGCAAAGGATGACTATATATATAATGATCAAATAAAATAAAAAAAATTATAACATCCAAACGCCAACCCAGAGTCATAACTTGTTTGATCAATTTTTAAGAAAAACGAATAGGATAAAAAAAATTATAACATCCAAACGCCAACCCAGAGTCATAACTTGTTTGATCAATTTTTAAGAAAAACGAATAGGCCGGGTTGACTTTAAATAAACGAAAGTATCGAGACTTTTAATTTCATATACAAATTGTAAAAATCGAAGATAGAACGAAGAAATTATGATAATTTTAATAAGATTGAGGTATGTGCAGAGTTAAGTATTTGAATTTTCACTTACACCTAATTATTTCCATATAAAGAAAAATGACGTCACAAAGAGGAATTAATATGCATCGTCTTTTGAGGTGCAGATAGAAATATATTTTGATACATGAAATATGTATCAAAACCATGAGGATAAGATAAGGATTGCATATCTGCACACCACATTTTTTCATGAAATTCTGATTCATCATCAATATTGCAATTTATTTATTTTAAATGTAATCAATATTTGCCATTTAAAGGCCCGAATGTTTTTCAGAATTGTTAATGGGCCTTTGAATTATATTGGACTTTGGTTGTTGGGTCGGATTGAAATTCTATATTTACATTTCAGTCCAAAATTTGGTCATAAAATTTACTAGAAATAGTAGCGCTTAATTAGAATTCATTTTGACTACTATAAAGCAACATATGTTAGCGTAACATATAAATTGTGCATTAAATATCTATATATTGAGTTGATTACTATACTATATGTAACTATCTCTCAATCTTCAATAGTAATCCCAACATCTTGCAAAGAAACATTAAAATCAGTTGACCATGTACCCCAGCTGTCGTCCTCGTTTATCGGCACGTGTGCCGATTGTGATGGATATTCCGGAATCTTCAAATGTTCGACATCGGCTTCTAACATTTCTACCACTTTATTCATTGATGGACGATCGTCTGGATTCATCTATATACACCATAACGCAACTATCGTCATCTTTCGAACGAGCTTCTCTGCGTCACCATCATGATCTGCATCGATGACATTTCTCGTTGTCGTGTCCATGCTTCGATTAAAACGATCGTAGATCCAATATGGAAAATATTTGCTAGAGTCGCCATCATTTTCTATCTTGTCTTTGTTTAAGCCTACTATTTCCATGAGCAACATACCAAAACTATACACGTCGGCTTTGTAGGACACTCGGCCAATGCCTCGATTGATCAGTTCGGGAGCAACATAGCCTATTGTTCCTCTGGCGGCGGTCATGGTCATTGCCTTCTTCTCTATTGAGCAAAATTTTGCTAGTCCGAAATTGGATACTTTTGGGACGAATTTATCATCAAGGAGTATGTTATGCGGCTTTAAATCAAAATGTAAGATTTGAATGTCACACCCTCGGTGCAAATACTCAATCCCTCGAGCAACTCCAACAACAATCTCAAATTTCTTTTCCCAACTCAAGGAGTTCTTATTTTCACGGTTGAAAATGTACTTTTCAAGAGAACCATTGGACATGAAATCAAATACAAGGGCGTGCTTCGACCCTTGTGCACAATATCCAACTAGATTTACGACATTGACATGGTGGATCCTCCCGATGGTCGCAATTTCATTTATAAAGTCCTGACCATTCGCTTTGGATTTTCCAAGCATCTTCACGGCTACATGATTCCCACTTCGGAGCTTCCCCTTGTAAACAGAACCATAACCCCCTTCTCCTATTTTTTTCTCGAAAGCCTCTAGTCATGTTCTTTATGTCAGAGTACGAGTACCTTATCGGAGCAAGTTTGTTGTCACTTTGTAGGAAGAATTCGATTGTGTCATAATGTGACAAATGCCTTCTTCTAAATTTGTAGATCAAAAACCCTACTATAAAAGGGTAGATGATGATTCTCGTCGCACAAACCATCATGATACTTGAGACGAAGCCTGTAAATCATATTTTATAAAAATCTACACTTTTATAATATGTAATACGTAGATAATAGTAGTACATATACCACACCATGATATATTAAAGAAATTAGAGCTCACCGCTACTTAGCGCATCTCCTTTGCTTCCTGCAAATTAACACATGCAAACACCACAACCAATACGCGTCAGCTAGGATGAGAATTGAGACGTATAGAGCACAAATTAATTACAAATGTAATTAGAAGCAAAAATAAAGAGTGGCTCACCGGAGTTGAGCAGGTTAAATCCCGAATCTGCAAACACAACATGAATATGACTATTCGTTTATTTATTTAAATTTTTTTGAGAAAAAATTAGAAATAAAAACATAAAATTACCCCCATCTAATATAGTAGTCTAATTGATGGACAATGAAGATTATTAGCCCCACTATTTCTGTAAATCCAACGACGGCCATTACAAGAGGGGCCACTGCTGCACATAAAAGAGCTGCAAAAATATATTCTTCACCAAAATTAGCTACCAAATTGGTATGTTTTATCATACCTAGAAGAGAAAATTATAATCCCCTGTCTCGTTCGAGGTGCTACAATTACTTTTCAGCACGGGATATTAGAAATGTGCATGTGTGCTGTGGTTTAAGTGTAATGTTTGCTTGTGTATACTTTTACTGGATAAAGAAATATACTGACATCTTGTATGGTATATTATAAAAAAGAAATTGTAACATTTCAAATGGGATGGATGAAGTTCTATTTGAGGAAAGATAATATAAATACGTGCCTGCAATCACGGGAATAATCAGGAGAGGGCCTTCAAACATTCAAGATTATACTAATAAGTTCAAACTCAAAGGTAATAGTATTCCCTTCGTCACAATACGCTCTGTTTAAATACAGTAAGTTTAAGTAGAGTAGAACGGAAGAGTTTCTCATAACACAAAGACAATGTGAGAATGCTTACTCGTAAGTCGTGTGGCGAACATGTCTCTAAATTTCATAGCGTTACAAAAAAAAAAATTATGGTTTAGTATGAGGCGACTTGACCCCCTTGGAACGGGTACGTAGCCTAGCGGTGGAGGGGTTCGTCTGTAGCTTAAATGGTCACATGTTCAAAATTCTGTTTATACCTTTTTAGGTGTGAAGCAGGGCTTAGGGTTTGAGTTTACCTATTAGCAATAAAGATAGCGACCGCGAGTTCTCACGACATTTAAAATTTTCACAAGAATAATAAAATTATGCACATGAATATCATTACCCCAATTGGTGAGTGGTCGTTCTTCGTTGCAGCCACTGCAGAGAAAGCGGAGTTCAAATCCATACAAGAGCGATCGATGGATATCCGAGAGCGAAACATTGCTCGAATGTTCGTTGAACTCCGGCCACGACGTCATCGCTATCACATCCAACTGGCACATGTACGGCAGCTCAGAGGCAAGCATGTATCCAAGCCTTACATAACCATATCTAGAAGGATCGGACGAACAATCACGAGTAATCTCTGTATACAGAGAAGAATTCGAAACCTTCAAGAGATTCGGGCAGCTTATGAAATTAATGTTAATGTTCCAATAGTTGAATAGGTGCAGTGGCGGAGCCTTCAAGGGATTCGAGTTCGTACTGCATGTGTGAAAATAGTATTAATTTTCCGAAATGACTTATATCAAGAATAAGTTGAGAAATAGCTTGGGATATCAAGTTTTGAATAATTGTTTGGTCACTTACATCGAAATTGACGTATTTCTTAAAGTTTATGAAGACGAGGTTATCAATCGCTTTCAAGAAATAATGACTCGTCAAATTTTAGATTAGATAACAATGTATTTGTTTTTATTGTATTTTAAAATGTATATGACATTATGGTATTTTAGTATAAAAGACTTATTATATATTATAGTATATATATTTTTCGCACCCTCGAATTGAAAATCCTAGCTCCGCCACTGAATAGGTGAGTGTAGGTTAAGGGAAAGAGGGAGAAGGTTGGGAAAGAACACGTATCATTGGTGTTTAGGGAAGCATCCACCATCCTCATGCTGTAGTTGCTGTAGTTGATCTCTTTCACGTGGTACTTCTGAGAATCGAGATCGAAGGTGGTGACGTTGTTTTCGCAGCCTAGTTCGTATCTCCGAGCACCGCAGTGGCCGGGGTCACTTTTGAGGCGAAAAAGCGGTACGATGTGGATAGTGCCGCAGACGGAAGGGGTGCAGGGAGCTGGGCTTGCAGAAGCTGCAAGAGATGCGTGGAGAAAGTATTGGAGTGAAAGACGGAGAAGAATCGAGAGAGACGGATTCCGACGATGCATGTTTCTTTTCGGTTGAATGAAGAGAAGATGTTTGGTTTTGTTGGGACTCGAAGACGGTTGAATTATTAGCCTTTTATTGAGGAAAGACGAGACGGATGAGATCCTTTGTCTTGATTCCGACTATGTTTTTATCATGTTTTTTTCGTAAAAACAAAATCATCTAGGATCTTAGTATTTTTTTCGTCCACATAAAAATAGAATTTGGGAAAAAGTATAATTCAGTGGAGTCATTTTCGTGAAAGAAAAATAGAAAGGCTTCGATAATAATTCATAACTAATTCGTGTTGAAATTTGCACCTCACCTTTTCTGACCATTGTAAATAGGCCTAATCTAATAATTAAACGTCGTCGTATACTAATAAACTTTTTTTTTTTTTTTTAAAGAATAATTAATTAAAATTAGGTACTTATATGTTTGGTAAAGTCGACTTTGATTAGTAAACCCTTGTCTATTTATGTCAAATTCTTGAATTAAATGTTTATTAGACTTGCCTTTCCTAATTCAATCAATTATATAGCGTATACGTATACACTACTCCCTCCGTCCATATTATCGAATCACGTATACTCCCTCCGTCCATATTATCGAATCGATAAGTAATTAGCTTAATACTACGTAAACATAAACATGGTTCCTTGCAATATATTCGAACAAATTCATAAAATCCCATGACTATTGTAGCATAGTTGGTCATTCTTCAATAGCAATCTCTAGTAGGTATGATGTAGCAACGATACCGAATCACTTGAGCTTCACTACAAGAATACTGTTCAACGGAGGCGGATCTACGACGAATTGCCAACACGCGAAAAAACGGGTGATCTGTGGCAGATTCTACTACGGGCTAGAGACGAGTACGAGCGTGGTGTCACTCGCTAAATCAATTGCAGAACTACGACAGAGCTGTGTCTAATAATCTATTGCGGATATATTTCCGCCACTGATTTGCTCTATAATGAAGCTACCGCAGTAGATCTGTCGTTGTTTACTGTTTGACTTTTTAAAATTTAAAATTTTTTGACTTTGACTTCTGTTGCAGGTCTTTATGTCGACAATCTGCAACGCGTGAAAATATAACTAACACTTTTCCCCAATTTCATTTCAGTGTGTGGCGGGAGCCCTTATTTTAGGACCTGTGTCGACGGCTCCACTCCTCGCCGTCGAGCTCGCCGTTCATTCAGAGAGCTAGTGTCGCGTCGGCTGCCCTTCTCTCCGATCTCTTTCTAATCCCTGTTGCTCTATCTCTCCCTCTCTCTCTCTCCTCACATTTTGTTTCTCAATATTTACAGGTCTTCTGCTCGTTGCTGTGTGCTGCTCGCCGCCTCTTGCTCGTTTCCACCTGTTCGCCGTCGCCTGCTCGCCACCGCCGTTGCTTGCCTAGGTAAGTCAGTAGAGAAAAATAATCCTCGTTTCACTCTTCTTAATTGCTTATTGATTTCTGCTTAATAAATTCTATTGTACACACTCTCTCTCTCTCTATGTGTGTGTTTTGTGTGTTTGCTTGTGAGTGTTCTGGTGTATGAAAATATTGGTAAAGGTGCGCTCCAATGTAACAGTAGGAATGGGAACCTTCTTTGCCGGATGAGTTCTTCTTTACTATGAATATGCTTTGCTATTTAACTTTAGTTTCTAATTGATTATGTGATGGATTTAGGTTTTATGCTTTTCGATGAATATAGTTCTTATGCTTCTCATATAAATCTTGATGTTTTGTATTTTGGTGGCTTGAAGTTTGGGGATTTAATGGTTAATGTTCTTCTTTAGTATGAATGTTATATTCCGATGGAACTCTAAGCTTCTATATTTTGATGACTTGACTTGGAATTTGCTTGTTTAAGATATTCCGATGGAATTAGAGTGTGAGTTGTTGTAATTACCTTTTGTAGAGCCAAGTAGTGTTGTTGCACCTCCTTATTCAAATCCTTTTCAATACCAACAATTGAAATCTAGTGAAGAAGTATGATCAACTTTGGTGCTCCACAATTTCACCCTTCGATTTCTGCTCCTCTTCACCACCTTCCTTGTTCGTCTTCATCTTCGCCTCTTCCTTTTCTTCTTTTTCCTGATAGAATTGATGTCAAAATCGATAGAGCAGTGAGTGAGTGCATGAGTTGTGTATATATATAGCCACCAAACAATTAAGTAACAAAAGGTGAGGAAGAAAATTAATTAATGTAAAGGGGAAATTATTGATGTTTATGATAAACCATCTTCAATTATCTATCTATGGTTTGAGAATTTTCCAGAATTAATGTTGAGAATTAATTCAGGTTCATCTTTCCATCAATATTCATGAATTTGAGTCATTTGACTAAAGAAAATTCACTGAAATCTTACAGCAGCTAGCTGTTTTAGATAGATAGAGTGAGGGTGAGCTGTTGTAATTAGTACCTTTTGTCGAGCCAAGTAGCGTTGTTGTAGGAACAAAGAATATGATGTCACAAGAAACTAATCATATCATAAACCATAAGTTGAGATGAAATTGTCTCTGTTGCTCGACCTCTCTCAGCTAAAACCTCAGCAACTCGGGCTTCAAAATTCTCGGTGGAATTTTATGGTTGATACTTTGTGGGAAAAAGATTATGTTTATCCAAAAAAATTATTTAGGCACTGAGTTACATAGATGATGCTTATAGTTAAATCCAAATTTGGTATGTTTTCTTATCATTGCCATGAAATTGACTTTGGGAGTACTGTCACTTTATAGCCATATTAATTCATGTTTTTTATGGTACGATACAGAAATTCCGCCGTAGTTTTCACTTACTGACGCGGTGTTTCGCGACGTCTGCTTTTCCGTCGGCGATCTACAATAGGCCCTAACGCTGGCGGAATTCTGAACTTCTATTGCAGAATTTTCCGTCGGCAATGAACGCTAATCTTGTAGTGCTTGTACTCCCACTCTTTTCCTCTTTTACTACCATTTCCATATGGCTTGATTGAGACGGATAATCGGGAATCTGCAAACGTTCAACGTCACCTTCCAACATTTCCAACACTTTATTCATCGATGGCCGATCGTCTGGGTTCATTTGAATGCACCATAACGCAACTGTCGTCATTTTCCGACCAAGTTTTTGCACATCGTCACTATTGTCACTTTCGTCGACATTTACAATTGCAATGTCCATGCCTTGATTAAAACGGTCATATATCCAACACAGAAAATACTTGGTAGAAGCATCGTCTTTCTCTACCATGTCTATGTTTAAGCCCACCATTTCCATCAGCAACATTCCAAAACTATATACATCAGCTTTGTAAGACACTCGGCCGATACCCCCATTGATCAACTCAGGAGCAACATAGCCTATAGTTCCTCTAGCGACGGTCATCGTCATCGTATTCTTCTCCGTAGAAAAAAATTTGGCTAGTCCGAAATCAGATACTTTCGGGACAAACTTATCACCAAGGAGAATATTATGGGGCTTGATATCAAAATGCAAGATTTGAATGTCACACCCTCGATGTAAATACTCGATCCCTCGAGCCACTCCAACTACAATCTCAAACTTCGTATCCCAACTCAAGGATTCTTTGTTTCTTTGTTGAAGATGTACTTGTCGAGCAAACCATTTGGCATGAAATCAAAGACGAGGGCTCGCTTGGATCTTTCTGCACAATATCCGACTAGTTTAACGACATTAACATGGTGGATCCTCCCAATGGTGGCGATCTCATTGATGAAGTCTTGGCCATTAGATGTGGCCTTCCCCAATACCTTGACCGCCACATGATGGCCACTTCGGAGCTTTCCTTTGTAAACACAACCGAAACCTCCTTCACCTAGCATTTCCCGAAAACCTCTAGTCATCTTCCTTAAGTCCGAATAGGAGTACTGGATTGGCGTGAGCCCGTTGTCGCTCTCTAGGAAGCACTCTATGTCCTCATACATCGATAAGCGCCTCCTTCGGAACTTGTAGATGAGGAACCCCATCGCGCAGAGAAATCCAACGATCAATCTTACTTCAAAGCTGACAACTAGCATTTGAAAGTAACAGAACTAATGTTTATGGCATGCATCATATCTACATAGATCGAAACTTGAATATATAAAAGCATATACAGAAAGTGTACCGAGTATACGTTGAATATCGGTGCGCCTGCCTGCGATTTATGGCATCAATTAGTTTGGTTTTTCTTTAATCAGCAGAGATTGATGTGTCCAGAAATTCTTACAGTCTCTCACAAGAACAAGATAGAAGGAGCTGAATCCGATTACGATCTTTGCCGGAATGGTTAACCCTGCAAATACAACAGCTGCAAACGATCTCTCCACAAAGTTGTTTTATTAGAGTTGTCAACATGAATAGCATAACATGAAAATCATGAGACAGCCTGCATATGGACCTGATCATCATCAATGAAAACCTTTTTTCAGACATTTCACCAGTTTTTATTAATTTATTTTTGTTTCTTCATAAACATGAATAGCATATCAACTAGCTAGACTTACCTTCATATGGTTGGAAGGTCATCCCTTCATCCTCTGCATATTTCCGAAAACGGAACAGAACAAAAGCATATCTTAGAAATCATGGATTCTCTAGAAAATTACAGCTATTATATTAAACCTGTAAATCAGTCTTACTCAACGGTCGTCGGAAGGAATCCCTGATGTTCTGCTCTGCACTAGCCAGAGTAGAATAAAGCATCAGCCACATAAATCGAACAGATTTACGTGTTTTGTACACCAACAATGAGTTGACTACAGCCATGGACATAAAGGAGAACAGATTGTATTATATAAATAGCGAGATAGATTCAAGGCATATTAACACAGCGGAATTTGATCAAATAACTCGTAAAAGTTAGGCAATCTTACGCCACTTGTAATACAGAAAAGAATGGCTATCGCTGCAATCACTCATCCCGCCGAAGCAGAAGTCTCCTCCTTTGCACTTGCACCAAGTCAGGTCAAATCCATAGAGCAGAGACCGACGGATTTCCGAAACTGACACATTACTCAAATCCGAGAAATTCCAAGACGTCGCGAATACGGACTCGAGAGTGCACATGTTCTCCATGTCATCGGCGTGCATCTCCCCGACCTTTATGTAGGTATGTCTGGCTTGCTCGTCGCAGCCGGCGGTCTGCGTGAAGAAGGAGGGATTCTGCAGGGGTGATGAGCAGCTGATGAAATGAATAGGCTGGTTGTATAAGGGTAAGCCCCAGTCCAAGGCGTAGACATTGGAATACACGAATGCGAACGACGAAGGAGACGAGCAGATGCTGGTGTAGCTGTTCACGGAAGCCTCGGCGACCCTGATGGTGAGATTGGAGTAGTTGATTTCCTTCACGTGGTATTTTTGTGAGTTTAGATAGACGGAGGTGACGTCGTTTTCGCATGCTAGTTCGTGTTTAGGATCGCCGCAGCTGGCGGGGTCGCTGCTGAGGCGGAAAGGGGAGGCGATGTAGCGAAGTTCCCCGCACGAAGAAGGGACACAGGTTGCGTTGCAGGTTTGAAAGAAGTGTTGGATTGAGAGAAGAAGAGATGAGTAAAGGAGGAAGGTGGGGGTTTGACTTTGAGTGTTCATGATGGATGGATTGTTGATTCACATGTTTCCTCCACAAATTAAGTAAATGAAGGGTCACTTGGAATTCATTGTATTTGTGAAGACCAAGTTCGAATAACACCTAGTCAAACGGAGCGCAGTCTAGTGGTAAGATGTTCCCCATTCGATCCAAGAGATCGGGGGTTTGAGACACCTTGAGTGTGTGAATTGTTACTACTCCTGTCATATAATTCATCCGTCTCACTTCTTTTAATATTTGTACATAAAATCTTGTACCAAGAAAAAATAAGACTAGTGGAATATAATTATTTCTTTTGAGGTTTCATGACCAAGAAAAATGAAATTACAAATTATAAAATATATAATATAAAGAAAAACTAATTAAAAAAAATCGCAAAATATATTTGAATAGAGGATTTCATGTGGTTTTGTTGTGTATTAAATATTTGGTTAATATTCTTTAATTTTTATACGTACAACTACTAAGTCAGAACAAACACGACAATATTTGCCAAAGTTTTTTTAAGTCCTTTTCTATTGTTTTCTTTATTCCTTAGGTTAGTTTGACTTGATTTAAAAAGGATTAGTACAGTGGGGCGGATTAGGACACTGTATCTAGCTAATAATTGAGTCATAATCATTAATTAAGGGACTTTTGACCGATTTAGAGAGCACTTAGAGCATCTCCAATCCATGCTTTAAAATGGAGTATTACTTTATTTTAAAGTACAGAGGGCATTCCAACCGTATTCTATTTTGCAGAAACAGTATAGAGTATTAAACAGTTAAACTCTATATATGGAGTTTTACTGTTCAATACTTCGTACTCTATTTTCACTATTTGAACAATATTAAACTATAAAAAAATAATTTAACTAAATTTCATTAATATAATTTGATTTATAATTTATTGTATTTTATATTTTATTTATAACTAAATTTTATAATTTTTATTTAATTTAACGTAGTTAATTTTATATAAATAAAAAATTAGAAATCTACAATATACTTAAATTATGTAATTTAAGATACAATTTTATTAATTATTCAATATTTATGATACAATAGGAAATGTTAATTATGTAAAATAAATGAAAAACTACGAATAGAGTATGTATATAAAGTACATGGTTGGAATGAATTTCTAAAATAGAGGATGTCATGCTGCATTTGAAGTGTAGCATACTGCAAAATAGTGTATAGGGTTGGAGATGGTCTTAGAATACCGTTAAAGTCTCCGTTTATCCTACATCGGCTTTATAATGATTTAGTCTATAACATATTCGAATAATCCTCCTTAGTCATGCTTTATTAAGATGATTTGTTTATTTTTAAATGGTATCAAAGTGGATTCAAAATTGATACGGTTGATTTGATTATTATGTGATTTTCGAGGTTAAATGAAAAGTCGTTTCACCTCAAGAAAAAAGTTGTTATCTATATATATATATATATATATATATATATTGAAACAAAATAGTGTAGAGTATAGTTTCCCTCTATTTTTCTTGCTATTTGTAGCAATTATTAATTTTGTCTAATTAAATTATACATTTTGTTATTTTCTATAAAAACACTTAATGCATTTATTCTTATAAAGAACCTTTTGAATTTATTAAAATTTAACATATAAATTGAATTTTCAGCTACAATATTAGTAATTGATTTACTACTTTATAAATATTCTTTCTTTGCATTTTCATTTTCTACAATTGAATAAATTGATAAAGCGTTGATAAACTCAATTGATAATGTTATAAATTCTATAAAATTCATGAATATTTACAGTTAAAAATGATACATGCAAACCTACTCATGCATATATGTATATAAAATGTACATAGAGATACACAAGCATATTTTACTAGAGTGTACTACTCTATAATACTCCCTCCGTCTCACTTCACTAGTCCACTATACTGAAAGAGTTTGTGCTCTAACAACGGTAACCACAGTGGCTAGCACTGTGACAACCAATGTTGTAGACACTTACGCAGCGGAATAAAAACGAATGCAAAGACACAATGACACGAGAATTTCTTTTTAGCAAGATATTTTTCAATATCTTGCCGAGCCTCAAGGCTAAAAACAATCCACTAATCGTGAACAAACAATTTACAAGTCGAGGTTAAAGGCAAATCAAAAACTCTAATCTAAACTAGAGGAACTCGACTAAAACAACCTTTAGACAAAGGATAAACAAGTGAATAAGACTCTATCACTAAAAACTCGGTAGGAGAAGATATGTTCTACTCGAGTTGGACTCTTCTCTATTTATAGATCTCCAAATCTTGATGAGCAAGTATAATCCCATGAAACTCTCAACCATCTTCTCCACTTCTTCAACGATCAGTTCTCCCCCTTTCTTCTCACCGGTTGAACTGATTCTCCACCAAGTCTTCAACTGATTTCGTATTCCACAAGAATCTCCAACGAACTGAGACTTGGTCAAATGTTCTCACCATTGTTCCCATCATTGTAACCTGCATTGTAGAGACATAAGAAAGACAAAACAAAAATATAATTTACACGTACACCAGTGTTGTTGGATGTAGGAAGCCAGTTGGACGTCATTATCTTGTGCAGCACAGCAAAGAGAGAAGTGAGATGAACAGCCCTGCAGTCGTGATGTTGGCTCACACCAGAGCCTTTCCACTATTTCTCCTTATCCCTGGTCAGCAGCCTTGCCATCACTGGAACATTGACACTCACAACAGTGTCCACACAGTCCTTCCTCCCCAAAAATTTGTTGATTTTGTGAGGAGTAATGTGAAACATTTTCCCCCTAACATACACCTTCCCAAAACTCTTAGATGACACATCAGAGAAAGACTTGGTAAGATTGGCATAAAACTGCTTCACCACATCACTCACAAATGGACCAGCATATGTACAAGCTCTAAGTAGACCAGCATGGTCAAGAAACTTTCCTAGATTGTACACTTCTAGGTTATCCACATCCACACTCCTATCCAAAGCAAAACATCTGTCCTTGAACCACCCCCATCTCTTTAAAGCATCTTCAGAGTAAAACTCAGTACACACTCCCCTAGACTCATCAGACTCCCCCTCACTATGCTCAAACTCATCCTCTGAAGAAGTTCTATCCGAAGAGGTACTTACAGTGAGTTTAGGAGGCCTCCGAGCGGAACGAGCCACAGATTCAATCTTCCTCTTCTGCACCGAGAGAGGATGAGGAGGCGGCTTCAACGCCATGTGAGGTACGGCCTCCTGGGGTGGAGAGAGAGTTGCTTCATCAGCATCGGAGGATTCCAGATTGATGGTCACCGGAGGGCCACCATCTCCCTTCCCAAACTTGGAGCGAAGTCGGTTTGAACGGCGGTTCGGGGGAGACTGGATTTTGCGAGCAACCTGCTTCCACCGTATCTTCCTCTCCTTGACTGGCTCCTCCTTGGGTTTCTCTTCACTGGTGTTCCCCTCCGATTGGAAGAGAATATTGAAGGACAAATCTGTCCCCGATTCTGAACCCTCCAGATTAGGGTTTGGAAATTGGGGCGGGCTGCTGAGCAGAGAGACCCACCTCCACGGCCTGTGGCATTTGAACTTCCAGAGAGATCGGAGCTGTTGCTGTCATTGATGTCGTCACGTTCATGTCCACCGGAGCAGAACTGACAGGCACATTTGACGGGACAGAGATCCCCGAATTTGGAGAAGTGTCCATCGGAGTGGCTTCACTGACACGAGATGACTGCGGGCCGAGGGAAACGACCTGGGAGATCGGCTGTGGGGAGTAGAAGAGGTTGGTCGGAATGGGAGTAGTGAGGGAGAGAGTAGGGTTTGGTTGTGGCGGCGGTAAGGGATTTGGAACGGGTGGTGTTATCGTGGGTGCTGGTTCGGAATCGAACTCAGTAAGTAATTGAGCGAGCAACTCCGGCTGGTTATGGAACATGATTTCCAACCGGCGGCGAGCATTCTCCGTGAGCATGGTTGATGACTAGAGAGAAAATGGCGGAGATGGCTATGAGGAAGAGAGGAAACTGAAGCACCACTAAAAAGAAGATGAGTGATTATTTCTTGATAAGATGGGAGAAGGTGAAGAGACGCAAGGGAAATAAATACATGGCAGCTTTAACAGAAAAGAGAAAAAATAGGCCAATCCAAGATATGAGGAGATAGCATGCAGATTACGTGAATCTCGGACTCCGATTTTTCAAACTATATCCCCACAGAAAACGAGATATATCCAAAAACAGAAAAACAATCAAGGGATGATACCACACCCCAAAAAGATCAATTGCACGGCTCCGTATCATACAGTACGAACACTATATCTGGCAATTTTTTTTTATTTTTTTTTTTTTTTTTTTTTTTTTTTTTTTTTTTTTTTTTTTTTTTTAAAGAGACTGCTTATCCTGAGACACTTATAGAGAATCTTTGAAACTCGTTGTGCTCTTGGTTATACAGCTCTTTTTATTAATTGCCAGATATAAATCGTTGGTGGCATAAAGCCGGATACAGAGCCAGCAACAAAGACAACAACATCAGAGTGAGCACATACCGAGAGAGCTCCATAATTTGGAAAATCTCTCGTAATCAAGGGGTTTTGTTAAAACACATCAGCAATCTGAGACTCAGTATTTACATACGTTACCTCCAAAATTTTACCTTCCACAAGATCTCGGATGAAATGGTATCGGGTATCAATGTGTTTGGTTCTACCGAACTGGACAGGGTTCTTTGTGATGTTGATGGCACTTTTGTTATCACATAGGACAGAGATGCCCTCCCCCTCAAGACCATAGTCATCAAGCATCCGTTTCAGCCACAACAGTTGGGTACAACAACTCCCAGCCGCAACATACTCCGCCTCTGAGCTTGACAATGTGACACAGTTTTGCTTCCTACTGTGCCATGAGATGAGGTTGTTTCCAAGATAGCAACATCCACCACTTGTACTGCGTCTTCCATCGACATCACCTCCCCAATCTGAGTCTGTGAATCCTACCAGTTTCAGATTCGTATCCTTTGAGAACCAAAGTCCCAACTCCACTGTGCCTGCCACATATCGGATAATCCTCTTTACAGCTTTCATATGTGACTCTCGTGGACTTGATTGGTACCTAGCACACAAACAGACACTAAACATTATGTCAGGACGACTTGCTGCAAGATATAATAAGCTTCCTATCATGGATCTATAGAGTGTGGGTTCCACTTCCACTCCAGCCTCATCTTTGGACAGCTTGTCCGATGATCCCATTGGTGTTTTCATGGGTTTTGCATCCTCTAATCCGAACTTCTTGATAAGACTCCTTGCATATTTGGACTGTGAGATGAACATCCCATCCTTCATTTGCTTGATCTGGAGTCCAAGGAAGTAGTTCAACTCTCCTACCATGCTCATCTGAAAAGAGCTGGACATGTCTTTGATAAATGAGGCCAGCATTGTATCACTGGTTGAGCCAAACACAATGTCGTCCACATAAATCTGTGCAATCATCAACTGGCGTCCCTCTCGTTTGACGAATAGCGTCTTATCAGCCTGACCCCTGCAAAACTTGTGCTGAAGCAAGAAGTCAGTAAGACAACTATACCAAGCTCGAGGAGCTTGTTTTAAACCATACAAAGCTTTATGCAGTTTATAAACATGGTTAGGTAAAGTGGGATCAGAAAATCCTTTTGGCTGTTCTACAAAGGCTTCCTCTTCCAAGACACCATTAAGGAAGGTTGCTTTCACGTCCATCTGATGCAGTTTGATCCCCAAGAGACATGCAATGCTGATGAGGAGTCTTATGGACTCAATCCTTGCTACAGGGGCAAACGTTTCGTCGTAGTCAATTCCTTCGACCTGCGTATACCCTTGTGCCACGAGCCTTTCCTTGTTCCGAATGATGTTCTCGTACTCATCGGTCTTGTTCTTGAAGATCCACTTTGTCCCAATGACATTGATCTTAGGTGGCCGTGGTACGAGTGTCCATACTTTGTTCCTCTCGAACTCAGAAAGCTCCTCTTGCATCGCTTGGACCCAAAATTCGTCCTTCAGTGCTTCTTGCACATTCTTGGGCTCTATTTTCGACAGGAATGACACAACACCTACACAAATAGAAGACATACAAACCATGTTAAGCATATCACGATAGTTAGATATAGTCTTTGAGCGTGTAGTGACTCCTTCTTCAACATTCCCAATAACTTCAGTGAGAGGATGTCTTTTTGAGATGTGACTAGGTGGATCCCTCTTCTTTCCGTCATTCTGAGCTGTGTTTTGGGGTGTCTCAGGTTCTAGTGTAACGTCCTCAGTAGACACCTCTGTGTCGTCCACAGTGTCGTTCACATGACTGGCTTTTGTTCCTTCTTTCTTTGGGTTTCCCTGAAAATCAGACTTTGATCTAACAAAGGGTTTCCCGTTTGTTGACACAATGTTAGAACGAGACTTATTTTTATCATAACCCAAACCAGATGTACCCATATATGGTATAGAGAGAATTTCATCTAATTTAGAAGAACCAGTGTTTAACTTACGAAAAGTCTCTTCCGCGAGATCAACTTTGTTGGACTGTTTTGCCAACTCATCCTCATTTCGAGTGAGCATAGCCTCGAGAGCAGTGAGACTTGCTTTGAGCTCTTGATTCTCCATGGTTAGAGCCTCGTTGATCTTGCACTGGGCTCCAAGCTTCTCCAGGAGCTCATCGTATGAAGCTTTGAGCTCGATCAGAACATTGATGGGATCATTCTCTTCCTCTGGCTTGGGCTCCTCATCAACTATACTAGTGAAACAAAACAGATTAGAGTAATCATCAGTTGGTGAACAGACAATAGCAGTAAGAGCAGAAGCATCTTGAATCTGTTAAGTTTCTTCGGACGGTGTCTCCTCATCATCACTCAGGGAGAGAAAGTTGACTTCCTTGCCATACTTCCTGAATGTGTTGGCACATTCATTAGCATAGTGGCCAAATCCTCGGCATTCATGACACTGGACTTTGGAATAGTCACGAGGTCCATTCTGGTACTGAGGATTTGATCGTCTGGGCGCTCCGCTTGATGGTCCATCATTGGTCAGCTCCTTGATCACCACAGAGCTTCCCTTTCTTGGAGCATTGCCTGCAAAGTTCCTACCACTGCCTTGGAGTCTGTTCGGATTGAAGTTCTTCAGCAAATTGTTAAACTTCCTCACCAGGAGTGCAACTTCCTCATCTTCATGTTCAGGAGAGTCTTCTTCTGAGGGAAAGGCCTTCGGTGGGGTGTACTCACTGTTGGACGGAGCAGTGAATGCAATGCTCTTCTTGTCTGAGAAATGCTCCGATTCTGCCATGTCCATCTCATACATCTTGAGATCATTCATGACAGCAGAGAACTCCAAGACGCCCACGTCCTTCATAGTGGTGATCGCCGTCACTTTCTGGTGGAACTTTGACGTGAGAGTGCGAAGGACCTTCGAGACCAGTCTTTTGTTGGGAATGGCTTCGCCCAGATCCTGACATTCGTTAGAAATGTCCAGGATTTTGTTGCAGTAGTCTCCAACCGACTCGTCAGCTCTCATGCGCAGGTTCTCAAACTTAGTTGTGAGAATCCGCACCCTTGTGTCCTTCACAGCAGTGTCTCCTTGGCAGTGCAGCTCCAGAATGTCCCACGCCTCTTTGGCAGACTCGCAGTTTTTGATGAGCTTGAACATGGCTACATCAACAGAGGAGAAGATTGCGTTGAGCGCTTTGTCGTTGAATGTGGCTGCCTCATTCTCCTCCTTTGTCCATTCAGCTGCGGGTTTCCGAACGGCATCCCCTTCAGTATCCTTGGATTTTAGGTGAGACCAACCATTTAGGACATAGGCCCAGGCCCTAGCATCAATTGATTTGATGTAGTGCCGGATCCTAACTTTCCAAAAAGAGTAATTCAGACCATCTAGAACAGGAGGTTTATTTAGGACGGGATTGGTAAGATCCATTGTGTCTAGCACTCAAGGATCAACACTTAGTATATCAAGTGTCGGCTCTTGATGCCAATTGAAAGAGTTTGTGCTCTAACAACGGTAACCACAGTGGCTAGCACTGTGACAACCAATGTTGTAGACACTTACGCAGCGGAATAAAAACGCAAAGACACAATGACACGAGAATTTCTTTTTAGCAAGATATTTTTCAATATCTTGCCGAGCCTCAAGGCTAAAAACAATCCACTAATCGTGAACAAACAATTTACAAGTCGAGGTTAAAGGCAAATCAAAAACTCTAATCTAAACTAGAGGAACTCGACTAAAACAACCTTTAGACAAAGGATAAACAAGTGAATAAGACTCTATCACTAAAAACTCAGTAGGAGAAGATATGTTCTACTCGAGTTGGACTCTTCTCTATTTATAGATCTCCAAATCTTGATGAGCAAGTATAATCCCATGAAACTCTCAACCATCTTCTCTACTTCTTCAACGATCAGTTCTCCCCCTTTCTTCTCACCGGTTGAACTGATTCTCCACCAAGTCTTCAACTGATTTCGTATTCCCCAAGAATCTCCAACGAACTGAGACTTGGTCAAATGTTCTCACCATTGTTCCCATCATTGTAACCTGCATTGTAGAGACAGAAGAAAGACAAAACAAAAATATAATTTACACGTGGAATGTAAATTCCAACATATACTATTTTGGTCCGTCTCATACCACTAGTCCACTTTCCTTAAAAGACAAAAATTAACCCTTACTTTTTGATGTGGACCCCTTACTTTTTCAATTTAACACTGCGCATAAAATTTCGTGCCGAAAAGAAAGTGGACTAGTGAACTGGGACGGAGGGAGTAATAAGTTTTTTATTGTGAAACAAATTAAAGTGAAATTATCAATAATTTGAATATTTTATAGGTAACTTTTGTGATGCACTATTATTTATCGATTAAATTCTTACAACGCGAGAATACAATGCTAGTATATACTAAAATAAAATAGTGGTTCTAAACTTTCCCTCCAAAAATCTTAATATGTGAGCCTTATTAATTATTTATTTTATAATTTATAGATTAATTACTTAGTTTATCTTTTCTCAAAGTCACATGACAACTTACCCTATTAATTAATTTCAGTCAAAATGATATACACAACATTTGTAGATTAATTTAACATTTTAAAATTAATTTTTGCCTTAAATTTATAAATCAACATATTATTTTTATGTGGCAATTGAAAATTAAATATTTATTCTATACTAAATGGGAAACTTTTGTAAATAAAAATAATAATATCATCAAACCATAAAAAAAATGATGGTAATGAAGTAGTGTACAAAAATAGCAAGTGGAATCGTCTCAAAACTAAATGTTCATATACAACATAACTGGAAGGAGAATTTATTATGTTACTTATCTAATTTGTTATGCTACTTATTGAAAAATATAATGAAGCTCAACATTGCGGGGGTAAAATTCTAATTTTTGCTATATAGAACAAACTGCCTTATCAGTTAAGAAATAATGTTTGTTTGCAAATATATATTTGACTGAAATAATCATAAGAGAATACCAAATAATTGCTAGCAACAGATAAACTCACAAAGCATGCACTCTTATATAGTTCCTCAAATAATCAAGGTAGTCACTCTTCAATAGTAATCTCAACACTAGTCAGAGAAACATTATTATGATGTAGCAAGGATGCAGAGTCACTTGAGCACATACCCCAGCTATCGTCCACGTTTACACGAGGCATATGTGCCGATTCCGATGGATATTCCGGAATTTGCAAATGTTTGACATCAGCTTCCAACATATTCAACACTTTGTTCATAGACGGACGATCATCTGGATTCATCTGTATGCACCATAATGCAACTATTGTCATCTTCCGACCAAGCTTCTGTACATCATCACTATCATCAATTTCATCGGCATTTCCGATGGCAATGTCCGTGCCTTGTTTGAAACGGTCATATATCCAACACGGGAAATACTTGCTAGAATCACCATCCTTTGGTATTTTGTCTCTATTTAATCCCAGCATTTCCATCAGCAACATTCCAAAACTATACACGTCAGCTTTATAAGACACTCGGCCAATGCCTCTGTTGATCAGTTCAGGAGCAACATAACCTATGGTTCCTCTGACAGCGGTCATGGTCATCGTATTCTTCTCTATCGAGCAAAATTTTGCTAGCCCAAAATCGGATACTTTTGGGACGAACTTATCATCAAGGAGTATATTATGAGGCTTGATATCGAAATGCAAGATTTGAATGTCGCACCCTCGGTGCAAATACTCAATCCCTCGTGCAACTCCAACTGCAATCTCAAATTTTCTGTCCCAACTCAAGGTGTTCTTGTTATCCCCATTGAAAATGTACTTTTCAAGGGAACTGTTGGGCATGAAATCAAATACAAGGGCACGCTTTGATCCCTGTGCACAATATCCAACTAGGTTTACGACATTGACATGGTGGATCCTTCCAATAGTCGCGATTTCATTGATAAAGTCTTGACCGTTTGCTTTAGAATTTCCGAGCACTTTTATAGCTACATGACCACCACTTCTAAGCTTTCCCTTGTAGACAGAACCATAACCCCCTTCTCCTAACTTTTCCCGAAAATTTCTAGTCATGTTCTTTATGTTCGAGTACGAGTACCTTATCGGCACGAGCTTGGCGTCACTTTGTAGGAAGGATTCGATTGTTTCGTAATGAGACAAATGCCTTGTTCGAAATTTGTAGATCAAAATCCACACACCGATGAGACAAAAGATGAACCTTGGCGCACATAACATTATAATGCTTGAAACAAAGCCTGAGATGATGGAATGCAATATTGCAAGTGATTAAGTGATGAGATTATGCAGAATTTACTCTTTAATTGCAGTCTAATATATATACATGCATATGTTTAATATACTAATACTACATGTGTCGTTGGTCATTATTTTCTAATTTATACCAGCTCGAGAGACAAATTTTCTATTTGGCATTCCTAATCAATATAAATAATCAACTATTTTCTAATCTTAAAATTTAACTAAAAGTATTTGTCAAATTTTAGTATAGATCAGAAAAGAACGAATTTATCGGCGTTCTTATAATAGAACAGAACATATTATGATAGCTAACATTAGAGCTCATTATGCATGTACTAACCTAGCACTAGTAGGTTAATGCATAAAACCAAAGGTCTCATATTCGATTAAGTTAATTAATTCGTTATAAATAAATTAATTTAGAGCTCACCAGTACTTATCGCATCACGTCCGGCACCTGCAAAACACATATTGAACACCATAGCCAAATAGTAGTGAGACAATAAAGCAAGAAAAAGAAATTAAAATATATGTATATGTATAGATATACATATGCCATTTTGTCAACCAATGAGAAGATAAATTAATTAGAGCTGCTCACCGGAGTTATCAAAGGGATCATATCCCGAATCTGCAATGCAAGCACACCATGCATGTTTAGAAAAGAGGAACGGATAGAATTACATCTCATCTAAAAGCTCAAACTTATATCAATGTTTTCGTAGCATGGAATCTATTAGTTTATAGTATAATTCCTATGCATGCATTATTAATATAATCAAAACAGATATATAGTTATCAGACAATAATGGGGAATTAGCTAATAATCCATCTCTCCCGGTGTTTCTTGAATGTATGTAGGATATAAAATAAAGAAACGTCTCTTTTTCGTTAGACCAAGAGAAGAATAAAGTAGCTCTTGATTAGTCTTACCTACCCCATTTATAATACGAGTACATTTGATGGGCAATGAAGGTTATGAGTCCCACTACAGCAGTGAATCCAATGAGGGCCATCACAGGTGGGGCCACCGCTGCGCCTAACATAACTGAACGATGCAAGTATAAGTTGTTCATCCGTCTGCTTTGATTTGACTCGTTTTGTTAAAAGGAAACGGTCCAATTCCGAGCATAAAGAGGAGTAATTTTGAGTTCGATCAAGCTGAGTATTAGTACTCTCTCTCTTGACTTACATCAGTGAAATCAATGCAAAATTAAATTAAATAAGAAAGCTGTGAAACAGTAATATTCATCTATAAATAGGTTACCTAGAATGACCGGAATAATTAGGAGAGGGCTTGCATATTTAAATATTACATATAGAAAAAGAAAATATTAATTATAGCCTGAATCAACTAACACAAAAAAAAAAGAAACATACGAGTTAATGATTAATTAAGTTTGTACGAAATGCTTACTGTTGAGTCTGTTGATGAAGAAGTTTCTAAATGTAACTGCATTAATTACCAAGAAAAGTAGTTGTTAACAATATACTCATGCATCACTTAACTTGGATGATGAGATACTTCCTTGCATTTCGGTGTGACATCTCCTTTTATATCGTCGGATGTTTGACACGTGCTAAAAATATATTCAAGATAAGCATTTTTGTTTATGAAAATTTCTATATATTTTTAATCAACACGTGTCGAACATCCGAGATATAATAGGAGATGTCACGCCGAAATGCAATAGATCGATGATAGTGAGTCCATATATAACAACGACAAATATGATCAAGTCAAGCTAGGATTCTTACACCAAGTTGGGGTTTGAGCAAATTTGCAGTAGCTGCAGAACATGAGCTCAAATCCATACAAGAGAGAGCGGTGGATTTCCGGAAGCGTAGCGTTAATGTTCGAATATCTGTCGAACTCCGGCCACGACGTCATCACCATCATGTCTAATTCGCACATGTGTGGTAACTCTGAGGGTAGCATGTGGCCAAGCCTCACATAAGTATATCTACTAGTCGATGATGAGTGATTACAATCATGAGTGGTATCAACTGTAAATAGGGAATAATAAGAACTGTTCAAGGGAAGTGGACAGCTCATTAGACTAATAACGGTGGAGTTATAGGGATAACTGAAGAGTAGGGAAGGACCGCCATTAGGGTAACTGAAGTTATAAACATTTCCAAATTCTACTGTATCTGTTAAGGGTAGGTAGGGATCACCATTAGGGTAAGTACTGAAATTATAGGGATATGTAGAGTGAGTGGGGAAAGAGCAGATGTCGGTGGTGTTGATGGAAGCATCAACCAGCCTAATGGTGGAGTTGAGGTAGTTGATGTCCTTGACATGGTACTTCTGAGAGCTTATATGGAAGAAGGCGACATCGTTTTCGCAAGATAATTCAAATATCCGGTAGCCGCAGTGGAGGGGATCGCCGGTGAGGCGGAAAGGGTAGCTGATGTTGGGGATTATTCCGCAGGAAGAAGGGGTGCAGGGGGGAGGGTTGTTGGCCTGAGATGTTTGAGAGAATGAGTGGAGTAAGAGAATCAAGAGAGAGAGAGAGAGGGATTTTGCTGTGATTATCATCTCACCTAAAAATCCATTGCTGATTAATTTATCACCAGTTGTGGATTCTATTTAAAGTATATAAATATGATGAGTGGCTGAGTCTTCTCCAAAAGGACAATACTTCCTCCATCTCATATAAGTAGTCCCATTTGGAATGGGCACAAGAGCCAATAAAGGAGGAAATGTGTGGATCCTGAAAAGAGAGATTAATTTTAGCCAAGTATTCTTTACCATTTTAGGAAATGGGACTAATAGATTAGCCGGACGAAAATGGCAAATGAGACTACTTATATGAGATGGAGGTAGTACCTTATTTACTTTATTCGGAGTTCTTTCCGTATTACTCCCTCCGTTCCGCTCCATTTGGTCTGCTCTATTATTTTATATCACTCCGGTCCCAACCAGTTCAACCATTTTCCTTTTTGGATGTCCCACACCTATTGACTCATTTCCTTTTTTATAAATAATTAGAGTATAATTAGTACAATTAGTAAACCCCTTATTACACTTAACATTCCATACTTAAATCTCATCCACTCATTTTTCTGCACGTAGTTCAATATAATTTAAATTTTGAAAGTTTAAATTATTATAATTTGTTCGTTTGTTATCGGATTTTTATGATTTTTATATCAAATTATAAATCTTGATACGATCTTTCATTTAAGATCAGACAAGAACATGTTTTTATGCATCTATGAATCTTTGTTTCTAAATTATGTCTAAATACATAAACTACATTACATTCCCTACAAAATACACTTTATACACTAAATATTTTCGTCTTAATTCCCGTGTATAAAGCAAATGGTTCAACTGGTTGGGACCGGAGTGGTACCACACATCTATTCAGGCCAAATGGAGCGGAACGGAGGGAGTAGTAAACAGGACTATTGAAGTTGAACGTTCCAATATAATATATGTGAATGTTGAAATGAGACAAATAGAGTAGTATATTGCTCACACACATGTACACACATGTTATAAAACAATAGAGTGTGTCAAATTACACTTTATACATTTTCATGTTGCATTTTCTATTACAACGTTGGATGACTGAGACGTATTAAAAATGTCTCCAAATCATTAAAGATTTTTATAAACCAAATATTGCGGGTGTTTTTGAAAATACTTTTACATGTACTAATCATTTGTTAGTATAATAAAAAAATCTAACGTAATAATATGATTCAATAAATATACGGGTCATGAGATTCTAAAAAAAAAAATATTTTTTTAATATTACCTTCGTCTTTTCCTAAAATAATAAAAGAGATCACTCAAAAAGAATAGAAAGGAATAACAAATATCTTATGCATAAAAAACGCTGGATTGGAAGAGGATTCAAAGCACATCAATATATCCGTGTTGAATTTTCTGTCACGTTGACTTTCGATGAGTTGGCGGCGATGGAGGGTTGAAAGAAGAAGAAGAAGTGGTGGAGAGAGAGAATGTAGAGAGAGAGGATGAGGTGTTGAAGGTTCATCCTTCTCTTGTTTGTGGGAAATGGTAGGGTTTGAAGGAGTTGAATAGGTCATGCATGGATCGGAGAAACTTATGTGCAGGCGAGGAATTTGACTTGTGTTTTGGTTTTGTGCTATAAGTCTAGCTATGACACAACAAGATCAAACTTTAATCAAATTATTAGTAAGATATATTAAAAACTACTCGATTTTTTTATTTTATTTTTTTAAGTTAGAAGGGTAGAAAATAAACTAAGCTCCAAATTTTATATATTTTGTAAATTTAATCATTTCAATTTTAATTTATAGGATACTCAGATATAAAATAATTGGAAAAATTGAACAAAATAGTGGTAAAGTGAGCAAACGACGGAGGTGTCCATCATATAGGGGTAGAGCATATCATTTTTCTGTATTAGTACTTTCTCCGTCTCATTTCAGCGGTCATGCTTCTTTTCGATATGTGATGTTATAGGCGAAAGTTAAAAGTGAAAAGTAAGAAGTCCACATTGAAAATAATGAGTTAATTATTTCCATTTTAAAAATCATGAGTAAACAGCAAACAGAACAAATGAAATGAGACGAAGGGAGTTGAGTTTTATTTAGTTGTGCATGTCGTCCTTGTAGGTAACAGAAAGGTTGGTATAGATATTTGTGACAAAATATAGTACTCCATCCGTCTACTAGTTCTTGAACAATAGTTTCGGACACAAGGTTTAATGTGTTTTGATAGTATATTAATGTGTTTAGGTGTTAAAGGAACATAATTATGGGTCCGTCGTCTAATATTTTAATAATAATATAGTGTTAAAGTAATAAGAGTGTATTGTGGGGTGTACGTCTCAAGATGGAACAAAAAATGATGGACGTTCCAATATAGTATTAGTGTCAAGAAATGGTAGAGAAAGAGAGTAAATGAAAGTAACATTCAGTCACAGGAAATTAAGAACAGAAATACAAGTATATTAGTATTTGTTTATAATTTCATTGACGTTTGGCATTGCTCAGCACCAACAATCATACTTATAACAATCATACTTATTAAATTATACACACCTACTGCTACAACACTCCCAAATTTCCTATCTTGTTGCTAGTAGATGTGATTGAACTTATACGTATACGAAATCGACGGATGATGTTCACGTATTCAAGCGACAGTAATCTCGATGTTGGTGGCATTGTTATAATTGAGCAAGGATACAGAATCAGTTGTAGTTGTTCCCCAGCTCTCTTCCTCGTTTACTGCCTTAATATGTGTTGATTGAGACGATGTATACTCCGGAATTTGCAGACTTTTGACATAACCTTCCAACATATCCAAAACTTTATTCATCGACGGACGGTCATCTGGATTCATTTGTATACACCATAACGCAACTATTGTCATCTTCCGAACAAGACTCCTCGTACTCTCATTCCAATCACTACCATTAATTTCCTCTGTTTTTCCAATTTCAATCTCCTTGCCTTGGTTGATGGATTCATATATCCAATCTGGGAAATACTTACTAGAATCATCGTTGTTTCGGCTCAACTCTTCGTTCAAACCTACCATTTCCATCAAAAGCATCCCGAAACTATACACGTCAGCTTTATAAGAGATTGCACCAATACCTCTGTTAATTAGTTCCGGGGCAATATAGCCTATGGTTGCAGTTAAGGTCACATTGTTCTTCTCTATAGCACATAGTTTGGCCAGCCCGAAATCGGAGATTTTTGGAACGAAATTATCATCAAGAAGTATATTATGAGGTTTGATATCGAAATGGAAGATCTGAACATCACACCCTTTATGCAAATATTTAATCCCTTGAGCAACTCCAACTGCAACCTCAAATTTTGTGTCCCAGTCCATGGAATGTACATGAGTTTTTCCCTTGTTGAAGATGTACTTTTCGAGTGAACCATTTGGCATGAAATCGAAGACTAGGGCACGAGTGGAGCGTTCTGCACAATATCCAACCAACTGAACAACGTTGACATGGTGGATCCTTCCAATGGTCACGATTTCATTCTTGAAATCTTGGTCACTCGCTCCGGATTTCCCAAGCTGCTTGACAGCCACGTGATGGCCGCTCCGGAGCTTTCCTTTGTAAACACAACCGAAACCTCCTTCGCCTAACTTCTCTCGAAAACCTCTTGTCATCCTCTTTATGTCCGAATAGGAGTACCTGATTGGCGTGAGCCTGTTTTCACTTTGTAGGAAGCTCTCTATCTCTTCGTACATCGACAAGTGCCTCCTCCGGAACTTATAGATCAAGAAGCCGATCGCGCAAAGAATTCCGATGACGAACCTTACAATGAAGCTAACAACTGCATGATAACAAAATCTTCAAGCTCTAATCTTTATATCCCAACTTGAAATATCAAAACAGGAGTTAGAAACGCACCGATGACACGTTTAACATCGTGGCGACTCGTCGCTGAATGTAGACATGATTCACAATCAGTTGTAACACAGTTTCATTTTCTTTACTAATTAGGACAAAGGTGTGTGTAGTAATAATGTAGGAATTCTTACATTCTTTTATATAAACCCAATAAGAGGCGCCAAATCCAATGATGATCTTTAACGGAATGCTTACCCCAACAAATACAACACCTGCAATTCATTTTTTTCTCCACAAAAGTTTGTACTTTATTAGAAAATATTTCAAAACCTCATCATATACAAAAGTAAGAGCTAGCTCACCATATATGAGCATCAAAACCATGAAACAACCTGCAGATGGACCTGATCACGAACAATGATATCGGGAATTATAATATAAACCAGTAGATTTTCTCTCTAAAAGTTCGAGTTTTTAATGAGACAGCTAGCTATCAAAACCTTTTGATAAAAATCTCACCACTTAATTCTAATTCTACTTTCTTCATAAACATGTACTTTAACAAATGATCTTACCTTGAGTTGATCGGAATAAATCCCTCACGTAAACTGCTTTCTCCGAAGGAAAAAAAAGAAGAAGAAGAAATCATCAGCATATATAGTGTTGGGAAAAATTGCGTAACAACAATGGATCTGGGTAAACACGTTCGATAAACTATAACTTAATTTGTGGTTGATCACTAATTGAATACTATCACCCCACTTGTAATAAAGCCTAGAGTGATTCTCGTAGCACATAACTACGCCATCGGGCTCGACAGAGCAACCTGATCCTTGTTCGCAATCCCGACACATAAACTCGAACCACGATACCTCAAATCCATAAAGCAGAGAGCTATGGATGTCCGGGAGCGTCACGGCATTGGAATAATCCACGAAGTTCCGAGACGACGCGACAATGGCATCTACTGTGCACGTGTATTCCACATCTGCGATGTACATCTGTCCAACCATTACGTAGGTATGCTCGCCCTGGTCGCAGCCGGTGACCTGCAGGGCTGAGAGGGGAGGGTTATGCAGTTGATGGAGGCAGCTCATGAAATATAATGGCTGAGTTTCATGAATGTCGAAGGAGTAAGGATGGGGAAATTGTCGAGGATCGTAGTCGTTTGCGCCCGACGTCGGAAAAGAGCAGTTGCTACTGCTGCTGGCCGGAATGTGAGAGAGCCTGATGGTGAAGTTGTGATAGTCGATAGCTTTGAGGTAGTACTTGTGGGAGTTGAGGTGGACTGAGGCGACGCCGTTTTCGCATACGAGCTCGTATTTGGGATCGCCGCAGTGGTTGGGATCGGCCTTGAGGCGGAAAGGGGAGGTGATGTTGGGAAGGAGGCCACATGAAGAAGGGGTGCAGTTTCTTGCTTTACAAGTTTGAGAGAAGCATAAGAGTGAGAGAGTGAGGAGAGATGAACATGTGAGGATGAGGGGGAATGCCATTATTTGTTTGGGAGTATTTTTCTTCCCTCAAACTCCACATCTTAAAAGGAAATGAACAAGCTTTAAAAAAAAAAAAAAAAAAAAAAAAAAAAGGAAATGAACAAGACTAAGTCTGAACAAAAGTTTTTTCTTTACTGTTTTGTTTTTCTCTCTTATTATTCCTTTCGTCTCATCAAGATCATATAAACCCTCCGTCCCGCTTCACTAGTCTTGTTTCTTTTCAACACCGGATTTTACAGGCAAGTGTTAAAAGTGAAAAGTAAAGGGTCTACATTGAAAAGTTAGAGTTTTGATTATTTCCATTTCAAGAAACAGGAATAGTGAAGTAAAACGATCCAAAATAATAAACAGTAGTTACAAGACTAATAAAGTGTGACGAAAGGAGTATTTAATGTGACGGGAACATATCATCTTAAATAGGTTGGAGGAAGTATATATATGTTTACTATCGCAATGACTTGGTCTTAGAAGACAGCAAAAATTAGTGCTACGACCCGGCAATCCTCTAATGTTCACGAGCACAAAATGCCAAATATGAAATCAATCAATATATATATAATAGCGTTATGGATCCCGATCATACGTGACATCACATATGATTTTCTTGAATATTTTCTAATATTCTCATTGATTTGACATTAATAATTCAATAATTCCTTATATATTTAATATATACGTGTATATCTATAAGTTTATGATTTTATTTATATCTTAAAATATATATAACGTCATAAAGTGATTCATATCGGATTTTGATAGATACAAATGCACCTATCATCAAATATTCCTCTTCAACCCTATTTTCTTATAAACACGAGTAATGAGAGACTTTATATAATTATGTATACTATTTTTCTTCTATAATTTCATTTAAAAATTATAAAATACTTGAATCCCGTCGATTTTCGACAGGCACTGCACTAATAAATATATATGTGATGAATTTACCTATATATCCATACTCGAAGACCACTTGAAATAAAGTCTTTGAGAAGAGGAATAACCGTGGAGGAACTATCTCGCCATTTCCTAATAACTTTGCTGCAATTTTACAAAGAGATAATCAACCTTAAAATTACATACGATAATTAATCATATAGTTTGGAAAATAAATGAAATTAAAGCATGTGTGCTATGACCATTTATATATATATTGATTTGTACGGAAGGAGGATGGACATCTAAAGTTTTAGGGGGGGGGGGGATACTAAAAAGTTTAAGTCGAAAAAGTAGGGTTTAATTTTCTTTTCACATTTTTCTAAAATTTTAGGTATTGTGTTTAATAGAGTTTTGATTATTTCCATTTCAGGAAACAGGAATAGTGAAGTAAAACGATCCAAAATAATAAACAGTAGTTGCAAGATTAATAAAGTGGGACGAAAGGAGTATTTAATGTGACGGGAACATATCATCTTAAATAGGTTGGAGGAAGTATATATATGTTTACTATCGCAATGACTTGGTCTTAGAAGACAGCAAAAATTAGTGCTACGACCCGGCAATCCTCTAATGTTCACGAGCACAAAATGCCAAATATGAAATCAATTTATATATAATACCGATATAGATCCTGATCATACGTGGCACCGCGTATGATTTTCTTCAATATTTTCGAATATTCTCATTGATTTGGCTTATTTTATATTTATTCACAATTTCTGTCCCACATCGATTTTTTACAAGAACTTAACAATGGATTACCTATATAAATAGATCCATATATTTCCACCAAAATTCATCTTTAATTTGAGAAACTACATAATCAATGTAAATATCTCAAAAATAAAAATCAAACGATTATTATTTGTTTAAAATTTCACTCTTCATTTTATTTCTTTAATTTGAGAAACTACATAATTAATGTAAAAATCTCAAAAACAAAAATCAAACGATTTTTAGTTGTTTAAAATTTCACTCTTCATTATATTGTGAGTTGATTTTTTTTTTTTTTTTACTAAGTCATACAATTGTCACAAAATTACAATATAATATTTGATATTTCTCATGTATAAACTAATAGGTATAAATATAATACGTGAATTGCATTTTAAAGATGCTAATCAAATAAATAAATAAAAAATATTTTTGAGGGTAAGGAGATTAAGGGATACTTAAATTCATATTATTATTCAATTCAAAATAAAGACTTTTTATCCCACATTGAATTTTTTATATGATTTTGATGATAAAGTACCTACATAAATAACGGGCGGCTTAACATATATTAATATTTACGTTTTTGTATTTTTCTTGAAAGTAACATTATAATGTGATTTATGTTAATTTTGACGAAATATAATAACACCTATTATGAAAAATTACCCTATTTTTTTACTACCAGAAGTAGTGGGCTATTTTAAACAATATATTCGTATGAATAATTATGTATTTTTCTAATTATTTTTTATTTTTTATTTTTAAGTATGTTCAATAACAAATGACTTAAGATTTTAATGGTATATCTATTTGAGAATGAAGCAGCTTAGACCGAGAGTTTGATCCGCATCCGCCACATGGGATATGACATAATATTATTTGTCCTCTCTGAATATGATTTAACTTTTCTTAATAAAATTATGTGAAGTTATTCCTAATTCAATGGGAAGAATGCCAAACTCTTTTGAGCTACATTGCATAAAAGGATTCAAATATGCTTCAAGAACCTTTACATGTTGAAGGAAGTAGTTAGAGAAAATTCATTTCCAACCACAAGATAATACTACAATGCTATTAGAGTCAGTTGAACTTGTGTCAGTCAACATCTACTACAATGTGGATTGATCGAGACGGATATTCAGGAATCTGCACTTTACATTTTGTTCATTGGGGGGGGGGGGGGGGGGGGGGGGGGGGGGGGATCCTAAAAAGTTGAAGTCGAAAAAATAGGGTTTAATTTTCTTTTCAAAATTTTCTAAAATTTTAGGTATTGTGTTTAATAGAGTTTTGATTATTTCCATTTCAGGAAACAGGAATAGTGAAGTAAAACGGTCCAAAATAATAAACAGTAGTTACAAGATTAATAAAGTGGGACGAAAGGAGTATTTAATGTGACGGGAACATATCATCTTAAAATTGGGGGGGGGGGGGGGGGGGGGGAATCCTAAAAAGTTTAAGTCGAAAAAATAGGGTTTAATTTTCTTTTCACATTTTTCTAAATTTTAGGTATTGTGTTTAATAGAGTTTTGATTATTTCCATTTCAGGAAACATGAATAGTGAAGTAAAACGATCCAAAATAATAAACAGTAGTTACAAGATTAATAAAGTGGGACAAAAGGAGTATTTAATGTGACGGGAACATACACTACAACAAAATAGGCAAGTAGTGACATAATTTTTTGTGGCCGCATGTGTTATGTTGCAATATTAGCTACACATATGGTGGTACGTAAAAGTTCGTTACATCTATACGTGTCACTATATAATTTTGTGACATATGAATGTGTAAGTATATGAAGAAATGTAATGCATTAGTTACACAATCAAATGTCACTAAAATTTGTGACAGACATAAAATTTTGTGACATGTATAATAGCTACTTATTCAAATGCGTCACAATTTTATTTAGTGACAATTATAAGCGTTGTTATTCAACTAAATTTATGTCACTATTTGAGCTTTTTGCTGTAGTGATATCATCTTAAATAGGTTGGAGGAAGTATATATATGTTTACTATCGCAATGACTTGGTCTTAGAAGACAGCAAAAATTAGTGCTACGACCCGGCAATCCTCTAATGTTCACGAGCACAAAATGCCAAATATGAAATCAATTTATATATGATACCGATATGGATCCCGATCATACGTGGCACCACGTATGATTTTCTTCAATATTTTCGAATATTCTCATTGATTTGGCTTATTTTATATTTATTCACAATTTATGTCCCACATCGATTTATATATGATACCGATATGGATCTCGATCATACATGGCACCGCGTATGATTTTCTTCAATATTTTCGAATATTCTCATTGATTTGGCTTATTTTATATTTATTCACAATTTATGTCCCACATCGAATTTTTACAAGAACTTTGTTAGTTTCACAACAAATAATAGGAGTAAAATAACGTTTGAATCTAAGTACAGAGAGATAGGATTAAATCCTCTAGAATTGAAAGTATAATATGCCTTGAGATTGTAACGGCTACCTTCAAGCTCCAACTTCCTTCGCCGAGAAACCTTGAAGAATCCCTGCAAAACAAACCGGAGGAATGGGTGGGGGTCCTCCGGGAAGAACCTCCGACGCCCAAGTCAGTTCATTCGAAGAGGAAAAACCTTCAAACGCACAAAGTATAAACTAAGAGTAGAGAGTGAGTAAAAAAATGTGTACCGAATGTATGAAGTGAGCCGTGTATTTATAGATGTGAATGGTAGTGGTATTCTTGTAAATTTGCTATTACATAGGTTATTTTAATCTTTTGAGTAGAAGATATTTGCAAGGTTGACAACCTATTCGAATGAAACACGTGTTGAAGGAATATAATTCTGTTACGAAAGGAATATAATTCTGTTACGTAGATAGATAAGCTTGAGAACTATATTCACAATATAATTATAATTAATTTTAATGAGGATACGAAGAGTGTGGCAGATCCTCTCAAATGCTTTCTTCCAATTGGGTACTAGGACTAGGATTTAGCTCTTGGCTCTTGCCATTTTTGCTCCTGCCATTTGCTCCTGCCATCATTTAGCTCTTGGCTCTTGGCTCTTTCTTTGCTCCTGCCATAGCTCTTGGCTCTTGACTCTTTCTTTGCTCCTGCCATAACTCTTGGCTCTTGGCTCTTTCTTTGCTCCTGCCATTTGCTCCTGCCATCATTTAGCTCTTGGCTCTTTCTTGGCTCTTGCCACTCTTGGCTCTTGCCATCGGTTTCCTTTCAATCCTATTAGGATCAACCTCTTAGGGTTTTATTACTATTTTATTTGATTCAATATTTATAATAAATATTTACTCCCTATCAACTGCTCCCCCCCTGCTCTAGAAGGTAATTTCTAAAAAAAGTAGCTTCTGAGAGCAATGGATCGGACAAACAATTATTAAACAAATAGGAAGTATTTGAGAAAAATAATTGTTCCATTATCGAATAAAAATCTTTTTACTAGGACTTGACATTTGCCATCTTACTAGGACTTGGCACTTAGCTCTTGTCGTCTAGGACTTGGCGCAAGAGCCTTAGGACTTGGCCAAGAGCCTTAGGACTTGGCACTTGGCTCTTGCCGTCTAGGACTTGGCGCAAGAGCCTTAGGACTTGGCACTTGGCTTTTGCCACCTTACTAGGACTTGGCGCAAGAGCCTTAGGACTTGGCCAAGAGCCTTGGGACTTGGCACTTGGCTTTTGCCACCTTACTAGGACTTGACACTTGCCATCTTACTATATTACTAGATTCCTCCACTTAGGTGGGGTTTGGCTTATAGCCAATTATTTCCCTTCCAAGGGTCTGGCTTCTAGCCAATTATTTCCTTCCAATCCTACTAGGATCTATCATTTGGGATCTGGCTTATAGCCAATGATCTTGGGCAGAGCCTCTATGGGCTTTATTATTAATTTACTTAGTCCACTACTTATAGTAGATATTTATTCCCTATCAACTACTCCTCCTGCTCTTGAAGATATTTTTTATTAAAAGTAACTTTTGAGAGCAATGAATTGGACAATTAATAATTGAATAATTAAACGAATAGGGGGAACAATCTTAATGATCACATACGCGAGCTAGAAAAAGTTCATCAGTCTTCTTCTTTTCTTTTAGAAGTTGCAGAGAGAGGTTATAAGTTGGCAATTAGAGCAAGTTAGTGAATCTTCCT